>JBBDGP010001034.1:5867500-7202500 GCA_037952835.1 Lithobates septentrionalis | reverse complement strand
ATAGCGTCATAGCCAGAGGTTGTCATTGGGAAATAGACGTACGAGTGCTGCCAGCATTGCTGCAGAGGTTTTAGGGGTGGGGGATCAGCCTGTCAGTGCTCAGACCATACGCCGCACACTGCATCAAATTGGTCTGCATGGCTGTCGTCCCAGAAGGAAGCCTCTTCTAAAGATGATGCACAAGAAAGCCCGCAAACAGTTTGCTGAAGACAAGCAGACTACGGACATGGATTACTGGAACCATGTCCTGTAGTCTGATGAGACCAAGAGAAACTTATTTGGCTCAGATGGTGTCAAGAGTGTGTGGTGGCAACCAGGTGAGGAGTAAAA
The DNA here is from genome assembly GCA_037952835.1 of Lithobates septentrionalis. Taxonomy (NCBI): domain Eukaryota; kingdom Metazoa; phylum Chordata; class Amphibia; order Anura; family Ranidae; genus Lithobates; species Lithobates septentrionalis. The sequence goes on along the minus strand of JBBDGP010001034.1, from coordinate 7,202,170 downwards.
AGACAAGTATGTCTTGCCTACAGTCAACCTTGGTGGTGGGAGTGTCATGGTCTGGGGCTGCATGAGTGCTGCCAGCACTGGGGAGCTACAGTTCATTGAGAGAACCATGAATGCCAACATGTATATTAACAAGTATAGGCGCAACAACTCAGGATTCACATAAAATCAACATCTATGTCTGCTGATACAAATATCTGAATAAAGAGGAACTAAGATGTTAAATAGTCCATATAGCAAACACAGGCTAAAAAGTCTATGTGATGATGCTAGTGGGGGATAAAAACGTCCAAAGGAAGCAAGCAGGGCTGCCATCATAGTAGGAGAGAAACCATAATCCTGGGGCTGCAAAACAACAAGTAGAGAGGCGTCTCTGGGTGCAGTCGTTTTTATAAAAGGACACTTTAATAACAAATCAGATGAACTTACATTAGCAAGAAGAAAACAAGCATGGTATCAGATGTCAAAGGTGACGCTCCCGGATCTGTGCCATAAGCGGTCTGTGCTGTGGATGTGATCAGTACTCTTCCGGATGATGTAAAAGCCGGCTAGGGAAGGCGGCCTCAGAGCGAGGCTTGAAACACAGGAGACAGCTGGCTGCAGAGGGATGGCGTCATCGATAGTGGATGCGTTTCCTGGGCATGCGCACTTGGGTGTACTGCAAGTCGCGGGGCTGAATGACAAGGAAAAAAATGTGTACGCTGCTCTAGATACTGTTACGAGTGATAGAGAGGGACATATGAAAAAACCAATGCAGGAGGGGAATAGAGGAAGACTGTATACGTTAACCACATAACGTAATGCGTACTGTATATGTGTATAGTAGCTATTGCAATGAGATATAAGTGGGATATGACAAATGAAAATAAAAATATAAAAATAAATATAAAAAGTGAGAGGGAGAGCCGAACTTGCAGACCACCAATGCGCATGCATGGAAACAGCCCTCATTTGTGTACGTAACCTCTAAGGGCTAACTGGAATCGTAAAATAAAATTAATAAAAATAATAAAAATAAAATGTATACAAACATATTGGAATTCCGGAAAACAAAGTAACTGCCAACACTAGTACCTATACAAACCATAATGAGTTAAAAATGCATAAAAATGAAGCAAAGAATTAAAAAATAAATATAAAAAATATATGAAGGATGAATAGAGTAGGCTGGCATATTGGGTGCAATAATGGATATCACAAGAAATCATAAAAAATGAGTACACGGTAAATATATATATATATGTATAAAAATATACACGTGAGTTTGAGGTCTGTAGAAAAGAAATGGCATCAAATAGGCCTAAAGGCAATGATATCGAATATATAAAAATACCACCTCAAATCAATAAGGGATATATAAATAGAAGTGGATAGAAAAGAATATATATTATACATAAGTAATATATAAAAATATGCATATAAATATATATATATAAATGTGACACATATAAAAAGGTGAATGGGATCAGACAAGATATTATAAAATAGTGGAGATCTCTATTCCTTCATTCATACCGCCGGGTGAAAGAACATCTAAATTCTAAATCCAGAACGTCTCTCTGGCACAAAGTTTTTTGAAACGTTCTACAGCTGGTAGAGATTTAGAAATTTGTTCGATCACCCAAACTTTCAGCCCTTCCGTGGATTGTTGATGAGCTTGAGTGAAGTGTTTTGGCACGCTATGTGCCACTTTAGAAGGATCAATACCACCCTCAATGGATCTGCGGTGTTCGCCGAACCTTGTCCTGAGGGCTCGTATTGTGCAGCCCACGTACAGTAGGCCGCAGGGACAGGTGAGTCCATAAATCACAAAATCTGAGGAACAGTTGTAAAAGTCCCTCAGCATGTGGGTGACCCCCTTGGTGGTGAATGACTTTTGGCTGTGTCGAACAAATTTACATGTTTTGCATAACGGTTTACGACACTGGAACATCCCAACTAATGAGACAAGTACAGGCTTGTCAGGAGAGGTACATCTGGATTGAATTTTGCTAGGAGCTATTTTCATTTTAAGGTTGGGCGCTCTACGATATGTGACCTTGGGTCTTTCAGGAATAAAAGGTTTCAGGAGTGGATCCTGTAGTAGTATGCTCCAATGATCTGCCAAGATTTTTCCATTTTCTTAAATTGATGGTGAAAGGGGGTGGTAAAATGGACAGTGTGATGGTCTGGTTCACGTGGTTGCTTCGGAGGTTTTCCTTTTAGGTAATACTTAAAGGCTTGGTCAACGAGAGCTGGGGGATAATCTTTATCCCTGAACTTGTTTTTAAGCAAGGCACTTTGATCGACATAGTCACATTCTCTTATGCAGTTTTGTCGACAAAACTGTCCCTTGGGGATATTGTCAATCCATTGCGGGAGGTGACAGCTGTTTTGATGCAGATATGAATTCCCAGCAGTGGGTTTAATATTATTTTTGGAAATAATGGTGGAAGTAGCTGCATCTGAACCCAACTCCAAGTTGAGAAAAGGCAACGTATTAGGACTGGTGACAAAGGTGAACAATAAACCATATGGGGCCATCCCAAATGATGATGATGTCGTCGAAGTAACAACCAAAAAACACGATGTTACATGCATATGGGTTGTTTTGGAGAATATGTAGATTCTCCCAGTAACCCATAGCAAGATTGGCATAGGAGGGTGCGAAGTCTGCCCCCATAGCCATTCCTTGTATTTGAACATAAAAGTCTCCATCAAACTGAAAGTTATTGTGTGTTAAACAAAAGGAAGTGGCATCCAGAATGAATGATGCCTGGCGAGGGTTAATGAGAGAATCTTTAGCCAAAAAATATTCCAGTGCCATTAAGCCGAAGGAATGGGGGATAGATGTGTACAATGAGTTCACCTCAAGTGAGAGCCATACATAAGTCGGCTCCCACTTGTATGCTGAAAGAAGTTCTAATAAATGGGTCCCATCTCTGATATAGGACTGCAGATGATGGACAATGGGCTGCAGGAAATGGTCAATGTATAGACTAAGCCTTGTAGTGAGGCTGTCCATGGCAGCTACTAAAGGTCTACCGAGGGGGTTGTCTAAACTCTTATGAACTTTGGGAAGGTGAGAAAAGTAGGGGATTTGATAAAAGTCTTTGAGAAGAAACGACTTTTCAAATTTATTAAGAATATTATTTTGAAAAGCCATGGACACCAAGGTATTGACTTCCTTGGCAAATTCGAGAGTCGGATCTTTTTTGATTTTCTGATAGGTGGAGGTATCAGAAAGCAACCTTCTTGCCTCTATGATGTAGTCACTCTTATCCTGTAGAACAATTCCACCGCCCTTATCTGCCGATTTAATGACCAAATCGTCTGCTTCCATCAGGAATTTTAATGCTTTAATCTCTACAGGTGACAGACTGTTAGTGTTGGTGGTATTGGAGGACTGGCAAAGCTTTTGGAAGTCTGAGAATACGACCCTATAGAAGCTCTCTATATATGGGCCTTTGAATCAAATCATCGTCAAACAGGGAGTTCTCCATATCTTCAGCGAAGCTGGTGTCAAATATAAACACATCTGATAGAGAACGGAGAGGTGATGTGAAAGGAGTAGTATTGGCCTGAATATTCTTTTCTCTTTTATATGCTAGTATCGTTTTAAGGTGAGATTCCGTACATATCTATTTAGGTCCTTGAATAACAGAAAGGGATTGGGTTTGTTCAAAGGTGCAAAGTTGAGACCTCTACTCAAAAGTGAGGTGTCAGCATTGGACAGTTTGTGTGAAGATAGATTGAAAATTTTCACAGTTTCCTTATTTTTAGTGCATTGAGATTGACTTTTGTTGCGTCCTCCTCTGCAGCCCCTCTGGTGAGCTTTCTTTTTCTGGAGGCTGTTTGAGGAGGACTGGGCACTAAAAAAGAAGAGGATGGGAAGGGAGGAAGGAGGGTCAGTATGTTGACTCATGTGAAGAGGATCAGAAGCGGGTGGAGCCACCTCTGTACCTACAGAAGAAGTTTCTGTAGTATCCATATCAGAGGTGATGGGTGTGATGTGGTTTGTATTCTCAGCTGTGATCGGGTTGAAAGTGGAGGATGATGATGACAGTCCATGGGCAGGGAAAACGACAGAAGAATCATTGGACATAATTAAACTGTCAGGGGGTGGTATCATTGGTTGTCCATTATAAAATTGGTTCAGAGCGAGGAGGAGACTGGTATTGTTGGATGGGTTGTTCCGGTGTTTTTTTTTAGAAGTAGTATTACTGTTACTATTCAGCTGTTTTTTGGCCTGGAAAGGGAGGATCAAATAGGCAGGGGGCTCTATTAGGCTTCCAATTGTGGTACCGGATAGGTGGGCCTACAGAAAGGCTCATAAGGGGACGTGGAGGGTCGGACTTGGTGGATTGGTGGGAAGTTTAAGGTAAATCCATAGGGACATGAGAGGGGGGGAGGGGATCTCTCTGTCCTAAAATGGCTGGGGATTCGTTATGGGAGTGTATTTTCCCCTTTTTGTTCCAGGTAAAAACCCTATCATTATTGTAGTTGTCTAGATCACATCTGAATTTACCTAGCTTCATACGTAATAGAGAATCCGTCTGTTTTGGTGTTTTTCTTTAAAGTATCAATCCATGAGAGGGGAATGGTCGTATTGTGGCTGATAATATCTTGTATGAGTGTATGAACATTCTCTTTAAGTTTGTTAAATCTGGACATTCTATGAGAGATGAGAATAGTCATCCATTTAGATGTACAAAAAGCAGAAATATCAGCCCATTCCCTTTTGTTGTCATTATCAAGGAAGGTACATTCTTTCATGACCCTTAGACCTCTGGGGAAATTTTGGTATCAATATATTTACTAAGAAAGAATTTATCCCACCACTGCTGGTTGGTGGTCTCGATGACTCTTTCTAGTTGTTTGAATTTCCCACATAGAACATGTCGTTTTCTACTAGGAAGAACATAGCCTTGTAAAAAAATTGATGGGGGGAATAGAGTGTATAGGTCGTCCAGGACAGCATATTTGTGTTGTTCAATGTCATTAATGAAATCCATAAATATGTTCTTTTAAAACGAAATAAGAACAAAAATTGAGGGGGAGGGTGGGGACTTGAAATTGGGACAGGAGGGGTGAAGGGACAAAATGTGGGAAGGGGAACTGGGAGGGAAATTGATCAAACTGAGTAGAAGGAGAAATGGGAAGGGAGCGGAAAGGAAAATACAATGATACATTTCTAGTAAAAACAAACGTAAAACAATGAAAACCGGGTGTGCAGCACAAAGGTTTCAAACAATAGACATATTAACAAGTATAGGCGCAACAACTCAGGATTCACATAAAATCAACATCTACGTCTGCTGATACAAATATCTGAATAAAGAGGAACTAAGATGTTCAATAGTCCATATAGCAAACACAGGCTAAAAAGTCTATGTGATGATGCTAGTGGGGGGACAAAAACGTCCAAAGGAAGCAAGCAGGGCTGCCATCATAGTAGGAGAGAAACCATAATCCTGGGGCTGTAAACAACAAGTAGAGAGGCGCCTCTGGGTGCAACATGTACTGTGACATACTGAAGCAGAGCATGATCCCCTCCCTTTGGAGACTGGGCCGCAGGACAATATTCCAAAATGATAACAACCCCAAACCCACCTCCAAGACGACCACTGCCTTGCTAAAGAATCTGAGGGTAAAGGTGATGGACTAGCCAAGTATGTCTCCAGACCTAAACCCTATTGAGCATCTGTAGGGCATCCTCAAACGGAAGGGGGAGGAGCCCAAGGTCTCTAACATCCACCAGCTCCGTGATGTCATCATGGAGGAGTGGAAGAGGACTCCAGTGGCAACCTGTGAAGCTCTGGTGAACTCCATGCCCAAAAGGGTTAAGGCAGTGCTGGAAAATAATGGTGGCCACACACTAATATTGACACTTTGGGCCCAATTTGGACATCTTCACTTAGGGGTGTACTCATTTTTGTTGCCAGCGGGTTTAGACATGGCTGTGTGAGTTATTTTGAGGTACAGCAAATTTACACGGTTATACAAGCTGTACACTCACTACTTTACATTGTAGCAAAGTGTAATTTCTACAGTGTTGTCAAATGAAATGATATAATAAAATATTTACAAAAATGTGAGGGGTGTACTCACTTTTGTGAGATACTGTATATACAGTGGGGACGGAAAGTATTCAGACCCCCTTACATTTTTCAATCTTTGTTATATTGCAGCCATTTGCTAAAATCATTTAAGTTCATTTTTTTCCTCATTAATGTATACACAGCACCCCATATTGACAGAAAAACACAGAATTGTTGACATTTTTGCAGATTTATTAAAAAAGAAAAACTGAAATCACATGGTCCTAAGTATTTAGACCCTTTGCTGTGACACTCATATATTTAACTCAGGTGGTGTCCATTTCTTTTGATCATCCTTGAGATGGTTCTACACCTTCATTTGAGTCCAGCTGTGTTTGATCCTACTGATTGGACTTGATTAGGAAAGCCACACACCTGTCTATATAAGACCTTACAGCTCACAGTGCATGTCAGAGCAAATAAGAATCATGAGGTCAAAGGAACTGCCTGAAGAGCTCAGAGACAGAATTGTGGCAAGGCACAGATCTGGCCAAGGTTACAAAAAAATTTCTGCTGCACTTAAGGTTCCTACGAGCACAGTGGCCTCCATAATCCTTAAATGGAAGACGTTTGGGATGACCAGAACCCTTCCTAGAGCTGGCCGTTCGGCCAAACTGAGCTATCAGGGGAGAAGAGCCTTGGTGAGAGAGGTAAAGAAGAACCCAAAGATCACTGTGGCTGAGCTCCAGAGATGCAGTTGGGAGATGGGAGAAAGTTGTAGAAAGTTGCAATTGGGGGAAGATGAATGCGGCCAAGTACAGGGATATCCTGAACGAAAACCTCCAGGAGCCCAAGCCACGGTGAAATTTCTCCCCTCCCCCCAAAGGTAGACTAACCAGGTCCCAGACTCCCAACTGGTCTGTCCCTGAGTTAGTCAGGCATTACAACTCCACACATTCTGTCAACAGGACCTCTCGTGTCTGCTGCTGTGGAGAAACAAAGTCTGTGCTTTCTCCCAAACATCCATACAGCCACTAGGGGGGAATACCAGCCACATACCCTCCATGAGGTTGGGGGCCCTCTGTCCTGTTGCCAGTGGTTCTGCTGGGGCGAGAGGTGCGGACACAAAGAAACTGAGACCGGGTGCTGTGGAGAGGGATGGGCAAAGACCAGAAGTGCTCTGTCCCACTACCAGCACTTTCGATGGAGAGACGCTGTAGCCACAAATCTCTGACTGCTCCTGAGGAGGACAAACCACCACATCTCTCCCTGGATCCCAGGAACTGCTGCGGGTGTGGGGCAGAGGTCTTGGACACTTTGTCCGGTTGCCAGCGCTTCAGCTGGGAGTTGAAGCTTCTCTGCATCGGCCTGTCACTGGGGAGAGGGGCCCCCTTCCCCTGCTCTCTGTAGCTCAAGAGGTGTTGCCAGTGGTGGGAAGAGGTCGGTAGTGCTCTGCCCTGATGCCATTGCCAACGCCTCTTCTGGGTTTGCAGACAAGGGTGGAAGGAGCTGGGCAGCACTCTGCATCACGGTTAGTGCTGCGGCTGGAGAAGTTTGTTGTAACATCACATATGCTGCTGGCATAAAATCACATGTCCCTGTTAGTGGTGTGGGAGAAAAACTGGCTGGCTGGCTCTTCTCTAAGAAGGGCTGAAGCTGCTTTTGGTGCTGGACAGAACTCAGCGATGTTCTGCCCTGATGCTAGCTCTTCTGGCTGGAGACTCACTGGGTTGTTCTTTCTCAGAAGATAAGTCTTTTAAATCCCCAGTCTCTGGAGCTGGTGGCTGGGTATAGAGGTTCACTATCTCCTTTCCCTGGAACCTAAGAGATGTTACTGGTGCTGGGCAGAGGATAATAATGCTCTGCCCCAATGCCAGCGCTTCAGCTGGGAGCTTCATGTCACAGGCCTGCTGCTGAGGAGAGGGGCCACCCGCAGTATTAAAAAAATCGAAATCTTCCTGCAATTCGAGATATTTGGGAATATCCAGTTCCCTAAAATCCTGAGTGTCATCTCTGCCACTTGGCTGCACTTATAAAGTCCGGATCTTCCTGGATTCTCTCAAATAATAGTCCTGGGCCATCAAAATCATAGCCTCAGTGGGAGTATCATCCAGCCGATTCAATGAAACACCGATATCCTTCATCTAACACAGTCTTGATGCAGATTAGACCTTCCAGTTGAGTCACCCATTTCTGCTGGGGCTGCTCACCAAGAAAGGGCATCCCTAAGTGCCGCTGGAGCCAATATTACTCCTCTGGGGTAGCAAGATCCTTTTCGCAATGCTCTTGCTCCAACTGTAGGGCCTCTCTCCATAGCCCCGAGTAAATGACATCCCCCCACGCCAGTGCATCCCGTACAGAATCAGGTCCGCCAAACTGGGTGAGCTCCTGCTGCATCTGCCTCCAAAACTCTGCTTCCATTGCTGTCAGGAATAGTGCCTCTCTGCAGTATTCTCCCAAAGATGTGTCCCGTTGGTAGTTTGGATGTTCTAGGCACAAGGAAGCACCCCACTGCTGAGACCAAATGTGACAGACTACCTGACACACTGCCTGGGTATCTTAGCCAAGAAGCTGCTTCCCAAGCTCTCGATAATGAAGCAAGTGACTATAGCTGTAGCTAATCCAAAGAATTAGGCAACACCAGTTTTTGGAGTAAACCAGAACTGCTATATTAGAGAAACACACTGTACTAATACAGAAAACCATCAGATAAGAGCTAATCAAGTTATCACAGACAATGCCCACCTGGACTGGACTGCGGAGGTGATTAAACAAAGTGAGAGGTGATCACCTAAACCCAATTACAGCAAATAATAGTTGATTCCAGGAAACCTGTAACAGAAAATAAAGTTTCTTAACCACTCATACTGTATGCTGGAATTCCCCCCCGCACATAACACATTGCTCCAGGATAATAGTTCCACTATGCACAGTATGCCAAGGGGTCCCAGAAACAGTCCCTCCAGCCCTAATTGCATGGAAAGGGTAGCTCCTCTAATTCATGGCCAGCCAGGTACCCAGAGAAATGATATAATCCTCTAGGGGAAAAAGTTCCTGGTAACCGCAAGAAGGGGTTCGCCTTAGTCCTGGGTCCATAGTCGATGGAAAGGAGGCTGGCCCCCATGCCCCTTCAGGAGCCCAAGTCACTGTGATGTCTGTGACAGAGTCTCTATGGCTTTGGCCTGAAATGGCCACCTCTACATCTTCGTCTCTGTACAGGGAATGCCACACTTAGTACTGTTCCTCCACAATCCTCATGACACTGTTTTGCAGAATGGCCTTTGTGACCACACGTGAAATGTTCATGGTGATCAAAAGGTAAACAAGTGTGGAGGTCAAAAATGGTTTATTAGGAATAACAACATCATCCAATAAAAGACATGAGCATGGGTGAACAAATTCATAAAACAGCAACATTGCATAGTAGTCCTAAAAACATAGCCATAATATAATAGTAATAGTAATGTGATACAGATATGCATGGTACATCTCTAACCCGACGCGTTTCGCGAGCTTTTGTCTGACAAGTAAGTATGGGATGATCGGTTCAGGCTCCTTGCTTTTGCCCAATTATAACCGATACTTTAATATATACTTTATCTGTTTTTTACAGACAGCAGATATGCACATCAGCCCCTGATGAAGCGAGGAAAGCTCGCGAAACGCGTCCGGTTAGAGATGTACCATGCATATCTGTATCACATTACTATTACTATTATATTATGGCTATGTTTTTAGGACTACTATGCAATGTTGCTGTTTTATGAATTTGTTCACCCATGCTCATGTCTTTTATTGGATGATGTTGTTATTCCTAATAAACCATTTTTGACCTCCACACTTGTTTACCTTTTGATCACCATGAACATCTCATTTAAAGTCCCAGGGGCGACGTCCGTTTCTCTGTTATTTAGGGATGGAGGTGTTTTCATGTTAGGGGTCAGCTCTCAGATTTTTTGTTCAATTTGTGACCACACGTGAAACACCTTTGAAAATTTTTCCCCCTCTGTGAATCAACTGGTTGAGCAACTGAAGATTTGGATCAGTAAAACTTTGGGGAGAGTTAAGGCCCGTACACACGATCTGACTTTTTGACAACAAACATGCAAATTAGCTGTTTTGGAGTAACATCCGACCGTGTGTACGCTCCATCGGACAAACTTTTTCAGTTTCCATCGGACTTTTGTTGGCTGTGCAAACGGACAAACTTTCCGGCAACAAAAGTCCGATGGAGCAAAGTCCGATCGTGTGTACACAAAAGCATCGGACTTTTGTACAAACTGCAGTACGCGTCCGCAGGAATGTTTCCAGCGCGAACCTATCGCGCTGGTTCTCGAGGACAGGGTACTGTACATCTCGCGCTGGCTGCAATAGGAAAAACACATTTTCCTATTGCGGCGAGCGTGAGAGGGAATTCCCCTCTGGGGGCATACCAGGCCCTTAGGTCTAGTATGGATTTTAAGGGGAACCCCTACGCTGGAAAAACGGCGTGGGGGTCCCCCCAAAATCCATACCAGACCCTTATCCGAGCACGCAGCCTGGCCGGTCAGGAAAGGGGGTGGGGACGAGCGAGCGGACAAGGGCCTCTTCCCAACAACCCTGGCTGTTGGTTGTCAGGGTCTGTGGGCGGGGGGCTTATCGGAATCCGGGAGATCCCGGCCCCCCACCCAATGTGGATGAGTATGGGATAAATGGTACCCCTATCCATTCACCTAGGGAAAAAAAGTGTCAATAATAAAACACACTACACAGGTTTTAAAAGTAATTTATTAGGCAGCTCCAGGGATCTTCTTCTGACTTCGGGGGTCTTCTTCCAACTTCGAGGGTCTCTCAGGCCTCTTCTCCCTCTCTCCGGTGTCGTCTCCGTGCTCTCTGGTTCTTCTCCGGTGCCTTCTTCCTTCTGCCAGGCTCCTCCGCTATCTTCTGCTCTTTTGCCGTTCTTTTGCTAGCGGAGGAGCCCGGACATCTGGATCGTCTTCTTCCCTCTTCTCTTCCAGAGATGTTGACACAACGCTCTCCCCGGCTGTAATGCTGTCTGTGCGCTCTGATATGACTTATATAGGCGGTGACCCCGCCCCCTATGACATCACAGTCCTGGGGCATGCTGGGACTGTGAGGTCATAAGGGGGCGTGGTCATAGGATCACATGACCACGCCCCCTTATGACCTCACAGTCCCAGCATGCCCCAGGACTGTGATGTCATAGGGGGGCGGGGTCACCGCCTATACAAGTCATAGCAGAGCGCACAGACAGCATTACAGCCGGAGAGAGCGTTGTGTCAACATCTCTGGAAGAGAAGAGGGAAGAAGGCGATCCAGATGTCTGGGCTCCTCCGCTAGCAAAAGAGCGGCAGAAGATCCAGACACCGGGAGAAGACGACAGAGAGAGACCCCCGGAGTTGGAAGAAGACCCCCGAAGTCAGAAGAAGACCCCCGGAGTCTGAAGAAGACCCCCGGAGTCGGAAGACCCCCGGAGCTGCCTAATAAATTACTTTAAAAAAATTTGCCGTCCCCTCAAAATAACTCAACACACAGTCATTAATGTCTAAACCGCTGGCAACAAAAGTGAGTACACCCGTAAGTGAAAATGTCCAAATTGGGCCCAAAGTGTCAATATTTTGTGTGGCCACCATAATTTTCCAGCACTGCCTTATCCCTCTTCGACATGGAGTTCACCAGAGCTTCACAGGTTGCCACTGGAGTCCTCTTCCACTCCTCCATGATCACATCACGGAGCTGGTAGATGTTAGAGACCTTGCACTCCTCCACCTTCCGTTGGAGGATGCTCAATAGGGTTTAGGTCTGGAGACATGCTTGGCCATCACCTTTAACCTCAGATTCTTTAGCAAGGCAGTGGTCATCTTGGAGGTGTGTTTGGGGTCGTTATGTTGAAATACTGCCCCGCGGCCCAGTCTGCTTCAGTATGTCACAGTACATGTTGGCATTCATGGTTCCCTCAATAAACTGTAGCTTCCCAGTGCTGACAGCACTCATGCAGCCCCAGACCATGACACTCCCATCACCATGCTAGACTGCAGGCAAGACACACTTGCCTTTGTACTCTTCACCTGGTTGCCGCCACACACGCTTGAAACCATCTGAACCAAATAAGTTTATCTTGGTCTCATCAGACCACAGTACATGGTTCCAGTAATCCATGTCCTTAGTCTGCTTGTCTTCAGCAAACTGTTTGCAGGCTTTCTTGTGCCTCACCTTTAGAAGAGGCTTCCTTCTGGGATGACAGCCATGCAGACCAATTTGATGCAGTGTTCGGCATATGATCTAAGCACTGACAGGGTGACCCCCATCCCTCCAACCTCTGCAGCAATGCAGGCAACACTGCATTGCTGCATGTCTATTTCCCAAAGCTAACCTCTCGATATGATGCTGAGCACGTACACTCAACTTCTTTGGTCGACCATGGCGAGGCCTGTTCTGAGTGAAACCTGTCCTGTTAAACCATTGTATGGTCTTGGCCAACGTGCTGCAGCTCAGTTTCAGGGTCCTGGCAATCTTCTTATAGCCTAGGCCATCTTTATGTAGAGCAACAATTCTTTTTTTCAGATCCTCAGAGAGTTCTTTGTCATGAGGTGCCATGTTGAACTTCCTGTGACCAGTATGAGAGAGTGAGAGCAATAACACCAAATTTAACACACCTGCTCCCCATTCACACCTATGGAGGAATGGTGTCACCTCTGAGGAAAGCTGTAACGTCAGTGAACCCACATCCCAGGTAAGATGAAGAAAAAGTTTTTTTACTCAAACGAGAGTATGTATCCTCTAAGGGGACTTTAATTTGGGTCACTAACAGGTAGGTAGGTAAGTATTAATATATAAAGTAGAAAAGTAAAAATTAAAAAAGAAATTATTTATTTATGGAAAAAAGATAAAAGCATAATGACTATGACATAACGTAATAAGCAATCAAATGGATGCATATTCATGGAGACCAGAAGAAATAGCATTGACCAATTCTATTGTATAATAACAAATAGACAAAACCCGACGTTTCAAGGTAATAAGGGGATCAACCTCTTCTTCAGGGGTAATGAATTTGGTCACGACAATAATTTACATCTATGGTCAAAGGAGAAAAGGGACAAGATTTAAAATCATGTACAGTGCATTAAACAATTTGCTGAACTTCAAGTATTAGTCCTAGGTGATCATATATACAGTGATTGGTTAGCCAAACATATATTGAACAATATTATAGGAACTAACCATATGTGCTGATACTGACTTCCAAAGCATCCAAGGGGGATTAGTTAGCTGCAGATCCAGAGAGACCAGAAAAAGGACCAAGGCAGGTAAGTGGGACAAGAAAAGGAGCAGAGATATGAAGGAACCAGCAGTGAGAGGGAACAGTGGGGAGAGGTACCACAAAGTGGATACCGTCCCTGGAGTAGGAGGTGGTCCCCAAACGTGAGAACAGCTCCACAAAGGGCGTCTCCATTAGCACTTATTGTCACTCTGTGAAGGAGTAAAACAGGACCAATTCACAGGGAATGGTCCCCGTGTCGTCCCAGTCACTGTAAAAAAAGGTATATTAAAAAAAAAAAAAAAATCAATAAAAAAAAAATATATATATATTATAAATAAATATAAATTATATATATAAAAAAATTATACATAGACAGATTTGTGGTGGTTAAATTGTTATACAACCACCACTAAGTAAGGGACAAGATCTTTAGGGTAAAATAATACCTATCCAGCTTGTCCTCTCTCAACTGTACATTCACAGAAACAAATGGGAGGGAGTAGATTTCAAGATCCTTTTGGGATATAAGGCAGACTAGAACCAAGCCTCCTTAGGATATTTTAGGGAGGACAAAAAGATCTAGAGAAAATGGAAAGATAAAGAGCGATGTGAGATATTGGTTTGAATGCTCAAAGTAAACTCCTAAAGATAGACCTAGTAATAGTGTCAGTCGGTCGGAGATTAGCTTACCTAGATGAGTCAGCTGCCCCAGAATGTCTGTGATATGCTGCAAGCAGGAAGCTGATAGATCACAGCTGATCCTTAAATATGTAAGGTGTATTGGGAAGTAGCCATATGATAGGCCGATCAGACTGGTGAGGGAGGTACCTGACACAGGGTATAGGCATAGATGAGACGCCCCCGAGTGCAGCAGGACGTGGCGTCATCTCCTGCACGCCACCTGATGGAGGAGGAAAAGCAGCATCCCAGGAGGGGCGCGGCCTGGTGTGACTGCGTCACGCTGGTTCCCAAGAGGACAGGGCCAGTGCAACATCACAACGGTGTTGCCCCGGGTCGAAGTCTCGCGGCGCAGAATCGGGCATGTCTGTTGCCACGGAGACCCAGACAACAGACTGCCGGAGATAAGGGAAGGCCAGGCATGTCAAAACAGGCATGCCACGCCCGCCTAAGGGGAGGCTGTCAAGACGGTACAGAGGATACAGACCAATATAGTCCCACCCCTCCGGAATAAAGAAGGCCTCTCTTGAGTCACAACTGACCAATCACCTGAATGCCTGGATGGAGGAGTAAAGTACAACTAGATCAGTTATATACAATGTATTGGTAATACAGTGAACAACAAAACATGAAAGTACATACATAGTGTTACATGCATAGTAAATGCAAAAAGAAGAAACATTAGAACCAAAGCAAAAGAAAGGGAAAAAAAAAAAAAGACAACTACTGCACACTTGAATCATAAGCAAGGGGTCCGATCATAAGCAGATTGCTACATAGAATGTGCGGTCGGCTAATCGGAGCCTCTGTTTATTCGGTGGTAGGGATGAGCTTCGTGTTCGAGTCGAACCCATGTTCGACTCGAACATCGGCTGTTCGGTCGTTCGCCGAATTGCGAACGATATGGGCCGTTCGCGCCAAATTCGTGTGGCGTGTCACGGCCCATAATTCACTGCGGCATCGCAGTGCATTGCTGGCTGATGATTGGCCAAGCATGCACTATGACCTGCACGCTTGGCCGATCACAGCGCCGCCTGAACAGAGAGCCGTAATTGGCCAAAGCCAAGGAGATTTTGGCCAATTATGGCTCAGGGGATTTAGTACACGCCCCACACTATATAAGGCCGCCTGTACGGCGGCCCTGAGTAGTGTGTGTTCCGGTGTTCATTGAGAGAGAGAGAGAGAGACAGACAGTGACATTTGATTTGAGTTAGATAGATTAGGCAGAACAGTCAGTCAGTTAGCTGCACTTACAGTGTATTGTGTATATATATGCATCCCAGGTGTTGCATATATATATACACACTGTATTCAGTTTAGCTAGATCCGTTCCTGTTATCTTCCTACTGATAGGCAGGCTTGTCTTGTTACAGTATTTACAGCTACCTGAAGAAAATTACTGGTGTTCTTTTGATCCTATTAGTACCACAGTCAGGCAGCTAGACTATTTACAGTTAGTGCAGTGCGTCCTGCTCACAGTGTTCAGCTAGATCTGTTCCTGTTATCTTCTTACTGACAGGCAGGCTTGTCTTGTTACAGTATTTACAGCTACCTGAAGAAAATTGCTGGTGTTCTTTTGATCCTATTAGTACCACAGTCAGGCAGCTAGACTATTTACAGTTAGTGCAGTGCGTCCTGCTCACAGTGTTCAGCTAGATCCGTTCCTGTTATCTTCTTACTGACAGACAGGCTTGTCTTGTTACAGTATATACAGCTACCTGAAGAAAATTACTGGTGTTCTTTTGATCCTATTAGTACCACAGTCAGGCAGCTAGACTATGTATAGTTAGTGCAGTGCGTCCTGCTCAGAGTGTTCAGCTAAACCTACAAGTTAGTGGGGTGCGTCCTGCTCACAGTGTTCAGCTAGATCCGTTCCTGTTATCTTCTTACTGACAGGCAGGCTTGTCTTGTTACAGTATATAAAGCTACCTGAGGAAAATTACTGGTGTCCTTTTGATCCTATTAGTACCACAGTCAGGCAGCTAAACTATTTACAGTTAGTGCAGTGCGTTCTGCTCACAGTGTTCAGCTAAACCTACAAGTTAGTGGGGTGCGTCCTGCTCACAGTGTTCAGCTAAACCTACAAGTTAGTGGGGTGCGTCCTGTTCACAGTGTTCAGCTAAACCTACAAGTTAGTGGGGTGCGTCCTGCTCACAGTGTTCAGCTAGATCCGTTCCTGTTATCTTCTTACTGACAGGCAGGCTTGTCTTGTTACAGTATATACAGCTACCTGAAGAAAATTACTGGTGTTCTTTTGATCCTATTAGTACCACAGTCAGGCAGCTAGACTATTTACAGTTAGTGCAGTGCGTCCTGCTCACAGTGTTCAGCTAAACCTACTAGTTAGTGGGGTGCGTCCTGCTTACAGTGTTCAGCTAAACCTACAAGTTAGTGGGGTGCGTCCTGTTCACAGTGTTCAGCTAAACCTACAAGTTAGTGGGGTGCGTCCTGCTCACAGTGTTCAGCTAAACCTACAAGTTAGTGTGGTGCGTCCACCTCACAGTGTTCAGCTAAACCTACAAGTTAGTGGGGTGCGTCCACCTCACAGTGTTCAGCTAAAGCTACCTGTAGAAGGTTGTTGGTGTTCTCATACTACAGGCAGGCAGTTGATTTTGCTAGCTGCAGCATCAGTACATATATATATATATATATATATATATATATATATATATCCCAGCTTAGTGCAGCTACAGGCCATTAGTATGTCTGGAAGGCCAAGAAGGAGAGGCAGACAGTCACAAGCCAATAAGAGAGGGCAAGCAGGCTCTGTGTCTAGTGCTGGTCGTGGAGACGGTGCATCCTCATCAGCACGTGGCCGTGGGACACGCTTGGCCTTTTTTTGGGCAGTTGGCCGTGTTGAGCCGCAACATGCAGAAGACTTGGTCGAGTGGATGACCAAGCCGTCCTCATCCTCCTCATCCTCTCTCACCCATGCCCAGGGTACTTTGTCTGGCAAAGCAGCGGCCTCTTCCCTCGGCTCAATGTCATCAGTGACTCCTTCCCTAGCCCCACCATGTCCTCCTGAGGAGTCCCTCGAACTGTTTGACCACAGTGTTAGGTGCATGCTCCAGGAGGATGCCCAGCGTTTGTAAGGCTCTGATGATGATACTGAGCTCGATGAAGGCAGTAACATGAGCACGGACAGAGGGGGTGCCCAAGAAGGACAGCAATCTGGCAGTCATGCTCCCCCTGCTGCAGCATACTGCCAGGTTTGCTCCAGTGATGAGGAGGGAGGGGATGATGAGGTCACTGACTCAACGTGGGTGCCTGATAGGAGAGAGGAGGAGGAGGAGGAGGCGGCACATCACCAACGAGGCAAGATGCCCTCCAGGGGCCAGCCTAAGGGCAGCACATTGACTGCATCACACCCCAAAGCTCCACATGTGCAGGGCGCTGCAGTCTCTGCGCGTTATTCAAAAAGTTCTTTGGTGTGGGCCTTTTTTGAGACGAGTGCATCAGATCGCACCGCTGCTATTTGCAACATATGTCTCAAGCGTATCTCACGTGGCCAAAACATCTCCCGCTTGGGTACCACATGCTTGACCAGACATATGTTGACCTGCCATGCAGTTCGTTGGCAAGCGTATCTAAAAGACCCACACCAAAGAACAAAGAGGACCTCTCCT
Organism: Lithobates septentrionalis; assembly: GCA_037952835.1. Classification (NCBI taxonomy): domain Eukaryota; kingdom Metazoa; phylum Chordata; class Amphibia; order Anura; family Ranidae; genus Lithobates; species Lithobates septentrionalis. The sequence goes on along the minus strand of JBBDGP010001034.1, from coordinate 7,184,585 downwards.
TGCTCCTCATCAGCTGAGATTTCCAACCCCACTAGACCTCCAGTCCTCTCTGAGACCTGCACTGAGAGGAATGAAGGTGTAGAATTAGGTGTGTCACAGCCAAGTACTTGTGGGCAATCTGCTTTTGGTACACCGACGTCAGATTGTACGAGGCAAATTTCCCTGCCCCAGCTGCTGCACAGCCGAAAGAAGTTTGCTCCCAGCCATCCACATGCCCAGCGGTTGAATGCTAGCTTGGCAAAATTGCTAGCACTTCAACTGCTGCCTTTTCAGTTGGTAGACTCTGCCCCCTTCCGTGAGTTTGTGGAATGTGCGGTTCCTCAGTGGCAGGTACCCAAAAGCCACTTTTTCTCATGGAAGGCGATTCCGGCTCTCTACCGGCATGTGGAAGGCAATGTCCATGCCTCGCTGGACAGGGCAGTCAGCGGTAAGGTGCATATTACCGCTGACTCATGGTCCAGCAGGCATGGACAGGGACGTTACCTAAGTTTCACGGCGCATTGGGTGACTGGCAGCTGGGAAGGATGCAGGACAAGGTGCAGTAGTGTTGGAGGTTGTTCCGCCACCACGTCTCCAAAATGCTAATGATTGTGACACACCTCTCTCCTCCACCCCCTCCTCTTCTTCTTCCTCCATGGCCTCTTCCTGTGCTTTGTCCTCGGAACCAGTGGTGCTCCGTAGCCATTCAAGGGGCTACGCAAGTACGCAGGCCAAAAGATGCCATGCGGTGCTTGAGCTGGTGTGCTTGGGGGACAGGAGCCACACTGGGGCAGAGGTTCTGTCAGCTCTGCAGGGGCAGGTTCAGAGGTGGTTGATGCCACGCCAACTTAAGGCAGGAATGGTGGTTTGCGACAATGGCACCAACCTCCTCTCTGCCCTCCGACAGGGACAAATGACCCATGTGCCCTGTTTGGCTCACGTCCTTAACTTGGTGGTGCAGCGGTTCTTGGGCAGGTACCCGGGCTTACAGGATGTCCTGAGGCAGGCCAGGAAAGTCTGTGTGCATTTCCGCCGGTCATATAATGCCAGTGCTCGGCTGACGGACCTCCAAAAGGAGTTTAACCTGCCCAAGAACCGCCTAATCTGTGACATGCCCACCAGGTGGAACTCAATGTTGGCCATGCTGCAGCGGCTGCACACGCAGCAGAGGGCCATCAATGAGTACCTGTGCGACTATGGCACCAGGACAGGGTCAGGGGAGCTTGTTTTTTTTTCCCCACGCCAGTGGGCCATGATCAGGGATGCATGCACTGTCCTGTCACCATTTGAGGAGGCCACGAGGATGGTGAGCAGTGACAGTGCATGCATCAGTGACACTGTCCCCCTTGTCCACCTGTTGGAGCACACGCCGCGTGGAATAATGGACAGGGCACTTGAGGCAGAACAGAGGCAGGAAGAGGAGGACTTCCTTAGCTCTCAAGGCCCCCTTTATCCAGACAGTGTTCCTGCGTGCCAGCCGATCACACAGAAAGAGGACGAAGAGGAGGAGTAGGAGGAAGATTGTGTCAGTATGGAGGTGGAGCCTGGCACTCAGCATCAGCAGCAGTCTTTAAGGGATCAGTCCCAAGAAACACATGGACTTGTACGTGGCTGGGAGGAGGTGGCTGCGGACCATGTCGTCCCTAGTGACCCAGAGGACTCCGGACCGAATGCCTCAGCAAACCTACGCTGCATGGCCTCCCTGATCCTGCAAAGCCTGCGTAAGGATCCTCGTATTCGTGGTATCAAGGAGAAGGACCAATACTGGCTGGCAACCCTCCTTGATCCACGTGACAAGGGTAAGGTTGCGGACCTTATCTTGCCATCGCAGAGGGAGCAGAGGATGAAACATCTTCGGGAGGCCTTGCAGAAAGGTCTGTGCAACGCGTTCCCAGAGACTGGGAGGTTACAAACTCCTGTTTCTGGACAATGTGTTGCTGAGGCTCCTGGAGAAGGTGGCCGTCTGACCGATGCGTTCAGACAATTTTTTGGTCCGCAGCCCCAAGGTATGATCGGTTCCAGCAACCATCGCCAGCATCTGTTTTACATGGTGCAGGAATACCTAGGGGCAAGATCAGACTTGGACACCTTTCCCACCGAAAATCCTCTGGGTTACTGGGTCTTGAGGATGGATCACTGGCCAGAGCTTGCACAGTATGCAATTGAGCTACTGGCCTGTCCTGCATCCAGCGTTCTTTCGGAACGCACATTCAGTGCTGCTGGAGGCGTGTTAACCGATCACAGGGTGCGTCTGTCCACCGACTCGGTCGATCGACTGACCTTCATAAAAATGAATCAGTCTTGGATCACCACCAGCTACCAAGCACCTGATGCTGATGTAACCGAATAATTTTTTTTGAAATCTCAGATCCCTTCAAAGACTGCCTATGCTGATGCTGAGTGACTATCCCTGAGTAATTATCCTCTTCCTCCTCAATGATCACGCTGATAGCTTGTAAGAACATTTTTGGTTCTGGGCGCCACACCAGTGCCTAAGGCACAATTTTTCAGCCCCTGTTTAACAGGGGCGTGTAATTAAAATTTTTGATGCAATACTTTGCAGCAGGGCTCGTTCCTGCGTTCCAACTAGAGTGTCTGTAAGGGGTTGCAGTGTTGTGGCACCAGCACCAGTGCCTAAGGCCTAATTTTTCAGCCCCTGTTCAACAGGGGCATGTAATTACAATTCTTGATCTAATATTTCACAGCAGGGCCCATTTCTGCACCCACCAAGAGCGAGTGAGGACTTACAGTGTTGTGGCACCAGCACCACCACCACCACCACCAAAGGCCCAGTTTTTCTGCCCCTGTTCAACAGGGGTATGTAATTACAATTCTTGATCTAATATTTCACAGCAGGGCCCTGTGAGGGCTTACAGTGATGTGGCCACAACAACACCTAAGGCCCAAATTTCTGCTGAGTATATAGGGCAGGCCCCTACTTTCAAACATCTAACTTACAAACGACTCCTACTTGCAAACGGAAGGAGACAACAGGAAGTGAGATGAAATCTACCCCTAGGAAGGGAAATTTTCTCCTGTAAGAGTTAATACGGGAAAAACATTTCTCCTTTTCACTGATGCTTTCCAATCCTTGTTCCACAAAAAACCCCAAATTTTCAAAAAACATTTGTCATTGGGACAAAAAGTGAGGTGAAATCTTCTGAAGAGGAGGAAAGACAGCAAAACAAATGTCACAGGGGTGATAACCCTTCCCTATGTTTTCCAAAAAGCTTAAAAAAGATTTTTTGGCTGGAGCTAAACACGTTAAAAATGTACCCGTTCAAAATTACAAACAGATTCTACTTAACAACAAACCTACAGTCCCTGTCTTGTTTGCACCGCCTGTATACTGCTGTTCAGAGTATATAGGGCCTAGTGGCCGCACACCTTTCCTTATTTTAATTTGGGTGCGGGGTTCCCCTTAATACCCATACAAGACCCAAAGGGCCTGGTAATGGACTGGGGGGTACCCATGCCGTTTGTCTCACTGATTTTCATCCATATTGCCAGGACCCGACATTACATTAAACCCGCAAGCAGTTTTAAATGAGATTTTTTCCTTTAAAAATGACATTTGGTGCAGGGACTGTTCTAAACACGGGAAACATGCGCCACTTTACAGGCATACTATAGACACCCCCCAGGTACGATATTTAAAGGAATATTTCACTTTTTTTTTACTTTAAGCATCATTAAAATCACTGCTCCCGAAAAAACGGCCGTTTTTAAAACTTTTTTTTGCATTGATACATGTCCCCTGGGGTAGGACCCGGTTCCCCAAACCCTTTTTAGGACAATACCATGCAAATTAGCCTTTAAAATGAGCACTTTTGATTTCGAACGTTCGAGTCCCATAGACGTCAATGGGGTTCTAACGTTCATGCGAATTTTCAGTCCGTTTGCAGGTTCTGGTGCGAACCGAACCGGGGGGTGTTTGGCTCATCCCTATTCGGTAAGTTCCCATTCAGATCCTCCGGAAGAGAACCCCTCCAGGAAGGGTCTAAATGATATTGTTCCATTTAGGCCAGGTGGTTTGGTCGCATTTATGCGAAATATCCACCTCTGCTCAGACCGTAGAAGTAATTTGTTGGTATCACCACCCCCCACCCGGTATTCCGGGATGAATCCTATCCAAGATGAGAAAAGATATTTTTGGTGTGACACCATGTGCACTTCTGTGACATGCCTCCCCAGTGGAAGACTGGGATTGCAAGTTTGCATTGACACAATGTGTCGGTAGGCACGACGTCAGAACTGCTGGATCGTCTTGCCTACATAAAAGCAGGAACAGTCACATATAAGGAGATACACCACGCAGGTTGTCTGGCAATTGGCGTGGTGTTTGGGCACATAATGTTCGCCATTGGGGATTATCACATTTTTGGAGGTATTCATATAGCGACAATAGTTGCAACCCCCACAGGTAAAAGTACCTGGGTATTTGCACGGATCTTGTCGACCCAAGTTGTTAAACTTACTGGAGACCAGGTGATCTTTGAGAGATCTGGCCCATTTGTAGGTAAATGCAGGGTTTTTGCTGACAAATGGACCAATTTTGGGATTCATGGTGAGGACATGCCAGTACTTGCTGATAATCTTTTTGAATGTTTCACGTTGATTGGAAAACCTAGTTATTATAGAGATTGGACTGTTTTTTTTTTTTAGACGATGGGTTGTATAAAAGATCATTCCTTGTTCTCAATAAAGCTCTATTGTAAGCCTTTTTGAGACAGGTTTTAGAGTACCCGCGTCGGAGCAGTCTCTCACGCAGCAGATCGGCCTCATTTTTAAAGATAGTATCGTCAGTGCAATTCCTGTGTATCCTTAAATACTGACTATAAGGGATAGATGCTGTAAGTGCTTTAGGATGGAAGCTACTGGCGTGTAAGATAGTATTGCCAGATGTTGGTTTTCTAAAGAGACTGCGGCCCATTTCATCTTTGTGGATGTTAACATCCAAAAATGTTAGGGAAGATCTATTCCATGTCATTGTGAATGTAAGATTGAAGTTATTCGTGTTTAGTTGTTTCAAAAAAGATTCCAGATCAGGTGGGCCATCCCATATGAGGAAAATGTCGTAGATGAATCTAAGCCAAAGACCGACATTCCTCATAAAGGGGGCCATGGATTTAGATTCTCCAATCATGTGTTCCCACTCCCCTAGGTACAGGTTGGCGTACAATGTGGCACAAGAGGTCCCCATCGCAACGCCCTGTGCCTGGAGGAAGTGGGAGCCATTAAAGTAAAAGGATTGTGATAGAGGATGAATTCTAAGGAGCCCAACAGAAATTTGCTCATTGGGCCAGCAAGCCGGCTATCCCTACAGATAATATGTCTCATGCATGCTAGGCCCCTGTCGTGAGGTATGGAGCTGTACAATGCCTCCACGTCGATAGCGACCAAGATCGATGTGGGGGCAATGCACAGACCATACAGAATTTGCAATAAATGCAAAGTACCACGAAGATGACTAGGGAGATTAGTCACATATGGGCGCAGGTAACCATCAACAAAGATACTGAGATTTTCTGTTAATGCCCCATTGCCAGATACAATGGGTCTACCGGATGGGCGTTGCATGGATTTATGTAATTTGGGCAAAGAGTAGAACGTTGGGATCCTAGGGAATTTAGTCCTAATAAATTCCCATTCGGACTTAGTGATGATATTTCGAACATGTGCCGAATCCACCAAAGAATAAAAGTCTTGGTTGAATTTTTCAATTTTATTGGTATTAATCTTACAATACCATTTCTTATTGTCTAAAAATTTCATGCACATGTTGACATATTTGTCATTGTCCATAATTACAATGTTGCCCCCCTTATCGGAGGGCTTTATTGTTATGCCCGGGTGCTCTTTCAGTGCTTTTAGGGCCGATCTTTCCTCTTTAGACAAGTTACCCTGATCTGAACTATTGGTTCTTATTTTACATATCTCATTGCCCACCAATTTGACAAAGGCCAGGACGTTGGAGTTGGTATTTAGTGATGGAAATTTGTCCGATTTCTTTTTGAATATGGGCATTATAGGGGGTTCTGTTTGATCAAAGCGCCCTAAGAGGTGTTCCAGATCGATCTGATCGATCAGATCCAGGGCCTCATTTTCCTCTAGCAAGCTCACTAGGGCATCCAAGGCCTTTAGTTCCTGGGGCTCGAAACTAGGCTGAGTGGGAATTTCTTTAGAGTATAGTTGCTTCAAGATTAATTTGCGGGCGAATAACTGGAGTCTTTAATCGCCTCAAATTTGTTGATGTCCTGGCTGGGGCAAAAACGAAGGCCTCGTGCGAGGACCTGGAATTCTAGTTCAGAGAGTTTGTACTTAGATAAGTTGACCACATTTAAATCAGGGGTGGGCATGTCTGAAGGAGTTTGAATTTTATCGACCCGATCTCTATTTCATTGTGATTCTGAGTTGATAGGTTCCCTGGTCGCACCGTCATCATGTACCGCATTGGATGGCAATGCCTTATTGCCCATAGTAGACAGCCTGGGGAAAAGAGCGTAAGTGTCCGAGTGTGGTAGTGTGGATAAAGTGCTCATATTGGATATTATCTTGCGTCACTTGTGTGCCAGGATTTTGTGCCGGAGGACTGTGCGATTCAGTGATACGTTTCTTAGGATGTTTCCCATTAGAACCACTTCCATTTGGTCCTCGTTTGGACTTTCTTGATCTCCTTGAGCCAGTCCCCTGTAAGAAAAATAAGAGGATACCGATGAGGCATCTGACAGCCCGGGGTCGTTATAATGTGATCTTGATTTAAATTTGGGTATGGTTTGAGTGTTTTTCCAGTTATATGCTTTATGCTCGAGGAAAGCAGTTTGGTCCCTCAGGAATTTGTTTTCCTTTTTGACCAAGATACTTCTATTAAATTGTTCCAGATGTTCATTGAGATCCTTGTCTAGTTGAGCAAACAATGCATGTGTTTTGAAGGGTAAAAGTTGGGTATATAAAGGCTCCAGTTCCCTATCAATTTTTTAAATAGTTTTCTTCTATTCATCTATTAGGAGGGACATCATGCCCTCTGAGCATGCTGATAAGTTTTTTTTCCCCATGCTTCTTTAAAGGATGAATCTATATGTTCCATAGTGGGGAAAATCTGGATCCGTAGTCCAAAGGGGTTAATGTGGTTTCTACGTTAGTGTTCAAATGAATGTATGTGCCAGTGGTTTAATGATTTTTTTTCCTAAAGTTTTCTAAGGTTTGAAAAAATAGAAGAGAGTTCAGAGTCCTTTTGCTCTTTTTGAGAAAAATTCTTGTAAAGACCAGACATGGTGTTATCCCAATCTTTCCAACATAGTTAGTCATAGTTAATTATAGACAATATAGATTGTGAAAATAGATACTAATACAGTCTGATAACCAGGAAGGACACTGGGCGAGGAGGTGGGTGTTTGCTACCCGTTAGATAAATATGGAGGAATGGTATCACCTCTGAGGAAAGCTGTAATGTCAGTGAACCCACATCCCAGGTAAGATGAAAAAAAAGTTTTTTACTCAAACGAGAGTATGTATCCTCTAAGGGGACTTTAATTTTGGTCACTAACAGGTAGGTAGGTAAGTATTAATATATAAAGTAGAAAAGTAATAATTAAAAAAGAAATTATTTTTTTATGGAAAAAAGATAAAAGTATAATGACTATGACATAACATAACAAGCAATAAAATGGATGCATATTTATGGAGACCAGAAGAAATAACGTTGACCAATTCTATTGTATAATAACAAATAGACAAAACCCCACGTTTCGAGGTAATAAGGGGATCAACCTCTTCTTCAGGGGTAATGAATTTGGTCACGACAATAATTTACATCTATGGTCAAACGAGAAAAAGGACAAGATTTTAAATCATGTACAATGCGTTAAACAATTTGCTGCACTTCAAGTATTAGTCCTAGGTGATCATATATACAGTGATTGGTTAGCCAAACATATATTGAATAATATTATAGGTACTAACCGTATGTGCTGATACTGACATCCAAAGAATCCAAGGGGGATTAATCAGCAGCAGATCCAGAGAGACCAGAAAAAGGACCAAAGCAGGTAAGTGGGACAAGAAAAGGAGCAGAGACAAGAAGTAACATGCAGTGAAAGGGAACAGTGGGGAGAGGTACCACAGAGTGGATACCGTCCCTGGAGTAGGAGGGGGTCCCCAAATGTCAGAACAGCTCTACAAAGGGCATTTCCATTAGCACTTATTGTAAAGTAAAACAGGACTAATTCACAGGGAATGGTCCCCGTGTAGTCCCAGTCACTGGAAAAAAGGTATTAAAAAAAGATCAATAAAAAATATATATATGTATATATAGTGTATAATATATATATATATAAAAGATAATACCTACCAAGCTTGTCTGCTCTCAACTGTATATTCACAGAACCAAAATGGAGGGAGTAGATTGCAAGATCCTTTTGGGATATAAGGCAGACTAGAACCAAACCTCCTTAGGATATTTTAGGGAGGACAAAAAGATCTAGAGAAAATGGTAAGATACAGAGCGATGTGAGATATTGGTTTGAATGCTCAAAGTAAACTCCTAAAGATAGACCTAGTAATAGTGTCAGTCGGTTGCAATGGCGTCCCTAGGGGGGGCAGAGGGGGACCTGACCCCCCAACATTATGCTGTGCCCCACCATGTGCCCCCCCAATAAAATTTTTTTTTTTTTTTTTTTTACAAAAAATCAATGTCTAAGAGGGATAGAGTCCCCAGTCAGCTCCTGTGGGTCATTCCTCCCCCCTCCCTCTGCTTGCTGACACTGCATAATGCGAGCGCTCCCACAAACACGGCCGCCCGATCTGCTCCTTCCCCTGCATCCTCATTGGCAGGGAGAAGAGTGAGTTGCAGGAAGGACTCCACCAGGACTCTCAGTTACTGAAAAAACAGACTGATTTTTCCCATCCTTAGGACAGGAGAACCAGCCTGTAAATTCCCAGAGATGCCAGACCAGAGCAGTCAATAGCAGGGGCAGGACAGCAAGAGGAGGCTGGGAAACCCCACAGTGGCAGAACACCAGGGCCCGGAGGCAAGACAACCTTTGCAACCCTGATAGTTCTCCCACTGCTTTGGATCCTTATATTTTCTTGGTATGCTGGTGACATATATATCTTGTTTTCTGCCACCCTGGGGGACCCCAATACAGTAGGAAGGGAGCTCACTGCAGAACATGTGAAAGGGCCGTTGTGGGGTCGTAGTAAAGGGCCCCAGTATATATCTATATATCTATATCTATCTATCTATCTATCTATCTATCTATCTATCTATCTATCTATCTATCTATCTATCTATCTATCTATCTATCTATCTATCTATCTATCTGTCTATCTATCTGTCTGTCTGTCTGTCTATCTATATACATTTTATAGTTGCCCCCCTACTTTTGTCCCTGTCCCCCCATGTGCCCCCCCTAAATATGAAAGCTGGAGACGCCACTGGTCGGTTGGAGAGTAGCCTAACTAGATGAGTCAGCTGCCCCAGAGTGTCTGTGATATGCTGCAAGCAGGAAGCTGATAGATCACAGCTGATTCTTAAATATGTAAGGTTTATTGGGAAGTAGCCATATGATAGGCCGATCAGACTGGTGAGGGAGGTACCTGACACAGGGTATAGGCATAGATGAGACGCCCCCCGAGTGCAGCAGCACGCGGCGTCATCTCCTGCACGCCACCTAATGGAGGAGAAAAAGCAGCATCTCGGGAAGGGCGCGGCAGGGCGTGACTGCATCACGCTGGTTCCCAAGAGGGCGGGGCCAGCGCAACGTCAAGGCGGTGTCGCCCAGCATTGAATTCTCACAGGCGCAGTATCCGTTGCCACGGAGACCCGAACAACAGACTGCCAGAGATAAGGGAAGGCCGGGCATGTCAAAACAGGCATGCCACGGCCCCCCTGCGCCGAGTGGAGGCTGTCAAGATGGCACAGAGAATACAGACCGATATAGTCCCACCCCTCCGAAAGAAAGAAGGCCTCTCTTGGGTCACAACCGACCAATCACTCGAATGCCTGGATGGAGGAGCAAAGTACAACGAGATCAGTTATATACAATGTATTGGTAATACAGTGAACAACAAAACATGAAAGTACATACATAGTGCTAAAAAAAAAAAAAAGCAAACAATAAGAAAACAAAAAAAACAAAAATACCAGAACTACCTTGCAGGAGAATGAGCCTTGTATGCAGGTATCCAGATACTATGGATATTCAATGATATACTCCCGGAAGGGGGGTTACTTCCTATGGTCTGTATACAGATAGGTGGAATACAATATTCCAAACCCCTCAAGAAAGAAGCTTACCTTGTTTGAGGAGGGAAGTTTTTATAGATGCAGGAGATGTGGCCCATGTACAAATACCAAAAAATTGCCAAGAAAGAAAAACAAATTATGTTATATCAGATGTTACGTCAATGTCATATAAGAAAATTTATGACATGTGATACTAAGTATGTCACATATATCTTAGAATGTACATGTGGCTATCAATATGTGGGCAGGACCACAGGCAGGCTAAGTAAAAGGATTAGTGAACATATCACTAATATCCGTTAGGGCTACATCAAGCATAGCGTGTCAAACCATTTTTGATTAGTGCACGATAGAGACCCCAAGTTCTTGTCCTTTTACGCAATAGACAAGGTAGAGCATCATTCGGGTCTAATATGAAAACAGAAATTCCACGTAATGAAATAAATTGGATCTATGAGTTAGAGACACTCAATCCTCTAGGTTTTAACATAGAAATACAGTAGATCTAAATTGTTTCATTGCTAATTTTTAAATATTTTAATTAATTTCATAATTTTTAGAGGTGGCACTTGGTGAGGTTGGCGGATGAATAGGTTAAACAAGTTTAGCTATAAAGCCAGCTTCTAAGATGGCAGTAAAGCAGCTTCCAGGAGACATCCAATCAGGACAAAATACATTAAGGTGTGGTTTACGGGCTCACCCAGTCGCTGGAGCACAAGCCATGTCAGAGGTGAGAGCGGCAGCGGCCAGCTTCCCCCAGATCAACTGTATACACCTAGCCTAGTTGTTTGGCACTGATACAAGTGAGTGGAACACTTTGGTTTTTACACTTTTTTTTAACAAAGTCTTTTATGGAACAATGTACAAATACAGGATCACAGTAAGTATATTGAGTACAAGGTAACAATTGCGTACACAATAAAGAACATAAAGCTGGGGTACAAAACATCCTCTGAATAGATCACTAGGCAAAAGGTACATAGTAAAAAAAGAATGACCAATGTGTAACAGTGTAGGTGAGGGTACACATGCGCTGACACTATGATATACTTAGGTTAGGCATTGAAATGTAATCAATGAGAAACCGTAACCAACAAATAGAACTTTTATTATGGCTATACACATGTTTCGGCAACTTGCAACCAGCAGTCGCAGATTTTATTGTATTTGGATGGGCATCCTCTGTTGATGTACATGTATTTTTTATGGTAGTGTGTTGTTTATTTCAATAAACCAATCCTTAAGTTGAGGAGGTGTTGATCTCATCCTTTGCCTAGATATTATTTTTCTAGCTGAGAATAGAGTTTCTTGCAAAAAGAGCTTGGTAAATTTATCAAGGTCTGAGTCAGAAAATATCCACAGCAGACACTGTTTCGGGTGTAGGATAAGTGGGGAGCCCATGGTGTTGTGAATGAAAGATACAATTTGCGTCCAAAAACCCTGAATCCTTGGACAGGAAAATATTAAATGGTAAAACATACCCACTTCTTGGGAGCACATGAAGCAGGTGGTGTCCAGTGTCAGTGTACAGACAGGCCAAGTTTATCAGAGGCTTATGCCCCATACACGCGATTGGACTTTCCGACAACAAAACCGTGGATTTTTGTTTGAAGGATGTTGGCTCCAACTTGTCTCATGTACACATGGTCACACAAATGTTATGGCTCCAACTTGTCTTGTGTACACACGGTCACACAAATGTTAGCCAACAATTACGAATGTAGTGACGTACAAGATGTACGTGATATCTCCTTTACGAGCGCTAGTTTTACAAGACCGAGCGCTTCCGGCTCGTACTTGATTCCAAGCATGCGTGGAGTTTTGTCCGACGGACTTGTGTGCATATGATCGGAAAGTCCGACAACAAACATTTGTTGGCGGAACATTTGAGAACCTACTAGCCAACATTTGTTGGTGGAAAGTCCGACAACAAATGTTCAATGGGGCATACACACGGTCAGACTTTCCGCCAACAAGCTCACATCCAACATTTGTTGTCGAAAAAATCTGATCGTGTGTACGTGGCATAAGTCTCAGATTCATCTGTAGTGATACAATAGGGATTTATGGTCTACTCTAATTTCAGCACCATTAGTACTGCTCGTGATAGCACAAAGAGGATCCAAGGTTATTTGCGACCAGTTGGGACTAGGGATGAGCTTTGAGTCTGAGTCGAACCCATGTTCGGCTCGAACATCGCATGTTCGACCGTTCTTCGAATTTTGAACATTTAGGTGCACACTGTGCAGAGGAAGCACTACACTAACTGTAAATACTGTATCTAATAGGACTAATAGGATCAGAAGAACACCAGCAATTTTCTTCAGGTAGCTGTAAATACTGTAAAAACTCCTGCCTCCCTGTCAGTAGGAAGAGAATAAATGTTCTTCTGATCCTATTAGTACCGCAGGCAGCTGCAGTATTTACAGCTAGTGTACTGTGTCCTCTGCACAGTGTGCACTTAAAGCTACCCGAAGACAATTGCTGTTGTTTTGATCCTAATAATACCACAGGCAGGCAGCTACAGTATTTAAAGTTAGTATACTGTGTGCACCTAAAGCTACCTGAAGGTGTTGTTCTTATGATCCTATTAATACCACAGGTAGGCAGCTACAGTATTTACAGTTAGTGTACTGTGTCCTCTGCACAGTGTGTACTTAAAGCTACCTGAAGAAAATTGGTGGTGTTCTTCTGAGCCTATTAGTACCACAGGCAGGCAGCTGCAGTATATACAGTTGGTGTACTGCGTCCTCTGCACAGTGTGCACCTAAAGCTACCTGAAGACAATTGCTGTTGTTCTGATCCTATTAATACCACAGGCAGGCAGCTACAGTATTTACAGTTAATGTGCTGTGTCCTCTGCACAGTGTGCACCTAAAGCTACCTGAAGAAAATTGGTGGTGTTCTTCTGATCCTATTAGTACCACAGGCAGGCAGCTGCAGTATTTACAGTTAGTGTACTGCGTCCTCTGCACAGTGTGCACCTAAAGCTACCTGAAGACAATTGCTGTTGTTCTGATCCTATTAATACCACAGGCAGGCAGCTGCAGTATTAACAGTTAGTGTACTGTGTCCTCTGCACAGTGTGCACCTAAAGCTACCTGAAGACAATTGCTGGTGTTCTCATACTAATAACACGTCACCGGAGATAATTCTGAAAATAATCTGGATTATTCTCCTGGAGCTCCCGCAGCAAAGGCATATGACATAATTGGTCACGATTAATAAAGCAACCAATTTTTGGTCCAAGAAATCCTCCTACTCCTGTTCCTGGACCGGACTTGGGTCAAAGCAGTAACTCCAAGGCCAATAATAAGTAACACGTTATCTGGTCCGATTCCGCAACATGCCTGATTGACGAACGGCCGTTCAGAAATGAACTGAAAAGCACGAAATGAAAAGTGCAAAATGAAAAGCACAAATCAACACTCACCAAACTTCTACTAGCACAAAATTAGCAGAAGGAGGCCAAAGGGTGGCGCCTGACTATTGAACTTCCTCTTTATCGGCTCGAAGTAAGTCTAGTATGTCACTACATTCGTGTTTGTTGGCCGACAATTGTGTACTGTGTGTATGCAATTGTGTACTGTTTGTATGTCCTTTGGACAAAAGTCTGACGCTTTGTCTGTGGAAAATCCAATCATGTGTACGAGGCTTTAGCGATGTTGTAGATAAATCTGGAAAATATGAATCTACCAAATGGACCTCAAAGAATTTGTTGACTTTTTTAACATATTTAACAAAAGTAAAGACTAACACTAGGTTCACACCTATGCCTTTTCTAGTGCGTTTTGCAGAAACGCACTACAGTCCATGTAACATGGTACACGTTCACATCTATGCATTTTTCAGTTGATGCATTTTCAGAAAGGGTCAGGGACTTTTTACCCAGCAGCAGATTGCGTTTTGCGTGTAATAGACTTCAATGGACCTGCACCAAAAACACAAGTGTTGCATTTTTAATGCATTTTGGGCTTTTTGTTTTTTTCTTCTCCATAACAAACTGTAAATAGCTGGTTGTTGAGGAAGCCGGCCCCCGCGTCCTTAACAATCGGTGAGTCATCAGCTGTCACCCGGTTCCCTGCTGACAGCTGAATGTAAAAAAAGAATTGCCAGCAATAAAAAAAATCTGGAAAAAAATGTTTTGGGGCCTCTTTTGGGTCTGTTATGGATTTTGAGGGGAACCCCATGCCGAAATAAAAAAAATAAAAACGGCATGGGCCCCCCCCCAAAAATCCATAACAGACCCTTACCAGCAGGTCAGGAATGGGAGGGGATGAGCAATCGGCACCTCACTCCGGAATCATACCAGACCACATGCCCTCAACATAAGGGGGCGCTATGTTGATGGGGACAAGTGTCTCTTCCCAACAACCCTGGCAGGTGGTTGTGGAGGTCTTCGGCCGGGGGGCTTACTGGAGTCTAGAAGCTCCCTTTAACAAGGGGGCCCCCAGATCCCAGCCCCCCCCTATGTGAATAAATATGGGGTACCAAAAAAAAGGTGTAGTGTAAAAAATGACAGTAGGCAGTTTTTGCCAATCCTCTATTTAAAAAAACAAAAAACAAACAAACAAAATGTCCCCCCGATGTAGATCCATCGCCAATCATGGCGACCACCACCACTGCCAACTCCAAAAAAATTAAATAAAGTCCACTCCCACCAAAGGCTCCCACTATCTGCCATCTACGCCATCTGACAGTTCTTAAATAGCTAAGGACAGTGTCACCCGCTGACATCACTGGGTGGCCCCCCCTTTTGACGTTGTCGGACCAGTGTGATGTCACAAGGGGCGGGGCCACCCAGTGAGGTCAGCGAGAGCTTTTGGGTGGGAGTGGACCGTTATTTTTTTTTTCTGCATTTTTTTGTGTATTTTTTATTTTTGGTTTCTGGAGCCTCAATCATTAGGTCATTGGTGTCATGCAGGTCTCCTGCAGATCTGTCAGTATATCTGTGTGGCTGTACATTCCGTACAAATGCAGATACAATCAGACAGGAAGATAAAATAAACTAGCACAGTGCTCCACAGGGCCATGGTAGTTCATTGAAAACTACAAGCTGACTGCCGCAAAGGCTGTCAGACCTTGTAGTTTACAATTCACAGGACATTGTGAATGAGTAAAGCGGCCAGGTGTTTTTTTTTAATTGAAACAGCTAGCGGGAAGGTGGACGAAGATCCCTGCTAGCTGTCAGATTGTTGCAAGAGTCACCTGCAGGTACCACAATGAAATTGTGCAGTTATTGGAGACCTCTTCTAACATCAAACAATCAGCTCTTGGGCAAATTTTTTGGTGATTGCCAGTCCTGGGAAATGTAGCAATAGTTTAAATGTAGATTACAGTGGAATCTTTGATTTTAAATCATTTTTGATCTTTCTAAATTCCTAAATGGACTTATAGGCTTCCACAACCTTCATTCTGAAGCTTGCTTACACTAGGATGACCACATTTCCAAACTGCCATTCAGGGACACCCCCCTTCCCAAAAAAAGATAAGTGGGGCAATGTAGTCTTAGGGTTAACGGGGAATTCAGCGGCGGGTGATTTGTCGGACGAATGGCTGGTGTTAGCACATAAATCATCCCAACACCATGCTAGATATGGTGTCAGGATGATCAAATCACATTATTTCTATTGCCACATTGTAATATATCATGAAATAGTTCAACTCACCATAATGCAGAATCAGTGGGAACCCTGAGCTTGTCACTTTCTCCCAGATGTAGCGTGCCACCGTCCCCTGCCCCCAGATGCAGCTTGTTACTTGCCACTGTCACCTGCCACCAGATGCAGCGCATCTCTTGCCACTGTTGTCTGCCGCCAGATGCAGTGTGCCACTTTCCACCTGTAGTCTGCCACCAGATGCAGTGTGCCACTTGCCACTTGTAGCCTGCCACCAGATGTAGTGTGCCACTTGCCACCCATAGCCTGCCACCAGATGCAGTGTGTCACTTGCCACCCATAGCCTGCCACCAGATGCAGTCTGCCACTTGTCACCCATAGCCTCCCACCAGATGCAGTGTGCCACTTGCCACCCACACCTCAGATGCAGTGTGCCACATGCTACCCATAGCCTTCCACCAGATACAGCGTGCCACTTGCCACCCATAGCCTTCCACCAGATGTAGTGTGCCACTTGCCACCCGTATTCTACCACCAGATGCAGTGTGCCACTAGCCACCCATAGCTTGCCACCAGATGCAGTGTGCCACTTGCCACCCATAGCTTGCCACCAGATGCAGTGCCACTCACCAACAGATGCAGTGTGCCATTTGCCACCCATAGCTTGCCACCAGATGCAGTGTGCCACTTTCCACCCACAGCTGTGTCACTTGCCACCCATGTTCCTCTGTGTCACCTTCCCCTCACTGACTTCACTTGTCACCTTCATTACTGTTCAGTGTCCACTTGTGTGACTGTCACCTTCTTCTTCGGGATGTGGGCAGGAGGAGGAGAAGTCGGGCACTCAGACAGCCATCGATCTGATACAGCAGCAGCACACAAAACAGACACCAGATGACCAGTCCCTGCTGCTGTCACTCCCTCTGCACCCCACCGGGAGGTGGGCCACAGGTGCCGAGGAAGGAGGTGGATGGAGAGGAGACACTACCTGGAGAGTACGGATCACGCAGTCCCTGCTGCTTGCTGCTGGGCACCAAAAAAGGAGGAGGTGCCGAGGTGGGTGGAGGCAGCAGTGCAGCACTAAGCGCGAGCCTCGCTTCTGGCCTCACTGTCTGAGAGATTGAGAGTCTGTGATGTCACTGGTTGCTAGACGCCAGGAGGGCCGGCCCTAGCAACCAGTTCCGGAAGTGTAGGGAAATGTAATTACTAGTTAGTAGGTGGTGGCTGTGACCTCAATTTCATTCACTGTATTGTCCCGGGGTAGGAGTAAGATCGGTATCCCATGAAAAAAGGTATACTTTGCTGCTACTGCGCATGGGCCGGTTTCAGACAAAACAAATCGAGCACAGAATTACTGCCGACTAATGCAGCTGAGTTAGATTAACCCCTCAAATGCCAATTGATTGGCTGCATCATGAAGACACAGCGGGACACAGGCTGCTTGCGAGGAGGGGACAGCAACAAACTGTATTGGCTACACACAGGCTGTATGGTTGGCACAGGGGGGGTCACCGTCTGCATGTCACAGGGGGGGGGTCATAGTCTACATGTCACGGGGGGGGGGTCACAGTCTGGATGTCACAGGGGGGCAGTGCCATCTTAAGAGCATTATAGGCCCCTGGGCAATACAGTGCACTGGGGCCCTGTCTACACAATCACGCACGAGAATAAAAATGCAAATTATTAATAAGGCTATATTTATTGGTACTTCCAACAAAATCAGTGTTTAAACATTAACACAACGTTTGGACAATATAACACGAGCTTGAAAAGCAGAAATTGAAAAACAAGAAATTACTCACTTGCTGGTTGCTGCCTGGCTCACCAGTGCCCATCCATGCTGACCACTAAACTGACCTACCAGACCCCTACACTACTGATCCCCCCTGACACATACACTGATCCCCCTCCTGACACATACACTGATCCCCCTCCTGACACATACACTGATCCCCCCTGACACATACAATGATCCCCCTCCTGACACATACACTGATCCCCCCTGACACATACACTGATCCCCCTCCTGACACATACACTGATCGTCCCTGACACATACACTGATCGTCCCTGACACATACACTGATCCCCCTAACACCCACTTCCTTTCACAGTCCCCTCCTTTCTGGTATCCCGGTCCCCTTTACAGCCATATTCTTTCTTTGCAACAAACACAGTTCCCTTTATGTCAGTGCCCCCTCCCTTACCTTACACAGCAGGGGGAAGACAGGAGGTGCAGCATGTCCGAGCAGAAGGCGGGAGCTGTTCAACCAACCATGTAACAGACAGACGATTGGTTGCTAGGACCGCCCCTAGCAACAAATCACAGTCTTTTTAACTTGAAAAGTTGGACAGCTCCCGCCTTCTGCTCGGACATTCTGTCTTCTACCTGCTTATTGTAAGGATGAAAGTGGCGGTTGGGGGATGGAGGAGTTACACGGGAGAGAAGAGGACACCCAGGCAGGATGTTCAACAGGTTCACTGTTGTCACCCTGCACATGCACTCCACCCGTCATGCACCCCCTCCAGCAGCGATACTCTGCAGCATGCACTGGAACCGTGCACATGCAGTAGTTGCAATGGGTCCCGCCAGCTTCCTCCCCAGCCAGCAGTCACAGTGTATACAGGCAGTTTTCTATGTACTGGACGAAGGGGTCCCGCATATCGGTATCGGGGCGTGCGGCCGCAGTGAGAGTGGAGCTGTCAAATCTAAGCACTGATGTCGGGGGTGGGCGGGACTCTGCCCATCCCCGACATCAGTGCTTAGGTTTGACAGCTCCACTCTCACTGCGGCAGCACGCCCCCGGCTTGCTCACCAATCACTGGATGTTTACACTCGGGGCTAATAATTCTACATGAAAAATATATGAGACCCGGGCAACTGCCCAGCTTGCCCATGCGAAAAGATGGCCCTGCAGGGGGGCCTCAGTCTGGATGTCACAGGGGGGCCACAGTCTGGATGTCACAGGGGGGGTCACAGTCTGCATGTCACAGGGGGGGTCAGGTTGGAAGCTAAAAAAATTAGAAGGCCATACTAATCAGGACATCCAGACTGTGGCCCCCCTGTGACATCCAGACTGAGCCCCCCTGCGACATCCAGACTGTGACCCTCCTGTGACATCCAGACTGTGACCCCCCCTGTGACATCCAGACTGTGACCCGCTCTGTGACATCCAGACTGTGACCCGCTCTGTGACATCCAGACTGTGGCCCCCCTGTGACATGCAGACTGTGACCCCATCATGACATGCAGACTGTGGCCCTCCCTGTGACATGCAGACTGTGACCCCCCTGTGACATCCAGACTGTGTGTTGCCGGTGCCCCCTGTGCCAACCATCCAGCCTGTGTGAAGCTGATACAGTTTGTTGCTGTCCCGTCCTGCAAGCAGCCTGTATCCTGCTGTGTCTTCATGATGCAGCCAATCAATTGGCATGTGAGGGTTTGATTTAACTCAGCTGTATTAGTCAGAAGTAACTCTGCGCTCGGTTTGTTTTGTCTGAAACCGGCCCATGCGCAGTGGCAACAAAGGATACCTTCTTTCATGGGATTCTGATCTTACTGTTACACCGGAATGAAGGTGCCCAGGACCAGGGACAGAGATGCCAATTGTGAGACAGTCCCTGGCAATCCAGGACACGTGGGATCCCTAGTTTACACTGTTTAGTGTGTCTCCTTACTGCTTGTTTAAAACCTAAAAAAAACTGCACTAGTTGAATTGATTGTGTTTAGCAGGTAGTACTGCTCACACAACAGTGGGGATAAATTTGGTTTCACTGCATTGTGGCCGTGGCACATGTGGACCCCCATCCTCTGCCTTTGCAGCTTAAAAGGGAGTGATAAAAAAACATTACCTAGCCATGTGTTTTTACTGCCCCCCCCCCCCCCCCCCAACCGCAAGTGTAAAAGAAACCTTAGAGCACTCTTTTGATCTCTGCATGATGACACCTAACATGTCAGCAGCAAAGACAACACCAGGTCATGTCTATATTATATAAGAAAAATTCCACCTGCACACTCCCTAAGGAGGTTCTAATCATTGGAACCTAAATTGGAAAACTTGATTCAAATTTAATGGTTTTTAAAATGAAGCACGGCTAAAAAAATTCCCTTTACTCATATCACTTACCTGTATTGAAGTATATTCCACATTTTGCAGGAAGCTGGAAATCTTCACTGCAGGAATGCCCGTCCTCTTCCTGGCTCTGAACTTTCAGCGCTGAAGGGGTTCAAAGCTTAGGGTCTTCAGGCTGAACAGCAGTTTAAATGGTGGGGTGGGGAGCCGTCTCCTCCTCTGTTTAGAAATGTACTTTCATTATACTGAATGTAACATGGATTGGCCACAGGATCCTCTCCCCCATTCACAGATCGTGTTACAGGCAGTGAAACCAATGAAAGAACATTTCTCAATGGAGGTGGAGGTCTCAGTTGTACCATCTCTACTGCCTGAAGATCCAAAGCTGCAGCACCGGAGGTTCCTGAGCCAGGAAGAGGACAGGCATCCAGCTGCCTGCACAATATGGAACATACTTCATTACAGGTAATTGATCTGACTGAAGCTGTAGGGATTTTATTTTAGTTAACTTTCAGCTTTAAGTGGTGGTACATATAGGAGTGTAGTTACTTTTTCTATGCGACAAGTCTGTTAGATTATGAGGATAAATACACCATGTTAGTTATGTGTGTTATTTATCAGGTATATTATTATAGGCATTATTTGAAGGGTTTAACTGTTCAAATATGATGAAAAATCTAACAGCTTCTATATAGTGTCATTACTTTTTCAAAAGACTCTATGCCAATCATGGCTCAGGTGGACTAAGTCCACGCCCCACACTACATAAGGCTGCTTACATAGCGGCCACGTGTAGTGTTGTTGGCGTGGACAGAGAGATAGCTTGAGTTAGATTAAGCAGGCAGGTTATTCAGTTAGTGGCAGTGTATTTGATATATACAGTATCTCATAAAAGTGAGTACACTCCTCACATTTTTGTAAATATTTTAATCTATCTTTTCACGTGACAACACTGAAGAAATGACACTTTGCTACAATGTAAAGTAGTGAGTAGGGATGAGCCGAACAACCTCCGGTTCAGTTCGCACCAGAACCTGCGAACGGACTGAAAGTTTGTGCGAACTTTAGAACCCCATTAAAGTCTAAGGGACTCGAACGTTCAAAATCAAAAGTGCTAATTTTAAAGGCTAATATGCAAGTTATTGTCCTAAAAAAGGGTTTGGGGGTGGGGCGTGACTTCAGCTGATACTACCGGATGTGAGCGGCGGAAGCTCTGAGTCAGCCTGAGTCTCCGTCAGTATTCTGAATAGTACGTGCTACAAACCGAGACCCAAGACCCCGATATACGAACGAACCTGGCAGCGAGATGAGTACTAAGCAATTGGCAGCCGATCGCCTAAAAGAGTATGCGAGGACGGAGAAAACGAAAAACGTTCGGAGCCCTCCGCAGACAAGGAGCGGTGGGCCTTCGGCGCTGGAAGCCCAGAAAACGAGCGTGCCTCCGTCCCAAGCTGAGAAACCAGAGAAAGCTACGAAGCTAACACTGGAGCAGGTGAGCAGACAATTAATGGCGGCCATCCAAGCAAGCAGCGTGGGACTGACAGGTAAAATGGATGAGATCAGAACGGATATTGAACTGATTAGGCAAGATATGCATAGTATCAGAGATAGGATGGCTGAGGTGGAAAACAGGATATCTTAATTGGAAGATACAGTAATTCATATACCTAAAAAGATAGCAACAATAGAAAAGCAGATTGGTACATGGCAGCAGAAAACAGATGATTTTGAGAATCGGATGCGCCGCAATAATATAAGAATAATAGGTCTTCCGGAGAAAGTGGAGGGGTTTAACCCGGGGAACTTCATTGAAAAATGGTTGATAAAAACATTTCCAGAGATGGAGGTATCAAAGTCATTTCGGTGGAACGGGCGCATAGGGTCCCTGCAGTAATACCTAAACCTGGGCTTCCCCCTAGACCTCTGCTGGCGCGTCTCTTGAATTGCAGGGACAGAGATACAATTCTGCGAAATGCAAGACAAAAAAGAGAGATTCACTATGAGAATAGTAAAGTGTCAATATTTCCAGATTTTTCTCTAGAGCTACAAAAGCAGCGAGCAACTTTCTATGAGGTTAAGAAGAGATTGAGAGAAGCAGGAATAGAATACTCTATGGCATACCCAGCCCGGTTGAGAGTGGAGGAAGGAGGAAGGACTGTGTTTTTTAATACACCGGAGCAAGTTAAAGAATGGATTCGATCAACCATAACTGTATCTAAATAATATGAAATAGAAAATCGTGAGATAATTTAAAGAAAAAGAACTACCGGGACAAAATACTGGAAGAGAGGGGGGGGGACTATGTTTGATTGATGGCGGGAGGGGGCGGGGGAGGGAGAAGAGAAATGGTGGGGTCATGGGGGAGATGCGCGTAGTGTACCCCGCTCATCACAGAGTGGGAGTAATAGTGTGCCCCCGGAGGAGGATAGATAAGGGGGATGCTGTGGTTTGATAAATTTGTTTTTGTGGAGTGACAACAATGGGAAGTGGGGTGTTTTTTTTTTTTTTTTGTGTGTGAGGGTCAAAAATCACAAAGTTAATCACAAAACACTAGGGGGGGAACAGTAGTAATGTATATTAAAGTAGTGAACATAATAGGATGGGATAGAATAAAGGGGGGGGGATGGATGGGAATAATAAAGAGTGTTATTAAGAAGAATTGGGATTAAAGGGGTAAGGGAATTAACGGGGAGAATGAAAGATAATCACACAGTATGATTTAATCACGGAAATATAGAAGGAAGGGGATTCACTTTTTTTTTTTTGCCTCTCCCTCCCCCTCCCGCTTTTTCTCCCCTAGTGATAGGGAGGGATATATTAATGAAAGCACCCTTCTTTTCTTATTTACATGGAGGAGGAGTGGAGGAGTAGACAGGCTGAAACAAGATGAATTACCTATATAAAAGCTGATGCGATATGTCGGTAATGCCCTAAATTTAAGTATGTGTTTGATGTATGAATGGATGAATGGAGGGAAAAGGAAAATATGGTTACTAAATGATTAAAAATGGGCAATAATGAATAACAATTGTACTTTTATATCTTGGAATGTGAGAGGTATGGGTACACGAGTAAAAAGGGCACAGGTATTTGCAGAAATTAAGAAAACTCAGGCCAAAATAATTTGCATTCAAGAAACACATATGGTTAATGAGAGACTTTGATTATTTAAAAAAACCATGGATACAATGGTCTTGCCACTCTAGCCACACAACTTTTTCGAGAGGGGTTTCATTAATGGTGCACCAGTCGGTGGGGTGGGAGTGCATCAGGGGAGGGAGGGATTCAGAAGGGCGGTATGTTTTTGTCTTTGCCCTGGTGCACTCACTTCCAATGGTTATTATGGGGATATACAATCCACCCCCACCTACACAGGGAGTACTGAAAGAAGCAATGTTATCTATGTCAGAATATCCAGATGCATATGTTATATGTATGGGAGACTTTAATATGTGGCTGGATCCAAAGATGGATAGATTTGGAAAAAAAAGTCTTGGGAGAGGTGAAGGGTCTAAAATACTGGATTGCTTCCTGAAGGAGGTGGGGTGGCTTTATATTTGAAAGACTAGAAACCCAGGGGTCAGGGCCTATTCATGGCATGCTCCGGGCAGGGGGAGCATGTCTAGGATAGACCTGGCTCTGGGAAATGAGAAAATACTCCCAATGGTGCACTCAGCCGCATACATGATTAAAGGGGTGTCTGACCACTCTGGGCTTATCTTTGAGCTAAAGATGGGTCCCAGAGGAAGGCGGCCGGGTTATAGAATACATCCCTACTGGCTAGCCCAGATTGGGTCAAACGACCGTATACCGGAGCAAATGGAAATGTTTCTGGAGGCCCATGGGGACAGTATAAAGGAGGGAGTAACATGGGATACCTTCAAGGCATATATAAGAGGGATAGTAAGATCGACAATATCATATATTAAACGCACCAATAGGCAAGAGGAAGAGGAAATGGAAGAAGAATGTAAGAAGACCTAAACAGAGTTTATTAAGAACCCCTCTATTATGAACCCAATAAAATGGGTAGGAGCGGTGCGCCAATATAAGAATCAGATAATAATTCAAAATAAACGTAAGAGGCTCCAGTTAAAACAAAAAAATTATGACCAAAGACACTATGCCAATAAAATAGTAAATTATCTGATAAAACAACAAGTATCCACACTGGCTATAACAGAAGTGAGGACCGAGAAGGGGGAGATGATTAAGACAGTGGAGGACATTGGGGAAACCTTCTATAGATATTATGAGAAAATGTATACATCAACGCTGACATGTACAGGAGAGGATATAGGAAAATATCTAGAGGATTTGGAGTTCCTGAAATTATCAGAAGAGCAAAAAGAGGAGTTGGAGAAAGACATTGAAGTGGAGGAAGTAAAAGAAGCCATAGAGTCTTTGGGAAAGGGTAAATCACCAGGACCCGATAGCATCCCATTGGAAATGTATCAGAGGTATGTGGAGATTATTGCTCCGACACTGACCAAGATGTATAGGGGGACATTTGATCGAGGGGAGACGCCTGCATCCATGTATGAGGCAACAGTAATACTGATACCAAAACCAGAAAAAGACAGGAAGGAATGTGTGTCCTATAGACCAATATCTCTGTTAAATATCGACTACAAGGTATTGGCAAAGGTATTGGCTAAGAGGCTTAATGGGGTTATTCTTTCTATTGTATCAGGGGATCAAACAGGATTTATGCCGGGGAAGTCCACTACAAATAATATTAGAAGAACTCAGCTGATGGTTCAGCTGAAAGATTATTTTTCAGAGTCGAGTGCCTTAACATCGTTGGATACGGCCAAGGCATTTGACTCTATAGAATGGGAATTCCTGCAGGCAGTGTTGGAAAAAAGTGGATTTGGGGAAGGATTCAGAAAATGGGTGAGAATATTGTATAAACAACCATGCTCTAACCTCTTGATAAATGGAATTCTGTCCCCCACAGTGAAATTGCTATAGAGGTATTAGCTAATAGATTTAGACAATCTAAAATATATAAAGGGATTAGAGTGGGGGATAGGACTGAACACATAGGACTATATGCAGATGACATCATATTATATATGGAGGATGCATATAGCTCATTAGGGGAGGCAATGAAGATAATAGAAACATTTGGGATACTATCAGGACTTAAAATAAATTGGCAAAAATCTGCATTGATGTTATTAAGACCAGGAAAGGAGAGGAATTTTCAGACCCCATTAAAAATAGTGAACACTTTTAAATATTTAGGAATAAATATTACATTGGAAGCAGAAGAAGCCCTTAAATCAAATATACACCCCTTGGTAGAATATGTAAAGAACAAAGTGGGAGTATGGAAAAAACTACCGTTATCAATGGCAGGGAGAGTACAGTTGATTAAATCTATTATACTACCGAAGTGTCTCTATGTGATGGCGCATTCGGAGGTAAAAATACCA
Organism: Lithobates septentrionalis; assembly: GCA_037952835.1. NCBI lineage: Eukaryota > Metazoa > Chordata > Amphibia > Anura > Ranidae > Lithobates > Lithobates septentrionalis. Next base: position 7,159,228 of record JBBDGP010001034.1, on the reverse strand, counting down.
AAATATATATTCAAAAAATTAAACTCCCTGTTAACGAGATTCATCTGGGCAAATGGGCGTTGTAAATTAAAACTCTCCATACTACAAAGACCTAACAATGCAGAAGGACTGGCAATACCAGATCTATATTTATATTATCTGGCGGGGCAATTAAAACACTTAAGGACCTGGGTAGTTCAGGAACGAGAAATGAGGGTGGAGAAATACCTACTAAATAAAATGTAGGTAGGAGATCTTCTGGTAGCATTAAAAATAGCAGAATTAAGAAGGATTGGAATAAAAATTCCTCTTCTAAAGCTGGCCAGGTCGGTGTGGAAGGAGGTAAAAAAATTAACGGGATATAGGGACATTCCACCAGAAATATCATTATGGAACAACCCAATGTTTGAAAAATTAGAAATATTTGAAGATAGTAGTTACTGGAAACAGAACAAAATAAAAACTATTGGCCAGATGTATAATAACAATGTAATAGTGACATATGAGAATATGTGTAAACAATATAACCTCCAGAGTAAACAATTTTATAGATACCTACAGATAAGACACTTACTACGAGAACAGTTTGAAAGGAAAGAACCAAAAATTTCGAAATATCCCCTCATAGGAATGTTAAAATCTCAAGGACCAAAGGGACTGATATCTAAGTTGTATTCACACTTGCTACAGAGTAAAATAAAGGGGGACCAGGTGGGCGTGAGGGAAAAATGGCAGGGAGTCATCCCGGGAATGAGTGAGCAGGACTGGGATGAAATCTGCTCCTCGCACCTGAAAGTATCGCTGGCAATAAACAATAGAATAATTCAATTAAATATAATACATCAGACATATTTGGCACCAAATAGACTATATAGGATGGGGAGGATGCAGGCGTCAGATTGTACAAGATGTGGAGAGGGAGGAGCGGATTTCATCCATGTCATGTGGCAGTGTGGATGTATAGGAAGGTATTGGCAACAAGTAGTTAAGAAACTAGGAAAAGTCATAAATAAACCCATGACGGCTACGGTGGAGTTATGTGTGCTGGGGGTGGTAAAAGATAGGGTGTGTGGTTACACTAGGATATTTTTGCAAAAAGTATTATTCCTGGCCCGAAAACAAATAGTGGAAAAATGGATCCAGCCAAGCCCACCTACAATAAATCAGTGGGTGAGGGTGGTAAACCAGGTGGTCCCATGCGAGAAAATAATGTATGAGCAAAGAGGAAATATGCAGAAATATGATAAGGTTTGGGCAAAATGGAATAAATCACACTTGACAACAGATATAGGAAGACCAGAAATTACAGTATAAAATGAGTAAAAGGAGAAAGATAAGTGACCATAAGATGAATGAGAGGGAAGAGTGAGTGTAAGAGTGGGAATGATAATGATATCTTTGTAAAATTTGTGAAAGAAAAAGTATAGAAATAATAATGTAAGTTATGTTAAATAACTTGTAAAGTAAAATTTTGCAATAAAGAGTTATAAAAAAAAAAGGGGGGTTTGGGGACCCGGGTCCTGCCCCAGGGGGCATGTATCAATGCAAAAAAGAGTTTTAAAAACGGCCGTTTTTTCGGGAGCAGTGATTTTAATGATGCTTAAAGTGAAAAAAAAAGTGAAATATTCCTTTAATATCGTACCTGGGGGGTGTCTATAGTATGCCTGTAAAGTGGCACGTGTTTTCCATACTTAGAACAGTCCCTGCACAAAATGACATTTTTAAAGGAACAAAAGTCATTTAAAACTGCTTGCGGCTTTATTGTAATGTCTGGTCCCGGCAATATGGATGAAAATCAGTGAGACAAACGGCATGGGTACCCCCCCACCCCCCAGTCCATTACCAGGCCCTTTGGGTCTTGTATGGATATTAAGGGAAACCCCGCACCCAAATTAAAAAAAGGAAAGGCGTGGAGCCCCCAGGCCCTATATACTCTGAACAGCAGTATACAGGCAGTGCAAACAAGACAGGTACTGTAGGTTTGTTGTTAAGTAGAATCTGTTTGTAATTTTGAACTGGTACATTTTTCAAGTGTAGCTCCAGCCAAAAAATCAATTTTTAAGCTTTTTGGAAAACATAGGGAAGGGTTATCACCCCTGTAACATTTGTTTTGCTGTCTGTGCACCTCTTCAGAAGATTTCACCTCACTTTCTGTTCCAATGACAATTTTTTTTTGAAAATTTGGGGTTTTTAGTGAAATATTAGATCAAGAATTGTAATTACATGCCATTGTTGAACAGTGGTAGAAAAACTGGGCCTTTGATGGTGGTGGTGGTGCTGGTGCCACAACACTGTAAGTCCTCAAAGTTACTCTTGGTGGGCGCTGGAACGGACCCTGCTGTGAAATATTATATCAAGAATTGTAATTACATGTACCTGTTGAACAGGGAGAGAAAAATTGGGCCTTTGGTGGTGGTGGTGGTGTTGCCACAACACTGTAAGCCCTCACAGTTACTCATGGTGGGTGCAGGAATGGGCCCTGCTGTGAAATATTAGATCAAGAATTGTAATTACATGTCCCTGTTGAACAGGGGCAGAAAAATTGAGCCTTAGGCACTGGTGCCACAACACTGCGACCCCTCACAGATGCTATAGTTGGAGCACAGGAATGATCCCTGCTGCAAAGTATTGCATCAAAAATTGTAATTACATGCCCCTGTTAAACAGGGGCTGAAAAATTGGGCCTTGTGCACTGGTGTTGGTGCTACAACACTGCAACCCCTCACAGATACTCTAGTTGGAGCGCAGGAATGAGCCCTGCTGCAAAGTATTGCATCAAAAATTGTAATTACACAAGGGGCAGAAAAATTGCCACAACACTGCAACCCCACACAGATGCTATAGTTGGAGCGCAGGAATGAGCTCTGCTGCAAAGTATTCATCAAAAATTGTAATTATTCTCCCCTGTTAAACAGGGGCTGAAAAATTGGGCCTCGGGCACTGGTGCTGGTGCCACAAGACTGCAACCCCTCACAGATACTATAGTTGGAGCGCAGGAAAGAGCCCTGCTGCAAAGTATTACATCAAAAATTGTAATTATACGCCCCTGTTAAGCAGGGGCTGAAAAATTGGGCCTTCGGCACTGGTGTTGGTGCCACAACACTGCAACCCATCACAGATACTATAGTTGGAGCGCAGGAATGACCACTGCTGCAAAGTATTGTATAAAAAATTGTAATTACACGCCCCTGTTAAATAGGGGCAGAAAAATTGGGCCTTGGCCACTGGTGGCGGTACCCAGAGCCAAAAATGTTCTTACAAGCTATCAGCATGAAAATTGAGGAGGAAGAGGATTGTGACTCACCATAATAGGATAGTCACTCAGCAACAGCATAGGCAGTCTTGAAGGGATCTCACATTAAAAAAAAATCAATCGGTTACATCAGCATCAGGTGCTTGGTAGCTGGTGATCCAAGACTGATTCATTTTTATGAAGGTCAGCCGATCGACCGATTCGGTGGACAGGCGCACCCTGTGATCGGTTACAAAGCCTCCAGCAGCACTGAATGTGCATTCCGAATGAACGCTGGATGCAGGACAGGCCAGTAGCTTAATTGCATACTGTGCAAGCTCTGGTCAGTGATCCATCCTCAAGACCCAGTAACCCAGACAATTTTCAGTGGGAAAGGTGTCCAAGTCTGATCTTGCCCCTAGGTAATCCTGCACCATGTGAGTCAGATGCTGGTGATGGTTGCTGGAACCGATCAGACCTTGGGGCTGCAGACTAAAAAGTTGTCTGAACGCATCTGTCAGACAGCCACCTTCCACCGCTCCTTCTGTGACTGACCGAAGCCTCAGCAACACGTTGTCCAGGAGGACCAGGAAATTGTAACCTTCCAGGCTCTGCAAAAGCGTTGCACAAACCTTTCTGTAAGGACTCCCGAAGATGTTTTATCCTCTGCTTCCTCTGCGACGGCAAGATAAGGTCTGCAACCTTACCCTTGTAACGTGGATCAAGGAGGGTTGCCAGCCAGTAATCATCCCTCCCCTTAATACCACGAATACGAGGATCCTTCCGCAGGCTTTGCAGGATCAGGGAGGCCATGCAGCGTAGGTTTGCTGAGGCATTCGGTCCAGAGTCCTCTGGGTCACTAAGGATGACATGATCTGCAGCCACCTCCTCCCAGCCACGTACACGTCCATGGGTTTCTTTGGACTGTAAATGATCCCTTGAAGGCTGCTGCTGATGCTGAGTGCCAGGCTCCACCTCCATGCTGACACAATCCTCCTCCTCCTCCTCCTCTTCCTGTGTGATCGGCTGGCATGCAGGAACACTGTCTGGATAAAGGGGGCCTTGAGAGGTAAGGAAGTCCTTCTCTTCCTCCCTCTGTTCTGCCTCAAGTGCATTATTACACACAGCGTGTGCTTCAACAGATGGACAAGAGGGACAGTGTCACTGATTCATGCACTGTCACTGCTCACCATCCTCGTGGCCTCCTCAAATGGTGACAGGACAGTGCATGCATTCCTGATCATAGCCCACTGGCATGGGGAAAAAAACCAAGGTCCCCTGACCCTGTCCTGGTGCCATAGTCGCATAGGTACTCATTGATGGCCCTCTGCTGCATGTGCAGCCACTGCAGCATGGCCAACGTTGAGTTCCACTTGGTGGGCATGTCACAGATTACGGTAGGCGGTTCTTGGGCAGGTAAAATTCCTTTTGGAGGTCAGCCAGCCGAGCACTGGCATTATATGACCTGCGGAAATGCACACAGACTTTCCTGGCCTGCCTCAGGACATCCTGTAAGCCCAGGTACCTGCCCAAGAACCGCTGCACCACCAAGTTAAGGATGTGAGCCAAACAGGGCAAATGGGTCAGTTGTCCCTGTCAAAGGGTGGAGAGGAGGTTGGTGCCATTTTCGCAAACCACCATACCTGTCTTAAGCTGGCGTGGCGTCAACCACCTCTGAACCTGCCCCTGCAGAGCTGACAGAATCTCTACCTTGGTGTGGCTTCTGTCCCCCAAGCACACCAGCTCAAGCACCGCATGGCATCTTTTTGCCTGCATGCTTGCGTAGCCTACGCCTACGGAGCGCCGCTGGTTCCCAGGACAAATCAGCACAGGAAGAGGCCATGGAGGAAGAAGAAGAGGAGGGGGTGGAGGAGAGAGGTGTGGCAGAATCACCACTAGTAGAATTTTGGAGGCGTGGTGGCGGAACAACCTCCAACACTACTGCACAATGTCCTGCATCCTTCCCAGCTGCCAGAAGAATCACCCAGTGCACGGTGAAAGATAAGTAACGTCTCTGTCCATGCCTGCTGGACCATGAGTTAGCGGTAATATGCACCTTACCGCCCTGTCCAGAGAGGCCAAGAAATTGCCTTGTGAGAAAAAGTGGCGTTTGGGAACCTGCCACTGAGGAACCGCACATTCCACAAACTCACGGAAGGGGGCAGAGTCTACCAACTGAAAAGGCAGCAGTTGAAGTGCTAGCAATTTAGCCAAGCTAGCATTTAATCGCTGGGCATGTGGATGGCTGGGAGCGAACTTCTTTCAGCTGTGCAGCAGCTGGGATAGGGAAATTTGCCTGGTAAAATCTGACGTCGGTGTACCGATAGCAGATTGCCCGCAAGTACTTGGCTTTGACACACCTAATTCTACACCTTCATTCCTCTCAGTGCAGGTTTCAGAGAGGACTGAAGGTATAGTGGGGTTGGAGATTCCAGCTGATGAGGAGCAAGGAGAGGTCCGCTTTGTTCTTTGGTGTGGATCTTTTAGGTACGCTTGCCAACGAACTGCAAGGTCAACATATGTCTGGTCAAGCATGTGGTGCCTAGGGATGAGCTTCGAGTTCGAGTCTGACTCATGTTCGACTCGAACATCGGCTGTTCGCCAGTTCGCCGAACAGCGAACAATTTGGGGTGTTCGCGGCAAATTCGAAAGCCGCGGAACACCCTTTAAAAGTCTATGGGAGAAATCAAAAGTGCTAATTTTAAAGGCTATATGCATGGTATTGTCATAAAAAGCGTTTGGGGACCTGGGTCCTGCCCCAGGGGACATGTATGAATGCAAAAAAAAGTTTTAAAAACGTCCGTTTTTTCGGGAGCAGTGATTTTGATAATGCTTAAAGTGAAACAATAAAAGTGTAATATTCCTTTATATTTCGTACCTGGGGGGTGTCTATAGTATGCCTGTAAAGGGGCGCATGTTTCCCGTGTTTAGAACAGTCTGACAGCAAAATGACATTTCAAAGAAAAAAAAGTCATTTAAAACTACTCGTGCCTATTAATGAATTGCCGGTACGAAAATACACATAAATGTTCATTAACAAAAACGGCATGGGATTTCCCCACAGGGGAACCCTGAACCAAAATTTAAAAAAAAATGGCGTGGGGGTCCCCCTAAATTCCATACCAGGCCCTTCAGGTCTGGTATGGATATTAAGGGGAACCCCGCGCCAAAATTAAAAAAAAAATGGAGTGGGGTCCCCCTCAAAATCCATACCAGACCCTTCAGGTCTGGTATGGATTTTAAGGGGAACCCCGCGCCAAAATTTATAAAAAAAATGGCGTGGGGTCCCCCCAAAAATCCATACCAGACCCTTATCTGAGCACGCAACCTGGCAGGCCGCAGGAAAAGAGGGGGGGAGGAGAGAGCGCCCCCCTCCTGAACCGTACCAGGCCACATGCCCTCAACAATGGGAGGGTGCTTTGTGGTAGCCTCCCAAAGCACCTTGTTCCCATGTTGATAAGGACAAGGGCCTCATCCCCACAACCCTTGGCCGGTGTTTGTGGGGGTCTGCAGACGGGGGGGCTTATTGGAATCTGGAAACCCCCTTTAACAAGGGGACCCCCAGATCCCGCCCCCCGTGTGAAATGGTAATGGGGTACCCCTACCATTTCACAAAAAAAGTGTTAAAAATGTTAAAAATGACAAGAGAGTTTTTGACAATTCCTTTATTTAAAGTCTTCTTTCCATTTCTTTCTTCTATCTTCTTTCTTCTATCTTCCTTCGGTTTCTTCCTCCATCTTCTTCTTCCTCTGATCCTCTGCTTCTTGCTCCGGTGTTCTCGTCCGGCATCTTCCTCCGCGGCGTCTTCTTCTCTTCTTCGTTCTTGGGCCGCTCCACATCCATGATGGTAGGCTCCCACTGTGTGACGCTTCTCGTCTTCTGACGGTTCTTAAATAATGGAGGGCGGGGCCACCCGGTGAACCCACCCCCCTCTGACGCACGGGGACTTGACGGGGACTTCCCTGTGGCATTCCCCGTGATGTCAAAGGGGGGCGGGGTCACCAAACCCTTTTTAGGACAATACCATGCAAATTAGCCTTTAAAATTAGCACTTTTGATTTAGAACGTTCGAGTCCCATAGACTTCAATGGGGTTCTAACGTTCCTGCAAAGTTTTGGTCTGTTCGCAAGTTCTGGTGCGAACCGAACTGGGGGGGGTGTTCAGCTCATCCCAAGTGGTGCCCAAGCAGGTGATGTTTTGGCCACGTGAGATACGCTTGAGACATATGTTGCAAATAGCAGTGGGATCTGATGCATCTTCTCAAAAAAGGACCACACCAAAGAACTTTTGAAATAACGTGCAGAGACAGCAGCGCCCTGCACATGCGGAGCTCTTCGGTATGATGCAGTCGGTGTGCTGCCATTAAGCTGACCCCTGGAGGGCATCCTGCCTCGTTGGAGATGTGCCTCCTCCTCCTCCTCCTACTCTCTCCTATCAGGCACCCACGTAGAGTCAGTGACCTCATCATCCCCTCCCTCCTCATAACTGGAGCAAACCTGGCAGTATGCTGCAGCTGGGTGAACATGACTGCCAGATTGCTGTCCTTCTTGGGTACCCCCTCTCTCTGGGCTCACGATACTGCCTTCCTCTAGCTGGGTACCATCAGCGGAGCCTTCAAAACGCTGGGCATCCTCCTGGAGCATGTACCCAACACTGTGGTCAAGCAGTTCGGGCGACTCCTCAGGAGGACATGGTGGGGCTAGGGAAGGAGTGACTGATGCCATTGAGCTGAGGGAAGAGGCCGTGTTGTCAGCTGCTTTGCCAGACAAAGTACCCTGAGCCTGGGTGAGAGAGGATGAGGAGGATGAGGAAGGTTTGGTCATCCATTCTACCAAGTCTTCCAGTTGTTTCGGCTCAACACAGCCAGCTGCCGAAAAAAAGGACAAGCGTGCTGATGAGGATGCACCGTCTCCACGACCAGCACTGTTGTCTCTAGACACAGAGCCCGCTTGCCCTCTTTTATTGGCTTGTGACTGTCTGCCTCTCCTTGTTGGCCTTCCAGACATACTAATGGCCTGCAGTGAGATGTAGCTGCACAAGGCTGGGATGTATATATATACTGATACTGCAGCTAGCAGAATCAACTGCCTGTCTGTAGTATTATTAGTATGAGAACACCAGCAATTGTCTTCAGGTAGCTTTAGATGCACACTGTGCAGAGGACACAGTACACTAACTGTAAATACTGTAAAGACTGCAGCTGCCAGCCTGTGGTATTAATAGGATCAGAACAACAGCAATTGTCTTCAGATAGCTTTAGGTGCACACTGTGCAGGGGATGCAGTACACTAACTGTAAATACTGCAGCTGCCTGCCTGTGGTACTAATAGGATCAGAGGAACACCACCAATTTTCTTCAGGTAGCTTTAGGTGCACACTGTGCAGAGGACACAGTACACTAACTGTAAATGCTGCAGCTGCCTGCCTGTGGTACTAATAGGATCAGAAGAACACCACCAATTTTCTTCAGGTAACTTTAGGTGCACACTGTGCAGAGGACACAGTAAACTAACTGTAAATACTGTAGCTGCCTGCCTGTGGTATTAATAGGATCAGAACAACAGCAATTGTCTTCAGGTAACTTTAGGTGCACACTATGCAGAGTTCACAGTACACTAACTGTAAATACTGTAGCTGCCTGCCTGTGGTACTAATAGGATCAGAAGAACACCACTAATATTGTTCAGGTAGATTTAGGTGCACACTCTGCAGAGGACACAGTACACTAACTGTAAATACTGTAGCTGTCTGCCTGTGGTATTAATAGGATCAGAACAACAGCAATTGTCTTCAGGTAGCTTTAGGTGCACACTGTGCAGAGGACCTAGTACACTAACTGTAACTAGAAAAGGTACAATTTCTGGGGAAATTGTGAAAAGTGTTCTTGCCTCTACAACTGGAGTGGGCGGAGTAACTGGGTGGAGTGGCTTGAGTAACTGTTGTGTGGTTGGAGTGGCTGGAATAACTGTGAAAAGTGTTAAAAAGCTTAATATTTTAAAAAGTATAAATAGTAGTAAAAAAGTTGAAGTCTCATCATTAGCTGAAAGAGCTGAACATTTTTTTCAAAAATTATGATTTTTTTTTCAAAAATTATGGTTTTTTTTCAAAAATTATGATTTTTTTCTTCAAAAATGATTTTTTTTTTTTCAAAAATAATTTTTTTTTCAAAAATATTTTTTTTTCAAAAATGATTTTATTTTTATTTTTTTCAAAAATTATTATTTTTTTTTTTTCAAAAATTATTTTTTTTTTTCAAAAATTATTTTTTTTCTCAAAAATTATTATTTTTTTTTTTCAAAATTTTTTTTTTTTCAAAAATATATTTTTTTTTACATGGGGCAGTCATAATGCTTTGGCTGATCATGGGGTGGTCATAATGTTTTGGCTGATCATGGGGTTGTCAGCTTTTGTCACCTCCCACTCTAGTTTTGAACATTTCGCCATTCATTCCTATGGGACCAATTTCGCCGCAAAAACGTCATTTCGTGGACCATTTGGCGAAACATTCCACAAAGTAATAACACACCAATTGGGAACAATCCGCTCGTTTCGGTATATTACTTGTCTCTGTAGTGTAAAAACTGTGGGAGGAGTCTACAAGCATTATCAAGTCTAGCAGATGAAGTCACATGCATTTGGGGTGTCTCAGCATCTTGTGTTTACAACCACTGTTTATGTTATGCCCTGTTTATGCTTCCCAAATACTACTTCATCAAAACTGCCCCATCAGAATTACCCCATCAAAACTGCCCCATCATATTCCTCTATTATAAATCAGTACATGGTGTGTCTGTCCCCTCCCCCGGGCTCTGTAATCAGAGCTGAGATGCTCCAGCCACCTCCCCCCTGTGTATAACAGAAGCTTTGGTAACCATGGCAACAAAACAAACACAGTACATGCTGATTAATGGCTAAAATTTCCTGAAATGACCTCTAAACAAATGGCGTATTTTAAAAACTATACATCCTACAGCGAAGATCTTTATATTGTGAGAATCACAAGACCCAGACCTAGATTTTGATACATAGTATGTCTCTGAAATATTAAAATTGAAGGCACGGTCGCAGTTTAGAAATTGCCCTTCAAATTTGAAGGGGCTAGAGTGTAGTTTCAATGAATGTCAATGGACGGCGTGAGTTGCAAACAAATGGTCATATTGTGAAAACTATCAGGACTATGGCTTAGCCGTGGACATGTTTAGTGGCAGCAGGGATAGCTGAACGTTTTGATATAAGATTTGTGTAGGTGGGCTTTTAAAATGAGGGAGTGGCGGCAGTTTAGAAATCATGTTCTGATTTTCCAACTTTTGTCATCTCCCACTCTAGCTTCCCCATTCATTCCTATGGGACCAATTTCGCCGCAAAAATTACGATATTTCGTGAACCATTCGGCGAAACTTTCCACAAAGTAATAGCACACCATTCGGGAACAATCCGCACGTTTCGGTATATTACTTGTCTATGTAGTGTAAAAACTGTGGGAGGAGTTAGGGTGGTAAATTTAGCTATAATAATAATATATATGTGAGATAACAGTAAGTGGTGTTGCTATGCAAGAACACTTAATTACTCCAGCTGCCTGCCTGTGGTACTAATAGGATCAGAAGAACACCATCAATTTTCTTCAGGTAGCTTTAGGTGCACACTGTGCAGAGGACACAGTATACTAACTGTAAATACTGTAGCTGCCTGCCTGTGGTATTACTAGGATCAGAAAAACAGCAATTGTCTTCAGGTAGCTTTAGGTGCACACTGTACAGAGGACACAGTACACTAACTGTAAATACTGCAGCTGCCTGCCTATGGTACTAATAGGATCAGAAGAACACCACTAATTTTCTTCAGGTAGCTTTAGGTGCACACTGTGCAGAGGACACAGTACACTAACTGTACATACTGTAGCTGCCTGTGGTATTAATAGGATCAGAACAACAGCAATTGTCTTCAGGTAGCTTTAGGTGCACACTGTGCAGAGGATGCAGTACACTAACTGTAAATACTGCAGCTGCCTGCCTGTGGTACTAATAGGATCAGAAGAACATCATCAATTTTCTTCAGGTAGCTTTAGGTGCACACTGTGCAGAGGACACAGTACACTAATTGTAAATACTGTAGCTGCCTGCCTGTGGTACTAATAGGATCAGAAGAACACCACCAATTTTCTTCAGGTAACTTTAGGTGCACACTGTGCAGAGGACACAGTACACTAACTGTAAATACTGTAGCTGCCTGCCTGTGGTACTAATAGGATCAGAAGAACACCACCAATTTTCTTCAGGTAACTTTAGGTGCACACTGTGCAGAAGACACAGTACACTAACTGTAAATACTGTAGCTGCCTGCCTGTGGTACTAAAAGGATCAGAACAACAGCAATTGTCTTCAGGTAGCTTTAGGTGCACACTGTACAGAGGACACAGTACACTAACTGTAAATACTGCAGCTGCCTGCCTGTGGTATTAATAGGATCAGAACAACAGCAATTGTCTTCAGGTAGCTTTAGGTGCACACTGTGCAGATGACACAGTACACTAACTGTAAATACTGCAGCTGCCTGCCTGTGGTATTAAAAGGTTCAGAACAACAGCAATTGTCTTCAGGTTGCTTTAGGTGCACACTGTGCAGAGGATGCACTACACTAACTGTAAATACTGCAGCTGCCTGCGGTACTAATAGGATCAGAAGAACACCACCAATTTTCTTCAGGTAGCTTTAGGTGCACACTGTGCAGAGGACGCACTACACTAACTTGTAAATACTGCAGCTGCCTGCAGTACTAATAGGATCAGAAGAACACCACCAATTTTCTTCAGGTAACTTTAGGTGCACACTGTGCAGAGGACACAGTACACTAACTGTAAACACTGTAGCTGCCTGCCTGTGGTACTAATAGGATCAGAAGAACACCACCAATTTTATTCAGGTAACTTTAGGTGCACACTGTGCAGAGGACACAGTACACTAACTGTAAATACTGTAGCTGCCTGCCTGTGGTATTAAAAGGATCAGAACAACAGCAATTGTCTTCAGGTAGCTTTAGGTGCACACTGTACAGAGGACACAGTACACTAACTGTAAATACTGCAGCTGCCTGCCTGTGGTATTAATAGGATCAGAACAACAGCAATTGTCTTCAGGTAGCTTTAGGTGCACACTGTGCAGAGGACAGAGTACACTAACTGTAAATACTGCAGCTGCCTGCGGTACTAATAGGATCAGAAAAACACCACCAATTTTCTTCAGGTAGCTTTAGGTGCACACTGTGCAGCGGACGCACTACACTAACTGTAAATACTGTAGCTGCCTGCCTGTGGTATTAATAGGATCAGAAGAACAGCAATTGTCTTCAGGTAGCTTTAGGTGCACACTGTGCAGAGGATGCACTACACTAACTGTAAATACTGCAGCTTCCTGCGGTACTAATAGGATCAGAGGAACACCACCAATTTTCTTCAGGTAGCTTTAGGTGCACACTGTGCAGAGGACGCACTACACTAACTTGTAAATACTGCAGCTGACTGCAGTACTAATAGGATCAGAAGAACACCACCAATTTTCTTCAGGTAGCTTTAGGTGCACACTGTGCAGAGGACGTACTACACTAACTGTAAATATTGCAGCTGCCTGCGGTACTAATAGGATCAGAAGAACACCACCAATTTTCTTCAGGTAGCTTTAGGTGCACACTGTGCAGAGGACGCACTACACTAACTGTAAATACTGTAGCTAATAGGACTAATAGGATCAGAAGAACACCAGCAATGTTCTTCAGGTAGCTGTAAATACTGTAAAAACACCTGCCTGCCTGTCAGTAGGAAGAAAATAACAGGAACGGATCTAGCTAAACTGAATACAGTGTGTATGTATATATATATATATATATATATATATATATATATATATATATATATATATATATATATATATACCCTGTTTCCCCGAAAATAAGACCTAGCGTGATTGTCGGTGATGGCTGCAATATAAGCCCTACTGCCCAAATAAGCCCTAGTTAAAGTCCTTGTAGGTCTTCTTTTCAGGGTAGGGCTTATTTTCGGGGAAACAGGGTAGGGCTTATTTGGGGGGTAGGGCTTATATTGCAGCCATCACCGACAATCACGCTAGGTCTTATTTTCGGGGAAACAGGGTATATATTTACACAACACCTATGATGCATATATATACACAATACGCTGTAAGTGCAGCTAACTGACTCACCTGCCTACTCTATCTAACTTAAATTACACTGTCTCTCTGTCTATCTCTCCGCCGCCGCAACACACTACACAAGGCCGCCACGCAGGCAGCCTTATATAGTGTGGGGCGTGTACTAAATCCCCTGAGCCATAATTACGGCTCTCTGTACAGACGACGCTGTGATTGGCCAAGCATGCGGGTCATAGTGCATGCTTGGCCAATCATCAGCCAGCAATGCACTGCGATGCCGCAGTGAATTATGGGCCGTGACGCGCCACTCTAATTTGGCGCGAATGGCCCATAACGTTCAAAATTCGACGAACAGTCGAACATGCGATGTTCAAGTCGAACATGGGTTTGACGCGAACTCGAAGCTCATCCCTAGTAGTGAGTGTACAGCTTGTATAACAGTGTACATTTGTCAATATTTTGTGTGGCCACCATTACTTTCCAGCAGTGCCTTAACCCTCTTGGGCATGGAGTTCACCAGATCTTTACAGGTTGCCACTGGAGTCCTCGTCCACTCCTACACAATGACATCACGGAGCTGGTGGATGTTAGAGACCTTGCGCTCCTCCACCTTCCATTTGAGGATGCCCCACAGATGCTCAATAGAGTTTCAGTCTGGATACATGCTTGGCCAGTTCACCACCTTTACCCTCAGCTTCTTTAGCAAGGCAGTGGTCGTCTTGGAGGTGTGTTTGGGGTTGTTATCATGTTGGCATACTGCCCTGCGACCCAGTCTCCGAAGGGAGGGTATCATGCTCTGCTTCAGTATGTCACAGTACATGTTGGCATTCATGGTTCCCTCAATGAACTGTAGCTCCCCAGTGCCGGCAGCACTCATGCAGCCCCAGACCAAGACATTCCCACCACCATGCTTAACTCTAGGCAAGACACACTTGTTTTTGCTCTCCTCGCCTGGTTGCCACCACATACGTTTGTCACCATCTGAACCAAGTAAGTTTCTCTTGGTCTCATCAGACCACAGGACATGGTTCCAGTAATCCATGTCCTTAGTCTGCTTGTCTTCAGCAAACTGTTTGCGGGCTTTCTTGTACATCATCTTTAAAAGAGGCTTTCTTCTGGGGTGACAGCCAATTTGATGCAGTGTGTGTCGTATGGACTGTGCAAAAAAAAAAAAAAAGTGTCTCTTTCCCACAACTTGTGTCACAATATAAAATATTCCATGGACTCGACATGACTCTCAGCAAATAGCTTGGGGTGTCTACTTTCCAAAATGGGGTCATTTGGGGGGGTTTTGAACTGTCCTGGCATTTTATGCACAACATTTAGAAGCTTATGTCACACATCACTCACTCTTCTAACCACTTGAAGACAAAGCCCTTTCTGACACTTTTTGATTACATGAAAAAATTATTTTTTTTTGCAAGAAAATTACTTTGAACTGCCAAACATTATATATTTTTTTTAAAGCAAATGCCCTACAGATTAAAATAAATAATGTAATCGCGCCAAAGTCCATGGAAATACAGCCAAACAAATAAATGGGAAAAAAGTCAATAAATGATGCCAGAAGGAGATCTGTGATCATTGGATCAATGAAAATCTAGGAACCCGGGAAATCTATTTCTCCAAGATACCAAGGGCAGCTTCCTGTTGAGTGAAGTCAGTCCTCCATATGAACATAAAAAACCAAAGAAGAAAGCGCCTCTGAAGTATAGCGGATTTATTTGTGTGTTAAAAGCATAGTAAACACTCACATTGAGGTAGATGATGTACTGCTTCCATAAAGAACTGGTCCCGGTGTCTCTCGGTGGTGACTGGTGATCAGAGGGAGCCTGGATGGACGCCGTGCGGAGGCCGCGGACCTCCGCTCGGAGGCACCGGCTGTACAAGCGGTGTAGTGGAGGAGTCACTTCCGCGTTCCAGCGGATCACATGGGAGATGACGTCACTGGGACAGTTCAGATTAGCTGGGGACCACTACGCGTTTCAGAGCATGCGCGAAGCTCGTAACGGGCATGCGCACTCCTTTTTCAAGTGTCTTATGGAAAAAGCTAACCAGGAAGCTTAAATAACTACGAAGTAGTGATAAGGACCAATCATAATCAAGAAGGGGGAGGGAGCAATAACGGGAATAGCTATAACAACATTAGAACGAGTTCTTTATGGATTACATAGTATATTGATAGAGTATATTGGCACCACGAAAATGTACAATATTAGATCGCAAAAAAAGTTTACATATATATATATATATATATATATATATATATATAGTATTAGATAATACAAGTTAATGAGATAGTATAATAATGATTTAAATTAAAAAATAATGATAATAATAATAATTTAAAAAGGATAAATGTGCGGATAAAATTGATGATCAATATATACATGTAGTATTAAAAATAAATATAAAAAGGGGGTTCATATCTGGGCTGGACTAGGACACTGAATACAGGAATTATATATATCCCTTGTTAATACCCGCATGTGCACACAACACGTGAAATGACTATTGTGCATACGTGCACTTAGTCACTGCCCACACGTATGTGCATGTGTACACATACATGTATAAGCACGCACGCGCACACGCATACATACATCTATAGGGGAAAAGACCTAAATGTGTTAATGGACTGAGAGCACCAGTTTATAAATTTATAATAATAATAAAAATCATCAGAATAGAAATTCAAGAATCCATATGATGGGTGATAAAACACTATTAGATCTATTATGTTAATATTAGAGAACAGGACCTCAGTAAGTAGATGAATAATACGTATAATAAATTATGCAGATGAGGGTTAATTCTAATATTGATATTAATCCATATAGTGTACCATGAAACATCTCAAAAGGTGTAATGTAAAAATAGATATAAAAAGCTGGATGAATTAGGGAAGACAATAGTTGAGATATTTCAATATAAGAGTACATTCTATAAAATAGTATTGACCTCCAGTTCCTCATTTAACCCGTTAGGCGCTAAAGTATCTAAAGTAAAAATCCAAAAAGTTTCACGCTCACAAAGTTTAGAAAAGCGTTTGGCCTCGGATAATTGGTGTGGGATAGACTCAATTACCCATACCTGTAGGCCGACAGTAGATTTCTGGTGGCATTCAAGGAAGTGTCTGGGGACGCTGTGCTCATCACAGCCTTGTTCTATAAAACGGCGATGTTTGCCGAACCGTTGTCGCAAAGGACAAATAGTGCGCCCAACGTACAGTAATTTACAAGGACATGTGAGGCAATACACAACGTAATTTGTAGAACAGTTGTAAAAGCCTTCTAGTTGGTATGTTTTGTCCTTATGTTGAAAACTTTTTTGGCCATGTCTGACAAAAGTACAAGTTTTGCATAAGGCCTTATTGCATCTATACATGCCCGTAAGTGGAATCAGGCAAAGTGGGCTCTCTGATTTGTGTGTTTTAAATTTACTAGGTGCTAATTTATTTTTCAATGTTGGGGCCCTTCTATATGTAACCATCGGTTTATCGCTGAGGTCATTAAGGAGAAAAGGATCCTGTTTGAGAATACCCCAATGTTTAAGAAGTATGGATTCCATTCTTCTATGTTTGTTGTGGTACCTGGTGATGAAGCGAACCGTACCGTGATCAGCCTGTTTGGTGGTTTTGGGTTTTTTTCCCGGCAGATAGATGGCATGGGCTTGGTCAACCAGTTTTTCAGGGAACCCTTTTTCCAGAAATTTATTTTTAAGGTGAGTGCTCTGTGCGATATAATCAGATTCCCTGGTACAGTTTTGCCTCAGTCTGCAAAACTGACCCTTTGGTATATTATTTATCCACTGTGGATGGTGACAACTAGTATAATGCAGATATGAATTACCTGATGTCGGTTTCGTATAATTGCGGGAGAAAATGGAATTAGTATCATGAAATAATTCCAGGTCAAGGAAGGGGAGACTTTCCTTATTGTGTTCAAATGTAAAAGAAAGACCAAAGTCATTACTATTGCAATAAGAAACAAAACCTTCTATAGACGATGATGGGCCATCCCAAATGACTAAAATGTCATCTATAAATCTGCCAAAAAATACAATATGTCGAGCAAAGGAATTATTGCTCCATATATATTTTTCTTCCCACAGACCCATGGTAAGGTTGGCATAAGAGGGGGCAAAATTAGTGCCCATAGCTGTACCATGGGTCTGTAGGTAGAAATCATCATTAAAATGAAAATAATTGTGACTTAAACAGAATAAAGTTGCATCGGAAATGAATACAGCCTGTTTACCATTAATATTGGAGTCTAACGAGAGGAAGTGTTGTACCGCCATTAGGCCTATCTGGTGAGGAATAGATGTGTATAAGGAATTAACATCCAAAGATAGCCAGGAGTAGCTGTCTTGCCAACTATACGGTGCCAACAATTCCATAAGATGTATAGAATCTCGAATATATGAGGGGAGATTCTGTGCTAGTGGTTGTAAGAACGAGTCTACATATTGGGAGAAGCCGCTCGTAATGCTATCCATGGAGGCAACAATAGGTCTACCGGGAGGATTAAGGGGATTTTTGTGTATTTTAGGTAAATAATAAAAATAAGGTGTATTGTAAAAATCTTTTCTTAGAAAAGAGGCTTCAGGTTTGGTGATGATACCATCTAATAATGCAGAGTGAACTAAAGTCTCTGCTTCAACTTTAAATTGGGGAAGGGGATCAGAGGTAAGCTTTTTATATGTGGTGCAATCTGACAGTAGTCTAGATGCCTCCGTGATATAAGACGTTCGATCTATAATGACGATTCCCCCTCCCTTATCGGCCGATTTGATGATGATGTCAGGATTATTGGATAGAGAGTGGAGTGCGAGCTTTTCCCCGGAGGTAAGATTGTGAGGACGGTATTTATATGTATTATCATTATGCTCACATAATTTCTGTAGATCCGAGTGTACGACTTTATAAAAGGTCTCAATATAAGGCCCCTTGGACCTTGTGGGGTAAAAAGCAGATTTAGGTTTAAAACTAGTATGTTTGACAGGAGGTGAATTATCAAAATGCTGGGTGAGTAGTTCAAGGTCTAAACCACTGGCTATAGGATCTGATTCTTATTCCTGGTTTCATTAGAAGTCTTGTATTGCTGCTGGTCCTAGGAGATTAATACATTTAGTAATATATTTTATCTAAGTATTAATACAGTATTTAATATATCTCTTTTATTATTGTTTTGGTCTATTTGATAGAGTATACTTGTATATATACATACGATTTTTTGATTATTAGAGCATTTTTATAGTATTTTATTTACCTAATGGACCTTATTGAGGATATAGAATTGCATAAATATGAGACACTGGATACTTTATATACCAGCCTACCTTCTGAATTATTCTGTAATTCATCCAAACTGTCCCGCACTGACAGATACACCCTTTGTGGTAGATTCAAGAAACTTGAAAGGTTAATCCATATAGCCAATACACACTGGTGGGATCAATTTTTTCTTGCCAAATATGTAAAAGAGAAAATTTCCCCCAGAGGTCTAAGAATTCTTAAAACTTGTTCCTTTTTAGATACCGCCCACACCACGGAGTGGGAAAATTTAGCAGAATTTTGTACAACCAAATGGCTAGGAATCATCATTAGTCAGAGGAATCTTAAATACAATGAGATAGTACATCAGATACAGATGCTGACATCAGAAATATCCTCCTTTAACCTGAAAATCCCTCCCACTTGGCTAGAGACGCTCAAAAGGAACACTAAAAACAAAGAAAATATTTTGCTAAAAATCAAGATAGGTAAATTCCGCAGAGATTTAGACGACTATAGATTTAATAGAATATTCTCTTGGAAACATAATGAGAATATACCTGCCCTAATGTCTTTAACACCTCATCCTACTAAAGTGTTTCCTAATATTACAGGTGACATCGATTTTCATCCATCTCACAAGGCAGTCCCAATTAGAGGCACTCAACATTATAATAGTAACCATATAAACATCAATAAAACACTCACTTCACGTAAACCTCCCCATCCTAATACAGGTTCTACACGTGACTCCAAAACTGTGCCCAAATCAGTTCGATCGTTAAAACATGATACTAATCATACGGATCTATCTTTGGCAGGTAAAATGGGTACCTCTTCTACCACCTCTCAGTCTCCAACACCCTTGACAACATCATCTTTGGCTTTGGCCCCCACACTCAAGGCGAGCCAAAACCTCGTTAAAGATTCTATGCCTACACCATCCATTAATGGGATAACTAACCCATCCACCTCCAATATTGATTTTGAGGGTACATCCTCCACTCCTGATGTTCGTATTACCATCCCTAATAAACCAAGCCTCCTATTAGGAGATTTCGAGAGTGGTGAAATAGCCTCACACTCTAAAGCTATTACTTTCTCTTCACCTTTTTTAGAGAGAGGCCCATGTCAAAAACAACGCCACAAAAGAAAATACACAGACGAGGATATAGAGGAGGACGCAATAAACCCAAAATCCCACACAAAACAACAGAAACGATAAAACTTTTTAATTTATCGTCACATACATTATCTTCTGATGAAATTTCCCTACTCAGCAAAGGGCTTACCTTTTCACCTACTACACCTCCCAATTCTTTCCTTTTGTTTAAAGACCTTAACAAATTTGTGAGGAACCTCACTTTAAAAAGATATTTCAATATCCAATCTATTAAGAACAGACCTGTTGAAAGTACCGCTCCTATTATTACATCTACAGCTCTCTCTGGTGATAATATATGTGATATATCTGATAGCTCCATTAGTGTCTATGACTAGAATCAGATCCTATAGCCAGTGGTTTAGACCTTGAACTACTCACCCAGCATTTTGATAATTCACCTCCTGTCAAACATACTAGTTTTAAACCTAAATCTGCTTTTTACCCCACAAGGTCCAAGGGGCCTTATATTGAGACCTTTTATAAAGTCGTACACTCGGATCTACAGAAATTATGTGAGCATAATGATAATACATATAAATACCGTCCTCACAATCTTACCTCCGGGGAAAAGCTCGCACTCCACTCTCTATCCAATAATCCTGACATCATCATCAAATCGGCCGATAAGGGAGGGGGAATCGTCATTATAGATCGAACGTCTTATATCACGGAGGCATCTAGACTACTGTCAGATTGCACCACATATAAAAAGCTTACCTCTGATCCCCTTCCCCAATTTAAAGTTGAAGCAGAGACTTTAGTTCACTCTGCATTATTAGATGGTATCATCACCAAACCTGAAGCCTCTTTTCTAAGAAAAGATTTTTACAATACACCTTATTTTTATTATTTACCTAAAATACACAAAAATCCCCTTAATCCTCCCGGTAGACCTATTGTTGCCTCCATGGATAGCATTACGAGCGGCTTCTCCCAATATGTAGACTCGTTCTTACAACCCCTAGCACAGAATCTCCCCTCATATATTCGAGATTCTATACATCTTATGGAATTGTTGGCACCGTATAGTTGGCAAGACAGCTACTCCTGGCTATCTTTGGATGTTAATTCCTTATACACATCTATTCCTCACCAGATAGGCCTAATGGCGGTACAACACTTCCTCTCGTTAGACTCCAATATTAATGGTAAACAGGCTGTATTCATTTCCGATGCAACTTTATTCTGTTTAAGTCACAATTATTTTCATTTTAATGATGATTTCTACCTACAGACCTATGGTACAGCTATGGGCACTAATTTTGCCCCCTCTTATGCCAACCTTACCATGGGTCTGTGGGAAGAAAAATATATATGGAGCAATAATTCCTTTGCTCGACATATTGTATTTTTTGGCAGATTTATAGATGACATTTTAGTCATTTGGGATGGCCCATCATCGTCTATAGAAGGTTTTGTTTCTTATTGCAATAGTAATGACTTTGGTCTTTCTTTTACATTTGAACACAATAAGGAAAGTCTCCCCTTCCTTGACCTGGAATTATTTCATGATACTAATTCCATTTTCTCCCGCAATTATACGAAACCGACATCAGGTAATTCATATCTGCATTATACTAGTTGTCACCATCCACAGTGGATAAATAATATACCAAAGGGTCAGTTTTGCAGACTGAGGCAAAACTGTACCAGGGAATCTGATTATATCGCACAGAGCACTCACCTTAAAAATAAATTTCTGGAAAAAGGGTTCCCTGAAAAACTGGTTGACCAAGCCCATGCCATCTATCTGCCGGGAAAAAAACCCAAAACCACCAAACAGGCTGATCACGGTACGGTTCGCTTCATCACCAGGTACCACAACAAACATAGAAGAATGGAATCCATACTTCTTAAACATTGGGGTATTCTCAAGCAGGATCCTTTTCTCCTTAATGACCTCAGCGATAAACCGATGGTTACATATAGAAGGGCCCCAACATTGAAAAATAAATTAGCACCTAGTAAATTTAAAACACACAAATCAGAGAGCCCACTTTGCCTGATTCCACTTACGGGCATGTATAGATGCAATAAGGCCTTATGCAAAACTTGTACTTTTGTCAGACATGGCCAAAAAAGTTTTCAACATAAGGACAAAACATACCAACTAGAAGGCTTTTACAACTGTTCTACAAATTACGTTGTGTATTGCCTCACATGTCCTTGTAAATTACTGTACGTTGGGCGCACTATTTGTCCTTTGCGACAACGGTTCGGCAAACATCGCCGTTTTATAGAACAAGGCTGTGATGAGCACAGCGTCCCCAGACACTTCCTTGAATGCCACCAGAAATCTACTGTCGGCCTACAGGTATGGGTAATTGAGTCTATCCCACACCAATTATCCGAGGCCGAACGCTTTTCTAAACTTTGTGAGCGTGAAACTTTTTGGATTTTTACTTTAGATACTTTAGCGCCTAACGGGTTAAATGAGGAACTGGAGGTCAATACTATTTTATAGAATGTACTCTTATATTGAAATATCTCAACTATTGTCTTCCCTAATTCATCCAGCTTTTTATATCTATTTTTACATTACACCTTTTGAGATGTTTCATGGTACACTATATGGATTAATATCAATATTAGAATTAACCCTCATCTGCATAATTTATTATACGTATTATTCATCTACTTACTGAGGTCCTGTTCTCTAATATTAACATAATAGATCTAATAGTGTTTTATCACCCATCATATGGATTCTTGAATTTCTATTCTGATGATTTTTATTATTATTATAAATTTATAAACTGGTGCTCTCAGTCCATTAACACATTTAGGTCTTTTCCCCTATAGATGTATGTATGCGTGTGCGCGTGCGTGCTTATACATGTATGTGTACACATGCACATACGTGTGGGCAGTGACTAAGTGCACGTATGCACAATAGTCATTTCACGTGTTGTGTGCACATGCGGGTATTAACAAGGGATATATATAATTCCTGTATTCAGTGTCCTAGTCCAGCCCAGATATGAACCCCCTTTTTATATTTATTTTTAATACTACATGTATATATTGATCATCAATTTTATCCGCACATTTATCCTTTTTAAATTATTATTATTATCATTATTTTTTAATTTAAATCATTATTATACTATCTCATTAACTTGTATTATCTAATACTATATATATATATATATATATATATGTAAACTTTTTTTGCGATCTAATATTGTACATTTTCGTGGTGCCAATATACTCTATCAATATACTATGTAATCCATAAAGAACTCGTTCTAATGTTGTTATAGCTATTCCCGTTATTGCTCCCTCCCCCTTCTTGATTATGATTGGTCCTTATCACTACTTCGTAGTTATTTAAGCTTCCTGGTTAGCTTTTTCCATAAGACACTTGAAAAAGGAGTGCGCATGCCCGTTACGAGCTTCGCGCATGCTCTGAAACGCGTAGTGGTCCCCAGCTAATCTGAACTGTCCCAGTGACGTCATGTCCCATGTGATCCGCTGGAACGCGGAAGTGACTCCTCCACTACACCGCTTGTACAGCCGGTGCCTCCGAGCGGAGGTCCGCGGCCTCCGCACGGCGTCCATCCAGGCTCCCTCTGATCACCAGTCACCACCGAGAGACACCGGGACCAGTTCTTTATGGAAGCAGTACATCATCTACCTAAATGTGAGTGTTTACTATGCTTTTAACACACAAATAAATCCGCTATACTTAAGAGGCGCTTTCTTCTTTGGTTTTTTATACAGATTAAAATGGTGGGTGTTTCATTTTTTTTTTTTTCACACAGTATTTGCGCAGCGATTTTTCAAATGCATTTTTTGGGGAAAAAACACACTTTTTTAAATTTTAATGTACTAAAACACACTATATTGCCCAAATGTTTGATGAAATAAAAAAGATGATCTTAGGCCGAGTACATGAATACCAAACATGACATGCTTTAAAATTGCGCACAAACCTGCAGTGGTGACAAACTAAATACTGGTTTAAAAGCCTTTAAAAGCCTTTACAGGTTACCACTTTAGATTTACAGAGGAGGTCTACTGCTAAAACTACTGCCCTCGATCTGACGTTCGTGGTGACACCTCACATGCATGGTGCAATTGCTGTTTACATTTGACGCCAGACCGACGCTTGCATTCACCTTTGCGCGAGAGCAGGGGGGACAGGGGTGCTTTTTTTTTTTTTTTTCTTAATCTTTTTTTTTTATCTTATTTTTAAACTGTTCCTTTCATTTTTTTTTTAAATAATTTTTATTGTTATCTCAGGGAATGTAAATATCCCCTATAATCGCAATAGGTAGTGACAGGTACTCTTTTTTGAAAAAATTGGG
Source organism: Lithobates septentrionalis (assembly GCA_037952835.1). Taxonomy (NCBI): domain Eukaryota; kingdom Metazoa; phylum Chordata; class Amphibia; order Anura; family Ranidae; genus Lithobates; species Lithobates septentrionalis. Next base: position 7,135,101 of record JBBDGP010001034.1, on the reverse strand, counting down.
GTCTATTAGACCCTAGATCTCTCCTCTGCCCTCAAAGCATCTGACCACACCAAGATCGGTGTGATAAAATGCTTTCCCAATTTCCCAATGGCGCTGTTTACATCCGGCGAAATCTAAGTCATGAAATGCTCGTAGCTTCCGGTTTCTTAGGCCATAGAGATGTTTGGAGCCACTCTGGTCTCTGATCAGCTCTATGGTCAGCTGGCTGAATCACCGGCTGCATTCTCAGGTTCCCTGTTGAGACAGGAGAGCCAGAGAAAAACACGGAAGACGGTGGGGGGGCATTCCCTCCCACTGCTTGTAAAAGCAGTCTAGAGGCTAATTAGCTGCTAGGATTGCTTTTACATGAAAGCCGACCGCTGGCTGAAAAGAATGATACCAAGATGATACCTAAACCTGCAGGCATCATTTTGGTATAACCACTCAAAGTTGTGAATGGCGTACCTGAAGACAAAAAAATGGTTAACAACAAAACACAGTAAACGGTAAAGTATAAAAAAATTGCATACCTGAAAAGCAAACATGATAGAACATAATAACAATAAAACATTGCAGAATAGAATACAGTAAAAAAGAGCAGAACAATAGAGAGAGAGAATAGAGAGAGAGAGAACAATAAAACGACAACTATTTTTTTTTATTTTATATATATATATATATATTTTTTTTTTTTACACTTTTTTTTGTAACTAACTTTTATAACTGTAACGGTACCAGGTTCGGGTCTCTCAAAATGCGATGGCATCTTGGGAGACCCTGTGAAAGTGTTCCTAGTCTGTGCAATGCTGTACCCTACGCTAATACTCAACTAGTGAATGGTAGCGTTCAAAACATTCACCAATGCAAAGACCAGGATTGTCAGGACAGGAGGGACAATAATAGCGGGTGTCACGCCTATATCCGCGCTTGCTTCAGACACAACATCTTTTTTGGGGGGTTCGCTGGGTAGGGGTACCTGGGAGGACATAAAGAAAATGCCTCTCATGCAGCCGACAGCTGCAGAAGTGGTGGGTTCCCAATTAGGATTGGCGAATGCAGCAGGAAGGGCATTATGGGCACGACGGGCCTGTTTGTCTTCTTCTTGGTGGCAGCGGGACACTACTTGTGCTTGCCACCTCACCAGCTTGAACTGCACTTATGGGACTCGCCACATCACCAAGTGTTACTGCAGTGCTGGTTTGACTACGACCGGGGTGTACTAGGCCGCTGGTGCTTGCCAGTTCACCAAAACGCTACCAAAAAAACTGTTAGCGATCGCAGGGATCAGGCCTGACTCTGCGAACGCTGCAGTTATGCGTTTAGTGTTTTGTAAGTGACAGTGATCGATCGATACTGCACTTGGGTGGGCTGGGCTGGGCCGGGCGGAGGGGCAAAACGCAGGTGCTAGCAGGTATCTGGGCTGATCCCGCTAACACTGCGTTTTTGGGAACCCTAAACTGCTGAGGACGCTAGTATAGATCTGATCGGATCAGATATTGATCCGTTCAGATACTATACCACTAAGGGAGGTGTATGGTGCGTGCGTGGGTGTTAGCGGTACTGGCACTAACCTGACACTGCCTGGGGCTGGTGCTTGCCAGTTCACCAAAACGCTACCAAAAAAACTGTTAGCGATCGCAGGGATCAGGCCTGACTCTGCGAACGCTGCAGTTATGTGTTTAGTGTTTTGTAAGTGACAGTGATCGATCGATACTGCACTTGGGTGGGCTGGGCGGAGGGGCAAAACGCAGGTGCTAGCAGGTATCTGGGCTGATCCCGCTAACACTGCGTTTTTGGGAACCCTAAACTGCTGGGGAAGCTAAAAAATATAATAAATAGTGCTGCGCTAATCCTAAACGCTCCTATTAGGGGACTTTAAAGTGATGGTGAAATAACCAAAAAGTGGTAAAATTGACATAAAAGTGTTAACAATCCTCCACAAAATATCACACTCATCAAAGTGAATTGAAAATTCTAAAACCAGTAGGTACAAGTCCCTGTGTGAAAGGTCAATCACCATAAATATAGCATAAAATAAATAATCTATTCATAACTAAAATCATGTGCAAACATCAGTGGTGTCATCTCGCAAGCGGAACTCAGTAACTCAAATGAAGTAGTAAATCAAGATTAGCACATAAAGTGACAAGTGCAATGTGAACAAACAAAAAACAAAATTGATTTGGAATACACAATGTAAGCTAGTGCAATGTTCGCAGGTGGTTATAATACTAGAGCAGACAGTGGTGCTAAAAACTGTGACTTAAAAGGTTTGGCATGAGCCAAAAGTGACAGTGAACAAGGTCCTTATTTGTTTAGAATAACAGTGGTAGCGTCTTGACATGCAACGGTCGCTCCGTGGTGAATGGCTTAAATAACCCGGTGCTCAGCTTCGTGCACACACACTCCTGTGAGAGATGGCCCCTTACCTTAAGGCAATAGGGCAAACACATATAGCCAGGGGTCTTTGCATAGGGTCCTCCTTGGAGCAGTGGAGCAGGCGTGTATGACCAAGAATCTTTATTAGGGGGGTCCTCCTAGGGTGTAGAGCCCTATCCTCACAGTCCCAATTCCAGGGGGTGGTTCCCTCGGTAGATAGGGGGGATAAAAAACACGGGGAGCCCCAATAGTGTAATATTGCTAAAACAAATAGCTTTATTGAGGTAAAACAGGGTACTCACATAAAAAACAGCAATGGTATTCCTATCTCCGACGAGCGGCGAGCTCGTATTACTGACACAGCGTGTAGAGCCTGTCCCGTCCTTACGCGTGACGTCACACCGCACGTGACTTCATCAGAGGATAAGTACAGGCTAAAATTTTGTCTTTAAATAGTATTATAATGGGCGCTAATGGGCGGCCATTTTCCCGGAGTCCTATGATTCGTATTACGGCGGCCATTTTTCCTGGAGATCATACGGCGCGGCCATGTTTGGGTGTATTTTGTGTATTAGACGCCCGCCCATCTTCATACACCAGCTGATCTGCACGGCCAATAGGGTGGAGCCTGCCTCCCTGTATCTCCCGCACTGTCAGCAAGGGAGGACAGGACGATCAAGAGCCACTCTGTCAAAAACAGTGTACGATGACAGGTGTATAGAAAACGGGGATAACGGGCTACCGGAGTAAGGCATGATGTGACAGACAGTAAATACGGGACTGTCATAACTAATATGTTAAAAGCTGGCAATGTCTGCCATTCACTAATAAAAAAGGGGGGGGGGGGGGGAGAATGTAAAACGTAGATAGCATATCTCTAAAAACAGGGGAAAAAACGTAGAGGGGACAGGCACTAAACACTGTCATAAAAACACTATAACATAAAATCATAAGATTAACAGCTGAAAAATAAAGCATAGTAAAAAACATAAACCATATAAAAAACAGGCATCAATTAAAATCACATAAAATAGATAGATAATTAAGGCCATAGGGCAAGTAGGACATGGGCTCTTACGCAAGTGGCATACTCATATGTAAATCCAAAGAATAGGGAACTGAACCATGATTGGGAGAGGGAGTTCCGTAAAGAGTCTTAATAAAATAACCGAATAAGACCTGACTGAAACATTTATAAAATCGCATGTGGATAGTGATGTGAGTGGGGGAGAATTTAAAAATCGCTAAGAAAACAGTTGAGGTCAAATTCAATATTTAGGCCACGAGGCGAGAACGTATCGAGAGTAAAAATCCATTGGGATTCGAGTTTGCTCAGAGTCCTCACCTTGTGGCCCCCCCGCCAATGTTTGATATACGGTGTTATACCCCAGAATTTAAGGTGAGTGGGGTCCTTATTATGGTGCGTAAGAAAGTGTTTGGAAACGCTGTGTTTATCATAGCCGTTTAAGATGTTTTTGACATGTTCTTTGATGCGGACCCTCAAGGGTCTTTTGGTGCGGCCTACGTATTGCAGGCCGCAGCTACATTCAAGGGCGTAAACCGCTCCTTCTGTGTTACAACAGATAAAATCCTTTATCTTGTGGGTATCTCCTGTACTCGTGGAAGTGAAATTGAATACCTTTTCGTTTGGGCGTTTGGTGTTTAGGCAAGCGAAACATCTCTTGCAAGGAAAGAAACCGTTACCGGTAAAGAATGAAAAGGGTTTCTTTGGTGGGTCAACAACATTTTTGACTACTAGATCCCTAATTGTAGGTGCCCTTTTATACACAAATTTTGGATATCTGGAGAGAATCTCATACAGCTGTGTATCTGCCAGTAGGATGTGCCAATGGCGTTTAATAATCCTTTCTATTCTCTTATGTTGCACATTAAAGTCCAAAACTAGTGGTATTCCTTCCAATGGGTTACTCTGTCTCTCCTTATCTTTAATAAGTTCTTTTCGGTCTATATTTGCAATCTCGGTAATTTTAGAATTGATAAATTGGCGATCGTAGCCTTTTGAGATAAACCTCTCACCCATTTTTTCAGCTTGTTCGAAAAACGTCTCAATCTTGGTACAGTTTCTTTTGATCCGCATAAGTTGGCCCTTTGGGATATTAAAAATCCAGTTTTTATGGTGGCAGCTATTCGTTGGGAGGTAGCTGTTCCTATCTACGCTCTTAAAGTGCGTTTTCGTGCAGAGTATAGATCTCTCTAATGTAATCTCGAGATCAAGGAAATTGATTTTATTTTTACTAATGTCCCAGGTTAATTCAATATTCCTGTCGTTAATATTCAGTTTTTTCAAAAATTCTGTTAACGCGTTTTCTTCACCGTCCCATAATATAAAAATGTCATCGATATACCTTTTGTATATCGCTAATTCGCTCGGACGATTATTAAAGACATTTTCCTCCTCCCATTTTGCCATGAACAGGCCAGCTATACTTGGGGCAAATCTTGCTCCCATGGCAACACCCGTTTGTTGGTGATAATAAGACTTGTTGTACCAGAAATAGTTGTTTTTAAGACTAAATTCGAGACATTTTATTAAGAACTTTCTCTGAATACATGGGAGATCCGTATACTTCCTAAGGCCCCATTTTGCGGCCTCACAGGCTCGATGATGGGGGATCACCGTATATAGGGATGATACATCCGCTGTAGCCATAACCCATGATTTGTCACCTCCTTGGATATTTTCAATAATTTGCAACATCTGTTTAGTGTCTCTCAGGTACGCTTCTGTTTTTTGCACTGCTGGCTGTAGAAAGGTATCAATGTATTGTCCCATCCTTGAGGTCAGTGAGTCTATACTATTAACTATCGGCCTCGGTGGTGGGTCGGTTCTGTTTTTGTGAACTTTAGGTAGTAGATATATGACCGGTGTACGGCAGGAGTCTGGTATAAGGAATCTTACTTCTTTTTTATTCAATATCAATCTTTTCGCACCTAAATGTACAATTTGTTCGAGTGCTTTCCGGCAGCTGAATACAGGATTCTTCAATAGTTTAGTGTACGTCTTTGTATCATCTAGCATCTGGGTCATTGATTTGTCGTATTGTTCCTTTGAGAGGATCACAATCCCACCTCCCTTATCTGCTGGTCGAATAACGATATCTCTTCTTTTAACCAACTTACGGATACCACTTTTTATGAACTTTGGATCTTCTCTCTTTTTTACCTTCAGGTCTTTCACTTCCTCTAAGACAATTTTTTTAAAAACATCAATGTGTTTGTTATCCTTAATCGGGGGATTGAAAGTAGATTTATTTCTTAATGAGCTGTGTACAATTTCTTGGTGTGTGGGTGCTAGCGTATTTACTCTCGGGGGGTTTCCCACCATGTATTTCTGAATATTCAGTTTACGCACAAATTTCTGTATGCCAATGTATGTTTCAAACTTGTTAAGGTTTTTGGTCGGTGCAAATTTCAGCCCTTTATCTAGTACGCCCACTTCTTCATGTGTCAGGTCTTGCCCACTAAGGTTAAAGATGCCCTCTCCTTTTATGATCTTTTTCTTTTGCTGTCTCTTTCCGGCCCTTCGTCCTCTCTTCTTTCTGGACTTCTTCGCGATGATCGTGTCTCGTCTGGGTATCTTACTGGGTGATTTTCTCTGCTCCTGTCTAAAAAAGATTTGTTATATTCTTGGTCCCCATAATAGGGGGGGTTGGCTCTAGCTGATCTTTCCTCTTCTTCTCTGCCCATCAGAGGGGCATAATAGTTATATGTGGGAGCAGGGCTTCGTTCTCGTCTGTAATTTCTTTGTGCAGGTCCCCTTCTATCATCCTCCCTATATTCTTGGTTCGGACTTCTGTCTCTTGGTCTGTAGTATTCATATCCTGGGTCTCTGTTTTCTCTATAATCATGTATAGGCCTTCTGTAATCCCTCTGTTCATATGGTGGTCCCCTGTAGTCTCGTTCTCCATACGGTGGTCTATGCCAATTATTCCTATTTTGGGGTCTTCTATTATTTTTCCAATAGTATTGCTTTCTCCCTCCATTTTGTGGTGTCCGATAGTTTTGTTGAGGTCTTCTTTCATTCCGGTGTGGGGTATTTCCGTAGTGATCAGTATTTCTCCTATCATTCTCTCTATGCCTTGGTGTCGTCCCACCATTTCCATCTCCGGGTTCTTGGTATCTATTGTTTTCTAAATTTTGCCTAGGTTGTTCGTTTTGTGATTGAGAAAACATTCTGACTGTTTTTTCGGGTGTGGAGTATGTGGATGCGATTTCTGTTTTACCTAGCTGGCTTTGCCATTTGAAAACTTGGTCATTCTGGAAGTCATTGGTATCTCTAGTGTGCTTCTTACTTTTCCTTAGTTCAACTTCTTTATCTTTCTTAACCAGGTCTCTGTTTAATTGGGTCATAAGAGTATTAAATTCGGCGCTATCTTTGTATGGTTCTAGTTCTCCTTTAAGATCTGCGATATTTTGATCTATTTTTTTGTTTTTCCTTCGTTTTCTTTCCAGCACCTCACTCACCTTAAATTCTGGGGTATAACACCGTATATCAAACATTGGCGGGGGGGCCACAAGGTGAGGACTCTGAGCAAACTCGAATCCCAATGGATTTTTACTCTCGATACGTTCTCGCCTCGTGGCCTAAATATTGAATTTGACCTCAACTGTTTTCTTAGCGATTTTTAAATTCTCCCCCACTCACATCACTATCCACATGCGATTTTATAAATGTTTCAGTCAGGTCTTATTCGGTTATTTTATTAAGACTCTTTACGGAACTCCCTCTCCCAATCATGGTTCAGTTCCCTATTCTTTGGATTTACATATGAGTATGCCACTTGCGTAAGAGCCCATGTCCTACTTGCCCTATGGCCTTAATTATCTATCTATTTTATGTGATTTTAATTGATGCCTGTTTTTTATATGGTTTATGTTTTTTACTATGCTTTATTTTTCAGCTGTTAATCTTATGATTTTATGTTATAGTGTTTTTATGACAGTGTTTAGTGCCTGTCCCCTCTACGTTTTTTCCCCTGTTTTTAGAGATATGCTATCTACGTTTTACATTCTCCCCCCCCCCCCCCCCCCTTTTTTATTAGTGAATGGCAGACATTGCCAGCTTTTAACATATTAGTTATGACAGTCCCGTATTTACTGTCTGTCACATCATGCCTTACTCCGGTAGCCCGTTATCCCCGTTTTCTATACACCTGTCATCGTACACTGTTTTTGACAGAGTGGCTCTTGATCGTCCTGTCCTCCCTTGCTGACAGTGCGGGAGATACAGGGAGGCAGGCTCCACCCTATTGGCCGTGCAGATCAGCTGGTGTATGAAGATGGGCGGGCGTCTAATACACAAAATACACCCAAACATGGCCGCGCCGTATGATCTCCAGGAAAAATGGCCGCCGTAATACGAATCATAGGACTCCGGGAAAATGGCCGCCCATTAGCGCCCATTATAATACTATTTAAAGACAAAATTTTAGCCTGTACTTATCCTCTGATGAAGTCACGTGCGGTGTGACGTCACGCGTAAGGACGGGACAGGCTCTACACGCTGTGTCAGTAATACGAGCTCGCCGCTCGTCGGAGATAGGAATACCATTGCTGTTTTTTATGTGAGTACCCTGTTTTACCTCAATAAAGCTATTTGTTTTAGCAATATTACACTATTGGGGCTCCCCGTGTTTTTTATCCCCCCTATCTACCGAGGGAACCACCCCCTGGAATTGGGACTGTGAGGATAGGGCTCTACACCCTAGGAGGACCCCCCTAATAAAGATTCTTGGTCATACACGCCTGCTCCACTGCTCCAAGGAGGACCCTATGCAAAGACCCCTGGCTATATGTGTTTGCCCTATTGCCTTAAGGTAAGGGGCCATCTCTCACAGGAGTGTGTGTGCACGAAGCTGAGCACCGGGTTATTTAAGCCATTCACCACGGAGCGACCGTTGCATGTCAAGACGCTACCACTGTTATTCTAAACAAATAAGGACCTTGTTCACTGTCACTTTTGGCTCATGCCAAACCTTTTAAGTCACAGTTTTTAGCACCACTGTCTGCTCTAGTATTATAACCACCTGCGAACATTGCACTAGCTTACATTGTGTATTCCAAATCAATTTTGTTTTTTGTTTGTTCACATTGCACTTGTCACTTTATGTGCTAATCTTGATTTACTACTTCATTTGAGTTACTGAGTTCCGCTTGCGAGATGACACCACTGATGTTTGCACATGATTTTAGTTATGAATAGATTATTTATTTTATGCTATATTTATGGTGATTGACCTTTCACACAGGGACTTGTACCTACTGGTTTTAGAATTTTCAATTCACTTTGATGAGTGTGATATTTTGTGGAGGATTGTTAACACTTTTATGTCAATTTTACCACTTTTTGGTTATTTCACCATCACTTTAAAGTCCCCTAATAGGAGCGTTTAGGATTAGCGCAGCACTATTTATTATATTTTTTACGTCCTTTTAAGGTTTGGTTTGCACCTTTTTCAGTGCATGCAGCTTATCCATAGCACTAATTTAGATTTTGGCCTTGTTAGCGCGGGAATAATTCCTTTAGTTTTATTGCTGGGGAAGCTAGTATAGATCTGATCGGATCAGATATTGATCCGATCAGATACTATACCACTAAGGGAGGTGTACAGTGCATGCGTGGGTGTTAAAGGTACTGGCGCTAATCTGACGCTGCCTGGGGCGACACATATCACCGCCGGGCGATCAGGGGGCTAAACCTTTGTTCGGTAATAAACGGCAGGTGCCCTGACACTATAAAAAATAAACGAACTAACCAGCGTCACCCGTAACAGTTATACGGTGACCAGTGGTGAAAGGGTTAACTAGGGGGAAATCAAGGGGTTAAAACATTTATTAGGTAGTATATGGGGGTCCCTGTCGCTATAAAATGCTGACGGCGAACCTAAATATTTACCTCCCTAACTATCGTCACCAGTGACACTAATACAGCGATCAGAAAAATGATCGCTTAGCGACACTGGCGATGGGGGGTGATTTATTAGGGGGGTTAGGGGGGTACCCTAGACCTAAATACTAACTGCCCTACCACAGTAACTGTCACAAACTGTGGGAAAAGGTAGTTGAACTGTATAAAACAGTAAAGGGATATAAAAAGATATCCAAGGAATTGAGAATGCCAATCAGCAGTGTTCAAACTCTAATAAAGAAGTGGAAAATGAGGGGTTCTGTTGAAACCAAACCAAGGTCAGGTAGACCAACTAAAATTTCAGCCAAAACTGCCAGGAACATTGTTCGGGATGCAAAGAAAAACCCACAAATAACTTCAGGTGAAATACAGGACTCTCGGAAAACATGTGGTGTGGCTGTTTCAAGATGCACAATAAGGAGGCACTTGAAGAAAGATGGGTTGCATGGTCAAGTCGCCAGAAGAAAGCCTTTACTACACAAATGCCACAAAGTATCCAACTTACAATACGCCAAACAGCACAGAGACAAGTCTCAAACCTTCTGGCTCAAAGTCATTTAGAGTGATGAGACAAAAATTTAGCTTTTTGGCCACAACCATAAACAGCGGGAGGAAGAGGAGGACTTCCTTTCCTCTCAAGGCCCCCTTTATCCACAGCAGGGCCCGTTCCTGCTCCCAACAAGAGTTACTGTGAGGGCTTACAGTTTTCTGGCACCACCAAAACCAAAGGCCCAATTTTTCTGCCCCTGTTTAACAGGGGCATGTAACTACAATTTTTGAAATAATAGTTAAGCAGGTCCCATTCCTGCGCCCACCAAGAGTAACTGTGAGGGGTTACAGTGTTCTGGCGCCACCAAAACCAAATGACCACTTTTTCTGCCCCTGTTTAACAGGGGCATGTAGTTACAATTTTTGATGTAATATTTAACAGCAGGGCCCGTTCCTGCGCCCAACAAGAGTAACTCTGAGGGGTTACAGTGTTCTGGCACCACCACCCAAGGCCGAATTTTTCTGCCCCTGTATAACAGGGGCATGTAAGTACAATTTTTGATATAATATTTCACAGCAGGGCCGTTCCTGAGCCCAACAAGAGTAACTGTGAGGGCTTACAGTGTTCTGGTACCACCAACACCTAAGGCCCAATTTTTCTGCAGAGTATTTAGTGTAGTCTGTATAGTATATATGCTGCTGTTTAGAGTATATAGTGCCTGTGGGCCTGGGAGACCCCCACGGCATTTAAAAAATTTTTTTTTAGTGCGGGGCTCCCCTTTATATCAATACCAGACCTGAAGGGCCTGGTATGGATTTTGGAGATGACATACATGCCATTTTTTTTTTTTGGCGTATAGTGCCTGGGGGCCTGGGAGACCCCCCACACCATTTTTTTTTTTAATTATGGAGCGGGGTTTGCCTTAATAATAATACCAGGCCCAAAGGGCCTGATAATGGACTGAGGGGGGGACCCACGCCGTTTTTTTCAATGATTTATATCTATATTCTTGGGATCCGACAAAAAAATTAGAGCCGCGAGCAGTTTTAAATGACATTTTTTCTTTTAGAAATGTAATTTTGCTGTGGTACTGTTATAAACATGGGAAAGATTCCCTACTTTACAGGTAGACTAAGGAGACCCCCAGGCACGATATTTAAAGGAATATTTCATTCTTATTGTTTCACTTTAAGCATTATTAAAATCACTGCTCCTGAAAAAACTGACTTTTTAAAACTTTTTTTTGCATTGATACATGTCCCCTGGGGCAGGTCCCCAAACACTTTTTATGTCAATAACTTGCATATAAGCTTTTGAAATAAGAACTTTTGATTTTTCACGTTCCCGTCGCACAAATTTTTTGCTTGTTCGCATGTTCTGCTGCGAACCGAACCGGGAGTGTTCGGCTCATCCCTAGTCACTACCTATTGAGTCAATCACTTTATGGGGCCAGTCTGAAAAGTCTTAACTCGCATCCTGCATGCTTGTTCCAGCTCAGTGATTTGCTATATAGTGAAGGCTGTGATCAGTAATAGTGATCAGCACTTTTCACCCATTCACACTGATGTAATGCAAATATGCAGCCTTCGGCTTCAAGGGGTTGAACCAGGGTGTTGCCTGCAGCTACAGGCATTACTCCAGTACGTTTTTTAGAGCTGGTGGTTGGCTTTCTTATGATAACAATCGATGCAGCTAAGCAGCCGGCCGATCGTTATCTCAAGCAGCGGGAGGGGATGTCCCCCCTCTCCCACCACCTTCCGTGGCTCGCCTAGACTCTCCTGTCCCACCGTGAGGCCCACGCTACCAGCAGGCACTGCCAGAGACCCGAACATTGCCGCAATCAAATCTAGTAACCTGGAAGCGATGTGATGGATGTCATGACATCACTTCCAGTTTACTGAAGCCTTAAAGGCGCCAGATTTAAATAAATTACAGTATTCAAAACAGCCAAACTTGGCGTTTTGAATGCTTTTAAGTGCAAAGGATGGATTTGAGGTCTTACAGACCCCAGATGCGTCCATAAAGAGTACCTGCCACTGACTATTACTGTCACAAGGGATGTGTACATTCCTTGTGACAGCAATAAAAGTGATTAAAAAAAATGAAAGGGGGGGGCAGGAGGCGGAGCCTAGCGGAGCAGACATGCATTGTTAGAGCTCCACACCGCTGAGGAGAGAAGAGAAGGACAAAGCGGAGCCTGCAGGCTCAAAAGGTATCCATTTGAACCTTTTTGCCCCAGGGAACAAACTGTGAAAGTTTGGGCAGGAAATATGCTACTGGGAGGAAACCGTGGCAGAAATAAAAATCACCTCACAAAGAGCTCACAGGCACTCACTGCAGCTGTAGCAGCTCCAGTCACCTCACAATATACAGCATCAGGGCGCTCTCACAGACAGAAAATGTCACAGCAAGACTCTCCATTTGAGTCAGATACAGAACAAATCCTCTCACAAACTTCTCCACAAGCCTCCTCAGTATCCCCAGTAATATTATTACAATTTGAAAAGATGCTTCATAAGGCTTTAAAACAAACCTCAGACCAAATAACAAAAAGCCTAACCAAAGAAATAAGAGAGCTGGGAAACCGCACCGCAGCCTTAGAAATAAAAATGGATGAAATTGAAATTACAACCCAGGAAAATATAACAGAATTGGAACAATTAAAAAAAGAGAATTTAATACTTCAAACTAAGCTCGAAGATTACGAAAATAGAGCCAGACGTTCAAACTTGCGCATAAGGGGAATACCTGAAACTGTGACAGACCTGCAATCTACTATTACTGCTCTATTACAAGAACTAAAGCCAGATATCCCTATTGAACGTTTAGAACTGGACAGAGTACACAGAGCCCTCACAGCCAAAAAGAAAGATGGACCCCCACGTGATATAATCACAAAATTTCATTATTACAGAACGAAAGAACAAATACTAATTGCTGCAAGAGAAAAAAAGGAACTTAATTTTCAAGGACACAATTATCAAATTTTTGCTGACCTATCCCAACTTACTATTACTAAAAGACGATCCATGAAACCCCAACTAATGGAACTGCAACGCCACAATATTATGTATCAATGGGGCTTCCCCTTTTCAGTCAGATTTAACTACCAAGGTACAATTTACAAAAGCAGATCAGCAGATGAACTACAACAAACCCTTTTAAAATTAAATCTGACAGAACCCACAAGCAGCAACACTCCCGCACGCAGAAGAATGGCATCATCTTCACCTTCAGGCAGCACCCAGAAAATTTCAGAACAAAATGGGAATCATCATTCTCACAAAAGAGGCCGTTATGCCACATCATCCATGGACCAAGAAGATTCAATGGACTGACATCCTAATTCCTGATATCTCTTCATTTATTATACTAAGAGATGGTTCTCTATAAAAAACCTATATTTATAACTGAATGTAACTGCATTCTGATAGTCACACACTGTGTGGGATCATGTTACATTCCAGTTATATTTCTTATTACTTCTGATTCATATAGCCTTAGAATATATAAGTGAAATAAGGAAATTCTTGTTCAGTTATATATTATCAGGTAATAACAATAGATTTATTACTTTTTAGGACAAATATGTTCAATAATCCAGAAGTAATGGAAGCTTTTTCTTTCTTTTCTTAAAACAAATATATTATTACCTAACTAGTTCCTAGAACTATGTTTTTGTTTATTCTAATCTGATAATAATTTATACAATGTATCATCTAATCTCATATGTTTTTTGTTTACTCTTTACTCCAGAATTCACTGGTTTCTTTTCTATCTATTCATCTCTTCAGTCCACACAGGTTGATCTGTGCAGTCAGCTCTGCATAACAAAAAGTAAGTCAAAACTATTTGATCTATTGCCATGGCACCACTGAATATACTTTCCCTGAATGTTCAGGGAATAAATGTCCCTCAAAAAAGGACCAAAGCCTTCCGTACTTTCCATAACAAGAAGGCTCACATAGTATGCCTCCAAGAAACACACTTCACCAAAGATTCTACTCCAAAATATATTTCTCCTTTTTATCAACAAATTTACACGGCTTCTGCCTGTACCAAGCAAAGGGGAACTCTAATTGCATTTCACCGATCCACACCATTCACCTTATCATCAGAAATTAAAGACCCAGAATGTAGATACCTGATACTCATGGGTTATATAATGGATACAGCAATCACGGTGATTTCCTACTACGCTCCTAAAAAACAACCTACACCATTCCTCTCACATATATTACAAGTGATTAATACACACAAAATAGGAACAGTGATAATGTGTGGGGATTCGAACCAGGTCCTCCTCCCATTTCTAGATAAATCACCTTTTACACCATCCAAAATAACCTCTAGATTACCTTTTTCTCAACTTCTTTCCAAATACCATCTGGTAGATTCGTGGAGAGAAAGTAACCCAATGAAAAAGAAATTCACTTATTTCTCGCACCCTCATCAAACCTTCACCAGAATAGATCATATTTTTCTAACAATAGGAATGATACCAGAAATTATTGCATCAGATATAATTCCGATTCCGTGGTCTGACCATAATGCAGTATACACTACTATAGCCTCAGCCATACCAAAAGCGCATGACCCAACGTGGTACTTACCGGACATAATGCTCAAACACCCACTACATCAGATGGCCATTGAACAAGCTTTAAAGGAATACATATCAATTAATAATACAACAGACATCTCCCCAATAACACTGTGGGAAGCTCATAAGCCTGTCTTGCGTGGTACAATACAAAGACAAATGGCACTATTTAAACGGGAACGCAAAAATCTAGCAAAAAAACTAGAACTCAATTTTAATGCAGCCTACATATCATTTCAAGATAATCCATCTCAGAGTACAAAATCTCATCTGGAAAAATCTAGATTGGAATACGATCTATTTCTCACTGAGTCAGTTGATAAATCCCTCAAACGCCCCAAACACAATTGAATACATGAATACAAACAAACCAGGTACATATTTGGCTCGGGCATTAAATTCAACTAACAAATCTTTCAAACCAATACGTTTGAAATGATCAAAAAATGTTTACACTTGTAATCCAGTTAAAATAGTCCATAAATTTCACTCACATCTCGCAACTTTATACAAGACAAACAATGAATTTAATCCTACAGAGGCTGAATCCTTCTTCTCAAAAATAACCTTACCTGAGTTATCTCAGAATCAAAAAAGCAGTTTGGATGAGCCTATAACTATAGATGAAGTTGCTAACGCCATAAAAGACCTAAAACTTAACAAAAGACCAGGCCCAGACGGCTACTCGGCTTTATACTATAAAACATTCTCAGAAATACTCTCTCCCATTCTCACTGAAACTTTTAACAAACTTCTAGATGGACATTCTTTTCGGCAAGAAACACTAATGGCAATTGTTTGTATGATCCCAAAACCCCTTTCTGATGATACTTCCTGTGTGAATTATCGGCCTATCTCTCTGTTAAACCTCGATATTAAATTATTAGCAAAAATAATAGCAAAACGCCTCAATAGCATTATAGGAAAATTAATACATAGAGATCAAGTAGGCTTCATGCCAAATAGACAGGCAGGCGATAATATACGCAGGGCAGTGTTATTGGCACATATTGCTAAAAAACGGAAAATCCCTTTATGTTTTCTATCTCTCGATATTAAGAGGGCATTTGACACAGTATCCTGGCAATATATGCAATATTCATTACAAAAATGGGGTTTTGGACCCCACTTTTTAACATGGATCAAAGCATTATATAATAAACCCAAAGCCTATATAAAATATGCTGGATACAAATCTGAAGCCTTTAATATCGAAAGAGGTACCCGACAGGGTTGCCCATTATCTCCCTTATTATTTGCCCTTATACTCGAACCCATGGCCCAATACATCAGAACAAACCAAACTATAACTGGCATTGAAGTAGGAGGTATTACACACAAACTATGTATATTTGCAGACGATATATTACTTTTTCTATCATCACCACAGGTCTCTGGTCCTAAATTAATACCAGCTCTTGATGGATTTGCAGCCCTATCCGGCCTTATGATTAATCCTAAGAAATGCCTAGTGCTTAATATTTCACTCACAAACATGGAATTGATCCCGGCTAGGGCTGCACTCCCATTCACATGGGCAGAAAAATCAATCCCATATCTTGGAATTCATTTAACAGCATCTCATTCTGACTTATTCTCAACCAATTATCCTCCTGTATTAAGACAGATCACAAATCTAATAAAACAATGGTCGCAACTTCCTTTATCCTGGATAGGGAAGATTAATGCAATCAAAATGACTATTCCACCCAAATTGCTTTATCTATTCAGAGTCCTCCCTATTCCAATTCCTTCCTATTTTTTGAGAATAGTACAAAAAAGAGCAACTTCGTTTATATGGGGCTCTTCATATACCACGTATATGTCCAAATACCATGCAAAACAGGAAATCCCATTATGGGTATTTATAGAGGCTTCAGAAAATGACCCTCTATTAATATCAAATTTATTATGGCTTGATCCTAAAGACCGCTTTAAAATTCATAATCCCATAACTAAACACTTCTTATCTCTCTGGGATAAACTAAAAACCAAATATCAGTTACAATCTCCACACAATCCTCTCCTTTCTTTTATCAGAAATCCGGCCTTTTATCCGGCATGGATCTACCCAAATTCTTTTAAAGCTTGGACAACATCAGGCATTCAGACACTAAATGACTTCATAGCATCTAAATCATTCCTTTCATTCCCATCGCTTAGAGAAAAATATGATCTACCAAACTCTGAGATATTTAGATATCTCCAAATCAAAAATTTCTATACACCATTCCTAAAGGGGGATACACCATTATCCCAATTATCCAGTTTTGAATCAATCTGTACAAAAGATCCATTTGCTAAAGGTACAATTTCATCACTTTATAATCAATTATATGGAGTAGCAAATCTTAATAGACCCTCTTACGTTCAGAGGTGGGAGGAGGACCTGGGACGAACTTTAGAAGACACGGACTGGTCTAACATATGGCTCACATCTAAGTCATCTTCACCCAACATCTTAGCACTGGAGACAAATTATAAAGTCCTAACTCGCTGGTACCTTGTACCCGCTAGAGTGGCAAAATATTCACCTAATACCTCAGCTCTTTGTTTTCGAGGATGCCCAGAAATAGGCACATATTTACACATATGGTGGACGTGCCCAGTAATCCAAACCTTCTGGAAGGAAGTCTTCGTGATTGCATCTAAAATATTTAAAAAAATAATACAATGTAAAAAATCAGATGTATAAAGATCCGCCCACTCATACACCCAAAAACGCTGCGCTGATGGCAAAGACCTGAATCTGAGCTGCTGCTTAAATGATAAGTATACAGTAAAAAAATTGATCCACCACAAACTTGCTCCCAGTGAACTCAAAATAGCAGCGCTAAAGGTAATCCCTAATCAAATAATAAGATGTAGTGAAGAGTGATAAACTGATGAATCAACCTGTGCAATGATTACATCACATCCTCACCCCTCATCATTAATGTGCATAAAAATGATATGCTCAAAAAATCACAAACGAATGGTGCATATAAACCAATTAAGTGAATAACATATCTGTGCACATACAAATATATAACTAAGTGAGAGCCAATGTGAATTAACTCGCAAAAAATTATTATATCTATAAAATGTGTCCACAAACAATCCAAAAATAAAAATAAAAAAAATATAAAAAAATAGTCCAAAACAAAAATCCGTGACGTGTTATGGTGCAAATCTTCTACTTTAATGAATCTTCCACCGCACCTCTGTGACTGTGAATCCACTCCCCTTAGGCGAATACACTCACCAGCTCCTTTTGCCCACACTCTCGTGTCAGGGCCAACAAGCTTTTATCCCACACTCACAAGGGATAAGCACGATCTTCAGTAGAAAAGGCACCATTGGAGTATTTTTCTTTTTTCATGTGGAGAGAGCTCTTGGGCATTACATTTTGGAGAGGTAAAGGTGTACAGGCTTTCTACTGAAGATCGTGCTTATCCCTTGTGAGTGTGGGATAAAAGCTTGTTGGCCCAGACACGAGAGTGTGGGCAAAAGGAGCTGGTGAGTGTATTCGCCTAAGGGGAGTGGATTCACAGTCACAGAGGTGCGGTGGAAGATTCATTAAAGTAGAAGATTTGCACCATAACACGTCACGGATTTTTGTTTTGGACTATTTTTTTTATATTTTTTTTATTTTTATTTTTGGATTGTTTGTGGACACATTTTATAGATATAATAATTTTTTGCCAGTTAATTCACATTGGCTCTCACTTAGTTATATATTTGTATGTGCACAGATATGTTATTCACTTAATTGGTTTATATGCACCATTCGTTTGTGATTTTTTGAGCATATCATTTTTATGCACATTAATGATGAGGGGTGAGGATGTGATGTAATCATTGCACAGGTTGATTCATCAGTTTATCACTCTTCACTACATCTTATTATTTGATTAGGGATTAGGGATTACCTTTAGCGCTGCTATTTTGAGTTCACTGGGAGCAAGTTTGTGGTGGATCAAATTTTTTACTGTAAAAAAATAATACAACCAGATCCATATTTAACTTTACTTAATCTAAAACTGGAATGGTTAACACTCTCTCAATTCAAACTTATGATCCAACTAATAACGGCTGCAAAACAAACAGTGGCCAAGGCATGGAAATCTCCTACATTGGTACTAGCAGAAACAATTCACAGAATGAATAATACAATGTCCCATGCTAAGATGGTAGCCATCGATCAAAATCAAAATTTGAAAAACTTTGGCATCCTTGGATAAAACAACAGTTCCTGTCAAACTTCAATGACTCTGTCCTGTTGCCATGGTAACAGATTAAATGACTTACAGAGACACCCATTCTAAGGCTTCAAAGAGAACTAAAAAGAATAATAAACTGACGAGCGGGACAACCTTGTGGACCATACCTCTACCTTTCAACCCTTTTTCTTCTTTCTCTTTCCTTTTCTCCACCTTACGATTAAAGCTCATTATCAGAATTTATTTGACCTATATACACTCTACTTGTAAACAATATGTATAGTAGGTATAAATCATTTAAATACCTACAAAAGTAACTAAGGAAATGATATATATCTTTAATTTAGGTTTACGTGAACCCGATGTTTAATATTTGAAATTCCATGATATTTACCTATATAAACCCTACTGTAAAACAATGAGCTTACTTTATAGATCCTTGTAAACTTACTTTATGTATCTTTATAACATTGTATACTCAATAAACTTCTTTTGACAAGAAAAAAAATGAAAGGGACAGTGTAAAAAAATTAAAATAATAAAGCGCCCCATTCTTCTGTGCTCACACGCAGAAGCGAATGCATACGTAAGTCGTTCCCGCAAATGTAAACAGTGTTCAAACCACACATGTGAGGTATTGCCACGATAGCTAGAGCTAGAGCAATAATTTAAGCACTAGACCTCCTCTAAATTGGTAACCGTTAAACATTTTTAAAGCGTCGCCTATGGAGAGTTTTAAGTACTGTAGCTTGTTGCCATTCTACGAGCGTGCACAATTTCAAAGCATGACATTTTTAGGTATCTATTTACTCGGTGTAACATTATCTTTTATATTATACAAAAAAATTGGGCTAACTTTACTGTCTTTTTTTTTTTTTAATTCGTGAAAGTGTATTTCTTTGAAAAAACTTGCATTTGAAAGACCGCTGCGCAAATACAGTGTGACATAAAATATTGCAACAATCGCCATTATATTCTCTAGGGTCTGTGCTAAAAAATTCTAGCAAAAAATACTGATTTTAACTTGTAAGCAACAAGTGTCAGAAAAAGGCTTAGGCATGAAGGCGTTAAATACAAGTCTGCAATGACATTTCCTATATTTCAGTATTCAAATTTATGGGAAAGCTATTTTTATATATTCAATCCACTCTGGATAAGTAATTAGTGACCATATAAGATGTTTCTTAAGTTATGTCAACTTGTGAGTTTACCCTTTTCTATAGACAGCTATTCTTTAATTGAGAAAAAAATAGGGGAAGGGGAATTGGGAAAATTAGGACTTTATATGATACACATCACTTAGGTTGAATCAATCAATCAATTAAATAGTTGGAATGTTTATTGTTAGCCATAATTAGGCACTGTGTACCGGTAACATTAATAGTAATTGACCAATATGTACAATACAGAATAAAGAAGGACATGATAAGTAAATCATATAACAATCCAGGTAATATAATAGAAATTATTGCACACATGAAATAATGAACCGGCAACATCCCTAATATATGAAAAGACATAATAAAGAATAAAATAGCATATAAGGTTACATGATTGATTCAAACAGTAAAACCCTAGTAAACCCATGATTAATGTGGCATAGCATCACTTCATATCACCTAACCCCCCCCCCTTTTCGTTTCACATTTATTTCCTCTAATCACTACCATGGCACCCCTTTTATGCTAACACTTCTTCCCTATTTATTTATTGATACAGAAGCCCTACGGGGCCAACACCTATTATTATACACCTGGCCCTATCGCCGCCTGCACAGCCATCACCTCAGCTCCCGGAGGGGTTGTCTTTCGCCTCCTGGTACCTCCGATGTATCTTTAATATCATTATCACCCATATTCTACATTAGCTACCCATAGGTAAGAATGATTGCACCATACGTTCTATGTCCCTCTTCTCCCTATTCTTTGATCAATTACCATTGATGAAAGATTTTTATTTTATTTCATTATAGATACCTCCCATGTATAGCTGCTCCTGATGAGTGGAAACAACCCACGAAACGCGTCGAGCATGTATTTTTGATGCTATGCCACATTAATCATGGGTTTACTAGGGTTTTACTGTTTGAATCAATCATGTAACCTTATATGCTATTTTATTCTTTATTATGTCTTTTCATATATTAGGGATGTTGCCGGTTCATTATTTCATGTGTGCAATAATTTCTATTATATTACCTGGATTGTTATATGATTTACTTATCATGTCCTTCTTTATTCTGTATTGTACATATTGGTCAATTACTATTAATGTTACCGGTACACAGTGCCTAATTATGGCTAACAATAAACATTCCAACTATTTAATTGATTGATTGATTCAACCTAAGTGATGTGTATCATATAAAGTCCTAATTTTCCCAATTCCCCTTCCCCTATTTTTTTCTCAACTAATATGGAATGGAGACCAATGCACGATATGTCATGGCCTCATATAAAGTTCCAACATTTTTTTCTCTTTTCTCAAATATAATATTGGATGGATCCACACACTTATCTATGTTGCTATTTCCATGATTTTTTTGTTGACTAGTATCAAGTGCCAGCGGTAGGGCACTTGCTATACTGGAATTGTTATAACTCTTGTTGATTACTTTGTGAGGTCATTCTATGGGGGCTGCTGCAATCAGCCCCGGGAGCTGCAACGCACACCGCGGTCACCCCCAGCCCCCATTTCGACCAACATGGTCGCCGGGGTTGTGGTTGTGCATGCGCTGTGCGTCGACGCCACGCCCACACGTCTTGCGTACGACGTCACCTTGACGCCGCGGACAGACGTGTATTTCATCTGCGTGCACCACGAGGGAGGAAAGACGCCCATTTAAGAGCGCCGGTCGCTCTGACATGGTCGCCTCCTCTCTCCTAGCACGCTACGTGACGTTGGTGGGGCTCTGCCGGCGGACAGTATTCTTTCACACCCCTATTCCTCTTTGGTTTACACCAGATATGGTCTATCCTGGTCTACTTGGTCTGCACTGTCTATTCCCAATTGGATCTCCCCAGGTACACTTGAACTTCAGGTAATCCTTATCCTATGGATGTTACCTTTGGCCTTATGGTGGCAAGTGCACTTTCACAGTATTTTTACTACTTTTATAGTCACTACCTTCATATATCTTGACTATTTTACCTGGGGACCTTCCTTACTCTGCTATCTCTCTCACTTATTCTTTACTATTATTGTGTTTTTACACATCTTATCTCTCTATTTCCCATCACTTCATATCACCTAACCCCCCCCCCTTTTCGTTTCACATTTATTTCCTCTAATCACTACCATGGCACCCCTTTTATGCTAACACTTCTTCCCTATTTATTTATTGATACAGAAGCCCTACGGGGCCAACACCTATTATTATACACCTGGCCCTATCGCCGCCTGCACAGCCATCACCTCAGCTCCCGGAGGGGTTGTCTTTCGCCTCCTGGTACCTCCGATGTATCTTTAATATCATTATCACCCATATTCTACATTAGCTACCCATAGGTAAGAATGATTGGACCATAAGTTCTATGTCCCTCTTCTCCCTATTCTTTGATCAATTACCATTGATGAAAGATTTTTATTTTATTTCATTATAGATACCTCCCATGTATAGCTGCTCCTGATGAGTGGAAACAACCCACGAAACGCGTCGAGCATGTATTTTTGATGCTATGCCACATTAATCATGGGTTTACTAGGGTTTTACTGTTTGAATCAATCATGTAACCTTATATGCTATTTTATTCTTTATTATGTCTTTTCATATTTTAGGGATGTTGCCGGTTCATTATTTCATGTGTGCAATAATTTCTATTATATTACCTGGATTGTTATATGATTTACTTATCATGTCCTTCTTTATTCTGTATTGTACATATTGGTCAATTACTATTAATGTTACCGGTACACAGTGCCTAATTATGGCTAACAATAAACATTCCAACTATTTAATTGATTGATTGATTCAACCTAAGTGATGTGTATCATATAAAGTCCTAATTTTCCCAATTCCCCTTCCCCTATTTTTTTCTCAACTAATATGGAATGGAGACCAATGCACGATATGTCATGGCCTCATATAAAGTTCCAACATTTTTTTCTCTTTTCTCAGCTATTCTTTAATGTTCATTGTTCCCATCAGCTTATTATGGCAAATTATGACTTTAATATTTAATACGTTTTTAATTAAGTATGGAAGACAATCTTTCATTTCTCTTGTTACAAGATGCATTTGTATATTCCATAGGCATTGTCTACGTGTAAATCTCTGACATGCAGATTTGCCTATGTGTGAGCTTTGTCCTTGCTCTAATTTCTAAACTCAACATTTCCCTTTTGATCAAGGCTATTCAATGCTAAATCCATATTTCAGAGAATGGTTTCTTTTTACAAAATACAAATACAAACAAAACAGAGATTTCTCTGCACAGTGTTTTTATGTGCTTGTTGGTGTGCTGAGAATGGAAGTTATGTCTTTTAAGCAAGGCATCAGTAATTTAAAAGAAAAAAAATGAAGCCTTGTCCTTGATCATATGTGACCTATTCAAGTGACATGAAAACAGAAATGGAATTTTCTTCTTCCTTGGCCCTTAACTTTTAATAAATCAATTACAAAAGAAATATCTGCAGGTGTGCATAATTCTTTCGGATCTTGAATGCTTATCAGGGACAAGGATTTTTTGTATTATTGTCACAAAGCTTTCAGAGAAGTCTTTTATATTACAATTTTCAGCAACAATGCCTTGAGGTTAATGCAACAATTTAGTAAATGTCCATTTGCGTGTGGCCTTCTTTGCCAGTAAAAGCTTTGCTGTCTTAAAATGCTGAAATGTGCATTAACTTTTTCTGTTAGGCAGATCTATTGTAGTTTACATTTCATTCTACAAAGGACTGGATTTTATATTTTGTTTTAGATGTGTATAATGTAAATTAAACTATCAGTGACTAAAGTGTTTTGATTTCCAAAGTTTTTTTCCCCTGTTGCCTTGGAACAGCAGATCTCTACATTGGAACTTTGGGTTCACCCTCAATCTAAACTATAGAAAAAAAATTTTAAGCGTCATTTTTACTTAGAGCAGCCCTTCCCTTTGGCAGTGCTTATAGAAACCTCCACTGTATATGAGCTATTAATCATAAGTACCAGTTCACCATGGAATTGCACACAACGTGCTTATGTAAGTTCCTGTGCGATTCTGGTGTATGAGCCCTTTGTACATAATCATTTACTCATTTAATCAAAAACTCTTTTCCAGTCTGTCCCCAAAGGTCCAGTTAGTTCCCGATTGGGTGCTGCTTATTTTGCTTGCATGCCCCTCATGCAGAAGGTTGAGACAGACTGTCAAAGCAAATTCTGGATGGAGCCTCTGCACACTGCTACACCCTTCCCAGCAAACTATGCAATGAAAAACAGGGATATTTAATTCACATATATTGCAATACATATTTAAGCAGACCGACTGCGTCAAAGCAATCCCTCTTCTGGCAAATCCTACACTGCCTTGCCACTGCAAATGCTATGGTGGACACCATGTCAACACGGGGCATTTGTCTGTAGGCTGTCAAAGCAACCTACAGATTAAATAGACCTCTGTTATTCCCGTGAAAGTCAATTGTCACCCGCACTCTGCTGGGCAGTATGCCTTTGTTAGCAGGTATGGTTAACCAGAAGGTATGGTTAGCTATTTGCATTTAGTAACAGAGCTGTTTAGTCTGCAGAGGTTGCATGTTTTGGGAAAAGTAGTGTGTGACTAGAGATGAGCCAAAGACCCTCCCGTTCGGTTCGCAGCAGAACATGTGAACAGGCAAAAAATTCGGCAGAACACACAAACACCATTAAAGTCTATGGGACACAAACATGAATAATCAAAGTGCTAATTTTAAAGGCTTATATGCAAGTTATTGTCATATAAAGTGTTTGGGGACCTGGGTCCTGCCCCAGGGGACATGTTTTATATATATGCAAACTTTTTTTTTTTAAAAAAAGGCAGTTTTTTCGGGAGCAGTGATTTTTTTTATGCTTAAAGTGAAACAATAAAAATGAAATATTCCTTTAAATATCGTGCCTGGGGGGTGGCTATAGTATGCCTGCAAAGTGCTGCGTTTTCCCCGTGTTTAGAGTACAGTACCACAGCAAAATGACATTTCTAAAGGAAAAATTGTCATTGAAAACTGATCGCGGCTGTAATGAATTGTCGGGTCTCGGCAATATATATAAAACTCATTGAAAAAAAGAGCATGGGTCCCCCCTGTCCATTACCAGGCCCTTTGGGGCTGGTATGAATGTTAAGGGGAACCCTAAACCAAAATTTAAAAAAAATGGGGGGTCCCCCTAAAATCCATACCAGGCCCTTTAGGTCTGATATGAAAATTATTGGGAACCCTATGCCAAATGTAAAAAAAAAAATGGCGTAGGGCCCCCCCCCACCAAAATCCATACCAGACCTGAGAGGTCTGGTATGGATTTTAAGGGGAACCCTGCACCAAATTTTTTTTAAAAATGGCGTGGGGTCCCCCAAAATCCATACCAAACCCTTATCCGAGCACGTAACCTGGCAGGCTGCAGGAAAAGAGGGGGGATGAGAGCGCCCCCCTCCTGAACCATACCAGGCCACATGCCCTAAACATGGGGAGGGAGCTTTGGGGTCTGACCCCAAAGCACCTTGTCCCCATCTTGATGGGGACAATGGCCTCATCCCCACAACCCTTGCCCAGTGGTTGTGGGGGTATGTGGGTGGGGGGCTTATCGGAATCTGGAAGCCCCCTTTGACAAGGGGACCCCCAGATCCCTGTGGCTTCCCCGTGGTTTTGGCCCATGGCTTCCCTATGGCGTCAGAGGGGGCGGGGTCACACATTTACGTCACTGGGTGGCCCCACCCTCAGTTATATAAGAACTGTCACAGAGAGGAAGCGTCACTCGGCAGGAGCCTCCCATGGAGGCGGATCGTTTGCGGCCTTTTTTTTCGGTCCGTTGGGCGGTGTGATCTTACATTGAGGGACATTTTTATTTTTTTATTTTTTAATAAAGGACTTGTCCCAAGCTGTCTTGTCTTTTTTTTACCATTTTTGACACTTTTTTTGTGAAATGGTAGGGGTACAATGTACCCCATTACCAATTAACACAGGGGGGTAGGCCAGGATCTGGGGGTCCCTTGTTAAAGGGGGCTTCCAGATTCCGATAAGCCCCCCACCCACATACCCCCACAACCACTGGCAAGGGTTGTGGGGATGAGGCCCTTGTCCCCATCAACATGGGGACAAGGTGCTTTGGGGTCAGACCCCAAAGCACCCTCCCCATGTTGAGGGCATGTGGCCTGGTATGGTTCAGGAGGCGGGGTGCTCTCTCATCCCCCCTCTTTTCCTGCGGCCTGCCAGGTTGCTTGCTCAGATAAGGGTCTGGTATGGATTTTGGGGGGGACCCCTACACCATTTTTTTTAATTTCGGCGCAGGATTCCCCTTAAAATCCATACCAGACCTGAAGGGTATGGATTTTGGGGGGACCCCTACACCATTTAAAAAAAAAATTGGCTCAGGGTTCCACTTATTTCCATATCAGACCTGAAGGGCCTGGTATGGATTTTAGGGGGACCCCCACCCAATTTTTTTTTTAAATTTTGGTTTGGGGTTCCCCTTAATATTCATACCAGACCCAAAGGGCCTGGTAATGGACTGGGGGGATCAGTTTTAAATGTCAATTTTTCCTTTAGAAATGTCATTTTGCTGTGGTACTGTTCTAAACACTGGAAAAATGTGCCACTTTGCAGGCATTATATACACACCCCCCAGGCTGGTGCCAGTCAGTGCTGCCTTTTATTGCCCATCAGTGCCTGCTCATCAGTGCTGCCCATCAGTGCCACCCATTGGTGCCCATCAGTGCCACCCATCAGTGTCCATCAGTGCCGCCTACCCGTGCTGCCTATCAGTGCCCACCAGTGCTGCCTATCAGTGACCAACAGTGGCGCATATCAGTGCCAAATAATTAGTGCCCATAAATGCCATCTCATCAGTGCCCATCAGTGCTGCCTCATCAGCAGACATCAGTGAAGGAGAAAAATTACTTATTTACAAAATTTAATGACAGAAACCAGAGAAAGAAAACAATTTTTTTTTCAAAATTTTCTTTTTTTTAGTAAAAGATAATAAA
Source organism: Lithobates septentrionalis (assembly GCA_037952835.1). Lineage (NCBI taxonomy): Eukaryota > Metazoa > Chordata > Amphibia > Anura > Ranidae > Lithobates > Lithobates septentrionalis. The sequence continues at coordinate 7,108,373 of JBBDGP010001034.1, read as the reverse complement.
CCCAGCAGTGATTAAATACCATCAAAAGAAAGCTCTGTTTGTGTGAAGAAAATGATTAAGAAAATTCATTTGGGTACAGTGTTGCATGACCGCGCAATTGTCATTCAAATTGTGACAGCGCTGACAGCTGAAAAATGGCCTGGGCAGGAAGGGGGTGAAAGTGTCCTGTATTGAGCTGGTTAACAATGGGAATTCACACCTAGGAGGCACACAATGGGAGAATTATACCAGAAGAGAAAGACTGTTAAGTAAACAGATTATAGCAGGAGACAGCAGGTTGTTTTGAGCTGATTATGTTAACCACTTCAGCCCCGGAGGATTTGGCTGGCTAAAGACCAGAGCACTTTTTGCGATTCGGCACTGCGTCGCTTTAACTGACAATTGCGCGGTCGTGCGACGTGGCTCTCAAACAAAATTGACGTCCTTTTTTTCCCACAAATAGAGCTTTCTTTTGGTGGTATTTGATCACCTCTGCGATTTTTATTTTTTGCGCTATAAACAAAATAAGAGTGACAATTTTGAAAAAAACGCATTATTTTTTACTTTTTGCTATAATAAATATCCCCCAAAAATATATAAAAAAACATTTTTTTTCCTCAGTTTAGGCCGATACGTATTCTTCTACATATTTTTGGTAAAAAAAATCGCAATAAGCGATTATTGATTGGTTTGCGCAAAAGTTATAGCGTTTACAAAATAGGGGATAGTTTTATGGCATTTTTATTAATTTTTTTTTTACTACGTTTGGCGACGATCAGCGATTTTTATTGTGACTGCGACATTATGGCAAACATGTCGGACATTTTTGACACATTTTTGGGACCATTGTCATTTATACAGCAATCAGTGCTATAAAAATGCATTGATTCCTGTGTAAATGACACTGGCAGTGAAGGGGTTAACCACTAGGGGGCAGGGAGGGGTTAAGTCAGTACTAGGGAGTGTTTTCTAACTGTAGGGGGGTTGGGCTGTGTCTGTCAGTACACTGATCTCTGCTCCGATGACAGGGAGCAGAGATCGAGTGACACTGTCTCTAGCCAGAACGGGGAAATGCTGTTTACATCAGCACCTCCCCGTTCCTGCTCTCCGTGAGACGATCGTGGGTATCCCCGCGGCGATCGAGTCCGTGGGACCCGCGACCCGACTCACAGAGCTTTTGGCCGGCGCACGCACGCGCCACCAGCGGCGCGCACGCAATGACATGGCGGGAAATTTAAATGGATGTATATATACGCCCATTTGCCCAGCCATACCACATTGCCGATGTACATAGTTGTGCGCCGGTCCTTCAGTGGTTAACATCTGCTCTGAGTCTGGAGGGGGATTGAAGCAGTCAATGCTGGTTTGGGCACAGAGGCCCAAATCTGTATTCGGGTACTCCAGTTCTCAGAGTCTGTGTGTTTTGGGGAGATGTGGACCCGAATCCGAAGACAAACCACTCCAAAGGTCCCCCAGGCACACACCTCCCAAAGAATAGAGCCCCCTCAAAAGCCAGGGCCCATAGTCCGTAGGCAAAAGGCTACCCTGCAGTTCCCTCCAAATGCTCCTGCCCCAGTTGGGTCTGTCGTAGAGTGCATTTGAAACATATGAAAGGATTATGAAGGCACTGCTGTGTTAATGTGCTTTCAGAATTAAAAGTTTCACTTCTAGTTTTTATATGCTCAAATGTATACAGTATATATACAGTATCTCAGAAAAGTGAGTACACCCCTCAATTTTTTGTAAATATTTTATTATATCTTTTCATGTGACAACACTGAAGAAATGACACTGCTACAATGTAAAGTAGTGAGTGCCAAAGAACTCTCTGAGGATCTGAAAAAAAAATTGTTGCTCTACATAAAGATGGTCTAGGCTAGACATGTGCACTGCCAGAAAATTTGTTTGTTCTCGTTTCATTCGTATTTTTGTTTTTTCGGAAATTTGGAAATTTGAAAAATCGAAAATTTAGAAATTCGAAAATTCAGAATTTGGAAATTAGAAAATATGGATTTTTAAATTTTCGAATTTCGAATTTCTGAATTTTAGAATTTTCGAATTTCAAAATTTCCAATTTCCCAATTTAGAATTTCCAAATTTTTAAATTCCGAATTTTCAAATTTCCGAATTTTGAATTTCCGAATTTTGAATTTCCAAATTCTCAAATTTCCAAATTTTGAATTTCCGAATTTCTAATTTTCAAATTCCGAATTTCCGAATTTTCGGAATTTGAAAATGCGGAAATTCAAAAATGTGAAAATCCAAAAAATCTGAAAAAAAAGAAAAGAAAATCAGTAAAATTTTAAATAATGACTAACTAATAATAACTATTAAATTATAGGTATTGGAATTTCCTTTCAAATTTGGCTGTTTGTGAATGTAACGAATACAAATTTGTCTGAAGTTACGAATTATCCGAAATAACGAATGCCGCAACTAAACAAATGGAATGGAACAAATTAATAATAAATAATAAAAATTTCTGAATTAGAATTTTCGAATTTCCGAAATTTTCCAATTCCCAAAATTTCAAATTTTACAATTTCTGAGCTTCCAAATTTCTGAAATTTAGAATTTTTGGAAATTCGAAAAATTCAGAAATTTCAAATTCACGAAATTTTCTAATTTCTGAATTTTCGAATTTACGAAATTTCGATTTTCCGAAATTTTGAATGTTCGAAATTTCAAATGTTCAAAATTTTGAATTTCCAAATTCCCCATTTCCCAATTTCCAATTTCCGAAATGTCGAATTTCTGAAATTTTGAATTTTCCAGGTTCAGAAATTTAGAATTTCCGAATTCCGAATTTCCGAAATTTTGAATTTACGAAATTTTCCAATTTACGAAATTTCAATTTTCCGAAATTTTGAATTTTTTAAATTTTGAATTTCCAAATTTCCTATTTCCGAATTTCGAATTTCTGAAATTTCGAATTTTCCAATTTCAGAAATTTAGAGTTTCCGAATTCCGAATTTCAGAAATTTAGATTTTTAGGAAATTCAAAAATTCAGAAATTTCCAATTTCCAATTTTGAGGGGTGTACTCACTTTTATATATATATATATATATATATATACAGGGCCGCCATCAGGGGGGTACAGCCATTACAGCTGTAAGGGGCCCTGGGGCCAGAGGGGCCAGAGGGGCCCACTGGAGCCAGAGGAAGGCAGGACGGGTGAAGGGGAGCTGTGCTGTGCATTACAGAAACGGTCTAGGCTGATTCTGTTCTCTGTGGCATTAAGCTCAGACATCAAGCTCTTTACTGCCACCTCTGGCTACTATGTGCATGTGCACCCATCGTGTACTGTGCTTCTCTGTGTCAGCAACATGTCAGCTTTGTGAAAATGAGCTGGGACCAGGTAGGAAGAACTTATTTTCAAGTATGGGCTGTGAAGGAAAGGGTGGGGGGCTGTTTGTGTACAGGGTGGGGCCAGAGTCTTGTGTGTTTGAAGATTTGAGCATTTGTGGGGCTGCCATATATACAGGTGTGTGGTTGGGGGTGGGGCTTTCATATATACAGGTGTGTGTGTGGGGGGCTGACATATATACAGGTGTGTGTGTGGGGGGCTTACATATATACAGGTGTGTGAAGGGCTGACATATATACAGGTGTGTGGGGGGCTGACATATATACAGGTGTGTGTGTGGTGGGGGGCTGGCATATATACAGGTGTGTGGGGGCTGACATATATACAGGTGTGAGGGGGCTGACATATATACAGGATTGAGAGGGGGGCTGAGTGCGTACAGGTGAGGTAGCCGGCGTGTGGATTCGATAGGATGGCCGGTGGGCAAGCCCTGGGGAGTGTTGGTGGTCAGGCTGGGGGGGGGGGAGTGCCGGGGGAGGGGGAGCTCAGGCCTAAAGCTGTGTAAGGGGCCCAAAAATTTCTGATGGCTGCCCTGTATCTATATATATATATGGTATGGTATATTAGGAAAAAATACAATAGAAGACGTTTCCTTTTAGACTTTCTCTATTCTAATGAAAGCTTTCTTTTAGTCTGAAAGCAGCAGGCCATGTCTGGGGGGGGGGTTATGATGGGGGTGTGGGTGGGAGTGTTGTCAAGGCCGTGGGTGTAAACTTCAGATAGAGCAACTGAGCTGTGTATACAACAGGATTTTTTTTCAGCAAAGCAGCTAAACATAAACAGGTAAACATATAAACCCAACTGTTGCCTAATTCTGTCAGGGTGCCCAAGTTTAGGGTGCTTGGAAAGCTGCTGATGTGAAAAATATTCCAGTATCATTGTGAAATGCAGCATTTTGACACAAAAACACTTTTTGGAGGAATGGAGCTAGAAGACAACTGTTCCATTTATTATCCATTTGTGTGAGACCAATCACATAAATTGTTATGTCTTTGTGAATATGTTCCCCAGCAAAACATATGATTAGGAGATTGTGGAATTTTAATATACTGTAATAGCTCAAAATAGATTAAACTATATATGAGGCATAAATATGTTCTGTTAATATTGTATTAGTATATGTTAAAAAGCTAACATGATACTGTAACAAGGGCTTAGAAAAAAACATATTTTATTGAAAAGCTCAAGTTAAATATAAAAACCTATATACAAAAAACAAAAAAATGCAGCGCTGTGTGATACTGAACCTTACAATTAGCATTTGTAAGGTTTAGTATCACACAGCACTGCATTTTTTTGTTTTTTGTATATATGTTTTCACAGATTATGGGATTGTGATCAATGCTTAGCAGCTGTGAATTTGCACTTTGTTTCACAGGTAGGGATGAGCCGAACACCCCCCTGTTCAGTTCGCACCAGAACATGCGAACAGGAAAAAAGTTCGCTCGAACACGCGAACACCGTTAAAGTCTATGGGACACGAACATGAATAATCAAAAGTGCTAATTTTAAAGGCTTATATGCAAGTTATTGTCATAAAAAGTGTTTGGGGACCTGGGTCCTGCCCCAGGGGACATGGATCAATGCAAAAAAAAGTTTTAAAAACGGCCGTTTTTTCAGGAGCAGTGATTTTAATAATGCTTAAAGTCAAACAATAAAAGTGTAATATCCCTTTAAATTTCGTACCTGGGGGGTGTCTATAGTATGCCTGTAAAGGGGCGCATGTTTCCCGTGTTTAGAACAGCCTGACAGCAAAATGACATTTCGAAGGAAAAAACTCATTTAAAACTACCCGCGGCTATTGCATTGCCGTCAATACACATAGAAGTTCATTGATAAAAACGGCATGGGAATTCCCCACAGGGAAACCCCGAACCAAAATTAAAAAAAAAAAAATGAAGTGGGAGTCCCCCTAAATTCCATACCAGGCCCTTCAGGTCTGGTATGGATTTTAAGGGGAACCCTGCGCCAAAAAAAAAAAAATGGCGTGGGGTTCCCCCAAAAATCCATACCAGACCCTTATCCGAGCACGCAACCTGGCAGGCCGCAGGAAAAGAGGGGGGGACGAGAGTGCGGCCCCCCCCTCCTGAACCGTACCAGGCCACATGCCCTCAACATTGGGAGGGTGCTTTGGGGTAGCTCCCCAAAACACCTTGTCCCCATGTTGATGAGGACAAGGGCCTCATCCCCACAACCGTGGCCGGTGGTTGTGGGGGTCTGCGGGCGGGGGGCTTATCAGAATCTGGAAGCCCCCTTTAACAAGGGGACCCCCAGATCCCGGCCCCCCCCTGTGTGAAATGGTAAGGGGGTACTTACCCCTACCATTTCACTAAAAAAGTGTCAAAATAGTTAAAAATGACAAGAGACAGTTTTTGACAATTCCTTTATTTAAATGCTTCTTCTTTCTTCCTTCATCTTCTTCTTCTTCTGGTTCTTCAGGCTCTTCTGGTTCTTCCTCCGGCGTTCTTGTCCAGCATCTCCTCCGTGGCGTCATCTATCTTCTTCTCCTCGGGCCGCTCCGCACCCATGGCATGGGGGGAGGCTCCCGCTCTTCTCTTCATCTTCTTCTTCATCCTCTTCTCTTCTTCCTTCTACTCTGTTTCTCTTCTTAATTTTCTTCTCCGGGCCGCTCCGCATCCATGCATGGAGGGAGGCTCCCGCTGTGTGACGGCGTCTCCTCATCTGACGGTTCTTAAATAACGGGGGGCTGACGCACGGTGACTTGACGGGACTTCCCTGTGACGTCACGGGGAATGCCACAGGGAAGTCCCGTCATGTCCCGTGCGTCAGAGGGGGCGGGGTCACCGGGTGGCCCCGCCCCCCGTTATTTCAGAACCGTCAGATGAGGAGATGCCGTCACACAGCGGGAGCCTCCCTCCATGCATGGATGCGGAGCGGCCCGGAGAAGAAAATTAAGAAGAGAAACAGAGAAGAAGAGAAGAAGGAAGAAGAGAAGAGGATGAAGAAGAAGATGAAGAGAAGAGCGGGAGCCTCCCCCCCAATGCCATGGGTGCGGAGCGGCCCGAGGAGAAGAAGATAGAAGACGCCGCGGAGGAGATGCTGGACGAGAACCCTGGAGGAAGAACCAGAAGAGCCAGAAGAACCAGAAGAAGAAGAAGATGAAGGAAGAAAGAAGAAGCATTTAAATAAAGGAATTGTCAAAAACTGTCTCTTGTCATTTTTAACTATTTTGACACTTTTTTAGTGAAATGGTAGGGGTAAGTACCCCCTTACCATTTCACACAGGGGGGGGGCGGGATCTGGGGGTCCCCTTGTTAAAGGGGGCTTCCAGATTCCGATAAGCCCCCCGCCCGCAGACCCCCCACAACCACTGGCCACGGTTGTGGGGATGAGGCCCTTGTCCTAATCAACATGGGGACAAGGTGTTTTGGGGGGCTACCCCAAAGCACCCTCCCAATGTTGAGGGCATGTGGCCTGGTATGGTTCAGGAGGGGGGGGGGCGCACTCTCGTCCCCCCCTCTTTTCCTGCGGCCTGCCAGGTTGCGTGCTCGGATAAGGGTCTGGTATGGATTTTTGGGGGAACCCCACGCCGTTTTTTTTTTTTTTTGGCGCGGGGTTCCCCTTAAAATCCATACCAGACCTGAAGGGTCTGGTATGGAATTTAGGGGGAACCCCACGTCATTTTTTTTTTAAAATTTTGGCCGGGGTTCCCCTTAATATCCATACCAGACCTGAAGGGCCTGGTATGGAATTTAGGGGGACTCCCACTTCATTTTTTTTTTTTTAATTTTGGTTCCGGGTTTCCCTGTGGGGAATTCCCATGCCGTTTTTATCAATGAACTTCTATGTGTATTGACGGCAATGCAATAGCCGCGGGTAGTTTTAAATTAGTTTTTTCCTTCGAAATATCATTTTGCTGTCAGGCTGTTCTAAACACGGGAAACATGCGTCCCTTTACAGGCATACTATAGACACCCCCAGCTACGAAATTTAAAGGAATATTACACTTTTATTGTTTGATTTTAAGCATTATTAAAATCACTGATCCTGAAAAAACGGACGTTTTTAAAACTTTTTTTTGCATTGATCCATGTCCCCTGGGGCAGGACCCAGGTCCCCAAACACTTTTTATGACAATAACTTGCATATAAGCCTTTAAAATTAGCACTTTTGATTTCTCCCATAGACTTTTAAAGGGTGTTCCGCGGCATTCGAATTTGCCGCGAACACCCCAAATTGTTCGGTGTTCGGCGAACTTGCGAACAGCCAATGTTCGAGTCGAACATGAGTTCGACTCGAACTCGAAGCTCATCCCTATTCACAGGAATTGTTATACCACACCTGACGCTGGGTTGTAACCTCAGGTTACTTTATACCTGATGCTGATTGCAGTCTCAGGTTTATAAATATAAAAACCTCCATGTACTCAAATGATATACTCATTGAAAGAGAACTGAAAAATGAATTAAAATTTTTGCTATGTGTAGTTATTAGTGATCCTTCCTTAAATTCTAAAGACTCTGTCACCAACAGAATCTGCACGTAAAAACACTGAGAATTAGGTATTCTAAATGCTTACTGCAGTGTTTTTCTTTTCCATAAATTATTTTTAAACTTGCTAGCACATCTGACTAGCCCGGGAAAGTAAATTTTCTCCCTCCTTGCTTGATATAGCCTTTTCCTCTTCTGGGCATGTCTATTTGCTCTCTGTACTGGCCCAGGATATGGACCTCTTCCCTTATCCACCTACATAACCTTTTATGTAGCTTCTGTTGACGGGGGGGGGGGGGGGTTTATGTGGAATACCATACTGTCACAGAGTAACAACTCTGAGTCTGCTGAGGCTGTTGACATCACATACAAGTTGGCGAAGCCCAGCAGCAGCTTAACACTGGGTTTACATATATATGCGTATTGGATGCAGTCTTAACAGCATCCAATTCACATAACCTGTGAATGTGACCGGCTCTCAATAGACCCGGTTCACACATATCCGGGGTGGCTACGGTGCAGTTTTGAAAAGGGTCCTGTACGTTTTTGGGTCAGGTGTGAATTCAGGCAAATATTCACATCGGAATCACACCTGAACCGCTGAACAGAAACACACCAGGCTCTGGACTGCAAACCGCAGCCAGACATGTGTGAACCCAACCTTAGGGTTTTTGGAAGTCTACACAAGAAAGGATTTTACAGGTAAAAGCATGCATGAAAAATATTGAATGCATCTATTATCATGGGGGTAAGATTTTTAAAAAGTCTAAAATTCCTTACACGTCAGCTGAAACTGTCAATCACATTTACAGTGGAAATTTTCTGCCTAAGGAAGAGAGAAGGCTGAAAGTAAAGGTGATTGACATAAAAGCCTTTCCCATGTTCATCTCTGATATTGTCATATTTCAGTAGTCGGGAGTGTATTGGCACTGATGTGAGCTGAAATGCAATGACGTAAACCTTTTTTCCTAAAATACAGTATATTTAAAACTAAAATGTTTTTGTAGTTTTGCATAGCATATGAAAATGTTAAAAACATAAGATATTATTGTTATTATTGTCCCTGTTGGTTAAATATATACTCTCTATTGGTCCTAGAGACAGAAAGTGGTATAAAGCCCAAACGTTTTAACATACTTCTTTTTTCAAGGAATGTTCAAACATATATATATTACAAACTGTGAGCACTAACCAAGCTTATGTAGGTTAACAAAACATAGTGTATATATATATATATATCTAAAAAAAAACTTTTGTGGCTTCTACATCACAGTTTTGTATATTTCTTTATATGTTCTAAATCATTAATATTACATGTATATTTTTATCAGCCAAGTTCCTGGTAACTTATGCACAATTACAGTATTTTGTGTTCCTCAAGGATACAACCCTTTTCTCTGCTTCATCCTTGTAGAAGGATGTGGGCAAGGGAACAAAAGTCTGCTGTCAAAACACCAAAACACCCCTTTAGAAAAATTAATTTTCCTGTATTATAGATAACATATCGTTTTAGCAGCAAACAACCATATATCAATATTGCTGCAAAAGTTAAAGCAATTCTGTGGTCACAGCGTACACTTTCATTCTATAACATCAGCATTGTAATACCAACACAAACAATAGTCATTTCTGACAATCCAATATAAGCTTACTTGAAAAAGTCCTTTCATGTTGGGAGTTCTGCCTTGTTGCACAACTTCCACGATTCCTTGCTTGTCTATTCCATATCCCATGGTACCTTGCTGCCTGGTATCTTGATGACACACCTCACTAAACCAGCACTTACCGACATACATTGATGTATTGTAAAACATTTATTAGACTAAGCATAGCCTAAAAGGAGATAGGATTAGCAAGTGTTCTCTGAAAGATATGGTTAAAAACCTGCAGTATTCTGACTGGTAATACTAATATTATTTAACAGAACTGAACTGCATTTACCTAGCAACATTATATAAAAAAAAGTTCTAACTTGCTATAACAGTGTCCCTTTTATCCCACTGACCAATGATTGATGAAGAAATACATAGGCCAGCAAAGTTGGGGCCCTTGATGAAAGCATAACAGTTCCCAGCATACAACAGATTAACTTGTGCAATGTTAGCCTCTTACCAGACCCAAGGCACCCTTCTCTGGGTCTCTGGACACAAACTTTGGTTCAATAAAAGTCCAGTTCAAGTTCAACAGGAATAGAAGTTGCTGGGATCTCTCTCTTTCAATCCTGTTGAGAAAGTCCCTCTTTTACTTATAAGCGGTGAGAGTGTTCTCTAGTACAGTCTGATCACACCAGACATCCAAATTACATCCCACACGGCCAGCAGCCCAATCTTTTTCCACACCTCTCCAGCTTTAAGATTGTCCTCTCCTCTTCTCTCCAGTCCGCAGACTCCTGCTTGCTCTGTTGTATCAGCAAATCACCAATAGTATCGAGTCACACCCAGCCAAGAAGGCTACCCCCATCTACTGGAGACACTCCATAACCGAGCATTGCTTTATTTCACTTTATTTCTTTATTGTCCATTGAGGAACACAAGATTGTAAAATAGTCTGAAATGTGGATTATACCTCCAACTACAAGAGGTTTGAACAACGTAAGACGTTCAAACAACTTTAAGTCAGCCCCTGTATATATTTCAAAATGTTTTGCTTCATTTTTTGCTAGTGTCCTAGGAGGCTGGACACCCCTTCCCTAGCTCTGCTGTGGAAAACCTTTTTTTTCCTGCAATTTTTTTCTTCAATTAACATTTTTATTACACGGTGGGTATTTTTTTAAAAAGTAACTTCAACCATGACCTCAAATATGATGCATGAGGTTGTCTCTTCATAGCTGCTATTTGGATTGGGGTATCCTCAACAATAGATCTGGAGGTCTGACTCCACTGCATCAAAGATTGCAGGACTTGCTTTCCTGACCTTGGTGTATCTGCTTTTCCAAGTCCAGAGTCAGAGCATAACTTCTGGTGTGACCCGGTCTCTGAAGACTCACTTGGCGGTGATGAACATAAGCATGGTAAGTCATGCTCAGGCACTGAGCTCAGCTCTAAGGTTTAAATATATTGATATTTTATCAGCTTACCTATAGAATTCCTACCTGCACCTTACTTGACTGTTATTTTGTGGGTTACTCTCGTATGCAACCATCAATCATTAAGCTTAGTATCATAGCTCTATCCAGACCTCTGTATACTGTATTAGCTGCAGGGCACTATTCTAATCTAGAACCATGGCAAAACCCCAAGTGTGACCTAGTCTCCTCAGATTCATTTAGTGAATAAAACCATCTAGTGTTAACCATGTGACCATTTCCACAGCCATATTCATGACCCTCTGTACTTTCAAAAATCAAGGTATTTGTCTGAAATGTCTAATGCTTAGCTTTGATTTTAACATTTTACATATTTTTCCGGTTTCAGAGTGTGGCACAACCTTTAGTATGTAGTAGTATTAGTGAACCTGAGCAGTTATTTCACAGCTAAATAAGGTACACACATCTACCCCCTCCCCCCCATTCATCTTGAGTTGGTAATGATTAAGGTTGAGGGAATTTACTAAAATGTACTACATTTTTACTAAAACTGGAGAGTGCAAAATCTGTGCAGCTGTGCATGGTAGCCAATCAGCTTCTAAGTTCAGCTTGTTCAATTAATCTTTGACCAAAAAAAAACTGGAAGCTGATTGGTTTCTTTGCAGAACTGCGCCAGATTTTGCACTCTCCAGTTTTAGTAAATAAACCCATCAACCCCATGTCCATAACAGCAAAAAAGGTCAATTAGATAGCAACTGGAAGTTTAGATAAGGTAGCTTTAACCCTTGACTTAGAACAAGTATATGATATGAGGCCTTTTTCCAGTCTTTAAGTAATCTCTAAAAAAGTATAGATATGGGATGATTTGATGTATCCCACTTTGTTGGTAGAGGCCTATTGCTCCTTAAAGTATGGGTTTCCTCTTGGCGTTTGTTCTGATCCTATATATGCTCCCCTTACACTGTTCTTTTCCATATTTGATAAATGATTACCCATTAAGCCTTCGTTCAGGCGTCAATTCTAGTAAATAATTGAACATCTGTTGGTTCCCCCAGTGGTCATGCCCACCACTTTTTTGTTTTGCCAGTGTCTCTTTAATTCCTGTAAATATGTGAATGCCCATATGCCAGTTGCAGCTACCCTTTAAAGTATACAGCCTCTTAAAATCCACACTATAGTGTCCAGTCAAGGAAATCCTTCCTTATATACCCCTTTTAAACAATTATATTTCTCTTATAGTTGACCTTTATCTATTTCAATAACATCCTCTCAGCTGCCTCTTTCCCATCTCACAGTAATTTTTTTTTTTTTTTTAACGGTAAATTCCTTTTTTTCTCTTATGGACCTTTACAATCCTTGCTTATGGTGGTTGACATATCTAGACACCACTGCTTCCTGCAAAGTCTACATCACACATCCCAGGAGGCAGTGTGCCAGCATTTGCAAATGTGCAGTGCACCAGATTCTGCAAATGTGGGGATCTGGTAACTCTCTGTAGTGTGTCTGCGAATGCACTGGATCTTCTTTCAAATGGTGGCACAAGAGCAGAGAAGAGCAATGGGAACTTTGCCTGTAAGAGGACAACACTGGACTCCATGGACTGGTAAGTGTGTTATTTTTATTTACATACAGGGACAAATGTGAAACATTTTTTTTTTTTCAGGATAGGTAGGGTAAAGTTCCTCTTTAAAGTTTTTTCACCTGTAAAAAAAGAACCCTACTTTTTTCCTAAAGGGATATGGTAAGACAACTAATTACAAGCCACAACTGGTAGCTCAAACTCCAATTTAACATAAATAAAAATAAAATATTACATCAAATACACCTATAAACAGGCATATATTCTAATTTATTATTTAGACCTAAATTGTGGTTCCTGCTAAGTTTATATATCTATTTACCCTCAGATTTTCATATTTTTTTTAAAATGTATTCTCTTTATTCCGAGTTTATTTGCAGCTAGCCTTAAATTTGTACATTCCATATCGAGGTTGAAGTACTGTGCTTGCAAATTATCAGATAATTAGTCATTATATCATACTGATGTTCATAATCTTAGTTATTAAGGACTTTCATAATCCTGTGTAAAAAGCATTACATGTTTTGCATCCGAAGTAATCCACTATATATTCTGTGAAGCAGTCCACTATATGTTTTATTCATATCCTTTTCCCATCAGGAACTTCAATACTTTTCCTACAATACAGACCTTAAATGTAAAGGATTTATATTCTTACATGGGGCTCCTGTCCCAGGAAAAACTGTCTACAAAAGAGATTTTCCACTCAGTCTTAGGGGATTTTGTCTCACATCCTGTTAAACAGAGATCTCTCAATTGGATGCAAAAAAATAAGAAATTAACAGGGATCCACCCATTTCATACTCTATCCAAAACTTAGGAAAAGTTTTGACTTAACATTTATTTTCAATCAAACGTAGCTTTTTAAAGTTCCTGTGGAGTAAGACTGCAGAAAATCTATTTGTTGTTGTTATGATATTTTTTTTGTATTATTAATTTTAACTAAACCCCAGAAGCCATTCCATGGAAACCTATTCTAATCAACAACACAAGGAGTGTGGGCATTGGGGGTTATTAACTAAGGGAAAATCCACTTTGCACTGCAAGTGCACTTAAAGGTGCACTGAAAGTGCACTTGGATGCAAAGTCGCTGTAGATCCGAGGGGGACATGCAAGGAAGATAAAAAACAGCATTTTAGCTTGCACATGATTGGATGATAAAATCAGCAGAGCTTCCACTCATTTCAGATATACCCCATTTAAGTGCACTTGCAATGCAAAGTGGATTTGCCTTTCGTAAATAACACCCATCGTGTGTGTGGAGCACAACAGTTGTTATTCTGCGGGGAGGGTACGGGACTGTTGAAATACAGAATTCTGCTCCCACACAGAAAAGCAGTGGTCCAATTCTCTGGGTTTCTGCCAGGGAAGGGCTGTTAGGCATTCATTTAAAGATTTATTACCGAACATTTTTTATTTTATTTTTTTATGTAATCTCTCTTCACATTAACATTAAAAAAAAAACTACCATTGGGCTTACTTACCAGTTTGTGCTTACGTAGCTAAATTTCACCTTGTTTCCTAGAATACACCAATGTAGCCAAGGGTGGGATTTACAGAAAAAAAGAAGATTTTTTAGGTGGGCAGGTGTCAATATTTTGAGCAGAGTTTTACAACCTTTATACATAATATAAAACAAATCTTAAAATACATTTTCACATGAGTCTTTAAGCTACAGCCGCTTTCACATTTACCAGCCAGCGTAAACAACAGTTTGACGTTAGAAGAAAACATTACATGCCAAAGCCATATGAAAGGTTATCCCTGAATTATGCAGAAAATGTTGGTGTTAGTAGTGTGCAAATCACAAGGCATCCAGGACATGTGTACCGCTAAAGTATAATAGAGAGATGCTTTGCAACCAATGCATTGCTGACATTCTTAACAGTCTTCAGTGCTGTATCGTAATGGACAGCTTGGCCAAAACGCAAAGGAGATAAATGAGAAAATATACATCAACCACGTTGAATGTAATTATTTCTTGCATCTACAATATAAGCTTGTTTGATACTTGTATTTGCATTTTATATTAAAACATATTTCAAACCTATTATGATCTTTCCAGCTAAAGACGGATTATCATTCTGGCTTCCACTGTAGTGCTATAAAAAGTTTTAGAGAGAATGGCATGCAAAACAATGAAATAAAAAATAGAATAACAAAAATATATCCAGTGATATGAAAAAAATTGTATTTCTGATGTATGTACAATTATAATTACACATTAAATTTTATTAACATTTGTAAGGTTTGAATAAAATTGTAGACAATTTCATTTTTAGTGTATATAGGCTAAACCCAAAGTTTAGTAAACCTTAATTTCATACACTCAGTATTTGAAGTGTGTGTATATATATATATATATATATATATATATATATATATATATATATATATATATATATATATATATATAATATCAAATGACATGCAAAAAAAACCAAAAAAACAAACATTATTTAATAAACCAATAAGCAAAATAAAGAATTAATTTTATATTATCTTCTTCAAACAGTACACATATTCTTACAATCAAGTACAAATATTCTCCATCCATATATTGCCTAGTGTTTGCTTGCCTGTTACTTGTCTAGTCACTTTTTAAAGTCACATTAGTGTGTTTGACTGTAAATGGTTCTTGGAAATCCTTCTTTTTAGTAAAACTGAGTGACCCCCCCCCCCCCGCCACCCATTTAACACTACAATTGACAGATGCATATACAACTCTCAATTGCAACCACTACCTTCTGGAAAATTTTGTTATTAAGGCAGGACTAGTTCCTTATGTTTCATTGGTTGGCCTCCAGTCCACCAAGTAAGCTAAGGTGTAGCAGGACAGGGGACACTCTCTTAGTTACAAGTGGTTTTTGGGTATTGGGAAACCATTCTTAATAAACAGAATGCACTTATCATGGTACTTTTATCACTGACAATGCTTGTTAGCACTAAAAAAACAAGCGTTTATGATTTTTTTTTTCAGTGTTTGCAAGCAATTGTAAATCTACAATGGGAGTTTAAAATGCTTGATTTTTAATGCCTTCTGGATACTTCTGAACTGAAAGAGATAAAATAGTTGGTTTTGCCAGCATTTTAGGATTCATTCATATCTGAACACTTTAATGCATAGTACACATTTATTTCCAGGTGCATTGCAGTGTTGAAAAACCTCATTCAGTAGACCAAATATGTAACTTGAAGGACTTTATTTGCAGTGTACCTCTATGCAACACTTTGCTGGGAAAGGGTCCAACTGAAAATAATGGATTATCTCCTTTCCATGCATCTGGTATGAGTGAGCCCTAGGACAGCTGCAAAGTGTTTGAAAATAATTGTAATCTAGGCAGGACCTTTTCTTGTAATGCTTATGTTTAAAGACCTCTATGCTGCTATGTTTAAGTGTTATGAAAGAATCGTTTTCAGCTGCGTGCATGGCAAGGTATATATTTATGCATTGCATTAAAGTAGATCTAACCCAATATGATTTATTTTGCTAAAACACTGCGGGGTTGATTTACTAAAATTGGAGAGTGCAAAATCTGCTGCAGCTGTGCCTAGAAACCAAACAGCTTCCAGGCTTTTTGTCAAATCTTAATTGAACAAGCTGAAATTAGAAGCTGATTGGCTGCCATGCACAGCTGCACCAGATTTTGCACTCTCTAGTTTTAGTAAATCACCCGCTGCGTATCATAAACAATTTAATTTTTTAAAATAAAATACTGTTTTCACCTTTTGTTTATACTTTGTAGCCACTTCTTGTCTATATGCATTCACTCCAGCGATGGCTGCATGCCATTTCTAATGGTGTGCCTCTTGATAGTGAATCCAGTGGACCATACCTGTGTATGCCACTGCTTTTTACTCACTGATATGCAACAATAAAGAAATTATAAGGATTTATGGAGTTGCCGGCTATCCCCTTCGTTTGACTATCTTGTGTAATGTGTATTGAAATGGTCACTTGTAGTCTCCATCATAGGCTCATTTGACTGGGTGTCAACACAGGAGCAGACTGGGATACAGCATTTAACACTACCACAGGACGTTCCTGAACAAAGAACTTCATGGCAGGACCACAAAATATTATTTAAATGAAAACTATAAATTTGCAATGATTGAAAACTACTTTTGAAATTGTGTTAACATATTTAAGTTTATATGACATTTTAGTGTTTGGCTTTACCTATTCTTTAATTTTTTTTTTGCAATATTTTATAAATTTTAGATTTTTTTTTTTAAAATCCAGTTATTAGCTTTATATATATGTTTAATTAACAGTTTGTCTTTTAAGTGTACTATTCTTTAACTACCTTTTCTAGTTATAGATAGACCCTGCTTGCTACAAAGTGTCTTGCCTAATCCTAAACGCTTGGCACAATCCTATTTACAATTCATTCAGTGCTGTCGTTGCTGTTCCTTCATGTGGAGGTCACAGCTAGAAACAACTGGGATCTCATCTTGGACTCTCTCTTGCCTTTTTAGGTTATGAGGGTCTCTGTGTGTTTAGGATAACGTGATTGACAGCTCCACTCCGGCCCCAATTAGCACCCTATAATTTATTAGCTTCTGCTTTCAGATTATGCGTTAACTTCACAAATATTTCAACCACGGAAACAGCAGCTATCAAGTATCTCTCCCTGATCCAGCAGGCTGGAGCTGCAGTTAAGAGCAGTCAGAACTGTCTGTCCAAGCCTGTGGGGATGAGACAGGAATAATCATTTGTAAATATGTGAGCTGGTGTGAGATCAAGGCACAAAAGAGAGCACTTTAGATGTTACACTGATGGAAACTGTACATTGTGGCAGGATTCCACTCACTTTATTCAGAGGAGATGGGGAATGAAGGAAATGGTAATGAAGAAGGATTGTTTATCTAACTACACTGCTTGAGCAAATACCCAGATTTAGTTACACACAAACAGCAACTGCAAGAATGCTAATGTCACCACAGTCACACTCTTTCTCCCCTTCAACACGTTGGCTCAGTAGGGCAGTTGTTATATGCCAAAATGTATGTGTGAAGATATAAAACTCAAAGCTGTGGAGCAGACTCAAAATTGAAAAGTGCGAACATGAAAAAATAGTAGTACCAATAAGTTAAAGGATATCTAAACCGAAGAATTTTTTTTTAATATATTGCAAATTAACAGTCCTTAGATGTGATGGCTGCATACATTTTCTTTTTCAGGCTAAGCACAAAAAAGTTGCCTGTTGTCTATAAGCCTAGGTTCACATTGGAGCGATTTGTCATGCGATTTGAGAGATAAGTCGCAGCCTATTGGAGGCAATGGCACTTTTCCAATCGGTGCGACACTGATTTTGCGGTGCCGCACTGGTTTGCAGAAGTAGTTCCTGCACTACTTTTGCTGATTTCAGGTGCGACTTCAATGGACATCTGTGCATGAAGCCACACAGATGTCTATCAAGTAGCACCTGAAATCGCGCTGACCTTGCTACTTTGAAATTGCATCAATGTGAACCAGGGCTTAAGTACAGAAAAAGACCTATTGATCCTGCCAGAATTCCAGTCTTCTTGCAAGTTCCTGTGCATTGAACAATGATTTTTTGACTCCCAGCTATCCTATGTGAATTACAGAACAACTCCTTCTAATATAATAGAGATTAGGAGAGGGGGAGAGGTTGTAGTCCAAACCAAGAAAGCAGGCTTAGGTTACAACACTGATCCTCCACAAATACAGTTAAGGCCGCTGATAAGGCAGTACAGCCAGCCCTCCTGTACCTGGCCCACACCCCATCAGTTCAAAAAGGGGGCCCGGACACCTTCTGAGCAGGAGAACCGGCTATACTGCCTTATTGCGGACCCTTGTCACTCTTTTGGATCCCCCTACAGTACTTCTGGCTTCTACTCCGCTTTCTCCCTGCGCTGCAAGAGGATGGATTATAGGATCTGTGCACCCTTCCACCTGCTGCCTGGGCCTATCTGTGAGAATTGTTTCAGAATGGAGAGGGGTAGTAAGCATGTCTGTGTTTACTATGCTTCGGTTTGTGAATGAACAGAAATCCTCAGAGTGCTTGCCATTCATTCACAGTCCAGGAAGGAACTGATGAATCTACTGTATGTCCTCAGTCCTTTTCACTGTTTCAAACATGAGACATCAGGGGTCTGTTTAGACTCCTGGTATTTAACCAAAGGCCCCTCGATGGGGCAGTTAAAAGTAATGTAACGATAAATAAATAAATATAGTTCTAATTTTTTTTTTTAAATTACAGACTTGTTCAAATGTGCTTTGCTCCATAAAGGGCATTCAGCATTTGGATCAGTCTTCTTTAATAGGTGGCGAGGAGGTATATTACCACCTCACTGCTTGCTTTAACCCTGCACTAGTGCAGAGTACTGCTATTCAATTGAAAGAGTCTTGGTAGATGAGGGTATAATTCCTGCCATGGCTATCATTTGATATTTTCGGAAAGGGGGGATGCCCATCAAGTAGGCTGTATAGGGCCCCGTGATTTCTAACAGCAGCCCTGGATACAGTGAGTGAACACTGTCACTCTAGTACATGAAGTGTCTTACTTCATCAGGTGAAAAAAAAAATCATATTATTACAGCCACCAGATCTAAGGATAGGATGCAATATATTAAATGTTTATTCAGGGGTTTAAATAAATGCTGCTAAGGAAACAATGGAACTGTGTTAAATCCTAAAGTCCCTCTCAGTTGGTGTATTCTATATATACAATCTCTTGCAGACAGGATCAGTGGACTTCTCACAGTGATTTGTGTGGGCTGGGGCCTTTGCGCTGTGTACCACCCATGTGGCAGTCTATATAGAAAAGGCTGCAATGAGTTAAAGAGAGTGGCTATACCAGTTAACACGATGGCCTGCCTTTTAAATGAATATGGGGCGGCCTAGGAGCAAAAGTCGACTTTAATCCAGAAAGAGGGAAATAGAAAGGGCAGATGTAATAAATTGAAAGCACATGACAAGGATTTCCAGAGGACGATGGGTTATCTAAAGAGGTGGAAGCAGGCTGCCTTTTTGACTTGCTTTGTCTGACTAAAAACTTAGACAGATCCATTTAATAAGGAATTTGTCTCTCTTCTGTCTCATGTATTTGGAGATACATCTTGGATTGGTCTCTTCTGCCTCATTTACCTTTGTATACCTTTCAGCTTTAGTTACTGAGCTTTGTAAATGACTGATTTTTACAATAGGGGGTATCATACAGAAGAAGCATGATAAAAACAAACCATAAAGAAGCTCCACGTGTTGCACTTTTTAACAAAAATACTGATCATAAATAAAAGAAGAAACAAATATATAAAATTCCAGTATACATCTCCTTTAAAACCAGCCAAAAGTCAAAACAGAAAAAATCAGCACAAGGCACACAACTTGCAGTCAGTACGATGCGTCCCCTCTGCTTTTTTTTAACAGGTTCCCTTCTGCTTTTAGTAGTAATCCTCCTCCATTCTGCCCCCAAGAATATTGTAAATAGCCCACCTAATAAATATTTATTATTTTAGGTTATTACTCCTTTAAATACATTGATGCTCTGAAGTTAGATGTAAGAGAGATGTTTCTATAGAGAAGATGGAAGTCTTGTTTTAGGTTTGTGTTAACCACAAAACGTCTGGGTTGAAGTGATGTGATAGCCTGTGTATTGCTATAAAAGCTGTTATAAAAACTGTCTGAACATTGACATGCTATGAATAACTGTATGTACATGGGGGAGGTGTTTAGCATGGCTTGAATTGGTAATATCTTGAATGTATACTATAAATATGCGGTGCCAGGGCCAATAAATCGAACAGTGAGCAGATCTAATCTGCGTTGGGTAATTTTTATATATATACATTGTTCCCTGCGCAGAATTTGGGTGTGGCGGAATAGAGGAATGCCGGCAAATAATAATAAGGTAATATTGACAATAATAAGGTGCTTATTATTATTATACAGGATTTATATAGCGCAGTTTGCGCAGTGCTTTACAACATGAGGGCAGACAGTACACTTACAATACAAATCAATACAGGAGGGATCAGAGGGCCCTGCTCGTTAGAGCTTACAATCTAGAAGGGAGGGTCAAGTGGAAACAAAAGGTAACTGTGGGGGGTGAGGTGATGGAGAGAATGAAAATCCTACCGTGCCATGCAAATGGCCAGGCGTGGTCACATCCCAAGTGGCTCAAGGAGGTATTGAACCCATGACTTTCTGTTGACTGCTTCTGTTGTATTGCCTCTGAGCCACACCTCAGTTCATTATTCAGCCTGGTTTCCAGCTATGCCTTGTTCTGCATGCAGCACTGAGGGCTATACTCTGGATCTTGCTTTGCAATTAGTACCTATCACTCAGCTGAGGAAGTTTATCTAATCAGCTGGGTATAAAAACACTGCCTCACTCTGAGGGTTAGGTCAGTTCATTGTCTCTTGTATTGCCAAAGGTTCCTGTGTTCTTGTTTTCAAGTTGCAGTGTTCCAAGACTGACCCTGGCTTCTGACCCTGGCTCTGTTCATCGTTAACTTTGACTTCTGGAATCCCTGACTACAGCTTCACCTTGACAATCCTTTGGTAAATTCCTGTCAAGCCCCCGTGCACAGATTCACAGCCCAGGTAGCTTTTTACCTTGTTACCGTGGGCTGTGTGTATTTGCAAAGGTGAGCATACAAAGAGAAAAGTTGTTTTGCTGGAGTATGTTTTGTTGGGAGGGGGGTGACTAAATTGCTTAACTACTAAATTGCACCTGGGTTGCCCCCCCCCCCCCCTACTAGGACAGACGCCTCCAAAGAAGTTGCATACTGTTTGGTGAGGCAGCCTGGGACTTGTCTAACCCTACATATTGTGTGGTACCTTACTTGCATAATTGCCAGCACTCCCAAAATGCCCTGGACAGTCCCGAAAATCAGACTAATGTCATGTTCAGAGCTTGTCCTGGGCAGAATCCAGAAAATTTAGCTCTGTCATGGACACTCAGTCAGGGAGATCCCTCCCCCTGCCTCCTCTGCCTCCAGGAAGTCAGGTGCTGCCTGGCTGTTTGTGGATTGGTTAGTCCTGAGTGAGGGGATGTGGTCACACGAGGGTGATCACCATGTCAGTATAGAGTTCGGCTGTGTGCTGAGGTAAGGGGTGGAACCATCCTCTCCTGTCACTGTTCCCATCTGGAGCAGAAGCAGCGCTGCTCTCAACGGAAGTGTCGCTAAGCAGAGCCTCAAGCTGTAAACTGCCAAGTCTGAGAAGAGGAGAGCCATTAGCATGGTGAGTTCACCACCTCTCCTCCGCTCAATGTCCCTGGCACCAGCAATCGGGGGGGGGGGGGGGGGGGAGAAAGAAAGAAAGTGAGCCAGGAGAGAGAGGGGGAGAGACATCTATTCTAGATGTGTAGACACAGGGACTAGTGAGGAGGAATATGATGGACATGAAAAAAAATAAAAAGAATTCACCTTATACTTGGCCAGGCACTGTGACCACATGGGCTTGCCTTATTTATTTAGCCTTTGCTGATTGTTGCCGATCCCTTCCTCCCCTGACCAGAAATCTGCCTTCCATAATGCTGATTTATTGGGGAGGGAAGATAGATAAGAGGCACTCATCTCCACCTTCTGAGCTTGTTTTCTCTCTTAGTGCAATGTCAGCTTTCCCATGGTTGGGAGGATTGTCAGATGCTATATGGGAAAGTAATGATAATATAGGATTCTGTGCTGTGTGATGGGAGAATATGTGATAGTGGTGCTGGCACAGGCTGAAGTGTGCGGGGAAATGTGGAGGACTGTGAAGTGTTCAAAAGAATACTTAGACATGTGTTTTTGTGTGCTCATTCACTGCCTTGTATATATAATCCTAACTATATACACTATTTTGGCAAAAGTATTGGGACACCTGCCTTTACATGCACATGAACTTTGATGGCATCCCAGTCTTAGTCCGTAGGGATCAATATTGAGTTGGCCCCCTTTTTTGCAGCTATAATAGCTTCAACTCTTTTGGGAATGCTGTCCACAAGGTTTAGGAGTGTGTCTATGGGAATGTTTGACCATTCTTCCAGAAGCGCATTTGCGAGGTCAGGCACTGATGTTGGGCGAGAAGGTCTCCGCTCTAATTCATCCCAAAGGTGTTCTATCGAGTTAAGGTCTGGAATCTGCGCAGTCCAGTCAAGTTCCTCCACTCTAAACTCGCTCATCCATGTCTTTATGAACCTTGCTTTGTGCACTGGTGCGCAGTCATGTTGGAACAGAAAGGCCTTCCCCAAACTGTTCCCACAAAGTTGGGAGCATGAAATTGTCCAAAATGTCTTGGTATGCCGATGCTTTAATAGTTCCCTTCACTGTAACTAAGGGGCCTAGCCCAACCCCTGAAAAACAACCCACTCCATAATCCTCTCTCCACCAAATGATTTGGACCAGTGCACAAAGCAAGGTCCATGAAGACATGGATGAGTGGGTTTGAGGTGGAAGAACTTGACTGGCCTGTTGAGTCCTGACCTCAACTCGATAGAACACCTTTGGGATGAATTGGAGCGGAGACTACGAGCTAGGCCTTCTCTCCATCATCCGTGCCTGACCTCACAAATGCGCTTCTAGCAGAAAGGTAAAACATTCCCATAGACACACTCCTAAACCTTGGGGAAAGCCTTTCCAGAAAGGCTGAAGCTGTTATAGCTGCAAAGGGTGGGCCAACTCAATATTGAACCTTACAGATTAAAACTGGGATGCCATTAAAGATCATATGTGTGTAAAGGTAGGCATCCCAATACTTTTGACAATATAGTGTATCACCCATAACTCCTTCACTAGTGTCATTTCCTACATATATATTAGATTGCAAGCTTTACAGGACAGGCAGGGCACTGATTCCGCAATTATTAACTCGCCATTTCGGCCGATTTATACCAGGATCTACTGGTGCTCACTGCCTAGCCTTACACCATGAAAGGTGAAAGTAGACTATTATGTCTGTCAATGGTGACTAGGGGCAGGATTTAATTGACACTCCCAAAGTTGTCCTGCACTGGGGCTCCTTGATGACTGTGTACATCTTCTGTAAAAGTTATCTTTTTTTTTTTTTCTTTTGATGCTGTTTTATGACAATATATCACCTTTGTTTAATTTTGGCTTAGGCCTTTTCCATGTTAATGAACAATTGCTTGCTATTGGAGGTAATTTGCGATTATGGCATATTTATTTTATTGGGTAGATGCTTCTTTGTATAGATCAATAGAAACCATAGAAAAAACAAGCAGAGCGCTGCTCCAGTTCCACCCACATCACAAGACGCAATATCCGGCATTTGTAGGGTACATGTGATCAGCACCGAGCCAATCAGCACTGTCCAGACAAAGTCAGGGGTCATGCAGCCTCATAGGACAGTCAGAGGAGACTAAAGCTCCTCCTACAAGCTTTAACCAGTGCTTGGCCGAACACTGATAGAAGTCACAAGACTGCTATATACTGCTGATGGGAAAAGGTATTTAGCAGTTTATATTTACTAAAATAATTGCATTTCCATGTTCTATGTACTGTGGGAGACCAGATATATTGACTGCGGAGACCTGGGTTTAGTAACACTTTAAGTCTATCCTGGATTGTCCACCTATCTTATGTATTGGTATTACAATGCTGATATTATGAAATAAAATTGTATGCTGTGACTAAAGAACTAATGTGACACAATGGGGGTCATTTACTTTAGCGCGAATATGCGATAGCGCAGTGCATAAAAATGGCGCCTAATTCAGAGATCAAGTGGGTGAACGCGCCATTCCTGGCCAACATGCCTTTGTAAATTTGTATATGCAAACAATTGGCCATAAAAGGGGTATGGGGGTCTGGGTACTGCCCTGGGGGACATGTATCAATAAAAGAAAAAAAAAAAGTATTGTTTTTGCAGGAGGGGGTCCCCTTGGTCTGCCTGTAATGTGGCACATCTGGTCGATGTATAGAACAGTGCAGCAGCAAAATTACATTTCTAAAGGAAAAAATATCATTTAAAATTGCTCGCAGCTGTAATGTATTGCAGGTTCCCGGCAATATAGATAAATATCAAGAAAAAAAAGACAGCGTGCGGTTCCCCTCCAGTCCATACCAGGCTCTTCAGGTCTGGTATGGATTTTAAGGAGAACCCCACACCAAAATTAAAAAAAAAAATGCAGCCTGGAGGACAGGGTGGGGGGTGAGCGAGCGCCCCCCCCCCTCCTGAATCGTACCAGGCCACATGCCCTCGACATGGGGATGGTGCTTTGGGGACCCCCTCAAAGTACCTTGTCCCCATGTTGATGGGACCAAGAGCCTTTTCCCAACAACCCTTGCCCGGTGGTTGTCGGGGTTGTCTTCCCCGCTTCTTTCTCTGGTCTTCTCCTTCTTCCTTCAGCTTCTTCTTCCCCCGCTTTGTCCTCCATTCTTCTTCCTCCACCACCGCTGATCCCGCTGATTCAAAAAACAAGCCTCCTCCGATATTGCGATGGGGCGGATGATGTCATTCCAAGACCCCACATCTTGTGACTTCCCCGCCCGGGGCATGATGGGTCTGTAATGTCACAAGGGGGGCGGGGTCTCTGATAATGTCATCCCCAAAGCAGCCTCCCCATGTTGAGGGCATGAGGCCTGGTATGGTTCAGGAGGGGGGGGCGCTCACTCATTCCCCCCCCCCCCTTTCCTGACCTCCAGGCTGCATGCTCGGATAAGAGTCTGGTATGGATTTTGGGGGGACCCTACGTCAATTTTTTTTTTGAATTTTGGCGTGGGGGTCCCCTAAAGCTCATACCAGACCTGAAGGGCCTGGTATGTACTGGGGGGACCCTACGCCATTATTTTCCTTGATTTTTGAATAGCCAGATTTTTGGAACTCCACACCATAATATTATTGAATAATTACATACCATTGCATGCATTTGAAGAGTTAAAATTATGGAATAAACCAAATTGATGTGCACTGGATAATTATGCTGCTGAGTACAATGCATGTTTTTAGGAGGTGATACCATCGGCTTGAACCTTTGAAGGTAGCAGGGCATGAAGCGCAAGCTTTGAAACATGAGGGAGCCCATGCATAGCAAATTTGTGGAGGCATGAGAAGCAGACTTCTCGGGGTTACTAAGGATTACAGTATCTGGAACTGCCTCCTCCCAGCAACGTACTACTCCCAAGGGTTCTGGGGATGGAAAACCATCTCTTACTGTTTGACATATGTCTTCCTCTGCTTCAATGCCTCAAACTGCCTGAAACTGCCAGAATCCTCCTCCTCTTTCTCCTCCTCTCTCTCCTCTTGTGTGTTCTGTGGCATAGGAACAATGGTGTCTGCATAAAGTGGGCCTTGAGAGGAAAGGAAGTCCTCTTCTTCATCCCGCCGCTCTGCCTCGAGTGCCCTGTCCATAATGCCACGCAGAATCTGCTCCAGCAGGAACACAACAGGGATTGTGTCACTGATGCATGCATTGTCACGGCTCATCATTCTTGTGGCCTCCTCAAATGGTGACAGTACAGTGCATGCATCCTTTATAAGCAGCCATTGTCCTTGTGCCATACTCACACAGGTACTCGTTGACGACCCTCTGCTGCATGTGCAGCTGCTGCAGCATTGCCAAAATCGAGTTCTACCTGGTGGACATGTCACAAATCAGGCGGTTTATGGGCAGGTGGAATTCCTGCTGAATTTCAGCCAATTGAGCACTGGCTGTGTATGATCGCCTAAAATGGCTACAGACTCTTCTGGGATGCTTTAGTAGATCTTCCAACCCTAAATACCTATTTAGGAAACGCTGCACCACCAAATTTAGGACATGTGCAAGGCATGGCACATGTGTCAACTTTCCCTGTCTAAGGGCGGACAGGAGGTTTGTACCATTATCACACACCGCCATTCCTGGCTCCAGCTGGCGTGGCATGAATCACCTCTGGGCCTGTTCCTGCAGAGCTGCAAGAATCTCTGCTCCAGTGTGGTTCCTGTCCCCTAGACACACCAACTGAAGCACTGCATGGCACCTTTTAGCCTGACTCATTGAAAAGCCCTTTGAACGCTTAGGGGATACTTGAGGTTCATAGGACAATTCAGCAGAGGGGGGCATGGAGGAGGAGGAAGAGGGGGTAGAGCTGACAAATCTCGCATCATCGCCAGCTGTATGGAGACGTGGGGGCACAACAAGCTGCAGCACTGAGCCCTGTCCTGCATCCTTCTGAGTTGCAAAGTTACCAAGTGTGCTGTGAAAAAAATATATCGTCCCTGCCCATGCTTGCTGGACCACGTGCCAGCAGTAATGTGGACTTTACGGCTGACTGCCTTGCCCAATGATGCCACAACATTGCCTTCCATGTGATGATAGAGAGCTGGAATGGCCTTACGTGAAAAGAAATAGCGAGTGGGAAACTGCCATTGTGGTACAGTACATTCTGCAAATTCATGGATGGGGGCAGAATCCACTAGGCTGAAAGGCAGAAGTTGTAGAGCCAGCTGCTTTGACAAGCTTGCATTTAGATGCTGGGTGTGTACTGTCAAACATTTTTTCCGCACCTGTTTGACAGGTGCATATCATTCCAATTTTTGACAGCAAGGCCAATTCTTGCTTTCATCAAGAGTACCTCGATAGGGTTACGGTGTGAAGGCACCACCAACAACCCAAGAACAATTTTGCGTACCCGTTACAGAGGTAGAAATCCAAAGTCTGTGGTTGAGACACCAGAATTTATCCAAAAAATCTCTTGTTCCCCGTCCACTACATTGTGGCCTCATCATACAGACTGGCTCCCCAAGCCGTTGCTTACAAAATAAAGAAAGCTTGCAGGGAAAATGTATTTTTTTGGGCGTTACATAGTTACATAGTCAGGTTGAAAAAAGACACAAGTCCATTTAGTTCAACCCAAAAAAATAATAAATACAATCCCATATACACAATCCTTCACCCACAGTTGATACAGAGGAAGGCGAAAAAACCCCAGCAAATCATGCTCCAATTTGCTACAGCAGGGGAAAACAATCCTTCCTGATCCCCAGAGAGGCAATCAGATTTTTTTCTGGACGAACTTTACCTATAAATGTTAGTACCCAGTTATATTATGTACATTTAGGAAAGAATCCAGGCCTTTTTTAAAGCAATCAGCTAAGCTTGCCAGGACCACCTCTGGAGGGAGTCTATTTCCCTTTCTGTATTTGGAGATAATCTTTTTTCCCCTAGACCTAAAGAGTGCCACCTTGTCCGCTGTGATGACCTTAAAGTGAATAACTCAACACCAAGTTCACTATATGGACCATACAAGCAAAATTGCTGGTCATGGGACTTAAAATGAGGCATTTTACAAAATTAAATTACAAAAATAGAAAATGTATTATAAAATTTATTCAAAAATTCATCGTAGAAGTGTCAGAAACCATAAATCAGACTGAGACAAAAGTACAGTTAAATCACACTTGATTAATAATAATAATAATAATAATAATAATAATAAAAAGGTAAACAGAGTAAACGTGGTCAAAACATAGCCAGAGTTCAGGAACCGGAAGGGATAGTCAGACAAGCCAAAACGTCAGGGAGCCAGAGATGAGCGTAGTAGAACAGCAAGCAGGATCTGGAGCCAGAAGGAATGTCAGCCAAGCAAGTCTTTAACAGGAACACAGGAAAGCATCTCTAGAGATGTGACCAAAGATCATCTGGGCTGGATGGCTTAAGTAGGCAGGACTGACGAGCAGGATATCATCAACAGGTCAGTCACTGTGGAGAGAAAGGAGCTGGCAATTAGCCGAAAGCTGAGCGGCCAGCTTTGAGAAGGAAGGGCTGAGCCCAGCCCTGACAGTACCCCTTCCTCAATGACCCCTCCCCCTTGGAGGACCACCAGGCTTGAGAGGAAAATGTCTATGGAAATCACAGAGGACAGGGGCATGTATGTCCGAGGATGAGGCACAAGAGTGTTCCACCGGACCGTACCCTTTCCAATGCACCAGGTGTTGTATGCACCCATGGAACCTATAGGAGTCAACAATGGACTGTACTTCATACTCCTCATGGTTCTCAACCTGTACAGGGTGAGGACAAGGCACAGAGGTGGTAAAGCGGTTGCAGACCAAAGGTTTTAATAAGGAGACATGAAATATATTTGAGATACGTATATTAGAAGGAAAGTCTAATGCATAAGCCACTGGGTTAATCCTGCGAAGAATATGGAAAAGCCCAATAAACCGAGGTGTCGAACTTCAGAGAGGGAACACGAAGTCGGAGGTTGCGAGATGACAGCCAGACCCTGTCCCCAACCTGGTAGGAAGGCACAGGCAGGCATCTGTGGTCAGCATGGAGTCTGTACCTATCATTAGCATGTCGCAAAGCCTCCTGAACTTATGGCCGAGTGGAACGAAGACCACGAAGATGCTCCTCTAATGCAGGCATACTCTGCGGAACAAATGAGTCAGGCAACATGTAAGGTTGGAAACCATAGTTCGCCTCAAATGGCGACAATCAGGAAGCAGAAATCAAGGCACTATTGTGAGCAAACTCCGCCCACGTTAAGAGGTCTGACCAGTTGTTATGATGGTCAGAAATATAGCAACGTAGGAATTGCTCCAAGGACTGATTAGCTCACTCTGTGGCCCCATTAGACTGCGGGTGATACGCAGAGGAGAAAGCAAGCTGAATTCCTAACTGTGCACAAAAGGCTTGCCAGAACTGCGACACAAACTAACTACCCCTGTCTGAGACAATCACCTTGGGTAGCCCATGTACGTGAAAGATCTCCAGAGCAAAAATGGAAGCCAGTTCCTTAGAAGTGGGCAACTTCTTAAGTGGAATACAATAGGACATTTTCGAGAACTGGTCAACCACCATAAGGATAACTGTTTTACCCTGGGAGTTGGGTAACTCCACAATGAAATCCATAGACAGGTGGGTCCAGGGCCTCTCCCCATTGGATATGGGTTGTAGGAGGCCCACTGGAAGGTGTCGTGGAGTCTTACTCTGAGCACACATGGAACAGGCAGCTACAAAGGCTGTTACATCAGCACGTAGACTAGGCCACCAGAATTGTTGGGAAATGGCTCAAAAGAGTTTCTTCCCAATCCTCCAAGACTGACAAAGGGTAAACCAGGCCACGAGAGCGTATGGCACCACGTTGAAGGTCAATTGCGCAATCATATGACAGGTGTAGAGGCAAACTACCGACTTGACCTTTGTCAAAGACATCGCTAAAATCGCGGTACTCCTCCAGCAGGTAGGAGAGTAAAGAGGTTCACAGGACCTTGGCTACCTTCTGGAAGCATGACTTACTGCATTATGGTGACCAGGAGAGAACCTCAGCACGGAGCCAATCAAAAGAGGGGTTGTGTCTCTGTACTTAAGGATAACCAGCGGAAACTTAGGTGAAGAAATAACTTGGAATGGGATTATCTCATGGTAAAGAGCCCCTATGGCCATGGACAACAGAACAGTCTCATGAGTCACATGGGCAGGCTGTAGAGGTTCCCCCGTCAAGAGCCTCAATGGCAAGTGTAGTGTCACGCAGCTGCAGCAGAATCGAGTGCTTTGATACAAAAGCAGCATCAATGAACAGGCCTGCAGCCCCAGAGTCGATTAGAGCCTGTATCACGAAGGAAGACTCAGCCCAAGAAAGGGTAAGCAAAACCAGGGGCTTATCCTTCTGGATAACTGGGGACGAAACAACGGCACCTAAGGTCTGTCCGTGACTGGACCTCAAGGTTCGGGCGTTCCCTGGACTGGAAGGACAAGACTTCAAAAAGTGACCTGCCTGGCCACGATAAAGGCACAATCTCTCCCTCCTCCTAAGGGTTCTCTCATCCACAGAGAAAGACATGTGAAGCCCGAGTGCATGGGTTCATCTTCACAGACCGACTCAGTACCAGGAGGCATGGGAGGTGAGGGTGGCAAGGGTGGGACTGCAAAGTTCGAAGACAAATGTACAGGAGGCCTCCTGCAAGCGCTCCTTAAAAGGAAGTCTTTCTCTGAGTCTGGAGTCAATGAGGATGGCAAATGTGATCATCTTCTCCAGCTCAGTGGGTATATCTCGAGCTGCTATCTCATCCTTGATGGTATCCGAGAGATCATGATAAAAAGCAGCCACGAGGGCCTCATTGTTCCAAGCAACCTCTGCTGCCAGTGTACGGAATTCAATGGCGTAATCTGCAACAGTTCTCGTACTCTGTTTGATGGACATGAGGCACTTGGCAGCAGAAGTGAAGCGTGCAGGAACGTCAAATACCCTTTTTAAAGAAGCCACGAACTCTGGGTAACTCAAGACAAGAGTTTTTTGCATCTCCCATAGAGGGTTTGCCCAGGCCAAGGCTCTCTCAGAAAGCAAAGATATCACGAAACCTACTTTGCTTCTGTCCGTGGGAAATGCCTGGGGCAGCATCTCAAAGTATATCTCAACCTGGTTGACAAACCCTCTGTATTGGACTGGATCACCCCCAAATCGCTGGGGAAGCGGAGCAGAACCAGACATACCTCTTATAGAGGTAATATTTGAGGTGGGTGCCTGCACAGAGACTGGAGCAGCAGCAGGGACGGCCTGCAACACAGCTTGTACCGGAGCAGCCACAGTGGGAGATTCCAGGTGAGCTGTGCGACTCAGGAGCATTTGTAACGCCATGGCAAACTGATCCATGTGGTGATCCTGCTCATTTAATTTGGAAAAAATATTACCAACAAGTGGATTGACTGCATCTTCTGAATTCATGGCCTTCGCCTACTGTCAGAAACCATGAATCAGACTGAGACAGAAGTACAGTTAAGTCACACTTTAATAATAATAATAATAATAATAAAAAGGTAAACAGAGTAAACATAATCAAAACATAGCCAGAGTTCAGGAACCGGAACGGATAGTCAGACAAGCCAAAACGGCAGGGAGCCAGAGATGAGTGTAGTAGAACAGCAAGCAGGATCTGGAGCCAGAAGGAATGTAAGCAAGTCTTTAACAGGAACACAGGAGAGCATCTCTAGAGATGTGACCAAGACAAAGGCAAAGATCATCTGGGCTGGATGGCTTAAGTAGGCAGAACTGACAAGCAGGATATCATCAACAGGTGAGTCACTGTGAAGAGAAAGGAGCTGGCAATTAGCCAACAGCTGAGCGGCCAGTTTTGAGAAGGAAGGGCTGAGCCCAGCCCTGACAAGAAGCACATTTCATGTTTAGCGAAATACATGGTACAGAATAAAAATTGATTGATGAACATGACTGAGAGCTGACATATGGCACATGATTATTATAATAAATTCATAAAAAAAATACATGGTACAATAGAATAGACAAATGCATGATAGATATAAAATGTAAGGATCAGAGTGTCTTGACGTATAAAAACTCTATGCGTTTCGTGGCTCATGTCCACTCATCAGGAATATGCCAAAGTTCTCTGTGAATATAAGTAATAAATAAAAGATGTGTAGGGGTAAAGATTTCTGTATGGATAACCAAAAAAAATATTAGGGGCCAGAAGTCTGATACTCGCATGTCAGCTCGGAGTAAAAACCCAGCCTACAAGATGGATGTGAGGGTTGCCAATGACGAAGTCTGACCCAGGGTTGAGGCAGGGACATCCCACCTGGACCAGGGGAACAGCACAGGAAACAGCCAGGGGGAAGGAGTGATCCATGTATGGAAAGCAGAAAAGCACATCTAATCAACACTAGTCTGAAAAAACATGGTAAAGTATGTGAGCATAGGTAGGTATAACGAACAGTGTATAAATGTCTGACAAATGTGCTCCAACTGACAAAGGACAGCCGTGAAGGTGTAAACAGGGGTAAAAAAGAAAAAATGTGAAAAGAAGAAAAACAAAAACCGGATGAAGAGTGCCATCACAGGACATCCTGGAGAGAGATATATGGACCACTTATGTATTTGTACATGTTGATCATATCCCCCTTAATCTCTTCTCAAGAGGGAATAGATTCAGTTCCTCTAATCTTTCCTCATAGCTGAGCTTCTCCATGCCTCTTATCAGTTTGGT
Source organism: Lithobates septentrionalis (assembly GCA_037952835.1). Lineage (NCBI taxonomy): Eukaryota > Metazoa > Chordata > Amphibia > Anura > Ranidae > Lithobates > Lithobates septentrionalis. The sequence goes on along the minus strand of JBBDGP010001034.1, from coordinate 7,076,074 downwards.
TGCCCTTCTCTGCACTTTTTCCAGTTCCCTGATATCCTTTTTGAGAACTGGTGCCAAAACTGAACTGCATATTCCCTTTATTAATGCAATTTTTGCTGCAGCAGCTTCTATACACAGTACAGATGTGCCACTTTAGAGGTAGACTATGGGGACCCCCCAGGCTCCATTAACCCCCTCCTGTCCATGCTATAGATGAATGACGGCTAAAGTGTGGACCTACCTTGCCCGGCCTCCCATGCTCGAGCGGCCTGCATGCCCCTGCAGGACACTCGCAGTGCACTCTGTGATCTACAAGTCTATGAGACACGGCTAATCACAGATTGGAGTAAGGGGTCGATCTCGACCCCTTATCACGTGATCAGCTGTCAGCCAATGACACCTGATCAAGTGTTGTAAACAGAGACGGTAATTGGCTATTTTTTCTCCTCACGCTGATAGCGTAAGGAGGGAAAAAAAAAAAAAGATTACCGGCGGCTGTGAGAGGGACATTGGTCCTGATCAAGGAGAGCTGCGGCCGAGTGATCTCTGCCCACCTTTGCTACCTGCCAGTGCCACCTACCAGTGCCAACCAGCACCGCCTACCAGTGCCCACAGCACCAGCTATCAGTGCCCACAGTGCCACCCATCAATGCCACCAATCAGTGCCTCATCACCAGTGCAGCCTATAAGTGTTACCTACCAGGGCCCATTAGTGCCACCTATCAGTGCCGCCCATCAGTGCCCTTCAGTGCTGCCCATAAGTGCCACCCATCTATGCCACCTATCAGGGCCCATTAATGCCGCCTCATCAGGGCTGCCTTATCAGTGCCACCTTATCTGTGCCTATCAGTGCAGCCCATCAGTGCAGCCTCATCAGCGCATATCAATTAAGAAGAAAAATTACCTGTTTGCAAAATTTTATAACAAACAATGAAAAGTTTTTTTTTTTTTTTTTTTTTTTTTTTTTTTTTTAAATTTTCTGTATTTCTTTGTTTAGCAAAAAATAAAAACCCCAGCAGTGATTAAATACCACCAAAAGAAAGCTCTATCTGTGTGAAAAACATTACAAAAATTTAATTTGGGTACAGTGTAGCATGACCGCGCAATGGTCATTCAAAGTGCGACAGCGCTAAAAGCTGAAAATTGGTCTGGGCAGGAGGGGGTTTAAGTGCCCAGTAAGAAAGTGGTTAAAAATGAACTTTTTTACAAACTTTTATTTCATTGATACATGTCCCCCAGGGCAGTACCCGGACCTGCTGCTGTCTCTGCGTGTTATTCCAAAAGTTCTTTGGTGTGGGCCTTTTTTGAGACGAGTGCATCAGATCGCACCGCTGCTATTTTGCAACATATGTCTCAAGCCAAAACATCTCCCGCTTGGGCAGCACATGCTTGACCAGACATATGTTGACCTGCCATGCAGTTCGTTGGCAAGCGTACCTAAAAGATCCACACCAAAGAACAAAGAGAACCTCTCCTTGCTCCTCATCAGCTGGGATCTCCAACCCCACTATACCTTCAGTCCTCTCTGAGACCTGCACTGAGAGGAATGAAGGTGTAGAATTAGGTGTGTCACAGCCAAGTACTTGCGGGCAATCTGCTATCGGTACACCGATGTCAGATTGTACCAGGCAAATTTCCCTGCCCCAGCTGCTGCACCGCAGAAAGAAGTTCGCTCCCAGCCATCCACATGCCCAGCGGTTGAATGCTAGCTTGGCAAAATTGCTAGCACTTCAACTGCTGCCTTTTCAGTTGGTAGACTCTGCCCCCTTCTGTGAGTTTGTGGAATGTGCGGTGCCTCAGTGGCCGGTTCCCAAACGCCACTTTTTCTCACGGAAGGCGATTCCGGCTCTCTACCGGCATGTGGAAGGCAAAGTCTTGGCCTCGCTGGACAGGGCGGTCAGTGGTGAGGTGCATATTACCGCTGACTCATGGTCCAGCAGGCATGGACAGGGACGTTACCTAAGTTTCACGGCGCATTGGATGACTCTGCTGGCAGCTGGGAAAGATGCAGGACAAGGTGCAGTAGAGTTGGAGGTTGTTCCACCACCACGCCTCCAAATTGCCACTACTGGTGATTCTGACACACCTCTCTCCTCCACTTCCTCCATGGCCTCTTCCTGTGCTTTGTCCTCGGAACCAGCGGTGCTCTGTAGACATTCAAGGGGCTACGTAAGTACGCAGGCCAAAAGATGCCATGCGGTGCTTGAGCTGGTGTGCTTGGGGGACAGGAGCCACACTGGGGCAGAGATTATGTCAGCTCTACAGGGGCAGGTTCAGAGGTGGTTGACGCCACGCCAACTTAAGCCAGGAATGGTGGTTTGCGACAATGGCACCAAACTCCTCTCCACCCTCCAACAGGGACAACTGACCCATGTGCCCTGTTTGTCTTTAACTTGGTGGTGCAGCGGTTCTTGGGCAGGTACATGGGCTTACAGGATGTCCTGAGGCAGGCCAGGAAAGTCTGTGTGCATTTCCGCCGGTCATATAATGCCAGTGCTCGGCTGGCAGACCTCCAAAAGGAATTTAACTTGCCCAAGAATCGCCTAATCTGTGACATGCCCACCAGGTGGAACTCAACATTGGCCATGCTGCAGCGGCTGTTCACACAGCAGAGGGCCATCAATTAGTATCTGTGCGACTATGGCACCAGGACAGGGTCAGGGGAGCTTGTTTTTTTTCCCCACGCCAGTGGGCCATGATCAGGGATGCATGCACTGTCCTGTCACCATTTGAAGAGGCTACGAGGATGGTGAGCAGTGACAGTGCATGCATCAGTGACACTGTCCCCCTTGTCCACCTGTTGGAGCACATGCTGCGTGGAATAATGGACAGGGCACTTGAGGCAGAACAGAGGCAGGAAGAGGAGGACTTCCTTAGCTCTCAAGGCCCCCTTTATCCAGACAGTGATCCTGCGTGCCCGCCGATCACACAGGAAGAGGACGAGGAGGAGGAGGATTGTGTCAGCATGGAGGTGGAGCCTGGCACTCAGCATCAGCAGCAGTCTTTAAGGGATCATTTACAGTCCCAAGAAACCCATGGACTTGTAAGTGGCTGGGAGGAGGTGGCTGCGGATCATGTCATCCTTAGTGACCCAGAGGACTCCGGACCGAATGCCTCAGCAAACCTACGCTGCAGGGCCTCCCTGATTCTGCAAAGCCTGCGGAAGGATCCTCATATTCGTGGTATCAAGGAGAGGGATCGTTACTGGCTGGCAACCCTCCTTGATCCACGTTACAAGAGTAAGGTTGCAGACCTTATCTTGCCGTCAGAGGGAGCAGAGTATGAAACATCTTTGGGAGGCCTTGCAGAAAGGTCTGTGCAAAGTGTTCCCAGAGACTGGGAGGTTACAAACTCCTGGTCCTGGACAACGTGTTGCCGAGGCTTCGGTCAGTCAAAGAAGGAGCGGTGGAGAAGGTGGCCGTCTGACTGATGCGTTCAGACAATTTTTTTTAGTCCGCAGCCCCAAGGTATGATCCATTCCAGCAACCATCGCAAGCGCCTGTTTTACATGGTGCAGGAATACCTAGGGGCAAGATATGACTTGGACACCTTTCCCACCAAAAATCCTCTGGGTTAATGGGTCTTGAGGATGGATCACTGTCCAGAGTTTGCACAGTATGCAATTGAGCTACTGGCCTGTCCTGCATCCAGCGTTGTTTCGGAACGCACATTCAGTGCTGCTGGAGGCTTTGTGACCGATCACAGGATGCACTTGTCCACCGACTTGGTCGATCGACTGACCTTCATAAAAATGAATCAGTCTTGGATCACCACCAGATACCAAGCACCTGATGCTGATGTAACCGAATACATTTTTTGGAAATGTCAGATCCCTTCAAGACTGCCTATGCCGATGCTGAGTGTCTATCCTGTTATGCTGAGTGACTATCCTCTTCCTCCTCGATGATCATGCTGCTAGCTTGTAAGAATATTTTTTCTTTCTGGGCGCCGCCACCAGTGGCTAAGGCCCAATTTTTCAGCCCGTCTTTAACAGGGGCGTGTAATTAAAATTTTTGATGCAATTCTTTGCAGCAGGGCTCGTTCTTGCGCTCCAACTAGAGTATCTGTGAGGGGTTGCAGTGTTGTGGCACCAGTGCCTAAGGCGCAATTTTTCTGTCCCTGTTCGACAGGGACATGTAATTACAATTCTTGATCTAATATTTCACAGCAGGGCCCATTCCAGCGCCCACCAAGAGTAACTGTGAGGACTTACAGTGTTGTGGTGCCAGCACCACCATCACCAAAGGCCCAATTTTTCTGCCCCTGTTCGACAGGGGCACATAATTACAATTCTTGATCTAATATTTCACAGCAGGGCCCTGTGAGGGCTTACAGTGTTGTGGCAACACCAACACCTAAGGCCCCAATTTCTGCAGAGTATAAAGGGCAGGCCCCTACTTTCAAACATCCAACTTACAAATGACTCCTACTTGCAAACGGAAGGAGACAACAGGAAGTGAGATGAAATCTACCCCTAGGAAGAGAAATTCTCTCCTGTAAGAGTTAATATGGGAAAAACATTTCTCATTTCCACTGATGCTTTATCACCAATCCTTGCTTCACTAAAAACCCCAAATTTTCTAAAAACATTTGTCATTGTGACAAAGTGAGGTAAAATCTTCTGAAGAGGAGCACAGACAGCAAAACAAACGTCACAGGGGTGATAACCCTTCCCTATGTTTTCCAAAAAGCTTTAAAAATGTACCAGTTCAAAATTAGTATACTGCTGTTCAGAGTATATAGTGCCTGGGGGCCCCACACCTTTCCTTTTTTTAATTTGGGTGCGGGGTTCCCCTTAATATCCATACAAGACCCAAAGGGCCTGGTAATGGACTGGGGGGGGGTACCCATGCTGTTTGTCCCACTGATTTTCATCCATATTGTCGGGACCCGACTTTACATTAAAGCCGCAAGCAGTTTTAAGTGACTTTTATTCCTTTAAAAATGTCATTGCAGGGACTGTTCTAAGCACGGGAAACATGCGCCACTTACTATAGACACCCCCCCAAGTACGATATTTAAAGGAATATTTCACTTTTTTTTTTTTTTTTTTCCACTTTAAGCATCATTAAAATCACTGCTCCCGAAAAAACGGCCGTTTTTTTTAAACTTTTTTTTTGCAATGATACATGTCCCCTGGGGCAGGACCCGGGTCCCCAAACCCTTTTTAGGACAATACCATGCAAATTAGCCTTTAAAATTAGCACTTTTGATTTCGAACTTTCGAGTCCCATAGTTTCAATGGGGTTCTAACTTTTCGGTCCGTTCGCAGGTTCTGGTGTGAACTGAACCAGGGGGATGTTCGGCTCATCCCTAGTTACAATACAAGTGACTTACTAAGGACAGCATCTACCAGGATAGCCACCTACTGTACTGAAATGGATGAAAAACAGCGCTCGCAAATAAATAAATTATATAAAAAACTACCTCACGTGTTGCAGCTGCTAGGTACAAAGTGCTAACACTTTAGTAATATATAAAACAAAAAAGACCTGCGCTGGCAACTCACCAAGTAAATAATTATAGAAAAATCAGAATGTATATATACCATATGAAATTGCACAAATACACATTTAGTGAGTATTAAATGGAAATGTACACAGAAGCCGTGCACAAAAACACTGCCAAACTGAGTGACTGAAAGTATGTTAATAAAAATAAATGATATGATCTAGATGGATTCGTCCAAAAGCGCACTCTTGGACGCTAAGCGACTGAAAGTCACTAAACTAATATATAAATAATCCCATATATTCGTGAGTGACAAAGTGAACCTCTAAATAGTGAAAACACCAAAAAATATATATAGATCAAAAGATCATAAATAACAAAGTCTGTTAGATTGAAAAGTTCTTTCACAGGAGGACAATCTGCAGACTTCAAACTTTCTCATTCATATGATAGGTTTAGATAGCAGACAAGGCTGATGCCGATATTGCTTGAGAGGAGATTTTTGGAATCACAAACCTTGCGTTCCACCAAAAGGAGAAGAGAAAACACATAGCTTAAAACCTATGACACCGCGAGATCACCTGCGCATATAAGCGCTACTCACGGAACCGATGTGCAGAGCAGGCATTCAGATATTTTCGTTGGTGTTCGCTGCTAAACGGCGTGCGTTCCACCAACTCCAGGAAGTGATGTCACTGGTTCTCGGGTTTACAAGCGTGGGCAGGATGTTGCGTCGACGCGTTTCGCCCCTCCCCCAGGGCGTTATCAAAGACTTAACATCCCGCTCACGCCAAGAATTACTTATACTGCGCTCAGTGAGTGACAGCCAATTACGGCCAATGGGTGAAGCATCACCCATTCCTTCCTAAGTCATCATATCCTGTTGCACTTGAAAAAACTTTAATCAGCGACCGAAGACACAACATCTTCAATCGCCATACTAACAAGTGTACATATTTATAAAACCTATATAGGACATCACATTGACGCTTATTGTCCCATACAGAAATAAAATATATTACAACAGGATATCTAGACAAATAAAATGCTTCCATGATATATACTGGATGTTTGATTTTCCTTATTATACCTTACAGCAAAAATAACTTTAACCACTTGCCGACCGCCTCACGCCTATATACGTGAGCAGAGCGGCACGGGCAGGCAAAATCACGTACCTGAAACGTGATTGCCTTCCCGCGGGTGGGGGGTCCGATCGGACCCCCCCCCCCCGGTGCCAGCTGCGGTCGGCATTTGGCTGGGAGCATTGAGAGACGAGGGGGAGGCCATCCGATCGTGGCCCCCCCCCTCGCGATCGCTCCCAGCCAATGAGAAACATCCCCTGCCTCTGTATAGTACACAGAGGCAGAGGATGTGATGTCATCTCTCCTCGGCTGGCCAGTTTCCGTTCCAGCGCCGAGGAGAGATGACATGTAAGTGCACCAAACACACACACACACACACAGTAGAACATGCCAGGCATACATTACACCCCCGATCCCCCCCCCCCCTGTCACAAACTGACACCAAGCAGGTTTTTTTTTTTTTTTTTTCCTGATTACTGCATAGTGTCAGTTTGTGACAGTTAGCAGTGGTAGGACAATTAGGGTTACCCCCCTGTAGGTCTAGGGTACCCCCCTTACCCCCCCTAATAAAGTTTTAACCCCTTGATCACCCCCTGTCGCCAGTGTCGCTAAGCGATCATTTTTCTGATCGCTGTATTAGTGTCGCTGGTGACGCTAGTTAGGGACGTAAATATTTAGGTTCGCCGGCAGTGTTTTATAGCGACAGGGACCCCCATATACTATCTAATAAATGTTTTAACCCCTTGATGGCCCCCTAGTTAACCCTTTCACCACTGATCACCGTATAACCGTTACGGGTGACGCTGGTTAGTTTGTTTATTTTTTATAGTGTCAGGGCACCCGTCGTTTATTACCGAAAAAAGGTTTAGCCCCCTGATCGCCCGGCGGTGATATGCGTCGCCCTAGGCAGCGTCAGATTAGCGCCAGTACCGCGAACACCCACGCACGCACCGTACACGCACCGTACACCTCCCTTAGTGGTATAGTATCTGAACGCATCAATATCTGATCCGATCAGATCTATACTAGCGTCCCCAGCAGTTTAGGGTTCCCAAAAACGCAGTGTTAGCGGGATCAGCCCAGATACCTGCTAGCACCTGCGTTTTGCCCCTCCGCCCGGCCCAGCCCAGTCCAGCCCACCCAAGTGCAGTATCGATCGATCACTGTCACTTTTTTTTGTAGCGTTTTGGTGAACTGGCAAGCACCAGCGCCCTAGTACACCCCTGTCGTAGTCAAACCAGCACTGCAGTAACACTTGGTGACGTGGCGAGTCCCATAAGTGCAGTTCAAGCTGGTGAGGTGGCAAGCACAAGTAGTGTCCCGCTGCCACCAAAAAGACAAACACAGGCCCGTCGTGCCCATAGTGCCCTTCCTGCTGCATTCGCCAATCCTAATTGGGAACCCACCGCTTCTGCAGCGCCCGTACTTCCCCCATTCACATCCCCAACCAAATGCAGTCGGCTGCATGAGAAGCATTTTCTTTATGTCCTCCCGAGTACCCCTACCCAACGAACTCCCCCCCCCCCCCCCCCCAAAAAAAAAGATGTGTCTGCAGCAAGCACGGATATAGGCGTGACACCCGCTATTATTGTCCCTCCTGCCCTCCTGTCCTGACAATCCTGGTCTTTGCATTGGTGAATGTTTTGAACGCTACCATTCACTAGTTGAGTATTAGCGTAGGGTACAGCATTCCACAGACTAGGACACACTTTCACAGGGTCTCCCAAGATGCCATCGCATTTTGAGAGACCCGAACCTGGAACCGGTTACAGTTATAAAAGTTAAAGTTACAAAAAAAAAAGTGTAAAAAAAAAAAAAAAAAACACAAACAAAAAAAAAAAAATAGTTGTCGTTTTATTGTTCTCTCTCTCTCTATTCTCTCTCTATTCTGCTCTTTTTTTACTGTATTCTATTCTGCAATGTTTTATTGTTATTATGTTTTATCATGTTTGCTTTTCAGGTATGCAATTTTTTATACTTTACCGTTTACTGTGCTTTATTGTTAACCATTTTTTTGTCTTCAGGTACGCCATTCACGACTTTGAGTGGTTATATCAGAATGATGCCTGCAGGTTTAGGTATCATCTTGGTATCATTCTTTTTAGCCAGCGGTCGGCTTTCATTTAAAAGCAATCCTAGCGGCTAATTGGCCTCTAGACTGCTTTTACAAGCAGTGGGAGGGAATGCCCCCCCCACCGTCTTCCGTGTTTTTCTCTGGCTCTCCTGTCTCAACAGGGAACCTGAGAATGCAGCCGGTGATTCAGCCAGCTGACCATAGAGCTGATCAGAGACCAGAGTGGCTCCAAACATCTCTATGGCCTAAGAAACCGGAAGCTACGAGCATTTTATGACTTAGATTTCGCCGGATGTAAACAGCGCCATTGGGAAATTGGGGAAGCATTTTATCACACCGATCTTGGTGTGGTCAGATGCTTTGAGGGCAGAGGAGAGATCTAGGGTCTAATAGACCCCAATTTTTTCAAAAAATAGTACCTGTCACTACCTATTGCTATCATAGGGGATATTTACATTCCCTGAGATAACAATAAAAATGATTTAAAAAAAAAAAAAAAATGAAAGGAACAGTTTAAAAATAAGATAAAAAAGCAAAAAAATAATAAAGAAAAAAATAAATAAATAAAAAGCACCCCTGTCCCCCCTGCTCTCGCGCTAAGGTGAACGCAAGCGGCGGTCTGGCGTCAAATGTAAACAGCAATTGCACCATGCATGTGAGGTATCACCACGAAGGTCAGATCGAGGGCAGTAATTTTAGCAGTAGACCTCCTCTGTAAATCTAAAGTGGTAACCTGTAAAGGCTTTTAAAGGCTTTTAAAAATGTATTAATTTTGTTGCCACTGCACGTTTGTGCGCAATTTTAAAGCATGTCATGTTTGGTATCCATGTACTCGGCCTAAGATCATCTTTTTTATTTCATCAAACATTTGGGCAATATAGTGTGTTTTAGTGCATTAAAATGTAAAAAAGTGTGTTTTTTCCCCAAAAAATGCGTTTGAAAATCGCTGCGCAAATACTGTGTGGAAAAAAAAAAAATGAAACACCCACCATTTTAATCTGTAGGGCATTTGCTTTAAAATAATATATAATGTTTGGGGGTTCAAAGTAATTTTCTTGCAAAAAAAAATAATTTTTTCATGTAATCAAAAAGTGTCAGAAAGGGCTTTGTCTTCAAGTGGTTAGAAGAGTGGGTGATGTGTGACATAAGCTTCTAAATGTTGTGCATAAAATGCCAGGACAGTTCAACCCCCCCCCAAATGACCCCATTTTGGAAAGTAGACACCCCAAGCTATTTGCTGAGAGGCATGTCGAGTCCATGGAATATTTTATATTGTGACACAAGTAGCGGGAAAGAGACAATTTTTTTTTATTTTTTTTATTTTTTGCACAAAGTTGTCACTAAATGTTATATTGCTCAAACATGCCATGGGAATATGTGAAATTACACCCCAAAATAAATTCTGTTGCTTCTCCTGAGTACGGGGATACCACATGTGTGGGACTTTTTGGGAGCCTAGCCGCGCACCGGACCCCGAAAACCAAGCACCGCCTTCAGGCTTTCTAAGGCCGTAAATTTTTGATTTCACTCTTCACTGCCTATCACAGTTTCGGAGGCCATGGAATGCCCAGGTGGCACAAACCCCCCCCCCCCCCCAAATGACCCCATTTTGGAAAGTATACACCCCAAGCTATTTGCTGAGAGGTATAGTGAGTATTTTGCAGACCTCACTTTTTGTCACAAAGTTTTGAAAATTGAAAAAAGAAAAAAAAAAAAAAATTTTTCTGGTCTTTCTTCATTTTTAAAAACAAATGAGAGCTGCAAAATACTCACCATGCCTCTCAGCAAATAGCTTGGGGTGTCTACTTTCCAAAATGGGGTCATTTGGGGGGGGGTTTGTGCCATCTTGGCATTTTATGGCCTTCAAAACTGTGATAGGTAGTGAGGAGTAAAATCAAAAATGTATGCCCTTAGAAATCCTGAAGGTGGTGCTGGGTTTTCGGGGCCCCGTACGCGGCTAGGCTCCCAAAAAGTGCCACACATGTGGTATCCCCGTACTCAGGAGAAGCAGCTGAATGTATTTTGGGGTGCAATTCCACATGTGCCCATGGCCTGTGTGAGCAATATATCATTTAGTGACAACTTTTTGTAAATTTTTTTTTTTTTTTTTTTTTTGTCATTATTCAATCACTTGGGACAAAATAAATAAATATTCAATGGGCTCAACATGCCTCTCAGCAATTTCCTTGGGATGTCTACTTTCCAAAATGGGGTCATTTGGGGGGGGGGTTTTGTACTGCCCTGCCATTTTAGCACCTCAAGAAATGAGATAGGCAGTCATAAACTAAAAGCTGTGTAAATTCCAGAAAATGTACCCTAGTTTGTAGACGCTATAACTTTTGCGCAAACCAATAAATATACGCTTATTGACATTTTTTTTTACCAAAGACATGTGGCCGAATACATTTTGGCCTAAATGTATGACTAAAATTTAGTTTATTGGATTTTTTTTATAACAAAAAGTAGAAAATATCATTTTTTTTTCAAAATTTTCAGTCTTTTTCCGTTTATAGCGCCAAAAATAAAAACGGCAGAGGTGATCAAATACCATCAAAAGAAAGCTCTATTTGTGGGAAGAAAAGGACGCAAATTTCGTTTGGGTAGAGCATTGCATGACCGCGCAATTAGCAGTTAAAGCGACGCAGTGCCGAATTGTAAAAAGTGCTCTGGTCAGGAAGGGGGTAAATCCTTCCGGGGCTGAAGTGGTTAATGAAAAATGATAATATGCAATAAAAAAAATTTTTTATAATTAAAATAAAATAAAAATGAGCAAATAAAAAAATTGTTAAAAAATTATTAAAAATGAAACTGGTTAAAATAAAATAATAACCAATTCCTATTGTACCATACCCTACTGGTTGCTATATTTACAACAGGAAAAATTGTATTCCATTGTATATATATATTGGTGGACCATACAAAATGGAAATAATCCCAAAAACCTACATATACAAAAGACACTTGTATTCAGAAAAAACATGGGGCTACCAGTTGGATAAATACAGTTAAGGTCTAGCTCGATGTTCAGGCCCAGGGGGTTCAAAGTGCGTAATCTATGTATCCACTGGGTTTCATTTTGTGATATATTTTGCCTGAGATTGGAACCACGCCAATGTTCCTCAACCCTATCAAACCCACAGAAGGTGAGCAGACTCGGGTCTTTGTTGTGAAACAACCTGAAATGATTGGAAAGGCCATGAAACTTGTACCCCTTTTTTATCCTGTTCACATGTTCTTGGAGCCTTACCCTCAATTGTCTTGTGGTTCTTCCTACGTACTGAAGGTTACAAGGACAAGATAAAAGGTAAGTAACATGTGTGGTGCTGCAAGTTATACATTTTTTAATTTCGTAAGATCTACCATCTGCCAAAGAACTAAAGAGTGTGGTTTTCCGTCTACGAAATTTAGATGTTTTGCACATTACACATCTGCCACAACTAAAAAACCCAACACTATCTATAAAGGTGCATCAAAAGGAGTACTATAGGCAAAAGAAGGGAGTCGCTATGGGCGCCAAGTACGCACCTTCAGTGGCCAATCTGTTCATGAGCTTTTGGGAGGATGAAGCCATCTATCAATCCAACATACCTGAGCTCAGGTTATACAAAAGGTACATAGATGATATCCTAATCATCTGGGCAGGATCACCAGATTCTTTTCTGGAATTTTTGACCAGGATAGCAACCAATCGGTTCGGTATCTCTTTTTATGAATGTTTCAGCTACCATCAAATCCATTTTCTAGATTTGACATTATTTAAGGAGGGGAATAAACTACTCACTCGTACCTTCTTTAAAGATGTCGATAGAAATGGGTATATTCCCTTGACAAGCTGCCACCATCCCAGATGGCTAGGAGGCATCCCAAAAAGCCAACTGCTCAGGATTAGAAGGAACTGCAGCAACTTAAGTGATTATAACATACAAGCTAATGTCATTCTGGAAAGGTTCCAAGAAAAAGGTTACAGTTTAGAAAACTTAGAGAGAACAAAACAAATGGTTGGGGAAATGGATAGAAATGATCTGTTTAAATCAAGAGAGAAAGGAGTACGGAATTACAATCTGTCCTTTCTTACTGGATTTAACAGACAATACCGTGACTTCGAGAAAATTGTCAAGAGACATTGGCCCCTCCTTCTCCGGGACAACGACCTGAGGAAGGTGTTGCCAAAACAGCCCAATTTTATTTACACGAAACCGCCCACGCTAAGGCTCCAGCTAGCACACAATGTCATAGACCCCCCTAGAAAGGTATGCACCTTTCTAGATAGTGTTGGGTTTTTTAGTTGTGGCAGATGTGTAATGTGCAAAACATCTAAATTTCATAGACGGAAAACCACACTCTTTAGTTCTTTGGCAGATGGTAGATCTTATGAAATTAAAAAGTGTATAACTTGCAGCACCACACATGTTACTTACCTTTTATCTTGTCCTTGTAACCTTCAGTACGTAGGAAGAACCACAAGACAATTGAGGGTAAGGCTCCAAGAACATGTGAACAGGATAAAAAGGGGTACAAGTTTCATGGCCTTTCCAATCATTTCAGGTTGTTTCACAACAAAGACCCGAGTCTGCTCACCTTCTGTGGGTTTGATAGGGTTGAGGAACATTGGCGTGGTTCCAATCTCAGGCAAAATATATCACAAAATGAAACCCAGTGGATACATAGATTACACACTTTGAACCCCCTGGGCCTGAACATCGAGCTAGACCTTAACTGTTTTTTATCCAACTGGTAGCCCCATGTTTTTTCTGAATACAAGTGTCTTTTGTATATGTATGTTTTTGGGATTATTTCCATTTTGTATGGTCCACCAATATATATATATATACACAATGGAATACAATTTTTCCTGTTGTAAATATAGCAACCAGTAGGGTATGGTACAATAGGAATTGGTTATTTTATTTTAACCAGTTTCATTTTTAATAATTTTTTAACAATTTTTTTTATTTGCTCATTTTTATTTTATTTTAATTATAAAATTTTTTTTTTATTGCATATTATCATTTTTCATTAAAGTTATTTTTGCTGTAAGGTATAATAAGGAAAATCAAACATCCAGTATATATCATGGAAGCATTTTATTTGTCTAGATATCCTGTTGTAATATATTTTATTTCTGTATGGGACAATAAGCGTCAATGTGATGTCCTATATAGGTTTTATAAATATGTACACTTGTTAGTATGGCGATTGAAGATGTTGTGTCTTCGGTCGCTGATTAAAGTTTTTTCAAGTGCAACATGATATGATGACTTAGGAAGGAATGAGTGATGCTTCACCCATTGGCCGTAATTGGCTGTCACTCACTGAGCGCAGTATAAGTAATTCTTGGCGTGAGCGGGATGTTAAGTCTTTGATAACGCCCTGGGGGAGGGGCGAAACGCGTCGACGCAACATCCTGCCCACGCTTGTAAACCCGAGAACCAGTGACATCACTTCCTGGAGTTGGTGGAACGCACGCCGTTTAGCAGCGAACACCAACGAAAATATCTGAATGCCTGCTCTGCACATCGGTTCCGTGAGTAGTGCTTATATGCGCAGGTGATCTCACGGTGTCATAGGTTTTATGCTATGTGTTTTCTCTTCTCCTTTTGGTGGAACGCGAGGTTTGTGATTCCAAAAATCTCCTCTCAAGCAATACCGGCATCAGCCTTGTCTGCTATCTAAACCTATCATATGAATGAGAAAGTTTGAAGTCTGCAGATTGTCCTCCTGTGAAAGAACTTTTCAATCTAACAGACTTTCTGTTATTTATGATCTTTTGATCTATATATATTTTTTGGTGTTTTCACTATTTAGAGGTTCACTTTATTGTCACTCACGAATATATGGGATTATTTATATATTAGTTTAGTGACTTTCAGTCGCTTAGCGTCCAAGAGTGCGCTTTTGGACGAATCCATCTAGATCATATCATTTATTTTTATTAACATACTTTCAGTCACTCAGTTTGGCAGTGTTTTTGTGCACGGCTTCTGTGTACGTTTCCATTTAATACTCACTAAATGTGTATTTGTGCAATTTCATATGGTGTATATATATATTCTGATTTTTCTATAATTATTCACTTGGTGAGTTGCCAGCGCAGGTCTTTTTTGTTTTATATAACCTACTGTACTGAGGCTTTAGATGTCATGTTTATAACATTACTTACTTGTGTAAAAGTTAAGGAACCTCGCTCTACAGAAATAATATATGGGATACTTTGAGTATATTTATTTACATAAAATAAGCTACTCCTGTCAAAGTGCAGAGTGCTAATTTTAGCTGATTTGGGGTGTATGGTGATAGGGGGTGCTGTTACGTGTTGTTCAGTGTTAAATAATAGCAATCTTAGTAAATATACATGATAAAGTCCATAGTGCTTGTTAACAATTAAAAAACAATTAATGAATAATAGTTCTCCAGTGCTAATGATGATGATAATCGTGAATCACGATTTCATCAAAACAAAGTCCATGATGTGTCTTTTGTGATAAGACTCCAATCCTTACATCATCACCAGTGGAAATCTTCATATAAATCACCCAGTGGATGTGAGTGAAATGCCTACTCAACGGACCACCGTGACCTCTTTAGTTAACCACTAGGCGCCCGCGCTATAGCCGAAAGACGGCTACAGTGCGGCACTCAATTGCCGGGAGGGTATCCCTGGACGTCTTCCTGTTTACTTTTCCCGTGCGCCGCCGCGGGCGCGCATCAGGGAAAATCTGTTTTGGCCGTGTCACTTGGACACAGCCAATCACAGATTGTGCTAAATGGCCAATCACAGCGGCCATTTAGCACTCGATCGGTGTGTCCAATGTGGGATGATCTCAAATGTAAACATATGAGATCATCTCTCATTGCCGGCTCTCCCTCCTCACACAGAGACCGCGTGTGAGGAGGGAGAGCGACCTGTGCTGCAGAGTGAGTGAAAACTACATAAAACACAATAAATACAGTGCCCACAGTACCTATCAGTGCCATCTGTCCCCAGTGCCACCTGTCAGTGTCAATGTCACGTGCCATTTGTCATCAGTGACACCTGTCAATGTCACGTGCCATGTGTCATCAGTGCCACGTATTAGTGCATCTGTCATCAGTGCCACATCAGTGTCACGTGCCATCTGTCATCAGTGCCACATAAGTGTCACCTGTCATCACTGCCACGTATTAGTGCCATCTGTCATCAGTGCCATCAGTGCCACTTATCAGTGCCATATGTCATTGTCGTGGTGCTCCAGGGCCTTCAAAAGTGTAATAGGTAGTCAACAAGGTAGATGTGTAATTTATGCTCCTAGAACACCTGATGGTGCTCCATGCATGTTGGGCCTCTCTATGTGGCTAGGCTGTGAAAGTCCCACACATGTGGTATCGCCATACTCGAAAGGAGTCGCAGAATGTATTTTGGGGCATCATTTGTGGTACACATGCCATGTGAGAGGAATAACTTATCACAATGACAATTTTGTGGAAAAAAAAAAATCTTAATTTTGCAAAGAATTGTAAGGAAAAAATGACAACGTCAAAAACCTCACCATGCATCTTACTAAATACCTTGGAATGTCTACTTTCAAAAAAGGGGTCATTTGGGGGATATTTGTACTATCCTGGCTTGTTCGGGTCGCAAGAAATTAGATCCACCAGCTACCAGTACGTCAGGTGTGATCAATTTTTATGATTTGCACCACAGCTTGTAGACTCTCTAACTTTTACATGGACCAAATAATATCCACTAATTTTGGTTATTTTTACCAAAGATATGTAGCAGTATAAATTGTGGTCAAAATTTATGAAGAAAAATGAATAATTAGCAAAATTTTATCACAGTAACTAAGAAAAATTTGTTGTTTTTTTTCAAAATGTTCGGTCTTTTTTCATTTATAGCGCAAAAAATAAAAAACCCAGAGGTGATCAAATACCACCAAAAGAAAGCTCTATTTGTATGAAAAAAGGACAAAAAATGAATTTGGGTATAATATTACATGACTGAGTAATTGTCATTCAAAGTGTGAGAGCACTGAAAGCTGAAAATTGGTCTGGGCAGGAGGGGGGTTTAAGTGCCCAGTAGGCAAGTGGTTAAAAAGAAGGTCAAATCAGGCTGTTTGAGTGGGTCAATAATCCTGCTGGTATACCAATGTCACTGTAGCTGGAAATCTTGTTGTTTCTCCACCGCGATAGCCCATTAAAAAATAGATAGAAACGGGACCATAGCATTAAACAATTTATTTAAAAATAGATGAAAATAAATGCCAAGTGGCTGCTTACATTTGCAGGTGCCTTTTCCTGACACTGAGGCAAAAATGCCAACCTACCAGATTGAAATTTACTGATATGACACCCAGAATTTACTGGCACAGCCAAGTTTTTACTGGCATTTCCAAAAGTTACAAAATTACAATTGTAAGTGCAAATTTCAGTATTTAGGCTACAAATAAGTACACTATGCAATTAGCAATGCGATTTGAGGTAGATATTATTAAGGCAAAAATTATTCTTATTTTATTCTCAATATAGTAAGTGGCTCAGGGACAGGACTCAGGGGCAGGAAATTAGAATGGGTGACACACGCACATGAAATGGACTCTCACAGTGACACTGACAGCAGTGTGCAGCAGCACAGATCACTGACACGTCCCATCTTGAGTCACAGTGACAGTCTCTCTCCATGCCAGGTGGTCCTCTCAGTCCCCTCCAGTGCAAACAGCACTGACAGTCCTATTCCTGGCTTGCCTTGCTCCTGTCCCACAGACCCGCACACGAGGCTCTGGTCGCTCCGCTCGGCTCCCTTGCACCATGACATCACACAACAACATGCTCAGGCACCATCTCTGCCAGACTCGCCCCCTGCCGGTACCACCTGAACACACTGTAGCAGGCACTTGGATGGTCCTGTCCAGCTCCGGAACCCGTGCTGCGCATGCCCAGTTCCGAGCCAAGCGTCGCAGCCATGTTTTTTACTGGCAACCTTTTCCTCTTACCGGCAGGGAAAAAATGCCCATTTTTTACTGGCTGCCAGTAAAAATACTGACGGTTGGCAACACTGCACTGAGGAATACAGCATGAAACACCAGATACGTCTGCAGCCACCCAGCCTCCACTTGGTTGATCGGTGTGCGTTCCACCGCTGTAGTGAAGTGAAACCGGAAGTGGCCGGAAATGACGTGACCAGGATGCGCCTCAACAGGCTATCAGAATAGCTTCACAACCTCTGAATAGGACCCCAGGTCCAAAAACACCATTTATTTCCAGCCTTCCACAGAGCCAGGATTAAGGTCAGCTGATGTTTGGCACAGATCTAAAAGGAACTTCAAAGCTTTAGGGATAGATCCTAACAGGCTCCTCACCTAAAAAAACAGGAGACAACCTCCATGATTTATTTGCCTGCAAACGTCAGATAATTTAAAAGTACGGATTCATTTGCTAATTGGGATAGAGAGGTTCCAAAGACTGGCATTAGTGTCTTGTGTGTGCTACACTACTCAGTAAAGTTTATTCTTCAGTATGCAAGGAAACTGTTAGGAGTGTGCAGAAGGGTAGGACATTTACATGACAAGAATAGCAAAGTTGTAGTAAATCATAGAGCTGTACAAGAGGTTGGGATTACTGCACATACTACTCTTTGTTGTCTTTTCTTTGTCTCTTTAACCGCTGTTGAAACAGTTGACCATGAATGCTAAGGAATAAGTAGTATAAATAGCAATACCATAAATACACTTTATGTTATCTCAGTATACATTACAGTGTATCCAAACCCAAGAACAAATCTGTAATATATTGCAGCTTATCAGTCCTTACCAGTGACTTACTAAAGTCAAAAATGTATTTTTTAATTAACCGCTTCAGCTCTGGAAGGTTTACCCCCTTTATGATCAGGCGATACGTCACTGCGTTACTTTAACTGACATTTGTGTGGTCATGTGACGTACCCAAATAAAATGTATGTCCTTTTTTTTCCAACAAATAGAGCTTTCTTTTGGTATTTGATATTTATTTTTGTGCTATAAACAAAAAAAGACAATTTTGAAAAAAAAAACCACAACATTTTTTACTTCCTGCTATAAAATATATCCAGGAAAAGAAATGTAAAAAATCTATTCTGCACACAGGAGCCGCCGTTTCGCTGTACATGTACGTGGGACAGTCGGAAAGAGGTTAAAATAACAAACATGTTTTACTCACTTATTCTGTGCATTGCACAGAGTGGCCCTGATCCTCCCCCTTCTCGGGTCTCCCAGTGGCAATCCGGGCTCCTCCTGAGCTGTGTGTCCATGGAGCTGTGCTCTATAGACTTACACAGCAGGACTTAGCCCCACCCCCACTTCCTCCTCACTGCATTTAATTGACAGCAGCAGGAGCCAATGGCAGGGGGGGGGGTTTGGGGACATGGCTCAGCCACACTGTGTGTGTGTCTATGGGACTGCTATATTCTATACTATTGCACAGAGCAGGCAAGTATAACGTTTAGGAAAAAATTAGGCTGGCTTTAAAATCACTTTAAATGCAGTATCTGCATTAATTGTCTCTTTTTTCAGACATTTTACCTTTTTTATATACAGTAGAGAAAATAATCATTTGATCCCCTGCAGATTTTGTAAGTTTGCCCACTTACAAAGAAATCAAGGTTCTATCATTTTTATCATAGGTGTATTTTAAATGATAGAGACTGAATATCAACCAAAACACATGATACAAATGTTATAAATTGAGTTGCAATTCAGTGAATAAAATAAGTATTTGATCCCCAAGCAAAACACGACTTAGTACTTGGTGGAGAAACCCTTGTTGGCAAGCACAGAGGTAAGATGTTTCTTGTAGTTGGTGGCCAGGTTTGCACACTCTTGGTCAACTCTTCTTTACAGAACTTCTCTAAATCCTTAAGGTTGGCTGTTACTTCAAAGTTTCAGCTCCCTCATACATTTTTTATAGGATTAGGATCTGGAGACTGGTTAGGCCACTCCATTACCTTAATGTGCTTTTTCTTGAGCCACTCCTCTGTTGGCGGTATGTTTTGTGTCACTGTCATGCTGGAAGACCCATCCGTGACCCATATTCAGTGTTCTGGCTGAGGGAAGTAGGTTTCGTATCCAAGATTTTACAATACATGACCCCGTCCATTGGCCCCTCAATGTGGCAAAGTCGGCCTGTACCTTTAGCAGAGAAACAGCCCCAAAACATAATATTCCCACCTGAATACGTGACTGTAGGGATGGTGTTCTTAGGGTCATAGTCAAAATTTTTCTTCCTCCAAACACAGCGAGTCAAGTTAATGCCAAAGAGCTCAATTTTGGTCTCATCTGACCACAGCACTTTCTCCCAATTCTCCCCTGACTCAGAGAATTTGTTCATTGGCAAACTTCAGATGGGCCTGTACATGTGCCTTCTTGAGAAGGAGGACCTTGCGGGTGCTGCAGGATTTCAATCCGTGGCGGCCTTTTGTATTATGCTCTGTACACACGACCGGTTTTGTCGTTGGAATAAACTCTGAAGGTTTTTCCAACGGAGTTCCGACTGAACTCCGCTCAAGGTGTCTTGCATACACACGATCACACCAAATTCCGACCGTCCAGAACACAGTTACGTACAACACGTACGACGGGACTAAAGAATGGAAGTTCAATAGCCAGTAGCCAATAGCTTCCGTCTCGTACTTCAGAGCATGCGTTGTTTTTGGTGCATCGGAACAGCATACAGATGAGCGGTTTTTCCAATAGTAATTTGTTCCATCGGAAAAATATAGAACATGTTCTCTATCTAAGTCCGTCTGAATTTTCGACAGAAAAAGTCCGATGGGGCATACACACGGTTGGAATATTCAATGAAAAGCTCCCATCGGACTCTTTCTGTCGGAAATTACGCTTGTGTGTACGCGGCTTTACCAATGGTTTGTTTAGTCCCAACTGCCTTGAGATCATTCACACACCTATGATAAAAATGATAGACCCTTCATTTCTTTGTAAGTGGGCAAACTTACAAAATCTGCAGGGGATCAAATATTTTTCCCACTGTAAATAATACTGTGTGCTGGTGCCTCAAAAGTCATGCCTCCATCCCCTATTTCCCTATACAAAGAACTGAAAACATTTTTCATGGGACGTTACATGAGGTACAACATTTGCGTAAAAAATTTTTGAGCAATAGATGAAAATCTTTTACATAAGAACATTTTTAAAACAGCAAGCTGATTTGTAAATACTACCGTTCACATATACAAATTTCACTCTTCCAAGTTTTTCACAAAATATAATGATGGGTACATCCTTTAGCTCAACAAGTCTCGTGACAATCTCACTTCTTCAGGAGCAGATGCTCATTGTAAAATCTGCAAACCAAATAACAGATTCATAGAATGTGTTTAAATTCCCTCAAAACAGGGGGAAGGTTGGATATATCTATCTATCTATCTATCTATCTATCTATCTATCTATCTATCTATCTATCTATCTATCTATCTATCTATCTATCTATCTATCTATCTATCTATCTATCTATCTATCTATCTATCTATCTATCTATCTATTCTATTCTATTCTATTCTATTCTATTCTATTCTATTCTTACAAATCAGCTATAATAGCAATCTAAGATAACGCCTCCAAATGGAAACCACCGACAGGTGTCAGGTTCGGGAGTTGTGGGGGGAAGATATGGTGTCCTAATGAGAAAACCAAGGAGCAGTACCTGAAATTGTATGCATGGGATTAGAAAGCCTATTACCAATCAAGAACAGCTGAAGGAGCCTACTAAACATAGACAAAGTGATCTACCTGTGTCCACAAAGTCCAACCCACAGGAAAAAGAGTGCCAGAATGTGTACTCCTAGTGTAAATGGTGTCCATGTGCATCAGCAAATGGAATTACTTGCTAAAAATAATTATATTATATCTACCCAGAAAAATAGGAAGGAAAGGTGGTGCTGCTATAAGAACAACAAGCAGTACAAAATAGATTAGAGCGCACACATACAGTTCTCCCATAAAGAGGAGTTTGTCTCCCATGGTTGAGACGCAGGATCTTTCATTCTATTACTAGTGTAGGACCCACCGATAATGGGGTACTATGACACAGTAAGTAGGCTTATGATTTATAGTGTGACCAGATCCCCATATTTTTTTGAATATGTTCAGGTGTTTTTAAATTGCCTTTGTATGCGTGCGCTGTAATCTATTTTGTACTGTTTGTTGGTCTTATAGCAGCACCATCTTGAGTGTAAACACATTTTTAGGGTTTGCCCCCCAAGTATGACTTTGTATATTGTATGGACTCTGACCAGGTTCCTTGACCTGGAGCACCCCCCCCCCCCCCCATTACCTTTTTATTAGTGTCCACATGTTCACAGGAGGAGTCCCTTCAGTTCTCCCATAAAGAGGAGTTTGTTCAGGTGTTTTTAAATAGCCTTGCAGGATTTAAATGTAATTTTTGTATGTGTGCACTGTAATCTACTTTGTAATGTTAGGGCACCTCCACCTTTGCTCATCTCCATAACATAAGAAATGTATTCTGTAGTCAACAGGGTTGAACTGCTTGGCATAACAGTGCAGAGTGCACAGGACATGGGACAACACTCAATTTCTTGCAGGAGCAACACTTTTTTTTGCACTTATCGAACAGCTATAACAAAATGCTTTATATAGCAGCTAGCAGTCAGCCACAACAATAAATGTACTTGATCCTAAATGTAAAATATTCCTAAATAAAGGACAGCCAGAAGGAGAATTGTCAGCATAGTACTGTAGATAGAAGTTATAGTTGTAGTAGTAATATTATTAATATATAAAAAAATTATTAGAATTGTAGTGGGTATCTCACTCTGTAACCCTGCAGTGATGTACAACGGCTTTCCAGCCTGAAAGAGGGAGAGAGCTGCCTGTCACGTCTGCATGGGCTTTTTCACCCCCTCCTCCCTGTTTCACTGACTCACTGAATCTAATCTATGCAAGCTGACTCACACATAGCTGTACATTCTGTAGCCTCCCCTGTGTCCCTATTGGCAGGAGGAAGAAAGCCAATTAAAGGAGCAGTTACAGTAGCCAATCAGAGGGACTTTAACAAGCTGCAGGAAGCAGCTGCAAAGGACTCTGGAGTATGAGGTTCCAGCACAGAGCAGCCCCATAGACTTGTATAGTGACTGAAACTACCAAGACCAGCATTCTCTGTGGGAGTAAAGTAAAAGACTCTATTTTAATTCCTGAAGAGATTTCTCAGTTACCACGAGGCAGTAAAAGAGATCAGACCTAACGGAGAGATGCTGTCTCTCAAATGATCTCCCCGCGTGATTCAGACCTTCACTGCCAGTCGGGACATCGAGAGAGTGGGGGATTCCAGGTGCATATCGAGGTGCACTTGCACCGATGGTGAAGCGTTCCAGTGTGAGGTGACTAGTCAGGTCACCAGAAAAGCTTGCTTTTCCTGGACATTCGTTTGGGCCTTGACCACAGGATTTGGTGAGTGCATTTTGCCCATCTTCAAGGAACAGAGACACTGCACCACAGAAGGAGTTAATTGAACACTGTATACAGACATCATTGCTGGTAGTCATCTTGCTGACACTTGTAGTGCCACAAGGATAAGGGATAAGGCTATCCATTTCTGGGACACTGTATAGAGACATCATTGTCCTCTCACCGTGCTGAGGAAGATCCTGCCTGTTTCACTTAATAAGCTGGGCCAGTTGTGGTGTTTGGGCCCTACTATCCAGGAGTATAATTGCACCAATGACAGTGGCTAGCTGAAAACACCAAATCTTATCTTTTCTTCAAAAGGACTGAAGCTACTAGTGCCATACGGATCCGCAGACACATTCAGGGCTTTGCATATGCATTTAGTGTGTGGAACAGTTTATCTAGAAAGTTAAGCCATTACTTGTTGACTTGAATAAAGTGTTTAAAGTTGGGCCTGTGGTGTTCCGATGGGCAGAAAGAGGCCTGACACAAAGAGAGTCATTCCTCTGCTCTCCTTCTGCCTGGACTCATGAAGCCAACCTGAGTAAAGGTAACCAATCAAATTTGAAGTGTCATATTGTGCTTTATTTACCAATTAAGTTTGCCTCTGCTCTTGGGGACATTCTCAGGTTTGGAATACCCTGAAAGCAGCTTGAATATAGGATTGAGAGCTATAGTGGAACCTCGGATTACGAGCATACTCCGTTCCAGGAGTATGCTCGTAATCCAAAGTACTCGCATATCAAAGCGAGTTTTCCCATTGAAGTCAATGGAAACTAAAATAATTTGTTCTGCATTGACTTCAATGGGATGCAATACCGCATGCGGCCAGACGTGCGGGGGGGGGGCGCCGGAGAGCCTCGGAAACAACCGAAAAGGCCCGAATACACTTCGGCTGACCTCGGAAAGTCTTCCTACATGAGATTTGCCAAGGTCGGCCATGCTGTACTCGGGTCTTTCCATGCATTTCTGAACGTGACGTTCGGCTCTGCTTGGCTCCGGCACCCCCCACCTCAGGCCAAAAGCGCTACTGCACACCGCTTTGGCCTGAATTGTGCTCCTTTTGCAAGACAACACTAGCAAACCAGGTTACGATTTTTAAAAAAACAGTGCTCGTATTGCGAAACGCTCGTTTCGAGGTTCCACTGTATATTGCTCTTAAATCTGTTATCGAGCTCTAGTTGATTACTTGAATATATATTGTTACTGTCTGTTATTCTTTAATAGAAATATTGCAGTAAAGACAATTTCTGTGTTTTATCATAATGTGTGTGTTTCTCATTGGTCATTGAATTTACACAATTGCTAGGTGTGCCAGAGGAAGCTAAGGCTGTTATTAGGGTTGAGAGGCAGAACAATGAACTGAACTAACAAAGCAGCTCCTTTGGGGGGTATCGCTACATAATTATATTTTATATTATCGCAAAATTATTAAAGACTGCACTCAATTGCTCTGTAAACCTAATAAAAACTTTGTTAAAATCTACTACAAACCTCAGCTGTCAGGATTAAATCGACTCTGTAGCAGAAGTTCAGGGGGAAATACATTTACACTATTAGGACAGATAGGCAAATGGTTCTTACTGCACAGAGGGGGTAGGGGTATCTTAAAGCGGAGCGCCGCCAAAATTTTTTTTTTTAAAAGTCAGCAGCTACAAATACTGCAGCTGCTGACTTTTAAAACATGGACACTTACCTGTCCAGGGCGCCCGCGATGTCGGCACCCGAGGCTGAACCGTCTCTCCGTCCTCGGGTGCTGCCGCCTCCATCTTTGGTAAGGGAATCAGAAAGTGAAGCCGTGCGGCTTCACTTCCCGGTTCCGTACTGCGCATGCGCGAGTCGCGCAGCACAATACGGATGGTCCCTGCTGTCTCTGGTACCCGTGTGTTTCCCAGCGGGGAGGGAGCAGGAAGTCGCGTAAATAACCGCAGATTCTGCGGCTATCTATGCTGGAAGTGGGTACAGATACCTGTAATATACAGGTATCTGTACCCCCCTGAAAGGTGCCAACTGTGTCACCGGAGGGGGGGAGGAATCTGATGAGTGGAAGTTCCACTTTTGGGTGGAACTCCACTTTAAACAGTGGGAATCTGAGCTTACAGGAACACAGGGGTGTATGTATGTACAAAGAATATGGAAGTGCACAAGGGTCCTGGAAGATTCAAAGATCGCAGGGCATGAGGAATCTTGTATAGCCAGGGTAGCTTTTGGCAGCTTGTAAGGAAACCCTTTGCACTTACAGTGATGGTGAGAGCACTAGAAAGGCTGAGGCACAGAGTCTAAGGAGCTACCTTGTATTTACCAGAACTCCTGAAGGTAGTGATGCATTTTGCTGCACATGATTCCCAGGATGCTGCATTCTGACTCACACGAGCAGGCAGCTACTGGGAAATGAGTGCTGATATGCAGATATGAGTCCTTTACAGCTCTGAGATGCTGGGATCATGGGTCAGTAGGTAGTATAGGCCAAACTAGCAGCAATACATGCAAACACACAGCACACATATACCACAGCAGGTAGAAGTGCATGAAGTCACAGGGATCACTACAAGCTGGCTGAATTGCATGGGAACACAGAGAAGGTAGCAGACTAATGCCTGGTACACACCAGCAATGTTAGTACAGCAACCTCCCCGCTGAGCTATTGTGTTCTGACAGAGGGGACTGCCCCCCTAAAGAACACAGTGATCAGTAGGGATGAGCCGAACACCCCCGGTTCGGTTCGCGGCAGAGCATGCGAACAGACCAAAAATTTTTGTGAACCCCGTTAAAGTCTATGGGACTCGAACGTGAAAAATCAAAAGTGCTAATTTTAAAGGCTAATACGCATGTTATTGTTTTTAATAATGCTTAAAGTGAAACAATAAAAGTGAAATATTCCTTTAAATATTGTGCCTGGGGGGTGTCTATAGTATGCCT
This sequence comes from Lithobates septentrionalis, assembly GCA_037952835.1. Taxonomy (NCBI): domain Eukaryota; kingdom Metazoa; phylum Chordata; class Amphibia; order Anura; family Ranidae; genus Lithobates; species Lithobates septentrionalis. The sequence continues at coordinate 7,050,137 of JBBDGP010001034.1, read as the reverse complement.
GTAAAGTGGCACATAATGTGAAAGATGAAGTTACGCCGAGTAAATAGATACCCAACATGTCACCTTTCAAAATTGCACGCGCTTGTGGAATGGCGCCAATTTTTGCTACTCAAAAATCCCCATAGGCGACACTTTAAAATTTTTTACTGGTTACATGTTTTGAGTTACAGAGGAGGTCTAGGGCCAAAATCATTGCTCTCGCTCTACCGATCGCAGGGATACCTCACATGTGTGGTTTGAACACCGTTTTCATATGTGGGCGGAACTTACGTATGCGTTCGCTTCTGCATGCGAGCACACAGGGACAGGGGCGCTTTAAAATTTTTTTTTTTTTTTTTTATTGTTCATTTTACTTTATTTTAGTTTGATGCTTTTTTCCCCAAAAATTTTTTTTGACCACTTTTATTCCTATTACAAGGAATGTAAACATCCCTTGTAATAGGAATATGGCATGACAGGTCCTCTTTACAGTGAGATATAGGGTCAATAAGACCCCACATCTCACCTCTAGGCTGGGAAGCCTGAAATTAAAAAAAAAAAAAAAACGATCCTGGCTTCGATCGTAGTGGTGAGTCGGTAGAAGCACCGGAGGCCGCAGGGAGGGGGGACATCCCCTCTCGCCTCCTGTAAGAACGATCAAGCAGTGGAACAGCCGCTATGATCATTCTTATGGTATAGGGAATCGCTGGCTAAAAAAGCTGATATCTGAATGATGCCTGTAGCTTCAGCCAACATTCAGATATCCCCACACAAAGTCAAGAACGTTGTATGACAGCTGGCGGGCGGGAAGTGGTTAAAACGCATTTATTTTTTTTAACACAAAGTTGTCCATTTATACAATATTTCTAACACATAACATGTACATACCAAAAATTACACCCCAAAATAGATTCTCCTACTCCTCCTGAGTACGGCGATACCACATGTGTGAGACTTCCACAGCCTGGCCACATACAGAGGTCAAGTATGTCCGGGTATGTCCGGGTATGTCCGGGTATGTCCGGGTATGTCCGGGTATGTCCGGGTATGGCCGGGTATGGCCGGGTATGGCTGGGTATGGCAGGGTATTGCAGGGTATCGCCGAGTATGACTGGGTATCACAGAGTATCGCAGAGTATGACTGGGTATCGCAGAGTATTGCGGGGTATCGCAGAGTATTGCGGGGTATCGCAGAGTATTGCGGGGTATCGCAGAGTATTGCGGGGTATCGCAGAGTATTGCGGGGCATTGCAGAGTATTGCAGGGCTGAGCATGGATGGCTGGATGTCACTGTGCAGTGCTGTGGGCACTACACATACAGCCCACAGCGCTGCAGCCATCCATCCATCCCCCTCTCCGCTCACAGTGTACCGATCGGTACACAGGAGGGGAGGAGAGAAACCGGCGTCATGAGATGACGCCGGTTTGTTTACATGTGATCGCTCCGTCATTTGACGGAGCGATCACATGGTAAACGGCCGCGATCAGCAGCCATTTACCGGGATTCGTGATGCACCGGGTACTCCGGACCTGGCGGTCACGGATGTGTTCGCGTGCCCACCCCAGGGGGCGCGCGAGAGGGGAATTCTGGGAGGACGTCATAGTACGCCCTCCCAGAGTTAAGCAACCGCCCTGCAGCCGTCATTCGGCTATGGGCTGGTGGTTAAACAGGGGCATTAAAATTGGGCCTTAGGCAGTGGTGGTGCCCTGAACCCAAAAATATTCCTAGAAGCTATCATCATTAAGATTGAGGATGAATAGGATAGTCACTCAGCATGATAGGATAGTCACTCAGCATATGCAGTCTTCAAGGGATCCCACATCCATAGAAAAATCAATCGGTTACATCAGCATCAGGTGCATGGTAACTGGTGATCCAAGACTGATTCATTTTTATGAATGTGAGCCGATCAACAGAGTCTGTGGACAGGCGCACTCTGTGATTGGTTACAAAGCCTCCAGCAGCACTAAATGTGTGTTCAGAAAGAACGCTTGATGCAGGACAGGCCAGTAGCTCAACTGCATATTGAGCAAGCTCTGGCCAGTAGTCCATCCTCAAGACCCAGTAACCCAGTAGATGCTCTGTTGGAAAGGTCTCCAAATCTGATCTTGCCCCTATATATTCCTGCACCATTTAATTCAGACGCTGGCGATGGTTGCTGGAACCGATCAGACCTGGGTGCTGAGGACTGAAGAATTATCTGAAGGCATCGGTCAGCTGGCCACCTTCTCCACTGCTCTTTCTGTGACTGCACAAAGCCTCAGCAACACGTTGTCCAGCACCAGGAAATTGTAACCTCCCAGGCTGTGGAAACGCAAGCCCTCCTGAAGATGTTTCATCCTCTGCTCCCTCTGGGAAGGCTGGATAAGTTCGCACCTTACCCTTGTAATGTGGATCAAGAAGGGTTGCCAGCCAGTAGTGATCCCTCACCTTGATACCACGAATCCTAGGGTCCTTTCACAGGCTTTGCAGGATCAGGGAGGCCATGCAGCGTAGGTTTGCAGAGGCATTCAATCCTGAGTCCTCTGGGTCACTAAGGATCAAATGATCCTCAACCACCTCTTCCCAGCCACGTACAACTCCATGGGTTTCTGGGGACTGCAAACAATCCCTTGAAGACTGCTGCTGATGCTGAGTGTTATCCTCCACCACCATGTTGACACAATCCTCCTCCTCTTCTTCTTCCTGTGTGATTGGCAGGCCTGCAGGAATACTAGTATCTGGATAAAGGGGGCCTTGAGAGGTAAGGAAGTCCTCCTCTTCCTCCCGCTGTTCTGCCTCGAATGCCCTGTCCATTATTCCACGAAGCGTGTGCTCCAACAGGAAGACAAGAGGGACAGTATCACTGATGCATGCACTGTCACTGCTCACCATCCTCGTGGCTTCCTCAAATGGTGACAGGACAGTGCATGCATCCTTGATCAGTAGCCACTTGCGTGGCCAAAAAAAGCCAAGCTCCCCTGACCCTGTCCTGGTGTCACTTACAATTCTACTTCCTCCACTCCTCTTCCCTTCTCTGTCGGGGTCCCCCAAGGTTCTGTTCTTGGACCTCTTTTATTTTCAATCTACCCCTCTTCCCTGGGTTAGCTGATAGCCTCTCACGGCTTTCAATATCATTTCTATGCTGATGACACACAAATCTATCTCTCCACCCCTCAACTCACTCCATCAGTCTCCTCACGCATCACTAACTTACTAACCGACATATCTGTATGGATGTCACACCACTTCCTCAAACTCAACTTGTCCAAAACCGAGCTTATAATATTTCCTCCCCCACGTGCCTCTTCCCCTGACTTCTCTGTGAAGAGCAATGGCAAAACCATCCACCCGTCCCCACATGTCAGGGTGCTAGGTGTTATCCTAGATTCTGAACTCTCCTTTCAGCCCCACATCCAATCACTTTCCAAAGCTTGACGCCTCAACCTCCGCAACATCTCTAAACGACGTCCCTTTCTAACCAGTGAAACCACAAAGCTCCTGATTCACTCCCTGGTTATCTCTCACCTTGACTACTGCAACTCACTCCTCATTGGCTTACCTTTAAATAGACTATCCCCCCTTAAGTCCATCATGAATGCGGCTGCCAGACTCATCCATCTTACAAACCGCTCAGTGTCTGCTACCCCTCTCTGCCAATCCCTCCATTGGCTACCACTCACCCAAGGAATTAAATTCAAAATACTAAAAATAAGTTACAAAGCCATCCACATCTGTGCCCCCAGCTACATCACTAACCTAGTCTCAAAATACCAACCTAAACGCCATCTCCGTTCCTCCCAAGATCTCCTGCTCTCTAGCTCCCTCATCACCTCCTCCCATATCCGCCTCCAGAACTTCTCCCGAGCCTCGCCCATCCTCTGGAATTCCCTACCCCAATCTGTCAGACTGTCTCCAAATTTATCCACTTTTAGGCGATCCCTGAAAACTTTCCTCTTCAGAAAAGCCTCCATCTAACAACTGCACTATTTTCTCCATTAGCTCATCCCCCACAGCTATTACCCTTTTGTATAACTTGACCCTCCCTCCTAGATTGTAAGCTCTAACGAGCAGGGCCCTCTGGTTCCTCCTGTATTGAATTGTATTGTACTTGTACTGTCTGCCCTAATGTTGTAAAGCGCTGCGTAAACTGTCGGCGCTATATAAATCCTGTATAATAATAATAATAATAATACTCGCACAGGTACTCATTGATGGCCCTCTGCTGTGTGTGCAGCCGCTGCAGCATTGCCAACATTAAGTTCCACCTGGTGGGCATGTCACAAATGAGGCAGTTCTTGGGCAGGTTGCATTCTCTTTGAATGTCAGCCAGCCGAGCACTGGCATTATATGACCGGCAGAATTGACCATAGACTTTCCTGGCCTGCCTCAGGACATCCTGTAAGCTCGGGTACCTGCTCAAGAACCGCTGCACCACCAAATTCAGGACATGAGCCAAACAGGGAACATGGGTCAAGTGTCCCTGTCGGAGGGCGGAGAGGAGGTTGGTGCCATTGTCATATACAACCATTCCTGGCTGAAGCTGGCGTGGCGTCAACCACCTCTGAGTCTGCCCCTGCAGAGCTGACAGAATCTCTGTCCCAGTGTGGCTCTTTCCCCTAAGCAGACCAACTCAAGCACCGCATGCCATCTTTTTGCCTTTTTGCTTTAGCCCCTTGAATGCCTACGGAGCACTGCTGGTTCTGAGGACAAATCTGCAGAGGAAGAGGCCATAGAGGAAGAAAAAGAGGGGGTGGAGGAGAGAGCTGTGGCAGAATCACCACTAGCATTTTGGAGGCGTGGTGGCGGAACAAGCTCCAACAATACTGAACCCTGTCCTGCATCCTTCCCAGCTGCCAGCAGAGTTACCCAGTGCACCATGAAAGAAAGGTAATGTCCCTGTCCATGCCTGCTGGATGATGAGTCAGCCGTAATATGCACCTTACTACTGACCGCCCTGTCCAGCAAGGCCAAGACATTGCCTTCCACATGCTGGTAGAGAGCCGGAATGACCTTCCGTGAAAAGAATTGGCATTTGGGAACCTGCCACTGAGGTACCGCACATTCCACAAATTCACGAAAGGGGGCAGAGTCTACCAGCTGAAAAGGCAGCAGTTGCAGTGCTAGCAATTTGGCCAAGCTAGCATTCAGACGCTGAGCATGTGGATGGCTGGGACTGAATTTCTTTCGACGGTTTAGCAACTGGGTTAGGGAAATTTGCCTGCTAAAATCCGATGTTGGTGTACCGCTAGCAGATTGGCCGCAAGTACTTGGGGCACCTATTTCTATGCCTTCATTTCACTGAGTCCAGGTTTCTGAGAGGACTGGAGGTATAGTGGGGTTGGATATCCCAGCTGATGAGGAGCAAGGAGAGGTCCACCTTGTTCTTTGATGTGGGTCTTTTAAGTGCTGTTGCCAACGGACTGCATGGGAGATCGTCATATGTCTGGTCAAGCATGTGGTACCCAAGCAGCTGCTGTTTTGGCCATGCTTGATAATATGTTTTATGCAATAGGGTGGCTGCTCTTAAACTGCCCCCTGGAGGGCATCCTGCCTCGTTGGAGATGTGCCTCCTCCTCCTCTCTTCTATCAGGCACCCAAGTAGAGTCAGTGACCTCATCATTCCCTCCCTCCTCGTCACTGGAGCAAACTTGGCAGTATGCTGTAGCTGGGGGAACATGACTGCCAGTTTCTTGACCTTCTTGCGCACCCCTCTCTCTAGGCTCACGTTACTCCCTTTCTCAACCTGGGTACCATCATAGGAGCCTCCTGCAGCATGTACCCAACACTGTGGTCAAATAGTTCGGGGGACTCCTCCTTGCATGATGGTGGGGCTAGGGAAGGAGTGACTGTTGACATGGAGCCGATGGAATAGGCCACTTTGGCAGCTGCATTGGCAGACAAACTACTCTGAGCCTGGGTGACAGAGGATGGGGAGGATGAGAAGGGTTTTTTGTTATCCATTCCACCAACTCTTCTGCATGTTGTGGATCAATAACGGCCAGCTGCAGAAAAAAAGGACAAGCGTGCCTCACGGCCACGTGCTGAGGATGCACCGTATCCACGACCAGCACCAGCTCTCCTTGGTGGCCTTCTGGACATGCTGTAAATTTTGTTTAGCAAAACCACACTACACTGTATTGTGTACTGTGTACACCACCAGGAAAGTAGTAGCAACTGCACTAGGGGTGCACAGTACTGTGTACACCAGCAGAAGTGTAATAACTATGGGCACACTGTATGTATTGTGTACACCACCAGGAAAGTAGTAGCAACTGCACTAGGGGTGCACGGTACTGTGTACACCAACAGAAGTTTAATAACAACTATGGGTGCACTGTATGTATTGTGTACACCTCCAGGAAAGTAGTAGCAACTGCACTAGGGGTGTACGGTACTGTGTACACCAACAGAAGTTTAATAACAACTATGGGTGCACTGTATGTATTGTGTACACCACCAGGAAAGTAGTAGCAACTGCACTAGGGGTGCACGGTACTGTGTACACCAACAGAAGTTTAATAACTATGGGTGCACTGTATGTATGATGTACACCACCAGGAAAGTAGTAGCGACTGCACTAGTGGTGCACGGTACTGTGTACACCAACAGAAGTGTAATAACAACTATGGGTGTACTGTATTGTGTACACCACCAGAAAAATAGTAGCAGCTGCACTATGGGTGCACAGTACTGTATACTGAATATTAGAGTATATTAGTATACTTTAAATATATTCTAAGTATATTCGAAACAGTATACCAGGAACGGCCTGCAGTGAGATATAGCTAAACTGTATGCAGTGATCATCCCAGTGATCAGTGCTCGCAGCCATTGGCTGCAAGTGCTAATTAAATGCTGGTTTTCCAGTACGCCCGTTCTATAATTATAAAAGCCGATCGTTAGATTGTTGGCTGGTTTCTGTTGAACTGTCTGATACCAGCTGATATCTGGCAGAGTTACAGGGATCACTAGAAGTTGGCTGCAATGCACGGGGACACAGAGCAAGTAGCAGACTAGGAGCACACAGGGAGAGTACAACAGGAGCAAGGATACAGGTTGCAGGCATGATCACTCATAGAGCACTGCTGCACAGGAAGCAGCTTAGTGTGTGGGCTGTATGAACTGGCCCTAAGGCTCACCACTCAACTGCCAAGGAATGGAAGTTACAGCAGCTGCGGCCAGCACAGTTCTATTTACCCCACTTTTAGGGTCTGAGTGCTCCTAATCCCCTCAGGCATGGGCTTTTATTTATACACACACAGCACACAGACTCACTGCTCAGCCCCTCTTACTGGGCTGCAGCAGTGTGCTAGCAAACGTGGTGGGGCATGTGCCCCAAGTGCCCAGTGCTCATAAGTGAGTTCAGCCTATTGCATTAGGGTGTGCACCCCAAAGCTCAAATAGCTTTCTCTGCAGCCCCAGCTACACGGGGCAGTGCATGAATTGCTCTGTGCTGAGCGGCTTCCTATTCATTCACAATTTGAAGCATCGTAAACACAGTTCACTATGCTTCAGTTATGAATCAACACAGTGAGTGAGTGTGTTCATTTAGAAAAGGAAGGCACTGGTGAATTACATATTTACTATCCTCTTCCTCTGCTCTCCATCCTGAAACATCCCCCGCAGCAGCTGGGGGGAGAAGAGAGGAGGGAAGCCAGCAGCACTGCAGGGCGGGGGGGGGGGCAACATGGGGGGAAGCCCAGGCAGTGGGGGGAATTGGCACCGTACATACTGATTAGGGTGTGCCCACACCTGACACACCCCCTGTGCACGCCTATGCCAGCGCTAGAGCCCCTCTGCCTCAGGCGTCTGTTTCCACCATTGCACTGCGATAACAGGTTACCATGCATGTTGGTGTGTTGCGGTGCTATTTTTTCTGAATGCCACTATAATGCACCTTGCCAATTGATGTGCATTGCAAGAGAGGGGGGGCGATGTATATCTCCATATACTGGGAATTTAAATGAAGCGCACAAGGAAAGGGGGATAGTGCATCTCCATCCCTAATTATAAATTCAAAAAATAATAAAAGGGTATGGGACGTTAAATGAGGCAGGTTCAAACACAAATTTGAGAGTAAAAATAAATATTTTTAATGTACATGAGTATCAAGTAACGTTATATATAACAAATAATTGTTCAATGCATATGCAGAAATCTTGAGAAGTATATTGCATACATATAAACAGAGTGTGAAACATGATTGCCATAACAGGGGGACAATAATACATATTTCCCAAGGCGTCTTTCAGGACAGCACCTGAGAGATAGCGACTCCACCCACCGGAAACAGGAAACACCTTCTTCCTCCAAACTTTAAAGGGAGGCGCCTCCCTACCATACCTGAGTTTTTGTGTTTCCTCCGGCCCGGAGGGAACATCTTTTTGAAGGGGAGTCAGGGTCTCTCAGATGCTCCTGGGAGACGGGGCTTCCTTTCTTTTTTTCCTCCTTTAGGAGACCCGCTGTCCTCCCGGCCTACCCAAGCCTTTGCAGCGGTAGCAAACGGGCTCCTCTTCCCCTCCTGGTGCTCGGTGAGAGCCGTAGACCCGGTGATCCGCGCGGTCGTAGGAGCGGCGGTGCGCGTGCGCCGCCGGCATGTTTTTTGGCCGGCAGGCGCGGCGGAAGTGACAAGGCGGGTCACTGGGTCAGCAGAAGCGTCATTTCCAGCGTGGATGCAAGGGGGGAGGAGGGAGGACAGGAACTGGCGCCTACTTCCGCTTCCGGTCCGGTGCAGATGCACTATGGGAGTCCGGAAGCGGCATATGAAGCCACAAGTGAGGAGCTGCACACCAGAGATGGAGGACTCAGCGTCTGCAGCGGTGGGGACAGGCACAGGCGCCAGTAAAGCTCAGGTAGGAGCAGCAGTTTAAGTCTACCTTTCTTCCTTTTCCTGGGTTTGGTCTATTTTCTTTTTTCTTACCTCCTAGTGGCAAGGGGCCTGTCTGGGCACTAGAGGCTGACTGGTTTCTTCTTAGTGCACCTTTGGGTGATTCTTGTGTAGCTGAGACCAGGTCTCACTAAAAGGTCCCCTGGTTTTTTTTCCCTTTTTTGTTTTTTCTCTCACAGGCTAAAAGCTCTGACCCAAAAAAGAGATGTCCTTCTTGCAGGGCCAAAATGGGAGAAAATTGGAAAAAAGTCTTATGCAGTACATGCATCACTTCTTTAGTTAAGGAGGAATCAGCTTCGGTTTGTGATGATCTGGTTGCCTCCGTAAAGAAGGAACTATACGCCACGATTCAGACTTTTCGTGACTCTTTAGTTAATCCAGCTGCTAGTCAGCCATCCACTTCTGAGGCTTCCCAGGGTTCTATTTCTTTCCCCATGGTAGAAGCTTTACCTGAAGGCCCCTCTATCAGGGAAGAGCAGTCCCCTACTCCTTCCGTTAAAGATTCGGAGGAGGAGGGTGAGGAAGCGGAGGTGACTCCTTCCAAATTTAAGCTTTCCCTAGAGGAGGTAGACGGACTCCTTAAGGCTATCCATGTTACACTTGGCTTAAGTGAGGAAAAGAAGGAGTTATCTCTTCATGACCGCATGTATGCAGGGTTAAATGAGCCTAAGGGGCGAACATTTCCGGTTCATTCGGTCATTTCTGACGCCATTACTAAAGAATGGCAAGATCCAGAGAAAAAGCCCTTTTTTTCCAGAGCCCACAAGAGGCGGTTCCCTTTTGAGGAGGACCCTTCTGCGGTGTGGAATAAGGTGCCCAGGTTGGATGCGGCCTTTTCACAGGTCTCAAGATCCACAGACCTGTCTTTTGAAGACATGGGTGTTCTAAGGGATCCAATGGACAAATGCATGGATCTTTTGCTCAAGAGATCATGGCTTAGATCTCATATAGTGGCAGATTCCCCCAAGCAGGAGATCTTAGATTCCTTTCCTACCCTGATTTCTGCGGTTGCTTATATTGCGGATGCTTCGGCTGAAGCTATCAAAATGTCAGCTAGGTCTGCAGCTTTAGCAAATGCTGCGAGAAGAGCTTTATGGTTAAAAACCTGGCCAGGTGATACAGCTTCAAAGAGTAAACTTTGTTGTATTCCCTTTTCAGGTGACCTTCTTTTTGGCCCTGATCTAGATAATATCCTAGACTGAACTGCCGATAAGAAGAAGTCCTTCCCGGTCAAAAAGAAAAGGCAGACCCCAAAACGTCTTTTTCGACCTCAAAAAACTCAACAGCAACAGCAGGAAAATAAGTTTCAGGGCAGGAGAAAAAATTAGTCCGCGCAAAAGGCGAAGGGCAAAGGCGGAATTCTCTTCCGTCCTCCTTCACAGGCGGAAAACTCACAATGACTCATCTCTGCGGGTCGGCGGAAGATTACGAGAGTTTCTTCCGTAGCGGTCAGGGATAACTTCAAGTCAGTTTATTCTGACCACTCTCTCGCAGGGTTATACTCTCGAGTTCTCCAGAAGCCCCCCAAGAAGGTTTCTGGTAACAAATGCTCCTCGAGATCCAATAAGGGCCCTGGCCATGAAATTCTCTCTGGAGGAACTGATGCAACAGGGTGTAGTAATCCCAGTGCCACCAGAAGAATGGCACGAGGGCTTCTATTCACATGTCTTCCTGGTAAAAAAACCAACAGGAAGATTTAGTTTAATTCTCAATTTAAAGCCACTAAACAGAGCCATCAAATACAGAAGGTTCAAGATGGACTCAATTTTTACCGCCAGAAATCTTCTGACTCCAGGTTGTTTCATGGCGTCAGTGGATCTAAAGGATGCATACCTGCATATTCCAATCTCATCCCAGTCCCAGAGGTTTCTCAGGTTGGCGGTAAGGTTGGAAGGCAGAATTCAGCATCTGCAATTCAGAGCCCTACCCTTCGGGCTATCATCCGCACCCCGAATTTTCACCAAAGTAATGGCAGAGGCCCTAGCTCTGCTGCGTCTTCAGGGAATCGCAGTAATTCCTTACTTAGACGATCTGCTATTTTTCGCCCCCTCAAGAGAGGAATTGAGGAGCAATTTAAGCAGAGCATGCAGCCATCTGGAGTCTCTAGGTTGGATCCTAAATCTCCAAAAATCTTCCCTGGAACCATCTCAGGAGATTCGGTTTCTAGGGTATATAATAAATTCGGTAAGCCAAAAAATTTTTCTTCCTTCAGAGAAGTAAAAATCCAGGATACAGTGTCTTTCTTGCAGACCAACCAGCAGCTGACGGTAAGATTGGTCATGTCAGCCCTGGGTGTTCTGACTTCGTCAATGCCAGCTGTTCAGTGGGCAAGACTACACTTCAGACATCTGCAGGCTTTTCTTCTGAGATCTTGGGATCGCAATTTGGAATCCCTAGACTCAGAGGTAAGAGTTCCAACCCAAGTGAAAAGGTCACTATGGTGGTGGAAAAGGCAGGATATCCTATCGGAGGGGTTAGTCTGGGCCTTTCCAATCGAAAAAAGGCTGACAACCGATGCCAGTTCCTGGGGTTGGGGAGCCCACCTAGAAAAGGGTTTCACTCAGGGAAACTGGTCCAGGAAAAAGGCGACCAAGTCCTAAAACTGGAGAGAGCTCAAGGCGATCGACTTGGCTCTGAAGTCATTTGCTCAGGGGCTTCGGGCCCAGCATGTTCAAATACTAACAGACAATGCCACGGCCGTGGCTTATATAAACAGACAGGGAGGTACGAGGAGCAAATCGCTGCAAGTACTAGCAATGAGCATTCTCCGTTGGGCAGAAGGACACTTGCTGTCTTTATCAGCAGTCCATCTAAAGGGATCCCTGAATGGGGTGGCGGATTTCCTGAGCAGAAACCCCATTCGGGAAGCAGAATGGTCACTGAACCCAGAGGTTTTCGCCATGATTGTCGAGAAGTGGGGGCTGCCAGAGGTGGACCTGTTCGCCTCAAAGGAGAATGCCTTGGTTCCGCATTTTTTTTCCCTAAGCAATCACGACGGGTCACTAGGAACAGATGCCTTGGCGTATCCATGGAGATTCCATCTCTGCTATGCTTTCCCCCCATTCCAGTTAGTTCCCTTAGTATCAAGAAAAATTCAAAGGGAAACGGTACCGGTTATCCTAATCACGCCTTTTTGGCCAAGAAGGGCTTGGTTTTCAACCGTTCTGAAAATGGCGGTCAGGCCTTATTGGCATCTGCCCCTCAGGCACGATTTACTATTTCAGGGGCCAGTAAATCACCCAGAGGTAGCCACTTTGGCGCTCACAGCCTGGTATCTGAAGAGCAGCTCTTAAGGAGCAAAGGTTTTTCCAACCGGTTAATCTCAACGCTATTATCCAGTAGGAAAAGGATGACTAGAAATATCTATTCCAAGGTCTGGAAGGTTTACAATACATGGTGTAATTCATCTGACCAGGACCCAGGGAGTCTTGTTACCATTCTGGAATTTTTACAGGTTGGTGCTGACAAGGGACTAGCAGTTAGTACCTTGAAGGTACAGGTGGCTGCGCTAGCAGTGTTCCTAGAAAGATCGGTGGCCTCAGATCTATTGGTAACCATATTTTTTTAGATCCCTTACGATATCCAGACCAGCACCACTTAAGTTGTTTCCCAAATGGGATCTGTCGATAGTCCTCCAGTCTCTAACAAGGAGTCCCTTTGAACCTTTGGAAGAAGCGCCACTCAGATATCTCACTTTTAAGTCTGTGTTTCTGATTGCCATGGTCTCTGCACGCAGGATCAGTGAGCTTAATGCTTTATCAGTTAAGGAACCCTATTTATCTATCTTCCCAGATAGGGTTATACTTAGAACAGATCAGAAATTCTTACCAAAGGTAGCTTCAGTACAAAATCGTGTTCAGGACATTGTACTTCCGACCTTCTGCCCCAACCCAGTAGGGGAGAAGGAGACTTGTTTTCACATGTTGGATGTTAGAAGATTTTTGTTATGTTACTTGGAAAGGACAAAGCTCTTTAGACGTTCAGATTCTCTGTTTGTGCTATTTTCGGGCAACAGGAAAGGTTGCCAGGCTTCTAAAATCTCTTTAGCAAGGTGGCTGAAGCTAGCCATTTCAGAGGCTTATTCGCATGCAGGTGTGTCTCCTCCAGCAGGAATTTCTGCACACTCAACAAGAGCATTAGCGGCCACTTGGGCAGAGAGAGCTGGTGCCACCCCTGAACAAATCTGCAAGGCGGCAACATGGTCGAGTTTTCACACATTCGTGAAACATTACAGGCTGGACCTCACATCTGCTAATGATCAGGCGTTTGGCAGAAAGGTCCTGCAAGCTGTTGTCCCGCCCTAAGGGGGTAAGTCTCTGTTATCCTCTCAGGTGCTGTCCTGAAAGACGCCTTGGGAAAAACCAAGTTAGACTTACCGGTAACTTGTTTTCCAGAAGTCTTTCAGGACAGCAACATCCCGCCCTATTGTATTGTATATACTATGCTGTGACTAACGTATGTGTTTATGTGTTCCAGCCGGGGCCGGAGGTCTTCTCTACTACAACTGAGGTATGGTAGGGAGGCGCCTCCCTTTAAAGTTTGGAGGAAGAAGGTGTTTCCTGTTTCCGGTGGGTGGAGTCGCTATCTCTCAGGTGCTGTCCTGAAAGACTTCTGGAAAACAAGTTCCAGGTAAGTCTAACTTGGTTTTTCATGAGTATAACTTGTAATATACAGTAAAATTCATAAAAATCTTGGTGGAAATGTGAGGGGTTACATCCTCAAAAGCTTGACGCATTTCGTCGGTGAACCAACTCATCAGGAGCGAATATTGAATATCTGTAAATAATAGAATAGTTCTAAATCAAAAAATGGGGCCCATGATATGGAAAGTATTATATGTAAAAAAGCTATATATAGAGCGAAGAGATGGTCAAATCCACAAACTTACATCCTATTGGAACATTTAACTCCGAATAATCCTGGTGTGCAGGGGTCACCATATCAAGCCTCCCCGGGAGCTGAGGTATAGAAGTCCGCCCATAAGCAAAGGCCCACACCGAAACGTCCCCAACCAGGGAACAAATGTAGTATAGTGGGTATTGTGCCAATAGTGGTAAATATGTAAGATAATTAAAAGTATTGTATATGATACACCCGGCAGCACTGTCAACCACAGAGAATATAGGGATAGATGCAGGAAAGAAGGTGAAAAAAAGTGCAAGATGGGGCGTGGGTAGGAATATACCTACTGGATGGTGTACAAAACAGAGATAAGGGATGTAAAAAAGACCAGCGAGAATTCTGAAAGAATAAATAAGCAAACACTGGGAGCGTGCTTAAAGAAAAATAACCTATTAGGTGATGTTCGTGAGACAACGATATAACAATATGCATTTAACAATTATTTGTTATATATAACGTTACACAACTTGATACTCATGTACATTAAAAATATTTATTTTTACTCTCAAATTTGTGTTTGAACCTGCCTCATTTAAAGTCCCATACTCTTTTATTTTTTGAATTGATGTGCATTGCAGTACACCCGGGGTCCCGGGGTCACCCAGATAAATCACCAGATGTAGTGTCCCGGGGTCACCCAGATAAATCAGAAAAGGAAGCCCACAATAGTGTAATATTGTATGGAAAACGTACAACTCTTTATTAGAAAATCATATGTACTCACATTACAATCGCTAATACCGGGTGGAAATCCGACGAGAAGCGAGCTCGTAATACAAAAACTGTCAGAGTGCCTGTCCCGTCCCTACGCGTGACGTCACGGTCACGTGACCGTGACGTCATGTGTAGGGACAGGACAGGCACTCTATGACTGTTTTTGTATTACGAGCTCGCTGCTCGTCAGATTTCCACCCGGTATTAGCGATTGTAATGTGAGTACATATGATTTTCTAATAAAGAGTTGTACGTTTTCCATACAATATTACACTATTGTGGGCTTCCTTTTCTGATTTATCTGGGTGACCACGGGACACTACGTGAAAGGATTAGACGCCCTCATAGGAGATAGACCAGGATAGGACTACATCTCCACCATCTCCCACAGCTGGTTGTTTCCACGGTCTCTATAACGAAAGGTTGCCATGCCTTAAAGTGGCTAAATGCGAGTACCCCATTACCTTCAGGTAAGGGGCCACTGCCCACTAGTGTGTGCTTTGCTGCATGAAGATTTACCACTACCGTCACGTATATTTAGCACCAAGTGGATCACTCATATTTTGTGGACTTTGAATAATTGATCATTTCCAAGCGGAGCACTATTTTTTTGTTGCATGTGTTATTTGCATGCATATGAATGAACTTTATATCACTCAGCCATATTAAGATTGTCACTCTATGTTATGCACTATAAGCACGATTCACTTTGTATATATATATACACCTGGGAGTGTGTTGAGTCACACCAGGTGTATGCCAGCTGCTATAAATATTTTTTTGTATATATTTCCATATATTCTGTGTATTAGGATGTATTTATAAGCACCAGTCACTTTTCACAAATCTCGTGTGTTTTACTGTTAGAACCAGTAGAGTACTTGTATGATAGTTATATAGTCATACGCTGCTAGAAGACACACCATCACTATATATTCTTACTACAGTGTCACATTTAGCTACTGTTTTATTGTTTATATAATTTATTTATATTTTATTAGTTTTTTATTTGTGTCTAGAGACACCCACCATCATTGAGGTACCACACGTATTACCATTGTTTATCTAAAGGATTAGCGCAGCACCACATCTTTACCCATTCTTATTTTAGCAAGGGACAGGCTGTACCCTATTCGGTGTATGCTGCTTTTCCTTGTTTTACTTTGATTTGGGCTTCTCCCTTTCTCCCTCACCCCGTCTCACGATAGCGCAGGAATACCCTATAACCTTTTTAATGGGCACCTTTGTAGTCATCAGTGCGGGCTCACAGATACAGTGACAGCACAGCCTATTCATGCAGCAGATGAAGGCTTCCTCATCCTCGCTCTGCATTAGATGATGTTATCAGTCAGATTTCAGCAGAGGAAGCGAGTAGTGAAAGCATTCCTCTCCAGGCTCTAGGTGCTAGGATAAGGTAGATTTAGTTCTGGCTCATTGTGTCCAGTGGAGATGTATTTTTGTTGTTAGTGTAGCATTCTCTAGTGCTAGAAGTGTAAATACTGAGAGTTGTTGCCGATTTTTTTTCTAGTACAGGTAAATTTATGCAGGCTTGGCTTGCAGCCAAGCCTGTCTATTTTTGTCCTGGGCTGGGCAGAAATCAAGGGGTAGCTGGATGACTCACAGGCAGCCACACTGAGACCTCCTGTCAAAAACCATGAATAAGACCGAGACAGAAGTAAAAATCACACTAGTTTAAAAATAATAGTTTTGCCGCGTACACACGAGCGGACTTTCCGGCAGACTCGGTCCGGCGGACCGGACTCCGTTGGACAATTCGATCACGCGTGGGCTCCAGCTGACTTTTTTCCCCAAAAGTCCAACGGACCCAGAAATAAGACATGTTTCAAATCTTTCCGGCGGACTCAAGTATGGTCAAAAAATCCGCTCGTCTGTACGCTAGTCCGACGGACTAAAACCAACGCTAGGGCAGCTATTGGCTACTGGCTAGGAACTTCCTTATTTTAGTCCGGTCGTACGTCAACACGTATGGTGTGATCGTGTGTAGGCAAGTCCGTTCATTAGGAAAGTCCGTCGGAAGTCCGCCGAAAGTCCATCGGATAGACTGTCAGACCAGTCCAGTCGAAAAGCCTGCTCGTGTGTACGCGGCATAAGAGGTAAACAGAGCAAACGTAGTCAAAACAAAGCCAGAATTCGGTAACCGGAATGGATAGTCAGACAAGCCAGGATGTCAGAGAGCCAGAGACTAGCGTACTTCAGGACAAGTCAGGAAATCAGGAAACTGGAGAATCAGCATAGTGGAAGCAAGCAGGATCAGGAACCAGAACGGACGTCAGCCAAGAAAGTCTTTCACAGGTACACAGGAGAGAGTCTCTGATATGTTTACCAGGCAAAGGCAGAGAGAATCTGGACTGAACAGCTTAAGTAGCCAGTAGAGGACTGACGAGCAGGGTGTCATCACCAGCTGAGTCACTGTGGAAAGATAAGAGCTGGCAATTAACCGACAGCTGAGCGGCCTGCTGTAAGAAATAAGGGCTGAGCCCGGACCTGACAATATCCCCTCCTCAATGACCCCCCCCCTCGGAGGACCACCAGATTTGAGGGGAAAACATCTTTGGAAAGCATGGAGGAGGACAGGGGCATGTACGTCCGAGGATGAGACCCAAGAGCGTTCCTCCGGACCATACCCTTTCCAATGAACCAAGTACTGTATGCGCCCACGAAACCTATCAGAGTCAACAATGAACTGAACTTGATACTTCTCATGGTTCTCAACCTGCACTAGGTGAGGACGTGGCACCAAGGTGGTGAAGCAGTCACAGACCAAAGGTTTTAATAAGGGGGTATGAAATACATTGGAGATACGCATATTCGAAGGAAGGTCTAAAGTGTAAGCCACTGGGTTAATCCTGCGGAGAATACAGAAAAGCCCAATAAACCGAGGTGCCAACTTCAGTGAGGGAACACGGAGTCGGAGGTTGCGAGATGACAGCCAGACCCTGTCCCCAACCTGGTAGGAAGGCACAGGCAGGCGTCTGCAGTCAGCATGGAGTCTCTATCTATCATTAGCAAGTCGCAAGGACTCCTAGACTTGTACCCAAGTGGAACGAAGGCCACGGAGATGCTCCTCTAATGCTGGAATGCTCTGAGGAGCAAATGAGTCAGGCAACATGAATGGTTGGAAACCATAGTTCGCCATAAACGGGGACAATCGGGAAGCAGAATTCATGGCACTATTGTGAGCAAACTCTGCCCAAGGTAAGAGGTCTGACCAGTTGTTATGATGGTCAGAAAAATAGCAATGTATAAACTGCTCCAAGGATGGGTTGGCTCGTTCTTCGGTCCCATTAAAATGCAGGTGATATGCAGAGGAGAGAGCAAGCTGTATTCCCAGCTGTGCACAAAAGGCTCGCCAGAATCGGGACACAAACTGACTACCCCTGTACGAGACAATAACCTTGGGTAGCCCATCTGGGCGAAAGATCTCATGAGCAAAATGGAAGCCAGTTCCTTAGATGTGGGCAACTTCTTAAGTGGAATGCAATGAGACATTTTCGAGAACCGATCAACCACCATAAGGATAACTGTGTTGCCCTGAGAGTTGGGTAACTCCTCAATGAAATCCATGGACAGGTGGGTCCAAGGCCTCTCTCCATTGGGTATGGGTTGTAGGAGGCCCACTGAAAGATGTCTTGGTGTCTTACTCTGAGCACACACGAAACAAGCAGCTACGAAAATGGCTACATCAGCAAGTAAAGTAGGCCACCAGAATTGTTGAGAGAGTTAATTCTTCCCTGGGTGACCAGCAGCCTTGGGAGAATGGTAAGTCTGGAGCACGGCAGTACAGAGACTCTCGGGGACAAAGTAGCGGTCACAAGGCTTCTCAGGAACTGGCAGAGCCTGAAGAGGTGGTACTGGGAGAAGTAGCCACATGTGGGACTAAGAAGTACTAATACCATTTTGCTACACCATAGGGGCCCATGGTCCCTGCCTGCAAAGGACATTTTGTTTGGGCCTGGCTGAGTCAGTGTCAGGCCTTAACCACATTGCTAGTTGGTCCTGGGAGTGATAGTCTGCAAGCAAATGTATGTGCTGGAGGAGAAGAGAAGAGGTTGTATATAAAAGTGGTGTATATAGTTCAGTCCCTTAATTCCTATCCAATCAAGTGGGCATCCCATATGCACCCTATTCCCATCCAAGTTATATTCCCCTAATAAAACAAACAAAAAAAAAACAAAGTACAAGGACTGTTTCTTGACTAGAGTGTGTCTGGAAATTCGTGTGCCTGGCTGTGCAGGGTGGGAGATGGGCCACAATCGCCAGCAGCCCGCTACCACTACATTAGGTAAATTTTGTTTGTCTCACTGTAATCAGTGCAGCTCCATGTGATTAGTTAGGTCTGTTCAGTGCTTCAGCTGCTGCAGGTTTGAGTGCTTCCTCTTCTTTCTGGAGAACTGTAGATCTCCCTAGAACATAGGTGTGGAGCAAGGCAAATGAACAGCATGTATATTTATACAGCCCTGGCCAATCCCAGGGAGGATGAAGGTTGCTGGGTGTCTGTATAAATACTCTGAGACATAAAGCTCCCAGGTCTTGTCCTAGAAAGGAGAAGTCCAGCCTGGAGGGCAGGGTCGCCCTCTGGGCAGCCCTGCCACATGCTTGCTGTTTATGAGGCCTCAGCTGGGCTAGCTGAGGGGTCTGGATGCTGAAGTTTTACAAAGCTGACTGATGGGCTGTCGTCTGAAGATTTAGTCTGGTATCACAGGAAAAAGGTGCCGCATGGATGTTGGAAGGAAGCAACCAACTTTCCAAAGACATTTGTCAGTACAGACAGTGAGAGAGAACTTAGACTTTTGGGCTGCTGCCACCTCTCTTGTGCTTGAGAGTCAGCTGTATATTTGTGTAAAGGGGACATCGGCTAGTATCCCAAAGGGCTCAGTCTATCTAATTCGCTGTGAAGGGACTCTGCTCTAATTGCTCTAAAGAAGCTTTTGTGCTTTTAACTGCTTCTAATACAAAGCCAAGCCCACAGTTCTACAAAAGGAAGTTTACTGTCCTCATCTTGTACATTGTTCTTTTTGGAGTATCCCACTCTATTCCTCAACCCTATCCAAGTTACCCCAAAAATAAAAATACATAAAAGAACAGCCCTGGACTTGTTACTGAGCCAAAGAGTGACTGTCATCATGTGCCTGGCTGTGGGGCAATTACTGGGAAAAAGAACCTGGGCATATTTCTAGCGGTTCCTTCGGGGTTAGCGCTACAATCTGCAGGTAAATGGAGGTCTGAATGGGGCACAATTTAATTACACAAGTGTCCAATGAGCTGCATCCCTGGGGCTTTGACTTAGCTCTCCCCCAGGTTTGGGCCCCATAGAAGCCACATGGGCTGCTACAGTGGTAGTTCTGTAATTGTAGTACCCCCTCCCAGTGCCCCCCAGTCTAGTACTCACTTGCCACCATACTAGTGCGTTAATGCTGACTATGTCAAACGCCTGCTTGTCAAAAGAAAAGCACATGCACTCGACATTAATTCCAAAGAAGCTGTTTGCACTAGGAAGCTACATAGGAATGAATACGGAGTGCAGAGCTCATGCATTGGCCCAGCTTAGAAGATAGTGACAAGGCTGTGGGATCTTGTGAGTGATATTTTGTTGGATTGGGGCAGGTGGGTATAGGACCGGGGGGGGGGGGGGGTGTTGGAGGCAGTTAAACTTTAGGGCATGTTAAAATGACACACAATAAAATAGTTTGAAAGGTCACTTTAATATACCTTATGCACAGTTTAAGATGCTTGAAATGCTATTACACCTCAATGAAACAGGATCAAATATGCTGTTTTACTTTCCAAAGAATTTTTAATTTTGACCAGCCATTCTCATTCTACTTTTTTACTAGTTTATCAATACTGTATTCCGGGCCAGTTCTCTGCTCACTGGGCAGAGGTAATTATGCTAAATCATTGTCCAGTGTTCAGGCTGGAGGCAAAGAGTAACACAGACAGTTATGCCGCGTACACGCGGTCTGACTTTTTGGCTACAAAAGTCCGGACGCCGAAGGACCAAATCCGGCGGACAATCCAATCGTGTGTGGGCTTCCCCGGACTTTCAGCGGACTTTTCCAGCCGCAAATCCGACGGACTTTAGATTTGGAACTTGCTTCAAATCTTTACGTCGTAACTCCACCGGACCCAGAAATCCGCTCGTCTGTATGCTAGTTTGGCAGACAAAAAAACGACGCATGCTCAGAAGCAAAAACTAAACGGAAGCACTCGGTCTAGTAAAACTAGTGTTCGTATTGTAGGTAGCACATTCCTCACGCTGCAAATTCTGTGATCATTGAATGCAGCGCATTAATGTCTTCTTTAATAATGCTATAAGAACGAAGATGTTTTGCTGTTCCTATTCACACAGAGCTCTCCCAAATTGATTTTTGCATTATTTCTCTTTGATCTCATGAATGATATAGTTTTTTTTTAAAATCCATATCTTCATACTAATGTTTAATTGTTTTTTTTTTTTTTTGGGAGTCATCTTTTATTTTAGATTTCATCAAGATTTTTTTTTATGATTGTCGAAATTATTTTCTCTTTATCTACATTATTTATTTTTTTTGGGTTTGTAAAGTTACCACAAAGAACCATTTTGTTTTTTGGATTTTTGTAGTTCTTAAATTTAACACAAATACATTTTTTTTTCTTTTTCTTTTTTTTTGGTTAAGTTACCACAAAGAACCATTTTGTTTTTGATTTTTGATTTGTATATAAAGTTAACACAAAGAACCTTTTTTTGTTATTTTTTTTTTTTGTAAAAGTTACCACTAGAACATTATATTTTTTTTTTGTGTTTTTGCAACCTCAAGGAGGTTGTTGTCCCTTGTTAATTTTGGCTTTGTCTCTAAATCAATGATGTTAATTAAAACACGAAAAATCTTTTCATAAACTAAAATATCCATTTATTTATGGTAAAAAGAAAATAAAGAGGAAGTCAACGCTGGCAAAAGTCTGTGGAAAAGAAAATTGGGATCTTGAGGAGTCCATATAAGAGGGAGCACAATCTGGTCCAGGAATCCCAGAGATCAAGAGCATCAGCAGATGACATAGATGTCCCCAGGCTGTGGTACTACACCAGCCTGCGTCTTCTGTCAGACCAGACTGAACCCAGGTCATCACTTTCTTCTCTTCCCTGCAGCCTTCCCTCCACGCTGCCCTGCACCCTTCCCTGCAGCCTTCCTTGGAAGCTGTGGCTCTGGTGGTTGAGTTGTGGCAGGAGTAGGAGGAGGAGAAGGAGGGGGCTGCCTCATTTATTTGTGTGTTGGCAGTTAGCTCGCTCTTCAGCCCCTTGTGTATAGTTTCAGCAAACAGTTTTTCACACATGAGGCGTTGGCCCCACTCCATTTGAAGCAGCCTGCTGGCTAAATAACACCCATAGGCCTCTTCAGCTTTGGGGGGGCTCTTCAAAAAATTCTCTCATGAGGCGCAGGGATGCCTCCTGTGTCACCGTCCCCTTCCTGGCCCTTTTTGTAGGAAGGCGGAGGGGAGCCACTTGGGATTGGGTCAGGCTCCTACTGGGCCCAGCCACCTTCTGCCTGACACTGGGTCCGGCCTCCTCCTGGATGACACTGGGTCCGGCCACCTCCTGCCTGACACTGGGCCCGGCCTCCTCCTGGATGACACTGGGCCCGGCCTCCTCCTGGATGACACTGGGCCCGGCCTCCTCCTGGATGACACTGGGCCCGGCCTCCTCCTGGATGACACTGGGCCCGGCCTCCTCCTGGATGACACTGGGCCCGGCCTCCTCCTGGATGGCACTGGGCCCGGCCTCCTCCTGGATGGCACTGGGCCCGGCCTCCTCCTGGATGACACTGGGCCCGGCCTCCTCCTGGATGGCACTGGGCCCGGCCTCCTCCTGGATGGCACTGGGCCCGGCCTCCTCCTGGATGGCACTGGGCCCGGCCTCCTCCTGGATGGCACTGGGCCCGGCCTCCTCCTGGATGGCACTGGGCCCGGCCTCCTCCTGGATGGCACTGGGCCCGGCCTCCTCCTGGATGGCACTGGGCCCGGCCTCCTCCTGGATGGCACTGGGCCCGGCCTCCTCCTGGATGGCACTGGGCCCGGCCTCCTCCTGGATGGCACTGGGCCCGG
This sequence comes from Lithobates septentrionalis, assembly GCA_037952835.1. NCBI lineage: Eukaryota > Metazoa > Chordata > Amphibia > Anura > Ranidae > Lithobates > Lithobates septentrionalis. The sequence continues at coordinate 7,027,572 of JBBDGP010001034.1, read as the reverse complement.
CCTCCTCCTGGATGGCACTGGGCCCGGCCTCCTCCTGGATGGCACTGGGCCCGGCCTCCTCCTGGATGGCACTGGGCCCGGCCTCCTCCTGGATGGCACTGGGCCCGGCCTCCTCCTGGATGGCACTGGGCCCGGCCTCCTCCTGGATGGCACTGGGCCCGGCCTCCTCCTGGATGACACTGGGCCCGGCCTCCTCCTGGATGACACTGGGCCCGGCCTCCTCCTGGATGACACTGGGCCCGGCCTCCTCCTGGATGACACTGGGCCCGGCCTCCTCCTGCCTGCCACTTTCCCCACTTTCCTCCTGGCTGACCTCATCCTGTGTATAAAAAAGGGACATAGTTTTAGTTTGTTTTTGGTTCATCAATGACACACAATTTGCTTCTCATGACTTGCAAATTCAATGTTAATACATCTAGTAATAAAAGAGTCTAAAAATCTGACACCATAATTTTTTAAAGCAGGTGACAAACATATTTGGCCACTACTGTCAATTGATATGTATACATCACTTTTAGGATAAAATTCTTTTAATCAATTATAACATCTAGTTAACATCATTAATATTAGGACACTAAATGTTTTTTGAATTAATTTACCTGACTCCAGATGGTCACATCCGGTTCTTCCAGGATGGAAGACCCAGCTTGGTCCTCATCAGCCTCTGCTGGGGTGCATGGAAGAGTGGAGGGAAGGGTTGAAAGTGATGCCCTGGCTTCAGTCTGGTCATTAAGAAACCGTAGTTTATTGTAGTACCACAGCCTGGGTACATATACATCATCTGCTGATGCTCCTCATCTCAGGGAATTCTGGATCTTGTTATGCTCCCTCTTATACATGTTCCTCAAGATCCCAATTTTCGATAACAACATCTCCATCGTTGCTTCTGGGATGTACGTCTGGAGAAATGTCAGAAGTCTCTCCAGCTTTGACTTCCTTACATGCTTTAGATAATATTGAGGGTGTTTGACCTCCCATAGATTCCTTATCTCCCTGTACTGATCAATAAAAGCCGACAGAAATTCAGGCTCTTTAAATTTTGCATTCATAATTTCTGTAAAAGATAAAGACACAAGACAAAAAACACTTATGTTTCTGCTAAACCCTCATCTTATCCCAACATAGGCCTCATCAATCTGTCAAGCCATATAGGTTGCTTGCTACAAAGTTTTTCCCAAATTTCAAAATTTTAAATTACCTTTGTTTATAGCGTCCCGGTCCACTATCATCTACGCACAGAACGTACGTATGACACAATACGTAATAACGTTTTATACACTGCGCATGCGTGACACTCTGCCTGCTTTGCCCGCCCCTGACGTTCTTTCTTTACGCATATTTTCAGCCCCCTTGTCTCTGCGCACAGAACGTACGTATGACACATGCGTATTAACAATTTTTAGGCACTGCGCATGTGTGAAACTCCGCCTGCGTCGCCCGCCCCTGATGTTCCATTTTAACTCATATTCTCCGCCCCTTGTCTCTACGCACAGAACATACATACGACACATGCCTAATACCTCTCTTTATACACTGCGCATGTGTGAAACTCCGCCTGCGTTGCCCGCCCCTGACGTTCTATTTTAACGAATATTCTCTGCCCATTCTTTCTACGGTGCGTAGTGGGATGAACAATGGCGGAGACACAGCAGGTGTGTACTACCTCAGGTAGCGACGAAAGCACGGAGGCCGGAACGTCCCGATCTGGGAAGCAGAGATTTAAGGCCTCCAATATGTCCTTTAAAGAGATGGTGGAAATGGTGGCAATTCTGAGAAAAAATGACTATGATGGGAAGTATGGACCATACGCCCGGCCTAATTTTCGAAAAGCAAAAATAATGGCGAAGGTGGTGAAGAAATTGCATCTTTCTTTTGGGGTACAGCGCTCAAAAGATCAGATTCGGAAAAGATGGTCCGACCTCAAACTCCAGGAGCCGGATCAGTACAGACGGATCCGTAAAGTGCTGAAAAAAAGTAATGTACTTGTGTGTTCATATTCTGTTTATTACCTTGTATACTGCTCCATGTGCTTTTCTTTAATGTACGAGTTTATATCGTTTGAAACTATCTTAATAAACCTTGTTACATATACAGACCTATATCTTTTAATCTATCTATCTATTTTTGTAAAAAAATTTTTTAGATAGATAAATATAGATAAATAGATAAATAAATATATATATATATATATATATATATATATATATATATATATATATATATGTATATGTGTGTATGTATGTAGCACTAACTCACGGTGGAGCTGCTGCTTTAAGCGGGTCTGTTACCTTCACTCTGCTTCCCTCTGTTTCACCGGCACCAGGTCTAGGGTTCCGTTGAGTTTACTCCTGGACAACACACGCACCAACACTGGAGTACGTTTTCAATGCTTTATTAAAACAAACGACTTAGGAAGTAGCAGGAAAGAGGTAGAAAGAAAACTTGCAGGAGAAACTCAAATATTCTCTGGTAGGGTTCTCTTAACCAAATGTCCTGGTAGAATTCAAATACTATTGAAATGTGCTCCCCTCGTGGGACACACTCCTTGCTCGTCTGGATAGGCCTCTCTCACCGGTCTAGCAGCCAGCATGCAGCACGAATCAAAGTCTCTGCCACAGACTTAGTTGGGAACAAAATCCGTACAATCCTCTGCCACAGGATGTATAAAATTCTCTATAGTGAAAGTCAGTCACAGTGCTTGAACCTTTATGCCGAGCCGGCAACACTATGCTGTATAGTTACTTTTGGATACGTCCTCCAACCGAGTCACCAGGCCCCTCTATAGACCAGCTTGCTGCGTGATCTCTCCAAGACGGGACCTCCCCTGGGATCTCCTCGGTTGTCCAGCTTCGTCACACAGGACCGACAGCTCAGGACCATTCCTCGGCCGCTGTGGTAGGCTCCAGACAAGCCTCTGGACCCACCACTGCGCCGCTGTATTGTGGGCCTCCTGATCGGAGGACCACGAGGTAGCTCCTTAACACATACCTGTCGGCCAGGAGGGCCAGCAGGTGGCTGTAAAACGAACCCCAAAATATGGCATCTGTCCCATAAATACCCTCGCCCAGAATGCAACTCGGAGGACCACCTCAACCGAGCGTGTCTCCGGGACAGAGGAGCATCCATTTGCTTCAACGCGTTGCCTTTCCAACCCTGACCAGTGGTAACAGCGACACTCACCGGTCAGCACGGAAACACGCACAACGTCAGCCAAGCTGGAACAGAGGCAAACTTTAACCTTCCTAACGCACAATTTACTAAATTTACCTAACATGCGGTAGATTATCTATCGCGCTGGTAGATTTGCAGATAGATAGATCGATCTCTATATGAATTTATATATATCTCTATATGTATATATCTATCTAGATATGTCTAAAGAAAATTTTATTATGTATTCAACTAGGAACTCTGCCCAAACAGACAATTTGTACACCACTTCACTACAATGTTTGAAGATTACTATTCATGTACTAAAATATCTGTGTGCTAAAGTATATATTTTGTTTCATTCACATAGGGGAGAAAAGACTCAGACAAGATGAACCCAGTCGCCCCCAACCGCAACACCATAATTGGGAAATCAGCCCAAGCCCCACAGAGGATGTGGAGGAAGGAGAGGTGGGTGACATGGGCACCCCACCAGGTGAGTGTCTGACACAATAGCTTACGTTAATCTATGTATGGCTGCATATTTTGTAAATAAAATTTTCTCCTCTATTTTAGGTGATCTGGTTGTGCTTGAATCAAGCAGCAGCGCCACCCCCGAGGATGTTTATGAAGTATGTGACATGGGCACCCCACCAGGTCAGTGTCTGAGACACCAGCTTATGGTAAGGTAATCTATGTATGGCTGCAGATTTCTAAACACACCTTTTTCCATTCAATTTTAGGTCTGGGTGAACATTTTAGCACAGACAGTGCACAACGCCTAATTGGTCAGATAATGGCCTGGAATGGGGAGATTGATTTAATGCGGAATCGGCTGGATCGTATGCAGCAGGAAATGAAGAACATGATCGATGTTTTGGGCAGAATCTAAATGCCTTTTTTCAACCAAAAAACATCGATCATGTTCTTCATTTCCTTGTTTGCTGACCCCATTCTGGGCCTTCTCTTTTATATTCTTAAAATTATATGCCTGTTTCCAAATATTATAATCCCAAATAGGGATGAGCTTCGAGTTCGAGTCGAACTCATGTTCGACTCGAACATTGGCTGTTCGCAAGTTCGCCGAACAGCGAACAATTTGGGGTGTTCGCGGCAAATTCGAATGCCGCGGAACACCCTTTAAAAGTCTATGGGAGAAATCAAAAGTGCTAATTTTAAAGGCTTATATGCAAGTTATTGTCATAAAAAGTGTTTGGGGACCTGGGTCCTGCCCCAGGGGAGATGGATCAATGCAAAAAAAAGTTTTAAAAACGGCCGTTTTTTCAGGAGCAGTGATTTTAATAATGCTTAAAGTCAAACAATAAAAGTGTAATATCCCTTTAAATTTCGTACCTGGGGGGTGTCTATAGTATGCCTGTAAAGGGGCGCATGTTTCCTGTGTTTAGAACAGTCTGACAGCAAAATGACATTTCGAAGGAAAAAACACATTTAAAACTACCCACGGCTATTGCTTTGCCGACAATACACATAGAAGTTCATTGATAAAAACGGCATGGGAATTCCCCACAGGGCAACCCCGAACCAAAATTAAAAAAAAAAAATGACGTGGGAGTCCCCCTAAATTCCATACAAGGCCCTTCAGGTCTGGTATGGATATTAAGGGGAACCCCGGCCAACATTTTTTAAAAAAATGACGTGGGGTTCCCCCTAAATTCCATACCAGACCCTTCAGGTCTGGTATGGATTTTAAGGGGAACCCCGTGCCAAAAAAAAAAAAAATGGCGTGGGGTCCCCCCAGAAATCCATACCAGACCCTTATCCGAGCACGCAACCTGGCAGGCCACAGGAAAAGAGGGGGGGACGAGAGTGCGCCCCCCCTCCTGAACCGTACCAGGCCACATGCCCCCAACATTGGGAGGGTGCTTTGGGGTAGCCCCCCAAAACACCTTGTCCCCATGTTGATGAGGACAAGGGCCTCATCCCCACAACCCTGGCCGGTGGTTGTGGGGGTCTGCGGGCGGGGGGCTTATCGGAATCTGGAAGCCCCCTTTAACAAGGGGGCCCCCAGATCCCTGCCCCCCCCCTGTGTGAAATGGTAAGGGGGTACTTACCCCTACCATTTCACTAAAAAACTGTCAAAAATGTTAAAAATGACAAGAGACAGTTTTTGACAATTCCTTTATTTAAATGGCCTAATCTGTGCTTCCCAAACATCATCTACCATATCAGCGCTGAAGGACATTGTGACGTTTTTTACTACCACGCTTGATTTTCATTGTAAAATTGTGAGTACCTTTCTATTTTGTTTAATAAATTTAAAAAAAACAATTTTACGCTATGGGAACTCCCTCTCTCTTTACATATTATATACCACGATCCTGAGCCCGCCAGCGAACGCCGTACAGTGGCGCAAAACTGTAACCGCCTGATACCCCCGCAGGGGTGAAGTGATCTGGTGAGTGGCTGCACTTTCAGAGCAATTGAAGGGTTATTATCACAACATCACAAGAAACTGCACAAGATATATGCTAAGACTTGACAACCAGTGTATCACACAGAAGGACTTTTTTATGTATCACTTATGATTGTACAATATTTATCAACATTTTTAGTATATTACCAATCTGACACATGCACGGTACACCTGGGAATCTATATTTAAATTGCACCTAGTGACCTATACGTAGATAAGGAATTGTTCAACAAAAAGGAACAGCGCCAAACCCCTCCACCACTTTTCAATAAATCTCAGCTGTCCCCACTTAGGGTGACTGCTTGTTGGGAGGCAGCAGTTCCAAACCTCACCAAACAAACCTTTACCTCCACTGCGCGGGTTCACCATCCCTTTATTACACTTTTATTGTTTGACTTTAAGCATTATTAAAATCACTGCTCCTGAAAAAACGGCCGTTTTTAAAACTTTTTTTTGCATTGATCCATGTCCCCTGGGGCAGGACCCGGGTCCCCAAACACTTTTTATGACAATAACTTGCATATAAGCCTTTAAAATTAGCACTTTTGATTATTCATGTTCGTGTCCCATAGACTTTAACGGTGTTCGCGTGTTCGAACGAACTTTTTTCCTGTTCGCATGTTCTGGTGCGAACCGAACAGGGGGGTGTTCGGCTCATCCCTAATCCCAAAAAAGGACACCTGTTTTTATTACCAAAAAAATAAAAAAATAGAGGCCTGTTTTTACAAAATAAAAAACGAAAAAAAAATAGAGCCCTGTTTTTACAAAATAACAAACAAAAAAAATATTGAGGCCTGTTTGTTAAAACAAAAAAATAAAAATAAATAAAATCTTTAAAAAAATCACATAATTATAATGTTGAAAATTTAAAAATATAGATATATTTTTGACTATCAAAATTTTTTACAAACACACAAGTGAATGTACACCGAATATTAAAAAATCTGTTTAGTAATGAACAAAATGTGTGACTTCTTCTTTCAATGCTCCATATCAGTTTGTTTAAAGTTAATAGTTGTATACAGTGATAATGGTGCTTATTTACAAATGGAAAATACACTTGGCACTACAAGTGCTCTACGATAACCTAGGAGAAAGCCAAAAAGAAAGCCAAGCAATAAATATATAATTCAAGATTTATTAAATTTTAAAGCGTATCAGCGCATAGTGGTCATGCGGATACGAGCTGGGTTACAGGTGCCGCGTCTTATCTTAATAGATTAGAAAACATAGGACATGAATGGGCGCAAGACTTTATAGGCACAGTAATACTAGGTAAATGATTAAAATAATAGTTTATTAAGAAAATTGTTAAAAGTAGGGGATAAAACAAAGAAACATATAGACTTCAATTCATGGTTACACAGTTTTACAAATTATGCATTCCATACATAGCTAAATGATTAAATTCAGTATTTTGAACAATGTTAAAATAATACAGTCAGCGCAAAAATATAACTAACACAAAATGTAAGCTGCTGTGCACTGAAGGTAAACATATAAAACCTCCGGAAACATATAATACAATAAAGCAGTGCAGCGCTAAACTAAAAGTCCATTAACACAGTCCCTTTAAGATAGAATCAGTTGTAGATAGGAAAACAGTTCTCCACTGTGATGATATAGGTGCTCAAAATTATTCCATGCAGTGCTACGCATCCGTGATACCACCACCGGCCAGCCAAACCGCTCACCTCAGCAAATGGACCCCTGAACTAACAGATCGGTCAAACCAGCATGTACCACGCTAGGTGGAAGGGAATGGAGACTTGTCTGGAAAGATGGTCCCACGGTAGTGGAGATGGCACTCCAAATTGCAGATCATATCCCATGTAATAAAAATGAAGATACATAGTGCACACTGCGTGGCTAAAATAGATATCATTTATTAAAAGTATAAGGTACTCACAAGCACAGCACTAAGCCCTAGTGCTGGGATACAGGTAAAATGTCATCAAAGGATAACGTGGGTTAAATGGCGGCTGCAGTGATGTCAGAAAGCTCCCGCACGCGTATCGTCCTCCTCTGGACTTCATCAGCGGTTAATGGAGATAAAAGACATCACATCTATATATATAGAGCCCAAACAATCTATTTCCTGTAAGGTAAGACACCCCCCTAGGGAACTGTCCAATCAGCTCCAGCTATCATGGGGTGAAAAGGATTGCTTCCTACCAAGCATATCAAGTCACTATGGTAACTCAGGCTCACATGTGATGATGCCCGGTCATGTGACATAAAAACATAGGAAACACCTATTAGCAAAAAGATAGGGTTTCACAGGCCGTCATGACGTCATCACCGCTGGGACGGCCGATCATGTGACCCTCTCTTCTTTAGTATAATCTGACACTGGAACTCTGACACAGAGCCCCACCCCCAGTGTTCAGAGCCTCCCTCTCAGGCCGTCGTTCCCTAAGAACGCCCCTTATGGGTGTGTATTTGGACGGCCGCCGTGACGTCATTGACGTCAGGACGGCCAGTCATGTGGTCTCAATTCAGCGTGTTGATACAGGCTAGAAACGAAAACAGAACGCTCCGGTGGCAGGACGCTCCCCTTGATAACTAGAGCGGCCGTCATGACGTCACCGACGCCAGGACGGCTGGTCATGTGATCCCCCTATCAGGGCTGGAACGCAAACACATACACAGCGCCGTCCCCAGTAGCCTCCTACTCAGGTTGTCCCTATGGCGATCTGCAAGTTGGGGCTTCCGCCTTTATTAAGCCTGTTTTAATATTGATTGATTATAACACCCTAATGTCTCCACTCTATTGTCAAATACTGGGCTCACAAATAGAACTGTATTCCTGTTCACATTATATGCCCACAGCTAGGGGGATGGAAAGGGGATTTAAAAATTATATTAATAAAAAAATTCATAATTAAAAATTCATAATTATAAAATCCGCACATGGGAACATCCCCATGTGCTATACTGACGACCTCACTGCAGCCACCACAACATACCCACCCTATACTTTACAACCCATATGGATATACATGTTACAATATTATAAAGCCGGAAATATCGATTCGCAATCGAATTGCACACAACCCCCCATGTCAATAATGTACATAAGGTATACATCGATTCACAGACTGAAAAATTTACGACACCCACATATGCAATATGAGTATCAGTACTAAAATGTGCACAACTAACCTTCTATATTAGTACGCCATGAAAAAAAATGGCTGTCTAGTTCAATAAACAGTAACCCAAACATTACCCCATAAACGTTATTTGTCAGAGATGAAACAATTTAAGTCGAATTCGACATTGAGTCCCGTGGGTACCCCCACTTGGGTCTCATAAACCCAAAATGACTCACGGCGGCTCAATTGTCGAATGAAGTTCCCCCCCCTCCAATGAGGGGTCACTTTTTCAACCCCCCAAAATTTTAATTTAGCAGGGTTTCGAGCATGGAATAGTCGAAAGTGCTTGGAAACATTATGAGTTACCAAGCCTTTTTTGATGTTATTCACATGTTCCCCTATTCTGATATGCAGAGGTCTAGATGTCCTGCCTATGTACTGGAGGCCACATTCGCACTCCATCATGTACACTACCCCTGTGGTAGAACATGTGATGAAGTCTTTAATTTTATATGATTTATTGGTTGCTGTGGCGACAAACTCTTTACGTTTTTTAATATTACATTTAGCCTGTTTGCATGGTGGACACCGTCCACAGGCAAAAAAACCTGTCAGCACATTGAAGATTCTATTCTCAAACGGAACAGGTGGATCAATCACCCCAGGGGCCAACCTATCACGCAAAGAGGGGGCCTTTCTGTAGACGAATGGCGTACTAATATAGAAGGTTAGTTGTGCACATTTTAGTACTGATACTCATATTGCATATGTGGGTGTCGTAAATTTTTCAGTCTGTGAATCGATGTATACCTTATGTACATTATTGACATGGGGGGTTGTGTGCAATTCGATTGCGAATCGATATTTCCGGCTTTATAATATTGTAACATGTATATCCATATGGGTTGTAAAGTATAGGGTGGGTATGTTGTGGTGGCTGCAGTGAGGTCGTCCGTATAGCACATGGGGATGTTCCCATGTGCGGATTTTATAATTATGAATTTTTAATTATGAATTTTTTTATTAATATAATTTTTAAATCCCCTTTCCATCCCCCTAGCTGTGGGCATATAATGTGAACAGGAATACAGTTCTATTTGTGAGCCCAGTATTTGACAATAGAGTGGAGACATCAGGGTGTTATAATCAATCAATATTAAACAGGCTTAATAAAGGCGGAAGCCCCAACTTGCAGATCGCCATAGGGACAACCTGAGTAGGAGGCTACTGGGGACGGCGCTGTGTATGTGTTTGCGTTCCAGCCCTGATAGGGGGATCACATGACCAGCCGTCCTGGTGTCGGTGACGTCATGACGGCCGCTCTAGTTATCAAGGGGAGCGTCCTGCCACCGGAGCGTTCTGTTTTAGTTTCTAGCCTGTATCAACACGCTGAATTGAGACCACATGACTGGCCGTCCTGACGTCAATGACGTCACGGCGGCCGTCCAAATACACACCCATAAGGGGCGTTCTTAGGGAACGACGGCCTGAGAGGGAGGCTCTGAACACTGGGGGTGGGGCTCTGTGTCAGAGTTCCAGTGTCAGATTATACTAAAGAAGAGAGGGTCACATGATCGGCCGTCCCAGCGGTGATGACGTCATGACGGCCTGTGAAACCCTATCTTTTTGCTAATAGGTGTTTCCTATGTTTTTATGTCACATGACCGGGCATCATCACATGTGAGCCTGAGTTACCATAGTGACTTGATATGCTTGGTAGGAAGCAATCCTTTTGACCCCATGATAGCTGGAGCTGATTGGACAGTTTCCTAGGGGGGTGTCTTACCTTACAGGAAATAGATTGTTTGGGCTCTATATATATAGATGTGATGTCTTTTATCTCCATTAACCGCTGATGAAGTCCAGAGGAGGACGATACGCGTGCGGGAGCTTTCTGACATCACTGCAGCCGCCATTTAACCCACGTTATCCTTTGATGACATTTTACCTGTATCCCAGCACTAGGGCTTAGTGCTGTGCTTGTGAGTACCTTATACTTTTAATAAATGATATCTATTTTAGCCACGCAGTGTGCACTATGTATCTTCATTTTTATTACATGTGATTATTACATGTGGTCACACAGTTGTCGGAAAATCCGATCGTTCTAAACGCGGTGACGTAAAACACGTACGTCGGGACTATAAACGGGGCAGTGGCCAATAGCTTTCATCTCTTTATTTATTCTGAGCATGCGTGGCACTTTGTCCGTCGGATTTGTGTACACACGATCGGAATTTCCGCCAACGGATTTTGTTGTCGGAAAATTTTATATCCTGCTCTCAAACTTTGTGTGTCGGAAAATCCGATGGAAAATGTCCGATGGAGCCCACACACGGTCGGAATTTCCGACAACACGCTCCAATCGGACATTTTTCATCGGAAAATCCGACCGTGTGTACGGGGCATTAGAGTCAAAAATCTTGATCCATATAGTTACATTTTGTAGAAACAGAAGCTATGCAGTGGTGATAATCAAATTCTGTATAGGCTTGACAATGTTGCGCGCCAAATACGCTTCTTCAGGAGCACAGAATTGAATACTGTAATGAACAATACATGTACGGTAAATAATTCATCATGATATAATGTAATTAGATAATATTAAATAAACAATGTAATAAAATAAGAAACGGGCTGTCCCTAAGACTCAAGGAAATGTGCCTGTCCAACAAGGTCCCGGTGAATAACAAGCAATGTGGGGACGTATGTAACATAGTTAAAAATTGGTAATGGGGAAGTGGATTGAATATGAGATATAAACTGCATGATCAGGTGTAAATGAGAAAGGATAGGGGGAAAGAGGAAGGGGGGGGGGGGAGGGGGAAGGGGAAAAGGGGGAGGAGAAATAAGGAGGGGAAGAAAAAGAGGGGGGGGAAGAATTGGGAAAGTAGAGGGAAGGGGAAGGGGAGGGAGGGGGATGGGAGAGGAGGGGAACAAGGGGCGAAGGGAAAGTGTTGCATACAGGTGTAAGTATAAGTTTGATCAGATTACTCAAGTTATAGAGTTAATTGGTAAACCTGTTGAAGGTAGCATGTGAGATGTTTGGGTACCTCCCAACATTTTATTGTTACAAAAGGTAATCGGATTTAAAGTATATGTTACACTTACCCTCATAGGCTTTGTAGCTATGTATAGTGGAGACAACAACCTCATAAGCAAATATGGTAGCTCTCAGTGGTTGATTGGCATCAATTTTAGTTTGATAGGAGGGGATCTGGTGTCACTCAGAGATAAACAACCGTTTACACCGGGATTCGTATGGACTTTGTTATTTAGGAAATTACAATTCCTGATCCCCAATTCTGCTGAGGCTGTTATAAAAGTAGACCCGTAGAGAGAGATAAAAAGCCATGAGTGTTAGGGTATCTGTCAGCGTATTGGAGGCAGTCTCTAGTAAGTATTTGTGGGTCAGAGCTTACCTGGATCTGCAGTAAGAAGTAGTAAATATCACAGGGTAGGTCGCATGGAGCCACAGAGCCGTCTCATAGAGAGCGGCTAGTGATGTGGATAGTACAAGGTGAGACACAGGTAGCGTCTCTTGTACATCCGCCCCGCCTGTAGTCACCAATCGGCGTAGCCGACGTGACGTCATTCAGGCCGGCCGCCGACGCATACTGCGCATGCCTCAATCTCCAAACAGCTGACGGCGCGGCGGGGAGAGAGGAGGCAGCTGCGTCATGGTATCCCAGCAACCGAGTCCACAAGGAAGCAACTGCGCAGACTCCCCACCCCCAGCGCGGACCGAACAGCTGACGGCGCGCCGAGGAGAGAGAGAGCAGCTGCGTCTTGGTATCCTGGCAACCAGGAACACAGAGGCATACTGCAGAGGACTCACCCCTCAGTGGAGGCCTGTCAGCTGCCGGCTCGTCGGATAGGGATGGAGGTATAGTAGGCAGCCGCACCAATGCCGACATGGCAACTGGGAACACCGATTGTGCCAATCACCTAGGGAAAGGTGTGGCGCTGGGCGGCCGCACATTGCTTAAAGCATCGCCAGACGATGCAGGGGGAAGGGCCCATACCATGGTATAGGGGCAGCCTCTGGGTATAGATGTTGGTCTGAGAAGGATAAAGCATATTAAATTAAAGCATGGTAATAATGAATAAAAAGCGGTAGAAGTAATTGTAACAATAATTGAGGTGGGGAAAAAAGATGAGAAATCCACAAATAAACAATATAAAAAGAGAATATAGACATGGCATATATTAGTTTTGATAAATAACAAAAGGTTGTTACAAAGTTTAATACCTATGTCAGAAGAATAAAGCAATTAACCATATGGTACCTGAGCGGAGATAGGGTATCACATCTGCTAGTGTGTAACAGTCAGTTATTACATGGTTTTATAGTTAGACACAGATGACAGAAAAGCCAAACAATATAGAGGGCCAGATAAAGAGGAGTAATTAAATTATTTTATATTTATTTAAAGGAAGGGTTTGTAAGTTTGGGCCTCATTAATTCCAGGGGGAAATGTCAGAGTCTGCATAGAAGACCCCATTATTAATAAATGCATTGGTCCCTCCCCCCAAATCACATTTAGACGAACTAGGTCCCTGGGCGATCAATTAACCTCCAGCCACTTTATAACCACCCCTAAACACAAACAATCGAAACTAGGAATTTCCCAATGTGGCAAATGTTCCTTTTACCCATGGGTAAAAGAAGGCAAATCTTTCCTACTACCAAATGGCGAAGAATTTATACCCAAATTCTATGCAGACTGTGACACAAAAGGAGTGGTATACCTTATGCTATGCCAATGTGGCGCGTTCTACGTAGGGAAAACGATTAGACACTTACGCTGTAGAATCAGGGACCATGTCTATTATTCGGGGGAGGGTAAAATGGTTACAGCAGTTAGTAGGCATCTGGATCTCTACCACAGGTTTAATGTGTCCCTCATTTCATTTATTGTACTAGCAGTAGTCCCAATAGATCCCAGGGGTGGAGATTGGGACAAGGTAGTTTGTCAAAAAGAAACTATGTGTATAGAGCGTCTTTGTGCCACATTTCCCCCTGGAATTAATGAGGCCCAAACTTACAAACCCTTCCTTTAAATACATATAAAATAATTTAATTACTCCTCTTTATCTGGCCCTCTATATTGTTTGGCTTTTCTGTCATCTGTGTCTAACTATAAAACCATGTAATAACTGACTGTTACACACTAGCAGATGTGATACCCTATCTCCGTTCAGGTACCATATGGTTAATTGCTTTATTCTTCTGACATAGGTATTAAACTTTGTAACAACCTTTTGTTATTTATCAAAACTAATATATGCCATGTCTATATTCTCTTTTTATATTGTTTATTTGTTGATTTCTCATCTTTTTTCCCCACCTCAATTATTGTTACAATTACTTCTACCGCTTTTTATTCATTATTACCATGCTTTAATTTAATATGCTTTATCCTTCTCAGACCAACATCTATACCCAGAGGCTGCCCCTATACCATGGTATGGGCCCTTCCCCCTGCATCGTCTGGCGATGCTTTAAGCAATGTGCGGCCGCCCAGCGCCACACCTTTCCCTAGGTGATTGGTGCAATCGGTGTTCCCAGTTGCCATGTCGGCATTGGTGCGGCTGCCTACTACCCCTCCATCCCTATCTGACGAGCTGGCAGCTGACAGGCCTCCACTGAGGGGTGAGTCCTCTGCAGTATGCCTCTGTGTTCCTGGTTGCCAGGATACCAAGACGCGGCTGCTCTCTCTCTCCTCGGCGCGCCGTCAGCTGTTCGGTCCGCGCTGGAGGTGGGGAGTCTGCGCAGTTGCTTCCTTGTGGACTCGGTTGCTGGGATACCATGACGCAGCTGCCTCCTCTCTCCCCGCCGCGCCGTCAGCTGTTCGGCTGGCGTTGGAGATTGAGGTATGCGTCGGCGGCCGGCCTGAATGACGTCACGACGGCTACGCCGATTGGTGGCTACAGGCGGGGCGGATGTACAAGAGATGGTACCTGCGTCTCCCCTTGTACTATCCACATCACTAGCCGCTCTCTATGAGACGGCTCTGTGGCTCCATGCGACCTCCCCTGTGATATTTACTACTTCTTACTGCAGATCCAGGTAAGCTCTGACCCACAAATACTTACTAGAGACTGCCTCCAATACGCTGACAGATACCCTAACACTCATGGCTTTTTATCTCTCTCTACGGGTCTACTTTTATAACAGCCTCAGCAGAATTGGGGATCAGGAATTGTAATTTCCTAAATAACAAAGTCCATACGAATCCCGGTGTAAACGGTTGTTTATCTCTGACACCAGATCCCCTCCTATCAAACTAAAATTGATGCCAATCAACCACTGAGAGCTAACATATTTGCTTATGAGGTTGTTGTCTCCACTATATACATAGCTACAAAGCCTATGAGGGTAAGTGTAACATATACTTTAAATCCGATTACCTTTTGTAACAATGAAATGTTGGAAGGTACCCAAACATCTCACATGCTACCTTCAACAGGTTTACCAATTAACTCTATAACTTGAGTAATCTGATCAAACTTATACTTACACCTGTACGCAACACTTTCCCTTCGACCCTTGTTCCCCTCTTCTCCCATCCCCCTCCCTCCCCCTTCCCTCTACTTTCCCAATTCTCCCCCCCCCCCCCTCTTTTACTTCCCCTCCTTATTTCTCCCCCCCCCTTTTCCCCTTCCCCCTCCTCTCCCCCCCTTCCTCTTTCCCCCTCCTCCCCCCTTCCTCTTTCCCCCTCCCCCCCCCCTTCCTCTTTCCCCCTTTCCTTTCTCATTTACACCTGATCATGCAGTTTATATCTCATATTCAACCCACTTCCCCATTACCAATTTTTACTATGTTACATACGTCCCCACATTGCTTGTTATTCGCCGGGACCTTGTTGGACAGGCACATTTCCTTGAGTCTTAGGGACAGCCCGTTTCTTATTTTATTACATTGTTTATTTAATATTATCTAATTACATTATATCATGATGAATTATTTACCGTACATGTATTGTTCATTACAGTATTCAATTCTGTGCTCCTGAAGAAGCGTATTTGGCGCGCAACATTGTCGAGCCTATACAGAATTTGATTATCACCACTGCATATCTTCTGTTTCTACGTAATGTAACTATATGGATCAAGATTTTTGACTCTAAAACACTGTTCAAAATGCTGAATTTAATCATTTAGCTATGTATGGAGTGCATAATTTGTAAAACTGTGTAACCATGAATTGAATTCTATATGTTTCTTTGTTTTATACCCTATTTTTAACAATTTTCTTAATAAACTAGTATTTTAATCATTTACCTAGTATTACTGTGCCTATAAAGTCTTGCGCCCATTCATGTACTATGTTTTCTAATACTTCAAGATTTGATCAAGATTTTTTATTTTAACAAATTAAATATTCTGGGGCATTGCAATGGCCCCCCTACCCATAAAATAATCAACATATTGATCACGAACTTGACGTCAGATTGTCACTAATAATAAGTCCGGCCTCAGGCCCAACTGGTAAAATATCATTTGGGGAATGTTTCTTCAAAAACTGTGCAGGATGCAGCATGCTAAAATTATGTAATTAAGTTTGTATTCTGCAAGGTTATCGATGTCTGAAACAGGCGGAACCGGCTGGCCAGAATCCAAAAAGCATTCTCAACAACTCTTCTCGCTCTGGCCAGCCAGAAATTAAAAACCCTCCTCTCCAGGGTGAGGGTCCTTTGGGGGAATAGCCTCGTGAGGTGCTTGCTCAGATCGAAGGGTTCATCTGCTATGAAGACAAAGGGGAGTCCTTCCACGTTATCCGCATCAGGTGGCAATCCCAGGCCACCATTCTGGAGACGCTGGTAGAACTCCGCCTGGGCAAATACTCCTCCATCCGACATCCGGCCATTCTTCCCCACGTCCACATACAGAAAGTCATATTGTGCAGACACCACCGCCATTAAGACAATACTATGGAACCCTTTATAATTAAAATAGTATGACCGCCAATGGGGTGGTGGCACGATGTGGACGTGTTTCCCATCTATAGACCCTCCACAGTTGGGAAAGTCCCAACGGTTGGCAAAATGGGATGCCACAGTCTGCCATTCCTGTGGCGTTGAAGGAAACTGGGGAATCAAACAAGAAACCAAAACTCAGTCATTTTAAAAAGAACATTGCAAGAACATTACACTCAAAACATTATTGCCCAGCATAACATTAAATAATTGAAATGTTATTTAATAAATAATATGGAAAGGCACACTTATCAGATTGATCACCCCCTCTGATGGCACATTGTTACATTTTAGGGGGTGGTGAAATTAGAAATTAAGTTTAAGGACACGCAGGGTTTGATTTACTAAAGGCTACAAGACAGTTTGAAAAGTGCAGTTGCTGCAGTCTGCAAGTGCAGTTGCTCCCCAGCTTAGTAAATGAGGTAAGGTAAAGGCTTCATGTTGCAAGGAGTACCCAATCACATGCAAGGGCAATTAATCCAAAAACTTTGTGGCTTGCACATGATTGGATGATGGAAATCAGCAGAGCTTCTGCTCATTTACTAAAGCCCTGGAGCAAATGCACTTGCAGAGTGCAAATGCATTTTGCAAAGTGCAACATATATTTGCTTTTTTCAAATCGACACCACTGAACATTATACCAAATTATCAGGGGGGGGAGGGGATTGGAAATCAAGTAAATGACACACACTGTCATGAAGATCCTGCCAGTAATCGGCGATCCAAGCGCACGGGAACACGGCCACGGGTCCCACTGCGCATGCGCGCGCGTTCACGGGTGCGGTCACGCACGGGCACGCGCGCGCGCACTCCCGCTGGTGTCAGGCGGGCTATTTAAACCGGTCTATCACACACTATCCCCTGTCTGCTCTACAGCGTTCCGTGTGTGTAACCTGATCTGATCTGAGTATCCTGCTATCTGACCCGGCTTCCTGTTTGACCAACCTGCTATCCGCCTGCACCAGACCCTCTTGGCTTGCCTGACCATCCCTCTGTATTATCCCTGGTACCTCTGCTGTCCGACCTATACCGACCACCGGCTTGTTGACCTTCCTGCTGTGCATACCAGCATCCAGTCTACCACCTGCTGCTTGTTCCTGGTTCCAGTCCAGCGTTCCAGGCTCCTACCTGCTGTCTTTTCCAGTCCAGCGTTCCAGTCTACTACCTGCTGTCTGTTCCAGTCCAGCGTTCCAGGCTCCTACCTGCTGTCTGTTCCAGTACAGCGTTCCAAGAAGGCAAATCTTTCCTACTACCAAATGGCGAAGAATTTATACCCAAATTCTATGCAGACTGTGACACAAAAGGAGTGGTATACCTTATGCTATGCCAATGTGGCGCGTTCTACGTAGGGAAAACGATTAGACACTTACGCTGTAGAATCAGGGACCATGTCTATTATTCGGGGGAGGGTAAAATGGTTACAGCAGTTAGTAGGCATCTGGATCTCTACCACAGGTTTAATGTGTCCCTCATTTCATTTATTGTACTAGCAGTAGTCCCAATAGATCCCAGGGGTGGAGATTGGGACAAGGTAGTTTGTCAAAAAGAAACTATGTGTATAGAGCGTCTTTGTGCCACATTTCCCCCTGGAATTAATGAGGCCCAAACTTACAAACCCTTCCTTTAAATACATATAAAATAATTTAATTACTCCTCTTTATCTGGCCCTCTATATTGTTTGGCTTTTCTGTCATCTGTGTCTAACTATAAAACCATGTAATAACTGACTGTTACACACTAGCAGATGTGATACCCTATCTCCGTTCAGGTACCATATGGTTAATTGCTTTATTCTTCTGACATAGGTATTAAACTTTGTAACAACCTTTTGTTATTTATCAAAACTAATATATGCCATGTCTATATTCTCTTTTTATATTGTTTATTTGTTGATTTCTCATCTTTTTTCCCCACCTCAATTATTGTTACAATTACTTCTACCGCTTTTTATTCATTATTACCATGCTTTAATTTAATATGCTTTATCCTTCTCAGACCAACATCTATACCCAGAGGCTGCCCCTATACCATGGTATGGGCCCTTCCCCCTGCATCGTCTGGCGATGCTTTAAGCAATGTGCGGCCGCCCAGCGCCACACCTTTCCCTAGGTGATTGGTGCAATCGGTGTTCCCAGTTGCCATGTCGGCATTGGTGCGGCTGCCTACTACCCCTCCATCCCTATCTGACGAGCTGGCAGCTGACAGGCCTCCACTGAGGGGTGAGTCCTCTGCAGTATGCCTCTGTGTTCCTGGTTGCCAGGATACCAAGACGCGGCTGCTCTCTCTCTCCTCGGCGCGCCGTCAGCTGTTCGGTCCGCGCTGGAGGTGGGGAGTCTGCGCAGTTGCTTCCTTGTGGACTCGGTTGCTGGGATACCATGACGCAGCTGCCTCCTCTCTCCCCGCCGCGCCGTCAGCTGTTCGGCTGGCGTTGGAGATTGAGGTATGCGTCGGCGGCCGGCCTGAATGACGTCACGACGGCTACGCCGATTGGTGGCTACAGGCGGGGCGGATGTACAAGAGATGGTACCTGCGTCTCCCCTTGTACTATCCACATCACTAGCCGCTCTCTATGAGACGGCTCTGTGGCTCCATGCGACCTCCCCTGTGATATTTACTACTTCTTACTGCAGATCCAGGTAAGCTCTGACCCACAAATACTTACTAGAGACTGCCTCCAATACGCTGACAGATACCCTAACACTCATGGCTTTTTATCTCTCTCTACGGGTCTACTTTATAACAGCCTCAGCAGAATTGGGGATCAGGAATTGTAATTTCCTAAATAACAAAGTCCATACGAATCCCGGTGTAAACGGTTGTTTATCTCTGACACCAGATCCCCTCCTATCAAACTAAAATTGATGCCAATCAACCACTGAGAGCTAACATATTTGCTTATGAGGTTGTTGTCTCCACTATATACATAGCTACAAAGCCTATGAGGGTAAGTGTAACATATACTTTAAATCCGATTACCTTTTGTAACAATGAAATGTTGGAAGGTACCCAAACATCTCACATGCTACCTTCAACAGGTTTACCAATTAACTCTATAACTTGAGTAATCTGATCAAACTTATACTTACACCTGTACGCAACACTTTCCCTTCGACCCTTGTTCCCCTCTTCTCCCATCCCCCTCCCTCCCCCTTCCCTCTACTTTCCCAATTCTCCCCCCCCCCTCTTTTACTTCCCCTCCTTATTTCTCCCCCCCCTTTTCCCCTTCCCCTCCTCTCCCCCCCTTCCTCTTTCCCCTCCTCCCCCCTTCCTCTTTCCCCCTCCCCCCCCCCCTTCCTCTTTCCCCCTTTCCTTTCTCATTTACACCTGATCATGCAGTTTATATCTCATATTCAACCCACTTCCCCATTACCAATTTTTACTATGTTACATACGTCCCCACATTGCTTGTTATTCGCCGGGACCTTGTTGGACAGGCACATTTCCTTGAGTCTTAGGGACAGCCCGTTTCTTATTTTATTACATTGTTTATTTAATATTATCTAATTACATTATATCATGATGAATTATTTACCGTACATGTATTGTTCATTACAGTATTCAATTCTGTGCTCCTGAAGAAGCGTATTGGCGCGCAACATTGTCGAGCCTATACAGAATTTGATTATCACCACTGCATATCTTCTGTTTCTACGTAATGTAACTATATGGATCAAGATTTTTGACTCTAAAACACTGTTCAAAATGCTGAATTTAATCATTTAGCTATGTATGGAGTGCATAATTTGTAAAACTGTGTAACCATGAATTGAATTCTATATGTTTCTTTGTTTTATACCCTATTTTTAACAATTTTCTTAATAAACTAGTATTTTAATCATTTACCTAGTATTACTGTGCCTATAAAGTCTTGCGCCCATTCATGTACTATGTTTTCTAATACTTCAAGATTTGATCAAGATTTTTTATTTTAACAAATTAAATATTCTGGGGCATTGCAATGGCCCCCCTACCCATAAAATAATCAACATATTGATCACGAACTTGACGTCAGATTGTCACTAATAATAAGTCCGGCCTCAGGCCCAACTGGTAAAATATCATTTGGGGAATGTTTCTTCAAAAACTGTGCAGGATGCAGCATGCTAAAATTATGTAATTAAGTTTGTATTCTGCAAGGTTATCGATGTCTGAAACAGGCGGAACCGGCTGGCCAGAATCCAAAAAGCATTCTCAACAACTCTTCTCGCTCTGGCCAGCCAGAAATTAAAAACCCTCCTCTCCAGGGTGAGGGTCCTTTGGGGAATAGCCTCGTGAGGTGCTTGCTCAGATCGAAGGGTTCATCTGCTATGAAGACAAAGGGAGTCCTTCCACGTTATCCGCATCAGGTGGCAATCCCAGGCCACCATTCTGGAGACGCTGGTAGAACTCCGCCTGGGCAAATACTCCTCCATCCGACATCCGGCCATTCTTCCCACGTCCACATACAGAAAGTCATATTGTGCAGACACCACCGCCATTAAGACAATACTATGGAACCCTTTATAATTAAAATAGTATGACCGCCAATGGGGTGGTGGCACGATGTGGACGTGTTTCCCATCTATAGACCCTCCACAGTTGGAAAGTCCCAACGGTTGGCAAAATGGGATGCCACAGTCTGCCATTCCTGTGGCGTTGAAGGAAACTGGGGAATCAAACAAGAAACCAAAACTCAGTCATTTTAAAAGAACATTGCAAGAACATTACACTCAAAACATTATTGCCCAGCATAACATTAAATAATTGAAATGTTATTTAATAAATAATATGGAAAGGCACACTTATCAGATTGATCACCCCCTCTGATGGCACATTGTTACATTTTAGGGGGTGGTGAAATTAGAAATTAAGTTTAAGGACACGCAGGGTTTGATTTACTAAAGGCTACAAGACAGTTTGAAAAGTGCAGTTGCTGCAGTCTGCAAGTGCAGTTGCTCCCCAGCTTAGTAAATGAGGTAAGGTAAAGGCTTCATGTTGCAAGGAGTACCCAATCACATGCAAGGGCAATTAATCCAAAAACTTTGTGGCTTGCACATGATTGGATGATGGAAATCAGCAGAGCTTCTGCTCATTTACTAAAGCCCTGGAGCAAATGCACTTGCAGAGTGCAAATGCATTTTGCAAAGTGCAACATATATTTGCTTTTTTCAAATCGACACCACTGAACATTATACCAAATTATCAGGGGGGGGAGGGGATTGGAAATCAAGTAAATGACACACACTGTCATGAAGATCCTGCCAGTAATCGGCGATCCAAGCGCACGGGAACACGGCCACGGGTCCACTGCGCATGCGCGCGCGTTCACGGGTGCGGTCACGCACGGGCACGCGCGCGCGCACTCCCGCTGGTGTCAGGCGGGCTATTTAAACCGGTCTATCACACACTATCCCCTGTCTGCTCTACAGCGTTCCGTGTGTGTAACCTGATCTGATCTGAGTATCCTGCTATCTGACCCGGCTTCCTGTTTGACCAACCTGCTATCCGCCTGCACCAGACCCTCTTGGCTTGCCTGACCATCCCTCTGTATTATCCCTGGTACCTCTGCTGTCCGACCTATACCGACCACCGGCTCGACCACCGGCTTGTTGACCTTCCTGCTGTGCATACCAGCATCCAGTCTACCACCTGCTGCTTGTTCCTGGTTCCAGTCCAGCGTTCCAGGCTCCTTCCTGCTGTCTTTTCCAGTCCAGCGTTCCAGTCTACTACCTGCTGTCTGTTCCAGTCCAGCGTTCCAGGCTCCTACCTGCTGTCTGTTCCAGTACAGCGTTCCAGTCTACTACCTGCTGTCTGTTCCAGTCCAGCGTTCCAGGCTCCTACCTGCTGTCTGTTCCAGTCCAGCGTTCCAGTCTACTACCTGCTGTCTGTTCCAGTCCAGCGTTCCAGTCTACTACCTGCTGTCTGTTCCAGTCCAGCGTTCCAGGCTCCTACCTGCTGTCTGTTCCAGCCCAGCGTTCCAGTCTACTACCTGCTGTCTGTTCCAGTCCAGCGTTCCAGGCTCTTACCTGCTGGGTTCCTGGTCCTTCCTGCATTCCAGTCTCTGTCTTCAGTCTTCTCTTGGCTTCAGATTCCAAAGGGTGCCACCACTACTGAACTCCAACGACTGTTGATCCTGCCAGGCACCCATACCACTCCTCACTCCTGGCCCTCTGTCTCCATTCCAGGGGAACGGGAGTGGGAGTTGTAAGGGAGGTCTTTCTCTGCACTTCAGGCTCAAAACCTACCAGGTACGTGACACACACACACACTATTTAGATGGAGTTTAGGGTGGGGGAGGGGATTGGTAATCGAGTTAATTACACACACACTATTTGGATGGAGTTTAGGGGGGGGGGTTGGTAATCGAGTTAATTACACACACACTATTTGGATGGATTTTAGGGGGGGTTGGAAATCAAGTAAATGACACACACACTATTTGGATGGAGTTTAGGGGGGGGGGATTGGTAATCAAGTTAATTACACACATACTATTTGGATGGAGTTTAGGGGGGGGGATTGGTAATCGAGTTAATTACACACATACTATTTGGATGGAGTTTAGGGGGGGAGGGGATTGGTAATCAAGTTAATTACACACACACTATTTGGATGGAGTTTAGGGGGGGAGGGGATTGGTAATCGAGTTAATTACACACACACTATTTGGATGGAGTTTAGGGGGGGAGGGGATTGGTAATCCAGTTAATTACACACACACTATTTGGATGGAGTTTAGGGGGGGAGGGGTTTGGTAATCAAGTTAATTACACACACACTATTTGGATGGAGTTTAGGGGGGAGGGGTTTGGTAATCGAGTTAATTACACACACACTCTTTGGATGGAGTTGGGGGGGATTGGTAATCGAGTTATTTACACACACACTATTTGGATGGATTTTAGGGGGAGTTGGAAATCAAGTAAATGACACACACACTATTTGGATGGAGTTTAGGGGGGGGGGGATTGGTAATCAAGTTAATTACACACATACTATTTGGATGGAGTTTAGGGGGGAGGGGTTTGGTAATCGAGTTAATTACACACACACTCTTTGGATGGAGTTGGGGGGGATTGGTAATCGAGTTATTTACACACACACTATTTGGATGGAGTTTAGGGGGGGGGATTGGAAATCAGGTAAATGACACACACACACTATTTGGATGGAGTTTAAGGGGGGGGGGGATTGGTAATCGAGTTATTACACGCACACTATTTGGATGGAGTTTAGGGGGGGGGGATTGGAAATCAAGTAAATGACACACACACTATTTGGATGGAGTTGGGGGGTGGGATTGGAAATCGAGTTAATGACACACACACACTATTTGGATGGAGTTTAGGGCAAGAAAACTACAATGCAGCTGATAAAATTAAAAGTGAGTAGACTAGGTGGATATGTGCCCAGCATTGCATGCTGGGGAGGTTAGTGAAGGCAAATATGCATGCAGGACAAAAAAGAACATGAAAAAATTACTGCATGCATGAGGACAAAAAGGGGACATTCGCACTATATTGCAATCATGGTAAGTAGTGTTTGAGTAAAGAAATACATTACATTATCAAACATTAAATAAAATAACGTGATGCTAATAAAGGATAAAAATTCTTACCTTAATATAGTCCTTCTGCTGGACCTGAATGATGGCAGAACAGGTCTCTGGGATAATGATCCCCAGAGTCTAGGGGGAGATGCCTGTCGAGAACTTAAGGTCCTGCAGGCTTCTCCCTGTCGCCAAGTACCGCAACGTGGTGACTAGCCTCTGCTCCGGAGTGATGGCTTGCCTCATGCAGGTATCCTGCCTGCTGATATAAGGGGTGAGCAAAGCCAACAAACGGTCAAAAATGGGGTCCTTCATCCGGAGAAAGTTCCTGAAATCCTCAGGATTATTCTCATGGATCTCACGGAGCAATGGCATGTGACAGAATTGGTCACGCTGGAGCAACCAATTCTTCGTCCATGAACTCCTCCTCGCCCTGTTCATGGACTGGTCTTGGGCTGAAGAATGAACTACAGCACCAAGCATATACAATGCATGAGCTCTACGACGAGTACGTACACGTAACATGGCTTCAAAACGGTAGGCTGGTCAGAACGCACTTAACAGAACGCACTGAAAAACAGCAAGGCCTTTGAAGAGCGACCTGAAAATCAGCAACGAGCGGACAATAAAACAAAGATTGCTCAATGCCAACTGACCAAACGCACTGAAAAGCAGATACAAACCTCACAAGCACAGACTGAACAACAGTTAAAAACGAACTGAAAAATACGAGTCTCACAAGCGCGAATCGTTTCTCACCAAACTTCTACTAACACAAGATAAACACGAGATTAGCAGAAGGAGCCCAAAGGGTGTCGTATGGGCTATTGAACTTCCGTTTTATAGTCTAGTCGGACTTGGTGTACGTCACCGCATACTAGGCTGTCGGACTTTCGTGTGATCGTATGTAGGCAAGTCCGTTCGTTAGAAAGTCCACCGCAAGTCTGCCAAAAGTCCGTCGAAAGTCTGTCGGATGGGCTGTCGGACTTTTGAAGCCGAAAAGTCGGACCGTGTGTACGCGGCATTATTAAGCTGAATTGCCTTGCTGATCAGAACTGTCAATCCATTGGCAGGTAAAACAGAAAACATACAGCGTATGTATTTTTATCTGTGTTTTTAGCTGTGTGGCTGGGCTGTAAAGGAATTGTACATTTTCAGATGTTGTCATTGTTTCAACTAGTTATTAGTGTAGTTTAGGTTTGCACTGATACTGGTATCGGTGCTGATACTAGGCATTTTTGCGAGTATCGGTACTCGTGAAAATGCTTCGATACCCGAAACCGAAAGTGACGTCAACTTGAGAGCGGAACGCCTCCTCCTCCCCTCCGCCTGGCTTTCTTCTCTGGTGCAAAACCGTCAATGCATAGGCCGACCTGGGCACTGCAATTCGCCCACCACTCCCGCAGTTTCCAGTGCTCCTCTAGCACTTTGCAATGTGTAAGGAGGAACCCCGAGGCAGAGCATGTTAGTACTGCCTATGTGGGCGTGATCTGTATTGCTCCAATCACAGGGGATGGAGAGGAGAGGCGGCAGCGATCGAAGCAGTAGACATCCCTCCAGCACAAGCAGCAGTGGTAAGATCATGTCAAGCTCCAAGGTAGTACTGGGGAGGGGTGGTGTACTGGGAGGGGTGGGCTCCCTCTTCCAAGCCCTCCTCTGCCCCTGACACTTGCTGGCAGTCTCCTATCCTGCATGGTATACATCTTGAGCACAGTACTAAGAGCACTTCCTCCCCATCCAATTCCCTTACAGCTACAATGTGCACAGTATATAGTTAACTACTGCAACTAAGTTGCCGTTCCTTAGTTCCTACCATGGAATTTCACAGGTCCTAACTGCAACCAGTAGCTAGCTATACACTGTGCTCATTGTAGCTGTAAGGGAATCGAATTTCAGCTCCAGTGTGTGTTGTGTGGGGAGCAGGAGCTCTGCCAGTGTCCAGGCTGTGTACAATGCAGGGATGGGAGACAGAGCTATGCCTAGTGCACTGCCAGCAGTGATCCCTGTGCTGTGCCCTCCTACCCCCCTCACTGTGCCCTCCTACCCCCAAGTACTATGCCCTCCTACCCCCTTACTGTGCCCTCCTACCCCTTTACTGTGCCCTCCTACCCCTTTACTGTGCCCTCCAACTCCCTGTACTGTGCCCTCCTAACCCCCTGTACTGTGCCCTCCTAACTTCCTTACTGTGCCCTCTTAACCCCCTGTACTGTGCCCTCCTACTAACCTCCTGTGCCCTCCTAACTCCCTTACTGTGCCCTCCTAACTCCCTTACTGTGCCCTCCTACCCCTTAATGTGCCCTCTTAACCCCTGTACTGTGCCCTCCTAACCCTCTGTAATGTGCCCTCCTAACCCTCTATACTGTGCCCTCCTACCCCCTGAACTGTGCCCTTCTGCCCCCCGTACTGAACCCTCCTGTCTGCCCTGTACTGTGCCCTCCTGCCTCCTGTGCCCTCCCTGTGTTGTGTCCTCCTGCCCTCCCTGTGTTGTGTCCTCCTGCATTCATCTTCCCTCCACCAGCTGTCATCTCTGCCCCCATGTCCCCCAATGACCCTCCTTCCCCCCTCTCAGTAATCACAGCCTATTCTATCCCAACTCTCCCACCCCACAATCCCTATTTCACCCCACCCTCAACTACCCTGCCATCACTTACCCCTCTACTCGCCCATCCCACCCTGCCCTCACCAAGCCTCACCCAACTCCCTAACAACCCCCTCCCCCACCTCCCAATCCACCCCTCTACCTACTCTTCCAAGGCGTTCAGTACTCATACTCGGTGTTAAAAAAATGGTATCAGTGCATACCTAGTGTAGTTATACTGTGTTGTTTGTTTGCCTTACCTTATAATGATGGGTTCATGTGTTGTAATAGCAGTTTGCAGTGTCATGGCTGTTTAATTTTCCTGTATCCATATATTCATTCACCTAGCTTATCCCTATTCACCAGAGGGAGAGGAGGCAACTTCTTGTTCCAGGTCACTTAGCATCCAGTACATGCCTCGTCAGTTCTTTGTGTTGCATGACAACTGTTAGTGAGACAGTGGTTGCAAGAGTGCAGTGAGGTTCGAGTGCTTGTGAGATGTCTAGCAGACTGTGCAGGTAATTGGCTGCTGCTTCACCAGGGATGGATAAGATTGCCAGGACAGCAGATAGCAACAGGTGCAGCAGACTCTAAGCTGATAGATGGCAGACTGGCAGTGGCTTGGCTGGCAAATGATGGACTGCTGGTGCAAGCAGGCTAGTGGGCAGATGATCGTCAGGGACCACGTAAGTACCATTCTGGTCAGGGGATGCTGAGCAGACAGAAACAAAACAGGATGCATGGTCAGGCAAGCCAGGTCAGTAACAGATGGTCCAATGAGGCATGGATAGCAGGCAGGAGATGGGTCAAGGCACAGGCCAGTCAGTGTAAAAAAAAAAGGCAGATAAGCATGAGGCAAAGCAGGGTCCAGAGACAAGCTGAGGTCAGAACAGGTAGCATTCAAGCGTGGTCAAGATGAGCCGGGTCAATCACAGAAGTAAACACAGGAACTGACACAGAAACACAGGAACCGGACTAGTACAGCTGCTGAGCTAAAATAGTCCACTTGGTGCATGTATCAGCTGTGCCAGGGTGTCTGTATGCGCCTCAAAGCTTCATTTGTACTATGGCCAGCACTTCTTTAACAGGCTTTGAGCACAGGACAACGAATGACACTATGAAACTACTTGATCAATGCACATCTAATGCATGTGAATCTAACCTTAATCTAATCCAGTTTAACCCTGCACAGTTCCGATTTGACAGCATTCCTGGGTCATCTCCTGCATACAGACAGGAAGGAGGAGCTGGAAGGGGGAGAGCAGAACCTGCACCTCTTCCAGGCTCTTTCCTCCTCTCTGCTTTTGTCACTACTGGTTTAGTGAGTTCCAGCAGCTGTAACATCTGAGGTATTTAAGTTTCAGAGAGGGAAGGGGGAATTTGAATATGGAGGAGGTGGGGGAATTTGTGCTAGGATGGGGGATTTGGAGGAGGGAGAGGACTTGTGCTAAGTGGGGGGATTTTGGGGGGGGGGGTTGGGAGGAAGATTTGTGCTGGGAGGGGGATTTGGGTTGTAGAGGATTTGAGGATTTGTGCTAGGAGGGGAATTTGGGGGTGGGGGTGGGGGGTAAGGGTTAGAGATGTAAGGGATTTTGAGTGCAGGTATCCAACAACAGCAAGAATGATCAGTTCAGTGTAGCTTTATGTAGGAAACTGAAACCAGACTGTGTATGGTAAAGTAAAATTGATTAATAATAAAACAAACACATCCAGCACCAACAAACATAAAACACAACAAAAGTGAAGCTATACAGCATGTGAACGATGAACCAAGTGACAAAATACCTATTTAGCAACCTAACTATAATACAATATGTATATAAAAGTGGAACACATACAAAAAGGGTAAGAGAAGAGATGGAAGGAGATGGATCATTTAGGAAGCCAGAATTGGGATCAGGAATAAAGGGAGAAGATGTGAAGTAGAAGGTACTGGAACAAAATCACAGCAGGAATCAGGATCAATGTTAGTAGCAGCGCTTCAGTAACCAAGTGTAGCACCCTCTAGCTAGTGCGTTAGATGTATATAAGTTTGTTAGTGTAGGAGAATTGGTCTGGCTAAAAGCCAGGCCTGGGTTGAATCTGGGTCCGGGCTGAGTGAAGAAAGTTAGGTAAAGAGTTATATACAGTACCTTTCCAGCAGCCAGGCTCAAGTGAGACTGATTACTAGGATCAGCTGGTTACTGTGTGACACCCGCTGGTGGCCACTAGAACGACACTCTTCCACCTTGGGCACCACAGTGCCACCAGCAGGTGACCCAGTTCCCAATAAGAGGATTTGTGCTAGGAGTGGGTGATTTTTTTGGGGGGTGGGGAGATTTGTGCTAGGGGGGTTAATAGGTGGGAGAGGATTTATGGTAAGAGGGGTAATGGGGTTATTGGGTGGGCAAAGATGTGTACTAGGAGGGGGGGTTTGTATTGGGAGGAAGGTAATTTTTTGCATTTCAGTTTGGGGAAAATGTTGGCTTGCAGAAGAGATTTATGCTCAGGTAGTTGAATGTGCAGATTAGTGCTGTATATTTTTTTGAGGGTAGGGGGAGGAGATTTTTGATGAGACATGATGCTCACGCATTGTAAGGGGGTGGGCAGTTTGTCATATACTTCCTGGGTGCTAGATGATTTTACCGACACTGCAACTAAGCCCCATTTTTTTAAAAGGAGAAGTGCAGGAAGTGAAAAAAAAATAGCGCTACCCCCACAGGGGCTGCTGGTATTAACTAGTTCTCCCCCAAACAGTACAGTGGCCACCAGCCACCAAAGCAACAGTCCATTCTCCTGGCTCCGATAAACAGTTTAGGGGTTGTCTTTTGTGATTTATTTCTGATAAAGCTTGCAACAGGAGAGGGATTAGGGCAAGGGATACTTCAAGATGGTTAGTATGTACCAATTAGAGTATAGTCTTCTCCTTAGGCAACTGTGAATATTGGATAGTCTAGAGCAGGGGTCTCAAACTCAAATTGCCTGAGGGCCACATGACACGTTTTCATATCCCATGGGGGCCGCATGCAAACTTTTAAAACTTCAAAAGCAATAAACTATACCAGCAATAATATACTATACTATACCCAGCACTGGTGTCAGCAAACGCATTATTAACCCCCAGCACTGGTGTCAGTAAATGCATTATTAACCCCCAGCATTACCCCCCTACACTGCACAAATAGCCCCACACTCCATAAAATACCCCCACACTACACAATTACCCCCCACACTGCACAATCACCATCCACACTGCATAAAATACCCCCCACACTGCACAGATCTCTACCCCAGTCACCCCACTAAGGACTTTGCCTCAGTGTGATGCTCACTCACCTCTCCTGGCAGTCAGGATCATCTGCCTCCCGAGTCCTCCCCTCCTGGCTTCCATACAGGCCTAGTGACAGGGGACCCAGAGAACACAATCTCCTGCCCTGAGGTGGCAGCAGGACCCTGGTTTGGGGCTCTGGTCGATCGTCAATGCCTAGGTGGGCGGATCGATGAGGGTGGGCGGATCAATGAGCGGATCCTTCCTCCGCTCCTTCCTCTGCTCTGTTCTCTCTCTGGCTGCAGCAGCGTGCAGCGGAGAGGACAGAGGAGATGAAGAGGTAAAGCTCTTTGGCGCCTGCGCCTCCCCATCTGCGGTGCCTGGGTGCAGTTCAAAAAGACCTCCTGGATAGAGGTCGACCGATATGGGTTTTTCTCTGGCCGATGCCGATACCGATATTTAGAAATCGGGGTGGCTGATGGCCGATATATGATGCCGATTTTTGTGGCCGATATTTTAGGCCGATTAAAAAAAAAAAACCTCACCCTCTCCACTCCTCCCTGCTTGCTCCTGTCACTCTACCACACACTTGATGTCCTCAGTACAGATGGCACTGGTTGGCTGTGGCAGGTGGCACTGTCTGTCACTGGCAGGTGGCACTAATTGGCAGGTGGCACTGCTTGGCACTGGCAGGTGGCACTGGCAGGTGGCACTGATTGGCAATGGCACTGGCAGGTGGCACTTATTGGCAGTGGCACTGGTTGGCACTGGAAGGTGGCACTGGCAGGCATTGGCAAGTGGCACTGCTTTGGAACTGGCAGATGGCACTGGTTTGGAACTGGCAGGTGGCACTATTGGCACTGGCAGGTGGCACTGATTGGCATGGCACTGGCAGGTGGCACTGATTGGCGTTGCACTGGCAGGCACTGGCAGGTGGCACTGATTGGCACTGGCAGGTGGCACTGGCAGGTGGCACTGATTGGCAATGCCACTGGCAGGTGGCACTTATTGGCAGTGGCACAGGTTGGCACTGGAAGGTGGCACTGGCAGGCATTGGCAAGTGGCACTGCTTTGGAACTGGCAGATGGCACTGGTTTGGAACTGGCAGGTGGCACTATTGGCACTGGCAGGTGGCACTGATTGGCGTGGCACTGGCAGGCACTGGTTGGCACTGGCAGGTGGCACTGATTGGCGTGGCACTGGCAAGTGGCACTGGTTGGCACTGGCAGGTGGCATTGATTGGCAGGGGCACTGGTTGGTGGTGGCACTGGCAGGCACTGGTTGGCGGTGGCACTGATTGGTGGTGGCAGGTGGCACTGGCAGGTGGTACTGGTTGGAGGTGGCAGGTGGCACTGGCAGACTGGTTAGCACTGGCAGGTGGCACTGATTGGTGGTGGCACTGGCAGCTGGCACTGACAGATGGCACTGGCAGGTGGCACTGGCAGGTTTCACATTGAGCGGAGTGTAACCGTGTCTGAAACTGACAAGGAGCTGTCCACAATCAGCGCTTGATCTTTGTGTGAAGCTGACATGTAACACAGAGGAGAGAGACAGAGGGATCTGTCAGAATTGAGGTTGATGTGGGGGTGGGCGGGACCCGGCCGGGGTAGGTGGGACCAGCAGCTATCAAACACCAGCCAATGATTGGGCTACTTAAGAAAAGGGGCGGGCCACATACACGTAGCGGCCCGCCCAGATCCCATTGGCTGGTGTTTGATATTGGCCGGGTCCCGCCCACCCCGGCCGGGTCCCGCCCACCCCCGACATCAACCTCAAATCTGACAGATCCCTCTGTCTCTCTCCTCCTGTTACGTGTCAGTTTCACACAAGCATCAAGCGCTGAGTGTGGAGAAGGGAGGAGGAACGGCAGCTATATATCGGCCTAATGGCCAAATATCGGTCGACCTCTAGTGCTGGATCGGCCCTGCCTGCGGGCCATTTTTAACCGGTCCGCGGGCCGCAAATGGCCCGCGGGCCGGTACTTTGAGACCCCTGGTCTAGAGCCTCACAGCTGGGGATCACAAAGGCAAGTCTCTTTGGCATCTGGTTACCCTGTACAACTACACAGCTATTGTTACCCAGTGCAATCTCAGGGAAACTGCACAGTACAGGAGGGCACTTTTCTCTAAGTTCACAGGCCAGGACACTGCTGAGGATGCCGAATGGCCATTATCTGACACTATAAGAGCTGTCTCAATTCAAGCTACCCCTGGCACTCATATCCTAAAAGTCACCAGAAATGAATTCAGAATTGTTACAAGTCCCCTGGAAAGCTACCACATTCCAGCTTCCTGGAATCTAGTGAGTGAGACAGCCCTTCTTTAGACCAAATCCCTTTGGTGAAGTCCTGCTGTTAGTCCCAGTCCCAGCTATGCCACCACTGAGACCTCACAGAACAGCAACTACAGATCTATAGAGTAAATTGTTTGCCTATTCTTCCGTGCCAAAATAGCTCAAGCTCTGTCAGATTGAATGGAGAACATCTTTGAACAGCAATTTTCAAGTCTTGCCACATATTCTCAATTGGATTCAGGTCTTGACTTTGACTGGGTCATTCTAACACATGAATATGCTTTGATCTAAACCACAGGTGTCAAACACAAGGCCGGCGGGCCAAATTCAGCCCACCAGGCCTTGCCAAGTGACCCAAACAGTGGCCTCTGGCCCACACCTGTTTGTTTTTCCCACTGCCAAGTCTCCCAAGAGTAAACATCCTCCCCATCAGTCCCGCGAGCGGCGCCGGATTCTGACAGTGCATGTGCGGCCCGTTGGTCTCCAAGGGGACAGGAATAAGCATCTCCTGCTCTCTCTACCTCAGTCCCTTCAGCGGCGCCGGCTTTTTTGTGAGCTGAGTGCATGCACGGTCGGCCCGGCATAGCTGTTAGGAAACTCCACCACTGACAGCTATGCCGGGCCAGCCGGCTATGTTTTTTTATTTTTTTTCATCCAGCGGGCTAAATCCTGAGGGCGGGCTTTTTGAGGACTTGATGAAAAGAGGCAGCATTGTGCTGACGACATTCATTTTTTTTGATTTTACAAAGGGAAAGTACAACAAATTGAACTCAAAATACAGTGCTGGTCTCAAATATCCATCTGTTCCAATTCTTGAATACAGGTAAGGAATCTATTACATTTAATATCAGTGAGGGCACCACAATCATCATCACTTAGTTACACTTAGGAAGGACTTGCTAAAGCATCAGTGGAGGAGACACCTTTTTCCCATATTAACTCTTACAGGAGAGAATTTCCCTTCTTAGGGGTAGATTTCCTCTCACTTCTTGTTGTCTCCCTCCGTTTGTAAGTAGGAGTCGTTTGTAAGTCGGATGTTTGAAAGTAGGGGCCTGCCCTATATACTCTGCAGAAATTTAGGCACTGCAACCCCTCACAGATACTCTACTTTAGCGCAGGAACAAGCCCTGCTGCAAAATATTACAGCAAAAATTGTAATTACACGCCCCTGTTGAACAGGGGCAGAAAAATTGGGCCTTAGGCACTGGTGGTGGTGCCACAACACTGCAACCCCTCACAGATACTCTAGTTGAGCGCAGGAACAAGCCCTGCTGCAAAATATTACAGCAAATATTGTAATTACACACCCCTGTTGAACAGGGGCAGAAAAATTGGGCCTTAGGCACTGGTGGTGGTGCCACAACACTGCAACCCCTCACAAATACTCTAGTTGAGCGCAGGAACAAGCCCTGCTGCAAGATATTACAGCAAAAATTGTAATTACATGCCCCTGTTAAACAGGGGCAGAAAAATTGGGCCTTAGCCACTGGTGGTGGTGCCCAGAACCAAAAATGTTCTTAGAAGCTATCAACATGAACATTGAGAAGGAATAGGATAGTCACTCAGCATAACAGGATAGTCACTCAGCATTAGCATAGGCAGTCTTCAGGGGATCTCACATTCATAAAAAAATTAGTCGGTTACATTAGCATCAAGTGCTTGGCGATCCAAGACTGATTCATTTTTATGAAGGTGAGCCGATCAACCGAGTCGGTGGACAGGCGCACTCTGTGATCGGGTACAAAGACTCCAGCAGCACTAAATGTGCTTTCCGAAAAAACGCTGGATGCAGGACAGGCCAGTAGCTCAATTGCATACTGTGCAAGCTCTGGCCAGTGATCCATCCTCAAGACCCAGTAACCCAGAGGATTTTTGGTTGGAAAGGTCTCCAAGTCTGATCTTGCCCCTAGGTATTCCTGCACCATGTAAATCAGACGCTGGCAATGGTTGCTGAAACCGATCAGGCCTTGGGGCTGCTGAGTAAAAAGTTGTCTGAACGCATCTGTCACACAGCCACCTTCTCAAACGCTCCTTCTGTGACTGACGGAAGCCTCAGTAACACGTTGTCCAGGACCAGGAATTTTGTAAACTCCCAGGCTCTGGAAATGCGTTGCACAAACCTTTCTGCAAGGCCTCTCGAAGATGTTTCATCCTCTGCTCCCTCTGTGATGGCTGGATTAGTTCCGCAACCTTACCCTTGTAATGTGGATCAAGGAGGGTTGCCAGCCAGTACTGATACCTCTCCTTGATACCACGAATCCGAGGGTCCTTTCGCAGGCTTTGCAGGACCAGGGAGGTCATGCAGCGTAGGTTTGCTGAGGCATTCAGTCCAGAGTCCTCTGGGTCACTAAGGATGACCTGATCCGCAGCCACCTCCTCCCAGCCACATATAAGTCCATGGGATTCTGGGAAATGTAAACGATCCCTTGAAGACTGCTGCTGATGCTGAGTGCTAGGCTCCACCTCCATGCTGACACAATCCTCCTCCTCTTCCTCTTCCTGTGTGATCGGCGGGCCCGCAGGAACACTGTCTGGATAAAGGGGGCCTAGAGAGGTAAGGAAGTCCTCCTCTTCCTCCCTCTGTTCTGCCTCAAGTTCCCTGTCTATTATTCCAGCAGCGTGTGCTCCAACAAGTAGACAAGAGGGACAGTATCACTGATGCATGCACTGTCACTGCTCACCATCCTCGTGGCCTCCTGAAATGTTGACAGGACAGTGCACGCATCCTTGATCATGAGCCACTGGCGTGGCCAAAAAGAGCCAAGCTCCCCTGACCCTGTCCTGGTGCCATAGTCGCACAGGTACTCATTGATGGCCCTCTGCTGTGTGTGGAGCCGCTGCAGCATGGCCAATGTTGAGTTCCATCCTTTGGGCATGTCACAGATTAGGCGGTTCTTGGGCAGGTTGTATTCCTTTTGGAGGTCAGCCTGCCAAGCACTATAATTATATGACCGGCGGAAATGCACACAGACTTTCCTGGCCTGCCTCAGGAGATCCTGTCAGCCCAGGTAACTGCACAAGAACCGCTGCACCACCAAATTAAGGACGTGAGCCAAACAGGGAATATGGGTGAAGTGTCCCTGTAGGAGGGCGGAGAGGAGGTTGGTGACATTGTCGCAAACCACCATTCCTGCCTGAAGCTGGCGTGGCATCGCCCTGTCCAGCGAGGCCAAGTCATTGCCTTCCACATGTCGGTAGAGCCGGAATCGCCTTCCGTGAAAAAAAGTGGCGTTTGGGAACCTTCCACTGAGGTACCGCACATTCCACAAATTTACGAAAGGGGGCAGAGTCTACCAGCTGAAAAGGCAGCAGTTGGAGTGCTAGCAATTTAGCCAAGCTAGCATTCAGCTGCTGGGCATGTGGATGCCTGGGACCGAATTTCTTTCACCAGTTTAGCAACTGGGGTAGGGAAATTTGCCTGCTACAATCGTACGTTGGTGTAGCGATAGCAGATTGCCCGCAAGTACTTGGCACACCTAATTTTACACCTTCATTCCTCTCAGTGCAGGTTACTGAGAGAACTGAAGGTATAGTGGGGTTGGAGATCCCAGCTGATGAGGAGCAAGGAGAGGTCCGCCTTGTTCTTTGGTGTGGGTCTTTTAAGTACGCTTGCCAACGGACTGCATGGGAGTTCGACATATGTCTGGTCAAGCATGTGGTGCCCAAGCGGCTGCTGTTTTGGCCACGCTTGATACGCTTCAGACATATGTGGCAAATAGCAACGGTGCGATCTGCTGCAAACATCTCAAAAAAGGCCCACACCAAAGAACTTTTGGAAAATCGCACGGACTCAGCAGCGCCCTACACATGTGGAGCTGCAGTCGGTTGGCTGCCCTTAAGCTGGCCCCTGGAGGGCATCCTGCCTCATTGGAGATGTGCCTCCTCCTTCTCCTTTCTCCTATCAGGCACCCACGTAGAGTCAGTGACCTCATCATCCCCTCCCTCCTCATCACTGCTGCAAACCTGGCAGTATGCTGCAGCTGGGGGAACATGACTGCCAGTTTGTTGTCCTTCTTGGGCACCCCCTCTCTCTGGGCTCACGTTACTGCCTTCCTCAATCTGGGTACCATCATCGGAGCCTTCAAAACGCTGCACATCCTCCTGCACCATGTACCCAACACTGTAGTCGAACAGTTCGGGGGACTGCTCAGGGCATGATGGTGGGGCTAGGGAAGGAGTGACTGATGACATTGAGCCGATGGAAGAGGCCGCTTTGGCAGCTGCAATGGCAGCCAAAGTACTCCGAGCCTGGGTGACAGAGGATGAGGAGGATGAGGATGGCTTGGTCATCCACTCTACCAACTCTTCTGCAGTTGTGGCTCAACACAGCCAGCTGCCGAAAAAAGGACAAGCGTGCCCCACGGCCACGTGCTGAGGATGCACCGTGTCCAGGACCAGCAATGTTAGCTGTAGACACAGAGCCTGCTTGCCTTCTTTTAATGGCCTGTGAGCGTCTGCCTCTCCTTGTTGGCCTTCCAGACATACTGTATTTGATGTATTTGTAATGTATTTGAATGGGTACACCAGGAATGGCCTGCAGTGAGATGTAGCTGCACAAAGCTGGGATTAGGGAAGAGCCGAACACCCACCTGTTCGGTTCGCACCAGAACATGCGAACAGGCAAAAAATTTGTTCAAACACGCGAACAACGTTAACGTCTATGGGACTCGAACATGAATAATCAAAAGTGCTAATTTTAAAGGCTTATATGCATGGTATTGTCATAAAAAATGTTTGGGGACCTGGGTCCTGCCCCAGGGGACATGTATTAATGCAAAAAAAAGTTTTAAAAACGGCCATTTTTTCGGGAGCAGTGATTTTAATAATGCCTAAAGTGAAACAATAAAAGTGTAATATTCCTTTAAATTTCATACCTGGGGGGTGTCTATAGTATGCCTGTAAAGGGGCGCATATTTCCCGTGTTTAGAACAGTCTGACAGCAAAATGACATTTTAAAGGAAAAAAAGTCATTTAAAACTACTCGCAGCTATTAATGAATTGTCGGTCCGACAATACACATAACAGTTCATTGATAAAAACGACATGGGATTTCCCCACAGGGGTACCCTGAACCAAAATTTTTTAAAAAAATGGCGTGGGGGTCCCCCTAAATTCCATACCAGGCCCTTCAGTTCTGGTATGGATATTAAGGGGAACCCTGTGCCAAAATTTAAAAAAAAAATGGCGTGGGGGTCCCCTTCAAAATCTATACCAGACCCTTCAGGTCTGGCGTGGATTTTAAGGAAAACCCCGCACCAAAATTTAAAAAAAAATGGTGTGGGGTCCCCCCAAAAATCCATACCAGACCCTTATCCAAGCACGCAACCTGGCAAGCCGCAGGAAAAGAGGGGGAGATGAGAGAGCTCCCCCCCTCCTGAACCGTACCAGGCCACATGCACTCAACATTGGGAGGGTGCTTTGGGGTAGCGGCCCCCCAAAGCACCTTGTCCCCATGTTGATGAGGACAAGGGAAAAACAGAATCGCGCTAAACATATGAAATTTTTTTTCGCATAGAGTGAGTGTACTCTCATACACCAACCCAATATCTAAATGGCCATATGTCCACATATGTGCAATCATATAAATAGTGAAAGAAAACCTAAATATCAAATTGGCATGACACCTGAAAAAAAAAAAATTAAAAAAAAAAAAAAAAAATATATATATATATATATATATATATATATATATATATATATATATATATATATATATATATATATATATATATATGTGTATGTGTGTGTGTGTGTGTGTGTGTGTGTGTATGTATATATATATATATATATATATATATATATGTGTGTGTATATATAGCTCAAAAGTAATTGCGTGACAAAGACAATGGGCCAAATAAAATTTTGCCCAAAAAGCCTACACAACAATATCTCCCGTGAACTGTAAATAATGATATAATAGAATGTCCATCCAAAAATAGTGGAATCTTCAGAGTTAAATGAAGAACTAGTGAAAAAGTCCACCACCATTAAGTAGAGGGTCACTGCTTACCGGAAGCCCATGATCCCCCGCTACAGAGGATCAAGGGAAGCCTTTATAGAGAAAAGCCCTCCAGGGCATATCAGATACATCTAATATCCTCTAAGTTAGGGATAATAATGCGGTCTCCAGAGACACCAAACGGAACTCATGACACTCCAAATCTCCTCATTTCGTTTCCTCTGCACACCCCTCCCAAAGTGATTCTACGTAACCGGGTGACCCCACCCCTCTGACGTCATGGGGAAAGCCACAGGGAAGTCCCTGTCAAGTCCCCGTGCGTCAGAGGGGGGCGGGGTCACTGGGTGGCCCTGCCCTCCATTATTTAAGAAGTGTCAGAAGAAGAGAAGCGTCACACAGCGGGAGCCTCCCATGGATGCGGAGTGGCCCGAGAACGAATCAGGGAAGAAGACGCCGCTGAGGAATATGCCGGAGAACCAGAGGAAAAAGAAGATGGAGGAAGAGACCGAAGGAAGGAAGAAGGAAGAAGACCCGAAGAAGATGGAAAGAAGAAGACTTTAAATAAAGGAATTGTAAAAAAAACTGTCTCTTGTCATTAACATTTTTGTGAAATGGTAGGGGTACTTTTGCACCCATTACCATTTCACACAGGGGGGGTGGGATCTGGGGGTCCCCTTGTTAAAGGGGGCTTCCAGATTCCGATAAGCCCCCCACCCGCAAAGCACCCTCCCAATGTTGAGGGCATGTGGTCTGGTATGGTTCGGGGGAGCCGCTCTCTCGCCCCCCCCTCTTTTCCTGCGACCTGCCATGTTGCGTACTCTGATAAGGGTCTGGTATGGATTTTTGGGGGAACCCCACGCCATTTTTTTTAATTTTGGCGCGGGATTCCCCTTAAAATCCATACCAGACCTGAAGGGTCTGGTATGGATTTTGAGGGGGACCCCCCACGCCATTTATTTAAAAATTTTGGTTCAGGGTTCCCCTGTGGGGAAATCCCATGAAGTTTTTATCAATGAACTTTTTTGTGTATTTACAGACCAACAATTCATTAATAGCCGCGAGTAGTTTTAGATTACTTTTTTTCCTTTGAAATGTCATTTTGCTGTCAGACTGTTCTAAACACGGGAAACATGCGCCCCTTTACAGGCATACTATAGACACCCTCAGGTACGAAATTTAAAGGAATATTACACTTTTATTGTTTCACTTTAAGCATTATTAAAATTACTGCTCCCGAAAAAATAGCCATTTTTAAAACTTTTTTTTGCATTGATACATGTCTCCTGGGGCAGGAACCAGGTCCCCAAATACTTTTTTGGACAATACCATGCATATAAGCCTTTAAAATTAGCACTTTTGATTTCTCCCATAGACTTTTAAAGGGTGTTCCGCAGCTTTCGAATTTGCCGCGAACACCCCAAACTGTTCGGCAAACTGACGAACAGCCGATGTTTGACTTGAACTCGAAGCTCACCCCTAGCTGGGATGTATATATATACTGAATATACTGCAACTAACTGAATCAACTGCCTGCCTGTAGTATATAAGGAAGAGAACAGAAACGGTCTGCAGCGAGATCTAGTTGCACAGGATACAGTACTGAATATACTGCAGCTAACTGAATGAACTGCCTGCCTGTAGTATATTAGGAAGAGAACAACAGGAACGGTCTACAGCGAGATCTAGCTGCACAGGATACAGTACTACATATACTGCAGCTAACTGAATGAACTGCCTGCCTGTAGTATATTAGGAACCGAACAACAGGAACGGTCTGCAGCGAGATCTAGCTGCACAGGATACAGTACTGAATATACTGCAGCTAACTGAATGAACTGCCTGCCTGTAGTATATTAGGAACCGAACAACAGGAACAGTCTGCAGCGAGATCTAGCTGCACAGGATACAGTACTGAATATACTGCAGCTAACTTAATGAACTGCCTGCCTGTAGTATATTAGGAAGAGAACAACCGAAATGGTCTGCAGCGAGATCTAGCTGCACAGGATACAGTACTGAAAATACTGCAGCTAACTGAATAAACTGCCTGCCTCTAGTATATTAGGAAGAGAACAACAGGAACGGTCTGCAGTAAGATCTAGCTGCACAGGATACAGTACTGAATATACTGCAGCTAACTGAATGAACTGCCTGCCTGTAGTACATTTGGGAGCAGTGATTTTAATAATAATGCTTAAGGTGAAACAATAAAAGTGTAAAATTCCTTTGAATTTCATACCTGGGGGTGTCTATTGTATGCCTGTAAAGGGGCACATGTTTCCCGTGTTTAGAACAGTCTGACAGCAAAATGACATTTCAAAGGAAAAAAAGTAATTTAAAACTACTCGCGGCTATTAATGAATTGTCGGTCCAACAATACACATAAAAGTTCATTGATAAAAACGGCATAGGATTTCCCCACAGGGGAACCCCAAACCAAAATTTTTTAAAAAAATGGCGTGGGGGTCGCCCTAAATTCCATACCAGGCCCTTCAGGTCTGGTATGGGTCATAAGGGGAAACCCGCGCCAAATTTTTTTTAAAAATGGCGTGGGGGTCCCCCTCAAAATCCATACCAGACCCTTATCAGAGCACGCAACCTGGCAGGCCACAGGAAAAGAGGGGGGGCGAGAGAGCGGCCCCCCTGAACCGTACCAGGCCACATGCCCTCAACATTGGGAGGGTGCTTTGGGGTGGCGTCCCTCCAAAGCACCTTGTCCCCTGCGGGTGGGGGGCTTATCGGAATCTGGAAGCCCCCTTTAACAAGGGGACCCCCAGATCCCACCCCCCCTGTGTGAAATGGTAATGGGGTATGAAAGTACCCCTACCATTTCACAAAAAAAGTGTCAATGTTAAAAATGACAAGAGACAGTTTTTTACAATTACTTTATTTAAAGTCTTCTTCGGGTCTTCTTCCTTCCTTCTTCCTTCGGTTTCTTCCTCCATCTTCTTCTTCCTCTGGTTCTTCCTCCGATCCTCTGCTTCTTGCTCCGGTGTTCTCGTCCGACATCTTCCTCGGCGGCGTCTTCTTCCCTGCTTTGTTCTCGGGCCACTCCGCATCCATGGGAGGCTCCCGCTGTGTGATGCTTCTCTTCTACTGACACTTCTTAAATAACGGAGGGCGGGGCCACCCGGTGACCCTGCCCCCCTCTGACGCACGGGGACTTAACAGGGACTTCCCTGTGGCTTTCCCCGTGACG
Source organism: Lithobates septentrionalis (assembly GCA_037952835.1). Classification (NCBI taxonomy): domain Eukaryota; kingdom Metazoa; phylum Chordata; class Amphibia; order Anura; family Ranidae; genus Lithobates; species Lithobates septentrionalis. Next base: position 6,986,105 of record JBBDGP010001034.1, on the reverse strand, counting down.
TCAGAGGGGTGGGGTCATGAGTTCCGTTTGGTGTCTCTGGAGACCGCATTATCATCCCTAACTTATCGAGGATATTAGATGTATCTGATATGCCCTGGAGGGCTTTTCTCTATACAGGCTTCCCTTGATCCTCTGTAGCGGGGGATCATGGGCTTCCGGTAAGCAGTAACCCTCTACTTAATGGTGGTGGACTTTTGCACTAGTTCTTCATTTAACTCCGAAGATTCCACTATTTATGGATGGACATTCTAATATATCATTATTTACAGTTCACGGGTGATAATACTGTGTAGGTTTTTGGACAAAATTTTATTTGGCCTATTGTCTTTGTCACGCAATTACTTTTGGGCAATATATATATATATATATATATATATATATATATCTATATATATATATATATATATATATATAGATATACACTACCGTTCAAAAGTTTGGGGTCACCCAAACAATTTTGTGTTTTCCATGAAAAGTCACACTTATTCACCACCATACGTTGTGAAATGAATAGAAAATAGAGTCAAGACATTGACAAGGTTAGAAATAATGATTTGTATTTGAAATAACATTGTTTTTACATCAAACTTTGCTTTCATCAAAGAATCCTCCTTTTGCAGCAATTACAGCATTGCACACCTTTGGCATTCTAGCTGTTAATTTATTGAGGTAAGCTGGAGAAATTGCACCCCACGCTTCTAGAAGCAGCTCCCACAAGTTGGATTGGTTGGATGGGCACTTCTGGCGTACCATACGGTCAAGCTGCTCCCACAACAGCTCAATGGGGTTCAGATCTGGTGACTGTGCTGGCCACTCCATTACCGATAGAATACCAGCTGCCTGCTTCTGCTGTAAATAGTTCTTGCACAATTTGGAGGTGTGTTTAGGGTCATTGTCCTGTTGTAGGATGAAATTGGCTCCAATCAAGCGCTGTCCACTGGGTATGGCATGGCGTTGCAGAATGGAGTGATAGCCTTCCTTATTCAGAATCCCTTTTACCCTGTACAAAGCTCCCACCTTACCAGCACCAAAGCAACCCCAGACCATCACATTACCTCCCCCATGCTTAACAGATGGCGTCAGGCATTCTTCCAGCATCTTTTCATTTGTTCTGCGTCTCACAAACGTTCTTCTTTGTGATCCAAACACCTCAAACTTGGATTCATCCGTCCACAACACTTTTTTCCAGTCTTCCTCTGTCCAATGTCTGTGTTCTTTTGCCCATCTTAATCTTTTTCTTTTATTGGCCAGTCTCAGATATGGCTTTTTCTTTGCCACTCTGCCCTGAAGCCCAAAATCCCGCAGCCGCCTCTTCACTGTAGATGTTGACACTGGTGTTTTGCGGGTACTATTTAATGAAGATGGCAGTTGGGGTCCTGTGAGACGTCTGTTTCTCAAACTAGAGACTCTAATGTGCTTATCTTCTTGCTTAGTTGTGCAACGCGGCCTCCCACTTCTTTTTCTACTCTGGTTAGAGCCTGTTTGTGCTGTCCTCTGAAGGGAGTAGTACACACCGTTGTAGGAAATCTTCAATTTCTTTGCAATTTCTCGCATGGAATAGCCTTCATTTCTAAGAACAAGAATAGACTGTCGAGTTTCAGATGAAAGTTCTCTTTTTCTGGCCATTTTGAGCGTTTAATTGACCCCACAAATGTGATGCTCCAGAAACTCAATCTGCTCACAGGAAGGTCAGTTTTGTAGCTTCTGGAAGGAGCTAGACTGTTTTTAGATGTGTGAACATGATTGCACAAGGGTTTGCTAATCATCAATTAGCCTTCTGAGCCAATGAGCAAACACATTGTACCATTAGAACACTGGAGTGATAGTTGCTGGAAATGGGCCTCTATACACCTATGTAGATATTGCACCAAAAACTAGACATTTGCAGTTAGAATAGTCATTTACCACATTAGCAATGTATAGAGTATATTTGTTTAAAGTTAGGACTAGTTCAAAGTTAGCTTCATTTAAAAGTACAGTGCTTTTCCTTCAAAAATAAGGACATTTCAATGTGACCCCAAACTTTTGAACGGTAGTGTATATAATATAATTTTTTTTTTCAGGTGTCATGCCATTTTGATATTTAGGTTTTCTATAACTATTTTTATGGTTGCACATATGTGGACATATGGCCATTTAGATATCGGGTTGGTGTATGAGAGTACACTCACTCTATGCAAAAAAAATTTCATATGTTTAGCGCGATTCTATGTTTTTCCCTTGTCCTCATCAACATGGAGACAAGGTGCTTTGGGGGGGGGCGCTACCCCAAAGCACCCTCCCAATGTTGAGGGCATGTTGCCTGGTACGGTTCAGGGGGGGCGCTCTCTCGTCTCCCCCTCTTTTCCTGCGGCCTGCCAGGTTGCGTGCTCGGATAAGGGTCTGGTATGGATTTTTGGGGGGACCCCACACCATTTTTTTATAACAAGGACTTTGGAGTTGCCGGCTCTTCTCTCTTCCCTAAGCTTCTGGTGTGGCGTCTTTGGCCGGTATGACTCACGCGGCTGCGCTTTCCCCGTTGTGCGGACACACCCATATAAGTTTGTGGGACAAATGTATGGATGTGTGTGGGTTTTCACATTTTCTGCATTTGCCCACTCATTTCTCAGATTATCAATATGTCCTTATCTCTATTTCCAGATGATTATCACGGTCTTGCTCCTGACGAGTGACTTTAAGGTCCCGAAACGCGTAGAGCTAACAACTAGCGTTATAACAACCTATTCATGAATTCACTATGGCCGTTCCTCTCTACCAAGCTTATTTTTCCCTTTATTCTTAAGTGATGCTTTAGTGCATCACATTTCCATTTCTAGTATTACCTACACTGCAATTAATCACGTACTTATGTGACCTGTGCAACTGTATAATACTACCTTATATTTTCTAATAGAAGTCAAGATGTATGTTTTTATACCATTTTTCCTACTTACCTTACCTTAACTATTATTTCTAATGACGCTTTAATGCGCTAGCTATTTTTATGAGTATTTTCTACAATGCATTTATTCGTGTTATTACGTGACCGGTGTATTTGTAAAATACTGTTTTAATCTCTGGTTGGATTATGTATTTATGTATGATGACTGACCTTCAAGTAACGATATATATTATGCAATGAATTGTGTACCCCCAACCTTTGCTCTATGAATTGACTCCAATAAATAACCATCTTCTTATTTATTTCTCTATTGCATCCGTGTGCTTCACTCAAAGTCCCGCCCCCCAATTCTGCTTTATAATTTAATGGGATGGAGGATGGGATTTGTGCGGCCCCCTATCCTCATATAAAGTCCCACAATATCCATTTTTCCATTATTATTATTATTATTATTATTAATAGTAGAAGTACAGCAAAGCTTTCTTCAGCTGATATAAAAGTACGATTTTGTTTTTGTCTTGCAGAACATGCTTTGATACTTGATTTTACAGCATCTGAAAATGTGTCTTCAGAAGTTGATATGTCAGAAGTTGAGCTTTTTCCCCTCTGCACAGCTGTTCTTTTGCCTATTTGAAAAGTGTTTGGACTAACCATAACAGCTCGGTAGCCATGCAAAGTCATAGTTTTGTAAGGAAAAAAAAAACATCCTTATTCAAAGTCATGTTATCTAGTTACATTGTTTCACCTTGTAGGTTACAACTTTTAACTAGCTGTTTTTTCCTCCCTTAGCAGACCGAGATTTTGAGCTCTGTGCCGAGTTGAGGATATGTTGTTAAGACCCAATTCTGCACCTGTCAGGGCAATGGACACATTATACATTGCCAGCCTGTTTGCTGGAGGTCACCTTTCCACCTGTTCCGTGTAAATCAATAAATACACTAATACTGTGTGTGCTCCAAGTTCATTAAGACTATATTTCTTCTGACATGGTGGCCCTAAGACAAATATATCATAATCTCTTCCCTATAAATCTATTCCAGATAAAGAGGGGTGTGGCTATAAACCCAGCCGCTCATTGGAAAACAAACTGTTATTCTACTGTTAAATCTACATATAGAATGATTAAAGGGGTTGTAAAGGTAAAAATTTTTTCACCTTAATGCATTATATGCATTAAGGTGAAAAAACTTTTGACAATACCGCCGCCCCCAGCCCCCCCCGTTTTACTTACCTGACACCTCGAATCTCCGCTGCTCGTTCCCGTCATCTCTATTGCAGCTCAGCCTGGTCGCTGATTGGCTGCAGTGGATGGATTGAAAGCAGCGCAGCCATTGGCTCGCGCTGCTGTCAATCACATCCGATGACGCGGCGCGCCGGGGGGCAGGGCCGAGTGATACAGTGAGCGGCTATAGCCGCCGGCTGTATCACGGGAGCGCGCCCGCATGAACTAACCACCATGTGAGGGAGCTCGCATTAAGGTGGATAGTTCTTGCGGGGAGGAGCTGAAACAGCCGCCGAGGGACCCCAGAAGAGCAGGTTCGCGGCCACTCTGTGCAGAACGAGCTGCACAGTGAAGGTAAGTATGATATGTTTGTTATTTTTAAAAAAAAATAAAATTACCTTTACAACCCCTTTAATGTTTGTCAGTGTAATATTGACCATATGATGTTGAGATTTTGCAGACATTAACCTGTAAGGAACTACGTTGCTACAGTACACTGTGCCTTCATTATAAATGTAAAGATCAAACGCAGGTTGATATAATGTTCTCAGCTGTGTAACAAATCTCAGAGGTCATGCCAATACTACTTCCAAATTCAGAGTGCTAACTCCTTGACAAGAGATCATATGAACTGACTGTGAAAGACATGTCTAAAATTTGGGACCCTTCATACACTATGGTTATTTTCTTGAGCAGCAGCTTTGTAAAGTTTAGAATTTGCTTAAGTGAGAGAAAGTTAAGTTAAAGCGGAGTTCCACCCAAAAGTTTACTTAGTTTATTTACTCCCCCCCCCTCCGGTGCCACATTTGGCACCTTTTAGGGGAAAGGAGGGAACGGGGACCTGTTTTTGGCAGGTCTCCGTTTCCGCTTCTGGGAGACGGCGCCACGGCGCAGTCCCTTGGAAGTTCACCCCCCCTCCTTCTTCCTCCGCTGCTGGGCCAATTGGAACCGGTCGTGAAGCTGAAAGTTGGTTTCTCTTAGTGGAGATGGTGGCGGCAGTCCCCGACAGCCGATCCAAAAATCGGGTGAGGTGCTAACATCGTGGGCTCCCTGGACAGGTAAGTGTCCATATATTAAAAGTCAGCAGCTACAGTATTTGCAGCTGCTGACTTTTCATTTTTTTTCCCCAGGCGGAACTCCTCTTTAAGAGAGAATATAAAGACATGTCTTTATGGACCTTACTTTGTGCACTGGTGCGCAGTCATGTTGGATCAGGGACCATCCCAAAACTTTTCCACAAAGCATGAAAATGTCTTGGTATGCTGATGCCTTAAGAGTTCCCTTCATTGGAACTAAGAGGCCAAGTGAAAACCCTGGAAAAAAAAAACCCTGCACCATAATTCTCCCTCCACCAAATGATTTGGACCAGGGCACAAAGCAAGATCCATAAAGACATGGATGAGCAACTTTGGGTTTGAGGAACTTGACTGGCCTGTACAGAGTCCTGACCTCAACTTGATAGAACACCTTTGGGATAAATTAGAGCAGAGACTGAGAGCCAGGCCTTCTCATCCACATCAGTGCCTGACCTCACAAATGCGCTTCTGGTGACGCTCCTAAACCTTGTGGACAGCCTTCCCAGAAGAGTTGAAGATGTTATAGCTGCAAAGGGTGGGCCAACTCAATATTGAACCCTATGAATTAAGAACCGTTAAAGTTCATGTGCGTGTAAAGGCAGGCGTCCCAACAATTTCGTTTACAATCACTTTAAGGATCATGACTTTAGGGTAAGTCACTGGAATATATATAATCTTAAGGAATACTATACATTTATTGCATGTTTTCTGCATTATAAATATTTTTATAATGATAATATTATGAATTTGGTAAAACCCCAATTCTCCAAAAAGTTGGGACGCTGTGTATATTCTACACAAAAACAGAATGCAATGATTTGTACATCTCGTAAACCCATATTTTATTCACAATAGAAAATAGAAAACATATTAAATGTTTAACCACTTCAGCCCCAGAGCATTTGGCTGGCCAAAGAGCACTTTTTGCTATTCAGCACTGCGTCGATTTAACTGACTATTGCGCGGTCCTGCAACATGGCTCCCAAACAATATTGACGCCCTTTTTCCCCCACAAATAGAGCTTTCTTTTGGTGGTATTTGATCACCTCTGCGGCTTTTATTTTTTGAACAAAAAAAGCGTCAATTTAGAAAAAAACGCATTCTTTTTTACTTTTTGCTATAATAAATATCCCCAAAAAATATATAAAAAAACAGTTTTTTTACTCATTTTGGCCGATACATATTCTTCTACATATTTTTGGTAAAAAAAATCGCAATAAGCGTATATTGATTGGTTTGCGCAAAAGTTATAGCGTCTACAAAATAGGGGATAGATTTATGGCATTTTTAATAATATTTTTTTTCTTTTTTACTAGTAAAGGCGGCGATCAGAGATTTTTATTGTGACTGTGACATTATTGCGGACACATCGGACACTTTTGGCGCTATTTTGGGACCATTCACATTTATACAACGATCAGTGCGATTAATAATGCACTGATTACTGTGTAAATGTGACTGGCAGTGAAGAGGTTAACCAGGAGGGGGCGCTGCAGGTGTTAAGTGTGTCCTAGGGAGTGATTCTAACTGTGGGGGGGATGGGCTATGTGTGACACGACACTGATCACCGCTCCTGATTACAGGGAGGTGTGATCAGTGTCCTGTCACTAGGCAGAACGGGGAAATACTTGTTTACATTAGCATTTCCCTGTTCTTCCTCTCCGTGAGACGATCGCTGGTATCCCTGCGGACATCGAGTCCGCGGGACCCACGGTCAGACTCACGGAGCTTGCGGTGGGCACGTGAGTGCGCCTGCAATCCAGGCCTCGCGAGATCATGTACAATATTGTGATTCTTCGCAGCGGAGCCAACCTGCCGCAGTAAAACTGCGGCGGCTGGTCCGCAAGCGGTTAAACTGAAAAAATGTACATTTTCAGAAAAAAATAAGGTAATTTTGAAATTGAAGGCAGCAACACAAAAAGTTGGGATAAGGCAACAAAAAGCTGGCAGAGCACAAAACCAATTCCAAAAAAGTTGCGACAGGGCCATATTTACCATGGTGTAAAATACCCTCTTCTTTTAACAACACTCTGTAAATACTCTGGGAGAATAGGTGCTTGAGTTTTGGAAGAGGAATGTGGTCCTATTCTTGCATGTGCTGTTCTAAAACCTAGATATATTTTTCAGCATTGATGGTGTTGCTCCAGATGTGCAAACTGCCCATTCCATATGCACTAATGCATCCCAAACTATCAGAGATGCAGGCTTTTGAACTGAGCACTGATAACAAGCCAGAAGGCTCCTTTTCTCTTTAGTCCAGAGGACACAGTACCCATGGCTGCCAAAAAGAATTCTAAATTTCGATTCATCTGACCACAGAACAGTTTTCCACTTTCCAACAGCCCATTTTAAATATGCTTTGGCCCAGAGAAGACGGCTGCATTTCTGGATCATTTTCAGATATGACTTCTTCTTTGCATGATGCGGCTTTACCATTTATATTTTGATGGCACGGCAAACTGTCCACAGACAGTGATTTTTGGAAAGATTCCTGAGCCCATGCAGTGATGTCCATTACAGACATACATGCAGTGCCATCTTACAGCCCAAAGATCACAGGCACCCAATTTTGTGTCTCAGTCTTGTCCCTTTCTTGTCAATGTCTCCATTCTTGGAATATTTTGATGATATTATGCATTGTAGATGACAATATATTTACAATCTTTGCAATTTTACATTGAGGAAAATTATTCTGAAATTGACAATTTTTAGATTTTCATGGATTGGTGAACCTATGCCCATCTTTACGTCTGAGACACTCTGACTCTCTAAGATGCTCTTTTTATACCCAATTATGTGACTGACCTGTTACCAATTACCTAATTAGTTGAATATTTTTCTTCCAGCTCCTCCTTGTTAGTACCACTCACTTTGCCAGCTTTACTTCATATTTTTTTTTTTTTTAATGGTACATTTTCTCAGTTTAAATTTTTGATATGATTTCTATTTTCTATTGTGAATAAAATATGCATTTATGAGATTTGCAAATCATTGCATTATGTTTTTATGGAGATTTTACACAGTGTCCCACCTTTTTTGGAATTGGGGTTGTATATATAAATCAGGTAATGTTTTGTATAATCAATTGCCAATAGTGAACACAGTAATATGATTCAAAGTTAGATTATTCATACTTACATGTATATTTTTAGAGAATTACTGGCAGGTATATTACCCAATCTACATCTGTTTTATAAGTCCATCTAAAATTTACTATGTATTCATCAAGTAGTAACGTAATCTTGGGAAGGACACAGTGTGCATGGAGTGAGGGCAAAGGTGTTCTAGCACATTCTGCATGTTGGCAAAATGTGCTAACCGATACAGAAATGTTCATTTAATCATTCATGGGATGTATATTCAGGTATATGCAGTTTTAATTGTGGATGCTCCACTGTGAACAGATAATTCAGGGTTAAATATAGTTCATTGCAATTCATGCAGTTCCATCTACAACTATGCCGGCCTGTAATTTATAATTGAAGGCAGTAGCGGATTGGCTATTTAAAGAAGAATTCCAGGCATGGAAAGTTGGAAATCACTGAATTCAACACCACTACTTCAGTGATCTCTACTAGCTATGCGATCCTGTGCTGAGTTAACAGCCTTTGTGACACCACGCTTGCCACCTCATCCAATCACAGAATGCTTTAAATTCAGAAAGAAAATGCTAAGCATTCTCTGAATGGCACCCTTGCTGAACAGCCAACTTCCTGTGCTCAAAATGCATCAGGCAGGCTGCTCAGCACAAGACTCAGAAACAAGTGGAGACCACTGGAGTAGAAGTGTCTACTTTAGTAATGTCCATCTTCCAGGGGCATTGGCCAGGTATGGTATATAAATAATCACACTGGTCCAAGCTATGTAAAAATATACCATGCCTGGAATTCATGTTTAAAGACAGCAAGCGTGTGAACAACCCAACTCTAATGAGAGGGTCCACTGTTGAAACAGCAATAATGCATGCTAGAGACATGCTCACTAACAGGATGCACTACTGGGATTCATTCTGTGCACTGAAGGTCTCTTCCTGGATGCCACTTTATGTGAAATAACAGTCTACAGAGAATATTTGAGAGTGCTATATTTTACTATGTTAATAAAGGTTATATGAAGGTTTCACACAATGCTTGTGTGCTTAATTGGTTCTATATTGTTTTATAAAGATTCCCAGTCTGGAGGGAGCAGCAAAGTTGTAGATACTGTGTATTATTAAATAACAACGCTGTGGATACTGTATATCAGGGCTCAAAATTTCAAGTCCTGAGCTACTAGCCAGGCATCAAGGTTTACTCACCACCAGTTACCCCACCCAACTCCTACCCTGCCCTGCCCCTAATTCTGCCCCTAAAGCGTCATAAATTATCTCATGAAATGACACTTAAATGTTTTATGCAGAATTAAGTTCTAAAAATAAATATTAACAACAGCTTTATCCATGCCCATTAGTGCAGCCTCACCTGTGCTCATCAGTGCAGCCTCACCTGTGCTCATCAATGCAGCCTCACCTGTGCCCATCAATGCTGCTTCAACTGTGTCCACCAACGCAGCCTGTCTGTGTCCACCAATGCAGCCTGCCCGTGTCCACCAATGCAGCCTGCCCGTGTCCACCAATGCTGCCTCCCCATGTCCATCATGCTGCATCCATGTGTCCATCATGCTGCCTACCTGTGTCCATCATGCTGCCTACCTACGTCCATCATGCTGCCTACCTGTGTCCATCATGCTGCCTACCTGTGTCCATCATGCTGCCTCCATGTTTCCATCATGCAGGGGAAGAGAAGAGAGGAAGAGGATTGCTGACCGGATGATCAGAGCGTCGAGGGACATCACTGGAACAGCTTTCATGTCAATAGCAGTGTGTTCCTGCCGCTCGGCGTCACATACAGCCCCGCCCCCTGGCCAGGGAACTTTGATACACATCACTCGTCCCGGGTGATCTGTCTATCAAAATCCTGGGACCAGGGGCGGGGCTGTGTGTGACAGCGAGTGCGGGGAACACTCTACTATTGAAATGAAAGCCGCTACTGATGTTCCTCGCATTCTGATGATCCGCCCACCTGCTCTCCTCTCTTCCCCCTCTGAGTGCTGCGAGAAGGACTCCCATACAACCCGCTCGCCCTCCTCGCTCCCAGGCAGCCCACACTCGCCAGCCCTAAAAATACACTCGCAAAATGCAAGCAGGCAAGTGGAATTTTTGAGGGCTGCTGTATATTATAACCACAATTAGAAAAAATTACTTTTAGGTCGAAAGTACACATTTTTAAGTTTCCCTGCAGCAAGATTGTATCCTTTTTACCACTTGATTGCTGTCTATTTGTATTTAATTGCATTGCATCAATCTTGTTTTTGAAATGATAGTTAATCTCCTGTCAGGGAATGAGCTAATAGATGGAGGCAGTTGGTCATGAAGTAGAAAGTTAAAGGTAGAAAAGATCTGATGAGTACTGGATGAGAAGGTGTATATGAGAGTGATGAAATAGGTCTTGGGCAGCAAGGGGCAGGTATTGTATTTTTGGTGGGTAGATTTATATAGTATGAAGTCTTGTGGGTATTTAATTTTACGCCACAGTTGATCAGGAGCAGCGGTATGCCCTTTGAGGCATCTGTTGTCATCTGTTTGCCAAGATTGTAGTGGTCTTGGCCTAATGCTGTGTGTAGCAATGGAGGCAAGTGTGTCCAGGGAGGAGGAGAGTGAGCTGTTGTGGCCAGAAGCAGGACAGGAGTGAGAATATGTATGTAGAATATGTAGAGGTAGCCTATTTTAGAGTGGAGAAGAAAAGATTTAAAGTGGCAACATTTTTAATAGGTAACTTTTGCTGGTAAGGTTGACGAAGAGATTAAGATAGGGAGAGCATAAAACTGGTAAGTTTGTGATCAGAGAGAGGAAAAGGGTGATGGAGAGGTTGCAGAGAGTGCAGAGGTTGGAGAATATAAGATCAAGGGTGTTGCCATCAGAGTGAGTAGAAATTTGTGTCCATTGCATTAGGCCAAACAAAGAGGTCAGGTTGAGGGTTTCAAAGAAAGCTTTGGTGTTAACATTAACGAGGGTGTTAATGTCACCTAAGTTGATATTGGGTATTTCCTAGGCTAGAAAATAGGGTTGCCAGGTACAGAAGTCATCAAGGAAATAAATCACAGAGCAACTGACGAAAAAAGATACAGTAAAACCTTGGTTTGAGAGTAACTTGGTTTGAGAGCGTTTTGCACGACAAGCTAATTTTTTTTTTTATAAACTTTGACTTGATATACAAGCGATGTCTTGATATACAAGTAGTGTCATGTCACAACTGAGTATAAAAGAGAAGAGAGGCACCTCTAAGTGTAGCAATATGGTTACATTTAACGAAGGTACAACATTTAGCAACATATTGCTACACTTAGAGATGCCCCTCTTCTCTTTTATACTCTGTAGCTCCTGCTGGATTTTGCTTCTAATCCCCTTGTGGAGGCTTCCATTTGTGGATGGACATAATATGGTTACACAACCTGGTCACATTGCTATACTCTTTTTATATGGACTATAAACGGAAGAACTTATGAATAAATGGTTGTGGAATGAATCATCTGATTTTCCATTATTTCTTATGGGGAAATTTGTATTGATATACAAGTGCTTTGGATTACAAGCATGTTTCTAGGACGAATTATACTCGCAATCCAAGGTTTTACTTTAAATACACTGAGCTTTAAAAGAGGAGAGGGATAGAGAAGGATGTGTAGGAAAAACTTGAAAAGTGCTTTGTGGGGATAGAATGATTCTGACTCCACCTCTGTTTCATTCATTGAGTCTTTGTAAGCAAGATCAGTTGAGGCTACCATAGGAGAGACGGAGTCAGCTTCCTGAACTTAGGTTTCAGTAACAGCAAGTAGTTAAAAGAAGTTTGAGATAGAAAAATAGAAAAGTCATGGTCACAGATGAACTTGATACAGACAGAACAGGCATTTTAGAGATGAGAAGAGGGGAAACTGGTTCTTGCAAGCAGAGAAATAACAAATTAGATTGTGTGGATTGCAGATGCTGCCAAAGAAAAAAGGTTTTTGGGCATCGGGATGCATTGAGTGGTGACAGGATTAAAGCTAATATCCCCAGAAGTCAGGCGAAGCAGGAGGGCACATACTCTAGTGTCCTTGTGTTTGTAACAGCAGGTGGGTTTCGAATGAGCAGGAGATAGTGAGTGTAGTAATAGGGAAAGGCAAAGAGTGAGGACAATGTATACATGTATGTATATGGGGAAGAGGGTGAAGGAAGGAGAGTTTAAGGAGAGAGGACACTGCTGTGAGAAGAAGAGGTAGAAAGAGCATGTTACAAAGGAAAAGAGAGTAGTAAGCAGACTGGTAGGGATGGGTGAATGGTTCGGCTCGAGCATGAGTTTCGGCCGAATCTTGGCTGTTCGCACGTTTGTCAAAAACCCAAATTATCAGGGCGTTCAACCATTTGTTCGGCTGCCGAATGACCACCATGCACTGCGCCGCTGCACAGTGCCTTGAAAGCTCTGATTGGCTGAAGCAAAGAAAGCTTTGCCCAAGGGCACTTTTAGAGCCATGATTGGACGCTGTCATGATGACTCTATCCAATCATGGCTCATTGCTCTTAGTCCCGCCCCACACTATAAAAGTATTCTTTCTATAGTGGCCATTTTTAGTATATCGGCATGGAGAGAAATAGAACAGGGCTCTGTTCAGTGCTTACTGTGCTATAGTGTGCTATTGTGATTCTATTGTCAGTGTAGAATATGAGGTTAGTGTGAATCTAGAGATAGTTCGGTTAGTGTGAGCGTAGTGTGACCACCATTCATCTTTATATTCGTGTAAATCTAGGGATAGTTCAGTCAGTGTGAGTGTAGTGTGACCACCATTCATCTTTACATTAGTGTAAATTTAGGGATAGTTCACTCAGTGTGAGTGTAGTGACCTTTATTCATCTTTACATTAGTGTGAATCTAGGGATAGTTCAGGCAGTGTGAGTGTAGTGACCGTTTAACACAGTATATTTTTTCTTTGCATTACTGCAAGTTTAACGCCATATATTTCAGTGCGTTACGTGCCGTTTAACGTTGTTTATTTCAGTGTGTTACTACAAGTTTAACGCAGTATATTTCTGTGCGTTAGTGCACATTTAACACAGTATATTTCAGTGCATTACTGCAAGCTTAACGCCATATATTTCAGTGCATTACCTTCTATTTAACGCAGTTTAGTTCAGTGCATTACTGCAAGTTTAACGCCGTTTATTTCAGTGCGTTACGTGCCATTTAACACAGTACATCTGTGCATTAGTGCACGCTTAACGCATTATATTTCAGTGCGTTACTGCAAGTTTAAAGCTGTATATTGCAGTGCATTACCTTCCGTTTAATGCAGTATATTTCAGTGCGTTACTGCAAATTTAACGCTGTATATTTCAGTGGTTACCTTCCGTTTAATACAGTATAGTTCAGTGCATTACTGTAAGTTTAAGGCTGCATATTTCAATGTGTTACGTGACGTTTAACAGAGTACATGTTTGTGCTTTTATTGCACGCTTAACGCAGTATATTTCAGTGCGTTACCGCAAGTTTATCGCCGTATATTTCAGGATGAGGAGACGCTATTCTAGTCACCGCAACTTTTTAATCCTGCAGTTTTTTTTATATTTGATGCGCATTCTGTATAGTGTATTTATTTTGAATAAACGCCTTTCAAAAAAGATTTTTACACTATTGGATGCCCCATTTATTTTCTTTTGGGTGTTGCTTGGCTGACATGAGGTTTTAATTTTGCTGTGGGAGGAACGGCTGGAGAGACGTGTACTGCTTGCACTACTTGATGCCTGGAGCTGATATTTCCCAAAGCCCATTTGACCTTCCGTAATAGAGGGTCCATCTCATGTGGTAAGAGTACATCCTGACTATATGTTGGTGACATCACTTGGTGGAGGATATCGTTGGATTTCACTTGCACCAAGCACTTTATACAGCACTTTTGTTTTCTTTTGATCTGTTGGATTTATAGATCATCTGTTGGATTTTGTTCACAATATAGATCATGTGTTGGACTTTGTTCACATTAATGTTCACTTAGCGCAACCTTTTTATATTTTTCATTTGATTTGTTCTGTTTATCTCTCACATATATTGTTGCTGCTTTCTGGTTATATTTTGTTACACAAGCGCAGTATTGTTTTCTGTTTTGTATATTTCAGTACGTTACGTGCCGTTTAATGCAGTATTTTTCTGTGCGTTAGTGCACGCTTAATGCAGTATATTTCAGTGCGTTACTGCAAGTTTAACGCCTTATATTTTAGTGCGTTACGTGCCGTTTAACACAGTACATTTCTGTGCGTTAGTACACGCTTAACGCAGTATATTTTAGTGTGTTACTGCAATTTTAACGCTGTATATTTCAGTGCATTACATGCTGTTTAATGCAGTATATTTCTGTGCATTAGTGCACATTTAACGCAGTATATTTCAGTGTGTTACCTACCGTTTAACGCAGTATATTTCAGTGTGATACTGCAAGTTTAATGGCGTCTATTTTAGTGCGTTACATGCCGTTTAACGCAGTATATTTCTGTGCATTAGTGCACGATTAACGCCATATATTTCAGTGCGTTACTGCAAGTTTAATGCCGTATATTTCAGTGCGTTACTGCAAGCTTAACGCTGTATATTTCAGTGCATTACCTTCCGTTTAACGCAGTATAGTTCAGTGCATTACTGCATATAATGCAGTACATTCCTGTGCGTTAGTGCAGGCTTAACGCAGTATATTCTAGTGCACTACTGCAAGTTTAACGCCGTATATTTCAGCACGTTACGTGCTGTTTAATGCAGCACATTTCTGTACATTAGTGTGCACTAAACGCAGTATATTTCAGTGCATTACTGCAAGTTTAACGCTGTATATGTCAGGGCAAGGAGACGCTATTCTAGTCACTGCAACTTTGTATTTGATGCACCTTCTGTATAGTGCATTTATTTTGAATAAACGCCTTTCAAAAAAGTTTTTTTACACTATTGAAAGCCCCATTTATTTTCTTTTGGGTGTTGCTTGGCTGACATGAGGTTTTGATTTTGCTGCAGGGGGAACAGCTGGAGAGACATGTACTGCCTGCACTACTTCTTTATTGATGCCTGGAGCTGATATTTCACAACGCCCATTTGACCTTCCACCTCGTGTGGTAGGAGTACATCCTGACTATATGTTGTAATTACTTGGTGGAATATATCGTTGGATTCCACTTGCACTAAGCACTTTATACAGCACTTTTGTTTTTTTTTGATCTGTTGGATTTATAGATCATCTGTTGGACTTTGTTCACAATATGGATCATGTGTAGGACTTTGTTCACATTAATGTTCACTTAGCGCAACCTTTTTATATTTTTCATTTGATTTGTTGTGTTTATCTCTCACATATATTGTTGCTGCTTTCTGCCTTGAGGAAGGCAGGAACATGAGCCTACAGAGAGGAGAACACTGGTACCCAAATTGGCAGTCATGTTCCCCCAGCCATAGCATATTAGTAGGTTGTCTCCAGTGGTAATGAGGATAGAGGAGATGATGAGGTCACTGACATGACTTTGGTGCCAGATAGAGCAGAGGAGGAAAGGGAGAGTGAGGCATAACCCCAACGAGGCAGCCATCATGGAAGAGTAGAGAGCAGCCACCCTATTCCATCACATTATGGAGCTGTTATCTCCTGGTCCACTTCCCACAGCTCATCCTTCTGGGCCTTTTTAGCACATGTGCAGCTGATCGCACTGTTGCAATTTGCAAAGTGTGTCTCAATCACATCAAGCGTGGCAAAAACACCAGCCTTTTGGGTACCACATGCTTGACAAGGCATTTAACCTACCACCACTCAGGCTAGTGGCAAGAGCACCTGAAATCCACACAAAGGGGGAGCAAATCTGTTCCTCCTTACTCACCTCATTCTGCCCCACTATACCTCATGACCTCTTAGCAGCCTCCACTGACAGGGATGATCGTATAGCACAGGGTATCCCAGGTCCTTGCAGCACATCTGCCAGCAGCACACAACCAGCTGTAGACTATAGCTGGCAAATTTCTCTGCCCCATCTGCTGCAGTGAAAAATAAAATAACAGTCACTGCCACCCACATGCTCAGTGTCTAAATGCAAACTTGTCAAAGCTGCTGGCTCTACAATTTCTGCCTTTCCGATTGGTGGATTCTGCCCCCTTCCGTGAATTTGCAGAATGTGCTATACCACAATGGCAGGTTCCCAGTAGCTATTTTTTTTCACGTAAGGCCATGTCAGCTCTGTACCATCACCTGGAAGGCAATGTTGTGGCATTGTTGGGCAAGACAGTCAGCCGCAAAGTCCATGCTACTGCTGATACGTGGTCTAGCAAGCATGGTCAGGGACAATATATTTTGTTCAGAGAACACTGGGTAACTCAGAAGGATGCAGGACAGGGCTCAGTGCTGCAGCTTGTTGTGCCCCAACATCTCCATACAGTTGGTGGTGATGATGCGAGATTTGTCAGCTCTACTTCTACTCCTTCCTCCTCCTCCTCTTCCTCCTCCATGCCCTCCTCTGCTAAATTGTCCTATGAACCACAAGTGCCTTCTAAGCATTCAAGGGGCTATTTAATGAGTCAGGCTAAAAGGTGCCATGCAGTGCTTCAGCTGGTGTGTCTAGGGGACAGCAAACCCACCGGAACAGAGATTCTTGCAGCTCTGCAGGGGCAGGCCCAGAGGTGGTTCACGCCAGCTGGAGCCAGGAATGGTGGTGTGCGATAATAGCACAAACCTCCTGTCCACCCTTGGACAGGAAAAGTTGACACATGTGCCATGCCTGGCACATGTCCTCAATTTGGTGGTGCAGCATTTCCTAAATAGGTACCCAGGGTTGGAAGATCTGCTAAAGCAGGCCAGAAGAGTCTGTAGCCATGTCGGGCGGACAGTGCTTGGTTAGCTGAAATTTAGCAGGAATTCCACCTGCCTGTAAACCGCCTGATTTGTGACATGCCCACCAGGTGGAACTTGGCAATGCTGCACCGGCTGCACATACAGCAGAGGGCCGTCAATGAGTACCTCTGTGAGTATGGCACAATGACAGGCCACGCCAGCACCAATGGCTGCTCATAAAGGATGCATGCACTGTACTGTCACCATTTGAGGAGGCCACAAAGATGATGAGTCATGACAATGCATGCATCAGTGACACAATACCTGTTGTTTTCCTGCTGGAGCAGACTCTGCATGGCATTATGGACAGGGCACTTGAGACAGAGCAGTGGGTTGAAGAGGAGTTCTTCCATTCCTCTCAAGGCCCAATTTATGCAGACACCATTGTTCCTACACCACAGAACACACAAGAGGAGAGAGAAGAGGAGGAGGAGGAGGAGGAGGATTCTGGCAGTTTTGGAGACAGTGAAGCAGAGAAAGACATACGTCAAACAGTAAGAGATGGTTTTCCATCCCCAGAACCTTTGAGAGAAGTACATGGCTGGGAGGAGGCAGTTCCAGATACTGTAATCCTCAGTGACCCCGAGGAGTCTGCTTCTTTTGCCTCCGCAAATTTGCGGTTCATGGGCTCCCTCATGCTTCAAAGCCTGCGAAAGGACCCAAGAATACGTGGCATAAAGGAGAAGGATCACTATTGGTTGGCAACCCTCCTTGACCACCATTACAAGGGGAAAGTCTCAGAACTCATCCCATCCCCACAGAGAGTGCAGAAGATGAAATCTCTTGAGGACACCTTAAAGTGGAGTTTATCTAACACTTTTCCCAACTCTGGTAGGTTACAGTGTCGTGAAAAATGTAGTTTTGAGGCTTCTGTTGGTCAAGAGAGGTGCGGTGGAGAAAGCGGCCGCCTAAGTGATGCATTTCACAATTTTTTTTAGTCCTTGCCTCCCAGGGCTGTCAGCTTCCACATCCCATTGCCAGCGTCTGCATCACATGGTGGATGATAATCAGGGGCGAAAACAGAGATGGAGAGCTTTTCAGTCGATGATCCACTGGTTTACTGGGTCATGAAAATAGATCACTGGCCAGAACTTGCCCAGTATGCAATTGAGCTGCTGGGCTGGACTGAATCCAGCGTGCTTTCCGAACAGCATTCAGTGCTGCTGGAGGTTTTGTTACTGATAATAGAACACGTCTGTTCATAGACTCCGTGGACCGTCTGACATTTATCAAAATGAATCAGTCATGGATTACCAGCAGCTATGAAGACCCTAAAGCCGATTTTGCTGATTAAGTGTTTTTGAGATGTGGAATCTCTGCAGGACTTCTAGGCTGTCTAGCATTGTGGGTGTTGATTTCATCTGAAAGAATGTTTTTGGTGTAGGTTTCATGGGCACAATTAACACCCAAAGACCAATTTTTACACATCTGTTTGACAGGTGCACATCATTGCAATTTTTGACAGCAAGGCCAATTCTTGCTTTCATCAGGAGTACCTCTTATAGGGTTACGATAGAAGGCGCCATTGACACCCAAAGACCAATTTTTCTGCACCCGTTACTTCTATCCAAAGTCTGTGGAAGAGACACCAGAATTTATCCAAAAAATCTCTAATCTTGTTCCCAGTGCACTACCTTGCGGCCTCATCATACAGACTGGCTCCCCAAGTCATTGCTTACAAAATAAAGAAAGCTTGCAGGGAAAATTACATTTTTTGGCTTTAGAAGTGCAATTATAGCTACAGTAGTTTCTATACACAGTACAGATGTGCCACTTTACAGGTAGACTAAGGGGACCCCCAGGTCCCCTTAGGCATCAATGAATCACTGCTCATTTAAAAATGACGTTTTTTTACAAACTTTTTTTTTTCATTGAAACATGTCCCAGGGCAGTACCCGGACACCTGTAACCATTGTATACCCAATTACTTGCATATAAGCCTTCAAATGGGCACTTTTGATTTTTCTAGTTTGGGTCCCATAGACTCCAATGAGGTTCGTTATTTGGTTCTGAACTTCCGCGATGTTTGAAAGTTCTGGTGCGAACTGAACACAGAGTCGTTCAGCCCATCCCTACAGACTGGGAAAGAAAGAGCTGGACAGATAGGTACAGGTTCACTTTCAGTCTCTCTGGAGTAGAGCACCGTTGTTAGTAAATGACGGTCACCAAGTTCCGCGCAATTAGACTTGATGTTCCACCACTGCGCTCCTATATATGAGTATAAATTCCATTAAATAAAATTGTAATGGAAAAAATATATTTTTAAATGAAAAAAATAGTGGCGCTGTGTTCACATTAATTCAGTGACATCCAATCTAATACATCAATATCTCAATGGTGAACTATACAACTATTAAGTGTCCATAAAAATGAATCCAAGTGTGTTAAACACTATAACAGTGACAATAAACATAAATGAATAAATAAAAAGTGAAATAGAAGTATCAAAAATATATAAATGATGCAGAAAGTCCATGCAAAGCACTGTGTTTCACATAGCATTAAGTGAATAATCTTCCTATAATTTAGACTTCCTTCCACCACACCGATAGTGATTGTGATCTACCGCACTCACCACAAAGATTTAGAAAGGAGAAAAAACCTGTGCTTGTGATCCACTCCTTTGAAACCGCACTCACCACAAAGATTTAGAAAGGAGAAAAAACTGTGCTTGGAAGAATCTTATAAGCAGCAGTTTATTGTGGGATATACACAAAACAAATATGGAACAGAAAAGCTGCGCTAAAAATTTAAAAATTAATATTAAACCTGAAAAAAATATTTACTTTTCAGTAAAAGCTATGAAGCATATATATATATATATATATATATATATATATATATATATATATATATATATATATATATATATATATATATATATATATATATATATATGAACTAATTGTGAATTTTTTTCTTTTTTGTGAAAAATTATATATCAATACAGAACATATAAAATTTGAAGACTTCTTGTGATAGTGCTGAATAAAGTCCAAAATAATGAATGTTCCAATAATTAAAAAATAGCACTCAGTGATTTGACATAACGAAGTGTATCCCCAACTGATGAATTGCATGCTTACCAGAAAGGTAAGCCAATTAGACTGATGGCTTAAACCCAGCCCGGGCCTTGATTGGAAAATAGTCACAATATGATGGATTCGTAGCAGACTTAAATCACAGGATATCATTGATTCCACATTACGAAATCATCCCGGAAAAGAAAATAAATATGGCATAGCGTAATATTGTCACGAGTAAGCAATTAAGATAAATTAGAATAGCACTCACAATGTGAAAAAAGGAGAAAAGTGCATGAGAGACACCCAGTGAATGTAGCAAATCAGTGCACCAACGCCACGCAGAGAGCCTCCTTACCAGATGGCAAACCCAAAAATGCAGATGTCATAACAGGTAAGTGGAACATCAACCAGTAAAGATACCAATTCCAGTGCACCAACACCACACAGAGGGCCTCCTTACCAGATGGCAGGCTCAAAACTGCAGATATCCTAGCGAACAGATGGATCACCAACTGGATATGATGAGGCTAATAGATGGACGGAGCAGATTCACAGCATTAAACCGAAGGCTCCATACCTCGTATGGTTAGATGAATACCAATCCCCAAAAAAAGGGAATAATACCACTAGTGTAATAACGTTTATGCTATTTTAATTCTCCCGTCTTCCTCAATGGGGCGACGTGGTGACGTCAGCATGTACCTCCCAGACGTGTTTCGTCAGAGAATGGCGTTTTCAAAGGAGAACCACAAAGAAACCCACCAGGGTTAATCAAGTGGGTTTCTAACAGCTTACATGCTGAGCATGAGAGTGCAAGGCAAATCTTTGTGGTGAGTGCGGTTTCAAAGGAGTGGATCACAATCACTATCGGTGTGGTGGAAGGAAGTCTAAATTATAGGAAGATTATTCACTTAATGCTATGTGAAACACAGTGCTTTGCATGGACTTAATAGTTGTATAGTTCACCATTGAGATATTGATGTATTAGATTGGATGTCACTGAATTAATGTGAACACAGCGCTACTATCTTTTTCATTTAAAAATATATTTTTTCCACTGTTGTTGGTAGTTGTTGTCTTGGTTGTATCTGAACTAAAGTGACCAATCAACTACAAAATCCACATATACCTGGAAACAGGAGGGGTCACATAAAAGGAAAAGTACGGGGGCAGTTATGGAGAGGAAGTGCTGTGCCATGTCATCGCCCAGAGTTGCTGAGCAGAATGTCATTCCATCTGCTTCTAGCAATGGTCAAATACAAAAAGGGGGCCCCTTGCCATTCAACCCACCAACCCTATTCGGGCGTTGTCAAGGTAGGAACTGGTCAGAGATCCACAGACCCACTGTTACGTTGCATCTAATCTCAAACAACTATCAGTCACAGACCACACACCTGCTGCTAATTGCTCGTGCTGCTCTAGACGGAAGCCTAACATAACCCAGTTATCTGTCCTGATCCCCATAGTGCTGGAGTGGTGCATACTATTGCGTTTAACTACTGCACCTGTGTCCACCATTACTTTCAACTATTGCAGCTGTGCATATCCTTACACCTAGTGGCTGCCATTGGACCTACCTACTTCTAAGAATTTATCCACATCAAATAGTCCCCTCTGTCATTAAGTTTAGCCTCCTAGATATATTACTTCAACTCTCAGTTCATTGACATACTCTTCTTATCCTGCATGCCAATGTTCATAAAGGGCCCCAACCTAGATGGCAGAAAATCCATCACAGAGACTTATACCAAGCACTTTATCCTGGATGCAGCTCTATGTTTAACTCTGAATTTTCATCGTTTAGGCTTAAACTTACACACGGGCGGACTTTTCGACCGGACTGGTCCGACGGACTTTCCGACTGACTCTCCGACGGACTTTCAACAGACTTTTGACGGACTTCCGACGAACTTCTTAACGATCGGACTTGCCTACACGCGATCACACCAAAGTCCGACGGATTCGTACGTGAAGACGTACACCGGACTAAAATAAGGAAGTTGATAGCCAGTAGCCAATAGCTGCCCTAGCGTCATTTTTTGTCCGTCGGACTAGCATACAGGCGAGCGGATTTCTGGGTTCCGCGGAGTTATGACGTAAAGATTTGAAGCATGTTCCAAATCTAAAGGCCGTCAGATTTTCAACTGGAAAAGTCCGCTGAAGGTCCGATGAAGCCCACACATGATCGGATTGTCTGCCGGACTCGGTCCGTCGGACCAGTCCGGTCGAAAAGACCGACCGTGTGTACGCTGCATCAGCCCCAGTGTAAACTGGAGTCACAGTGTAAACTGGAGTCTGATTATCTTAAGCCTCGTACACACGATCTGATTTTCCGATGGGAATTGTGTAATGACAGGCTGTTGGTGGACAATCCGACTGTTTGTATGCTCCATCGGACAATTGTTGTCAGATTTTCCGCGGACAAATGTTGGATAGCAGGTTTTAAAATTTTCCGCGGACAAATGTTTGTTGTTGGATTTTCCGAGCGTGTGTACACAAGTCTGTTGGACAGAAGTCCAAAGTACAAACACGCATGCTCTGAAGCAAGAACGAGCCAAAAGCGATCGGTATTGTAAACTAGCGTTCGTAATGGAGAATTAACATTCGTGACGTGGCAAATTATGGAATCTCTAAATGCAGCGCACATTCTCTTCTTCTTTAATGGTATAATAATGAATCTGCTTTGCTTGTGATACTGATGGAGTTAAGCCGCATACACACGAGCGGACTTTCCGGCGGACTAGGTCCGACGGGATTAGTCTGGCGGACAATCCGATAGTGTGTGGGCTAGTCTGATAGCTTTTCGGGATAAAAATCCGATGGACCTAGAAATAGAACATGTTTCAAATCTGCCCGACGAACTCAAAGTCCGACGGACTAAAATGGGGAAAACTATTCGTCTGTGTGCTGGTCCGACGGACCAAATACGACGCAAAGGAAGCTATTGGCTACTGGCTATTGAACTTCCTTTTTTAGTCCCGTTTACGTCATCACGTTCAAACCGAACGGACTTATGAATGGACTTAGTCCTATCGTGTGTGGCCAAGTCCATTGGTTCAAAAAGTCCGTCGGACCTAGTCAAAAAGTCCGTCGGAAAGACCGTCGGACCTAGTCCGCCGGAAAGTCCGCTCGTGTGTACGCGGCATTATTGCAAACAAATTTTCAAAGGCTTTTTTTTCTAGTGATATCAAGAATAATATTATTATGCTTTTTTTTTTCTATTTGGGCAAGTTACCACAACACTATTATCCCGTAGTTTTTAAGATCAAAGATACAACTATGTTGGTGTCCCTTGTCAATTTTACATTGTATTTTTTTTAAATGTAACTGCCTACTCTCAAAATGTCATCTGAAGTAAAACACATAGCCAAGTATTATTCTACACAATTTTTTTATTGTGCATTAAAAAAAGAAAACAAATAAAATTAGACATGCTATCTGCTAATAGAACTTAACCAAAAAGTGCATTCTATGCATCCAAAAATATAGAAAATATAACAAATCAAATCATTATTATTCAACCAAAAAATAAAATAAAAGCCTCATGCATGTGTCCTGCTTCTTAATATAGGGGGTCAACAATGCCAAGAGTTGGTGAAAGCATAGGTCCGTCATCCGGAGATAATTCAGAAAAACACCTGGATTAATCTCCTGGAGCTCCCGCAGAAAAGGCATATGACATAATTGGTCACGATTAGTAAAGCAATCAATTTTTGGTCCATGAACTCCTCCTCCTCCTGTTCCTGGACTGGACTTGGGTCAAAGCAATAACTCCAAGGCCAATAATAAATAAAACGTTATCTCCTCCGATTACGCAACATGTCTGGTTGAAGAACAGCTGTTCAGAAACTAACTGAAAAGCACAAAATGAAAAGTGCAAACTGAAAACGCTAAATGAAAAGTGCAAAATGAAAAGCGCAAATTAACACTCACTAGCACGAAATTAGCAGAAGGAGCCCAAAGAGTGAAGCTAAAGAGCTGCAAAACCACGTAGTACGTAATTACGTTCGTGTTTGTTGGACGACAATTCTTTGCCGTTTGAATGCAAGACAAAATCCAGGCACACGCCTTCAGACAAAAGTCTGAGGTTTTGTCTGTGGAAAATCCGATCGCGTGTATGAGACTTTACTAGAGGATTGAGAGGTCAGTTATGCCATCAACATTGTGTTTGTGGTGATTGATTTCATGTGTCAATATATTTAGTAATACTTTTATTACCTTATCCTGTCAATACAGTCTATTTATCCTTTACAGAGCTGTGAGTCTAATTCTTGTGTGCCTGCTGAGGTTTACAGCAAGGTATAGGGGTGGTGTCAGTGAGGGTGAAGCCTCACATAAGGACTGGGCAAGAACAGTGAACCCAAATTACCAGTGGCTCCTTCAGAGGTAGCACTACAGTTGTCTTAGGCAGCATTTACCAAAGCCTCTGTTTAGCAAGAAGGCAGTTTCATTTATGCAAAGCAGATAAAGAGTTAAGCTGGATGTTTAGGGCAACAGTTACCTGTGGATGAGCAGAAAAGAGATTAACCACTTCAGCCCCGGAAGGATTTACCCCCTTCCTGACCAGAGCACTTTTTACAATTCGGCACTGCGTCGCTTTAACTGCTAATTGCGCGGTCATGCAATGGTGTACCCAAACGGAATTTGCGTCCTTTTCTTCCCACAAATAGAGCTTTCTTTTGATGGTATTTGATCACCTCTGCCGTTTTTATTTTTTGCGCTATACACGGAAAAAGACCGAAAATTTTGAAAAAAAATGATATTTTCTACTTTTTGTTCTAAAAAAAATCCAATAAACTCAATTTTAGTCATACATTTAGGCCAAAATGTATTCGGCCACATGTCTTTGGTAAAAAAAATGTCAATAAGTGTATATTTATTGGTTTGCGCAAAAGTTATAGCGTCTACAAACTAGGGTACATTTTCTGGAATTTACACAGCCTTTAATTTATGACTGCCTATGTCGTTTCTTGAGGTGCTAAAATGGCAGGGCAGTACAAAACCCCCACAAATGACCCCATTTTGGAAAGTAGACACCCCAAGGAATTTGCTGAGAGGCATGTTGAGCCCATTGAATATTCATTTTTTTTGTCCCAAGTGATTGAATAATGACAAAAAAAAATTACAAAAAGTTGTCACTAAATGATATATTGCTCACACAGGCCATGGGCATATGTGGAATTGCACCCCAAAATACATTTAGCTGCTTCTCCTGAGTACGGGGATACCACATGTGTGGGACTTTTTGGGAGCCTAGCCGCGTACGGGGCCCCGAAAACCAATCACTGCCTTTCTGATTTCTAAGGGCGTACATTTTTGATTTTACTCCTCACTACCTATCACAGTTTTGAAGGCCATAAAATGCCCAGATGACATAAACCCCCCCCCCCAAATGACCCCATTTTGGAAAGTAGACACCCCAAGCTATTTGCTTTGAGGCATGTTGAGTCCATGGAATGTTTTATATTTTGACACAAGTTGCGGGAAAGTGACAAATTTTTTTTTTTTTTTTTTGCACAAAGTTGTCACTAAATGATATATTGCTCACACAGGCCATGGGCATATGTGGAATTGCACCCCAAAATACATTTAGCTGCTTCTCTTGAGTATGGGGATACCACATGTGTGGGACTTTTTGGGAGCCTAGCCGCGTACGGGACCCCGAAAACCAATCACTGCCTTCAGGATTTCTAAGGGCGTACATTTTTGATTTTACTCCTCACTGCCTATCACAGTTTCGGAGGCCATGGAATGCCCAGGTGGCACAAACCCCCCCCAAATGACCCCATTTTGGAAAGTAGACACCCCAAGCTATTTGCTGAGAGGCATGGTGAGTATTTTGCAGCTCTCATTTGTTTTTGAAAATAAAGAAAGACGAGAAAAAAAATTTTTTTTTTCTTTTTTCAATTTTCAAAACTTTGTGACAAAAAGTGAGGTCTGCAAAATACTCACTATACCTCTCATCAAATAGCTTGGGGTGTCTACTTTCCAAAATGGGGTCATTTGGGTTTTTTTTTTGCCACCTGGGCATTCCATGGCCTCCGAAACTGTGATAGGCAGTGAAGAGTGAAATCAAAAATTTACGGCCTTAGAAAGCCTGAAGGCGGTGCTTGGTTTTCGGGGTCCCGTACGCGGCTAGGCTCCCAAAAAGTCTCACACATGTGGTATCCCCGTACTCAGGAGAAGCAACAGAATGTATTTTGGGGTGTAATTTCACATATTCCCATGGCATGTTTGAGCAATATATCATTTAGTGACAACTTTGCGCAAAAAAAAATAAAAAAAATAAAAAATTGTCTCTTTCCCGCAACTTGTGTCACAATATAAATTATTCCATGGACTCAACATGACTCTCAGCAAATAGCTTGGGGTGTCTACTTTCCAAAATGGGGTCATTTGGGGGGGTTTTGAACTGTCCTGGCATTTTATGCACAACATCTAGAAGCTTATGTCACACATCACCCACTCTTCTAACCACTTGAAGACAAAGCCCTTTCTGACACTTATTGTTTACATAAAAAAATAAATTTTTTTTGCAAGAAAATTACTTTGAACCGCCAAACATTATATATTTTTTTTAAAGCAAATGCCCTACAGATTAAAATGGTGGGTGTTTCATTTTTTTTTTTCACACAGTATTTGCGCAGCGATTTTTCAAACGCATTTTTTGGGGAAAAAACACACTTTTTTACATTTTAATGCACTAAAACACACTATATTGCCCAAATGTTTGATGAAATAAAAAAGATGATCTTAGGCCGAGTACATGGATACCAAACATGACATGCTTTAAAATTGCGCACAAACGTGCAGTGGCGACAAACTAAATACATTTTTAAAAGCCTTTAAAAGCCTTTACAGGTTACCACTTTAGATTTACAGAGGAGGTCCACTGCTAAACTTACTGCCCTCGATCTGACCTTCGCGGCGATACCTCACATGCATGGTGCAATTGCTGTTTACATTTGACGCCAGACCGACGCTTGTGTTCGCCTTAGCGCGAGAGCAGGGGGGACAGGGGTGCTTTTTTTTTTTTTTTTTCTTTATTATTATTATTTTTTTATCTTATTTTTAAACTGTTCCTTTCATTTTTTTTTTAAATCATTTTTATTGTTATCTCAGGGAATGTAAATATCCCCTATCATAGCAATAGGTAGTGACAGGTACTCTTTTTTGCAAAAATTGGGGTCTATTAGACCCTAGATTTCTCCTCTGCCCTCAAAGCATCTGACCACACCAAGATCGGTGTGATAAAATGCTTTCCCAATTTCCCAATGGCGCTGTTTACATCCGGCGAAATCTAAGTCATGAAATGCTCGTAGCTTCCGGTTTCTTAGGCCATAGAGATGTTTGGAGCCACTCTGGTCTCTGATCAGCTCTATGGTCAGCTGGCTGAATCACCGGCTGCATTCTCAGGTTCCCTGTTGAGACAGGAGAGCCAGAGAAAAACACGGAAGACGTTGGGGGGGGCATTCCCTCCCACTGCTTGTAAAAGCAGTCTAGAGGCTAATTAGCCGCTAGGATTGCTTTTACATGAAAGCCGACCGCTGGCTGAAAAGAATGATACCAAGATGATACCTAAACCTGCAGGCATCATTCTGGTATAACCACTCAAAGTCGTGAATGGCGTACCTGAAGACAAAAAAATGGTTAACAATAAAGCACAGTAAACGGTAAAGTATAAAAAATTGCATACCTGAAAAGCAAACATGATAAAACATAATAACAATAAAACATTGCAGAATAGAATACAGTAAAAAAGAGCAGAACAATAGAGAGAGAGAATAGAGAGAGAAAGAACAATAAAACGACAACTATTTTTTTTTTATTTTATATTTTTGTATGTGTTTTTTTTTTTTGTAACTAACTTTTATAACTGTAACCGGTTCCAGGTTCGGGTCTCTCAAAATGCGATGGCATCTTGGGAGACCCTGTGAAAGTGTGCCTAGTCTGTGGAATGCTGTACCCTACGCTAATAGTCAACTAGTGCATGGTAGCGTTCAAAATATTCACCAATGCAAAGACCAGGATTGTCAGGACAGGATGGACAATAATAGCGGGTGTCACGCCTATATCCGCGCTTGCTGCAGACACGACATCTTTTTTGGGGGGTTCGTTGGGTAGGGGTACTCGGGAGGACATAAAGAAAATGCCTCTCATGCAGCCGACTGCATTTGGTTGGGGATGTGAATGGGGGAAGTACGGGCGCTGCAGAAGCGGTGGGTTCCCAATTAGGATTGGCGAATGCAGCAGGAAGGGCACTATGGGCACGACGGGCCTGTGTTTGTCTTTTTGGTGGCAGCGGGACACTACTTGTGCTTACCACCTCACCAGCTTGAACTGCACTTATGGGACTCGCCACGTCACCAAGTGTTACCTCAGTGCTGGTTTGACTACGACCGGGGTGTACTAGGCCGCTGGCGCTTGCCAGTTCACCAAAACGCTACCAAAAAAACTGTTAGCGATCGCAGGGATCAGGCCTGACTCTGCGAACGCTGCAGTTATGCGTTTAGTGTTTTGTAAGTGACAGTGATCGATTGATACTGCACTTGGGTGGGCTGGGCCGGGCGGAGGGGCAAAACGCAGGTGCTAGCGGGTATCTGGGCTGATCCCGCTAACACTGCATGTTTGGGAACCCTAAACTGCTGGGGACGCTAGTATAGATCTGATCGAATCAGATATTGATCCGTTCAGATACTATACCACTAAGGGAGGTGTACGGTGCGTGCGTGGGTGTTAGCGCTACTGGCGCTAACCTGACGCTGCCTGGGGCTGGTGCTTGCCAGTTCACCAAAACGCTACCAAAAAAACTGTTAGCGATCGCAGGGATCAGGCCTGACTATGCGAACGCTGCAGTTATGCGTTTAGTGTTTTGTAAGTGACAGTGATCGATCGATACTGCACTTGGGTGGGCTGGGCTGGGCCGGGCGGAGGGGCAAAACGCAGGTGCTAGCGGGTATCTGGGCTGATCCCGCTAACACTGCGTTTTCGGGAACCCTAAACTGCTGGGGACGCTAGTATAGATCTGATTGGATCAGATATTGATCCGTACAGATACTATACCACTAAGGGAGGCGTATGCTGCGTGCGTGGGTGTTAGCGGTACTGGCGCTAATCTGACGCTGCCTGGGGCGACGCATATCACCGCCGGGCGATCAGGGGGCTAAACCTTTATTCAGTAATAAACGGCGGGTGCCCTGACACTATAAAAAATAAACGAACTAACCAGCGTCACCCGTAACGGTTATACGGTGATCAGTGGTGAAAGGGTTAACTAGGGGGAAATCAAGGGGTTAAAACATTTATTAGGTAGTATATGGGGGTCCCTGTCGCTATAAAACACTGACGGCGAACCTAAATATTTATGTCCCTAACTAGCGTCACCAGCGACACTAATACAGCGATCAGAAAAATGATCGCTTAGCAACACTGGTGACGGGGGGTGATCAAGGGGTTAAAACTTTATTAGGGGGGGTTAGGAGGGTATCCTAGACCTAAAGGGGGCCTAACATTCACTGCCCTAACACACTAACTGTCACAAACTGACACCAATACAGTAATCAGAAAAAAAAAAAAAAAAAACCTGCTTGGTGTCAGTTTGTGACAGGGGGGGGTGATTGGGGGGGGGGGGGGGGGATCGGGGGGTGATCGGGGGGGGGGATCGGGGTGTTTAGTGTGCCTGGCATGTTCTACTGTGTGTGTGTGTGTTGTGCACTCACATTACAGTCTTCTCTCCTCGGCCCGGAACGGAAAATACCGAGCCGAGGAGAGATGACATCATTTCCTCTGCCTCTGTGTACAATACAGAGGCAGGGAAATGATCCCATTGGCTGGGAGCGATCGCGAGGGGGGGGCCACGAATGGATGGCCTCCCCCTCACCACCGATCGCCGGGGGACATTTGTCGACCGCCGCAGGCACCGGGGGGGTCCGATCGGACCCCCCACCCGCGGGCAGGCAGGGACGTACAGGTAAGCCCTTTTGCCTGCCCGTGCCGCTCTGTCGACGTACATCGTCGTGCGGCGGTCGGCAAGTGGTTAAATGATGCTGTGTGAAAGTACCTGGTACTTGTTCAAGACTGCTATTTACTCAGGAATGGTAAGTAAGTGGCTGTGCCTACCCCTGGCTGGGGATGTTGAATTGTCCTTGATAAACATAACACATATGACATTTAAATTATTTTTGTTGCAAATTTGGTCTTTCCAGGTACTAAACAAATTACTCAAAGGCCTTCCTCGATAGAATATAGCAGTAATACAGAACATATGGCCACATATTACCAGATAAGCATCAAACACAAGGCTTATCCAAGGAACAGGCTTAGCATATGAACACGTGTGATTGGAGACATGGTGAGCAAGATATAATATGATATGAAAGAAAGAGAGAAAACATAATATCAAAAGCCAAGGCAATAATGTGGATAATTTAGAGTTTGACGGGAGGTCGCCAATAGTCAAGGACTAGTTAGACAATGTATCTGTTTTATTCTATTCTCAGGGCTGCCAGAATATTTAGCTGAGACTTAGCATACCACTCTGTATAATACATTTGCTTAATTCCACTTTTGGTAAAGGTTGCCTCAATAAAAAAAATTCTGAAAAAGTGCTCTGTGTGTAGATACCTGAAATCGGAAAAGAATATTGGAGATGGGATCGTTGGTATCAGTCTCTCTCCCGCAGAAGATATCACACTTGATGTTGCTAAACAGAGCTCATTACACACCTAAACGTCTCTTTAAGTTTGGAAGAAGATCTGATGATAGATGCCCTAGATGCCGGGGGACGGGGGACCTCATTCACATGATGTGGAGATGCCCCAAGCTGTTTCGTTACTGGAAGGGGGTGATTGATAGTTTGAGAGATATATTTGGGATTATACTGGAGAAAGAAGCTAAAGTGTGCATCTTGGGGTATAGACGAACACAGGGGGAGAGGAAGAGTATCACACTGGCAATTCTGAGATGCCTATTCCAGGCAAGGAAAATGATCGCATTAAGATGGCAATCAAAGGAACCCCCCACAGTGAGAGATTGAATTGTTACATTGAATGAAACCCTTTGTAGGGAAAGAACAGAGTATATTAAGAGAGGCAATCGTAAGGAATTCGATAAAATGTGGAGACCATGGCTGGAGAAGGTGGGAGGCTCTCATTAGGAAGTAAAGAGTATAACAGAGTGGGGTTTAATATAAAAGCCCTAGGCAGTTAGGGATCTGTCCTACCAGTGTATAACCTGTTGGGTGCTTGCCTCTATCTGATAAATAATCTCTAATAGATGCTGAACTCGTTAACCAAATGGATTGAAAGTCCAACTCTGAGTATTCTACGTAAGGGAGGGGGGTGCTAGGAGGGGTGGGCGAGAGGGTAAGGGGAAAGAGTGAAGGAATTAAGGTATATATATTAATCTGGATAATACTGAAAACGTCTGCAGGAGCGGGTGCGGGATGTTCTTTGGTTTTTTGTATCATTTGACTCCAGATTTGACATACGGTACCCGCATCGCGCCATTATAGTCCCATATCAACTGCCTGTAAATTAATGCTTAACTTATGATCCTGCACATTCTCCGCTTAAAGCTCATGAAATATATTAAGGGGGAATGGAAAGAAAAGGGGAAAGGAGAAAAGGAAAGGAAAAAAAAAAAAAAAAAGGTTGAGATAAGAAAAATGTTGCCACAATGATGTGAATCTAAGAAGGAGTCTGCAAATGAAAGTCAAGCTGAATAAGTCTCCAGACACTATTCTCTGATGTGGTAAGAAAAAAAAAAAAGATACCTGAAATTCTGTGTCCATAAGAAATTATTGTTTGTGATTTATTTTCATGTCTCTGATGGTTGGAAATACAGCCACACATTATACATTGTCTACCTGTCAGGAGGCATATGTGTAGCTATTCAGTACCCCCTATTAGTTTCCTTGGATCTGGAATTAATTTTTAAGGACCATTTGTTATCTTGCTGTGCCATCTCCTGGCATTTTATTTTAAATCTTTTGCTGCCTGAACATAACACTCCATAGAAACATTTTGAAACTGTTAATTGTGTGCTTGACTCACAGTTAGGCAACAAGTCACAAACCACATGCTATCAAATGTACTGTGTGCAGACAGGCTGCAAATCAGGTGCACTCATCAAATGTCAGTAAAATGTTAAGTATAGATTATGGTTATTAATAAACATGCTGTCCTGTATATGTAATTAAAACTATAATCGTGAATAACACCGCAGAATATGTTGGCAAAATTGTACTTCAAATTGACAACAGCAAATTTACATAAGCTTTGCTTGTCTAGAAACTAATGTTCTACTTTTGAATTCTAAATATGCACTGTCTTAGTAAAACACTACTGTAATACATTGCTGATAACATATAGTGATTTCTATACAAGAGAAAGAAACATGAATGTTTATAACAGGAAAGTATAAAGCTGTTCTGGAACCTGGCCTGGACTATTGTGTACCCTGCAAGTAGTTAATCAGCAAATGTCCTGCATGTACTGTATTCCCTACTTTCTGATTGGATGATATGGCTGTCCATCCCAGGTGGAACCAGACACTTGAGGGAAGGTCACTGCCCCCGAGGAAAAATATGTGTTGCTGGGGGGGTGGGGATATACTTCTGGTGACAATGGTGTAAGAGGAATATACTGCTAGATGATGGAAAAATATAGATAGTGTGTGTGTGTAGAGAGATAATATACCACTTGGTGAGATGTAGTGCTGTGGGATGGATTTACTGCCAGAGGCTATGTACTGTTGGAGGAATATTTAAAGTAGAAGCAAAAATTTTTTTTTGTTATATTTGCTTTTTTATTTTGGATAGAGTAATAGAGGGTTATAACACCTGTCAGTTTTTTTTTACATCCCGTTTCCTTTTACTTCTCATTAGATAGCCACAACAGGAAGTGAGAGAAAATCCATCTAAAGTGAGGCTATTCCTGGTTGTCACTAGAACTACTGTCAACATTAGATTTCCCCTCTATCCCTATTCTGGCGACAACTCAAAATTTTTAACTCTCTTTCACTTTCCCTTTTGCTGATAATAGCAAACCTGATAAGTGGGGGAGAGGGTGAACCTCCCTTGGGGGACATAGTCGGCAGTAAAAACCCGACAAATTTAATCCCACTCCACGCCATCCAAAACTATCAAAAACATTTTTTCCTTTTAGTTATACCGTAATGCTGGGAAGATGTAATATTTTTATGGGTGATGTACTGTTAAAGGAAGGGGAGATGGAGAAGGTATGTTGCTGTGGAAGAGATGTACAGTTGTGGGAAGATATACAGTAGGGATAAATATATTGCTGCATGCAGTTATAATGTATACAGATACAGTATATTGCATGGGGGAGAAATATTTCAAATGGGCAAATCAGATTTAAAGTAAAATTCCAGGAAAACCTTCTACTCTTAAAAATACTCCCCCCCCCCTCCTAACACCCATTCTAACTAAACTATGTAAGAAAGTTTTCTGTATTTACCTATTCTCCCCTGTGTCAGCCAGCATCTGCTGAAAGGAAGAGTAGCAAGATCGTGTAACCGAACCAGAGCGGCCTGAAAATAGGTAAGTATACAGATTAGTCAGAATAGGTGTTGTGGGGGGGGGGGGGTGATGTATGTTGAAATATAAGTACATCCATATTTATTAGATATATATATTCTTCAACCAGTAGATGGCAGTGTTTTTCAGCTTGTAGCTGCATGTATGATATGCTCTTTGTCTTTTTCCTGAATAAAGTTTCCTGTTACCTGTCTGCAGTTAAGCAGCAAAGCCCATGTGGACTTTTCTGTAGGGTTATCTACAGAATTTCTAACAGGTTATGGGTCCAGACACACACCCGGACACCCAGAGAAAAGCTGATAACCCAGTCAACGCCAGCTACAGCAAATAAGTGCAAGATACAGCAACAGAATAAAAGAAAATGGGCGGTAACACAACCGCAACAAAGCTTTCATTTGCAAATCTGACAAAAAAGAACTACCAGTCTTGGAAATTCAAGATTAATATGCTGCTAATAAGAGAATGTATAAATTAAATCAGGCCAGGACACCCTTCAGGTAAATGGATAAAGACCAAAAAGCTCACAGCACAATCTCTCTTATCATAGAAAATGATCAAATCATACATATAGGTAAGTGTGAAACTGCTAAAGAAATGTGAGAAGTATTATAAAAGGTGCATGAAAGAGCTAATCTCAGAAATAAACTGTATTTGATTAGAAAGCTATACCAAACCATGTTGATGAAAGTCCAGGTGATGCAGGATTACATAAGGCACACTTTGGAAATGGTTGAATGCCTGAGAGATATAGGGAAAGAAATAAATGATTCTCATGTCACAGCACTATTACTCAGTGGCTTACCAAAAAGTTATGAAACGCTAGTCACAGCACTTGATGCTAGTCCAGGTGATGAACTGACATTGGAATATGTTAGGAGCAAGCTTGAGGATGAATATAAGCGTAAATCAGAAAGCATTAATAGTGACGGGGCTTCTGTTGCAGAGTCTGCATTAAAGACGAAAAATAGGAATAAAAACAGCAACATACAACAAGAAACACTTAAATGTTTTGTGTTCAAGAAACAAGGTCATTTAAAAGCAGATTGCAGATTCTGGAAAGCTAGAATGCTAAAAATAAACTAAACTACAAATGGCCAAATGTGTGAAGGAAAAACTGGTTTTGCTTCAGAGAATGATAATGTTTTTTAATCCAAAAGTTGCACCTCATCTTTGCAGGCATGGTGTGTTGATTCAGGAGCTATGGTCACATGACAAATGACAGAAATGTTTTTATTTATAAACTGTATCAGCTGAACTGCAATGAGGTAGTTAATACTGCCAAGGAGGAAAAGCATTCAAACTGCATTCACACATGCCACAGACTACTTGGGCACAGAAGTCCCAACATAATAAAGAAAAGAACTGAGAATGACTATGCAAGTGGAATAAAAATTAGTCCAAGTGATCAAACAGTGAAATGCACATTCTGTATAAAAGGAAAAAAAATGACAAGAAAAGCCTTTCCAAAGCAGAGTAAAAGCAGAGATAAGAAACCTCTGGACTTAATTCGTTCAGCTCTTTGCGGTTCAATGGAAAAATTAACTTCAGGAGCGAAGAGGTATTTTCTCACTTTTATAGATGATTACTCCGGGTATACTACACTATATCTGTTACACAACAAAAGGGAAGTACCAAAGAAACCTGAACAGTATTTGGCTCATGTAAGCAACAAACTTGGCAAAATGCCAAGTGTATTGCACACAGACAATGTAACTGAATATACAGGTGATAACACACAGACTATTTTCAGAAAGCATGGCATAATAATTCAAACTACTGTACCATACAACTGAGAACAAAACAAGGTTGCAGAAAGAATGAACCATACTCTGAGAGTGAAAGAATCATGTTGTTTGATATGCCAACCACATACCGGGGGGTAGACATGTCCAATTCATTTTGGTCTGAATGTAAATTTGGATGAATTTATGGGCTTATTCTGAGATTTGTATGTATCTGAATCTCCGAATAAAATAGTTACACATTTTGTTGAAATGTGTTCAATTTCGTTTATTAGTTTTCTAACAAATTCCACATTTTCAGAACGATTCGAATTCAAATCCGTCAAAAAATTATCGATCAATCTAAATTCTGTGTGAAGAATAGCTGGTTGTTAAGGAGCGGTCTGGAAAGCCTGCCGCCACGTCCTTCACAACTGAATGATATATAATGAGTGGTGTTGCGCTGCTGGGATGTGTGCAAAAATCACTGTGTAAATTATGCAAGTCAATCTCTTATATCTGTGCAAACATGCTAGCAAAAATGATGCAAATCAGGCAATTATAAAGTGTGCAAATCTGCAAATAAATAAATTAAAAATCATCAAGTGAGTGCAATGAATATCGGTGAATGATACATAACGTAATAATAATACAAAACCATAAAGAACAAAATCATATAACAGCTAAAAGTATATGCATGAAAAAAGAGAAGTAAAGTGAACCAGATCCTGTGTATAACTTTAATTGTCCGGTTAATACATCATAAACTACATTAGTCCTTATGCCAGTCTTTAGTGGACTAAGTGGGTCCCTTCACTTCGGTGTGACAAAGCAAATCAACTTTGTGTCTTCTTAATAAAACTGTTGGGACACCACTGTGCTCTCTGGACTCTCACCTTATTGCTGTTTTTGTCAAAGCATATCATGATGTTTTCCCAAGATGGTCCTCCTATTACAACTTGCCTCTAGGGGCCCTGTAGTTGTCCTCCCAGCCTTCTGGGTCTCTTTGGTAAATGGGGTCTCCTCTATGGAGTTCCTCTCTGTCCACCCTCAATTTCGTCCAGGATTATACATAATATTAGTAATTATACATATACATACATACAACTTCCCATAGTGTATTAATGTTTTTTTAAAGCTTTATTAGGCTAAAAAGGTTTTACTCACTTTTGGAACATATTAAACAAACATAACATCCATGAGTGCGAAATTCGTACATCCACTGACGTCACTGCCTCTGCTCACGCCCTATGCGTTACGTCATGAACATGTGACTTCCTCACGGGAACTCGGCTTCCTGGCCTTCTCCTTCAGAACCAGCTTTTCTTCACACAGAATTCAAATTGGTCATTCATTTTTAAGGAAATCCACCAGAAGCAATAAAGGCATCTCAGCCAAACATCTGTACTATGTAGTGTTGGGCTAACAGTTCGAGCTGAGCAAAACGTTCAGCGAACACCCAAATTTGCGGGTAGCTCAGCGGGATGTTCGCCCCCCAAGCAACCCACAATGCACTGTGTGCTTCCAAGTGCATTCTAGGGCCCTAATTGGATGAAGCCTTGCACCTGACTGCTGGTCAGGTGCAAGGCTTCACCAATTAGCACTGTCAGAGCCCTGATTGGACAACGTGATGATGACCTTCTCCAATCACGACTTAGCGCTCTTAGTCGCACCACACACTATAAAAGGTAACTTCTCATATAAATCTTTTGTAGTGTATTGGAGTGGAAATAGATAGAGCAGGGCTCAGTTTGCTACTAGCAGTTAGTGTTTCACTTATTGTGACTCTGAGTGTAGAGTGATAGTGTAGTGTTAGTATAGTGTGTGAGTATAGTGTACCAGTGTATTGTGTTAGTGTAGTGCAGTGTTTAACACAGCTTTACATAACATTTGACTCTAAGTGTAGAGTGTTAAATAGTGTGTCAGTATAGTGTGTCAGTATAGTGTAGTGTAGTGCAGTGTTTAACACAGCATACCATAACATTTAGTGCTGTTTACAGTGCTATTTAACCCCCCCCCCCTTTTTTTTGGTTGCTGCATGTTTTTCTTTCTTTTTTGTCCCCTGCCTGCCCCCTTATTTTTCAAATTGTCAGCCACAGTTTTTCTGACTGCAATGTTGGGGTTCCCACTTTTTTATTTTTTTTTATTTATTTTTTATAGTTTTTACATTTCTGTCAGCAGCAGTCCTCAATTTAAAGTGCACCAAACACCACTTTTCATTTAATAAAGTGCATCCAATTACACATATCCCAGTATCCCATTTGGGTAATAAGCCCCCCATCATGTCTGGGAGGCCAACAAGGAGAGGCAGACGTTACCATGCTACTGTGAGGGGGCCAGCAGGATCTGTGTCCACAGGCAAAGGTGGACATGGTCGGTCAGCAGGCAGGGCACCTTTGTCTCTGTTTAGTGATGTTATCAGTACTATCCAGCCACAACATGTAGAGGAAATGGTGGACTGGCTTACTAAACCAATCCTCATCTTCCTCATCCTCTATGACTCAAGCTGACACTAGTGTGCAGTCCTCCGCACCTGCCAGAGTGGCTTATTCTGCCTCCTTGTCCACAGCTTCTCCTGCCATAGCCCCAGCATCATGCACGGAGGAGTCAGACTGAATTATTTTAACACAGAATCAGACATTTGCTTCTTGAGGATGCACAGACATTACTTGATTCTGATGTTGGTTCTGAGGTAGAAGAAGGGAGTAACATGAGCCTACAGAGAGAGAAGAACACTGGTAAACAACAAAGTGCCAGTCATGTCCCCCTCAGCCGCAGCGTATTGCCAAGTTCACTCCAGTGATGATGAGGGTAGGGGGGATGATGATGAAGTCACTGACATGACTTGGGTGCCAGATAGAGCAGAGAAGGAAAGTTAGGGGGAGAAACAACCCCAACGAGGCAGGATGTCCTCCAGGGGCAGCCATCATGGAAGAGTAGAGAGCAGCTACACTATTACATCAGATTGTTGAGCTGTTATCTCTCAGCCCACTTTCCACAACTCATCTGTGTGGGCCTTTTTAACACATGTGCAGCCGATCGCACTGTTGCAATTTGCAATCTCTGCCGCAAGCAGATCAAGCGTGGCAAAAACACCAGCTATTTGGGTACCACATGCTTGACAAGGCATTTAACCTCCCACTACTCAGTTCATTGGCAAGAGCAACTGAAAGCCACACACAAGGTACACAATTCCTCTCCTCACTCCTCACCTTTCATGTCTACCCCCGTTATATCTCATGACCTCTCAGCAGCCTCCACTGACAGTGTTGATGGTAGAGCAAAGGGTGCCACAGGTCCTTGCAACACATCTGCCAGGAACACCACCAGCTGTAGAGTATAGCAGGCAAATATCTCTGCCCCAGCTGCTTTTGTCCAAATTGCTGGCTTTGCAACTCCTGCCTTTCCATTTGGTGGATTCTTCTCCGTCCCGTGAATTTGCAGAATGTCCTGTATCATAGTGTTGGGCGAAGGGTTCGGGCCGAGCATAAGTTTAGCCTGAACATTGGCTGTTCGCCCATTCGGCGAACACCTGAATTGGCAGGGCGTTCGACCATTTGTTCGACCCACCAAACACTCCACAAAGCACTGCGTGCTGCACAGTGCATTCTAAGCCCTGATTGGCTGAAGCAAGATAGGCTTTGCCTAATCAGGACACAGAACACTGTCAGAGCCATGATGGGAGAAAGTCATGAGGATTTAGGCCAATTATGGCTCATTGCTCATAGACCTACCCCATACATTAAAAGGTTCCTTCCCAGAGGAGCCATTTGCAGTGTGGTATTGGAGTGGAGATATATTTGTGCTCATAAGTTTACATACCCTGGCAGAATTTATGATTTATTGGCCATTTT
This sequence comes from Lithobates septentrionalis, assembly GCA_037952835.1. Taxonomy (NCBI): domain Eukaryota; kingdom Metazoa; phylum Chordata; class Amphibia; order Anura; family Ranidae; genus Lithobates; species Lithobates septentrionalis. The sequence goes on along the minus strand of JBBDGP010001034.1, from coordinate 6,946,848 downwards.
CGGAGAATATGAATGATAACACAAAAACATTTCTTTCACTGAAGGTTAGTGTTTGACTGAAGCCATTTATTATCAAACAACTGTGTTTACTCTTTTTAAATTATAATGACAACAGAAACTACCCAAATGACCCTGATCAAAAGTTTACATACCCCAGTTCTTAATACCGTGTATTGCCCCATTTAACATCAATGACAGCTTGAAGTCTTTTGTGGTATTTGTGGATGAGACTCTTTATCTTCTCAGATGGTAACGCTGCCCATTCCTCTTTGCAAAAGCCTCCAGTTCCTGTAAATTCTTGGGCTGCCTTGCATGAACTGCACGTTTGAGATCTCCCCAGAGTGGCTCAATAATATTGAGGTCAGGAGATGGCCACTCCAGAACCTTCACTTTGTTCTGCTCGACTTGGCCTTGTGTTTTGGATCATTGTCATGTTGGAATGTCAGTTGATTGATAATAGATGGCTTCAGCCAAACACTAACCATGAGTGTAAGAAAAGATTTTGTGTTATCATTCATATTCTCTGAAAATGGCCAGAAAATCATAAATTCTGCCAGGGTATGTAAACTTATGAGCACAACTGTGAGTGTAGAGTGTCAGTACTGTGTGAATAGAGTGATAGTTCGGCATCATAGTAGTGCGTCCATGCAGTTTTACTGTAGTGTCAGTGTAGTGTGTCGGGGCAGTTTTACTGTAGTGCCAGTGTAGTGCATACGTGTATTTTTATGCGCTGCATTGAAGTGTGTCAAGGCAATTTTATTGCAGTATATTGAAGTGTGTCAGTGCAGTTTTACTGCAGTATATTCAAGTGCATCAGTGCAGTTTTACTGCAGTATATTGTAGTGCATCAGTGCAGTTTTACTGCAGTATATTGTAGTGCGTCAGTGCAGTTTTACTGCAGTACATTGTTGTGTGTCTGTGGAGTGTGTCTGTGTAGTGCAGTGTTTTACACCACATTACATATCATTTAGTGCTGTATACCCCCCTTTTTTTCTTTGGTTGCTGCGTGTTATTTTCTTTTTGTCCCCTGCCTGCCTCCTTTTTTAAAATTGTGAGCTGCAGTTTTTGACTGTGGCACTGTTGTTCCCCCTTTTTTAATTTTTTTTATAGTTTTGACATTTCTGTCAGCTGCAGTCCTAAGGTTAAAGTGCACCAAACAACACTTTCCATTGATTAAAGTGCATCCAAATACACATTTCCACGTCTCTATTACATTTGGGTAATACTGTAAGCCCCCCATCATGTCTGGGATACCGACAAGGAGAGGCAGACATTCCCATGTCCCTATGAGGGGGCCAGCAGCGTAAGTGTCCACAGGAAAAGGTAGACGTGGTCCGTCCTCAGGCAGGGCACCATTTTCTCTGTTCAGTGATGTTAATCATGCTATCCAGCCACAGCATGCAGAGGAGGTGGTGGACTGGCTTACTAAACCATCCTCATCCTCGTCATACTTCGTCACCCAAGCAGAGACTAGTGTGCAGTCCACCGCAGCTGACAGAGTGGCTTATTCTGCCTCCTTCTACACCTGCTATAGCCCCAGCATTATGAATGAAGGAGTCAGCTGAGCTTTTTGAAAACAGCGTCCGCCACTTGCTTCTTGACGATACACAGGCATTACTTGATTCTGATGCTGGTTCTGACTCTGAGGTTTACACTTTACAGGCAGACTAATAGGACCCCCCAGGCAAAATATTTAAAGGAAGTTTTATTGTTTCACTTTAAGCATCATTAAATCAATGCTCATTTAAAAATGGTCTTTTATAAAAAAGAAAAAAATTTGCATTGATACATGTCCCCCAGGGGAGTACCCAGACCCCCATACCCTTTGTATGCCCAATAACTTGCATATAAACCTTCAAAATGGGCACTTTCATTTTTCCAGTTCGGGTCCCATAAACTTTAATGGGGTTCGTTGTTGTCCGCCAAACTTTTGTGATGTTTGAGAGTTCTGATGCGAAACGAATAGGGGGTCGTTCAGCCCATCTCTACTGTACCACAATGGTAGGTTACAGTGCCTATTGCTTTGCACGTAAGGCCATTCCAGCCCTGTACCATGACGTGGAAGGCAATGTTTTGGCATTGTTGGGCAAGGCAGTGAGCTTCAAGGCCCACCTTACTAGACATGTACAGAATGAAAAAAATTGTTTCATTTCGATTCGGTATTTACATAAATTAGGTAGTTAAATTTGTTTAATCCTTTTAATTCGTTTTCAGAATTCATTTCATTCATTTCAAATTGATTAGAAATTTTTGGAATTTGAATTTGAATAATCAATTTCAAATAGTTTTCAAATTTGAATCGTTTTGAAATTCGAATTCGAAACGTATTCAAATAGTTTTCAAATTCAAATAGTTTTCCATTTTCCAAAGAGAATTAAATAGAATAGAAAATAAAGGAATAGAATAGAAAAAATATAATAAAATAGAAACCATCTTCTGAAATTTAAACAGAAAAGAATAGAATTGAATAGAATAGAAAAGAATATAATTTAAAAAAATAGAATAAACTATATAAATAATAATAATACCATTTCCCAAACTTCAAATAGAATCAATTCAAATTTGAATAGAATAGAAAAGAATAGAATAGAAAATAACAGAATAGTATAGAAAAAACATAGAATAGAAGGAATATAACCATCTTCCTATTCTATTCTTTTCTATTCTTTTTTTTTTTTCCATAAAGATTTTATTAAACATAAAGACGTATACATACAAAGCATCCACACAAAACATATGTTAAAACAAGTTTAGGACATACATTAGTACCTTCAGACAAGTAAGCTGAAAGACGTAACTTAGAGAGGCGAGACCAGGAGCCAGATGGGTAAACCCATACATTAGGGACTGTGGGCAGAGGGTCTCATTATCAAATTTCACCTCCCCCCTGTTTCCTCTCCCGGCACCCTTAGGAAGAGGAAAACCAGCATTAAATCGTACCTGGGTCTCAACTTAAACATCATAAAGCTTTTAAAGGCGTATGGAGTACTATAAACGGTGAATCTCCTGGTTGATAAAGGTGTCCAAATTTGGCAGATTCAAAAAGTGAGGGCTTAAAGTACTCATTTAGAATCCCTAGCTCTCATAGGGAAACAGAGCTAAGGCTGAGAAGAGAAAAGGAGAAAAGAGAGTAAGAGCAGAAGAGAAAGAAAAGAGGAAATCAAGAGACAAAGGGGGGAAGGGAAGGCGGGGGAGTGAATAGAGATATAGAGAGAAGGGAGGGATGTTTTTCTTCTATGCTATTTTGTTATTTTCTGTTCTATTCTAATTTAAATTGATTCTACTTGAATTTGGATAAATGATTATATTCTTTCTATTCTTCTGTTTTTTTTAATTCTATTCTTTTCTCTTCTATTATAGTCTATTCTATTCTTATTTTCCTATTCTATTCTTTTCTTTTCTTATGTATTCCAATTTGAATTTATTCTATTTGAAATTCGAATTTCAGAAGATGGTTATATTCAATCTATTTTATTCTATTTTTTTATTCTATTCGTTTCTATTCTATTCTATTCTATTCTATTCTATTCTATTCTGTTCTTTTATTTTCTATTTTGTTCTGTTTTACTATATTATATTATATTCTTTTATTTTCTGTTATATTCTTTTCTATTCTATTCTATCTTTTTCTATTTTATCCCATTGAAAATTCGAAAACTATTCAAAATTGATTAGAAAACTATTCAAATCGATTCAAATTCGAATTTCATCTGAATTTTTTTCATTATTTCAGATTTGTTTAAATTCGGTACTATTGTCATTTCAATTCGGAACTAAATGAACTGCACATGTCTACATCTTACTGCTGACGCGTGGTCTAGCAAGCATGGCCAGGGACGATATATTTTATTCACAGCACACTGGGTAACTCTGCTTGCAACTAGGATGGATGCAGGACAGGGCTCAATGCTGGAGCTTGTTTTACCCCCACGGCTCCATACAGTTGCTGATGATGATGTGAGATTTGTCAGCTCCACCCCCTCCTCCTCCCCCATGCCCTCATCTGTTGTATTTTCGTATGAACCACCCTAAGAATTCAAAGGGCCATTCAACAAGTCAGGCTAAAAGATATCATGTAATGCTTTGGCTGTCCTGTCTAGGAGACAAGAGCCACACCGGAGCAGAGATTCTTTCAGCTATAGAGGGGAAGGTGGTTTACGCCATGTAAGTTGAGCCAGGAATGGTGGTGTGTGATAATGGTACTAATATTCTGTCTGCCCTTCGACAGGGAAAGGTGACACATGCCTGGCACATGTCCTCAGTTTAGTGGCACAGCATTTCTTAAATAGGTACCCAGGTTTGCAAGATCCTCTAAAGCAGGCCAGAAGTGTCTGCAGCCATTTCAGGCAGTCATGCACAGCCAGTGTTCAGAATTCCACCTGCCCGTAAACTGCCTAATTTTTGACATGCCCTCCAGGTGAAACTCATCTTTGGCAATTCTGCAGCGGCTGCACATGCAGCAGAGGGCCGTCAGCGAGTACCTGTGTGAGTATGATCCCCATATGAAGTCACGAGGTGTGTGACGTCACGCGTAGGGACGGGACAGGCACTTTCCACTAACAGATGCGTAAAAGCTCCTGCTCGTTGAAGTTTTCTGATCTTTGATATGTGCTATGTGAGTACCGCTTATTTTTAATAAATTAATTCTGGTTCAAACTACTACACTATGTGGCATCCCCTTCTCTTTATTTATGGCCGCCTCGCCCCCTGAGGGTCTTGAGACATATGGAGATCTAGTCTAGGATCCAGGACCCACTCTTAAAGGAGCTTGTACCAGCGGTTTTTGATCTATGCTGTGACCTCAGTATAATGAGGTAAGGGGCCACTACTTATCAGTGTAGGATTGGTGCACGAAGAGGATCCACTATCCCTTTCTGGTCTATACACTCCACGGTTTCCATCTATCAGATTGACTGGTCTATGGAAAAATCTTGTTGTATGCATTAATTCACCGATTGGCACTATATGGACTGATTAGCTATTGAAGACTTTTTGGATCTATTGTATTTCTCCGTGTTGCCTTATATTTAAGCACTGGCTCTGTTTGCACTGGGCACTTTAGATTATTCAGTACGTCCTGAGATTTGCTCGGACGCGCAGCACAATACTGGTTCACACTGAACATTTTGTATATTTATTATTGTCATACTGGGTGTATTAATTTTTTAAGTTCACATGTTTTTAAACTCACGGCACAATACTGGTTTACATTGTATGTTTTGTATGTGTATTATTACTATATTGGATGTATAAATTTTTTAATTTTTTAAGTTTATTTGCACTAGTTGATTAAGGTATACTGATATAAAACTCTAGAAAGTATACACACCCCACTGCACTCTGCACTTTGTTTTTCTTTACATATCAGTAAGTTCACTTTTAGTGCATTCCATGCCTCCACAAGGCTAGCCTTATACTCACTCAGATTGGGAGTGTCACAGCACCATTTTTAAATTACTTTTGGATTAGCGTAGCACCATACTTAATATCTAGTCTATTGTCTTAATAGGGGTTAGTTAGAACCCTATTCGGTGCAAGCAGCTTTTCCTGTGTCATTTTATTATTTCTTACGTGGTAGCGCAGGAATAAACACTCTAGATTGTGTGAGCATTGTACAATGACAGGGTCAAGGCACCTTTGCTTTTTTCCCTAGAAAGAAGAAAGGATGCATGCACTGTATTGTCACCATTTGATTAGGGGACTAGGATGGTGAGCCGTGACAATGCATGCAGCATACTCTGCGTGGCATTATGGACAATGCACTTGAGGCAGAGCAATGGGAGGAAGAGGAGGATTTCCTTTCCTCTCAAGGTCTACTTTATGCAGACACCATTCTTTCAACGCCACAGAACACACAAGAGGAGAGAGAGGAGAAGGAGGATTCTGGCAGTTTTGGAGGCATAGAAGCAAAGGAAGACATACGTAAAACCTTAAGAGATGGTTTTCAGTCCCCAGAAACCTTGGGAGTAGTAAATGACTGGCAGGAGGCAGTACCAGATACTGTAATTCTTAGTGACCCCAAGGACTCTGCTTCTCATGCCCACCACAAACTTGCATGGGCTTCTTATATTCTTTAAAGCCTGCAAAAGGATCCAAGAATTTGTGGAATCAAGGATAAGGATCATTATTGGTTGGCAACCCTCCTTGACCACCGTTACAAGGGGAAAGTCTTGGAACTCATCCTGCCCTCACAGAACACCTTAAAGAGGAGTTTATGTCTTTCCAGACTCTGGTAGGTTACAGTCTCACAAAAAAGCTAGTTTTGAGGCACCTGTTAGTCAAAGGAGGAGCAGTGGAGAAGGGGGGCACCTCAGTGATACATTTAAAAAAATGTTTTCGTCCTCAGCGCCCAGGGCTGTCAGCTTCAAGATCCCATCAGCAGCGTTTGCATCATATGGTGGAAGATTATCTAGGGGCAAAAACAGACATGGAGAGCTTTCCAGTAGACTATCCACTGGGTCTCTGGGTCATGAGAATAGGCCACTGGCCAGAACTTGCCCTGTATGAAATTGAGTTGCTGGGCTGCCCTGCATCCTGGATTGGCAGCAGCTATCAAGCCCCTGATGCCAATGTCGATCATTAAGTGTTATTGTAATCTGGAATCTCTGCAAGACTGTCTAGGCTGCCTAGCTTTGTGGGTGTTGATTTTATCTTGAAGTCAATTTTGGTATAGTTTTCATGGGCCAATCAACACTCAAGGACCAATTTTTCCACACCTGTTTGACAGGTGCATCAAATTTCAATTACCGTATTTATCGGCATATGACACACACTTTTTTCCCCTTAAAATCAGGGGAAAATTGTGGGTGCGTGTTATACGCCGAACTGCTGTCTCTGAGGGAAAGGAGGGACCGAGCGCCGCCGAAATAGACCGAGCCGAGTGTACTGTGTACTCGGCTAGGCTTGGCTCTGCTCGGCTCCGCTTGCAGTCACGCCCAGTTCCGCCATTGGACCTATGTTATGTCCATTATAGGAACCGGGTCAAGGTGCGGGACTGGGCGGGACTGCGAGATGAGCCGAGAGGAGCCGTGAGGAGCCGAGTACACAGGACATCCGGTTCTGTCTATCTCGGCGGCGGTAATTTAAACAATCACGCTGCAAATGACACTTGGGCAAGGCTACAGATGACACTTGGGCAAGGCTGCAAATGACACTTGGGCAAGGCTGCAAATGACACTTGGGCAAGGCTGCAGATGACACTTGGGCAAGGCTGCAGATGACACTTGGGCAAGGCTGCAGATGACACTTGGGCAAGGCTGCAAATGATACTTGGGCAAGGCTGCAAATGATACTTGGGCAAGGCTGCAGATGACACTTGAGCAAGGCTACAGATGACACTGGGCAGGGCTGCAAATGACACTTGGGCATGGCTGCAGATGGACACTTGGGCAAGGCTGCAGATGGACACTGATCATTCTGCAATGATGGGCAAGGCTGCAGATGGACACTGATAAGGCTGCATTGATGGGCATTTAAATGTAAGTTTTTTTTTCCTTAAACTTTCCTCCTAAAAGTTTTTTTCCTTAAAATTCCCTCCTAAACTTTGTGTGCTTGTTATATGCCGGCATGTGTTATACGCCGATAAATACGGTACTTACAGCAAGGCCAATTCTTGCTTTCATCAAGAGCACCTCTAGAAGGTTACGGGGTGAAGGCACCACCAACACCGAAAGACCAATTTTTCTGCAATTTTTTGACAGGTGCATTAACTTTCAATTTTTTTCAGCAAGGCCAATTCTTGCTTTCATCAAGAGTACCTCTAGAAGGATACGGGGTAAAGGCACCACCAACACCCAAGGACCAATTTTTCAACAATCTTTGACAGGGGCATCAAATTTCAAATTTTTACAGTAAGGCTAATTCTTGCTTTCATCAAAAGTACCTATAGAAGGTTATGGGGTGAAGACACCACCAACACCCAAACACCCCCTCCCATCTCTAGTCCTATGATGCTCGCATAGCAATAAAGACCGGAGCCAGATTCATGGGATGAGATGCAAAAGACTTCCAACTCATGAAAAAACAGAAGTATTATGGCTTTGCAGCACCTCTGCAACATACAACTTATTTCTTATCTGATTGATGTTTCTTTTTGCTGTACCATGTTATTTTTCCATTGCTGAAACCTCAAAAAAAACTATTGAAAGAAAAAACAGAAGTGGATCAGAGCTGCTGAGGAAGATTGCAGATGCTTTGACAAAACTGCTTTACAAGAAACAGATTTAGAGAACTGAGATCCAAAATGGGACTAATATAAAGAGTAGTTGTTGAGTGTGAGTGTTGGAATCCACTAGGCTGTTCAAAAAGGTAGTGTCTGTTTAAAGTGAAACACCATCCAGAACTTTTTTTAAACTTTTAAACAGCATTTAAAATGGTCAGATACCCCTTTAGGATTTTGATGCTGTCTCTGTCCTTATTGGAGAGATTCATGGTCATTATTTCTCTGGTTGACTGTCAATGAGAAATAATGTGAGGGGTGATGCAAACAATTGTCACCCATACAGGGTAAGGGGGGCTGTCTTCCAGTGGGAATACATGTATACAAAAAATAAATATTTGTTTTTGGGTTTAGGTATAATTTAGCCTTTACTCCATCCACAAATTAAAAATAAGCTTTATCTGGAGGCACAAATTAACAGAGTGAAGTCCATTGACCATACATTATTTGAGTTCACAGAGATCAATGAGTTACTGCACTTTGGACTCTGGACAAGGTCATAACACTGTGCACAACTGTAGTAAAATAGAAACCATAGTGTTTGTAGTACATTCAGCAGCCAATCTACTAATGTACTGTGTATCTACTGATGTAATTCTTCACACTTCTCTGGGTTTTATAATTCACAGTATTAAAGACCAGAAGCCTAGACATACTGGAAAGTGTCGGCATAGTGTCACATATAAATTAAGCAGTATGTTAATTTAATCCATCCATCGTGTATTATTAGACACTCCTTCACCAAAATTACCTGGACAAGGAAGGCAAAGGTATCGAGTATCTGAGCAATAAATCATGAAGCGGTTGCTCACTTCTGGGCACACACACATCTCACCCAGGCAGATACTTGAATGTAATAACAACATTTATCCATCCTGATGACTATATGCACTGCCAGGAGTTTTAAAATAGTTATGGAAAGAATGAGGTCTTATTGCATGTTCAATACCCAGATGAACTTGCCAACCAGCCTTGACTACAGAAAATTGCAAAATGATTAGGGCAGACCTAAACTCAAAGGCAGGCAGTAGGGAAGGTGAAGGAAGGTTGGTAAGAATTGAATGCAGTACTTATTTGCTTAGCATGCTCAGGTGCAGTGCAGACAACTTTAATTCCATTTCCCATAACTCCATGGGTTCCTGAACTGCTTTTCTCCCTCAGGAGCTCAGAGAGGAAACATCTGATGAGGCAATAGTAGTTTTGCAGCCTCTGATCTGCAGCCAGATGAGAGATCCTCCACCGTCAGCACTGGGGTGCATGCAGCCTGGCTGGAGCCTAATAGCACACAGCTTCTCCAGAAGGCCCAGCTACTGTTGCGAACTCTCCCTGATTGCTACTAAGTACTATAGCTCCAGTGAGATGGCCCTTTCTCCTTGGATCCCTCCAGCTATTCACCTGTGTTACCATAGCTACCCTGAACTTTACAGTGAAGGATGCTGTTAGGATGCTGTTAATGAGGATTATTACATGTAATCTGTTTTCTCATCTTCAGTATATGCATGTTTTAGCCATTTTGAACCTGTTTTGCATTATCGCTTTTAACCTTTTACCTATTTGGTAAATGGCAAGTTACAGTTTTCCCTGTCTGATTATTCTGACTATTACCTAATTTGTTAAACTTGGTATCACAAACAGGATTGTCCAAGTCATACAATAGTTATGGGCATCAAAGAATATATTTGATGATCACATGCCCGATGAAGGGATCCTGCGTGACCCTGAAACATTGCACTTTACCTTTGTGATTTGATCATCTGAATAAATGTTTGGACAGTATTTGAAGGATCCATGACGTGGGCACAATATATTCTTTGATTCTTGTGTCATAAAAAGTGTTTGGGGACCTGGGTCCTGCCCCAGGAGACATGTATCAATGCAAAAAAAAGTTTTAAAAACTGAAGTTTTTTCGAGAGCAGTGATTTTAATAATGCTTAAAGTGAAACAATAAAAATGAAATGTTCCTTTAAATATCGTGCCTGAGGGGTGTCCATAGTATGTCTGTAAAGTGGCACAGTTTTCCCGTGTTTTGAACAGTACCACAGCAAATTACATTTCTAAAGGAAAAAAGTCATTTAAAACTGATCGCGGCTGTAATGAATTGTCGGGTCTCAGCAATATAGATAAAACTCATTGAAAAAAAATTCAGGTCTGGTATGGAAATTAAGGGGATCCCTGTGCCATATAAAAAAAATGTAGTTTGGGGACAAGGGCCTCATCCCCACAACCCTTGTCCGACGGTTGTGGGGGCCTGGGGGTGGGGGGCTTATCGGAATCCAGAAGCCCCCTTTAACAAGGGGACCCCCAGATCCCAGCCTCCCCCCTATGTGAATTGGTAACGGGTACATTGTACCCCTATCATTTCACAAAAAAAGTGTCAAAGATAGTAAAAAAGACAGGAGACACTTTGGGACAAGTCCTTTATTAAAAAAAAAAAATGTCCCACGATGTAGATCCATCTCTGTCACCGAATGAGCCAAAAAAAAAAAAAAAAGCTGCAACAGCTCTGCCTCCATGGTAGGCTCCCGCCGAGTGACGCTTCTTCTCGATGACAGCTGTTGTATAGCTGAGGGAGGGGCCACTCAGTGATGTAAATGGGCAACTCCGCCTTCCTCTGACGTCACGTGGGAAATTGTTTTTTTTAATAAAGGACTTGTGTCTCCTGTCTTTTTTACTATTTTTGCAACTTTTTTTGTGAATTGGTGGGGGTACAATTTACCCCTCACCAATTCACATAGAGGGGGGAGGCCGGGATCTGGGGGTCCCCTTGTTAAAGGGGGCTTCCAGATTCTGTTAAGCCCCCCGCCCGCAGACTCCCACAACCACCGGGCAAGGGTTGTGGGGATGAGGCCCTTGACCCTATCAGCATGAGATGAGAGGTGCTTTGGGGGGCTACTCCAAAGCACCCTCCCTATGTTGAGGGCATGTGGCCTTGTATGGTTCAGGAGGGGGGGCGCTCTCTTCTCCTGTGGCCTGCCAGGTTGCATGCTTGGATAAGGGTCTGGTATGGATTTTGGGAGGGACCCCTACGCAATTTTTTTTTAATTTTGGTGCAAGCTTCCCCTTAAAATCCATAATGATGTATGTTTCATCACAGGCTGATGTCGTCCAGGGGCAGTGCCGACATCAGCCTGTGATAAAACGCGTGTCAGGAGGAGTGACGTGCTTGCGTCATCACGCTGTGTACCGTAGTGCACGGGTGTTCGTTTTGCTGGCCGGCTTTTTACCTTTGCAAATTTACTTCATACCTGTGTAAGTGTAACCTTTAAATTTTAATAAATGTTTTCCTAATACGATTTACAGTATGGTGAGTTCCTCTTCCTTATGGGTTACCTTCTGGCTTTCGATTGAGACCATTGAATGACCGAATCCCTGTGACCGCTTGTTGTGCATTCCTGCTGTACCTGAGAGCTGTCATCCTCATCCTGTGGAAAAGGCCCTGGCGGGGTTATTAGCAATTGTCCGATGGAGCGTACAAATGGTCGGATTTTCCAACAACAGCCTGTCATCACACAATTCCCATCAGAAAATCTGATTGTGTGTATGAGGCTTTAGATTAGATATCAACCTCATGCAATCCCCTCAACAGCAGAGCTCACTGGAGCAGCAGCACAAGGGGCCAATCAGTTGCAGTGCTCATGTGCAAACAAGGGGCATGCTGCTAAGAGGATAGAGTAATAGCGAGGGGAGCTCATTCGTGTGCTGATTACACTTTTTCCTTTCTTTTCCCAGTTTCAGAATGGGGGGAGGTTTGGGGGAGGGGGGTGCTATGTTATTAAACTGCAGCAGAGAAAAATCAAAACACTTGCTCTGGCAGACAAGGCTGTACTGTGTGGCAGAAATATAAAAATCTCAGGTATGGATGGACAGAAATGCAATTCCTCTGGCACGTAAAACAACTCCATATTTAGGTGTTACCTGTTTCAGCTGTTTGCCTTGACTTCAGCTTTAAGGAAAACATGCCCCGTGAGTGATCTTCATGGTGTGACATCAGGCAGACAATAGTTTCCAGTGTTGACAGACTTGTGTTTGTTGGGACACAAACTTGGGGATACTGCAGCCTACTGGGATTTATTTTGAGTGGCTAAAGAGCGAAATTAGTGTCTTTAAAGTGGATGTAAACCTGATTCATGAAATTTAACCTAAGCACATATATCTGCAGTGTTTTTTTATCTCTCTGCAAAGCCCTAAGTCCTGTGTCTTTCTGCTGCTCCTTCTGTTGTCAGCATGATAACTTCTGACAAGTTCTCCAACAACGGAACTAAAACCAGCCTGACATTTGTGTCGGGGTGTGTGCTATAAATAGATTAGCAGAAAGCTGGTCTATTCACAGCACAGCTCTGCACATTCTGTCCTTCTTTTGCCTATGTGGAGTGGGGGTGTGTGCCTTTCCTCTAATCAGCTGTCACACAACGTATGCCAAGACTTCACTCCCACTGCTGAACAAGAAAAAATCTCTAACACAATGTTCACTTTCTAAAGAATATAGCAAGCTGAAGACAACGGATATACAGATGTAAAACTTGTGTAGGGAGATTTTTTTCATCTCTGTGTATCACAGATGCTGCTCACTTCACTGGGTATATGTGAGGGTTTACATCCACTTTAGATTTAAAAAAAAAAAGGCTTGACAGTCATTCCCCTGCTTATTTTAAGAAAAAAAAAGGCAAAATAAAGAAAATAATTGGAGGACCATGCCAGATTGTGTCTTATCTTCCATAAAACCTTACATTGGAAAAGATATGGTGTGGTATACTTTATTTGTTTGATGGGCATTGGATTTGAATAATAGCTACTCCCCACTGACGGAACAAGATTTAAAGTGTTATAATTCTACAGTATAAGTCTGATCTTGCTGTATACCACATCCCATATATAGAGTAATGTACAGTTTGCTAAGATTAGGGACTTTTTAGACAATTGTACACAAAATATTATAAAACTACAAATTTATTAAAAATACAAATTCATTAAAACCATCATATAAAATCAGCAGCTGATCAGCCACATGATTATGTTTAAAAAGACCATCCTCACATCAACACAGCCACAGGTCGATAACATATGCATAGAGATCACAGCGCGATAAAGCTGAATGCCAACATGTGTCAACAGAGAGCAGCATCCCTAAGGGGTGTTTACCCATGGGAGCATAAGGGGACCCTAGATCTTCACAGGTCTGTCTACTAGAAGGGGTCCTACAGGGCCAGGTAAGGCTGATTTCTGACATAGGAGTCCATTTGAATTTCTTTCATATGGAAAGAAGATGTCACCTCCAAAAATATCTCCAAAAAAGGGGTACAGAGGAAAGTGCAGATCCATATATAGATCAAAACCAAAACCCATGGGTTGATCTGGCAGCCATTTTGTGGTATACTATAGATGGTGGATATAAACAGTGTGAGCAAGTCCTCTTTGGTTTGGATTTACTGTACAGGTGCATCTCAAAAAAATAGAATATCATCAAAAAGTTAATTTATTTCCGTAATTCAATTCAAAAAGTGAAACTTATATATTATTCAGATTCATTGCACACAGAGTGATATATTTCAAGCATTTATTTCTTTTAATTTTGATGATTATGGCTTACAGCTAGTGAAAACCCAAAATTCAGTATCTCAGAAAATTAGAATACTGTGAAAAAAGTTCAATATTGTAGACCGTGTCACACTCTAATCCGCTAATTAACTCAAAACACCTGTAAAGGTTTCCTGAGCTTTTAATCACACACAGGGGGTTATTTACGGAAGGCAAATCCACTTTGCACTGCAAGTGCACTCGAAAGTGTATTTTCAGTGCACTTGGAAGTGCAGTCACTCTAATCACTCTAGTAGATCTGAAATGAGTGGAAGCTCTGCTGATTTTATCATCCAATCATATGCAAGCTAAAATGCTGTTTTTTACTTTCCTTGCAAGTTCCCCTCGGATCTACAGCGACTTTACTTCCAAGTGCACTTTCAGTGCACTTTCAAGTGCACTTGCAGTGCAAAGTGGATTTTCCTTTAGTAAATAACCACCATAGTCTGGTTTAGTAGGTTACACAATCATGGGGAAGACTGCTGACTTGACAGTTGTCCAGAAGACAGTCATTGACACGCTCCACAAGTCATTGCTAAAGAGGCTGGCTGTCCACAGAATGCTGTATCCAAGCATATTAATGGAAAGTTGAGTGGAAGGAAAAAGTGTGGTAGAAAAAAGGTGTGCAAGCAACAAGGATAACTGCAGCATTGAAAGGACTGTGAAAGAAGTGTCAAGCCACTCCTGAACCAGAGACAATGTCAGAAGCATCTTACCTGGGCTAAGGAGAAAAAGGACTGGACTGTTGCTCAGTGGTCTAAAGTCCTCTTTTTGAATGAAATTACATTTTGCATTTCATTTGGAAAACAAGGTCCCAGAGTCTGGAGGAAGAGTGGAAAGGCACGGAATCCAAGTTGCATGAGGTACAGTGTGAAGTTTCCACAGTCAGTGATGATTTGGGGAGACATGTCATTTGCTGGTGTTGGTCCACTGTGTTTTCAAATCCAAAGTCAAGGCAGCCATCTACCAGGAAATTCTAGAGCATTTTCTGCTTCCCTCTGCTGAGCAGCTTCATGGAGATGCTGATTTCATTTTCCAGCAGGACTTAGCACCTGCACACACTGCCAAAAGTACCAATACCTGTTTAATGACCATGGTATCACTGTGCTTTATTGGCTAGCAAACTCACCTGAGCTAAACCCCATAGAGAATCTGTGGGGTATTGTCAAGAGGAAGATGAGAGACACCAGACCTAATAATGCAGATGATCTGAAGGCCGCTATCAAAGCAACCTCGGCAGTGCCACAGTCTGATCGCCTCCATGCCACGCTGCATTGATGCAGTAATTTATGCAAAAGGAGCCCCTACCAAGTATTGAGTGGATACTATACTATACTTTTCAGTAAGCCAACATTGCTGTATTAAAAATCCTTTTTTTTTGGTCTTATGTAATATTCTCATTTTCTGAGATACGGAAATTTGTGTTTTCACTAGCTGTAATGCCGTGTACACATGGGCAGACTTTTCAGCATCAAACGTCCGGCGGTCTTTCCGACGGACTTCCAGACGAACGGACTTGCCCACACACGAATGGACTAAAGTCCGTCGAAAGGCCATTCATTTTGAACGTGATGACGTACGACGGGACTAGAAAAGGAAGTCAATCTCGCTGTTTTTTTCGGCAAGATTGACACCTTGTGAGCCCTGTCACGGGAGCCAGCGCCGAGCTGGCTCGCTGATCGGGAAAGGAAAATGTTTTTTCCTTTCCCAATGAGCGACAAGCATTGCTGACATTAAGGCCGGGTTCACACTGGTGCGGGGATCCGCCTTGGATCCCCGCCAATGCCAGGCACTGTGTTTGGTATGAATCTTGAGGGGGAACTCCATGCCAACTTTTAAATTAAAAAACCGGCATGGGTCCCCCTCCAAGAGCATACCAGGCCCTTAGGTCTGATATGGATTTTAAGGGGAACCCCCTACGCCAAAAAAACGGTGTGGGGGTTCCCCCAAAATCCATACCAGACCCTTATCCGAGCATGCAGGAAAAGGGGTGGAAACGAGTGAGCGCCCCCCCTCCTGAACTGTACCAGGCCGCATGCCCTCAACATGGGGGGTGGGTGCTTTGGGGAAAGGGGGCACCCTGCGGCCCCCCACCCCAAAGCACCTTGTCCCCATGTTGATAAGGACAAGGGCCCCTTCCCGACAACACTGGCTGTTGGTTGTCGAGGTCTGCGGGCAGGGGACTTATCGGAATCCTTTCATAAGGGGGCCCCTCAGATCCAGGCCCCCGCCCTATGTGAATGAGTATGGGCTACATCGTACCCCTACCCATTCATCTGGGGGAAAAAAGTGTCAATAAAAAAACACACTAGACAGGTTTTTAAAGTAATTTATTAGGCAGCTCTGGGGGTCTCTTCTGACTCCTCCACTCTCTCCTGCTTCTTCTCCTGCTCTCCGGCCTCTTCTCCCGCTCTCCGGTGCTTCTCCCGCTCTCCGGTTCTTCTGCCGCTCTCCGGTTCTTCTGCCGAGCTCCTCCGCTATCTTCTGCTCTTTTGCCGCTCTTTTGCTAGTGGTGGCCCATACTTCTCCATTGTCTCCTTCCCAGTTCTCTTCCAATGTTGACACAACGCTCTCTGCCGCTGTAATGCCGTGTGAGCGGTGCGCAACGACTTATATAGGCATGGGGCATGGTCACCGGGTGATGTCACCCGGTGACCCCACCCCTTATGACGTCACAGTCCCATCCGGTGTCCATGCCCCATGCCTATATAAGTCATTGGGCACCGCTCACACGGCATTACAGCGGCAGAGAGTGTCTTGTCAACATTGGAAGAAGAGAACTGGGAAGGAGACGACGGAGAAGACTGGGCCACTGCTAGCAAAAGAGCAGCAAAAGAGCAGAAGATAGCGGAGGAACCCGGCAGAAGAACCGGAGAGCGACAGAAGAACCAGAGAGCAGGAGAAGAACTGGAGAGCGGGAGAAGAGGCCGGAGAGTGGGAGAAGAAGCAGAAGAGAGCAGAGGAGTCGGAAGAGACCCCCGGAGCTGCCTAATAAATTACTTTAAAAGCCTGTCTAGTGTGTTTTTTTATTGACACTTTTTCCCCCAGGTGAACGGGTAGGGGTACGATGTACCCCATACTCATTCACATAGGGCGGGGGGCCGGGATCTGGGGGGCCCCCTTATGAAAGAGGACTCCCGGATTCCAATAAGCCCCCCGCCCGCAGACCCCGACAACCAACGGCCAGGGTTGTCGGGAAGGGGCCCTTGTCCTAATCAACATGGGGACAAGGTGCTTTGGGGTGGGTCGGCCGCAGGGCGGCCCCCTTCCCCAAAGCACCCACCCCCCCATGTTGAGAGCATGCGGCCTGGTCCGGTTCAGGAGAGGGGGCCACTCGCTCATCCCCACCCCCTTTCCTGATCGGCCGGGCTGCGTGCTCGGATAAGGGTCTGGTATGGATTTTGGGGGGACCCCCACGCCGTTTTTTCAGTGTAGGGGGTTCCCCTTAAAATCCATACCAGACCTAAGGGACATTGTCACCTCTTTCTCACGCTTGCTGCAATAGGAAAATGTGTTTTTCCTATTGCAGCGAGCGCGAGATGTACAGTACCCTGTCGCCGAGAACCAGCGCAATAGGATCGCTCTGGAAACATTCTCGCGGGCAGGTGCTGTAACTGCCCTTGCATCATATTTGGTCTGTCGGACCAGCATACAGATGAACAGTTTTCCCGATAGGAACTGGTTCCGGCAGAGTTCCGGCGGGAAGATTTGAAACATGTTTCAAATCTAAAGTCCATCTGATTTTTGACCGAAAAGGTCCATCAGAAGTCCGATGAAGCCCACACACGGTCGGATTGTCCGACAGACTCGTTCCGGCGGACAAGTTTGGTCGAAAAGTCCGCCCATGGGCGCACGGCATAAGCCATAATCATCAAAATTAAAAGAAAAAAATGCTTGTAATGAATCTATATAATATGAGTTTCACTTTTTGAAATGAATTGCTGAAATACATTTTTGATGATATTCTAATTTGTTGAAATGTGCCTGTAAATATGGAAGGAACCTACCAATTTAGTAAACTATATAGACTTGCACTTTCCACTGCTCCCCTTTTTTGTAGATATTTTTTGGAAGTAACATCTTTCCATATGGAAGAAATCCATATATACTCCTATGTTGGAAATCGGGCTTGCCTGACCCTGTAGGACCTCATCCAGTGGACACACAGTTTCGGGATCTATAGCGCCCTCTGTGCTTCCCTGGCTAAACACCCCTTTGGGACGTTGCTCTCTGTTGACACATGGTGGCAGTCAGCTGCATCTCACTGTAATCTCTATGCATATGTTATCGACCATCAGTTCCCATTGATGATGTGTTTTTAAAGAAATGTAAATTTGTTGGGGTTTCATCTATTCACATAAGGTTATTTTTACCTTTAAATGTGAGGATGGTCTTTGTAAACATATTCATATGGTTGCCCATCTGCTGGTTTTAATTAATTTTATGTTTAATAAATTTGTACTTTTATAATATTTTGTGTCCAAGAGCCTAAAAGGTCCCTAATCTTTGCGAACTGTACATTAGTTAAAATGTTAATTGGTTTAAAATTGGTGATTTCAACTACTCAGAGCTCCTGATTTCATACAGATTTATAATATAAAGTCTAAAATGTTATTATAAAACATAAATTTTGATACATTTCAAATTTTGTTAGCAAAAAACAATTGTAAAAGTAAAGTGATTCATTATTCTTCAAATTATTCTAGGACATTAAGCTTTAATATGACACATGACAGAATCACTTTGAATATATGTTGTACACAGGATGATTTATGAAACCTTGAGCAAAGAAAGCCAAAGCAAAAGAGAAGGCGTTGCTCACCAGCCAATCAAATGTAACGTGTCATTTCAAACATGAATGTTAATTGCAGCAACTTCCAATTTTTTTCCAGTGTTCTTGGCTTCCATTTTCATAAATCACCTATGTGTTTAAGGTTTTTGTCTTTTGTTTTCATCATAAGGTAACCTGTAAAGTTAGTTGAGTTGCCTTGGTCAGCAGAATAGAAAAGAATGTTTTGGTTAGCTTATCAACGCATCTAAAGACATGAAAATATTTTAATGCAGAATCCCTACAATTAAATACATCTCTCACAGTATCTCAAACAAATTAAAGTGACAGGATGACAGCAACATATACACACATACACACATTGAGGAGATCAATTGCCCACTCTGAAATGTGTTTCTGCAAAGTATCTCCTTTCACCTGCTGCAGTTGTTCCATCCATGTAGAGGCTGTCAGTGTTCTAAAGCGT
Source organism: Lithobates septentrionalis (assembly GCA_037952835.1). Classification (NCBI taxonomy): domain Eukaryota; kingdom Metazoa; phylum Chordata; class Amphibia; order Anura; family Ranidae; genus Lithobates; species Lithobates septentrionalis. The sequence goes on along the minus strand of JBBDGP010001034.1, from coordinate 6,927,801 downwards.
TTCTTCTTTCATCATAAAATTCTCCTTGTAAAAAAAAATCAGATGCAATTGTTGGGCTAAACCCTGAGAAGTGCCACCTTGCTTGTCATATTTCTGGAGTTCGAACAGTTGTCCATCTAACAGCTGCATTTCTATAAGCTTTGGGCAGGTGGCTCTGCAAAATTCTTGCCACTCACAGCAGACTGGATTGTATGTCCACACATGGGCTTTTAGTCCACCAAAGTTTATTTGTTTCCTTTGTTACCATTGTCTGTATGTGTGTTGGGTGTGCTTTGTCTGTGCGGTCAGAAAGGGAATACTACAAATACACTGGATCTTTGTTCACAGGCAGCTTAGTTTGGAAAGTACATTTTGACATTGGCATAAAAAATATTCACAACAAAAATAGTCTTTTTCTTCCTCATAAGAAAACAATTGGATTTATATTAATATATAATTATATCTATTTATATTTTTGGTGGCATCAATTATTTTGTTGAACACATCTTAAATAAAAATATGAGTCTCTGAGCAAGGAGGAAATAAGCATGTCTCCTCTCACTTGGCCTGTAGAGTGGAGTCCTGTTCCCATCCTCTTGTTGCAGTCTCAGTGCTGGGGCACATGCGTTTCTGGGCCTTGGTGTAAAAGGTTTGGTTCAGAGTCTTTAGGAAGATCAGCTCAGGAGAGGTCCTCCGCAGAAGGTGTAGCGTCGAGCTGAAAACCAAGATTACAAGCTGTTACCACCAAACCAAAGCAACTCCATGTCAGCTCAGAAAGCCACCAAATTTTACAAGGTGGAGAGGATCTGCGGGGGGGGCAACAAGTTTTAAAACCAGTACAGATCCTTGCTTTTATCCTGAGGCTGTAAACCTGGGAATGGAGGAGGTAGAGAAGGAGAATGAAGTAGAAAGAGGTGTATGAGAAGGTGAGCGAGATAAAGGCACAAGCTGTTTAAAGATAGGATGAAACAAAAGCAAGCACCAGCATGTTTTAAGAAACAGCTATGTTGTGGTAATTAAAAGATGTTTGAGTTATTGGAAAAGTTTTTGATAAAAGCAGCCCAGATAAAAAATGCTTTGGGCAAAGATTCCTGTGCTAAAAAAGTGTTGTTCTTTAAATGAAAAATTACCTGTATACAGTGCAATTTACTACTGTATGTGGTTGATTTACTGAAACTGGAGAGTGCAAAATCTGGAGACGCTGTGCATAGTAGCCAATGAGCTTCTAACTTCAACTTGTTCAATTAAGCTTTGACAAAAAAAAAACCCTGAAAGATGATTGATTTCTATGTAGAGCTGCAACATATTTTGCACTCTCCGGTTTTAGTAAATCAACCCCTATGCTTCGTGTTGGAATATAGCATTTGAGAACACAGTTTAACTATCCACTGTTTTTTTTTACTATGGTATGGTATGATGGAAGCATAGGTCCATTGGGACCTATCTCCCTTTTGTTTTTTCTTACCTTATGTGTCATGTTGAAGTGAATAAAGAGTATTGAATTTTGGATGAGGAGATAAATATAATTTTGCATTTATACATGGGAAAACAATACAACTTTGAAATTAACAATGCACTGGGTTTTAAGATCCAAAATATAATGGACATCCTCAGTGATGTATTTATAATTCTCAAGCTCTAGAATTAGGTTTCAATGAACATAATGGCTCTTAGGATTGTGACTTCTATGTATTATATGAAGCAAAACATGGACAAAATCAAACTTCCGAAAAAGCTAAGCTGTGCGTCCATTTTTGCTAGTTCCACTAAACTTGAATAATTCAGTTGTTGAAGAAATTATATTTTGTTATCAATGTCCTTCCCTCTAACAACTGTGACGCTCTACATAGCATAAAATTCCTTGTGCTGTTAACGGGGCCCCTGAAGAATAGTTCCTACCTGACAAAGCATCCAAATTTATAAAACCTTGAACATGTACAGGCTAAACCACTAAAGCTCTTTAAACTCCACCAACTGAACATGTCTGAGGCATCTGAACAGAAGCAAGATTTGCTTCTCCATAGGAAGACAACTACTTTAGTGAATCATTCTTAAAGCAGTTTCTTGTCTTCTTGATATTAGGCTGGCATAGCTATTTAACATTGAATGTATAAGCATATTTTTTGTTACAAAAAAGTCAACCGTGCAAATAACTCCCATTTGACACTGTCATGTTCTTTGTATTCATCTTGTTTTCTATACTTGCACCATCAGATTGATATGTCTGATGCAAACAGTCAGCCTCTAAAACAGGGATCTCCAAACTATGGCACTACAACTGTTGTGGAACTACACATCCCATGAGGTATTGTAAAACTCTGACATTCACAGACATGACTAGGCATGATGGGAATTGTTGTTCCTGAACAACAGGAGGGCCATAGTTTGGAGACCCCTGCTCTAAAAAATAGAGGATTTAAGATGCAAGCTCTCTTAAAAGAAGGCAAGAGAAATTAAAAAAACACATGGAGAGTCAGCTGAGTTAAACATTTTTAGCTGCTCACAACTGCTATGATATCATCATTTGATATAGGTGTCCTATGCAAAATTTCTCCCCTGCGACGTATGGAAATCATTTCTCTGTGAGTACAGTTTCCATGGTCTGAAAAAAATAGTGCAAATCATTGGTGATCACTTGAATGAGCTTTATGTGTTTGCATTATCCAGGCCAAATCGTGTGGCCTATGGCCACCATTATTCTAACTTTATTTGCATTTTTTTAAATAACCTTTTTCTTATTCTACTGTTTTTTTCTTTCTTTCTTTACACCTTCTCTTCTAAATTATAGTATTAGGATGATTAGAAATTAAAACATAAGTATTAGAGACATTTTGCTAATTATTCCCAGATAAATTATTAGTCATAAATATTAATATTTCTGAAAAAATATATATATTTCTAAAATCAGTAATGGATAATTCATTCATCTTGTGCTCAAGACATTGTAGTAATCTAAAAAAAGAAGAGCTTAGTTTACCATTCCCAGTATGAGCTGATCAATGAATCAAATCCTAACTCACATAACAATTGAGAATATCTTTAAAAAGGCAACAGAGACTTGAGAGAAGGATAGGAATGCACTGCATTAACAACATGAAGGTGAAGCACAAGCACTTATAAACAATTCAGTAGAAAGAAAACAGTCAGCTGGCACTCAGAGATACATCTACTGACTATAGTTAAGTATCACCTCTTTTGTAAGTCTTTTAGTGTCATTGATTGTTTGGAATGCTTGCTTTTAATTACAATTAAAACATTTTCTTAAACAGTAGAAAGAATGGAGCTTATTTTTGCTAATTTTAGCTGATTAGTAGCCAGAATTGCAGCCTATTGAATGTATTTAAAATTTTTCAAGGGAATCCTTAAAAACCTTTGGTTTGACTGCTTAGGCCTCATGCACACTGGATTATTTTTCTGCTGCTCCTAGGGGCGTTTTTTTCCCCTGCCTCTAAAAGCCCGCTACATGTTAGCCTATGTGTCCATGCACACATGGGTGTTCAGAGGAGTTTAGAGGTAGGGGCATTTAGAAAAAAACCCAAATCCAGATAGTTTAGTGTTTGAACTTTAATTAATTTCAATGGCCAGAATATAATATTATTCTGGCCAATAAAATTAATTTATGCTTAAATGATGCTCTAGGGCTTGACACACCTAAATGCTCCTAAATGCGTTACACAAGTTTACAAGCGACAAGCATTTTTTTTATTCTGTGCAAAGAGAAAAGGAGACTAGGAGAGTTAGCAAATCATCCAGTATGCATGAGGCCTTAGTGTAACAGGACTTGATAACTGTTGATTAGCATATTGCTAAGCTTTCTGGTCCACTAACCTACAGAAAGACTTTATGGATAGTATTCAGTGTGTTAGTGCAGTGGTCATCAACCCTGTCTTCAGGGCCCACTAACAGGCCAGGTTTGCAAGATAGCTGAAATACATCACAGGTGATATAATTTGCTGCTCAGTGATTGCAGTATTCTAGTCTGCATCTCCCCAAGGTAATACATAAAACCTGGCCTGTTAGTGGGCCCTGAGGACAGGAGTTGATGACCACTGTGTTAGTGGACATCTCCCCGGGTCTTGGACACGGGAAGACTAAGGGGTTGATATACTAAAAGTATAGGCTGCTCACTTTGTAAGGAAATTTGCTTTTGGCAAGGAAATCTGCCCCAGAGCTTAGTGAACAAGGTGAATGGTTGCTGACCTCCATCATCCAATCATATGCAAGCAAAAATGCTTGCAAATGAAACACCCTGCTCACTAGTCTTTGGGGCAATCTCCTTTGCAAAATGCAACTTCCCTTCCTAAGTGGTAAACCTGTTTGCCTTTAGTAAATCAATTTGACTAGTTGACACTATTATGTAAATAGTACAGAGTATTTAAAAGAAACATCATATTTGGGTCTAATGTTTAGCAAGGACTCTTAACAGATGGCAGTGCATAACAAGACCACAAACGAATGGCTAGTGTGCTTTTTATAATTGTCATTTAATGGATAACTAGCTTATGAAACTGGTGGCCTGTGTAGCATTTCTATAAAGCAAAAGTATACAGTATATGTAAAATATGCCTAATGAATGTTGACCCTCAGGGCCACTAAAGTAATGATTGGTATGTAGGTAACCTTCCATATGTGTGGCTAGTACGTAGCAGAAACAACAGTTCTATAATCTGTTGCAGGACTATCAAGTACAGCATCATCTTGTATAAAAGAATTTAAAACCTTTCTGAACCCAGTGGTGTGAAAGCAATTTTAAATGTACCCTAGTTTTCTCTTCACCCCGTCTGGAAAATTGGGTAACTGTGTATGAGTAATGAATAATATCCCCTTCCTTTATGAAACCCTTTTACCTTTTGTAACATCTTAACACTAGTAAATGGTGGTTGTTCTGCTCAAGTGTTTAAATGATAGCTGCCTACTGTCAAACTGACCATAGAAAAGAGACAGTGGGAAATTCAAAAAGGGTATAAACTCTCACTGCCCTAAAATATCATGGCCACATATGCCCCTTCAAGCATATGTATGTAAAAACTTACAATTACACATACAATGAATAGCAGACAAGGATGGCACCGTGAATGATATTTATTGAGAAAAAGTGTGCTATATTCAATATGTATTTTTGTTATTAAAAAGCACTTGAAAAATATGTCTAAAATGTCCTGCAAGAAATACTAATAATAATTACATGTAAAATCTCACAAGTGTTGTAGGTCAGTTTAAATTTGAGGACACTGCTTACCTGCATCCACATTTAGGCTAAGGCTTTGTCCCATGTCTCCTGCTGGTCCTGGATAAGGTCCAGGAGTTGTCCATGCAGAGGTTGCTGCTTCTCCCTTGCCTAAATCACACTGTGTTGCAGGAGGTGCTGAACCTGCAGGAGTGATCCTGTGGGGTCGGACTGATGCAGGAACAAGTAAAGAGCTGTACCGAGGATCGAAGTGCGTACTATAAACTTCATGCATGCCAGGCCGGGGATAACTTGAACCCTGACTGTTTATTGCTCCCCCAATTGAGTATGGGTGATGATGGTGATGATGGTGGTGGGCATGGTGCCAGGGCTCAGGTGGACCCTGGTGTAGGTGACTATGAAGAGAAGCAGGGGAATAAGGATCTGCTCCAAAAGGAATTTCACTGTGAGGACCAGTAAGAGGACTGCCTAGGCTGCTGCCCAGCGATGAGGGAGCAGCAACTGCATTGGGCTGGTAACTGCTGTTCCAAAAGGATGGAGGAAAACTTCTTTGACTCATAGGAAAAGTCGTTTCTGTTAAGAGACAAAAAAAATCATAAACATTCTATTAAAATTAAATAAACCCCTTCGTCATGATTAATGATGCTATTAATACTCTCTGAAACAAAGGAGCACCACCTCATACCACCTCATACATTGAAAAACAGTTCTGAAATGGGCAAAATAATGTTTGTCTACAATCCTACAGTATTACTTAAGTGTGGTTTTCAATGCATTTATGTTTTTTAATTGATTGATAAAAACTATAGAAATAGAATGACTACCCAAAGCAACCAAATTCCAGATGATAAAGTGCAGGTTGGATATGCAGATCTGATTGCTTGCTCTGGACAGCAAATCCACCTTTCTCCAGTCTTAATAAATCCATTTTAATACAGAGCGCTCTTTTAATATTACCTAGTGCACTGAAGATGTTGATATTTCAGAAAATATAACAATATTAATTGTACTCACAAATTACTATGAAACTTGTCAAGCCTGGACCAATCATTTTTCTGCCCATCCATCGTGACACAGAAGACAGAACAAACTTATTAGCTCTTAGATGATTGCCTCATAGTTTATTTTTACACTCACAGCTATTTTACAACTGCTTATTACTAAGCAAAATTCACACAAACATTGCATTGCAGAATCTAATGTAAACTTAATTTTGAACTTAATTTTGAGCAAATGCAAAACTAACGTAAAGAACTAGAAGTTACTTAACCTGCTTAAACTCAACCCTATGCATACTGGTGTCTTCTTAAAACAACCCTTCAAATAAATGTGTGCCTAAAATATATATTTCCTTTTCCTTCGTCTTTAGTTAGTGGATATTATGGATTAATATATAGAAAATATAAGGTAAATGACAGCCAAGATGTTTATGCAAAACAACTTTAATGTTAAAGCACAATGAAAGGCATCCTGCTAATACCTGGGCCAATAATCTGTTTATTATGCCTGATACCCCTTTTGAGATAGACCAATATCTTCATAGATATTGAATTCAGAAATGGGTGAAACAACTGTATAAAGCCCACATCAGTACATATATTTTCTTTTCTATTTTACCCAAGCAATATGGGAATTTAAAAAAGGCATTAGATGCACACATCTATTGATGATATTTCTATAGTAATGGCCACTATTTTTCAGATTGGGATGGCCATTTTCTGAATGATATTGCAGCAGTCAGATCTTGAGACCACAGTCTTACACATGGAAATCCATTATGACTCTCTTCAATATGCCAACATTTATTGATCACCTTTCCTAGCTCCCTTTGTCTTGCTAGGTCTAAACGGGCCATCTAAGGTTTCAGCTGCACCTCCACTGCAGGTGAAACTGGTATTAGAGTGCCTCTGTAAAATGATACAAGGAAAATACATTAAACGTATGGAAAAAAACCCAATGTGTTCAGGAAACCATTTTTAAAACACACTGGGGTTGATGTATTAAAACTGGAGAGTGAAAAATCTGATGCAGCTGTGAATGGTAGCCAATCAGCTTCTAACTTCAGCTTGTCGAATCAACTTTGACAATAAAACCTGGAAGCTAATTGGTTTCTCTGCAGAGCTGCACCAGATTTTGCACTTACCTGTTTGAGCACATCACCCACACTGTGAATATGTTGGTCTGAATGCATACATACCAGTGAAATTATATATTGTTACCAATGTTTTTTCCATTAAAACATTTGCATGCAATATATTTCTAAAACCAGTTGGATTGACTTTTAAAAGTATTCTAACGACAGCCTGTAATTAGTTAGATACTGTAATATCTTTGAGCTCTTGTATTTTGAAACAGAAATTAACATGACGCATACTTTGCTCAATTCATTAAAATCCTTTGTGTAATGCAGTAAAATTGCATAAAACAGTAAAATGTAGTAAAATTGAATAAAACTTCGGAAACTATTTGTTTACTATCTGCATGAAGTTTGGATGTATTCCCTGCGTTTCCTGCAGTTGTTTAGATTTCATTCCACAATTGAAAAACATATTGGTAAGTATATTAGCTTTTACAAAGTAACTGGTTCTACTGTGTGTCTGTGTGCATGACGGAGGAAATTGGGGTGGAAGCATCTCTGTCAAGGACTTATGTGAATGGTTTCTGCATTTAAAAGCTACAGAAAAAGCATCTGCTCTATAAAACTAAGAGACAAACAATAGCTGCTTTTGTTATTCTAAGCATATCAAGAGTCATATGTGAGCAAACATTAGTGTTGTAGAACAGAGACTTGACACAATGCAGAAATTGCTATTCCTGTCTATATTCAGGATGGCAATTTCAAGCTGCCAGCAGTGGAAAGTCAGACATTTTGGAATTGAAATCTCCAAAACTTTCACAGGGAGCAGCCTGTGAACAGAGAGTTGGACTTTTTGACGCTGCTATGTGCCTGGACAGCATGACACAACGGTGCCCACAGTGCATTCAAAATTATTATTATTATTATTATACAGGATTTATATAGCGCCGCCAGTTTTTGCAGTGCTTTACAACTTGAGGGTAGAGAGTACAAATACAATACACTTTAATACAGTAGGAATCAGAGGGCCCTGCTCATTAGAGCTTACAATCTAAGAGGGAGGGTCAATTACAGTTTACCTTCACAATGAACACTGACAGACTCAGCAAAAATATGCTACTTTATGCAATTGATTGTTGAGTCCATGCTTTGTTTGTTTTGTTTATGACAGACTCCCTTTAATGTAGGCAAATTAGGCCCTCAACATATAAGGTACCTAGTCATATGTGTTGTTCTAATCACCTTCAGCTTTATATTGTTTAGAGTTCCTGATCCTTAAATTCTAATCCATAAGTACAGTAACCCATAACAGCCACTTAGAACTAATCATGTACTGATCTGATTTCACCCAAGGGAATTATAAGTTGTTTTGTTGTTAAGAATACAAATTTAATGTTAACAACAACAGCATTGAATTATCCCATATAGAAGCTGATCTAGTAAAATAGTCATTTTCAATCCAGCCTGTGCTCAGTTAAATCCCCAATTAATTTCAGGGAAACATGCTATTCTATAAATTACCCTGAAGCTGCCTTGACATGAAAAAAGGCTAAAATGATTCCTTTTGTAAACCAACCCCTTTGTTAGTGTACAGTGATATGTGCTGTTACTTAGTATTGCGTGTCTGGAGAACTGGACATTTACTTTACAAATGTAATTTAAAAAAAAGCACAATCAAAACCTAAAAAAAAAAAAAAGGAACGTTGCCTACTGCATGCATGCAACCGATAATGTAAATATAGATTGTATGTGATGGGCACATGAAAGAGTATAACTTTTTCCAAGGGTGTGCTTTTAAATCTGTTTTAATTTTCCCACACAGTCGAAGGACATATAAGTGGTTTAATTAGATGATATGCCACCTATAATGCAAATGTGTGGCCAAGGCATAAACCTTACGTGTACCTTAAATGTAGCCCAGCAACATTCTCTGGGCAATTTTTTTACACATGATCTGAGCAATTTTTTCAGAACCAAATGACTAAAAATGTATAGAATACCCATGGCTTTAGCATATACCATTGCTAGAGCTTAACTGATGAAAAGGCTGTCAGCATGGACTACTGTATCCCTGTGATAAGATAATGTGATAAGAATAGAGCAGCAGGAGCCTGCAGTACACAAGCGTATATAAACATACCTAGTCGTAAGACGCTATTATGCATGTTTATGTAAGAAGTGGGGAAAAAAACAATTATCATTAGTCCAACCTCTACAACTAGGTTAAGGTCCTTAAATATCCTTAGTAGAACACTGCATAACAGTTTACTCCATTATAATGTGTAACAACAAAAATAATAATAAAAACAATAAAGGTAACTGTTATTATTTGAACTCTTAAGTGAGCAGCAGCTGTTTGCATGACTTTTATCACATTTTCAATTATTGTATGCACACCCCGGTCATCATGTGTGCGGTATACATCTCCAATGGGGTTTCACAATGTGCCTGTAATTTACAGTATCCAATGTTATATTAGATAATATTTTATATTAATTAATTATTATTCATTGTATTGTGGTGTGTAATAATAACTTTTAATGTAGATTAATAACATTTGGAAATTTTTCATCCTATGCATATGTGCCTTTAAAGCCCATGATTTTGAGCTTTTAGTACAGTGTTTCTATATATAGGAAATGGCATGATTTATCATGTAGTTTACCCATGGGCCACCAAATGGGCACCAAACTTATTTTCCCAATTACGCCACTATAATGTGTAACAACAAAAATAATAATAATAACAACAACTAATAAGTTAACTATTATTATTTGAACTCTTAAGTGAGCAGCAGCTGTTTGCATGACTTATACCACATTTACATTTATTGTATTCACACCATTACTGTAGCCTGTTGCATTTGTACTTTTCTTCTCCTCTAGGTTGCTGGTATTATTCATCAAGACAGCATGCAAAGCATCATAGATTTAATCTGTCTTAGCGGACAGCTTAGCCTTTTTAAAACTCACTGAGGTGTCCTCTGCCATAAAAATGAATGTCCTGCATTTCTGTGCATGTTTGAAACCAGAGCACTAAGTATTCATCCATGACAGACATAACAAATGTCTCTTACTGGCTGTAAACTGTTTTGTCAATCAGTCAAACTCATTTCAACAGTATCCAAATTTGTTTCATTTAAATATATCAAATGAAGTTGGAACTAATGACCTCTTAGTAGAAACACCTATTTAGATATGTAAGAAATATTATAATATAGGAGGATTAATACTGCTAAAATGCATTTAACTGCAACCAATCAGACCTAAAATATCATGAAAAGAAATGGTCTACAAACCAAAAACAGTAGATATAGGGGAGGCAACTGCCTCATCTGCACCCCTGTGGCATGCTACCCAAGGCAAATGCTTCTCCTGCCCCTGCCTCAGTCCTTGATATACGATTCTCTTCAATTATAATATCTAACATCTGCATTTGTAAACATATATTTCCTAAGTAACCTATCCTGATTTTTTTACTCTTTTTGAGAAGCACATATTAAAAACGGTAAGCATTAAAATTTTGTATTATTACAGAATAGTTTTATTGAACATGTTTGGCATGTATGCAAGACAGCTTAAGATAGTTTAGAGTTAATTTACTAAAGGAAATAGGCTGTTAACTTTGCTAGGGAAGTTGCACTTTGCAGGGAAATTTTCCCCAGAGCTTTGCGAATGTAGTTAAATTTCACTTTGCTAATAATACCCAATCTTGTGCAAGAGAAATTAAAAAAAAATGTTTTTGCTTTCTCATGATTAGATGATGGGACCCAGCGGAGCTTCACCTCAATCACTAAGCTCCAGGGAAAATTCTCTTGCAAAGTGCAACTTCCCTTGGAAAGTAATCAGTAAACAGTGTATTTGCTTTTAGTAAAACAACCCCATTGCATATGTATAATGCATGCGCATCTGTGATATAAATACATGCAAGGTACATATTCATAAAGCTGTACCTTATTATTCAAAATGCAAACTTTATAGCACAAAGATAAATGGTAAAAATAAACTTGATTACTGGCTTAAACATATTTTTCCACATATGTAGTCTTCTTCTCTCTATATGTTCAAATGTACTGTTGCATAGTTATACACTAAATATAACAAGGAATGTATTCTAATAATATACTAAAAAAGGTACTATTTTTGTAGTAAGGATAAGGTATTTCTTTAAACCCACTAGCGCTTCTTCTGATATACAGATAGAGAGTTAAAGTGAATTTTCATTACTTAATAGATACTATCAAATCATGTTCAGAATGTTTACATTGTATAACCACACAGCTAACCCTTTGCACAAATTGTTCTGCTCCATTCACCACTCCAGTTTTAATAACTTGAATGTTTTAAATTAAAGGGACACAATTTTTATTCTGATAACTGCATGCAGCTAATGCATGTAATAATCCTTTTCAACAGAATAATTCCTTTTTTTTTTATTTTGCAAATCTTTTTGCATTGCTATTTTTCTGCTCATGTACATGGCATGGTTAAGATAAACCATAACAACACTATGGGGTGCTTAAACAGTTGCTTTAACTGTTGAATTGGGGGGGGGGGGGGGTAAATGTACACTATGTGAATAAAAAAACATTATTGGCTGTGTTATGGTCTGGTTTGTCCTTGCTCCTGACTTTTGCTGGACAGATTAGTCTGCAAAATATATATGGCATAGTCTACAAATATAGACATGTGGAATAAAAAAAGGGGGGGATTTGTTAAATTATATGGTATAGGTTAATTGACTTTGGTCCTTCTATGTGTATGTATGCATGTGTGATAGGGACCTTAGATTAGATTGTAAGCTCTTTGAGGGCAGGCACTGATGTGAATGCAAAGCATGTAAAGTGCTGCTTAAATTGACAGAGCTATATAAATACTTGCAATAATACATATCAATGCATATTACCTGCATACAGTTATCAGGATACAGTATTTTTTTTATTTTTGACAAGCTTTCAATAAATGATAACATTTTTACACATGTTCATTTAACAGGTCAAAGCATAATACATAGGGACATTCCAATAATCCGGGCACTGTGATGCTGCACTCACCCCTCCATGAGCTGGCACCCCTGGCAGTCTTGGCAGCAGAACTGCTTGGGGAATAACTGCTGGGCTGGCTGAGAGCTCTGCTGAAGTGCTCATCCACCACTGAGCTGATATCTCCCTGGAAATAGGTGAACAGGACACATCTGGAGCTAATGTATTCAGCTTCTGGAGGGCTCTCCTTCTCTGGGCTGCAGTCCTCTTCTTTAATATTGGCTGGGGTATTGCTGGAGAAGGAGCTGCCACTGCTACCATTGCTGTTGCTGCCACTCTCTGGGGCTTCCTGCATCTTGGAGTAAAAGGCTAGTTTCTGTATAATATAAACAGACAACAACCATCAGCCAAGTTTTAATTCATTAAGGAACAGTACAGATCAGGAGAGTAACAGAGATATGTACAGTATGTACTGAGTTGGATTAGGCAGCCCCTGTCCCACCAGCCACATGTAGAATGACTCTGTGCAACAACAGATCTCCTGAGCTGAGAGCTATGACAGCCAGGCACACTTGTTATGGTCCATCTCACATGGAACAACAAATGTTCACATCCAATAGTCATTTCCCTAGTCCTTCACCAGCTCTGTGAACCCAGTGCCAAGACTTGTTTGTCGCACTAGTGTCTGTGGCTCTATAGCTCCTTACACTGAGAAAGCCATTGACATTCTTGGCAGCAAAGGGTTAATATCAAATGGATGCAAACCGATCGCTACACATTTCATCAAAGGGGTTACTGATCATTTCCCATGAAAATAAACGAATAGCCAAAGATTCTTGGTGGCAAAGGGGTTAATGTTAATATCAGATTATCATAAACCAATATATAAACCTGCTTGACAGCTGATGAGTTTGTAGATTGTCTTATTAGGTACATTATTGGCAGAAAATTGGTTAGTATTTATTTCACATTATAAACGGATATAAACCTCCTTGACAGCAAGTGAGTTTAGACAAGATCACATTAGATAAACTAATCAGTTAATATTTACATCATAATAATAGAATGAATGTGTAGACACGATTGGCAAACCAGGGATAATATAACAAGATCACATAAAGATGAACCAATGGGCAGCAAACGATGAATATTATCAAATTAAAGCAAAAGGAATTTTTATCTTTTTATTGGTCTGTCTGTTTATCTATCTGTCTATGGTCTTATCAATTTAATTGTGCTTTCTTGTTCTCAGTTATCATATCTACTTAGTAATCTGTATTCGTCAGAATGTATCATTTTACTGATTCAGATTAGACCCATTTATTATACAAAGTTTAGAATAGAGTTTAGCTGATACAAAGTAACTTCTCCGAAGCACCCTTTAAAATATAGAGGGGTACAGAGCGAATTCAGGCTGGAAAGTACAGACCAGAAATCTGACTATACATTACAGAATAGTCCAACTATAAAGTACAGAAGAGTGCAGAGAAATGACTATATAGTACAGAAGAGCGCAGAGAAATGACTATAGTATAGAGAAGTGCAGAGAAATGACTATATAGTACAGAAGAGTGCAGGGAAATGACTATATAGTATAGAAGAGTGCAGGGAAATGGCTATATAGTATAGAAACCTGCAGATAAATAACTATATAGTACAGAAGAGTGCAGAGAAATTACTATATAGTATAGAAAAGTGCAGAGAAATTACTATATAGTACAGAATAAGAGAAATGACTATATAGTATAGAAGAGTGCAGGGAAATGGATATATAGTAAAGAAACGTGCAGATAAATAACTATATAGTACAGAAGAGTGCAGAGAAATTACTATATAGTATAGAAAAGTGCAGAGAAATGACTATATAGTACAGAATAAGAGAAATGACTACATAGTATAGAAGAGTGCAGGGAAATGGATATATAGTAAAGAAACGTGCAGATAAATGACTATATAGTACAGAAGAGTGCAGAGAAATTACTATATAGTATAGAAAAGTGCAGAGAAATGACTAGTACAGAATAAGAGAAATGACTATATAGTATAGAAGAGTGCAGGGAAATGGCTATATAGTATGGAAACGTGCAGATAAATGACAATATAGTACAGAAGAGTGCAAAGAAATGGATATATAGTATAGAAACGTGCAGATAAATTACTATACAGTACAGAAGAGTGCAGAGAAATGACTATATAGTATAGAAAAGTTCAGATAAATGGCTTTATAGTACAGAAGAGTGCAGAGAAATGACTATATAGAAGAGTGCAGAGAAATTACTATATAATATAGCAAGTCACACTAGAGAATTAACTATATAGTATAGACAAGTCACCATATAGTGCAAAAGAGTGCAGAGACATGAAATTATAAAGTACAGACAAGATATCAGACTATATGGTACAGAAAATCCCCAACATAAAAGCGTGCAAATGAGACTACATATATAGACATGTTACACTATATAGTGCAAAAGAGTGCAGAGAAATAGGCTTATGACACAGACAAGTCACATAGTATAGGGACTTGCCCAGAAATATAGTTCAGACAAATTATGCTACATACAGATAAGTGCTTGGCAGGCTGTCCCTTGCGCTCCTCTGTACTAAATAGCATGGCATGTCTGTACTATATAGTCTTATTTCTATCCACTTCTCTATACTATATAGTGTGACTCGTCTGTACTATAAGCTCAGAGTCCTGAGAAGACCTACTATAAAGCATTATGAGTACAGAGAAGTACAGTTATATAGTACAAAGTCGCACTATAAAGATTGGTAGAGTGCAGAGTAGCCGGCTATAGTACACCAACGTCACGCTTTCAGGTTATAAAGTACAGAAGAGTACAGAGAAGTAATCATACTTTAAAGTACAGAAGAGTACAAAAAAGCTATCATACTATAAGGTACAGAAGAGTACAGAGAAGTCATCATACTATAAAGTACAGAGGAGTGCAGAGAAGTCATCATACTATAAAGTACAGAAGAGTACAGAGAAGTCATCATACTATAAAGTACAGAAGAGTACAGGGAAGCTATCATACTATAAGGTACAGAAGAGTACAGAGAAGTCATCATACTATAAAGTACAGAGGAGTACAGAGAAGTCATCATACTATAAAGTACAGAGGAGTACAGAGAAGTCATCATACTATAAGGTACAGAAGAGTACAGAGAAGTCATCATACTATAAAGCACAGAGGAGTACAGAGAAGCTATCATAAAGTACAGTAGAGTGCAGAGAAGTGATCACAGTATAAAGTACAGAAGAGTGCATAGAATTAATACAGAAGAGTGCAGAAAATTGATACAGAAGAGTGCAGAAAATTGATACAGAAGAGTGCAGAAAATTCATACAGAAGAGTATAGAGGAGCGATCATACTATTTACTACAGAAGAGTGCAGAGAAATGATCATTCTTTATAGTACAGAAGAGTGCAGAGACATGATCATACTATATAGTGCGGAATAGCGCAGAGAAATGATCATAATATGTAGTACGGAAGAGAAATGCTCATATATATATAGTACAGAAGAGTGCAGAGAATTCATATGGAGTGCAGAGAAGTGATCATACTATATTGCATACTTGCTATATAGAAGAGTGCAGAGATGTGAGCATACTATATAGTACAGAATTTTGCAGAGAGGTGAGCATATTATATAACACAGAAGAGTGCAGAGAGGTGAGCAAACTACAGTATATAGCACGAAAGAGTACAGAAAGGTGATCATACTGCATACTATATAAAGGCGTGCAGATACATGAGCATACTATATAGTAAAGAAGAATGCACAAAGGTGAGCATATTATATAGCACAGAAGAGTGCAGAGAAGCGATCATACTACAGTATATAGTACAGAAGAGTGCAGAGAGGTGAACATACTACATTGTACAGAAAAGTGCAGAGAAGTGATCATTCCACCGTATATAACAAACACAGAAGAATGCAGAGAGGTCAGCATACCATATAGTGTAGAAGAGTGCAGAGAATTCACCCAGGAGAGTGCAGTGAGCATGCTACATAGTATAGAAGAGTGCCTAGAATTCATAGATAAGAGTGCAAAGAATTCATAGAGAAGAGTGCAGAGAAGTGATCATACTATAGAGCACAGAAGAAATGTCCCGCCTGGAAGTGCATTAGACACCCTTAGCAGCCAGTGATGGGAAACTGGTGAGCGATTGGTTTCGCCCAGGGAGCAAACAATGGGAGAGTGCAGGGTTTCTGGTGAATGTACTAAGAGGAGAAATAGACTAGAACAGGTGCAGAGTGTGGGAAATGCGGCCCCTCAGCCCGACACACTCAGGATGGTCTGTATACATTCATATATTGGGGGCAATGTATGGGGTCCTCCCAGACACTCCATGCCACCCTCTTCTAACCACATGAGATATATGTATGTACTCGATGTCCAATAATTATTACTTGGTGTACAATAGATCACTTGTGTGCGGCTCCCTGCACTCTCTGTAAATAAAGTCTGCAGCAGCAAAGTGGGAATGACAGCTGCAGTTTAACCTGCAAATAAAACATTGACAATTGGCATCCTACAAACCCTCCTTGCCTGGCTGTCTCTGGCTGCAAACTTGCCCATTGGAAAGTCAAAGCCACTGATCTGCGGATTTGTTTCAAGCCGGTGCCTCGGAAAGTGCCCACACCATTGGATCAGCATGGCATCCAGGCAACTAGCATTTTCAGATCAGCACTGCCATTTCCATGCCCCCCCCCCCCCCCTAGTATAAGTATATAGAGTTAGCCAAATACAATGATCACTTATATCTACAAAATGTAATATTCCATGTATATGGTTGCTAGTACTGAACCCTTATACATGCAGAGATATGGATCGGATCATCCTGGCAGAACGCACCTGGTGGTAAGGACTATAAGCTGTTGTAAAGTAAGGCTGAGGAGGACCATACACTTGGTACATTACATCCAAACAGCTCATGGCGAGACCACGTTGATTCTTTAGTGCTTTTGTGGGTAATCTCTGATGATTTGCTGTATTTGTTCATTAAGGTCCAGGGCTGCAAAGAAATTCAATGTCCTGATGGAAAAGTCCCTTAGAGTATGTAGCTGGAGCAGCAGCATGCGCGATCTACCTGGCAGCGATGTCCCTCTACTGCTGCTGTTTGCGATCCTTGTCACTGGGGAGGAGGACTAACAACTACACATCGGACTGGCTCAGTGCACGGGCTGCCTGTCTGCACATCGGGGATTTAAATCTCACGTACGCGTCATTACGTTCCTTCTAGACTGGACAGGATAAGGGGAAGGGGGGTCCAGGAGAGGTGGGCACAGAGCAAACCAATCACTGTCTGCTGTCATTGTGTCATGGACATACTATTATTATTAGGCTTGTCCCAGGGTGTCATCACTGCATATACCTTGGAAGGGGAGTGCATTCTTATCACTTCTGTATGTTGTAGCTAATCACATGGCTCCTGTCTGTCTGTCTGTCTATCTATCTATCTATCTATCTATCTATCTATCTATCTATCTATCTATCTATCTATCTATCTATCTATCTATCTATCTATCTATCTATCTCGATCTCTCATTATCTTTTCTCTTTTCTTTCCTTTCCTTTTATTTATTTTGCT
Organism: Lithobates septentrionalis; assembly: GCA_037952835.1. NCBI lineage: Eukaryota > Metazoa > Chordata > Amphibia > Anura > Ranidae > Lithobates > Lithobates septentrionalis. The sequence goes on along the minus strand of JBBDGP010001034.1, from coordinate 6,909,970 downwards.
TTCCTTTCCTTCCCCTTTTTCTTTTCTTTGATTTTCTTTTATTTGTTTTTTATTTTTTTCCTTACTCTGATACTTTGTAGCTTACCACTAGGGATGAGCTAAAACGAACATTCAGTCTGAGTCAGGTTCAGTGAACATAACTAAGCCAGTCATATGGGCAGGTTAATTGTTCCTAAGCACAATCAACATATCAGATTTTTAGCATACGATTATAGCCGCTAGCAGGAATCCTTGTGTTTTCCCAGCAGGGAAGGCTCGGTGCACTCCCCCCCCCCCCCCTAAAAAAAACACAATATCATCATTGACTGTGTTGATGGAGGAATCATGTGATTTTCTTTCCCGCAACTATTCTTTCCATAGGAGGAGGAGTGCAATCTTATCAGTTCTTTATTTTGTAGCGTATCAAATGGCTTCAATCTTTCTTTCTTTCTTTCTTTCTTTCTTTCTTTCTTTCTTTCTTTCTTTCTTTCTTTCTTTCTTTCTTTCTTTCTTTCTTTCTTTCTTTTTTCCTTCCTTCCTTCCTTCCTTCCTTCCTTCCTTCCTTCCTTCCTTCCTTCCTTCCTTCCTTCCTTCCTTCCTTTCTTTCTTTCTTTCTTTCTTTCTTTCTTTCTTTCTTTCTTTCTTTCTTTCTTTCTTTCTTTCTTTCTTCTTTTTTTCTTTCTTTCTTTAAAATGACAAACATGTTATACTTATATGCCCTGTGCAGTGGATTTGCACAGAGCAGCCCAGATCTTCCTTCTTGGGTCCCTCTTCAGTGCTCCTGGCCCCTCCCTCCTGCCGAGTGCCCCCACAGCTAGCAGTTTTCTATAGGAGCACCTGAGCTGAGCTACAGCTCCCTGTTTCCATTCAGACATGGAGCCCCCGCCCTGACCTCTTTCTCTCCTCGTTGCCTGACTGACTTTGATTGATAGCAGCGGGAGCCAATGGCGCCGCGCAGCTGTCTCAGCCAATGAGGAGGGGAGTCCCGGGCTGCCGAGACACTCCTGCAACATAGCTGGATCTAGATGGACCTCAGGTTAGTATTGGGGGGCTGAGGGGGCCCTGCTGCACACAGAAGGCTTTTTATCTTAATGCACTGGTTCTCAACCTCCCTAGTGCCGTGACCCCTTGACAAAATTTCCCAAGTTGTGGGGACCCCTAGCAGTAAAATTATTTTCATGGCGTGGGTTGTCAGCACCCAAGGCAAGACAAGTAATTTGCCCCCCTAACCCACAGACATTTAGCGCTCCCTGAGTCCCTTCCACTCGTACAGTATTAAAACCCCTTATGGTACATTTTAGGATGTACCACTCTTTCTTCTGTTCTCCTTTCTTTCCCTTTTATCTCTCTCTCTATCCTAATTTCTTGTTTGATTTTATCCCCATCCCTCTCTCTAGCTGTCTTTCTTGTTCTTTCTCTCCCTTTTTCTTTGTTCCTCCCCTTCTTTTCCTCTCCCTTCCATGTATTCTCTATTTTTATTCCTTCTCTTACTCCTTGGTGGTGGGATGAGTGGCAGTGCTGGCGGAGAGTTGGGATCAGTGGCAGTGCTGGCCGGGAGTTGGGATCAGTGGCAGTGCTGGCCGGGAGTTGGGATCAGTGGCAGTGCTGGGGGGAGTTCTGATCAGCCAACTTAGGTGCTCTTGATCAAGGTCATCTGCTGATCTGAGAACTGTAGTGGAGACTTTTAATGACAACTCTAATCACAGGTAGTGTTATTCACTGTGTCTCCGACTTTGTGGTGTCTCGTAGCAGTGAAACCTGAGCCGAAATCAGGAGATAGGGTCTCCTCCAGCCCCTCCCACTTCACATTGCTCACCAGTCAGCTGACCTCTAGTCTCTGCCCCCCAGCCATGCCGTGAACTGAATGGGAGGCTGCGAAGAGGCTGACTGGGCAGCCGCGGGTTCCAGGAACAGCCCTTCTGGGTGGCCGCAAGAAAGCTGGGAGAGCGGTGCGGGCTTCAGGAACAGCCCAGGATTCAGTGACCCCTGGCAAATCATCATTTGACCCCCGAGGGGGTCCCGACCCCCAGGTTGAGAACCACTGTCTTAATGCATAGAATGCATTAACCTGCCTGGCGGTTTTCCAGAGTATATCATGTTTTTTAACCATACATTTTAACTCTTTTGATGCGCATCTACTTGCCGCGCTTGGGGTGAATGAATGGTACTGCAACCACACATTGTATTTTTCATGTGTTTCACAAACATGTGCAAAAACGCAAATTTTTGTGGGTGTTCACAAATTGCTCAGGTAAGGGTCTAATATGAATATTGGGGACACACAGATTTGTACACAATACCCACAACCCCTACCCCTTTGTTTACATTCCACTGTTAGCCAGAATTCCCTGGTTGACAGCTGAATGGGCCAGATGGCGATGAATAATGGTTGTTAGGGTGCTGGCAGCTGCTGGCTTCCTAACAACCAGCCTGAGGGCTGTTCATTTCTACGCACCACACACATCAAAATCTCACTTTTGCAATCTCCATTAGATCTACCAACAACTATATAGTACAAGGATTTTCCCAAAATTATAAAATCGTTTAGTTACTGTATAAAGATTGTACACCCAGATGTGTAACATGTATGTTTAGCTTAAAGTGGTGTTCCACCCAAAAAATAAAATACACGAATGTGCCTAAAAAAAAAATTAAAAAAAACATTTGGAATTTTTTTTTTTACTCACCTCTAAATGCCTGTTGCTAGGAGGTCCCTCGTAGTCTGCCTCTTTCAGTGCCTGGGCTGGCGACATCACTTTCCCTCGGCACAGGAAGGGCTCAGCTCTGCTCCCTCCCTCTTGGCAATCTGGGACCCATTACAGGTCCCAGATGACTGTGCGGCCAATCACGGCGCGCGGCGCCGCTCGCGCATGTGCAGTGGGTGCCCGGCTGTGAAGCCACAGCCCGGCGCCCACAGTTGCCATGCCGGCGCCGCCAAACAGAGGGGGAAACGATACTCCGCATCGCTGGACCCTGGGACAGGTAAGTGTCCAATTAAAAGTCAGCAGCTGCAGTATTTGTAGCTGCTGACTTTTAATTTTTTTTTTTTAAATGGGAACTCCTCTTTAACCACTTGCGGACTGCCTGCCAGCAATGTATTGCAGATAGGCGGCCTGCACAGGCAGATCAACGTACCTGTATGTCGCTGCCTGCTTCTGAGTTTAGGGTCCCCTCCGCTAACACCTGCTGTGATTGTACACAGCAGGAGCCTGTCAGCAAGTCTCAGCCAACGATTCATCAACACTGACAATCAACACAGAGCTCTGTACAGAGAGAACAATCTCTCTGTTTCTCATTCCTGCGAAGGGATAAGAAACTTAGAGATCTGTTGGTAAAAGCAGCACACTTTACACATTTTACACATAGTTAGGCACACATTTAACCCATTGATTGCCCTAGATATTAACTCCTTCTCAACCAGTGTCGTTAGTACAGTGACAGTGTATAGTATTATCACTGATCACTGTATTAATGTCACTGGTGATGTCAGTGGCAGTGAGTCAGTTCCCCCCCAGCATCAATTAGTGTCAGATTGCCCACTGCACTCTCAGTCCCATTATAATTCGCTGATCACCGCCATAAAAAAAAATTCCAGCATATATACCATATTTGTAGGCACTATAGCAAACCATTCAATATTACGCTTATTGGGTTTATTTTTTTTTAATCAAAGACGTAGCAGAATACATTTTGGTCAAAATTGTGGGCCCCCTCAACCCAAAGCATCTTGTCCCCATGTTGATGAGGACAAGGGCCTCTTCCCGCCAACCCTGGCCGTTGGTTGTCAGGGTCTGCGGGCAGATGATTTATCGGAATCCGGGAGCCAAGCCCCCTTTAATAAGGGGGCCCCCAGATCCCGGCCCCCCACCCTATGTGAATGAGTATGGGGTACATCGTACCCCTACCCATTCACCTAGGGAAAAAAGTGTCAATAAATAAAACACACTACACAGGTTTTTAAAGTAATTTATTAAGCAGCTCCGGGGGTCTTCTTCCGACTTCAGGGGTCTTCTTCCGACTTCTTCCGGTGTACCGCCTCTTCTCCCGGTGTTCGGCTTCTTCTCCCGGTGTTCGGCCTCTTCTCCCGGTGTCCGGTTCTTCTGCCGGGCTCCTCCGCTATCTTCTGCCGCTCTTTTGCTAGCGGTGGCCCGGTCTTCTGCGCTGTCTTGTCCCCTCTTCTCTTCTTCCGATGGTGACACGATGCTCTCTCCCACTGGAATGCTGTGTGCGAGCTGCGCAACCATTTATATAGGCATGGGGCGTGGTCCCTTGGTGATGTCACCCGGTGACCCCGCCCCCTCATGACACCACAGTCCCTGTGCATGCTGGGACTGTGACGTCACAAGGGGGTGGGGTCACCGCCTATAAAAATGGTTGCGCAGCTCGCACACAGCATTCCAGCGGGAGAGAGCGTCGTGTCAACATCGGAAGAAGAGAAGAGGGGACAAGACGGCGCAGAAGACCAGGCCACCGCTAGCAAAAGAGCGGCAGAAGATAGCGGAGGAGCCCGGCAGAAAAACCAGACACCGGGAGAAGAGGCTGAACACTGGGAGAAGAAGCCCTGGGAGAAGAAGCCGAACACTGGGAGAAGAAGCTGAACACCGGGAGAAGAAGCCGGAGAAGAGGCCGAACACAGGGAGAAGAGGCCGAACACAGGGAGAAGAGGACGAACACCGGGAGAAGAGGCCGAACACCGGGAGAAGTCGGAAGAAGACCCCCGAAGTCAGAAGAGGACCCCCGGAGCTGCTTAATAAATTACTTTAAAAACCTGTGTAGTGTGTTTTATTTATTGACACTTTTTTCCCTAGGTGAATGGGTAGGGGTACGATGTACCCCATACTCATTCACATAGGGTGGGGGGCCGGAATCTGGGGGCCCCTTATTAAAAGGGGCTCCCGGATTCCGATAAGCCCTCTGCCCGCAGACCCCGACAACCAACGGCCAGGGTTGTTGGGAAGAGGTCCTTGTCCTCATCAACATGGGGACAAGGTGCTTTGGGGTGGGGGGGCCTGCAGGGCACCCCCCCTGCCCCAAAGCGCCCACCCATCTATGTTGAGGGCATGCGGCCTGGTACGGCTCAGGAGGGGGGTGAACGCTCGTCCCCACCCCCTTTCTTGACCGGTCGGACTGCATGCTCGGATAAGGGTCTGGTATGGATTTTAAGGGGAACCCCCTACGCCGAAAAATCAGCGTGGGGCCCCCACGCCGCTTTTTTATTTAAAATTTGGCGCGGCGTTCCCCCCCATGATTCATACCAGACAGCTGTCAGCACTGCCTGTCGCTCATCGCGAAAGGAAAACAAGTTTTCCTTTTGCGATGAGCAAGCCAGCACGACATGCACAGTACCCTGTCGCTGAGAACCAGCGCGATGGGATCACGCTGGAAACACAATTTCACGGTCAGGTACTGTACATTTTTTTATTAGATATGTTTTGTAGCAGAAAGTAAAAAATATTGTTTTTGTTCAAAATTTTTGGTATGTTTTCATTGATATCGCAAAAAATTAAAAATCCAGTGGTGATCAAATACCACCAAAAGAAAGCTCTATTTGTGTGAAAAAAAATATAAATTGTGTTTGGGTACAGTGTTGCATGACTGCACAATTACCAGTTAAAATAGTGCAGTTCCGAATAGCAAAAAATGGCCTGGTCATGAAGGTGGTACAATCTTCTCAAGTGGTTAAAGTGATAGTAAAGTCTAAATGTTTTTACCTTAATGCATTCCCTGCATTAGGATAAAAAAAATATCCCACTACCTGTGCTTCTTCCCTCTGTCCCTAAACACTTACCTGGCTCCAAGTCACCACTCCAGCACTGTTTACGACTCCAGCACTGCTCCTCTCACTTCCTGCTTCAACAGGAGAAACTGAGGGCAGTGGAGCCATCCTGCTGCCATCAGTCAGTCTATTGTCAGGAGGGAGCAGGGGCATGGCTTACTGGCACTGCATCTATAGATACAGCCTGGCTTGGGACCCAACAGGAGTGCGCATGAACGGGTGCCTCCTTAGCTCCCAGCTTGTTACAGGAGCCACCTGAAGGTGGGGAGTAGCCAATAGTGTCACCAGGGAATGCCAAATGGGGAAACCAACCTATCTGTGCAATATCATTGAATAGGGCAGGTAAAAATAACCTTTTTTTTATAAGGAAAAAAAAGTGCCTTTAGTATGACTTTAGAATGTCATTAAACCGAAAATGTATTTTTCTTCTTTTGCTCCAAAATTATTTCACCCATCTATATGTAGTGAATGTTTGTTTTTAAAATGAGATCAGTAAAAAATAAATAACTTTCACAGGACCTGGGAAAAGATCACATGGCCAAATTAAAGAACATCTACAATAAAAGTACCGTATTTATCGGCGTATAACACGCGCCGGCGTATAACACGCACCCCAAGTTTAGGTGGGAATTTTAAGGAAAAAAACTTTTAGGAAGGAAGTTTAAGGAAAAAAAACTTACATTTAAATGCTCATCAATGCAGCGTTATCATGTCCATCTGCAGCCTTGTCAATGCAGCCTTGCCCCAGTGTCCAGTGCAGCCTTGTCAGTGCAGCTTTGCCCCAGTGCAGCCTTGTCAGTGCAGCTTTACCCCAGTGCAGAATTGTCAGTGCAGCTTTGCCCAAGTGCAGCCTTGTCAGTGCAGCTTTGCCCCAGTGCAGAAATGTCAGTGCAGCTTTGCCCCAGTGCAGCCTTGTCAGTGCAGCTTTGTCCCAGTGCAGCCTTGTCAGTGCAGCTTTGCCCCAGTGCAGAATTGTCAGTGCAGCTTTGCCCCAGTGCAGCCTTGTCAGTGCAGCTTTGCCCCAGTGCAGAATTATCAGTGCCGCTTTGCCCCAGTGCAGCCTTGTCAGTGCAGCTTTGCCCCAGTGCAGCCTTGTCAGTGCAGCTTTGCCCCAGTGCAGAATTGTCAGTGCAGCTTTGCCCCAGTGCAGCCTTGTCAGTGCAGCTTTGCCCCAGTGCAGCCTTGTCAGTGCAGCTTTGCCCCAGTGCAGCTTTGCCCCAGTGCAGCCTTGCCCCAGTGCAGCCTTGTCCCCAGTGGTCAGTGCAGCCTTGTCCCCAGTGGTCAGTGCAGCCTTGTCCCCAGTGCCGCCGACATACACAAGTTTAGTGTGTATTTTTAAATATAGCGCCGCGGAGTTCGGAGGGACTCGGCGGCGCTCGTTCAGCTGAACGAGCGCCGCCAAGAACACAGTGACTGGGCGGAGCCGAGATACACATAGCCGAGGGTTCTCAGCTCTTCTCTGCGCCATTCACAGTCACGCCCAGTCCCTATGATGGACATAACAGAGGTCCAATGGCGGGACTGGGCGGGACTGTGAACGGCCCTGAGAAGAGCCGAGAACCCTCGGCTATGTGTATCTCGGCTCCGCCCAGTCACTGTGTTCTCGGCGGCGCTCGTTCAGCTGAACGAGCGCTGCCGAGTCCCTCCGAACTCCGCGGCGCCATATTTAAAAATACACGCTAAGTGAATGTCGGCGGCGATCGCGGCGATCGCTCTGATAGATCACAAAATAGCGGGGATCGGCGTATAACACGCACCCACGATTTTCCCCTGATTTTAACCTCCCTGGCGGTTTTCCCGAGTGTGGCTCGGGGTTACATTTCAGGACCATTAGCGGTAACCCCGAGCCACACTCGGGATTACATCGCAGGATCCTGGTGCCTCCTTACTTACCTTGTCCCCGGGATCCTGCGATGTCCCCCGCACTGTCCGAGGGCTCCGTCCTCCTCCGAAGCCTCTCCGTGCCAGGCTCCGTTCCCTGCGAGCGTTGTGACGCACGGGGGCGGAGCCTGGCGGCAAATTCAAAAAAATGTAAAAATCATAACACATACAGTACTGTAATCTTACAGATTACAGTACTGTATGAAATCATTTCACATCCCATTTGTCCCCAGTGCTCTGGCCCATGCCCTGCATGCAGTTTTATATTGCATATACTGTTCTTTCTGCCTGGAAACTGGAGATTGTCCATAGCAACCAAAAAGTGTCCCTTTACGTCAAAAATGGCTTTAGACCAGCTAGAAAACTGCGATAGTAAATTAGAACACTTGCAGAATTGAGCGATAGTGAATCGTGTGGAAATTTATTTTATTACTATTTATTTTTATTTTTTATAATTATTATTTTTTTTTTATTATATTATAATTTATGTTTTTGTGTTTCAAACTTTATCATACCCGGGATATCTACTAGACTCTTGTTTGGACAGATTTAAGTGTGTTATTGTTAATAATTAAATACCTACAATATAAAACGCCAAATTTCATTGCAAAATAATTGTACCGCTTTCAGCACCTAAAATCAGAAAGAATCATACCGCCAAGGAGGTTAAGGGGAAAAAAGTGCGTGTTATACGCCGATAAATACGGTATTTACAATCATTAAAATGCTGTGATATGTGGACCATAATGTTTACATATTATGTCCATCACATATATCAAACATGTACAAATTAGTTTAAATACACTTGAGTTAGACCCCTTTCATACGGGGCAGATCCATTGGACGGACTCCGCTAGCCCACTGAGAAGGCGGATGACCATCTCCGCTCACTGTGCAGAGACAGACCTGTCAGAGCCCCGCTGTTCTCTATGGGGAGATTGGATGAAAATGGACAGCCTGTCCGTTTTCATCCGATCCAATCCGCTGGACGGATGGTGAACATATCGCCATCTGTCTGTTTTAAACGGATCTTGTCGGATCGGATGGCAGGCAGATGACAGCGGACACACATTCGTTGACATCCGTCTGTCCATAGATGCCAATGGGTGGCCCACTCTGATCTGCCTGAAAAACAGACGAGCGGATCCAAACGGGCTGATCGTGTGAAAGGGGCCTTAAGGACACTGGGTGTGCTACTCATACCAAAAAAAAAACAGAACATGTGTAGTAGTCTCAGCATACCGACAGAATCCAGCCGTCAACCGAAAGATAAGAGAGTCGTACAGTGGTAAGAATATAAATCAAACTCACCGGTACTGTTAGGGCTGCGCAAAGACCCCCTCTGTTATCTTTCAGTTAACGCTCAAATGCTTGTCGCGGTATAACTTCGACTGTAGCCTGAGGTCCCGGGTTTTGGCACCATCTGATATGGAAATGATTAAGAGCTCCAATCGAGCCCAAGGTTATCTGCTGCTGTCTCTAATTTGAAAAGTGTTGATATGCATGCATATAAAAGTAAACACTCTGAGACACGCTCAGCAAAGTTACCGTTACACTTCTAATTTATTCAAGGCGGTGTTAATGTTTTATACACACAAATACGTCATTGCTATCTTAGTCTAATAGGTACATCTCATTGGTTAAGATAGTAAAGAAGATGGAGAATTTTCATAACGAGGTTTGGCTCTCTTTGGTTTTATCTTCAGTTCCGCGTTCTTCTGATGTGTGGGATGTAGGGGGTACCCGCCATCTTGAGAAAATATAGGAACAGAGCAAACCTGTATACTTATATAATGAGTAAGGAGAAAAATATGTATGCACATAAGAAAATAGACATTTTCAGATTACTATTATTATTATCTACATCACATTCCTTCACAACGTCAGCTCCCATCTTGAAACATCCTGATCCATCCTTAGCCTACGTTTTGGAGGTGGATGCCTCTGAGAGTGCACTGGGTGCTATTTTGTCTCAACGCCAAGGTCCCAAATCCTTGCTCCATCCTGTGGCCTTTTTCTCTAAGAAATTAAATCCTTCTGAAAAGAACTATGATGTTGGAGACCGAGAATTGCTGGCTATCAAGGCTGCGCTTGAAGAATGGCGCTACCTCCTGGAAGGAGCAGCTCACCCCATCCTCATCTTCACGGACCATAAAAATCTCGAATACTTGAGGACGGCTAGACGACTAAGACCCCGGCAGGCAAGGTGGGCACTTTTCTTCTCTCGTTTTATGTTCCATATAACTTATCGTCCTGGCTCAAAGAATGGTAAACCGGATGCCTTGTCCCGCATGTTCAACGACCCAGTGGTATCCTCAGAACCTGATACTATTCTACCAGCCAAAAATTTTTTGCTTCTTCAGGCGGATTTGATGTCTCAGATAAAAGCAGGTGTGATAAACCAACCACCTTCCAAAGATCTGGCTCTTCAATTGAGGGATGATCTGTACTTTCATAAGAAGCAAATCTTTATCCCTGAGCAATTCAGAGTTGCTGTCCTGAGGCGATGTCATGACCGCCCATTAGCGGGCCACTTTGGAATTCGCAAAACGGCCGATCTGATCTCTCGTACATTCTGGTGGCCAGACTTGATGCAAGACTGCAAAAGATATGTTAATTCTTGTGTGACATGCCTTCGGAATAAGACGGACAGAGCCAAAACTTGGGGCCTACTTGAGCCACTCCCTGTACCTGAGAAACCATGGAGCATGATCTCCATGGATTTCATCGTGGAACTCCCCCCATCTGAAAACTTCACCACCGTGTTTGTTGTGGTGGTTCGCCTGACCAAGATGGCCCATTTTGTACCCTTACAAGGAACTCCTTCGGCCACAGAGACCGCCTCAGCTTTCATCAAGGAGATTGTAAGATTACATGGTGTCCCTGATAGCATCATCTCTGATCGTGGGGTGCAGTTTACGTCTAGATTTTGGAGGGCATTATGCCAAGCACTGAACATTGAACTCCGCCTCTCCACAGCCTACCATCCACAAACTAATGGACAAACTGAAAGAACCAATCAAACCCTTGAGCAGTACTTACGGTGTTTTTCCTCTTTTGCACAAGATGACTGGCTATCACTTCTCCCACTGGCAGAATTTTCATACAATAATTCCATCCACTCTGCAACCAAGCAATCACCCTTTTTTGCCAATTATGGGTACCACCCCTCTTTCTTACCTGAGCTGGCCATTGAATCATCTGTACCTGCTGTACAAAACAGATTAAACTTCCTCAGTACTAATAACCAATTACTGCAAGATACAATCTCCAAGACTCAAGCAAGCAATAAAAAGTTCTTCGACAAGAAGAAGAGAGGTAATCTGAACCTTAAACCTGGAGACAAGGTCTGGCTTTCCACAACAAACTTGAAACTGAGCTGTCCTTCAAGAAAACTTGGCCCAAAATTTTTGGGACCCTTCCCAGTCAAAAGGAAAATTAATGCAGTGGCATTCGAGTTGGTGTTACCCAAGAATCTAAAGATCCACCCTGTATTCCATGTCTCTTTGTTGAAACCAGCTGTACCAAATCCATTTCCAGATCGGGTTTCTGAAATTCCTCCTCCGCTGCTCATCGAAGGGAATGAGGAATTTGAGGTGGAAGCCGTGTTGGATTGTAGAAGAAGGCATAACCAAACACAGTTCCTCATTAAATGGAAAGGCTATGGGTCGGAAGAAAATTCCTGGGAACCAGCTTCAGATGTGCATGCTCCCAGACTAGTGCAAGCCTTTTTTCAACGCCACCCAGATAAAAGACACTTGAAGGGCATCCGGAGGCTGCCCTTAAGGGGGGGGCAATGTAAGAGAACTGTCAGGATGCGCCCGGCACGCACACATGCGCATGCACGCATTCACGGGCATCAGCAGATTTCCTTGCGTAGGAACACACATCTGACCACAATTGGCACCTGACAGCCTATTTAAGGGTTGCTCTGATTTCTGACAGGTGCTGCTTGATCTTCAGCTGTGTCCTGAGATTCTGAAACCCTGTTTGTTTGACTTGACTTCCTGTTGCTGAAACCCTGGCCTTCCTGACCCTGTTTCTGGACTCTGATTATTCTGATTACTGGTTCATGATCCTGGCTTCCTGTTTGACCTTGCTCCTGTTTATACCTTGGTACCTCGCTGCCCGCCCGTTACTGAACCCGGCTTACCTGATGACCTCGCTCCTGTCTCCTGTTTGGCTCCACGCTGTTTCCGAGTACCTGTGCTGGCCGTCCATCCTCTCAGCTGTGCTGGTTCCAGCTCTTCACCAGAAACCCTGCCTGCACTTCCCAGTCTGCAACACTTCCGGCAAGTTCTGCACACAGCATTCACAGGCACTCGTGTTCCTCCTGATCCTAGCCACCATCTGTTCCATCTCCAGTGGGGCTTGGATTGGAGATACAAGAGAGGCTGACCTCGTCATTTCAGACTCCTACCAGGTACGTGACAGGCCTGTTTTATCTGAAATGGATATTTCGATTTTTGATAATGCTACTGCAAAAATTGTTATACAACAAACATGTTGGTTTGTTTTAAAAACCTTTGGTAAATGCACATGTGATTGTGCAGGTATAAAAAAGTGGCTTACTCAAGAATGTGTGGATTATTGTCTCAACACTACAACACTTTTGGGGTGATGTAATTGCTGTTTTATGCAAAAATGGGGGTTATTTCCTAAGGGCAAATACACTTTGCACTACAAGTGAAGGTTCAGTGCAGTTGCAAGTGCACTTGTAGTGAAATGTGTTTTTGCATTTAGGAAGGACCAGCCAACACTGTTTTTTATAAGGTTACCCAATCACGACATTTTCTGCACTCAACACATTTCTGTCAGGGTCAGCTTAAACAAACACAAGCAGTAAATGTCCACAAAGAATTTCTTTTGGTTGGTTTTTATTTTAAAAAGTTTTCACAGATTGTCTGGCATATTGATAGCCCCCCTACCCGCAAAGAACTCCAGGTAGCGTAACCGGACATCACAGGCACTCAGGGAGGGCAAGCCAGGACGGCCACTTTCAAGCGCTGTCAGTGTTGATGGATTTGGATTTCCGGCCTCAGGCCCAACTGAGCCAGCATAGTTTGCTGAATGTTTTCTTAAAAAATTATGGAGAACACAGCAGGCAAGTATTATATGGTTCAGTTTATACTCCGCCATATGGATGGGTGTCAGAAATAATCGGAACCGGCTGGCCAGGATTCCAAATGTGTTCTCCACCACTCTTCGGGCTCTGGCCATCCGGTAATTAAAAACCCTCTGTTCCGGGGTGAGGGTCCTCATCGGGAATGGCCGCATCAGGTGGTCCCCCAGCGCAAATGCTTCATCCGCAACGAACACAAATGGGAGACCTTCAACATTGTCCTCTGGAGGTGGCAAGTCCAAGCTGCCATTCTGGAGACGCCTGTAGAACTCCGTCTGGGCGATCACTCCACCATCGGACATCCGGCCATTCTTCCCCACGTCCACATACAGGAACTCATAATTAGCCGACACCACCGCCAACATCACTATACTATTAAACCCCTTGTAATTATAATAGTATGACCCCGAGTTGGGTGGTGGGACGATGTGGACGTGTTTCCCATCAATTGCCCCTCCGCAGTTAGGAAAGTCCCACCGCTGGGCAAAGTGGGAGGCCACAGTCTGCCATTCCTGTGGCGTTGAAGGAAACTGTTGAGGAAAAAACAATAAACATTACTATTTTTTCACAGAAACATGGCAAGCAGATTACACACAAACATTCTGGGTCAACCTCCAGATAGCATTTATTAAGGGGAATTTAACAACAACAAAGTATAAGGTACACCTATCATATTCCCCCTCCCCCCCTCATGGGCCATTTCTAACATTATAGGGGGGGAACTCTTGGACAGGTAACCCTCTTCACTTCATTTAGAGATGAATGCCTAAATAATGGGTATTACTTGGAACAGCCCCTCCTAAGTTACACTATTGGCAGACCACTGGACAGGTAAGAAGTGTCATAATACAAAGATATAAATACACACTGTACACATTTGAGGACATTTGGACATTCTGCTATTACCTATCAAGATAATAATAGGATACAAGAACTTTAAACAGTACCATTGGAAAGTATACAGGCAGGCCCTTGCACTACATGCTTTGGGGAATTCATCCATAAATCTGACCAGTAAAGAGATGGGTATAGTGTGTATGGGTTTGGCAAAGTCAGCAAATAGATGATTGAGGATAGAGAATTGGGATCAGCTGACTTAGCAGTTGGGGGAGGGAGGGTTACAAAAAATTTGGGGACACCACAAAAAAAAGCCTCTGGCACTCTGCCTGAATTTAAATCAAAAATAACATTTCCTAACATTGTAGGGGGTGTTTGGGGTAAAGCACTACTATGGAGCAGATAAAATACATTGTTAAGTGACTACATGAGGTGAATATAGGGGCAGGAGACACCATGCTGGAGAGGTTATTGAAGGGCAAATATGTATGAAGGACCTAAAATAATAATTACATAAAAATCCAGCATGCATGAGGACAAAGGGGACATTCACAGCATATTACAATCATGGTAATTAGGGAATGAGGAAAGAAATACAATATATTACCAAACATTCAATACAATAAAATGTGATATTAAAGGATAAAAATCTTACCTTCATATATTCCTTCTGCAGGACCTGGATGATGGCAGAACAGGTCTCTGGGATAATGATCCCCAGAGCCTGGGGGGAGATGCCTGTCGAGAACTTTAAGTCCTGCAGACTTCTCCCTGTGGCCAAATACCGCAAGGTAGCGACCAACCTCTGCTCCGGAGTGATTGCTTGCCTCATGCAGGTATCCTGCCTGCTAATATAGGGGGTCAGCGAAGCCAACAGACGGTGAAACACGGGGTCTGTCATCCTGAGAAATTTCCTGAAATCATCAGGATTATTCTCACGGATCTCACGGAGCAAAGGCATATGACAGAACTGGTCACGCTGAAGCAACCAATTCTTGGTCCATGAACTCCTCCCCACCCTGTTCATGGACTGGACTTGTGTCAAGGTCAGGACCCCAACACCAAGCCCCCGCACAGCACGAACTCTACGAGGAGTGCGCATACGAAACATGGCTAGAAAACGGTCGGCTGCTCAGAACGAAGTAACAGAACGCACTGAAGAACAGCAAGGCCTGTGAAGAGTGACCTGAAAACCAGTAACGAACGAACAAGAATACAATGACTACTTAAAGTCACGCGGAACTTGCTTGCACGCACTGAAGAGCAGATACAAACCCACAAGCACAAACTGAACGGCAGAAAACGGTCTGAAAGCCACGAGTCTGAAAAAGCGCGAATCGTCTCTCACCAAACTTTTACTAACACGAGATTAGCAAAAGGAGCCCAAAGGGTGCCGCGCTTGGTTCTGAACCGGCCTTTTCTAGTCTCGTCGTACGTGGTGTACGTGACCGCGTGGTTGTCGATCGGAAATTCCGACAACTTTGTGCGACCGTGTGTAGGCAAAACAAGTTTGAGCCAACATCCGTCGGAAAAAATCCTAGGATTTTGTTGTCGGAATGTCCGAACAAAGTCCGACCGTGTGTACGGGGCATTAGACTTACCATACCTGCAAAGCAAATACAAAAAAAAATAGTAAAAAATAAAACATTTAACGCAACCTGTGCCTAAAATATTTATATGTCGAAGCATGGAGGCATCCTCCCGCAAAAGGTAGGAGCAAATCGCTCCTCCGCCCACTGCTGCCCCCATGCTTCGGCATATATGCTGAAGTATGTAACTGTGGTGGTGAAATCACCTCCGACAGTGCTGGAGTCACGGCTTTATGTATCGTGGGAGCAAACGCTATTGCTGTCAAGATAAATAAATCCGCTCTGCAGCTGAATGGCGTACCTGAAAACAAAAAAATGGTTAACAATAAAACACAGTAAGCAGTAAA
The DNA here is from genome assembly GCA_037952835.1 of Lithobates septentrionalis. Classification (NCBI taxonomy): domain Eukaryota; kingdom Metazoa; phylum Chordata; class Amphibia; order Anura; family Ranidae; genus Lithobates; species Lithobates septentrionalis. The sequence continues at coordinate 6,894,439 of JBBDGP010001034.1, read as the reverse complement.
GTATAAAAAAATTGCATACCTATAAAGCAAACATGATAAAAACACAATAACAATAAAACATTGCAGAATAGAATACAGTAAAAAAGAGCAGAACAATAGTGAGAGAATAGAGAGAGAACAATAAAACGACAACTATTTTTGTTTTTTTTATTTTATATATTTTTTTGTGTTTTTTTTTTTTCCTTATTGTGTTTTTTTGGGGTTTTTTACACTTTTTTTTGTAACTATAACTTTTGTAACTGGTACCAGGTTTGGGTCTCTCAAAATGCGATGGCATCTTGGGAGACCCTGTGAAAGTGTATCCTAGTCTGTGCAGTGCTGTACCCTATGCTAATACTCAATTGGTGTATGGTAGCGTTCAAAACATTCACCAATGCAAAGACCAGGATTGTCAGGACAGGAGGGACAATAATACTGGGTGTCACGCCTATATCCGCGCTTGCTGCAGACACGACATCCAATCTCCAATCTGATGATCAAAAAGGTGACTAAAAAGTGGCACGCTCGTGTAATAGTTGTCCACGTACAAGTGGTACCCCTTTCCGAATAAGGGTGACACCAAGTCCCACACAATCTTGCCAACGCTTCCTATGTAGTCAGGGAAGTTTGACTATCTTTTCCCTCGTAAACCATAAAACTACATGTATAGCTTGTGGCCCTGTCACAGAGCTTATACATCTTGACCCCGTATCTGGCACACTTGCTGGGAAGGTACTGTTTGAATCACAAGCGGACAGAAAACTTAATCAGGGACTCATCAACGCAGACAACTTGATGGGGAGTAAACAAGTCTGCAAAACGTTGGTTGAAGTGGTTTACGAGGGGCCGAATTTTGTAGAGCCGATCGTATTCAGGGTCTCCACGAGGACGACAGAGTTCCTTGTTGTTGAAGTGCATGAACCGCAAAATCTGCTCGTATCGTGCCCTGGCCATGGAAGCAGAGAACACGGGCATATGGTGAATTGGGTCAGTGGACCAATATGAACTCATTCTTTTTGGTTATGCCCATGAGGAGGGAAAGGCCCAGAAAGATCTTAAATTCAGAAACCGTAATTGGTTTCCAATCTCTGGCAAGGGAGGACTGGGGAATAGTGGTGATGTGTTGACCAGCGTACAAATTGCTTTGGTCCACAATAGATCTATAGAGATCTTCGGTGAAAAACAGCGAATAAAAATCCAGTGGCGTAAAATCAACTGTTTCCACCTGAATGCCAGGTTGGCCAGTGAATAGGGGAAGTATGGGTGCTGCAGAAGTGGTGGGTTCCCAATTAGGATTGGCGAATGCAGCAGGAAGGGCACTATGGGCACGAGAAGCCTGTGTTCGTCTTCTTGGTGGCAGCGGACACTACCTGTGCTTGCCACCTCACCAGCTTGAACTGCACTTATGGGACTCGCCACGTCATCAAGTGTTACTGCAGTGCTGGATGTACGACCAGGGTGTACTAGGCTGCTGGTGCTTGCCAGTTCACCAGAAGGAATAGCTGCACTAGTACTTCTCTGCTCCATACGAGGGACCCGCGGTTCTTGCACATCAAGGACAGAAGAAGAAGTTCAGGGTCTGGTACACCTGACCTTGGCAGGGACCACAACTCTGTCGTCAGACCTATCTGTCATGGAGCCGCTGTCATCTACAGGATTGTATTCTGAGCCTGAATCTGACAGATGAGTGACTTCCTCTTCACTATCTGTCATGCTCAGAAACGTGTAGGCCTCTTCACTAGTGTACCTTCGATTTGCCATTTTGGGCTCTAAATTTAGATGTACACTAATGAGACTTACAGGCAAAAAAGCTCCTGACTGTTAGCGACTGTATCAAAACGCTACCAACAAAAACTGTTAGCGATCGCAGGGATCAGGCCTGACTCTGCGAACACTGCAGTTATGTGTGTTTAGTGTTTTGTAAGTGACAGTGATCGATCGATACTGCACTTGGATGGGCTGGGCTGGGCCGAGGGGCAAAAAGCAGGTGCTAGCAGGTATCTGGGCTGATCCTGCTAACACTGCGTTTTTGGGAACCCTAAACTGCTGGGGACGCTAGTATAGATCTGATCAGATATTGATCCGTTCAGATACTATACTACTAAGGGAGGTGTATGCTGCGTGCGGGGGTGTTAGCGTTACTGGCGCTAACCTGACGCTGCCTGGGGCGACGCAGACCTTATCTGACCCTAAAACTTAACTTATATCACCGCCGGGCGATTAGGGGGTTAAACCTTTATAAGGTAATAAACGGCGGGTGCCCTGAAACTATAATAAACAAACTAACTAACCAGCGTCACCCGTAACAGTTATACGGTGATCACTGGTGAACTAGGGGGGCAATCAGCGGGTTAAAACCTTTATTAGGTAGTATATGGGGGTCCCTGTCGCTATAAAACGCTGACGGCGAACCTATATGCTTACCTCCCTAACTAGCGTCACCTGTGACACTAATACAGCGATCAGAAAAACGATCGCTTAGTGACACTGGCGACGGGGGGTGATCAAGGGGTTAAAACTTTATTGGGGGGTTAGGGGGGTACCCTAGACCTAAAGGGGGCTAACCCTAACTGCCCTACAACTTATAACTGTCACAAACTGACACCAATGCAAAAAAAAAAAAACTGCTATTGGTGTCACTGTGACAGGGGGTACAGGGGGGTGATCGGGGGGTGATCGGGGGGTGACTGGGGGTGAAACTGTGCCTGTGTGTTCTACTGGAAGTGTAGTGTTGGTGCAAACTTACTTGATGTCTTCTCTCCTCGAAAAGACCGGCTCGAGTAGAGATGACTTCACTTCCTCTGCCGCTGTTTACATTACAGCAGCAGAGGAAGATTGTCATTCGTTGGGAGCGATCACGAGGGGGTGGCCACGAATAAGTGGCCTCCCCCTCAGCCTGTATCGCTTCCCTAACGAAGCCTACCGCCTCGGGCACCGGGGGGGCGCAATGCGCTCCCCGCCCGCGGGAGGCAGATCACGTACCAGGTACGTGATTTTGCCTGCCCGTACCATTCTGCCGCAGTATATCTGCGTTAGGCGGTCGGTAAGTGGTTAAAGAAGAAGAGAATGTGCGCTGCATTTGTAGATTTCATAATTTGCCACGTCACGAATGTTAATTCTCCATTGCAAATGCTAGTTTACAAGACCGGCCGCTTCTGCTTCTGAGCATGCGTGTTTGTCCTTTGGACTTTTGTCCAACAGACTTGTGTACACACGCTCGGAAAATCCGACAACAAACATTTGTTGGCGGAAAATTTGAGAACATGCTGGCCAACATTTGTTGGCGGAAATCTGACAACAATTGTCCGATGGAGCATACACACGGTCAGACTTTCCGCCAACAGGCTCACATCAAACATTTCCCGTCAGAAAATCCGATCGTGTGTACGCGGCATAAAAGTTGCAATTATAGAAATATAGCATAGCAAAAACTATACAATCCAGCATGAATGACATTGTAAATAGTAAAGAAATGGCAGCGATACCTAAAAGTGCCATGTACCTCATGTGACATGTACAATGTAATGCCGCGTACACACGACCGGTTTTGCCGTCGTAATAAACTCCGACGTTTTTCCCCGACGGAACTCTGACGGAATTCCATTCAGGCGGTCTTGCCTACAAACGGTCAACCCAAAGTCCGACCATCCAGAACGCGGTGACGTACAACACGTACGAAGGGACTAGAAAAAGGAAGTTCAATAGCCAGTAGCCAATAGCTTCCGTCTCGTACTTGCTTCAGAGCATGCGTCTTTTTTGGTCCGTCGGAATAGCATATTTAATATTTAATATTTAGAACATGTTCCATTTCTAGGTCCGTCAGAATTTTCGGAAAAAAAAGTCAGATGAGGCATACACACGATCGGTATATACGATGAAAAGCTTCCGTCAGACTTTTTCTGTCGGACATTCCGCTCGTGTGTACGCGGCTTTAGTAATCTTTTTTTATGCAGCAGATTACAAGAAAAAAATGCCTTGAAGGAGCAATATTAATTTGTCACTTTAGGCTTTTCATATACACTGTGCAAAAGTATGAGAATAGATTTTGTTCAGACATCCTTGTTATATTAAAGGCATTAAATGGGATATTCCATATAAAATGATCACCCTGCACAGATCATTCCTACCTTTTCTTTTAATGACAAATTGGGTTCCTCACTTCTAGAAGATCTTTAGTAAGTAACAGCAGGACTCTTGATGATTGGTATTTAAACGTGTCACCCTAATGCCTGCACAGAAAAAATTATACTCGTGCAAAGAACACAGTAAGGAAACATTAAAGTGGTTGTAAACCCACTTTTTGGACTTTTAACTATAGGTAAGCCTAGAATAAGGCTTACCTATAGGTAGTGGAAATATCTCCTAAACGTGCGCCGTTTAGGAGATATTTTACTTGTAGTCCGTCGGAAATTCCAACGGCGCATGCGCGGGGAAGAAACTAAACTAAGCGCCGTTTCTTCCTTAGCCTATGCTGTTAGTCACGGCTCTCGTGTGCATACGCGGGAGTGATATCACGCGGCTTCCGGCGAATCACAGAGCCAGAGTCCGCGGCCCATCAGGGTTTACTTCCTCTTTAAGAAGAAGTTCAATTGGTTCTCAGGGTATACTATGCTTTTCACATCACTATTGTGTCTTGTACTACCTTATTATGCATCTATAGCCACTATTTTTGTTTAGTTTCATTAGATATCCCATCCCAGGTTATTTTTTGTACAATTGGGGAGGTTTACCTTCACTTTCTTCACAAGAGACATGAAATAAAGTTAAAGAAAATCTCGCAAAATGAGGTGAATTCTTCTTTTAGATAGTTGACCTCACGACAGGTGTCCAAAATAAATTTCCCATTACTGCTTGTTCTAGAGACAACTCTATAATTTTAGATTTCCCCTCATTTTCTGACTCAGTGACAACGATCACCAGTACAAATAGAGGGGTAAAGCTCAGATGTCTCTTTATGCACCGATCTCATATGAAAGCCAAATGTTGTGACAGGTTTAATGAGACACTCACCTGTCCCAGGGTAAAGCGATGCGGGTGCAGGAAGCCTCGCTCCTCTTCCCCTCCACACCGCGGCGCCAGCATTCTAACTGTGGAGGTTCGGCTGTGGCTTCACAGTCGGGCACGCACTGTGCATGCGCGAGCCGTCGCTGTGAATGGCTGGGCAATCTTCTGGGATCTGTGACGTGTCCCAGAAGATTGCAGGGAGGGAGGGGGGAGAGGTGAGCTTCCTTCCGCAGCGCCAGGGGAGGAAGTGGGAGTTGGATGCCTGTAAAAACAGGGTATCTGCTCCCCCCAAAAAATGACATGCCAAATGTGGCATCTCAGGGGGTCACCAGCACTTAAAGCGGAAACTCCATTTTTGGGTGGAACTCTGCTTTAAGAGTTATATATTTTTGTATAATTTTTGCTTTCACTTTTTGAATTTTTATATGGACTTTGAATTTTTACTTGGACTTTAACGCAACACATACTGTATATGCATTGTTTTTACAGTGTAAAATATCTCTTGTTAGTGGTGCAGCTTTATTCAATTTATATATTTTTGTGTGATACATCAAGAGCGCAATATTTATGGTCTTTTGTTTGCTATGTCTTGGTCCAATGCTGGATGGCCGGCCTGATGCTTTGTGAACACAAAAGGCCAGCTGCTCAGCATGGACGCTATTCAGAGAATGCTTTGTTACCCCAGCATTTCATATTCTTGATATGCGTCTGCTGTACCATGCACTTGTATAGAAAAGTATCCTGTTATCTTTGTATTGCTTCCTTTGTGTGAAATGCCTGGTGTTCCTGCTAGTCCTTTTGCTTTCTTATTAAAAAAACTGACCGCACTAAGCAGGAGAACACATCATGGTCAGTTCTCTAGCTGAGCTTGGAACTCAGGCTGTTCTCCTCCAATGATCAGACTTGTCCTGACACACCCTCCCTGCACAGCCCTTCACTAGGAAGATCAGTGTGCTGTTGCTTCTCCTCTCCCCAGCTATTTTGCAGCTGACAACAGAGGGAACAGAGGGAATGTGATCACTTATAAAAAAAGGAAAAGGGTGTATATATTATCTATACACAAATGTTTTGCCTTTCATTTCTTTTTTAAACTGAATGAATTGTTTTACAAGGTGATCCTTACAATCCCTTTAATGTCGAGAGGTGGGGGGTGATGTAATGCTCTCCACCTGGTCCAATCAAAGAATTCCTTGTGATACACTTCATTCCAGGTAAGTTACCAAAATGATCTGTACCCCTTCCCAGAAAATGTAATTTTAACTAAACTTCAGCTGTAACCCCTATTAACACTTATACCCTGTACACACGACCGGTTTTGCCATCGGAATAAACTCTGAAGGTTTTTCCGACAGAATTCCGCTCAAGCTGCCTTGCATACACACGGTCAAACCAAATTCCGACCGGGAACGCAGTGACGTACAACGGGACAACACGTACGACGTATCGTACCTGCTTCAGAGCAAGCGCTATTTTTTGGAACGTCGGAACAGCATACAGACGAGCAGTTTTCCCGATAGGAATTTGTTCTTTCGGAAAAATATAGAACATGTTCTCTATCTAAGTCCGTCTGAATTTTTGACGTAAAAAGTCAGATGGGGCATACACACGGTCGGAATATACGATGAAAAGCTCCCATCGGACTTTTCTGTCGGAAATTCCGACCGCGTGTACGGGGCATCAGACAACCTTAACCAGCCCTTTTAAACTTTTTCCTCTCTTTTTTTGTTAGCTTGTGTTTGCCGTTTTTTACTTTCGTTTTTTTTAACCTGAACTTCATTCAAACAGCTAAATACAAAGATGAAACATAAATATGAGAGCTGTTTCACCTCACAGGTCCTCTCCCCAACCTCACGTTTTGACTGGACAGTGAAAAGAGAAGCAACAAATGGATAAGCTCATCTCTTTGTCACTTTGCCTTCTCCTCCTATCAGCATGCTTTTTGCACGGAAGCTCATCTAGTTTACTTCTTATGCTGCTTTTCCTTCCCCAGTCTGAGCTCTGCCATATAACCTGTTCTGTAGACTGCAACAAGCAGATGTGTTACGCAGTGGCGTAGTGTGGGGGGTGCAGGGGGTGCCGTGGCCCCGGGCAGGACATTTAGGGGGCGCCAGTATGTGTCACTGGCTGCCTCCTTCTAATTTCTAATTGCTGTGGCCCCGGGCTCTGGCCGACATGTTAAGTGTCCAGCGCCCTGTGATTGGGCGTATGGGGGTCATGTGAGGCGTAGGGCTGGCCTGTCCTCGATCGCTCCTGAAGTCCCACCTCCGCACATGACCCCCCATAGCCCAATCACAGGGCGCTGGACACTGAACATGGCAGCAGGCAGAGCGCAGGGGAGAGAAGAATGTGAGCCGCCGCTGTCTTCTCCTCCTCATCCGGATCGATGCAGCCAGGATAAGAAGGTGAGTGAGACACCCTCGTGAGAGTCTTATTACTGGCCGGGGGGGGGGCAGGGGGCGAGAGAGACTGTAGGCAGGACAGTGTAGTGTAGTATAGTATAGTGGTTAGTATAGTGGTCATTATAGTGTAGTTTAGTATGGAGGTCAGTGTAGTGTAGTGGTCAGTATGGGGGGCAGTATAGTGGACAGTGTAGTATGGTGGTCAGTATAGTGTAGTATAGTGGTTAGTGTAGTGTAGTATAGTGGTTAGTGTAGTGTAGTATAGTGGTTAGCATAGTGGTCAGTATAGTGTAGTTTAGTATGGAGGTCAGTGTAGTGTAGTATGGTGGTTAGTGTAGTGGACAGTATAGTGGTCAGTATAGTGTAGTGGACAGTGTAGTGTAGTATCGTGGTCAGTATAGTATAGTGGTCAGTGTAGTGTAGTATAGTGGTCAGTATAGTATAGTGGTCAGTGAAGTGTAGTATAGTGGTCGGTATAGTATAGTGGTCAGTGTAGTGTAGTATAGTGGTCAGTATAGTATAGTGGTCAGTGTAGTGTAGTATGGTGGTCAGTATAGTGGACGGTGTAGTATAGTGGACAGTGTAGTGTAGTATGGTGGACAGTGTAGTATAGTGGTCAGTGTAGTGTAGGATGGTGGTCAGTATAGTGTAGTATAGTGGTTAGTGTAGTATAGTATAGTGGTCAGTATAGTGTAGTTTAGTATGGAGGTCAGTGTAGTGTAGTGGACAGTGTAGTGTAGTATGGTGGACAGTGTAGTATAGTGGTAAGTGTAGTGTAGTATAGTGGTCAGTGTAGTGTAGTATTGTGGTCAGTGTAATGTAGTATAGTGGACAGTGTGGTATGGTGGTCAGTATAATGTAGTATGGTGGACAGTGTAGTGTAGTGGACAGTGTAGTATAACAGACAGTGTAGTATAGTGGTCAGTGTAGTGTAGTATAGTGGTCAGTATAGTGGTTAGTGTAGTATAGTATAGTTTAGTATGGAGGTCAGTGTAGTATAGTGGTCAGTGTAGTGTAGTATGGTGGTCAGTATAGTGTAGTATAGTGGACAGTGTAGTGGACAGTATAGTGGACAGTGTAGTGTAGTGGACAGTGTAGTATAGTGGTCAGTATAGTGTAGTATAGTGGTCAGTGTAGTATAGTGGACAGTGTAGTATGGTGGTCAGTATAGTGTAGTATAGTGGTCAGTATAGTGTAGTATAGTGGTCAGTATAGTGTAGTATAGTGGTCAGTATAGTGTAGTATAGTGGACAGTGTAGTGTAGTATGGTGTTCAGTGTAGTGTAGTATAGTGGACAGTGTAGTATAGTGGTCAGTATAGTGTAGTATAGTGGTCAGTATAGTGTAGTATAGTGGTCAGTGTAGTGTAGTATAGTGGTCAGTGTAGTATGGTGGTCAGTATAGTGTAGTATAGTGGACAGTGTAGTGTAGTATAGTGGACAGTGTAGTATAGTGGTCAGTATAGTGTAGTATAGTGGACAGTGTAGTATAGTGGTCAGTGTATTATAGTGGTCAGTGTAGTGTAGTATAGTGGTCAGTGTAGTGTAGTATAGTGGTCAGTGTAGTGTAGTATAGTGGTCAGTGTAGTATGGTGGTCAGTATAGTGTAGTATAGTGGTCAGTGTAGTGTAGTATAGTGGTCAGTGTAGTATGGTAGTCAGTGTAGTGGACAGTGTAGTGTAGTATAGTGGACAGTGTAGTATGGTGGTCAGTATAGTGTAGTATAGTGGTCAGTGTAGTATAGTGGTCAGTGTAGTGTAGTATAGTGGACAGTGTAGTATGGTGGTCAGTATAGTGTAGTATAGTGGTCAGTGTAGTGTAGTGGACAGTGTAGTATGGTGGTCAGTGTAGTGTAGTATAGTGGACAGTGTAGTATGGTGGTCAGTATGGTGTAGTATAGTTGTCAGTATAGTGTAGTGGACAGTGTAGTATGGTGGTCAGTGTAGTGTAGTATAGTGGTCAGTGTAGTATGGTGGTCAGTATAGTGGACAGTGTAGTGTAGTATAGTGGACAGTGTAGTATGGTGGTCAGTATAGTGTAGTATAGTGGTCAGTGTAGTATAGTGATCAGTATAGTGTAGTATAGTGGACAGTGTAGTATGGTGGTCAGTATAGTGTAGTATAGTGGTCAGTGTAGTGTAGTATAGTGGACAGTGTAGTATGGTGGTCAGTATAGTGTAGTATAGTGGTCAGTGTAGTATAGTGGTCAGTGTAGTGTAGTATAGTGGACAGTGTAGTATGGTGGTCAGTATAGTGTAGTATAGTGGTCAGTGTAGTATAGTGGTCAGTGTAGTGTAGTGGACAGTGTAGTATGGTGGTCAGTGTAGTGTAGTATAGTGGTCAGTGTAGTATAGTGGTCAGTGTAGTGTAGTATAGTGGTCAGTGTAGTGTAGTATAGTGGACAGTGTAGTATGGTGGTCAGTATAGTGTAGTATAGTGGTCAGTGTAGTATAGTGGTCAGTGTAGTGTAGTGGACAGTGTAGTATGGTGGTCAGTGTAGTGTAGTATAGTGGTCAGTGTAGTTTAGTGGTCAGTGTAGTGTAGTGGACAGTGTAGTATGGTGGTCAGTGTAGTGTAGTATAGTGGACAGTGTAGTATGGTGGTCAGTATAGTGTAGTATAGTGGTCAGTGTAGTATAGTGGTCAGTGTAGTGTAGTGGACAGTGTAGTATGGTGGTCAGTGTAGTGTAGTATAGTGGTCAGTGTAGTGTAGTATGGTGGACAGTGTAGTATGGTGGTCAGTATAGTGTAGTATAGTTGTCAGTGTAGTATAGTGGTCAGTGTAGTGTGGTATAGTGGTCAGTATAGTGTAGTATAGTGGTCAGTATAGTGTAGTATAGTGGACAGTGTAGTGTAGTATAGTGGACAGTGTAGTATAGTGGACAGTGTAGTATAGTGGTCAGTGTAGTATAGTGGTCAGTGTAGTATAGTGGACAGTGTAGTGGTCAGTGTAGTGGACAGTGTAGTATGGTGGTCAGTGTAGTGTAGTATGGTGGTCAGTGTAATGTAGTACAGTGGACAGTGTAGTATGGTGGTCAGTATAGTGTAGTATAGTGGTCAGTGTAGTATAGTGGTCAGTGTAGTGTGGTATAGTGGTCAGTATAGGGTAGTATAGTGGTCAGTATAGTGTAGTATAGTGGACAGTGTAGTGTAGTATAGTGGACAGTGTAGTATAGTGGACAGTGTAGTATAGTGCTCAGTGTAGTATAGTGGACAGTGTAGTGGTCAGTGTAGTGGACAGTATAGTGGTCAGTATAGTGGTCAGTGTAGTATAGTGGACAGTATAGTATAGTGGTCCGTGTAGTGGACAGTGTAGTTCTCAGTGTAGTGGTCAGTATAGGAATCAGGTAGGTCAGTACTATTGTATTTGAAGGGACTCAGGGATAGATAAAGTCCGCAGGTTAATGGGGCGCAAATTACTTGCCTTGCCCCGGGTGCTGACAACCCACGCTACGCCACTGGTGTTACATATCTAGTAGGTGAGCCTGAATTGCAGAGGATATCCTCTCTTACAGCTCCGACTCGTGGCCCCTGATAGGATAGACAGGAAGCACAGGAGTGAGGAGTGGTACGAGTGCCTGGCAGGATCAACAGCAGGCGGTCAGTCCAGAGGTTCAGGAGATTCAGGTAGGAACTGGTACAGCAGGCTGGAACCCGAATCAGTGGGCTGGAACCAGGAGCAGAATGACTCAGCAAACAGGCAAAGCAGACTGGAACTGGATCAGCAGACTGGAACCAGGAGCAGGATGGCTCAGTAAACAGGTACAGCAGGCTGGAACTAGATCCGCAGACTGGAACCAGGAGCAGGATGGCTCAGTAAACAGGTACAGCAGGCTGGAACTAGATCAGCAGACTGGAACCAGGAGCAGGATGGCTCAGTAAACAGGTACAGCAGGCTGGAACTAGATCAGCAGACTGGAACCAGGAGCAGGATGGCTCAGTAAACAGGTACAGCAGGCTGGAACTAGATCAGCAGACTGGAACCAGGAGCAGGATGGCTCAGTAAACAGGTACAGCAGGCTGGAACTAGATCAGCAGACTGGAACCAGGAGCAGGATGGCTCAGTAAACAGGTACAGCAGGCTGGATGAGACTTGTGGAAGGTCAGGCAAGCCAGGTCGGTTATAAGGCGGGCAGCAGAAGGATCAGAGGAGCAGGCAGAAGAGTAGTCAGACAGGCCGGGGGTCAGATGCAGGCGGATAGCAGGAATAGTCTTCAGACAAGCCAGATCAACATAAGAACAGGTTTCAGATAGTCAGGGAACACATGGAATGCTGTAGAGCAGACAGCAAAGTTCACCTGTGTCAGTCAGGTTTAAATAGCCCACCTGGCGCTAATGGGTGCGCACATGCGCATTGGCGCCCGCAAACACGCATCAGCAGGTCTAGATTGTCTGTTACTAGCAGGATTTTCTCAGTCAAATGTTGGTACCTAAAGCATACCTCCAAACTTTTTGAGATTGGAGCGAGGGACACCTATTAGCAAATGTATGTAGGCATAGGACACACCCCCTGCCACGCCCCCTTAAAGGAGAATTATACAAAAAATTATTAGTTAAACCTACAAGTGCTTTATTTTTATCACTGCTATTCCTTTATATTGGCTTTTAAGGTTTACAAATGCAGCAATTTAGTAATTGAATGAAAGATTTAGCACCGGCAAACACTTTTTGAAAGATAAATAGGCATTTTATATACGATTATATAGATCAGACCAAAATGAGGGACAAATGAGGAAGAATGAGGGACAGAGGGACTTTGTTCCAAATCAGGGACAGTGCTTCGAAATCAGGGACAGTTGAGAACTATGCCTAAAGTGGTACTAAATGCTCAGCGTTTTTATGGTAATACATTCTCTGCATTTAAGTAAAAATGGCCAGTACCTTGTTCTGCTCCCCCAGCCCAAACAATCCCATACAGTCCCGCTTCACTGTCACTGGGTCTTCCAATCTGCACCTCTAGGCAGGGGAATACTCTTGCTGCCAGGAGCACACAGGCATGGGTGTCTCCTTACCAGTCAGCAAGCCATCTGCAAATGGGAAGGGGGCGCCTGTGGCTTGGGGACTGGCTGCAGGAGAAAGAAAAAGGCCACTTAAATAAAAAAGGGTTAAATATCACGTTAACATCGCGTTGCATAAAAAAAAAAAATTCATGACATATTAATGATTACAGAGCTGCATAAATTTGTGAACTTGTGTATTTTATATCTACCTGGAATTCACACAAAGAACATTTTAATTTATTGTATAAATAACTTTGCCATGCTTTGTGTCATACATGTGTTTGTATGTCATAAATGAAAATGAGACAAGTACAAGCATTCAGCAGTGGATTCATACAGGAGATCTAAAGTCATTTCAGAGCTGAGTGGTCGGGACATCTGTTTTTTTCAGACTGCTGCTGCTGTGGCTAATCTAACCACATCACATTGTCAGAGAGTCTATGTTGGCCAACACAGAAACTTGTTTTTTGCTCAGTTTAAATCATGGCAGAATTGTTGCTGGAAAATAAAGAAACTATAGGACTCAATTCTTGGATCTGTCCTCTTGTCATTAGAAATACATGCACAACCTGGCTGCTTAACGTTCATTTTATAAACAGGTAAGTGATTTTTCATGTTTGTGCGATCCATTGGGAAAATCCATTTTGGCAGATCCACTTCTTCCCTAAGCAACCTCATCAGGCGGCAGCATAGAAGGCTTGCAGGCATAAGAGCGTTTTCAGATCCAACCAAACAACAGTTAGATCTGGCAAACATTCTGTAACGCCTGTAGGTACCTAAAGAATACATGGACAGGTTTTAGTCTTAGCATTTAAACATTAACCGCTTAAGGACCATAGGAACCATACATATACTGCAGCAGGGCGGCCCTTAAGTGCAAAATCACGTACCTGTTTGTAATTTTTTTCTTTGGCTCTAGCCACGCTGCCAAAGCCTCACTCCCACTGTGATTGGACACAGCGGTGAGCCAATCAGCGGGTCTGACAGACCTGATGTCCCCCAGAAACCCAACAATCGTTCTGAGAGAGGCAGATCACCATTCTGCTAGTAAGAAAGACAGAGATCTTGTGTTTCTGCTAAGCAGGAACACGGATCTCTGTGTTCCTTCAGTTAAACAACTCCCCACATAGTAAGAGAGCACTCCCAGGGAACACAGTTAACCCTTTGATTGCCCCTGATGTTAACCCCTTTCCTGCCAGTGTCATTAGTGCAGTGACAGTGCATTTTTTATAGTATTGGTGTATTGGTGTCACTGGTCCCAAAAAGTGTCAAAAGTGTCAGTTAGGTGTCCGATTTGTCCATCGCAATGTCGTAGTCCTGCTAAAAATAATCGTCGCTATTACTAGTAAAAAAATTTTAATAAATAAAAAGTCCATAAATATATCCCATAATTTGTAGATGCTATAACTTTTGCACAAGCCAATCAATATCCGCTTATTGTGATTTCTTTTTTTACCAAAAACATGTAGCAGAATACATATTGGCCTAAATTGATGAAGAAATCGGATTTTTGACATTTTTTTATCGGTTGTGTTTTATAGCAGAAAGTAAAAAATATAGTTTTTTTTCAAAATTGTCCTTATTTTTTTGTTTATAGCGCAAAAAATACCACAGAGGTGATCAAATACCCCCAAAAGAAAGCTCTATTTGGGGGAAAAAAAGGACATCAATTTTATTTGGGTACAGTGTCGCACGGCCGTGCAATTTTCAGTTAAAGCGACGCAGTGCCGTATCGCAAAAAATGGCCTGGTCAGGAAGGGAGGTAAACCTTCCGGGGCTGAAGTGGTTAAAGTGGAAAGCACCACAATCAGCATTCGGTAAACATTTAGGGGTTGATTTACCAAAGGAAAATAGGCTGTTCTCATTGCAAGGGAAGTTCCCCCAGAGCTCAGTTATTGTGGTAAAATTTCACTGTGGAAAGAAAACCTCAAAACATGTAAGAAAAAAAAAAAAACAATAAATAAATAAATAAAAAAATCTGCATTTTTGTTTGCCTATGATTTGATAATGGAAGTCAGCAGAACTTCACTACATTCACTATGCTACTAGTGACAATTCCCTTGCAAAGTGCAACGTCCCTTGCAACTAAAACAGCCTATTTTCCTTTAGTAAATCAACCCCTTAGGGTCTGCAGAACTTAGCCTAATAGCCTCCCAGAACTTGCTAAAAAGCTTTCTTAAAATCTATAGAAGATTCCTAATGGTTGTTAAAAGTATAGCAATCACTCCTTTTGACATACTGTAAGTATTTAACAGTTATATGTTGGCGATTTTGGCACATAGAGGGTTTTAATAAAGTTGCCTAAGAGGAATCGTTTGTATAAAAAAATTTTTATGTATGGTTTTTGTACAAGACAAAAACACAAAATTGTGATAAAATATTTTATGCTTTTTTATCCAAAATGAAATATTACAAATAAATAAAATTAAAATTTACAGCCAGCAGATGAAGTTCTTTGTAGTGTATTACTAATATGTTTTAAAGATCCTGACTCACCTGGTGTTATTTGATTATAAGTTATGCAGCTCAACTTAGAAAACACACAAGCTGAAAGGAATAGTCAACAATTGGAGAGCTAGTGCTGGGCTTTCTTCAAAAGTTAAGCACACATGGGAAAAAAAGCTGTTATGAAACCACTCTGTATTAGTTTTAAAGGATAAGTTCACCTTTTTTAAGAAAAAATAATAAATGTACATATTTTTGCTAAAAACAAACAAACGTGCATTTATTATTTTTCCTGCAGGAGCCTGGAAAGCATTGTACACATGATCAGTGGATCAGGGGTGCAATGGCTTCTGCAGACAAACCCTATATCTTTAAGCCCATACCTCTTATACTGGAGTGTTTACAAGCTGCAGGGCTTATGAATGAACTATGAGACTGCTTATCAGCGCAATCACAGTTCATTTAGAAATACAAGCTGTCAGCCACAGTGGCTGACTGTAGTTGTAGTCTATTCATTCACAGAAAACGGGACATAGTCCCGCATTGCCATGCTATTTTTGAATTGTTACCCGCTCATTGTCACACTGAGGCGGGGAGTGGGTGCAGCAGCTAAAACGTGTTACATGTTCCACCCTAAATACCGGTGGAACATGCAACATGTTACAAAAGATGGACTTCTCCTTTGAAGAAAAATTATGTTAAAAGACCAGTTCCTAAACTTGTAAGCATTCAAAAAGTTAGAATGAAAAAAATACCATTATGTGCTCCATTTATTCGTTTTTAAAAGTTTTTGTAAATGCTTTCTGCACATGATGCTCACTAAAACTATTTTGCAGGCATAATGTGCAGAATGGTTCCTATGCATAGGAACCATGCAACAGCCATTTCAAACCGCTGGAACAGCTTGGTGTCAGCTTACGAGCACCACAAAATGTAAGTGTATAGCCTTTTTTTACTTAATTTTAAATAAACAGCTATTATATATTGTGCAATGATCGCTGTCTATTTTTCCATGAAGATGGATATGGCTCACATATAGTACATTGGGGTCAGCAAGGAATACGTTGCAGGTGGAGTGGTTATCCCTACTAAATGAACCAAAGGCGCATTTTTATTGGCATCTGGTGAGTGGCTAATCCATGTGGTGGTGGTATTGTCACTAGAGTGGTGGAAGTGTCACAAAGAATCATGGATGATTAATATCTTAAAATACAACATATCTATAAAGGACAGTCACAAAAGACATTTCTATATTGATTGGCACATTGTATATTGCACAAGAATTTGAACATCACAGTTTTGATATTTTGGATGTAAATGTTTATTATTAATTTTATATTGATTTCATGTTGAAATATACCTAGGGTATATTCATTTGTTTGATTAATAAGGATGTAAGAAAAATTGTACACCATTGCATGAGACATATGGTTTAAGCATACATTTTCTGCACAGGTATAACTTTAAAGAGAGTGGTGCATTTAGATTAGAGTAGCGCAGTCAACACAAATTTAATTTTTAGTTTTAGTTTTTCACTTGTTGGTGAATTTTTTGATTGCAGCAACCAATTTTATATATATATATATATATATTTTTTTTCTTTCAATAACAGTAATCAATTTTTTAGGTACCTAAGCACAGGTTTAAAACACTATATATATTTTTTTGCGCCGGCCACACACATATGTTCATATAAGAAATAATGTTGCATACAGTGTGGATTGAGGTAACCTATCAATTGAAATAGTTATTGCAGCTAGTGAGCAATCTGCTTTTGTAAATTCAATAAAATAATTAGCACAGTTAAGTTCACTAAAGACTGCAGTATGAAGAAATATAAAGCACATCACATTCAAAACTGAACACAGGCAAAGAAGAAAACAAGACACCTTTAAACAAAATTCAGAGCCATTCCTTTCTACCAAAGACAAACATTATGAATATGAAATGTACACTCTCAATTGTAAGCTTCATGTATACTTAAAGGGTAAGTTCACCTTTACCATAAATAGGTATGAAAAATAGGGAAAATGCTGCGCTAAACCCCAAAAAGATATAATATATATATATAGAACAACAAAAGCAGCTGACACACAAACAAACCAAGTCCGCTAAAGATACAAATATACAAAGTGCAGCGCTGGAAATATCTAGCATGTACTAGATATACATGTGAAAAAATAATAAATAGTATTAAAATAATAAATCATGTACTGAATATACATGTGGTAAAGTGAATATGACAACATACAAATATAATAAAACTGGCAATAAAACCAGCAAACAATATTCAAAGTGTCTGTAGTGAAATATGAGACAGCAAATAATGGAAGTCCATAAAGTGAAAAGTAAAGAGGTGTCTTCTCCAATGGGAGGGTACCAGTAGACACCGGGAGGCGTGTGGATATTCAAATGGAAAGGCAACAGCAGATACCAACGCACACAGATGTTCAATGGAAGTAAATGGGTACCCTTACCAAATCCGTAGGACGCACATACCGTATAGCAGTGCGTCAAATAGGCATGGAGGATGAACTCCCGTGATGTCCAGCCGGATGGTGTCCTGTGGGTCACAATCACCCCCGGAAGGTGGTAGTCACAAGCGGAAGTAGGACAACTGCCGCACACATTCTCCGATTCCAGAGCGGAATGATCCAGAGGAAACAGTTCAGTATGGAGCCGTGGTAAAAGAAAAAAGGGAGCTCCACATGGTGCAGGTCAAAAATGGGATTTATTGGATAAAAAACATACACGATAAAAGTGATCACAAACAGGTTAAAAAAAATGGCAGTGTGGGAAGCTGAAATGCTAGCCCTACGCGTTTCGACTGAAGAGTCTTCAACAGGGGCATAAAACAGCCTCCCCACATTGCTCTTACTTATAGACTGTACAAAAACTTAAAAATTGACCAGATCCGCCCCCATCAGGGCGGAACCGGAAGTAAAAACTCAGTGAATACACAAACACCTATAGCCAGCATACACAATCATAACCCCACGAACATGAGAGCTAGAGGTAATGTGACAGACAGTAATACCAATCATATCATAATCGAGGACAGCTGAAAGCCTCAGGGAACTATTAAATTGGTGTGTCTCCCAAGCGGCTTGCATTCCAAGCCTCGTATACCTGAAAATCAACCAGGAGGAGATGACAGTAAATCACCAATCAACCGCTGGTGTCTCGTCGGCTCGTTACAGGAGGCTTGCGTTCCAATCCTCGTATGTGCCGAAGAGACAATCCAGCGTGCATGTCAGCGTCACCTCGGCACCAGAAGGAGACGGTGCGTCATGGCCAGTCAGTAGCTGGTGTTAGGTTGACTCCCACACATGAGGCTTGCTCTCCAAGCCTCGTGTGTGTGTGGAGGAGACGATCCCGCCCAGGCGCCCTCATCATCTTACTAAGCGCCTAGTGATTGGTCTCACCCTCCAGACTGGGCAGCCAGACCACACCCCACTACATCCAGCACCGATGTAAAAGCACAGCGCGGGACATCGAGGGCAAAGGTACATCTGGCTGTCACACAAAGTACCTTCCTGGCATATGAGAACAAAATGCAACAGCATAAGTATAGACATACCTAAGCATAGTAGCCTGGAATAAAGAATATCTGTGCCACAAAACCTTTATAGAAACAGTAGAGTAATGCGCCCAAGCCTCCATGGTGAGTGCAAGGCAGCACCACAGTGCTGTCCTGAAGGGGGAAGGCACAGAAAAACTAGGATGTAAATAAAACTGGTGCTAAACTGCCAAAGGTGTAATGACATTCACCCCAGATGGCCAGTGGGTGTAACCCCCTCATGTAAGGCCACCCACCCAAAGGGAGGGCACCAGAGATCCTATCCCCCTCAAAAAACCTGTAATAAACTGGAACTCGACAACAACCAAAACCTCAAAAAACTGTGGGGTTAGGGTGCCATCCCCCTCGTAAAAAGAATAAAAAATTAGGGAATAAAAATATGGTAAGTAATAGAACAATATAGACTAAGGGAGGTGTATCACGGCTCAAGTATACAAGAAGAGGTGCCCATCACGCACGGCTAATGAAGCAATTGATATCCCAATCTACATTCATGCCATACGGCGAGTAGCACCTCAACTCGTAGATCCAATAAGTCTCGAGCCTCGACACACCCCTGAGGCAGGACTCGCCCCTCCAATGCGGAACAAACTTGTCAATAATCAAGAAAGAAGTGCCTGTAGGGTCCTTGTCATGACACTCAAGGTAGTGACGAGGAACGCTATGCTTAATACAGCCCTTTTTAATTTTCGCAATGTGTTTGTTCACCCTAGTAGAGAAGGCTTTAGTTGTGCGTCCGACATATTGCCTCTTGCATGGGCAAGTAATGAGATAAACAACATGCCGGGTAGCGCACGTGGTGAAGTGTTTCATGTTATAGCACCTAGCGGTGACTGTAGAATGGAATATCACAGTTTACATTTTTTTACTATTTATTATTTTTTCACATGTATATCTAGTACATGCTAGATATTTCCAGGGCTGCACTTTGTATATTTGTATCTTTAGCGGACTTGGTTTGTTTGTGTGTCAGCTGCTTTTGTTGTTTTATATATATATATATATATATATGGCCACCCCCATCAAATCATTCTTTGCAGCTATTACCTTTTGTACCACCACCCCCTCCCTTTAGAATGTAAGCTCTACGAGCAGGGCCCTCCTGTACCTTTTGTATTGAACTGTACTGTAATTGTGTTGTCCCCCTTATACATTGTAAAGCGCTGAGTAAACTGTTGGCGCTATATAAATCTCATATAATAATAATATATATATATATATATATATATATATATATATATATATATATATATATATATTTATATATATATATATATATATATATATATATATATATATATATATATATTATATCTTTTTGGGGTTTAGCGCAGCATTTTCCCTATTTTTCATACCTATTCCTGACTTCTTATTTGCTGCAGCTACCCCGTTTCATCACCTTTTATTATGGATTTTTTTGAATATAAGACCACTAGGTCCATTAACACAGATGGGGTTTTCGTTTTAAATAATACTGACACTGGATTATTCCTCAGGCTTAAAAATGTACTGACCACGGAATTGCATTTACAGTGGGACATTGCTTTTTTGGAGCAGTACATCAAAGAGAAGATGGTCCCGAGAGGTTTATGGTGGGATGTTTTTCCCCAACAAGTAGACACTGACCTTGAACCCTGGTTTCGCTATTTCAACGAAGCAGGCACCCAGCTGATCGGCTTTCTAGTTGGGAGAAAGCGGAGCAGACTGGCTGCACTTGATTTGGAAATCAGGGATCTCAAGGACAAACTCTTACCGTCTAATAGATTACCTGAATACACTTTTTATTCCACTAATTTAAGGACTTTTTTGAAAAAAGAGGAGAGGGACCAACGGAATAAAAAACAAAAAAAGTACAACCGTGACGTCACAGATTATAAAAATAATTTGGTGTTCGGTTGGCAGAAGAAGTTGGCTCAAGGAGCTGACCTTGGGTCTACTGGCCTACCTGTTGAGAATCCGGAACAGGTTCCCCGGAATCCCGATAGGAGATTGATATATGATCCCCCTCCTCCCCCTCCCAGAATGGGAAGAATGACTGAACATGGGACCAGTATTCTTTCCCCTAAAACCTTACCCCAGACCAATTAATTCCCCAGAGAGTCGAGTCGAGGGAGATATCCTTCTGGTCCTAGGGGTCGTGCTGCCTGCCCCCATCGTGGGCGACACCCTTCGGGTCATAGGGGTAGACAACCCAATGGTAGGGGTAGAGGGAATGCGAGAGGTAGAGGTAGAGAGCCCTATTATGGGGCTGACGGACCTTTGGGACCCCGATATGATACCAGATTGGGTTATCAAGGTGAAGGTTATGGTTATGGTACCCCCATACATACCAATAACCGTTATGCTGTGCTCCGTGATGAGGGTTCGCGTGAAGCACACTATGATCATTCTTATTATGATAATGGCGGCGATAAGGGGTAAAACAGAACACCATACCACTAAAATCATTCTGGTCCTCCCCAATCTTTGGGTTTTCACAAACCCATACACAACCCCCCCCCCCCCCCCGAAGTCCAAAAACAAAAGAGGATGTAGAGGGGGTGGCGATTACAATGGAGGAAAAAGAAAAAGGTCACATTAGGTGCCGGCATTTTTAACTTAAGTAAAACCATTCTTACTGACCAAGAGAAATATGTCTTAGATAAAGGGCTTAAATTTGTCCCCCCTTGGAAATTAAACAAATTCTCCACTTTTGTGGATGTACATAAATACATCCGCAAGCTCAATATACAGAGGCATTTTTTATCTATGCCTTCATTGAATTCCAGAGGTACTACACAGGGTGACATCCTACACTCTGGCCTCTCTAATCCATCACTCTTCAATCCCCCGAACAATACATCTCATTCTATTAATGTATTTAAAGATCTGGTCCTTCATGATCTTGAGAATATTCCTGTCAAGAGAATGCATCAAGATCCTGCCATTATGGATGGCATTGATACTCTCTGTGACAGAAAAGACCTTATCATCCATCCCGCCGACAAAGGCGGCGGGATAGGGGTCCTGGACAAAAAAGATTATATTGCCGAAATGAACCGACTACTTGAAGATCGAACTACATATAGAATTCTTTCTAAAGACCCTATGGGAGAATACAAACAAGCCCTTTTGGCCCTTATTGATGAGGGTTTCTCTCTCAATATCCTTAACCAGAAGGAGAGAGAGTTTCACGTACCTGTAGCCCCCGAATACCTGTCATCTATTACCTTCCGAAGGTACATAAAAACTCTACCAATCCCCCCGGTCGCCCGATCGTGAGCGGGAAAGACTCTGTTACCTCAAGAATCGGAAGGTATATAGATTTCTATCTCCAGCCCCTGGTTAAACAAATGCCTTCCTATCTCAAGGATACACGAGCCGCGATTAATCTAATAGAAAGGCTTGAGTACCATGATGGCCTTCTTGCAACTGCGGATGTATCCGCACTTTATACATCTATTCCACTTGATCTGGGTTTGGTGGTGGTTGATCTGTTTCTTTCCAGGGATTCAGGTCTGTCTCTCATCCATCGTAATTATGTTATGGAACTACTTACGTTCGCCACAGAACATAATTACTTTTGGTTCCAAGGAACATTTTACTCCCAGATCAAGGGTGTTGCCATGGGGGTTAAGTATGCCCCCAGCTTGGCTAACCTCTTTATGGTCCTATGGGAGGAGGATGTCCTCTATACCCACAGACCACCTCAGTTGGATTTGTGGGCCAGGTATATAGATGACATCCTCCTCCTCTGGAAAGGTGACCGTAGATCTTTGGAAGAATATATGGGCTATTTGAACAATAATAACAGAAATATTTCCCTTAGTTTTGAGGCTAGTTTTGAGACTATCCACTTTCAAACCCACGGATGGCAACGGGTATATCCCGGTAGACAGCTGCCACCACCATCAATGGCTCAGATCTGTTCCCAAGGGACAGTTTCTCCGTTTGCGACAAAACTGTAGCAGTATCGAAGACTTTCAGTCTCAATCTCAAACCCTTAGGGAAAGATTTGTAGAGAAGGGGTACAAACCCTCTGACCTCGATGCCACCATTAGTGAGGTCAGAATGATGGAGAGGAATTCCCTCTTAGCTGATTGTCCTAGAGTACAGGAGGAAAACCAATTTAAATGGTCTTTCTTCACCTCGTTCTCTGTACAGCACAAAGAAATTAAGAGGATACTTGACAAACATTGGAGGGTTTTAAAGAATGATCGTGTGTTGGGTCCCGTTCTGCCGGACCGAGCTGATGTCATTTTTTGTGGTGCACGCTCCGTTCGGGGCAAAATTGATCCTAACACTATTGATCCCCCCTGTTCAGTCTCCTTCTTCCAGGACTGTAAGGGATATTTCCCTTGCAGAAAGTGCAACGTCTGTCTACACAATATGTGCGGGAGACGCAAAACTGTGACTTTCCATTCTACAGTCACCTCTAGGTGCTATAACATGAAACACTTCACCACGTGCACTACCCGACATGTTGTTTATCTCATTACTTGCCCGTGCAAGAGGCAATATGTCGGACGCACAACTAGAGCCTTCTCTACTAAGGTGAACAAACACATTGTGGAAATTAAAAAGGGCTGTATTAAGCATAGCGTTCCTTGTCACTACCTTGAGTGTCATGACAAGGACCACCTTTGGGTGGGTGGCCTTACATGAGGGGGTTACACCCACTGGCCATCCGGGGTGAATGTCATGGCACCTTTGGCAGTTTAGCACCAGTTTTATTTACATCCTAGTTTTTCTGTGCCTTCCCCCTTCAGGAAAGCACTGTGGCGCTGCCTTGCACTCACCATGGAGGCTTGGGCGCGTATTACTCTGCTGTTTCTATAAAGGTTTTGTGGCACAGATATTCTTTATTCCAGGCTACTATGCTTAGGTATTTCTATACTTGTGTTGATGCATTTTGTTCTCTTATGCCAGGAAGGTACTTTGTGTGACAGCCAGATATACTATTGCCCTCGATGCCCCGCCCTGTGCTTTTACATCGGCGCTGGACGTAGTGGGGCGTGGTCTGGCTGCCAAGTCTTGAGGGTGAGACCAATCACTAGGCGCTTAGTAAGAACACGAGGGCGCCTGGGCGGGATCGTCTCCTCCACACACACACGAGGCTTGGAACGTGTGTGGGAGTCATCCTAACACCAGCTACTGATTGGCCATGACGCACCGTCTCCTTCTGGTGCCGGCGTGACGCTGACATGCACGCTGGATTGTCTCTTCGGCACATACGAGGCTTGGAACGCAAGCCTCCTGTAACGAGCCGACGAGACACCAGCGGCTGATTGGTGATTTACTGCCATCTCCTCCTGGTTGATTTTTCAGGTATACGAGGCTTGGAACGCACACCAATTTTATAGTTCGCTGAGGCTTTCAGCTGTGTCCTCAAATATGATATGATTGGTATTACTGTCTGTCACATTACCTCTAGGTCTCATGTTCGTGGGGTTATGATTGTGCATGCTGGCTATAGGTGTTTATGTATTCACTGAGTTTTTACTTCCGGTTCTGCCCTGATGGGGGCGGATTTGGTCAATTTTAAAGTTATTGTACAGTCTATAAGTAAGAGCAATGTGGGGAGGCTGTTTTATGCCCCTGTTGAAGACTGTTCAGTCGAAACACGTAGGGCTAGCATTTCAGCTTCCCACATTGCCATTTTTTTACCCGTTTGTGATCACTTTTATCGTGTATGGTTTTTATCCAATAAATCCCATTTTTAAACTGCACCATGTGGAGCTTCCTTTTTTCTTTTCCCACGGCTCCATACTGAACTGTTTCCTCTGGGTCATTCCGCTCTGGAATTGGAGAAAGTGTGCGGCAGTTGTCCTACTTCCGCTTGTGACTACCACCTTCCACCGGTGATCGTGGCCCACAGGACACCGTCCGGCTGGACATCACGGGAGTTCATCCCCCATGCCTATTTTATGCACTGCTATACGGTATGTGCATCCTGCGGATTTGGTAAGGGTACCTATTTACTTCCATTGAACATCTGTGTGCCTTGGTATCTGCTGTCGCCTTTCCATTTGAGTATCCACACGCCTCCCGGTGTCTACTGGTACCCTCCCATTGGAGAAGACACCTCTTTACTTTTCACTTTATGGACTTCCATTATTTGCTGTCTCATATTTCACTACAGACACTTTGAATATTGTTTGCTGTTTTTTTTGCCAGTTTTTCATATTTGTATGTTGTCATATTCACTTTCCCACACGTATGATCAGTACATGATTTATTATTTTATTACTATTTATTATTTTTTCACATGTATATCTGGTACATGCTAGATATTTCCAGCGCTGCACTTTGTATATTTGCACCTTTACCATAAAACTGCCCATGCAGATTAGGGGCATCTGTAGATAAAAACAAACTGTGTAGCTTTGACCAAGAGTGAAGAATGTCCTTGCCATAATTGTTGGCCAGTAACATATCTCATCCAACCTGACCTGAGAATTCCCAGGACATTGCTAAGAGAGACCCAGCTGCTACTGACAGGTCAGGCTTTATGAGCTATGTTACATGTGAAACTCTCAGAGGTTTGTTAGAGAACCTTAGTGAACATACATCATGAAGGCCAAGGAACACACTAGACAGGTCAGTAATAAAGTTGAAGAGATGCTAAATGCAGGGTTAGGTTTTAAAAAAATATCCCAAGCTTTGAACATCTCAGGGAGCACTGTTCAATCCATCATCCAAAAATGATCTGCAACTGCAAAGACATGGCCGTTCAGCTAAACTGACAGGCCGGGCAAGAAGAGCATTAATTAGAGAAGCAGCCAAGAGGCCCATGGTAACTCTGGAGGAGATACAGAGATCCACAGCTCAGGTAGGAAAAATCTGTCTACAGGACAACTATTAGTCTTGGACTCCACAAATCTGGCCTTTATGGAAGAGCGGCAACAAGAAAGCCATTGTTGAAAGAAAGTCCCGTTTGCAGTTTGCGAGAAGCCATGTGGGTAACACAGCAAACATGTGGAAGAAGGTGCTCTGGTCAGATGAGATCAAAATTGAACCTTTTGGTTTGAAGGCAAAATGCTATGTGTGGTGGAAAACTAAGACTGCACATCACACAGAACACACCATCCCCACTGTGAAGCATGGTGATGGCAGTGTTATGGGCAGCATTATGTTGTGGGATGCTTTTCTTCAGCAAGGACAGGGAAGCTGGTCAGAGTGTATGGGAAGATGGATGGAGCCAAATACTGAGCAATCTTAGAAGAAAACCTGTTATAGTCTGCAAAAGACTTGAGACCAGGGAGAAGGTTCACCTTCCAGCAGGACAACGACCCTAAACATACAGCCAGATCTAAAATAGAATGGTTTAGATCAAAGCATATTCATGTGTTAGAATGAGCTCTTCTCAAAGGGAGATGAAGTGCAGGAAATCTTCTGCGGCTGCCATCTTGGTTGTTGGCGTGCCCTTCCTGACAGTCTGATTGAAAAAAGACCATCTAGTTCAACCAATAATAGGGGAAAAAATACAATCCTATATACACAATTTCATACACACAGTTGATCCAGAGGAAGGCAAAAAAAAACAGTAAAGCACGATCCAATTTGCTCCAGCAGGGGAAAAATAACTTTTTTTTATACTTTTACTATATGGACCACTTATGTGATTATACATGTTGATCATACCCCCTTTAATCTCCTCTTCTCAAGAGAGAATAAATTCAGTTTCTGAGCTCCTCCATGCCTAATATCAGTTTGGTTGCCCTTCCCTGCACTTTCTCTAGTTCCCCCAATATCCTTTTTGTGAACTGGTGCCTAAAACTGAACTGCATATTCCAGATGAGGTCTTACCAATTATTTGTACAGGGGCAAAATGATATCTCTCTCTCTTGAGTCCATACCTCTATTAATACAAAAAAGTGTTTTGCTGGGTTTGGAAACCGCAGCTTAGCATTGCTTGCCATTATTAGGCTTATGATCTACCAGAACACCCAGATTTTTCTACACCATTGATTCCCCCAGTTGTACTTCCCCTAGTATGTATGATGCATGCATATTTTTAGCCCCCAAGCGTGTCAGATATGGGGTCAAGATGTATAAGCACTGTGACAGGGCAACAGCCTATACATATATTTTGGTTTGGTTTAGTTTGGTTTATGAGGGAAGAGATAGTTACGTAGAGCTGGAGAACTGCCCAGACTACATAGGGAGCGCTGGTAAGATTGTGTGGGACTTGACATCACCCTTATTCGGGAAAGGGGTACCACTTGTATGTGGACAATGTGGCCACTTTTTAGTCACTTGTTGGATCATGGAATTGGCGCATGTGGCACCGTGCGATCTAATTGCCAGGGCTTACCCCAGCGGCTTGTAGATTCCAGTCTTAGGCTTTGAGAGAGAGCCTGCTTGAGATGTAATAATTTGCTTGCTGTGAAGTAAAGGGATAATAAGAATGTTTTCGTTCTGTCCTCTCTTCACGCAGATACGACGGTCCAAATTGAAACGGCGACTGGTGTTGTGGAGAAACCCCTCTGTGTCCACGAATACAACCTTAACATGGGAGGGGTGGACCTCAACAACCAGTTGTTGGCGCTGTACCCAATTGCCCGTAAGGTCAGACACTGGTATAAAAAAATGTCTGTATATTTATTCCAATTGGCTCTGCTGAATGCTTTTTTGCTATACAAAGATTCGGGACGAACTGGATCCTTCCTTAAATTCCAGGAAGAGATCATCACAGCCCTTCTGTTTCCAGACGGTGCTGTGGCCCAACTTCCCAATCCAAATGCAGTGAGCCAGCTGCATGAGAGGCATTTTCCATATGTCCTCCCTGGTACCCCTACCTAAAGAAATCCCCAAAGAAGATGTTGTGTCTGCATAAAACGCGGATATAGACGTGACACTTGCTTTTATTGTCCCTCCTGTCCTGACCAACCTGGTCTTTGCATTGGTAAATGTTTCGAACGCTACCACACACTAGTGGAGTAATAACGTAGGGTACAGCATTGCACAGTCCTAGGGCACACTTACACAGGCTCTCGAAAGATGAGATGGTCATCACATTTTGAGAGACCCTAATCTGGAATGTTTACAGTTTACAATTTATATAAAAGTGCAAAAAAAACAAAAAATAGAAAAAAACACACAAAAACACAAAAAAAGTTGTTTTATTGAGTTAATGTTTTATCATCACCATTGTTTGCTTTTCAGGTACGCCATTCAGCTGCAGCACTGATTTATTTATCTTGACAGCAACAGCATATGTTCTAACGATATGAAAATCAGCGACTCCAGCGTTGTAGGAGGTGATTTTATCACCAAAGTTAAAAAGAAAATGGTGCATGTATGCCCATCATTAGAAGTGGTGGATGAAGGGCGGTATTCTAATGGTGGGCATACCCACCGATCAATCTCTTTTTTTCGTTCAGTCCACAGGCTGCATGAAAAAAAGAACATTACAATATATGCCCAACAAGGACCAGCAACGTACTGGTATGTTGCTGGACTTTGAGTGGTTATACCAGAATGATGCCTGCAGGTTTAGGTATCATCTTGGTATCATACTTTTCAGCCAGTGGTCAGCTTTCATGTAAAAGCAATCCTAGCTGCTAATTAGCCTCTAGACTGCTTTTACAAGCAGTATGAGGGAACGTCCCTCCTCCCACTGTCTTCCATGGTTTTCTCGGGCTCTCCTGTCCCAACAGGGAACCCAAGAATGCAGGCGGTGGTTCCGCCAGCTGACCATAGAGCTGATCGGAAACCAGAATGGCTCCAATCATCTCTATGGCCTAAGAAACCGGAAGCTACGAGCATTTCATGACTTAGGTTTCGCCGGATATAAACAGCGCCTTTGGGAAATTGGGAAAGCATTTTATCACACCGATCTTAGTGTGGTCAGATGCTTTGAGGGCAGAGGAGAGATCTAGGGTCTAATAGACCCCAATTTTTTCAAAAAAGAGTACCTGTCACTACCTATTGCTATCATAGGGGATATTTACATTCCCTTAGATAACAATAAAAATGATTTAAAAAAATGAAAGGAACAGTAAAAAAAAAATAGTAATTTTCCCAAAACTTGTGTCAAAATATAAAATATTCCATGGACTCAACATGCCTCTCAACAAATAGCTTGAAGTGTCTTCTTTCCAAAATGGGGTCATTTGGGGGGGGGGGGGGGGGGGTTGTGCTATCTTGACATTTCATGGCCTCCGAAACTGTGATAGATAGTGAGGAAGTGAGATCACCATTTTACGCCCTTAGACTGCCTGAAGGTGGTGATTGGTTTTTGGGGTCCTGTACATGGCTAGGCTTCCAAAAAGTCTTACACATGTGGTATTTCCATACTCAGGAGAAGCAGCAGAATGTATTTTGGGGTGTAATTTTTTTGATTATATATATATATATATATATATATATATATATATATATATATATATATATGGTTTTTTTTCTTCATTTATTCGCAGGAAAGTAAACGCTTATATGCACTGTTGTTGTGAATGGTGACCTTAAGGTTGACTTTTAATAAACAAATGTAAAAATGTACCGATAATGCAGGGGGTCACATTTTGTAGACTATTTTCAAGTGTATGCAGTGTTAAAGACTACTGATAACAATGTACTGGAGGTCACATGTCACAGTTGGAATGGGTATAAACAAGGCACGCTTGTGAGCTTCAACTCCAGCAACCATTATTGAAGCAATTTAGTCAGTGAATAAAGCACAAATCCTCTGGTATTTAAACATGTTACATTCTTGAACAGAGCTGTTAGAATAAAACCCAGTAGTCAGGCAGCACTATGCCTGTAATGTGTCATTATTATTAGCAATATGTCTAGCATGTGGAGGAATGTTTAGTCCACAATCTCTACATTTTTAAAGGTTATCAATGAAATACCACAGCAAGGTGAATTACATAAAAATATTTTCTAGCCATTCCTCAAATCTCCGTCCAAGTTGGCATAGGGCTGCCAAGGCATGAACTTTTGACCGAAGCTTGGATTGCTAGGAAACACGTCCTGCTTGTTAGTTTCGGGTGACAGTTCACTGTACTAGAGATCCACTTGTGTCTAAAGAGGGGAGAAGGCAGGATGATATTAGCACTGTATTTTCACAGGAGCAAGAAATTCCATCTGTCTCAAATGTGTCTTGGCCCACTGCCTTATTTCTTGTCAAGCACATGACAGCCACAAAGCCTCCTATTTTTGTCTTGAAGAAGTAACTTAGATGAGCCCGATCCAAGTTATAATTAGTTAGATGACTTAGAAAAGTACTTTCTGTTGATCCTAATAGGATGAAAACATTTCATAATCTACAATGGATAGTAAAGGTTCTTTGGCAATGTCACGTGCAATAATACAATTTAGGCTATATCCTTTGACATCTAGAGGAGAAATATAGACTGAGAGCATGAGGCAATCAAAGTATAAAGTCCCCAAATGTCATGTGACCTTAAGTGACAGAATATGGAAACTTGGATAGCAACTGAATCCCGTCACTGATACTCTTGTTACATCAATATAAAAAGAGTAGTATGATGTTATAGCCCAAACATTTTTGTCTGACTGGAAACTCTTACTCATCTGCATTAATATATATACAGTATATAACCTATTGTAGATTTTGCCAATTGTGGGCAATACTGGACAAAAGAGAGTTTATCTTTTGTAAGAAAATGAATCCTCTGATCTGCCTCTTTTCTTCAAATTGTTAATGCAAAATTGTTTTGTCATATAAACAGTAATTGAAAGATTTGCAATAGCACGAGCTACATACCTGACTAAAGTAAACTATTGTATAGTACACTGTGCATATAGACCAGTGGCGGCCCGTCCATAGGGGGCGCCAGGGCACCGCCCCCCCCCCTCCTGTAGTCAAAAAAAAAAAAAATAAAAAAAAAAAATTTTTTTTAAAACAGCCCCTTTAAGAACAAAAAAAAAAAAAAAAAAAAAAAGTCCTTTAACAAAGTGCACTGTGGCGCCGGACGCCAGTGCACTATGGGAAGCGCCACGTCAATGCAATCATGAGATTGCAGACGCGGCGCTTCATTTGCGGGCTTTTAACCCGCCTTGTGGCGCAGACGAAAACGCTGATTAGCTTCCGCTCGTAGAATCAGTGTGATTCTACGGGCGGGAGCATTGCTTTTCAAATCTTGAGGTCACCTCCGGCTTTCGTGAAGAAGACGAGAGCCGGAAGTGATGTCGGCAGCTCCGTTCTTCGGCTGAGCGGAGCTGCAGGAGGAAGGTAAGAGCCATATGAGGGATGGGTTGCTGTCTGGCAAGCAGGGTGAGCTCCAGCACAGCACAGCTGCATGTATCTGTCCCTCTCTTCCCCATTCCCCCCCCCTCCCTCCTGTCTCACTACACACGGACTGAAGACACCTATACACAGACAGAGGGGGAGGGGGAGGAGAATGGACACATACACAGGACGTGAGGGGAAAGTTATCAAAGAAAGATACAGTGATTTGGGGGGCTGGGAGAGGATGCTTTATGTGCTAGGGGCCACTTTGGGAGCAGAAAGGATTTGTGCTAGAAGGGGGGTTGAATATAAAATTAGACCCCCCCAGCACAAATCCTCTCTGCTCCCAAAGTGGCCCCTAGCACATAAAGCATCCTCTCCCAGCCCCCCAAATCACTGTGATTATCCTTCTTTGATAAGTTGCCCCCCTTCCCCCTTGTTCAAAGAGATGCTGGCTGCTATTAAGGAGACAACCATGGTTTGTGGGATCAGTGGACACAGTGGCAGCGTTTTTTATGACACAGTGAATGCGTTTTTGATGACACAGTGGATGCGATTTTTTTTATGACACAGTGGATGCATTTTTTATGACACAGTGGATGCATTTTTTATGACACAGTGGATGCGTTTTTGATGACACAGTGAATGCGTTTTTGATGACACAGTGAATGCGTTTTTGATGACACAGTAAATGCGTTTTTGATGACACAGTAAATGCGTTTTTGATGACACAGTAAATGCGTTTTTGATGACACAGTGAATGCGTTTTTGATGACACAGTGGATGCATTTTTGATGACGCAGTGAATGCATTTTTTATGACACAGTGGATGCATTTTTTATGACACAGTGAATGTGTTTTTGATGACACAGTGGCTGCGTTTTTGATGACACAGTGGCTGCGTTTTTGATGACACAGTGGCTGCGTTTTTGATGACACAGTGAATGCGTTTTTGATGACACAGTGGCTGCGTTTTTGATGACACAGTGGCTGCGTTTTTGATGACACAGTGGCTGCGTTTTTGATGACACAGTGGCTGCGTTTTTGATGACACAGTGGCTGCATTTTTGATGACACAGTGGCTGCGTTTTTGATGACACATGGGCTGCGTTTTTGATGACACATGGGCTGCGTTTTTGATGACACAGTGAATGCGTTTTTGATGACACAGTGAATGCGTTTTTGATGACACAGTGGCTGCGTTTTTGATGACACAGTGAATGCGTTTTTGATGACACAGTGGCTGCGTTTTTGATGACACAGTGGCTGCGTTTTTGATGACACAGTGGCTGCGTTTTTGATGACACAGTGGCTGCGTTTTTGATGACACAGTGGCTGCGTTTTTGATGACACATGGGCTGCGTTTTTTTTAATCTTTATTTCGTTTTTACATATCCATACAAAAGAAAAAATCAAAAATCACTTTTAATCATATACCAATATAATAAACCCACACATCCTATCCCTAACAACCCCCCCCTCCTACCACCCCCTAACCATGCCCCCCCCCCTGTCTCCCCCGCAGACCCACTCTTATGTTACCCACCAGACCAAACACCTATCTGTCCTACCGATTCCGAGTTAACTCAGCATCTTATCGGCGTACTTAGCTGACTTCCTGAAGGCCATCCAGCTTGCCCATCTTCCTCCCACCGTCTCTTGCTCCATAGTTAACAAGTCTTTTTCCCTTTTCTCTAGGTTATAAGTTTCCTGTACTTTTAGGAACCAGTCCCTAATCTTAGGGCCTTCAGGGTTCTGCCAGTTCTTGGGGATTAAGCTTTTTGCTGAATTCAGTAACACCGGGATTATGGATGCGTTGTACTCCCGCTTTCCTCCCTCCGAACTATGGAACAGGCATATCCAAGGATCGTATGGAATTAGTTTACCCGTAATCTCCTCTATTACTTGAACTGTTTCCTGCCAAAACTTTTTAACCAAAGGACAACTCCACCATAAGTGTGCCATAGAACCCGGCACCTTACAGCCCCTCCAGCAGTTCGGTGACCTATCTGGTTGATATTTATTAATTTTATCCGGGGTTGCATACCATCTTGATAGGCACTTATAGTTAGTCTCTATCATTTTTATATCGGTTGTCGAGCTGTGTGTTGCCTTTAAAATATTACCCATTGCGTTTCCTTCTAGTGATATCCCCAGGTCCCTCTCCCATTTATTAATGAATGGCGGTATGTCCCCCTCCCCTCTGATCATCAGCATTTTATAAATCGCCGAAATATACCCTTTGGTCTTGGTATTACCAAATATTTTTTCTATTGGCAGTAGGTTATTTTCCTCTCTTATAGGCCCAGGGAGACTGTTGACAAAGTGCGAAAGTTGAGCATACCGCCATCCATTCAGTTTCATTAAATCTCTACGAGTGTCTAAGTGCTTATATGTGCCTATTTTTCCTTTTTTCACTATATCTTTTAATTGTGCTTCCTTACTTGTGATCCAGTTGCCTCCAACTTCTTCCATCCCCGGTGGAAATAGCTCATTGTTTTTTAAATATATCAGTGGTGAGTTGTATTCCCAACTGTTTGCTGTGTGCATCAAGTCCCAAATTTTGAGGGTGTGTTGTGTGATTGTATGTGTGTCTGGTCCTAACTTTCTATACCGTGGGGGATTCCACAGCAATTGATTCAACCGTGCATTACTTAAGCCCATTTCCAAACTAACCCATCTTTTATTATTCCCTCCCTTAACCCAATCTACAGCCCTTGCAATAACTATTGCATTGTGATATTTTTTGAAATCTGGGAGAGCCAACCCCCCTTGTGCTTTTCCTCTGCATAAGTCTTTATGTGCAACTCTAGGTTTCTTATTATTCCACACAAACCTGTTTAATATTAGTGTCAATTTTTTTAAATAAATTTGCGACAACAGAATGGGCAAAATTTGCATCTTATAAAATACTTTTGGTGCCAACACCATTTTAACCGAATTGATACGCCCAATCCATGAGATTGGACAGTGGCTCATCCTTTTTGCTTCTGCTCGGATTTCATCCAGGAGGGGTATAAAATTTAAGGCGTATATCTTCTTTATAGAGCTAGAGAGCCTAACCCCCAGGTACTGTATATTATCTCTCACAGGGAAATGGAAAGTTTCCTTGATCCAAGCCTCCTCCTTCTTCTCTATATTAATGTTAAGGGCTTCAGATTTTCCCAGATTGATTTTATAGTTTGAAAGCTCTCCATAGTTCTTGATAACAGCTAGTAAATTGGGGATCGAGATCCTCGGGTTTGTAAGGTAAAGGAGGACATCATCGGCGTAAGCAGCCAACTTATGTTCCTCCTTCCCCACAATACAACCTGTAATGTCCCGGTTTTTTCGTATAGTGGCTAGTAGTGGCTCTAATGTCAGCACAAACAGAAGAGGAGAGAGCGGGCAGCCCTGTCTGGTCCCGTTCTTCATTTCGAGATGGGCTGAGGTGATGTTGTTGACTTTAACAAAGGCAGAAGGGTGATCATAAAGGACCTTTACCCACCTTATCATTTTTTCACCCACCCCCATGGCTTCCAGCGTTTTGATCATGAACCCCCAGTCTACTCTGTCAAAGGCCTTTTCGGCATCTATTGACAGAAATAGACCAGGGGCTCCGTTGCTCTTGATGGCTTCTGCTATGAGCAGTGACCGCTAGGGATGAGCTTCGAGTTCGAGTCGAACTCATGTTCTACTCGAACATTGGCTGTTCGCAAGTTCGCCGAACAGCGAACAATTTGGGGTGTTCGCGGCAAATTCGAATGCCGCGGAACACCCTTTAAAAGTCTATGGGAGAAATCAAAAGTGCTAATTTTAAAGGCTTATATGCAAGTTATTGTCATAAAAAGTGTTTGGGGACCCGGGTCCTGCCCCAGGGGACATGGATCAATGCAAAAAAAAGTTTTAAAAACGGACGTTTTTTCAGGAGCAGTGATTTTATTAATGCTTAAAGTCAAACAATAAAAGTGTAATATCCCTTTAAATTTCGTACCTGGGGGGTGTCTATAGTATGCCTGTAAAGGGGCGCATGTTTCCTGTGTTTAGAACAGTCTGACAGCAAAATGACATTTGGAAGGAAAAAACTCATTTAAAACTACCCGCGGCTATTGCATTGCCGACAATACACATAGAAGTTCATTGATAAAAACGGCATGGGAATTCCCCACAGGGGAACCCCGAACCAAAATAATAAAAAAAAAATGATGTGGGGGTCCCCCTAAATTCCATACAAGGCCCTTCAGGTCTGGTATGGATATTAAGGGGAACCCCAGCCAAAATTTTAAAAAAAAATTGACGTGGGGTTCCCCCTAAATTCCATACCAGACCCTTCAGGTCTGGTATGGATTTTAAGGGGAACCCCGCGCCAAAAAAAAAAAAAAAACGGCGTGGGGTCCCCCTAAAAATCCATACCAGACCCTTATCCGAGCACGCAACCTGGCAGGCCGCAGGAAAAGAGGGGGGGACGAGAGTGCGGCCCCCCCCCTCCTGAACCGTACCAGGCCACATGCCCTCAACATTGGGAGGGTGCTTTGGGGTAGCCCCCCAAAACACCTTGTCCCCATGTTGATGAAGACAAGGGCCTCATCCCCACAACCGTGGCCGGTGGTTGTGGGGGTCTGCGGGCGGGGGGCTTATCGGAATCTGGAAGCCCCCTTTAACAAGGGGACCCCCAGATCCCGGCCCCCCCCCTGTGTGAAATGGTAAGGGGGTACTTACCCCTACCATTTCACTAAAAAACTGTCAAAAATGTTAAAAATGACAAGAGACAGTTTTTGACAATTCCTTTATTTAAATGCTTCTTCTTTCTTCCTTCATCTTCTTCTTCTTCTGGTTCTTCTGGCTCTTCTGGTTCTTCCTCCGGCGTTCTCGTCCAGCATCTCCTCCGCGGCGTCTTCTATCTTCTTCTCCTCGGGCCGCTCCGCACCCATGGCATGAGGGGGGAGGCTCCCGCTCTTCTCTTCATCTTCTTCTTCATCTTCATCTTCTTCTTCATCTTCTTCTTCTTCTTCTTCTTCTTCTTCTTCTCTTCTTCATCTCTTCTCCCTTCTTCATTTCTTCTGCGGGCCGCTCCGCATCCATGCATGGAGGGAGGCTCCCGCTGTGTGACGGCGTCTCTTCGTCTGACGGTTCTTAAATAACGGGGGGCGGGGCCACCCGGTGACCCCGCCCCCCTCTGACGCACGGGACATGACGGGACTTCCCTGTGGCATTCCCCGTGACGTCACAGGGAAGTCCCGTCAATTCACCGTGCGTCAGAGGGGGGCGGGGTCACCGGATGGCCCCGCCCCCCGTTATTTAAGAACCGTCAGACGAAGAGACGCCGTCACACAGCGGGAGCCTCCCTCCATGCATGGATGCGGAGCGGCCCACAGAAGAAATGAAGAAGGAAGAAGAGATGAAGAAGAGAAGAAGAAGAAGAAGAAGAAGAAGAAGAAGAAGATGAAGATGAAGAAGAAGATGAAGAGAAGAGCGGGAGCCTCCCCCCTCATGCCATGGGTGCGGAGCGGCCCGAGGAGAAGAAGATAGAAGACGCCGCGGAGGAGATGCTGGACGAGAACGCCGGAGGAAGAACCAGAAGAGCCAGAAGAACCAGAAGAAGAAGAAGATGAAGGAAGAAAGAAGAAGCATTTAAATAAAGGAATTGTCAAAAACTGTCTCTTGTCATTTTTAACATTTTTGACAGTTTTTTAGTGAAATGGTAGGGGTAAGTACCCCCTTACCATTTCACACAGGGGGGGGGGCCGGGATCTGGGGGTCCCCTTGTTAAAGGGGGCTTCCAGATTCCGATAAGCCCCCCACCCGCAGACCCCCACAACCACCGGCCACGGTTGTGGGGATGAGGCCCTTGTCTTCATCAACATGGGGACAAGGTGCTTTGGGGGGCTACCCCAAAGCACCCTCCCAATGTTGAGGGCATGTGGCCTGGTATGGTTCAGGAGGGGGGGGGGGCGCACTCTCGTCCCCCCCTCTTTTCCTGCGGCCTGCCAGGTTGCGTGCTCGGATAAGGGTCTGGTATGGATTTTTAGGGGGACCCCACGCCGTTTTTTGTTTTTTTTTTGGGCGCGGGGTTCCCCTTAAAATCCATACCAGACCTGAAGGGTCTGGTATGGAATTTAGGGGGAACCCCACGTCAATTTTTTTTTAAAATTTTGGCTGGGGTTCCCCTTAATATCCATACCAGACCTGAAGGGCCTTGTATGGAATTTAGGGGGACTCCCACATCATTTTTTTTTTTTAATTTTGGTTCGGGGTTGCCCTGTGGGGAATTCCCATGCCGTTTTTATCAATGAACTTCTATGTGTATTGTCGGCAATGCAATAGCCGCGGTAGTTTTAAATGAGTTTTTTCCTTCAAAATGTCATTTTGCTGTCAGACTGTTCTAAACACGGGAAACATGCGCCCCTTTACAGGCATACTATAGACACCCCCCAGGTACGAAATTTAAAGGGATATTACACTTTTATTGTTTGACTTTAAGCATTATTAAAATCACTGCTCCTGAAAAAACGGCCGTTTTTAAAACTTTTTTTTGCATTGATCCATGTCCCCTGGGGCAGGACCCAGGTCCCCAAACACTTTTATTGACAATAACTTGCATATTAGCCTTTAAAATTAGCACTTTTGATTATTCATGTTCGTGTCCCATAGACTTTAACGGTGTTCGCGTGTTCGAACGAATTTTTTTCCTGTTCGCATGTTCTGGTGCGAACCGAACAGGGGGGTGTTCGGCTCATCCCTAGTGACCGCACCCCGTTGTCCCTGCTCTCTCTCCCTGGGACAAAACCGACCTGGTCCAGGTGGACCAGATGTGCCATTTTTCCCTTAAATCTAGTTGCAAGCACCTTCGCATACAATTTTATATCTGCATTTATCAGCGCAATGGGCCTGTAACTGGAGCAAAGGGTGCGGTCCTTACCCTCTTTGGGGATTAAGGTTACAGCTGCCAGCAGAGCACCTTCACTTAGCCCGCCCTGCGTCCCTAGTTCGTTCCAAAGCCTACACATCTTCGGGACCAAAGAGTCTCTAAATATTTTAAAGAAGCCAGCTGTGAAACCATCCGGGCCTGGGCTTCTCCCAGTGGGGGAGGATCTCAGAGCCAGATGGACCTCTTCTTCTGTTATGGGACTATCAAGGTCCTCCATGTCGCCCCCTGTCAATTTGCTAAGCCCTGCCTCCTTTAAAAAGGCATCAGCCCTTTCTTTATTCCCTCTGCTGTGTCCCATCTTACCCACTGAATACAAGGATGTAAAATACTGTCTGAATTCCTCACCGATGTCTCTCGAAGAGAACACCGGGTCCCCTTTTTTGTTTTGGATCCTGTCAATAAAATTAATACCTTGTTTTCTCTTCAGAGTTTTTGCCAGGTGTTTGCCTACTTTGTTTCCCCACTTAAATTTTTCCCTGAGATGTCTATTCGTGATTTGGTGCACCTCCTCTTCCAATAGGTCTCTTAATTCATCTCTCTTAATGGTCAGCTGTAGGGATGAGCCGAACACCCCCCGGTTCGGTTCGCACCAGAACCCGCGAACGGACCGAAAGTTCGCACGAACGTTAGAACCCCATTGACGTCTATGGGACTCGAACGTTCAAAATCAAAAGTGCTCATTTTAAAGGCTAATTTGCATGGTATTGTCCGAAAAAGGGTTTGGGGACCCGGGTCCTACCCCAGGGGACATGTATCAATGCAAAAAAAACTTTTAAAAACGGCCGTTTTTTTGGGAGCAGTGATTTTAATGATGCTTAAAGTAAAAAAAAAAAAGTGAAATATTCCTTTAAATATCGTACCTGGGGGGTGTCTATAGTATGCCTGTAAAGTGACGCGTGTTTCCCATGTTTAGAACAGTCCCTGCACCAAATGTCATTTTTAAAGGAAAAAATCTCATTTAAAACTGCTTGCGGGTTTAATGTAATGTCGGGTCATGGCAATATGGATGAAAATCAGTGAGACAAACAGCATGGGTACCCCCCAGTCCATTACCAGGCCCTTTGGGTCTTGTATGGATATTAAGGGGAACCCCGCACCCAAATTAAAATAAGGAAAGGTGTGGGGCCACCAGGTCCTATATACTCTGAACAGCAGTATACAGGCGGTGCTAACAAGACAGGGACTGTAGGTTTGTTGTTAAGTAGAATCTCTTTGTAATTTTGAACGGGTACATTTTTAACGTGTTTAGCTCCAGCCAAAAAATCTTTTTTAAGCTTTTTGGAAAACATAGGGAAGGGTTATCACCCCTGTGACATTTGTTTTGCTGTCTTTCCTCCTCTTCAGAAGATTTCACCTCACTTTTTTGTCCCAATGAAAAATGTTTTTTGAAAATTTGGGTTTTTTTGTGGAACAAGAATTGGAAAGCATCAGTGGAAAGGAGAAATTGTTTTCCCATATTAACTCTTACAGGAGAGAATTTCCCTTCCTAGGGGTAGATTTCATCTCACTTCCTGTTGTCTCCTTCCGTTTGCAAGTAGGAGTCGTTTGTAAGTTAGATGTTTGAAAGTAGGGTCCTGCCCTATATACTCAGCAGAAATTTGGGCCTTAGGTGTTGCTGTGGCCACAACACTGTAAGCCCTCACAGGGCCCTGCTGTGAAATATTAGATCAAGAATTGTAATTACATGCCCCTGTTGAACAGGAGCTGAAAAATTAGGCCTTAGGCACTGGTGCTGGTGCCACAACACTGCAACCCCTCACAGACACTCTAGTTGGAACGCAGGAACGAGCCCTGCTGCAAAGTATTGCATCAAAAATTGTAATTACACGCCCCTGTTAGACAGGGGCAGAAAAATTGGGCCTTAGGCACTGGTGCTGGTGCCACAACACTGCAACCCCTCACAGACACTCTAGTTGGAATGCAGGAACGAGCCCTGCTGCAAAGTATTGCATCAAAAATTGTAATTACACGCCCCTGTTAGACAGGGGCAGAAAAATTGGGCCTTAGGCACTGGTGCTGGTGCCACAACACTGCAACCCCTCACAGACACTCTAGTTGGAATGCAGGAACGAGCCCTGCTGCAAAGTATTACATCAAAAATTGTAATTACACGCCCCTGTTAAACAGGGGCTGAAAAATTGTGCCTTAGGCACTGGTGGTGGCGCCCAGAACCAAAAATGTTCTTACAAGCTATCAGCGTGATGATTGAGGAGGAAGAGGATAATTACTCAGGGATAGTCACTCAGCATCAGCATAGGCAGTCTTTGAAGGGATCTGAGATTTAAAAAAAAATTATTCGGTTACATCAGCATCAGGTGCTTGGTAGCTGGTGGTGATCCAAGACTGATTCATTTTTATGAAGGTCAGCCGATCGACCGAGTCGGTGGACAGACGCACCCTGTGATCGGTTACCACGCCTCCAGCAGCACTGAATGTGCGTTCCGAAAGAACGCTGGATGCAGGACAGGCCAGTAGCTCAATTGCATACTGTGCAAGCTCTGGCCAGTGATCCATCCTCAAGACCCAGTAACCCAGAGGATTTTCGGTGGGAAAGGTGTCCAAGTCTGATCTTGCCCCTAGGTATTCCTGCACCATGTAAAACAGACGCTGGCGATGGTTGCTGGAACCGATCATACCTTGGGGCTGCGGACCAAAAAATTGTCTGAACGCATCGGTCAGACGGCCACCTTCTCCACCGCTCCTTCTTTGACTGACCGAAGCCTCAGCAACACGTTGTCCAGAAACAGGAGTTTGTAACCTCCCAGTCTCTGGGAACGCGTTGCACAGACCTTTCTGCAAGGCTTCCCGAAGATGTTTCATCCTCTGCTCCCTCTGCGATGGCAAGATAAGGTCCGCAACCTTACCCTTGTAACGTGGATCAAGGAGGGTTGCCAGCCAGTATTGGTCCTTCTCCTTGATACCACGAATACGAGGATCCTTACGCAGGCTTTGCAGGATCAGGGAGGCCATGCAGCGTAGGTTTGCTGAGGCATTCGGTCCGGAGTCCTCTGGGTCACTAAGGACAACAACGTCCGCAGCCACCTCCTCCCAGCCACGTACAAGTCCATGTGTTCCTTGGGACTGATCCCTTAAAGACTGCTGATGCTGAGTGCCAGGCTCCACCTCCATACTGACACAATCTTCCTCCTCCTCCTCCTCCTCCTCGTCCTCTTCCTGTGTGATCGGCGGGCACGCAGGAACACTGTCTGGATAAAGGGGGCCTTGAGAGCTAAGGAAGTCCTCCTCTTCCTGCCTCTGTTCTGCCTCAAGTGCCCTGTCCATTATTCCACGCAGCGTGTGCTCCAACAGGTGGACAAGGGGGACAGTGTCACTGATGCATGCACTGTCAGTGCTCACCATCCTCGTGGCCTCCTCGAATGGTGACAGGACAGTGCATGCATCCCTGATCATGGCCCACTGGCGTGGGGAAAAAAAACCAAGCTCCCCTGACCCTGTCCTGGTGCCATAGTCGCACAGGTACTCATTGATGGCCCTCTGCTGCGTGTGCAGCCGCTGCAGCATGGCCAACGTTGAGTTCCACCTGGTGGGCATGTCACAGATTAGGCGGTTCTTGGGCAGGTTAAACTCCTTTTGGAGGTCCGTCAGCCGAGCACTGGCATTATATGACCGGCGGAAATGCACACAGACTTTCCTGGCCTGCCTCAGGACATCCTGTAAGCCCGGGTACCTGCCCAAGAACCGCTGCACCACCAAGTTAAGGACGTGAGCCAAACAGGGCACATGGGTCAGTTGTCCCTGTCGGAGGGCAGAGAGGAGGTTGGTGCCATTGTCGCAAACCACCATTCCTGCCTTAAGTTGGCGTGGCGTCAACCACCTCTGAACCTGCCCCTGCAGAGCTGACAGAACCTCTGCCCCAGTGTGGCTCCTGTCCCCCAAGCACACCAGCTCAAGCACCGCATGGCATCTTTTGGCCTGCGTACTTGCGTAGCCCCTTGAACGCCTACGGAGCACCGCTGGTTCCGAGGAAGAGGCCATGGAGGAAGAAAAAGAGGAGGGGGTGGAGGAGAGAGGTGTGTCACAATCAGCATTTTGGAGGCGTGGTGGCGGAACAACCTCCAACACTACTGCACCTTGTCCTGCATCCTTCCCAGCTGCCAGCAGAGTCACCCAATGCGCCGTGAAACTTAGGTAACGTCCCTGTCCATGCCTGCTGGACCATGAGTCAGCGGTAATATGCACCTTACCGCTGACCGCCCTGTCCAGCGAGGCATGGACATTGCCTTCCACATGCCGGTAGAGAGCCGGAATCGCCTTCCGTGAGAAAAAGTGGCGTTTGGGTACCTGCCACTGAGGAACCGCACATTCCACAAACTCACGGAAGGGGCAGAGTCTACCAACTGAAAAGGCAGCAGTTGAAGTGCTAGCAATTTTGCCAAGCTAGCATTCAACCGCTGGACATGTGGATGGCTGGGAGCAAACTTCTTTCGGCGGTGCAGCAGCTGGGGCAGGGAAATTTGCCTGGTACAATCTGACATCTTTGTACCAAAAGCAGATTGCCCACAAGTACTTGGCTGTGACACACCTAATTCTACACCTTCATTCCTCTCACTGCAGGTCTCAGAGAGGACTGAAGGTCTAGTGGGGTTGGAAATCTCAGCTGATGAGGAGCAAGGAGAGATCCTCTTTGTTCTTTGGTGTGGGTCTTTTAGATATGCTTGCCAACGAACTGCATGGCAGGTCAACATATGTCTGGTCAAGCATGTGGTACCCAAGCGGGAGATGTTTTGGCCACGCGAGATACGCTTGAGACATATGTTGCAAATAGCAGCGGTGCGATCTGATGCACTCGTCTCAAAAAAGGCCCACACCAAAGAACTTTTTGAATAACGCGCAGAGACTGCAGCGCCCTGCACATGTGGAGCTTTGGGGTGTGATGCAGTCAATGTGCTGCCCTTAGGCTGGCCCCTGGAGGGCATCCTGCCTCGTTGGTGATGTGCCGCCTCCTCCTCCTCCTCCTCCTCCTCCTCTCTCCTATCAGGCACCCACGTTGAGTCAGTGACCTCATCATCCCCTCCCTCCTCATCACTGGAGCAAACCTGGCAGTATGCTGTCCTTCTTGGGCACCCCCTCTGTCCGTGCTCATGTTACTGCCTTCATCGAGCTCAGTATCATCATCAGAGCCTTCCAAACGCTGGGCATCCTCCTGGAGCATGTACCCAACACTGTGGTCAAACAGTTCGAGGGAATCCTCAGGAGGACATGGTGGAGCTAGGGAAGGAGTCACTGATGACATTGAGCTGAGGGAAGAGGCCGCTGCTTTGCCAGACAAAGCACCCTGGGCATGGGTGAGAGAGGATGAGGAGGATGAGGACGGCTTGGTCATCCACTCGACCAAGTCTTCCGCATGTTGCGGCTCAACGCGGCCAGCTGCCGAAAAAAAGGCCAAGCGTGTCCCATGGCCACGTGCTGATGAGGATGCACCGTCTCCACGACCAGCACTAGACACAGAGCCTGCTTGCCCTCTCTTATTGGCTTGTGACTGTCTGCCTCTCCTTCTTGGCCTTCCAGACATACTAATGGCCTGTAGCTGCACAAAGCTGGGATAGAACACCTGTAATTTTCTTCAGGTAGCTTTATATACTGTAACCAGACAAGCCTGCCTGTCAGTAGGAAGATAACAGGAACGGATCTAGCTGAACACTGTGAGCAGGACGCACTGCACTAAATGTAAATAGCAGGAACGGATCTAGCTGAACACTGTGAGCAGGACGCACTGACTGCACTAAATGTAAATAGCAGGAACAGATCTAGCTGAACACTGTGAGCAGGACGCACTGCACTAAATGTAAATAGCAGGAACGGATCTAGCTGAACACTGTGAGCAGGACGCACTGACTGCACTAAATGTAAATAGCAGGAACGGATCTAGCTGAACACTGTGAGCAGGATGCACTGCACTAAATGTAAATAGCAGGAACAGATCTAGCTGAACACTGTGAGCAGGACGCACTGCACTAAATGTAAATAGCAGGAACGGATCTAGCTGAACACTGTGAGCAGGACGCACTGCACTAAATGTAAATAGCAGGAACGGATCTAGCTGAACACTGTGAGCAGGACGCACTGACTGCACTAAATGTAAATAGCAGGAACGGATCTAGCTGAACACTGTGAGCAGGACGCACTGCACTAAATGTAAATAGCAGGAACGGATCTAGCTGAACACTGTGAGCAGGACGCACTGACTGCACTAAATGTAAATAGCAGGAACAGATCTAGCTGAACACTGTGAGCAGGACGCACTGCACTAAATGTAAATAGCAGGAACGGATCTAGCTGAACACTGTGAGCAGGACGCACTGCACCAAATGTAAATAGTCTAGATAGAAGATAACAGGAACGGATCTAGCTAAACTGAATACAGTGTATATATATATATGCAACACCAGGGATGCATATATATACACAATACACTGTAAGTGCAGCTAACTGACTGACTGTTCTGCCTAATCTATCTAACTCAAATCAAATGACACTGTCTGTCTCTCTCTCTATCTCTCAGCACACCGGAACACACTACACAGGGCCGCCGTGCAGGCGGCCTTATATAGTGTGGGGCGTGTACTAAATCCCCTGAGCCATAATTGGCCAAAGCCACCCTGGCTTTGGCCAATTACAGCTCTCTCTACTGACGGCGCTGTGATTGGCCAAGCATGCGGGTCATAGTGCATGCTTGGCCAATCATCAGCCAGCAATGCACTGCGATGCCGCAGTGAATTATGGGCCGTGACGCGCCACACGAATTTGGCGCGAACGGCCCATAACGTTCGCAATTCGACGGACGGTCGAACAGCCAATGTTCGAGTCGAACATGGGTTCGACTCGAACACGAAGCTCATCCCTAGTCAGCTGTTGCAGTGGAGACTTATCAGGTCCTCTGTGGGCTTTATGTATCTGCTCTAGCTTGAAAATTTCTGCCATGAGGGCCTCCTTTTTTTTTTTCCTTTCTTTCTTTAGGCCTGCCCCAATGGAGATCAGGATCCCTCTGATATACGCCTTAAAGGCTTCCCATACAATAGCCCCTTGAGATTCACCCGTATCATTAGTTAGAAAAAAGAAATCAATTTCCTGTTGGATTTTTTCTACACTTTTAGGATCTTTAATTAAATT
Organism: Lithobates septentrionalis; assembly: GCA_037952835.1. NCBI lineage: Eukaryota > Metazoa > Chordata > Amphibia > Anura > Ranidae > Lithobates > Lithobates septentrionalis. Next base: position 6,849,820 of record JBBDGP010001034.1, on the reverse strand, counting down.
TTCATTAAGACGCCATGTGAACGGGCGATTTTGCTCTCCTTTTAGTCTTATTTTCATCATGACAGGGGCGTGGTCTGACAGTGTTCTAATCCCTATCTTGGTTTCTTCCACTGTGTCCACCAAGCTGTGATCCACCATCAGATAGTCCAATCTAGAAAAAGTGCCATGCGCGGGGGAGAAGAAGGTATAATCCCTGACTCCAGCATGTTGAACCCGCCACATATCGACAAGCTGACATTCGTATAATTTTTTTCCAATTCTTCTCAGGGAATCCTTACTCAACCCACGCGCATTTGATGAGCTATCTAAGGATGGATCCAAACTGAAATTAAAGTCCCCTGCCACTATCATCTCCCCCTCCCTGAATTCCAGTAATTTGTTAAGGATCCGTGAAAGAAATTTGGTCGGTTCCTTATTCGGGCAGTAGATATTGGCAAGGGTAAGACTTCTCTCACCAATCCTAATCTTCAGAAAAAGGAAGCGCCCATCTGGATCTGTTTTACTATCTATTAGGAGATGATTAAAGCTTTTCGAGAAACCTATTGCCACCCCTTTTGCTCGTTTCATAGGGGAGTCACTGTATAACCATTTTGGGAAGTGCCTGGAATAAAGTTTTATGCCTGTTTCCCAAACTAAGTGGGTTTCCTGCAAGAAAACCACCTCTGCTCCATAATGGTGCAACTCTCTCAGTATTTTATGCCTCTTATTGGGGGAATTTAAACCCTTAACGTTGTATGTCAGACATTTGAAATTCATTTTATCCAGGCTTTGTACCTTCTCGGAACCTGGTGTTTGCCTACGGGACTCTGTGTAGAGCAAGTCTGATCGGGAGAGGTCCCCCCCTTTCCACCCCCCTCCCCCACCTCAAGCCTCCCATCCCACCCCTTCAAATTTGGGGGTTTTCTGATCCTATGGGCACGATCGATTTTCAGTTCACTATCCAGGCTTCTACCCAAGAGGGGATTAAAAATCTCTTTAATGATTTTTATCAGGTCTTCTTCTCTCATCTCAGGTAGGGATCTAATTCTTAAGTTTTGACGCCTATTTTGGTTTTCTTGTTCTTCCATCTTATACAACAGATCTCGTTGGCCCCTCTGTAGTGTTTTTACTTGTTTTTTTAATATCGAGATTTCTACAGCCTGCAGTTCCTCCCCTTTCTCTAATTCTTCCACTCTTTTTAGGAGATGTCCCATATCAGTCCTGACATTAAGAATTTCCGCCTTAATCACCTTTTCCAACTTTTCAAACATGTCTTGAATCTCCGTTTTTGTGGGGAGGGCTTCCCCTGTGAGGTCTGGCTCCATATTCAAGGCAGATGCTCCTTCAAAAGGTGTCTCTGAGATGGCCGACCCCCCCTGGGTCCCTTTGTTTTTAGTTGAGGCTTTTTTTTTGTCCTTTGACTCTTGTTGCTTATTTTCGGTATTTGGACTCTTCAAAAACTTTTGAATCGTGCTGGAGTTCAAGCTATCTCTGGGTTTGGTACTGTCTGCTGATTTTTGGGGGCGTCCTCTCATATTCATCCCTCCTCCCACGGCCACCTAAGCCCTGTTTATACTGGCTTTTGCTGGCTACTGGTTTAGTGGTCCAGTTCTAGGCCCACCCTGATCCTATTAATTGTCACAGACGGTGGGGTTCGGGACCCACTAACCTACCCTTTGGGGTGTTGCAGCAAAACACTTGCTGAGTTGAAACAGACAGCCTAAACACCCTTTGGTCGCAGCACTGGTTCTAATAGTAACAGGCGATTTCTACACCATATATCGTGAGAGACCGAGAGAGGCCCCTCAAAACTTTCAAGACTAGTAATCAGTTTGATTTCCTCCAGGAGCAGCTTTCCCCAGGATATAGCACAGTTCCTGTGAGTGCCTGATCGGCTTGGCTGTTCCCACCTGTTCCTCAACAACGCTGTTTGGGGGGTAAAACATCCATTCACACACCAAACCAGACCTGCTCTGGGTTCAAGTTGGTCACGCACTTAAATAAAGTGACATTTGTTAAATTTTCTATGGCCCTCTCTTTGCTTAGTTACCATAAGGTGCTTAGCTGACCGTACGCTAGTCAAAACGACGGTCTGACGGGTCGCTGCTCTTTATTGTTATCTAGAGTCCACTTGCAGTTTATGAGTATTCGGAAACAGGCATATAACACAGTTTTTGTGGGTGTAAGTCAGCCAGGCTGATCCTACCTGGATCCTTGGGACCACCAGTGGGGGAGTCTTCCGTTTTCTGAGAGAATTTCCTTGCTGGCACCAGCGCTGCACTTGCAGCGATGACAGAACAAAAAGAAAGGAGGGGGGGACCCCCGTGCCTCCCGATCCGCCGGGATTATCTGTGCAAAGGCTTCCTGATTTAGGGGGATGCTGCACAGCCACTCTCCTTCCTAAAGTTCAACGAAGCTGGAGGGTTAGGGAGATACCGGCCCGGGGGATTCAGGGAGCAACCGACACAGGGGGGGATGGCCAGGGGAAGCTGCTGCGGCGTGGCTCCATTCCAGACGTTCTCTGAGTGCCAAACTACTGCTTGCGCCGCTCCACCGTTCTCAAGGAGCCGCCTGGGACCAGCTGTCAGGTATGTCAGCCCGCAGCTTCAGGGAAAGTATGCCGCGTCAGCCACGGTCTCTCACCCCGTGCTTTTCAGGACGCCATCCCGTTCAGGCTTACTCCGCTCACCGCCCCACCACCAAGCCCCGCCCCCAGACCTCAGCACGTCACATCCTCCTTCTCCACCGAGGGGCTGCGTTTTTGATGACACATGGGCTGCGTTTTTGATGACACAGTGAATGCGTTTTTGATGACACAGTGGCTGTATTTTGATGACAGTGGCTGCGATTGATGTTTTTTTTCCAGAATTTTTCAGTTTGTTTGCGCCCCCCCAAAAATTTTGAGCACTAGCCGCCACTGATATAGACACTGCAATGTTTACCTCCTTATTAAGCAATTTTTTAATTGCATGTTCTTTAAAGAAATAAAAAGAGTAATGATATAAAGCAAAATGTCCAGTCCTGCTGCAAGCTTACATTCCTTTTACTCCTTTGACAATGGGAGCAAACTTCCACTGGTCACTTACTACTTTATAATCCACTTCTAAGCACAGCATTAAGGAAGCCACTCTCCCTTAAAAACCTTGGGGTTGATTTACTAAAACTGGGGAGTTTACCATCTGGTGCAGCTCTGCACAGAAACCAATCAGCTTTGAGGTTTTTTGTCAAAGCTTAATTGAACAAGCTGAAGTTAGAAGCTGATTGGCTACCATGCACAGCTTCACCAGATTTTTCACTGTCCAATTTTAGTAAATCATCCTCCTTGTGTACATTTATTGAAGTTAATCCACCTCTAAAACAAGCTGTAATGCTTTTCAGTCCATCCATGTTGCTTTGAATAAGCTCCAGATAGAGTGAAAGGTGTTAGGGCTTGTGGGACAGGTGGCTCGGCTTGTGCATTGAGTACTTTAATAAATGTACAAGAGCTTTCCTTTCTTTTGTGCTTGGAGTTAGACTACAAAGAGTAATGACTTTCTACATAAATTGAAGTCCCATAAAAATAAAATAAGATTACAGTTTTACAGTCAGTCTTTTTTTCTTGATTGTTTATGCATATTCCCTACATTCCAAACTGGGTAGACATTAAATGTCACTGATATAAAATAAATTAATAAAAAACAACCACAACAGATTTTCTTTGACAATTTGACTTCTGTTATCTTTACTACTACCTCTAATTAGACAACTACTACTACTGCTAATGTTATTATCATCATCATCCCTACCATTATCACAAATACCAATTTTTCACTTATAAGACGAAAATGAATTTTGGCTAAAGCTACATCCGAAAGAGGAAGTACAAAAAGATACAGGACTGGTGAAGCCAGAACCTGTCTACATAGTTTGACTTCATGTGTTTAATACTTTTTCTCTGTATCATTCCATTGTATTACGCATAACTTAATTTCTGGACTTATTTGTTTTAGTTTCTTTGTATATATATATGGGTTGTTGGGGTGAAAATTTCATGTCAACAGCACCTTTAGAAATACATTTACCTAGAAAAATGGGGAGGTTCTCAATTATTATTTTACCCGATATATATATAAATAAAAATATATATGCACGTGTGTTTGAACTTAGCGGTGCACACCCTAATGCCATAGGCTGCGCACACCTATGGCTACTGTTATTAGATTTATTAATAATTATAATTAAATAACCATTAGCTAGCCTCATCTATTAATAGTGATCTGTTATCATTATATATTTTAAAGATAATATACAATTGTATTTAAGCCACTGGCAGCACTGTAAATACTCTTTCCCCACTCTGGTAAAAAAAAGCAAAAAACAAAAAACCTTGCACACAGATGATAAGCCACACATCAATGGTCACAGACGTATTCTTTGTGCATGGAAATAATAAAAAAAAATGAAGATCCTCTGTCTCTTTTGCTGAATGGAAAAAATTGGAACTTTGTCACATTTCACCTGTAGAGGGCAACTCTGACAAGCTACTCACCTTGTAGAATATAAATCCTCAAATGGAAGACAAGATCGTTGTTGGGCCCAATGGCTTGGGTTGGGCAGTTCTCCACAGAACAGGGGGTCACCCATACTGAGAAATATACATGTACAGTGCCTTGAAAAAGTATTCCTACCCCTTGAAATTGTCCACATTTTATGTTACAACCAAAAACGTAAATGTATTTTATTGGGACTTTATGTCCCAAATTTTCTACTGTCATTTTTACAATTTCGGCACTTTTTTTGGTGAATGTGTAGGGGTACCCAATACCCATTCACATAGGGGGGGCGGAATCTGGAGGTCCCCTTGTCCCCTTCCAGATTCTGATAAGCCCCCCACCCGCAGACCCCCACAACCACCGGGCAAGGGTTGTGGGGATGAGGCCCTTGTCCCCATCAACATGGGGACAAGGTGCTTGGGGGGGGACCCCAAAGAATCCTCCCCATGTTGAGGGCATGTGGCCTGGTACGGTTCAGTAGAGGGCGCTCTCTTGTCCCCCCTTTTTCCTGCGGCCTGCTAGGTTGCAGGCTCAGATAAGGGTCTGGTATGGATTTTGGGGGCTCCCTACGCCATTTTTTTTATTTTGGTGCAGGGTTCCCCTTTAAACCCATACCAGACCTGAAAGGCTTAGTATGGATTTTGGAGGGACCCCTAAGTGATTAAAAAAAATCGCAGCTCGATACAGTGCCCATCAGTGCCACTACAGTGCCTCACAAAAGTGTAATAGGTAGTCAAGTTAGATTTGAAATTTATGCCCCTAGAACACATGATGGTGCTCCCTGCATGTTGGGCCTCTGTATGTGGCCAGGCTGTGGAAAAGTCTCCTACATGTGGTATCGCCATACTCAAGAGGAGTAGCAGAATGTATTTTTGGGGTGTAATTTTTGGTATGTACATGCTATGTGTTAGAAATATTGTATAAGTGAACAACTTTGTGTAAAAAAAAATGCGTTTTCATTTTCTTTCCACATTTTCCAAAAGACTCATTATACCTCAAAGATTATACGTCGGGGTGTTTTCTTTACAAAATGGGGTTATTTTTTCGGCGTTTCCATTGTCTTGGTGCTCCGGGGCCTTCAAAAGTGCAAGGGGTAGTCAAGAAATTATATGTGTAATTTCCCTGCATGTTGGGCCTCTGTATATGGCCAGGCTGTGTAAAAGGTATCCCCATACTCAGGAGGAGTAGTAGAATGTGTTCTGGGGTGTAATGTGTGGTATGCATATGCTGTGTCTGAGAAATAACCTGCAATATGACAATTTTGTGAAAAAAAAAAATCTTCATTTTACAAAGAATTGTGGGGAAAAAATTACAACTTTGAAAAACTCACCATGCCTCTTACTGGATATAGCTTGAAATGTCTACTTTCCAAAAAGGGGTAATTTGGGGGTATTCATTGTTAGCCTCTCAAGAAATGAGATACTGTATATACTCGAGTATAAGTCGTTCCGAGTATAAGTCGAGGCCCCTAATTTACCACAAAAAACTGGGAAAAATGTATTGACCCGAGTATAAGATGAGCGTGAGAAATGCAGAGGGTCAACAATGCCCATCTGCAGCTGCATGCCTCCCTGTGTCCTGTGCAGCCTACCTGTACCCTGTGCATGTATCCTGTGTCCTGTACATGTGCATGTGTCCTGTACATGTGTGTCCTGTACATATGTCCTGTGTTCCTGTGTCCCTGTGTCCTGTGTCCTGTACATGTCCTATGTGCATGTGTCCTGTGTGCATGTGCAGCCTACCTGTGTCCTGTGTGCATGTGCAGCCTACCTGTGTCCTGTGCAGCCTCCCTGTGGCGATCTCCATCCTCCCTGTGGCGATCTCCACCCTCAGACGGCGGCCGGCGTGTGATGATACTGTTCGGCGGCCATTCCACAGTTCAAAAGCTGCGCCTCCTCCTCGTCTGTGATAGGCTGACTGCCTATCACGGACATTCTCTCATTCTCATACCCATACGAGGATGAGAGAATGTCTGTGATAGGCTGTACACTGACAGCTGTTCAGCCTATCACAGACGAGCAGGAGGCGCGGCTTTTGAAAGCTGGAATAGCCTCTGAACACTATCATCACACGCCGGCCGCTGTCTGCCTGCATGACACGCTGATCATGCAGACAGACGGCGGTGACTCGAGCATAAGTCAAAGGGGACACTTTCAGCCCAAAAAAAAGGGCTGAAAAATTCGACTTATACTCGAGTATATACGGTAGGCTGTCAGTACATCAGGTGCAATCTATATTCAGAGATTGGCACCCGAGCTGGTGGACTCTATAACTTTCACACAGACCAAATAATATACACTGATTTGGGTTATTTTTACCAAAGGTATGTAGCAGTATAAAATTTGTCCAAAAGACACACGTTTACGGGTTTAACGTAAAGCTTTATTTATAGTGACCTTTGCACATGTACTCGATTGCATTATTTCTGCATTTGTATAATTCGTATTTGTATACCAGGAGACCTGATGTCAGGCAACTGGCATTGTCTATACTTTTTCTTTTTTTGTTTAAATATTTGTGGAAAACAAACAATAAAAACTTATTGAACCATAAAATTTGGCCAAAATGTATGAAGAAAAATAACTAATTTCCTAAATGTTTAATAGAAACGAAGAAACATGCATTTTTTTACAGAATTTTCAGTCTTTTTTCATTTATAGCGCAACAATTAATTAATAGATTAAATACCACCAAAAGAAGGCTCTATTTGTGTAAAAAAAGGACAACAATTTCATATGGGTACAGTGTTGCATGACTGAGTGATTTTCATTCAAAATGTGAGAGCACCAAAGGCTGAAAATTGGTCTGGTTAGAAAGGGGGTTTAAGTGGCCAGTGGGTAAGTGTAATGCCCCGTACACACGGTCGGATTTTCAGACGGAAAATGTGTGATAGGACCTTCTTGTCGGAAATTCCGACCGTGTGTGGGCTCCATCACACATTTTCCATCGGATTTTCCAACACACAAAGTTTGAGAGCAGGCTATAAAATTTTCCGACAACAAAATCCGTTGTCGGAAATTCAGATCGTGTGTACACAAATCCGACGCACGAAGTGCCACGCATGCTCAGAATAAATAAAGAGATGAAAGCTATTGGCTACTGCCCCGTTTATAGTCCCGACGTACGTGTTTTACGTCACCGCGTTCAGAATGATCGGATTTTCCGACAACTTTGTTTGACCGTGTGTATGCAAGACAAGTTTGAACCAACATCCGTCGGAAAAAATCCTAGGATTTTGTTGTCAGAATGTCCGATCAATGTCCGACCGTGTGTACGGGGCATAAGACATTTCTCACACACAGCATAGGCATACTTAAAATGTAACATCAAAATACATTCTGCTATTTCTTCCCAGTATAGGAACACCACATATGTGATACTTTTTCAGTGTTTGGAATTATTATCCACTGGATGTTTTATCTTGTGTATCACAGAAATAAGCCAATATTGTATCAAAAACAGTGTACTGTAATGCTCCCCTATGTATCGGTTGTCAGGGAATGAAGGTAATGCCCTGTACACACGATAGGATTTTCCGATGGAAAATGTGTGATAGGACCTTGTTGTCGGAAATTCTGACAGTGTGTAGGCTCCATCACACATTTTCCATAGGAATTTCCGACACAAAGTTTGAGAGCTTGCTATAAAATTTTCCGACAACAAAATCCATTGTCGGAATTTCCGATCGTGTGTACACAAATCCGACACACAAAGTGCCACGCATGCTCAGAATAAATTAAGAGACGAAAGCTATTGGCTACTTCCCCGTTTATAGTCCCGACGTACGTGTTTTACGTCACTGCGTTCAGAATGATTGGATTTTCCGACAACTTTGTTTGACCGTGTGTATGCAGGACAAGTTTGAACCAACATCCGTCGGAAAAAATACTAGGATTTTGTTGTTGGAATGTCCGATCAATGTCCGACCGTGTGTACGGGGCATAAGACATTTCTCACACACAGCATAGGCATACTTAAAATGTAACATCAAAATACATTCTGCTATTTCTTCCCAGTATAGGAACACCATATATGTGATACTTTTTCAGTGTTTGGAATTATTATCCACTGGATGTTTTATCTTGTGTATCACAGAAATAAGCCAATATTGTATCAAAAACAGTGTACTGTAATGCTCCCCTATGTATCGGTTGTTAGGGAATGAAGGTAATGCCCTGTACACACGATAGGATTTTCCGATGGAAAATGTGTGATAGGACCTTGTTGTCGGAAATTCTGACAGTGTGTGGGCTCCATCACACATTTTCCGACACACAGCAGAAGCCTTGGAGGGCGAAACGCGTCGGGTTTCTATGTTTATACCCCACTACTACTCACTGCGCTGTTTTTAGATCACTTTTTTTAACTATTTTTTAATTTCATTTGTACTCTGAACCGAATTTTACCGCCCCTGTCTGTAAATTTTTCGGAGTATATATCTGAATAAAGTGCCACTATGCCTTTTGGAAAATAAGGATTTACACCATGTGGAAGCCTTTTTCTTTCATTTATTCATTTACATACGGGATGAACCACTGAGGAAACGATCAACCGGCGATCGAAGCTGACCCGTGGATGTTCCTGTTTCCATACCAACACATCATTTGAGGACCCCTGATGGGATTCTACACCAAGTCTTCCTACGGAGTACCACCCTACACCGCTTGACGGTATAAGCCTGTCTGACTCACCGCTAAGGGCCTGTGAGTCCACCTTCTCTGGTAAGGGCATCTTTTTGTCTTTCTCTATTGATGTTGATAATATCTACATAAGTGAAGGATTCATCCTTAAGGCTACCCTTCAACTTCCACACATGAAGCCGGCTTACATCTTAATGGCTGTGAGGTCCGCCTGAAGTATTGCACCTCTTTAATAAATAGACTCATTTTTTTTATATTATATCTTCATTTGTTTACCTTTTTAGGATTTTGGGACACTTCTCCTCTGAGCATTTTCACATATGGACAATATGTCCTTTATAGAGTTATGCACCTAATATATTGGGACACTGCCTAATGTTTTTTTCTTTGAATACTGTTTGATTATGGTATTTTTGCATTTTTGTTTTCTGATTAACTCAGGGTTCGTTTTTTAACATTCCACCCTGTTACACACTCAAAGTATTTACCAATATTTACTTGTATATACAGTGCCTTGCAAAAGTATTCGGCCCCCTTGAACTTTTCAACCTTTTGCCACATTTCAGGCTTCAAACATAAAGATATAAAATTTTAATTTTTTGTGAAGAATCACCAACAAGTGGGACACAATTGTGAAGTGGAACGAAATCTATTGGATATTTTAAACTTTTTTAGCAAATAAAAAACTGAAAAGTGGTGCGTGCAAAATTATTCGGCCCCTTTACTTTCAGTGCAGCAAACTCACTCCAGAAGTTCAGCGAGGATCTCTGAATGATCCAATGTTGTCCTAAATGACTGATGGTGATAAATAGAATCCACCTGTGTGTAATCAAGTCTCTGTATAAATGCACCTGCTCTGTGATAGTCTCAGGGTTCTGTTGAAAGCGCAGAGAACATCATGAAGACCAAGGAACACAACAGGCAGGTCCGTAATACTGTTGTGGAGAAGTTTAAAGCCGGATTTGGATACAAAAAGATTTCCCAAGCTTTAAACATCCCAAGGAGCACTGTGCAAGCGATCATTTTGAAATGGAAGGAGTATCAGACCACTGCAAATCTACCAAGACCTGGCTGTCCCTCTAAACTTTCAGCTCAGACAAGGAGAAGACTGATCAGAGATGCAGCCAAGAGGCCCATGATCACTCTGGATGAACTGCAGAGAACTACAGCTGAGGTGGGAGAGTCTGTCCATAGGACAACAATCAGTCGTACACTGCACAAATCTGGCCTTTATGGAAGAGTGGCAAGAAGAAAGCCATTTCTCAAAGATATCCATAAAAAGTCTTGTCTAAAGTTTGCCACAAGCCACCTGGGAGACACACCAAACATGTGGAAGAAGGTGCTCTGGTCCAATGTAACCAAAATCGAACTTTTTGGCCACAATGCAAAACGATATGTTTGGCGTAAAAGCAACACAGCGCATCACACTCAACACACCATCCCCACTGTCAAACATGGTGGTGGCAGCATCATGGTTTGGGCCTGCTTTTCTTCAGCAGGGACAGGGAAGATGGTTAAAATTGAGGGGAAGATGGATGCAGCCAAATACAGGACCATTCTGGATGAAAACCTGTTGGAGTCTGCAAAAGACCTGAAACTGGGACGGAGATTTATCTTCCAACAAGACAATGATCCCAAACATACAGCAAAATCTACAAAGGAATGGTTCACAAATAAACGTATCCAGGTGTTAGAATGGCCAAGTCAAAGTCCAGACCTGAATCCAATCGAGAATCTGTGGAAAGAGCTGAAAACTGCTGTTCACAAACGCTCTCCATCCAACCTCACTGAGCTCGAGCTGTTTTGCAAGGAAGAATGGGCAAGAATTTCAGCATCTCGATGTGCAAAACTGATAGAGACATACCCCAAGCGACTTGCAGCTGTAATCGCAGCAAAAGGTGACTCTACAAAGTATTAACGCAAGGGGGCCGAATAATTTTGCACGATCCACTTTTCATTTTATTATTAGTTAAAAAAGTTTCAACAATCCAATAGATTTCGTTCCACTTCACAATTGTGTCCCACTTGTTGGTGATTCTTCACAAAAAATAAAAATTTTATATCTTTATGTTTGAAGCCTGAAATGTGGCAAAAGGTTGAAAAGTTCAAGGGGGCCGAATACTTTCGCAAGGCACTGTATCCCTTGGGATACTGTAACACTTTAGGGTTACACACTTGTTGTTGTTTCTCTCACAGAGACCACTATTTTTGACCGTGTGTATGCAAGACAAGTTTGAGCCAACATCCGTCGGAAAAAATTCATGGATTTTGTTGTCGGAATGTCCGATCAATGTCCGACCGTGTGTACAGGGCATTAGCGTTGCATCACCTATATTTACCAAATAAACCAGTGCTATACCCTCACATTAGTAGAAACTATGATGCCTTGCAAATATTAAACAGAAATACTACTAGAAACATGTACGTGAAACACTTATTTGTTTGTGTAAGTATTTATATGGCAGTTTTTGCAAGGCATCACAGTTTATACCCAATTGCCCTCCGGAAGCTATTACCGTCTTCATGATCAGGCCATTTTTCGCTATTCGACACTACTTTAACTGGTAATTGTGCATTTATGTAACACTGTACCCAAAGAAAATTTATATCATTTTTTTCACACAAATAGAGCTTTCTTTTGATGACATTTCATAACCACTAAGTTTTTTATTTTTTGCGATATAAAAAAATATATATATATATTTTACTTTCTCCCATAAAACATATCCAATGAAAAAAGTAATTTCATAATAAATGTTGTATAAAATGTATTCTGCTGCATGTCTTTTGTAAAACAATCCCAATAAGTGCATATTGATTGGTTTGTGTGACAGTTATTGTGTCTACAAACTTTGGGATATATACTGGAGTTTTTTTTCAGACTACTAATGGCGGTGATCTGACGCTTTCTGACACAGGTGGGAACTGACTAACTGCTACTGACATCGCCAATGACATCAATACAGTGATCAGTGCTAATAATATGCACTGTCACTGTACTAATGACAATGCGTAGGAAAGGGTTAACATCTAGGGCGATCAAAGGGTTAGATGTGTGCTTAACCACTTCAGCCCCAGAAGGTTTAGCCCCTTAAGGAGGGACTGCAGTCTGCTCACATAATCTGTAATACAAATATCTTTGCCATTCTGGAGCTTCCCTCCAACCACATTGCATAATATTTTATATATACTGTGATTCTGTACTTTCCAAATATGCTGCAGAAATCTCCCTCCACTGAATCTGGCTGCAAACATTTTAACTGTGGGCAGCTCAAGCTGCTGCCTGTTCACTTCCTGGATTTACACAGACACACAGAGGCATACCTCCAGCTCTGCAGCCCTCATTGGCCCTCTTATGACTCATCCCCCCTTCCTTCCTGGCAAACTCTCACGAGAGTGGGAGATGGAACTGTGCATGATGTCATAAGCCTAGGCTTTTTACCAGACATGAAACAGGGAGTGGGCTGTATAAGGTATTTACTGGCAGAAAAAAAAATGTTTTACTATCCAAAGTTAAAACAACAAGGGCATAAGATTTAATAGATGGAAAGATGAAAAAATGACTGAAATTCTGCTTGAATAATCAGGCCATTTTTTGCGACACGGCACTGAGTTACTTTAATTGACAATTGCGCGGTCGTGCAATGCTGTAACAAAATAAAATTCATGTCCCTTTTTTCCCACAAATAGAGTTTTCTCTTGGTTTTATTTGGTCACCTGTGCGTTTTTTATTTTTTACGCTATAAACAAAAAAAGAGCGTCAATTAAAAAAAAAAACAATATTTTTTACTTTCTGCTATAAAACATATGCAATAAAAAAATGTAACAAATCAAATTTCTTTATCAATTTAGGCCAATATGTATTCTGCTACATAAATCCCAATAAGCGTATATTGATTGGTTTGCGCAAACGTTATCGCGTCTACCAGTGGCGCCTGGTTCTTAAAATTTTTGGGGTGAAAAATTCTGAAACAAATACATCAATTGCAGCCACTGTGTCATCAAATGCAGCAACTGTACCCATCATATGCAGCCACTGTGCCCATCATATGCAGCCAACTGTGTCCAGCAAATGCAGCCAACTGTGCCCATCATATGCAGCCAACTGTGCCCATAATATGTAGCCAACTGTGCCCATCATATGCTGCCAACTGTGTCCAGCAAATGCAGCCAGCTGTGCCCAGCAAATGCAGCCAACTGTGCCCATAATATGCAGCCAACTTTGCCCCATAAATTGCAGCCTCTGTGCCCATAATATGCAGCCTCTGTGCCCCATTAATTGCAGCCTCTGTGCCCATAATATGCAGCCTCTCCGCCCCATCAATTGCAGCCTCTGTGCCAATAATATGCAGCCACGTTGCCCCCACCGCCCGCCCGCTGTCTGCACGGCACTTAACCCATTGTGGTGATGGATCAGGCAGTAGGTCAGGGGGCGAGCTGTGGGACGGGTAGCGCGGCAATGGCTCCTGTGTCCTCTGTGCGTCTCTTCTTCCTGTTCTGCTAGGCGGCCAATGGGATCGCCTCTGCCTTCAGTCAATCAGGTGACCGATATTACATCTGCGCCTCCTGATTGGTGGAGAGGCGGTTCTGTATTAGCAAAGCAAATATTCATTTGCTTTTCTAACACACCTAGGTGCACTCGCAGTTAACCTTTTTTGAAGCCTATTAGAGCCTATGGCTGTAATTCAGGCGCTCGGCGTCTGAAAAGAGGCCGGATGTCTAAATAGGGGGTGGCAGCAGCCATGGATAGATTCATGCAATGCATGAATCTATTCATTGCACATATAGGGGTGGCTGGAGAGAGGGGGTGGTGCCCGTGCATCCTTAATGGACGCACCACCACTGGCCTCTACAAACTATGGGATATTTTTATGGCAGTTTTATTTTTTATTTTTTTACTAGTAATGGCGGCAATCAGCGATTTTTAGTGGGACTGCGACATTGCGGTGGACAAATTGGACACCTAACTGACACTTTTGACACTTTTTGGGAACCAGTGACATTATAACAGTGATCAGTGCTAAAAAAATATGCAGTGTCACTGTACTAATGACACTGGCAGGGAAGGGGTTAACATCTGGGGCGATCAAAGGGTTAAGTGCGCTCCTAGATGGTGCTTGCTTACTGTGTGGGGGATGGTCTGACTGGATGAAGACAGAGATCCGTGTTCCTGCTTAGCTGGAACACAAGATCTCCATCTTCACCCGTGTCAGAACTGCCTTGTTTACATAGGCAGATCGCCGTTCTGGCTCTCGTGGCAAAGTTTGCGGATGGCCGCTGTATCCGCTGATTGGCACCTCCTGTTTCCAATCAGCCCGTGATCGCCGCCTCCACCCAGTGGCTATTGCACAAAATGACGTACAGGTACGTGCTTTGTTCCGTGAATCACCGAGCCAATCAGTGGGTGCCGGTGGCCAATCATTAGCCAAGACCTGCTGATTGGTTGGCGGGCATGCACCCCCTGCTGGGTGCGTGATTTACATACTAGGTACATGATCCAGCACAGAGAGGCCGCTTTGCTTTCGTACTATTATGTTAGGCAGTCGGCAAGTGGATACTGATGTGAGGGTTAGGGATGAGCCGAACACCCCCCCCCGGTTCGGTTCGCACCAGAACCTGCGAACGGACCGAAAATTCGCACGAACGTTAGAACCCCATTGACGTCTATGGGACTCGAACGTTCGAAATCAAAAGTGCTCATTTTAAAGGCTAATTTGCATGGTATTGTTCTAAAAAGGGTTTGGGGGACATGTATCAATGCAAAAAAACGGCCGTTTTTCGGGAGCAGTGATTTTAATGATGCTTAAAGTAAAAAAAAAAAAAAAGTGAAATATTCCTTTAAATATCGTACCTGGGGGGTGTCTATAGTATGCCTGTAAAGTGGCGCGTGTTTCCCGTGTTTAGAACAGTCCCTGCACCAAATGTCATTTTTAAAGGAAAAAATCTCATTTAAAACTGCTTGCGGGTTTAATGTAATGTCGGGTCCTGGCAATATGGATGAAAATCAGTGAGACAAACGGCATGGGTACCCCCCAGTCCATTACCAGGCCCTTTGGGTCTTAAACCCCACACCCAAATTAAAATAAGGAAAGGTGTGGAGCCACCAGGCCCTATATACTCTGAACAGCAGTATACAGGCGGTGCAAACAAGACAGGGACTGTAGGTTTGTTGTTAAGTAGAATCTGTTTGTAATTTTGAACGGGTACATTTTTAACGTGTTTAGCTCCAGCCAAAAAATCTTTTTTAAGCTTTTTGGAAAACATAGGGAAGGGTTATCACCCCTGTGACATTTGTTTTGCTGTCTTTCCTCCTCTTCAGAAGATTTCACCTCACTTTTTGTCCCAATGACAAATGTTTTTTGAAAATTTGGGGTTTTTTGTGGAACAAGGATTGGAAAGCATCAGTGGAAAGGAGAATGTTTTTCCCATATTAACTATTACAGGAGAGAATTTCCCTTCCTAGGGGTAGATTTCATCTCACTTCCTGTTGTCTCCTTCCGTTTGCAAGTAGGAGTCGTTTGTAAGTTAGATGTTTGAAAGTAGGGGCCTGCCCTATATAATCAGCAGAAATTTGGGCCTTAGGTGTTGTTGTGGCCACAACACTGTAAGCCCACACAGGGCCCTGCTGTGAAATATTAGATCAAGAATTGTAATTACATGCCCCTGTTGAACAGGGGCAGAAAAATTGGGCCTTTGGTGGTGGTGGTGGTGGTGCTGGTGCCACAACACTATAAGTCCTCACTCGCTCTTGGTGGGTGCAGAAATGGGCCCTGCTGTGAAATATTAGATCAAGAATTGTAATTACATGCCCCTGTTGAACAAGTACAGAAAAATTGGGCCTTTGGTGGTGGTGGTGGTGGTGCTGGTGCCACAACACTGTAAGTCCTCACTCGTTCTTGGTGGGTGCAGAAATGGGCCCTGCTGTGAAATATTAGATCAAGAATTGTAATTACATGCCCCTGTTGAACAGGGGCTGAAAAATTAGGCCTTAGGCACTGGTGCTGGTGCCACAACACTGCAACCCCTCACAGACACTCTAGTTGGAACGCAGGAACGACCCCTGCTGCAAAATATTGCATCAAAAATTGTAATTACACACCCCTGTTAAACAGGGGAAGAAAAATTGGGCCTTAGGCACTGGTGCTGGTGCCACAACACTGCAACCCCTCACAGATACTCTAGTTGGAATGCTGAAATGAGCCCTGTTGCAAAGTATTGCATCAAAAATTGTAATTACACGCCCCTGTTAAACAAGGGCTGAAAAATTGGGCCCTAGGCACTGGTGCTGGTGCCACAACACTGCAACCCCTCACAGATACTCTAGTTGTAACACAGAAACGAGCCCTGCTGCAAAGTATTGCATCAAAAATTGTAATTACACGCCCCTGTTAAACAGGGGCTGAAAAATTGTGCCTTAGGCACTGGTGGTGGCGCCCAGAACCAAAAATGTTCTTACAAGCTATCAGCATGATGATTGAGGAGGAAGAGGATAATTTCTCAGGGATAGTCACTCAGCATCAGTATAGGCAGTCTTTGAAGGGATCTGAGATTTCAAAAAAAATTATTCAGTTACATCAGCATCAGGTGCTTGGTAGCTGGTGGTGATCCAAGACTGATTCATTTTTATGAAGGTCAGTCGATCGACCGAGCCAGTGGACAGACGCACCCTGTGATCGGTTACAAAGCCTCCAGCAGCACTGAATGTGCGTTCCGAAAGAACGCTGGATGCAGGACAGTAGCTCAATTGCATACTGTGCAAGCTCTGGCCAGTGATCCATCCTCAAGACCCAGTAACCCAGAGGATTTTCGGTGGGAAAGGTGTCCAAGTCAGATCTTGCCCCTAGGTATTCCTGCACCATGTAAAACAGACGCTGGCGATGGTTGCTGGAACCGATCATACCTTGGGGCTGCGGACCAAAAAATTGTCTGAACGCATCAGTCAGACAGCCACCTTCTCCATCGCTCCTTCTTTGACTGACCGAAGCCTCAGCAACACGTTGTCCAGAAACAGGAGTTTGTAACCTCCCAGTCTCTGGGAACGCGTTGCACAGACCTTTCTGCAAGGCCTCCCGAAGATGTTTCATCCTCTGCTCCCTCTGCGATGGCAAGATAAGGTCCGCAACCTTACCCTTGTAACGTGGATCAAGGAGGGTTGCCAGCCAGTATTGGTCCTTCTCCTTGATACCACGAATACGAGGATCCTTACGCAGGCTTTGCAGGATCAGGGAGGCCATGCAGCGTAGGTTTGCTGAGGCATTCGGTCCGGAGTCCTCTGGGTCACTAAGGACGACATGATCCGCAGCCACCTCCTACCAGCCACGTATAAGTCCATGTGTTTCTTGGGACTGATCCCTTAAAGACTGCTGCTGATGCTGAGTGCCAGGCTCCACCTCCATACTGACACAATCTTCCTCCTCCTCCTCCTCCTCCTCCTCGTCCTCTTCCTGTGTGATCGGCGGGCACGCAGGAACACTGTCTGGATAAAGGGGGCCTTGAGAGCTAAGGAAGTCCTCCTCTTCCTGCCTCTGTTCTGCCTCAAGTGCCCTGTCCATTATTCCACGCAGTGTGTGCTCCAACAGGTGGACAAGGGGGACAGTGTCACTGATGCATGCACTGTCACTGCTCACCATCCTCGTGGCCTCCTCAAATGGTGACAGGACAGTGCATGCATCCCTGATCATGGCCCACTGGCGTGGGGAAAAAAACCAAGCTCCCCTGACCCTGTCCTGGTGACATAGTCGCACAGGTACTCATTGATGGCCCTCTGCTGCGTGTGCAGCCGCTGCAGCATGGCCAACGTTGAGTTCCACCTGGTGGGCATGTCACAGATTAGGCGGTTCTTGGGCAGGTTAAACTCCTTTTGGAGGTCCGTCAGCCGAGCACTGGCATTATATGACCGGCGGAAATGCACACAGACATTCCTGGCCTGCCTCAGGACATCCTGTAAGCCCGGGTACCTGCCCAAGAACCGCTACACCACCAAGTTAAGGACGTGAGCCAAACAGGACACATGGGTCATTTGTCCCTGTCGGAGGGCAGAGAGGAGGTTGGTGCCATTGTCGCAAACCACCATTCCTGCCTTAAGTTGGCGTGGCGTCAACCACCTCTAAACCTGCCCCTGCAGAGCTGACAGAACCACTGCCCCAGTGTGACTCCTGTCCCCCAAGCACACCAGCTCAAGCACCGCATGGCATCTTTTGGCCTGCGTCCTTGCGTAGCCCCTTGAACGGCTACGGAGCACCGCTGGTTCCAAGAACAAAGCACAGGAAGAGGCCATGGAGGAAGAAGAAGAGGAGGGGGTGGAGGAGAGAGGTGTGTCACAATCATTAGCATTTTGGAGGCGTGGTGGCGGAACAACCTCCAACACTACTGCACCTTGTCCTGCATCCTTCCCAGCTGCCAGCAGAGTCACCCAATGCGCCGTGAAACTTAGGTAACGTCCCTGTCCATGCCTGCTGGACCATGAGTCAGCGGTAATATGCACCTTACCGCTGACCGCCCTGTCCAGCGAGGCATGGACATTGCCTTCCACATGCCGGTAGAGAGCAGGAATCGCCTTCCGTGAGAAAAAGTGGCGTTTGGGTACCTGCCACTGAGGAACCGCACATTCCACAAACTCACGGAAGGGGGCAGAGTCTACCAACTGAAAAGACAGCAGTTGAAGTGCTAGCAATTTTGCCAAGCTAGCATTCAACCGCTGCGCATGTGGATGGCTGGGAGCAAACTTCTTTCGGCGGTGCAGCAGCTGGGGCAGGGAAATTTGCCTGGTACAATCTAACGTCGGTGTACCAAAAGCAGATTGCCCACAAGTACTTGGCTGTGACACACCTAATTATACACCTTCATTCCTCTCAGTGCAGGTCTCAGAGAGGACTGAAGGTATAGTGGGGTTGGAGATCTCAGCTGATGAGGAGCAAGGAGAGGTCCTCTTTGTTCTTTGGTGTGGGTCTTTTAGATGCGCTTGCCAACGAACTGCATGGCAGGTCAACATATGTCTGGTCAAGCATGTGGTACCCAAGCGGGAGATGTTTTGGCCACGCGAGATACGCTTGAGACATATGTTGCAAATAGCAGCGGTGCGATCTGATGCACTCGTCTCAAAAAAGGCCCACACCAAAGAACTTTTTGAATAACGCACAGAGACTGCAGCGCCCTGCACATGTGGAGCTTTGGGGTGTGATGCAGTCAATGTGCTGCCCTTAGGCTGGCCCCTGGAGGGCATCCTGCCTCGTTGGTGATGTGCCGCCTCCTCTTCCTCCTCCTCTTCCTCTCTCCTATCAGGCACCCACGTTGAGTCAGTGACCTCATCATTCCCTCCCTCCTCATCACTGGAGCAAACCTGGCAGTATGCTGCAGCATGGGGAGCATGACTGCCAGATTGCTGTCCTTCTTGGGCACCCCCTCTGTCCGTGCTCATGTTACTGCCTTCAGCGAGCTCAGTATCATCATCAGAGCCTTCCAAACGCTGGGCATCCTCCTGGAGCATGTACCCAACACTGTGGTCAAATAGTTCGAGGGACTCCTCAGGAGGACATGGTGGGGCTAGGGAAGGAGTCACTGATGACATTGAGCCGAGGGAAGAGGCCGCTGCTTTGCCAGACAAAGTACCCTGGGCATGGGTGAAAGAGGATGAGGAGGATGAGGACGGCTTGGTCATCCACTCGACCAAGTCTTCCGCATGTTGCGGCTCAACACGGCCAGCTGCCGAAAAAAAGGCCAAGCGTGTCCCACGGCCACGTGCTGATGAGGATGCACCGTCTCCACGACCAGCACTAGACACAGAGCCTGCTTGCCCTCTCTTATTGGCTTGTGACTGTCTGCCTCTCCTTCTTGGCCTTCCAGGCATACTAATGGCCTGTAGCTGCACTAAGCTGGGATATTTATATATATATATATATATATATATATATATATATATATATTTATATGTACTGATACTGCAGCTAGCAAAATCAACTGCCTGCCTGTGGTATGAGAACACCACACCACACCAGAGCTCGCAAAAAACTAACTTGTAGCTTTTTTAGCTGCCTGCGGTAGTGATAGGATCAGGAAAACACCACCAACCTTCTACAGGTAGCTTTAGGTGAACACTGTGCAGAGCTCGCAAAAAAATAACTTGTAGGTTTAGCTGAACACTGTGAGGTGGACGCACCACACTAACTTGTAGTTTTAGCTGAACACTGTGAGCAGGACGCACAGCACTAACTTGTAGTTTTAGCTGAACACTGTGAGCAGGACGCACTGCACTAACTTGTAGCTTTAGATGAACACTGTGCACAGGTCTCACTACACCAACTTGTAGGTTTAGCTGAACACTGTGAGCAGGACGCACAGCACTAACTTGTAGTTTTAGCTGAACACTGTGAGCAGGACGTACCGCACTAACTTGTAGCTTTAGCTGAACACTGTGAGGTGGACGCACCACAATAACTTGTAGGTTTAGCTGAACACTGTGAGCAGGATGCACCCCACTAACTTGTAGGTTTAGCTGAACACTGTGAGCAGGACGCACCCCACTAACTTGTAGTTTTGACTGAACACTGTGAGCAGGACGCACCGCACTAACTTGTAGGTTTAGCTGAACACTGTGAGCAGGACGCACCCCCACTAACTTGTAGGTTTAGCTGAACACTGTGAGCAGGACACACCCCACTAACTTGTAGTTTTGGCTGAACACTTGAGTAGGACGCACCGCACTAACTTGTAGGTTTAGCTGAACACTGTGAGCAGGACGCACCCCACTAACTTGTAGGTTTAGCTGAACACTGTGAGCAGGACGCACCCCACTAACTTGTAGTTTTGGCTGAACACTGTGAGCAGGACGCACCGCACTAACTTGTAGGTTTAGCTGAACACTGTGAGCAGGACGCACCCCACTAACTTGTAGGTTTAGCTGAACACTGTGAGCAGGACGCACCCCACTAACTTGTAGTTTTGGCTGAACACTGTGAGCAGGACGCACTGCACTAACTGTAAATAGTCTAGCTGCCTGACTTTAGTACTAATAGGATCAAAAGAACACCAGTATTTTTCTTCAGGTAGCTGTATATACTGTAACAAGACAAGCCTGCCTGTCAGTAAGAAGATAACAGGAACGGATCTAGCTGAACACTGTGAGCAGGACGCACTGCACTAACTATAAATAGTCTAGCTGCCTGACTGTGGTACTAATAGGATCAAAAGAACACCAGTAATTTTCTTCAGGTAGCTGTATATACTGTAACAAGACAAGCCTGCCTGTCAGTAAGAAGATAACAGGAACGGATCTAGCTGAACACTGTGAGCAGGACGCACTGCACTAACTGTAAATAGTCTAGCTGCCTGACTGTGGTACTAATAGGATCAAAAGAACACCAGTAATTTTCTTCAGGTAGCTGTATATACTGTAACAAGACAAGCCTGCCTGTCAGTAGGAAGATAACAGGAACGGATCTAGCTAAACTGAATACAGTGTATATATAGATGCAACACCTGGGATGCATATATATATACACAATACACTGTAAGTGCAGCTAAACTGACTGACTGTTCTGCCTAATCTATCTAACTCAAATCAAATGACACTGTCT
The DNA here is from genome assembly GCA_037952835.1 of Lithobates septentrionalis. Taxonomy (NCBI): domain Eukaryota; kingdom Metazoa; phylum Chordata; class Amphibia; order Anura; family Ranidae; genus Lithobates; species Lithobates septentrionalis. Next base: position 6,828,097 of record JBBDGP010001034.1, on the reverse strand, counting down.
CTCTGTCTATCTCTTTCAACACCGAAACACACACTACACAGGGCCACCGTGCAGGCGGCCTTATATAGTGTGGGGCGTGTACTAAATCCCCTGAGCCATAATTGGCCAAAGCCTCCTTGGCTTTGGCCAATTACGGCTCTCTGTTCAGATGGCGCTGTGATTGGCCAAGCATGCGGGTCATAGTGCATGCTTGGCCAATCATCAGCTAGCAATGCACTGCGATGCCGCAGTGAATTATGGGCCGTGACGCGCCACACGAATTTGGCACGAACGGCCCATATCGTTTGCAATTCGGCGAACGGGCGAACAGACGATGTTCGAGTCGAACATGGGTTCGACTCGAACACGAAGCTCATCCTTAGTGAGGGTATAGCGCTAACACTAAGTTATCCAGTGGGGAAGTATATTATCCACTGCTTAGGTACAGATGGTGTATGAGGGAAAGCGCGGGTTTGCACTTATATAGCATTGCCTATAGCAGTCCCTATTCCCATAGGCCAAGGAAGCCCATCCTACTAGTTTTCGGCTGCCCCCAGGAATACTATGTTCATTGGTCAGGAAGTATCTGAGGCTGAACAAAGGTGAACAAAGAAGTCCCTGAGGTTTCAGGAGTGCAGTTATTAGCATAGGATAGCTGGGACTGGTGTCTAACAGAAATAGTCAGTGGGATGCGAAGATGGGTCAGTTCAGGTGGCAGGCAGAGACATGACCAGCAAACAGGCAAGGGATCGGTCACACTGAGACTGGTACGGTGGTGATCAGGACTTCACTGGTCTGGCAACACTGACACTAGTGTCAGTGTACTAGTAGTAGTACTGCTGACTTACATTGGTCTGGTAACAATGGGACCGGTATAGCTAGCGATCAGAAACACTGTTGTTGACTTACACTGATTTGATTTTTTAAATACTACATTTTACCCATGGCAGTGTCCAGCTACCTGTGCCTGTTTGACAATTTTGAAAATGGCCAGAACTGATTTTCAAAAAACCCCCATAGACTTCAGTGGGGCTTGTTTTCAAGTTTGAGCTTTTCTGACTTCACGCAGGATTTAATTAAACCCCCGCAAGAATTAAACCTTGACACATTTGTTTAATCCACTTTGTAAAGTTTGGCTTTGCTTACTCACATACTGAAGAGTCATGATGGTCACATTGGGCAGATTTTTTTCTTTTGATCTACAAACATGTTTTCTTTTCTTCATCTTTATTACATGTGGAGAATTTGTAGTTTACAGAAGACAACTTGGAAGGAAGATAATATTGTTTTTGATTTTATATATATATTTTTTAACTTTAAATCTTTATTAGAGTTATTAGAAGAGAGTACAAAGTGGGCGCATGCACACAGTAGTAGTAAAAGCGAAAATAAAGAATCATAAAAACTACATTGTGAGTATACAGTGATATTCGCATATGACACTGGAACATGGGAGAACAGAGCCTAGCCAACACAAGCAGGATCAACATCGTACTCATAGGTTACCTTGGGAAAAGAAGAAAGATAGGAAGACTATTGGCTACCAAGAGACAATTTCTGAGTAAGCGCATTTTATGAGTAACACTAATACAGCAAGTGTAAACGTCTTCAGGACACCTATGAAATGCTAAGGTTAGTAATAAGGGTATGCTGAGGGGGGGAGGGGGGGGGATTAAATGCTCGCTGAACACTCTGAGTGGTTCAACTACTTGTTTTTTATTTCAGTTTAAAACACAAGATGAATTCTTTACCAGTAAAATCAACAGGTATTTTCTGTACTTGCTGGAAGATGTTCTTAGCATGATAAGCAGCTTAGATATTCCTTAATCTTTTTCTTTAAATGTAACATTGTCGTTTCAATGATTTGGTGACAATGTTGGCATTGACATGCATTACATGAGTCTTGAAGTTATGCAAACATATTTAGATGCAGTAGGAATGTAGCCAAATAAGTATAGTCCTCAAAATGTAGAACATGTTTGTTTATTGACCCATGTGTTCACAGCCTGATGGTGTTTGTAAAAATGTTGAATGCCTCTAAATAACCCATGGCCACACACATATGCTCTACAAGCCAAGGGAAAACACAGGATTTTCATGCTTGGAATTCCAGACACACCTTTGGTCAAAACAAAACATCTGTGGTAAGATGCTCATTTACAAATGGCATAAGTGTAAAATGTCAATACATACAAACACTGAAAGATTTTGATAAAAAAAGTAATTGCAATCAGATATTTTGCACCTTTACTGCATCATTGTCCATACCGACTACTAAATTAAATGTTAAAAAAATATATATATAAATTACACTTAAGCATACACATTACAAATCAATGATTCACTGAGAGTATTATTTACGAAAGCTGGAGAGTGCAAAATCTGGTGCATCTCTGTATGGTAGCCAATCAGCTTCTAACTTCAGCTTGATAAATTAGGCTTTGACAATAAAACCTGGAAGCTGATTGGTTTTTATGCAGAGTTGCACCTGATTTTGCACACTCCAGTTTTAGTAAATCTCCCTCTAAGTAGTAAGGAGTGGAAAATGTTCACTTAGGTTAGTGAATAAAGTGAATAAAGCTGTGATCAGCTATCCAAAATTATCCTTTTACTACTCATCATATACATAAATGTAAACATAGTTTTCCTTATTTCCTAAGCCAAGTAAACATTGGGGTTAATTTACTAAAGGCAAATCCACGTTGCACTACAAGTTCACTGCAAGTGCACTTAGAAATGCACTTGAAAGTGCATTTGCAGTAGATCTGAGGGGAAGATCTGAAATGAGGGGAAGCTCTGCTGATTTCTATCATCCAATCATGTGCAAACAAAAATGCTGTTTTTTTATTTTCCTTGCATTTCCCCCTCAGATCTACAGCAACCGCACTTCCAAGTGCACTTGCAGTGCACTTGTAAGCAAAGTATGTTTGCCTTTAGTAAATAAACCCCAATATCTACACAAAAAAAATCAACCCCAATACATTTGTATTATTAGGACAGGCTTTACAATCCTTACACTTTAATTTGTAACTCATAAGTTGTGTAAATCTTGTGTTAGACCTGCCTTACTTTGCAAAATACATAGAAAATAAATTAATTAAACAATTGCATATGAATAGTAAAAGAAAAATTTCAAAACATAAAAGAAGCAAGGAGAAATGTGGGAAATTAATTAGGACTTTTTACTGCATGCTGTATTTTTCCGTAATATGTGGTATTTATCTCATGAAACCATGCAGTATTTTATCTCATGTGATATGCAGTGGGATGAATACAGTGGAGAAGGATTAGAATCCCTGTCAGTTTAAATACCCTTCTTCCACCAATAAAAAATACATTGTTGTCTTTTTGTCCTTTTTATTGGTGGAAGAAGGGTATTTATATACAGTATATGTGCGTAATTAGGGATGGGCCCGATGTTCGAGTCGAACATCGGGTGTTCGTATGTTCACAGAACAAACGAACATATGAGGCACTCGCGGGACGTTTGCCCACCGCGGAGCGCCCCATAGTGCACTGCGAAATCGCAGTGCATTGAAGGCTGCTGATTGGCAAAAGCAAACACCTTTGGTGTCCTAGTGCAGACTATGCAATCACATTATGTCAGAAGGGGGCGGGGTCACCTTGTTACCTCTCCGGGTTGCCCCATCCTTGCCTATATACGAGCTGTCAAAGTGAAGAGAGAGCAGTCGGCGGGAGGCCTCCTATGGAGGTGGAGCGTTTTCCATTTTTGCTATTTTTTGGGTCCATCGGGTGGCGTGTAAATGCTGGATTTACATCGCGGGACACTTATTCAATTTTTTTTAAATAAAGAATTTGTCAAAAACTGTCTCTTGTGGTTTTTACTTTTTGACACTTTTTTGGTTAAAGGGGGGGCTGGATCTGGCTCCCCCCCCCCACCTGCAGACCTGACAACCACAGCCCAGGGTTGTCGGGAAGAGGTCCTTGTCCCCATCAACATAGGAACAAGGTGCTTTGGGGCAGGGGGGGGTGCAGAGCCCACCCCCCGTGTTGGGAGAATGTGGCCTGGTATGGTTTAGGAGGGGGGCACTCGCCAGGCTGATAAGGGTCTGGCATGGATTTTGGGGTGGATCCCACGCCGTTTTTCTAAAATTTTGGCATGGGGTTCCCCGAAGGGCCTGGTATAGATGAGGGGGGCTCTATACCGTTGTTTTCATTTTTTTAAAAATCTGTATTGCCTGGAGCCGGCAATACATTACAGCCTCGAGCAAATTTAAACTACATTTTTTCCTTTAGAAATGTCATTATTGCTGCGAGATGTTCTATACATTGTACAGATGTGCCACTTTACAGGCAGACTAAGGGGACCCCCCAGGCATGATATTTAAAGGAATATTTCATTTTTATTGTTTCACTTTAAGCATCATTAAAATCACTGCTCCTTTAAAAACAATTTTTTTGCATTGATACATGTCCCCTGGTCCCCATACACTTTTTATGGCAATAACTTGCATATAAGCCTTTAAAATGAGGACTTTTGATTTTTCATGTTCATGTCCCATAGACTTTAATAGAGTTTGCATGTTCACTAGAACTTTTTGCCTGTTCGAGATGTTCTGGTTAGAACCGAACCGAGGGGTGTTCGGCCCATCCCTATGTGGGATTTTTGATACTATTTTTGTTCATTATTTGACATTTATAAAGATATTTTGAATTTTCTACGTATAACTAAAGCAATTTTTTTTTTTTTCGTTTTGGATAGGGTGGAGAGATATTAGAACACCTATTAGGTTTTTACCGCTGTCTGGGGTTGACTTACTAAAACTGAGAGTGCAAAATCTGATGCAGCAGTGCATTATAGCCAATCAGCTTCCAGGTTTATCAAAACGTAACAGAACTGGCTAAAGTTAGAAGCTGATTGGCTATCATGCACAGCTGCATCAGATTTTCTACTCTTCAGTTTTAGTAAATAAACCCCTCTGTGCCCTCTATAGGAAGATTCATCCTCTTTATTTGTCCTGTTTACCATTATTATTGAAAGTAAAATTAAAAGAAAATCCTAAAGTTTGGGTTGTCCCCAGAAAAGTAATAAAGGGGAAATTTTCCAATGGGGACACTAGTTCCGGTGACTTAAGGGACCCCAAGAGATTTTCTTAATTTGCAAGGATTTCCTCTCACTTCCTGTTTTGGCAATGGGACAGGAAGTAAAGGTACATCTCCCCAATGGGACACAGAAAAAAACTGACAAGGGTTCTAACCCCTCATTACTCTAATCACAATGAAAAAAAAAGTTTTGCATTTCGTTACATGTTCAAGCAACCTTTCTCAAGATTTTCAACGCAGAGGAATCCTTAAAATTTTTTTCCAGTCTCAGGAAACCCCTGCTAAAAATTACTATATCTACTACTCATGATACATTAGTGTGATGGTCAGTGGGAAGAATGCTCCTTACATTTGTGGTCATAGGAAAGATTTACCCCCTTTATAGATACAGGCATACCCCATTTTTTTGTACACAATGGGGTTTATTTACTAAAGCTAGAACGTGCAAAATCAGGCTCACTTCTGCATAGAAACAAATGAGCTTCCAGGTTTTATTACCAAAGCTTAATTGAACAAGCTGGGGTTAGAAGCTCATTGGTTTCTATGCAGAAGTGAGCCTGATTTTGCACTTTCCAGCTTTAGTAAATAAACCCCATTGTGTACTTAAAAGTGGGGTATGCTTGTAGCTAAAAATATCAATGATGTCAGTAGGAACTTGTCAGTCAGAAGATACCTCTAAAAATTTAAAAAGTAATGTATCCCCACTACATATGACATATGTTCTAACGAGGGATTAGACCATTGTGATTTGCATGTACATTGTATTAAGTTCGGAGTGATTGGGAGGTTTTTTTGCAGCAAATGAAGTATATGCTTCTACATACACAAAAATGTCTCTAAAAATCTGGCAAAATGACAGGGGAAAATAAATATATTTTACTACATGTATTGAGGTGAATTTACTAAAGGCACATAGACAGTGCACCTTGCAAGTGAAGTTGCGCCAGAGCTTAGTAAATGAGGAGAAGCTCTGCTGACTTCCATCACCCAATCATGTGCAAGCAAAAATGCTGTTTTTTCCTTGAATGTGATTGGGTATTCTTTGTAAAGTAAAGCTTTACCTCATGTACTAAGCTCAGGAACAACTTGCAAATTGCACAGTCTATTGAACTATAGGTAAAACTTTTTTTTTCATTTTGGATAGAGTAAGAGAGGGTTATAACCCCTGTCAGTTTTTATTTTTTGTCATTTGCGTCCCCATTGGAAGATGTCCCCTATATTACTTCTCTGGGGACCAAAAATTTGGGATTTTCTTTTAATTTCACTTTCAATGATAATGGTAAACAGGACAAATAGAGAGTTCTAATCCACCTCCACTCCATTCAAAACAAACAAAAAAATTCTTTGGTTATATTTTAAGTAAATGAACCCCAATTCTATATTTCCATATTTAGGTTTCCAAGCATTACTGTTGAGATAACTGATCCAAAAAGGCAGAGACTACATAAAATTGGCTATTATATTTTTACATTTCTTAAATACTGCATGCCTGGGCAACTACTTAATTACCGTATGTATTTAATTATTTATTTCCTTCTGTGAATTGAGTTTAATGACTTATGCGATATTTACTGAACGTTTTCAGCTTTTTGCGGAAAATACCGCAAAACGGCATTGTGAATTGACAGTTCCAGGATCGCATGCGATATTTAGGGAAAATGTGCTCGGGAACCTAAATATCGAGATTTGCTTTAGTGAATAGAGCCCACAAGGTTACATTTTTGTTTTTGAGTTTAACCACTACAGCCCCGGAAGGATTTACTCTCTTATTGACCAGGCCATTTTTGCATTAGCTTTCCCTGCTCTGCAGTGGGCTGTGGGCATTCTTGTGGGCACAATCTCACTTTTTCAAGGTCTCTTTGAGCTTGTTCATCCAGATATAGCTTGAGTACTGGTCTGTGAAGCCAGCATATGAGCAGCGCCCGGTATTGACCTTGGTGGGGAAAAGTCACTTCAGTAGGCACTTGAACTCCCTTATCAAGAAGGCTACAGGTGGTAAAAAGTTTACTTTACCTTGCAAAAGAAGGCAAACCTCCATGCAGGCAAATCTTTGATTTCTCTCAAATCTTTGACTTCAAGTTAAAATTTGAAACTCAGTCCATGACTTACAATCTAACTAAGTTTAGCTCCAGCTCCTCTCACAGTGCAGGAAAATGTCTGTTGGGCTTTGAAGGTCCTCTGGGTTCAGGACCTGTGGAACCAGAATGTTGTATCCAGAGAGTAATGGCTGAAGTCTCTAAACACTTTTCTTTGGGTCCAGAAATTCCACATGTATTTGGCAGGGTTGCATTTTGTTTCCCTTCGATAAGAGGATCTTCTGGCTTCAGTGGACATTCTGAATGCCGATGTACACATCCCCAACTTTCCTCCACACCAGCACATTTTGTATTTTACAGTTTGTCGCTCTGACATTCGGTTTGCCTCAGGCCCCATGGGTCTTCAGTAAAGTGCTGGCCCCTGTTCCAGCTTGGCTTCACTTTCAGGGTCTTCACATTATGGGCTATATGGATGATCTGCTGTTACAAGACCTCTCTATCCAAGTACTTGCTGCCAAAGTGCAACTGATAATGCAGACACTGAGGGCTTTGGATGGATCCTGAAGTTTAAGAAGTCTGTGTTGGATCCAACTCACTGCCTACAATACCTAGGTTGATCTAGGACCAAGTTCCAGTCTTTCTTCCTCTGGAACAGATTCTGTCCCTACACTCTCTAGTATGGACTGGACTCTTTAAGGCATTTCTCTGTTTGCTTTGGTATGAGGATACTGAAGCTGATCTTTCAAGTGTGTGGCTTATGCTGGGATTTTCTCTAGGCCACTGCAACTAAGTATTTGGGCTGCATGGGACAAGCAGATTCAGTCTCTGGACTTCCCTGTGCATTAATCATCCAGAGCCAGATTATCTCTGATGTGGTGCCACACAATGGGATCAGGACAAATTTCTTCTGATGGTTTGGAAAGTTCCCTCGACGGATACCAACCTAATGGGCTGGAGAGGGAGGGGAATCCTTAAGACATTGATGGTTCAAGGGAACTGATCAGTGGGGGAATCCATTATTCCCATTAGTATTCTGGAACCCATGGCTTTTTACCTGTCTCCTCAACATTGGACTTTTGGAGCTTGTGGCCTCTTAATGCACCTGGTCAGCTTTCTTTGCTTGGTGTGAACAAAAGAACTTCCTTCCTAGATGGTGCTCTGTGGGAAAGATCCAGGCCTTCCTCTAGTCTTGCCCTTAAGAACCCTCAAGGGGCATATTTCAGTTTTCGGCTATCCTTTTCAGCAACCACAGGTCTCTCATTTCTTACCTCCACTAGGTGGGTATTAGAGCTAGTAGTCATTAAAGTTGCTTAAGGCAGATGCGTATGTACAGGGGTCACAGGGCTTGCGTTTGCGACTTGGCCCCATGCTCCAGGTTCCTGTCCATTCCCCCTGTACATCTGGATGGGAGAGGCAGTGGGGGCGGTGGCATGTAGAGGAACTAATCCCTCAATGCAGCAGCTGAATGCCCGCTTCTCCTCCCTCCTGCAGACATTCAGTGGCTGCAGAAAGAAAATGGAGGGCTCCAGTTGCTCTAAATGCCACTCCCGCTGCCAACCTATCCCTGTCCTGCTGCCCTGGGCCCTGTGTGCTCTCCTGGCCTCCCTGCCCCCCTACCTGCAACGCTGCTGGGTTTCTGCCCTCCACCTCCTGCTGGCTGCTGTGGGGGATATTATCAGGATGGAGAGTGGGGAAGGAGTCAGTAAATGTGTATTTGATGTAAAATAATTCTGCGCTACCCCAAAACGAAAGACAAGGAAGCAGCCAACACGACCAACAAAGTGTAAAATGGAAAAACAACAAAAAAGTGTAGCGCTAAACAATGTCATATACAACTGTAAACAAGTCAATAGACAGGAAGGAGGATCATTTATATCTGCTTTAAACATATAGTCCTCATGTGAACTTCAAAGATATATAGTCTATATGGCAATATGTTAAGACAAAGTATTGGAGAACCATATAGGCTTCTTGACTGGGAAACAGCTCACTACCATCAAGAGTTGAGGAGGCTTACCAGATAAGGTGGACCCAATGGGGCATACGCCGGATTGGGTCGAACAAGGCTTAGGTGGTGAGTGGCTGTATATATTCCAGGAAGAATGCGGTCTCACGAGTTTGTTGTATTCATCCGGATAGTACCAGGAACTTGAGAGGTGTAGGCAATCTCCCGGATGTGGGAGGTCATGTAGATCTCAAGGAAGTGGTGGGGTGTTCTGTAGGCAAACCCCTCCTTCTCTCCTGCTGATTTCAACAATGTCACCTCTGTTATTAAATGTGTAAAATGTAAATGTGTATTTGTCATTGTCTTAATGAATAGAGCCAGTGATCGGTAACGATTACTGACTTTGAATTTTTTTTTTATAATTTATAGCTGAGGCTTAGTAAACTGTGTTTACTATGCTCCAGTTTATGAATGAACAGAAAGCTCTGTACAGAGCTATTCTTGTTCATTTATTCTGTGCTGCTGAAGCTGCCAATGATGGAGATCGAGGTGTCTTCAATCTCCTTTCTCTTTCTCAAAGGTAAAACATCAAAGGTCTGTTTAGACACCTAATATTTCACCAAAGCCCCCAAATGGGTGTCCTAAAAAAATTGTTGTAAAATAATAAAAAATAAAATTGTAAAAAAAAAAAAAATAACATAGTAAGAAAATGTAATAATAAAAAAATTAAATAACAAAAATAAAAAACTATTGACACCAGTGGTGAAACTACTGGGGTCGCAAAGGTCGCACTTGTGACTGGGCCCTTGCATTCCGCCACCGTGGGGAGGATTCTAAGAAAGCAGGAAGGGGGCCTGCTGCGGGACCATAATAAAGGGTCCCACGATAAAAGTAAAGAGCCCAGAGGGTAGTGGGAAGGGCACTGGCTGGGGGCAAGGGGGGCCCTTCATGGTTTCTTGTAACGGGGCCCTGAAGATTTTAGTTACACCTCTGCCCAAGGATAAGGTTGTTTCTAGAGGAAACAGAGTGATTTCGCGCACAACAATAATACAAGTGGTAAAGGAGTGATACTAAAGTGTCAAAAAATCGTTATGCAAGTGAGTGGACAATGATGAAAATGCTAATAAAAAATTAATAAAATCAATCAATAAATAAGTACAAAAAAATCTAATTATTAGGCATAAGTGTTCATGAATCTTCTCCAAAAATAAGGTAGGTGACGTGGGCAATAATGGATGGCATCTGTACAGTAATGTGCTCACAGAGCCCTTACCTCCATAGGCATTGGTAAATGCCTTAACGTTGCGGATGATGGATGGCAGTAGAGACCGATGGGTATCTCCAGTTGATGGGTGTCAGTCATAGGGCTGGGTCAGGCTCGCCTCAGGGTCCGGATATGCATGTGCACAAGAAGAGAAAAGGACAGCCTCCAATTGTGTAGTATTAAAAAGTCCCGTTTATTATCTAAAAGCGCTGTACAGGACATGAGAAAGCACAGTACAGCACAGGACGGCATTCCGCCGCCACCTGTTACGCAATAACAACAACCGGGTCAAAGATGATAACTTCCGGTTGCGTCGGCTAACGTGGATCCTACGCTTTACGTCATGACCCCTCGTGACTTCCTCAGGGAATCTAGAGGGTTTCTAGACCTCAGACCTCTTTTTCGCCTATTGTCTATCCTTTTTTCTGTTTTGCTTCAAAATGTCCCAAGGAGTTTTACCTACACTGTTTGAACATGTGTCACACGGTGCCAGTGTGCCCCTTGCCAACAGCTTCCTTGCTGCAGTTGGATTGCTTCATATTCTTCTGAGGGCCCTGGCATTGGGTTTCCTGCTTATCATTCCACCAGTGTTGGATGGATTAGGCAAGTCAGTTTTCAAGACTTTTCATTGAGGAATATTCATGTTAAGGCACTCTACACCAGTTCTTGTGAGTGTCTCTTGTGTTTTTCAGGACCAGGCATCTGTTTAAAAAAAATGCTACACTGCCACTTAGTCCTCTGTTCACATGTTTGCAAACTTAGTAGGTGGATCTTAAAACCTGTGCTGATGCTAGCTCTGGTCACAAAGTGCAACTGACCCCATTTGAGTTAGGGCCCTTGACTTTTTGTTTCATGGTTTTGTTGTGTTGCCCACCTTTAAATATGTATTGCTTTTGGACGTCCCAGTCATCTATGACAATGCCTGTGTCCTTTCCTGTACGAGAAAGATAATAGGAGTACAGTACAGGACATATGACCCTTCCCTCTGCCAGTGTATCCTCTTATTGCTTGTGTCCAACCACTTGAGGGTAGATGTGTATAACCCAGTCATCTGTGACTATGCCTGTGTCCTGTACTGTACTCCAGGAACAGGATTTTACAGGTAAGTTAAATATCTATTTTTCTGTATATACCATTTAACATTTGTATTTACTAAGCCCAGAATGTCCTACTGGTTCTAATGTTTAGGGTTAGTCTTATAAGAAGGACATAAGGACCTGCCCTTTAAACGTTAATGCTGCTCTTGCTTATCACTAATATTTTAAATATGTTTAGAAAGAAGGAAATAGAAAAATCTAACTGGTAACAAGAGTAATTTATAACGATCTGGGTAAAACACAGCACCCTTTACCAATTGTATTTGTATAACGCTTTATATAAACCAATGCCTTTGTAGCAAGATTTCTGAAAAGACATTTTGGACAGATAGACAAGGGTCATGTTTGCAGACATTTTATCTGAGAAAGATGTTAGTAAAATTAATTATTAATCACTTTCATCACAGCGTGCTCAAACCAATAATCCCTTCCATTTGTACCTAGGCTTATGTTTACGGTCTGAGTGTGCCAAGCATTCAGACTAAATGAAAATATAGCTCTTCTAAACATGAGTGGCATGCCTCATAACAAGCTGTAGAAACTCACTAAAGCATGGTTGCTATGTCGTGGGAATCTTGAGAATCTCCAGCTCCACTCGTTGAGGCTCCAAGCCTTTAGCTAAATAGGAGAGTTGGGAGATCATCTGAACACGGCTTTGATACTGGATTTCTGAAAACTGAGTAGTGCACAGCAAAATGAAAACCCACAAGCCTTTGTAAATGGCTTGAAAAACCTAGTCTATGAAAACCTAGTCTATATAGCTGGCTATTCATAGCAAACAACATATCTATAATACAGATAAAAATCATTAGACTACATAGGGGAAAAAAATACATATTTTTTGATGTGACCTTTACCTACACTTTTTTTTGTCGACACTTCTGATTGTTAAACCCCTTTTTCTATTTACCAATAATAAACAGCTGTTAGAAATTAAAAATAAATAAATAAATAAACTTTTCATCCGTATAAAGAAACCCCATACAGGCACAAACTAACATAAAACTGTTTAAAAATGTGCAGTGCATAACAATACAAAGCAAACAAATGCACATAAAGGAAAACATGGAAATGATAATGAACAATTATTTCTTAAAGCAAAAGTAAAGTTCTGCTACAAAAGAATTCTAGAAGTTAAAAGGTTTTTTGGCAGAAGAGAAATGCAAAATCTCTTTTGCCCAAAAAACTATTTGCTTGCCTTTAAGCTTTTGTGTACATTGCTCATGCATGTGTATATGTTGGCTAACTCTTAACAATACTGAGAATAAAGCCAGGTGCTGTGGACAATGTACCTTCTGTGAGAGTCCATCCAATGGCCAAAGAGGAGTGTCAAATGATCTAGAACAGTGGTCCCCAACCTTTTTGGCACCAGGAACCGGCTGCGTGGAAGAAAATTGTGCCAAGGCCCAGCAGGGGGGGGGGGGATGTACACACACGCGGGGGGGGGGGGCAATTTATCGGGGCAATTGCTGGTGTTTTGCTGTTGGTACTTCAATCATCATGGCACCATGGTTGGTATGGTGTCAGAATGAATGAAGCACATTATTTCTTATATTACATTGTAATATAAATGAAATAGTTCAACTCACCTGAATGCAGAATCAGTTGGAGCCCTGAGTGTGTCACTTTCCATGTCGCCTGCCACCAGATAAGGACTGCCACTTGCCGCGCTGTCTGCCACCAGATGAGGAATGCCACTTGCCATGCTTGCCTGCCACCAGTTGAGGAATGCCACTTGCCACATCACCTGCCTGTGCCACCAGTTGAGGAATGCCACTTGCCACGTCACCTGCCTATGCCACCAGATGAGGAATGCCACTTGCCACGCTGCCTGCCACCAAATGAGGAATGCCACTTGCCACGCTTGCCTGCCACCAGATCAGGAATGCCACTTGCCACGTCACCTGCCTGTGCCACCAGATGAGGAATGCCACTTGCCACGCTGCCTGCCACCAAATGAGGAATGCCACTTGCCATGTCACCTGCCTGTGCCACCAGATGAGGAATGCCACTTGCCACATCACCTGCCAGTGCCACCAGATGAGGAATACCACTTGCCACATCACCTGCCAGTGCCACCAGATGAGGAATGCCACTTGCCACATCACCTGCCAGTGCCACCAGATGAGGATTTTTACTGTATTGGTGACACTGGTTCAGTGATTGTTCTTGAGTGAGGGCAGGAGAGCAGAGATGCGGGGCGGGCGGTGAGAGATGATGTCATCTCTCTGCTCCCCGCTGCACCTCCGACATTCTGTATGCTGTGAGGGCAGAAGAGCAGTAATGCTAGGCGGGCAGGGAGAGATGATGTCATCCCTCTGCTCCCCACCGCACCGCCGACATTCCTCACGCTGTGAGGGCGGAAGAGCGGTGATGCTAGGCGGGCCGAGAGAGATGTCATCTCTGCTCGCCAGCCCGCTTTCCTCACTGATCCACCGGTGCCTTAAAATGTCATTTCGCCTGCCGCGGCCCGGCTGCAAAGACGCTGCGGCCCGGTAGTGAGCCGCAGCCCGGGGGTTGATGACCCCTGATCTAGAAGATGCGGTGGCAGAGATGGTGCCAGTGTATGACAAAGGGGCAACAGGATCCTGGACCTTTTTCACAACAGATTTAAAGAGGAATTGGTGCAGAATGGATTAGTACTGGTAGGGATTCTGGGCATGTCATTGTTGGAGTAAGGCAAAATAGGAGGTAAGTAGGGATGCACCGAAATTTCGGCCGCCGAAACATATCGGCCGAAAATCGACCATGTCCCCAGTCTCTGACCATCTCCTGTATAAAAATATATATTTTTTAAAAAGTTTCGGTATCGGCCATTTTTGGTATCGGTTTTGGTTTTCGGCCTAGTGTATTTTTCATTTTCGGTATCGGTTTCAGCACCAAAAAACCCATTCGGTGCACCCCTAGAGGTAAGTGTGCCATAATGTACAAAGTATGCTGTGCATATGTGCACATTATGGCAGGACCTGCCAAAGCTCCAGATCCTTAAGGTTCCACTTTAATTTATTATTTCCACATAGTTAGGGCTACTGTAATATAGTATAAATCCGTCACACAACGCTGAACAATTCAAAGCATGCATATAATAAAAATACATAGGTAGAGCTTGCCTTACCCATAAAGTAAAACTGCATATTAAAATGAATATTAGAACCACAGATACTGATTGTGACTGATTTCCACTGTACTCAAATGATATAGCATTTATCAAAGTCTTCAACATTTGACACATTTGGGAATCTTGAATCCCTAAATCCCCTGATGCACATTACGGTTTGTTCCTCTAATTTTTTCATCATATGCTTAGTATGATATTTCAAGATTTGTGACAGGTTTGACCGCATGAATATTCTTCCGAGTTGGACCAAATACAGGAAACAGTATGCAAATTATGATTATACAGTACTTGCTGATAATAATATCTTATTTTTTTAAATTTCAGGACTCTTACATATCATATACAGGTAGACGTATGTCAATTTTTAACAACAAGTGGAAAGATCTGATTTCATCGTAAACGACTATCATGGGTCTACAGTGCTTTCCGACAGGTCCTGAGAAATAACCAAAACACCTGATTCTTCATCTACTCAACTTTCCACAGCATGACAACAAATAAGAGATGTGAATGGCAATGGTTCTTAAGCCTTTTGCAAAAACTCTGTAGTTAGGTACAGAATATTTAAACATACACAGTAATGAATTGCCATAAACTACGACCTAATAACTTTAAATGTAAATATATTCTTTAGGCATTTGCCTAGTGTAAATATAATTTGACATAAAAGATATAAATGGTTATATATATATATTTTTTATTTATTTTCTTTATGCCATGGCTGCACGACAGCAGATTCAACAGGCAGGGGGCCTTCTCTGATGTCTTCCTGTAGCGAAAGAACACAGATATGCCTAAAACGTAACCTTGGTGCTCAACATTTTACGCTTTTTCATCTGTCTCCATGTCTGTGTCTCTAGCTGGTTTCACCGTAATTGGATGATAATCAACATCTTTAACTGGCAAGTACAAAGTCCATGTATTAGGGAGTAACATTTGTTACAGAATAGACTTAAAGAAGGTAAAGAACTTCAGAATGTATTTCTCACCCTATGCCAGTTTCCTTTTGAGGGTGTCTAATGGGAAGACATCACATTTGCTTTGATTGGCCCCTTGCCTGCTTACAGATTGTACTGTATAAGAAATGGCTAATTCCCACTAACTACCAGTTTTCAGTCCTGATACCATACATTCAGATTTTATGGTGATTTTGTTTTCCACAAAAAGCGTTGTTCTTGGGATTTACCCACACCATCAACTAAGCAATAGAGCCATAATATCTCGCTCTGCAAAGCTTGACGACTGCTTTGCCTTTTTTTTCACTGCATGCATATCTGCCTCTTGCTTTAGTTTTCTGTCTGTTACTTGAATGAGCTTCTAAATGCCACTTGCCATAACCTATGCTGGGTTATGAATAAGGCCTTGCCTGAGAATTCAGTTCCTCAATTCAATTGCCTATCAGTTCGTCAGTTGTTTCTGGTGGGGCACACCCAGGCACATTGACATAGGTATGAGGTGGTATCAAAAAGTTTTGACTTTTGTAACATGCCAACAGATGGCAGCACTAATTTCATGCACAGTCACAGGGAGCACCGACCTTCATAAGTCAGTGTGCCAAAAAGGCATTATTCTGCTATTCTGACCACCTGTGTTACCACTTCTGCTATTTCATCACGGACAGCAAGTTAGAGCAAAGAACAAAAGTAAATTTCTACGTGAAACTAGGCAAACCTGCCACAGAGATGTTTGACATGATTCGGAAAGCTGAAGATCCAGCTCAAAGGTTGCCGTATTCACACCATTGCGGGGATCCAGCACGAATAGCAGAAGGTGCTTGACACGCTTCGAAAAGAAGGCACATTATGAAGGTGATAGTGTGTAAATATAGATAAAAAAGTACTTTCTTGTAAACAGAGATAGTCTCTAAACTTTTTGATACCACCTCGTATGTCACGTGTCAAATTTCAATTCTCTTGTAAGGGTTCCTGTAAAGAACAAGGCACTTTTTATATTTTGTGATTTGGAGAAATCTGCTTTTACCCCTGAGGATACACACCAATATGCTAACAGCTCACAAAGAGCTAAATATTTCCAAGATTAAAGCAGTACTTTTCCTTTCAATGGCCCTCCCATCTATAGTGTTCAATTACATTTAAAAACAAATTTCTACTCCCAAATGCAGGATCTTTTCCCTCTGCTGAAGTGCATTATTTTCCCATGGAATACTTCCATTGCACTTTAGATGGCGCACATCAAATGATGTATATTACAGTGATTTCCTTTACTCTTAGTGCTTAATATCCTGTGTAGACGTAATTTGAAGAATCAAATTTACCCTAATGCTGCGTACACATGAGCAGACTTTACGCCAGACTTTCCGAATGAACGGACTTGCCTACACACGATCAACCAAAGTCCGACGGATTTGTACGTGATGATGTACGACAGGACTAAAACAAGGAAGTTCATAGCCAGTAGCCAATAGCTGCCCTAGCGTTGGTTTTTGTCCGTCGGACTAGCATAAAGACGAGCTGACTTTTCGACCGGACTTGAGTCCGTCAAAAAGATTTGAAACATGTTTTATTTCTAGGTCTGTCGAACTTTTGGGGAAAAAAAGTCCGCTGGAGCCCACACGTGATCGAATTGTCCGACGGACTCTGGTCCGCCGAACCAAGTATGCCGTAAAGTCCAGACATGTGTATGGGGCATTAGGAATCTGTTTAGAACCTTTAAGTTTTCACTGTGAAAGAACCTATCTTTCATCCCTAAGTAGCCAATAAGCCAGCTTTAACTACCAGTTGGAAACAATCAGGATTAAAGGGTAGCTCCACTTTCATGGGGGAAAAAACTAGCAAATAAAAAAATAAAAAATAAAATATATATATATCGTATACAATTGCAACACAAGTCATATTGTACCTGAATGTTATTAAAAATGACCTTTCCTTTACAATCTGCAGCACTGTAATTTTTTGTAAAATGCAATGCAATATGACTACCTGGAGGCTTTCTTTAATTTTTCTACTTGAGTGATTGGTTTACTGATTTTCCCAGAAGTCTAATGCCGCATACACACGAGCAGACTTTCCGGCGGACTAGGTCTGACGGGATTAGTTCGGCGGACAATCCGATGATGTATGGGCTAGTCCGATAGCTTTTCGGGATAAAAATCCGACAGACCTAGAAATAGAACATGTTTCAAATCTGTCCGATGGACTCAAGTCCGACGGATTAAAAATAGGGATAACTGTTCGTCTGTGTGCTAGTCTGATGGACCAAATATGACGCAAGGGAAGCTATTGGCTACTGGCTATTGAACTTCCTTTTTTAGTCCCATTTACGTCATCACGTTCAAACTTTTGAACAGACTTAGTCCGATTGTGTGTGGCCAAGTCAGTTGGTTCGGAAAGTCAGTCGGAACTCCGCCAAAAGTCCATCGGAAAGACCGTCGGACCTAGTCCGCCGGAAAGACCGCTCGTGTGTATGCGGCATAAGAAACAAGTCAGATTTTTGGCATCCCCTGCAACAAAAATGTAATTTTTGGTGAGATGCTCCCAAGGGGAAATCTTGTCTAAAGTGATGTAGGCTATGCCAATTTCCTCAGTAGAGCCTTGCAGGTACAGCAGCTGATTGATAATTATTAAACCACTCCCATGCAGGTTCACTCTGCATGGGAGTGGTTTTATAACCACACAACTATATCTTCAGAATACCAAAAGGTAGGAATCTGAAACAACGTTTGTTAACCAGTTCCGGATCAGCTGCCACAGTTTTACTGCAGCAGGTTGGCTCGGCTGGGCGAAGTGACGTTACTGTACGTCGGGCGCGGGTTACTGTACATAGGGGGCCGATCATTCTCTAGGCCCAGGCCAATGATTTCTGGCCTGGACCTGGTGATCGGTTCTGGCAAATGAAATCCTTCCCCTGCCTGTGTTAGTGTAGGCAGGCAGGAGAAGTGATCTCGTCTACCCTCGTGGAACTCTTTTCGTTCCAGAGAGAGGAGAGAAGACATCTCACAGTAGGTTGTACCAACACTACACTGACACGGTACACATAGGCACACTTGTCACCCCCTCAATCACCCCCCGATTGCCCCCCAGTTCACTCCATGTCACAGTGTCACCCAGTGCAGTGTTCATATTTTTCTTTAATCCCTGTACTGGTGTCATTTGTGACAATAATCAGTGTTAGGGTACTTAGTAGTAGGCCCAGATAGGTCTAGGGACCCCCCTAAACCTCCCTAATAAAGTTTTAACCCCTTGATCACCCTCTGTCACCAGTGATCACCGTATTAGTGTCACGTGTGACGCTGCTTAGTTAGTTATTTTTTATAGCGTCAGGGCACCCGCCGTATATTACCTGATAAAAGGTTTAACCCCCGATCACCCGGGGGGTGAAACACAGTGTCAGTTAGGGTCTGCGCCGCCCCAGGCAGTGTCAGATAAGTACCAGTAGCGCTAACACCCACGCACGCACCATACACCTCCCTTAGTAGTATAGTGTCTGAATGGATCGATATCTTTGATCTAATCAGAACTATATTAGCGTCCCCAGTAGTTTAAGGTTCCCAAAAATGCAGCATTAGCGGGATAAGCCCAGATACCTGCTAGCACCCGCGTTTAGCCCCTTCGCCCAGCCCAGCCCACCCAAGTGCAGTATCAATCGATCACTGTCACTTACAAAACACTAAACACATAACTGCAGCATTCGCAGAGTCAGGCCTGATCCCTGCGAACGCTAGTGCCCCGTACACACGGTCGGACTTTGTTCGGACATTCCGACAACAAAATCCTAGGATTTTTTCCGACGGATGTTGGCTCAAACTTGTCTTGCATACACACTGTCACACAAAGTTGTCGGAAAATCTGATCGTTCTAAACGCGGTGACGTAAAACACGTACGTCGGGACTATAAACGGGGCAGTGGCCAATAGCTTTCATCTCTTTATTTATTCTGAGCATGCTTGGCACTTTGTCCGTCGGATTTGTGTACACACAATCGGAATTTGCGACAACGGATTTTGTTGTCGGAAAATCTTATATCCTGCTCTCAAACTTTGTGTCGGAAAATCCGATGGAAAATGTCCGATGGAGCCCACACACGGTCGGAATTTCCGACAACACGCTCCGATCGAACATTTTCCATCGGAAAATCCGACCGTGTGTACGGGGCATAACAGTTTTTTTGGTAGTGATTGAAGCAGTCACTGACAGTCAGGTGCTCTTTTTTCCTATGAGTCACAGTAGTGTACTAGTAAATTTAGAGGCCACAATGTCCAATCGAAGGTACACTAGCCACTTCAGCCCCGGACCATTTGGCTGCCCAAAGACCAGAGCATTTTTTGTGATTCGGCACTGCGTCACTTTAACTGTTTTGCGCGGTCGTGCAACGTGGCGTCCAAACTAAATTGACGTCCTTTTTTCCCCACAAATAGACTTTCTTTTGGTGGTATTTGATCACCTCTGCGTTTTTTATTTTTTGCTCTATAAACAAAAAAAGAATGACAATTTTGAAAAAATGTATTTCCTCAGTTTAGACCGATATGTATTCTTCTACATATTTTTGGTAAAAAAATCGCAATAAGCGTTTATTGATTGGTTTGCGCAAAAGTTATAGCATTTACAAAATAGGGGATAGTTTTATGGCATTTTTATTAATAATTTTTTTTTTACTAGTAATGGCGGAGATCTGCGATTTTTATCCTGACTGCATCATTATGGCGGACAGATCAGACACTTTTGGCATTATTTTGGGACCATTCACATTTATACAGCGATCTGTGCGATTAAAAATGCACTGATTACTGTGTAAATGTGACTGGCAGTGAAGGGGTTAACCACTAGGGGGAGCTGCGGGGGTTAAGTGTGTCCTAGGGAGTGATTCTAACTGTGGGGTGGCTGGGCTACGTGTGACATGACACTGATCACCACTTTCGATCACAGGGAGCTGTGATCAGTGTCCTGTCACTAGGAAGAATGGGGAAATGCTTGTTTACATCACCATTACCCCGTTCTTCCTCTCCGTGAGACATCAAGTCCGCGGGACCCGCAATCACACTCATGGAGCTCATGGCGGGCATGCGTGCGCCCACAAGGCCGCGTCTTAAAGGGCAACGTACAGGTACATTAATATGCCTGCACGTGTCCTTCTGCCGACGTATATCGGCGTGAGTCGGTCGGCAAGAGGCTAGTGAAGAGGCCTACACGTTTCTAAGCCTGACAGATGAGAATGAAGAGGAAGCCACCTATCTGTCAGATTCAGGCTCAAAATAAAACCGGTTGACAGCAGCGGCACCCTGACAGATAGCTCTGACGACGGAGTAGTGGTCCCTGCCAAGGTCGGGCCTAGTTCTTCTGCTGTTGTTGAGGTGTAAGAACCGCAGGGCTCTCATATGGAGCAGAGAGCCAGTAGTAGTGCCGCTCATCCTTCTGGTAAACTGGCAAGCACCAGTGGCCTAGTACATCCTGGTTGTACATCCAGCACTGCAGTAACACTTGGTGAAGTGGCGAGTCCCAAGTGCAGTTCAAGCTGGTGAGGTGGCTTGCACAAGTCCCGCAGCCACCAAGAAGACAAAGACAGGCCCGTCAAGCCCATAGTGCCCTTTCTGCTGCATTTGCCAATGTGAATTGGGAGCCCACCATTTCTGCAGCACCTGTACTTCCCTCATTCACTGGCAAACCCGGAATTCAGGTGGAAACAGTTGATTTTATGTCACTTGATTTTTATTTGCTGTTTTTCACGGAAGATCTCTATAGATTTATTGTGGACCAAAGCAATTTGTATGCTGGTCAATTCATCGCCGCTAATCCCCATTTGACTCTTGCCAGAGATTGGAGACCTATCACAGTCTCCAAATTTAAGACCTTTCTGGGCCTATCTCTCCTCATGAGCATTACTAAAAAGGTTGAGTTGCGGTCATATTGGTCCACTGACCCAATTCATCATATGCCTGTGTTCTCTGCCTCCATGACTAGGACACGATACGAGCAGATCTTGTGGGTAACGCATTTCAATGACAATGAACTCTTTCATCCTCGGGGTGACCATACCCTGGATACGATCAGCTCCACAAAATTTGGCTTCTTGTAAACCACTTCAACCAACAGTTTGCAGCCTTGTTTACTCCAGATCAAGTTGTCTGCGTTGATGAGTCCCTGATTAAGTTTTCTGGCCGCTTGTCATTCAAACAGTATCTTCCCAGCAAGCGTGCCAGATATGGGGTCAAGATGTATAAGCTCTGTGACAGGGCAACAGGCTATGCATATAGTTTTATGGTTTACGAGGGAAGAGACTTAGTCACGTGGAACCCGAGAACTGCCCAGACTACATAGGGAACAGTGGTAAGATTGTGTGGGACTTGGTGTCACCCTTTATGAGAAAGGGGTACCACTTGTATGTGGAGAATTATTACACAAGCGTGCCGCTTTTTAGTCACCTTTTTGATTGTGGAATTGGCACATGTGGCACCGTGCGATCTAATCACCGGGGCTTCCCCCAATGGCTTGTAGAGTCCCGAATTAGATGGGGGAAGAGAGCCTGCTTGAAATGTAATAATTTGTTAGCAGTGAAGTAGAGGGATAATCAGAATGTTGTCGTTCGGTCCTGGCCTTCACACAGATACGACAGTCCACATTCCTACGGCGACTGGGGTTGTGGAGAAACCCCTCTGTGTCCATGAATACAACCTTAACATGGGAGGGGTGGACCTCAACGACCAGTTGTTGGCGCCGTACCTAATTGCCCGTAAGGCCAGATGTTGATCTGTATATTTATTCCACTTGGCTCTGCTGAATGCTTGAATGTGCTATACAAAGCTTCAGGATGAACTG
The DNA here is from genome assembly GCA_037952835.1 of Lithobates septentrionalis. Lineage (NCBI taxonomy): Eukaryota > Metazoa > Chordata > Amphibia > Anura > Ranidae > Lithobates > Lithobates septentrionalis. The sequence continues at coordinate 6,805,825 of JBBDGP010001034.1, read as the reverse complement.
GATCCTTCCTTAAATTCCAGAAAGAGATCATCACAGCCCTTCTGTTTCCTCTGAAGAAGTCACGTGACGTGACGATACGCGCTAGGAGCACGGGACACTGCCACAAACTAGCTGAGTGTGACGAGCTCGGAACTCGTGGATGTATTACCCCCCAACAGTCTTTTAAATGTAAGTTTTATGGGATTCTTTTTTACCTAATAAAGTATATTTTATATGGGATTACGCTATGTGCGCTTTCCATTTCTTTATACCGCACACTGAGACTCTTTTTGACGAGCTGTGAGGAGCAGGAAGCAGGGACAGATTGAGAACTGTAGCCAGCCTTTGGAGGCATACGTGCTCGGCGCTCGTGGGTTGAGGCCTGCGCTCATTTTTTACAAGTGAGTGCAAACCCCCCCCTTCTGTGCCCTAAAAGAAAACCCCCCTCACACCAGACGGAATTATACTATATGCTGTTCGTTTTTTATCTTTCCATATGCCACACTGCATACCCAACCATCGTCAACTACTATACCATCGGATTACTCCATTCGTTGGCCTTTCACCACTAATGCTGTATACCTTACAACAGTAAGGTAAGCGGCCTGTGTACACAGAGGTGTCCCCATGGAAGAAACCCCCCTCTTTTTTGCACCATTAACATTTGGTTTATACTGAGGAGTGTCACATCTGGTGGTGGAACTGTTAATATATATTTATTTATTTTTTTACTCCTTGGATATATCACCTACAAGATTTGCAAGTTGTCACGTGTTGGCGTGATACTAGCGCATTTCCACTGGGACTGTTTATAGAGTTACTATTTATACCTTGATTGATATTTTTTCTGACTATCAGATCTCTTTTTTTCATGTTAGAAGTTGTTTAAAGTGCCAGCATACTGATACACCTTATAAAGGTTTTTTACCTGATGTTTTCTGGGTTTATGCACCCCCCACTTTGATTCACACTACTATGTGCACTGTTTTGCTTGTATAGAGTCTTTTTGATGTTAGCATTTTTTCTATGCACAATTTTGCCTACTGCTTTTACATATTTTGTTTATCCTTACACTGTTATATCTGCATCCTTGAGTACTGTTATTTTGATTTATTTTGACTTATGTACTTAGGTTATTTGGTATTTACTATGTACTCACTTTAGCATAGCCCCCCTTCCCCCTTTTCCCCATTTCCCTTCCATCACAGTGCAACCACCACCCTCTTATTTATTTTTCTTTGCCTGTTTGGAGCAGTCTTTTAGGTGTTGCAGCAGTGTCCCTTTAGAATAGGTCCCCGCTGACAGCGCAGGAGGTATCACTTTTACACATTGTTTCCAGACGGTGCTGTTGCCTGCCTTCCCAATGCAAATGCAGTGAGCCAGCTACATGAGAGGCATTTTTCGTATGTCTTCCCTGGTACCCCTACCCAAAGAAATCCCCAAAGAAGATGTTGTGTGTGCAGAAAATGCATATTTAGGTGTGACACCCGCTTTTATTGTCCCTCCTGTCCTGACCAACCTGGTCTCTGCATCGGTTACTGTTTCAAACGCTACCACACACTAGTGGAGTATTAGCGTAGGGTACAGCATTGCACAGTCCTAGGGCACACTTACACAGGGTCTCGAAAGATGAGATGGCCATCACATTTTGAGAGATCCTAATCTGGATCGTTTAGTTTATATAAAAGTGCAAAAAAAGACACAAAAACACAAAAAAAATAAAAAAGCCAAAAATAGTTGTGGCTTTATTTTTCTTCTCTCTCTCTCTTGTTCTCCCTCTTATGTTCGCTCTCTATTGTCCGCTCTATTGTTTGCTCTCAATTGTTCTATATCTATTGTTCTCTCTCTATTGTTACTGTATTTTAGAACTGTAATGTTTTATTTTTGCTATGTTTTATTGTATTTGCTTTGCAGGTATGGTATGTCTTTTTGTTATATTGTAATGTTACTTGTTGACCATCATTTGCTTAGCAGGTACGTCATTCAGCTGCAGCACGGGTCTATTTATTCTGACAGCAACAGCGTTTGCTCCCACGATACATAAAGCCGTGACTCCAGCGCTGTAGGAGGTGTTTTCACCACCACAGTTAAAAAAAGAGCATATATGTCGAAGCATGAGGGCAGGGGTGGAGGAGCGATTTACTCCTAGAGGGCAAGGCTCGTAAAATGCCTGTTTAGAGCCACTTTGTATTCAGAGACTACCTACAACCCCCAGGTCAGCACCCATCTGGGCCACCCCGTCACCACAGAGAGAAAGGAGAAACCAGCGCCAGTTAAGGGATGGGGAGGCCTGATCCGTTTCATAGTAGGAGTTCTATCTGCCAATGGACATTTGTTTCCCATTCTGCATCTTCTGAGGCATGCACCTCACATGACTTTTACTAGTCGGGCATGCTAGCTTGGTCTCCTCCCGTCCACTTGTTTCACCCCCCACTCACAGTATCTTCAGGTACCACCGTTTCCCCCTTCTAGTATCTATAGGGGGGCCCCAAAGACCTATTCTCTATGTATATGGGACTGCATTACCCCATAGTAGCAGAATCTATAGTGGTAAGACACTGCCTACGGCTGATTAATTCCTTATCATGGCACTTAGTTTCACCATTAGCTTTTCGCCCCTGGAACTTGTCATGGTTATCCAAATAATATCCCATAATGTAAGGGGATTTAACTCCCCGCAGAAACGGAAAAAGGCCATCAATATATATATATAAAAAGGGGCGGACATAGTAATGTTGCAGGAGACGCATTTTTCCACCAATAACCACCCCAAGTATTTTGATAAAGCCTATAGGTAGTGTCATTTTACTACCTACAAGTCCAAATCGAGGGGAGTAGCAATTTTCATTAGAAATAATGTGATGTATGATATTCAGCATGCGCATAGGGATCCGGAAAGCAGGTTCATTATACTCCAAGGCACCTTACAGGGGAGGGCACTAACCATAGCGAATGTTTATGCCCCAAATGTATCTCGAAGCTCTTTTTTTCAGTCTTTCTTCCAGAAGCTGGACAGGTACAATGCGACACATGTGTTGGTTGGACGAGACTTCAATCTGGTGGCACACTCAAGTTTGGATAGGAGCAGCCTGGTGAGTACTACAAACACATTCCCTAGATCCATCCAAAGATCACTAGAGTCACACCATTTATTTGACTCATGGAGAGCACTGAATGCAGCAGTCAGGGACTATACACACTACTCCCACCCCCAGGATAGCTACGCCAGACTGGACTACATATTTTGCACCCCTATATTGTTAGCCAACTCCTTCTCGGCCAAGATTCATAAGTGTCCATGGTCCGATCACCACAATGTATCTTTTCAGACGACGCATATAGGCTTGACTCCCCAGACGGCGACATGGAGACTGAATGACGCATTACTTACTGACCCAGTAATTACATCCCAAATAGCCGACAAATTCCTGGAATATTTCAGACTAAACTATGTGGATGAAACCTCCCCACCCATTTTGTGGGCTGCCCATAAGGTAGTTCTGAGGGGTTATTTGGTTGAACTGACCACAGCAAGGAAATAGGAGAAGGGGGTGAAGGTCGCCACCTTGACTAGAGAGCTACATCAGCTGTATCACCTACACCACCAATCGCACTCTACAGAAATTCAGATACAAATTAACTCCAAAAGGGTGGAATTGGACACCCAGAGCATACAGAAAAATCTTTGCATTGGTCTAAGGCACGTTTTCTCCTCCATAGCAATTCAGCCTCACAAATGTTCACCCGCAAACTTCACAAGTCTCTCCAGCCGACACATGTCTATAAACTGAGAAATAGGGGGGGGGGACAAATGGTCTCCCATCCAAAGGAGGTATTTCAAATTTTCACCTCTTATTAGGAGGAGTTATTGTCAACTCCTCGTCCTGGCCCAGTGGGCCAGGGAGAATCGTGGCTCACCTCATTGAACCTCCCGACCCTGACGGAGGAGAAGCTACAGAGCTTGAATGCCCCATGCTTGGACCGAGAGATTCTGGCAATCATTAAATCCCTAAAATCATCGAAAGCCCTGGGCCCAGATGGATACACTCCCACATATTACAAAAAAATTGCGGATACCCTAGCCCCTAGACTCACAAAACTATTCAATTATATCATTCAGGGTCACAAGCTTTCTGAGGAGATGTTACATGCAAATATGACACTGATCCCTAAACCAAATAAGGACCACTCGATTCCACAAAATTTTAGGCCTATCTCAGTCCTTAACAACGACATCAAAATCTTTAGCAGATTGTCTGGCTCCTATAATTACATCACTGATTGGTCCTGAACAAACGGGATTTATTCCTGCCAGGCATATCACAGATAATATCTGCCTGGCCTCTAACATCATTAAGGACGCAGACCTCTTTGCTTGCAAAGTACTGATTTTAGGGCTAGACATACATAAGGCCTTTGAAAGCATGCTATGGCCATATATGGACAGTGTCCTAGCTAAATTGGGGTTCAGTGGAGAGTTTGTGCATGGATTTAGGGCCTTGTATCACAACCCCCACATCAGAGTCAAGCTCCCCAGCTGTTCCTCCGATTACTTTCCATTGGGCAGGGGCACAAGACAGGAGTGTCCCCTGTCACCTCTGATTTTTGCTCTGGCCATAGAGCCTCTGGCGAGGGCAATCAAGGCTAATCCGAGTATCAGGGGGTATAGAAAGGGAGGTGAGGAATTTAAATCTAAGCCTGTATGCAGATGACATACTCATGTTCCTTCCGGACCCACTGGTATCCCTCCCAAACCTGGTGGAGATACTAGGAGAGTTTTACACCTTCTCGGGCCTGGGAGTGAATCTGAATAAGTGTGCAGCCCTTCCGATAAATATACCAACAGAATTAAGAGACACCATAAGGGACCCCTTTGGCTTCTCCATAAATATTAATACCCTACAATACTTAGGGGTTAGACTGGCCCCTTCACTGAGGGATACGTATAATGCAAATTACCCACAAGCTTTTAGAAAAGTCAAGCAATGGTTGAAACGTTGGGATAACTTTCCCATTTCCCTTGTTCTGAAGAGTTACAGCCATTAAGATATCCATCTTACCCAAATTGCTGTATTACTTTAGGGCCTTGCCAGTATACATTTCCCACCAGACCATTGAGCAGATACAAAAGGAGGTTAGCAATTTTATATGGAAAGGCAAGAGACCCAGATTTGGCAAGCTGATTGCGCATAGGCACTCTTCCCAAGGAGGCTTAGGCCTCCCAGGCCTCTGGAGGTACTTCTTGGCAGCCAGACTAGCACAGACGGCACAATGACACACCCCGACATCCTCGATTCCCTGGCTCCAATTTGAAAAGGCCTCGGTCCGTCTGTTATACTTACACAGACTGCTTTGGAATAATACTATTAGGACCAGAGAACTGAGCCCACTTAATAACATAGTCACACAATCCCTCCACCTATGGTCCCGATACCATCAAAAATGTATTAATAAATCTTATCCCCAAAACCACCCCTATTGTCATTCTTGGGAGATAATATTTTCCCCCCGCTCAAGATTCTCCAGAGGAATATCAGTGGTGGGTGCAGAACGCCTTGGTCACATTTTCCTTCCTGATGCAAGATTCTAATTTTTGCACTTTCACCTACCTTCAGCAACAATATAAGGCTCCGAGAACGGAATTCTTTAGATACCTCCAGATCAGACACTTTTATGAATCCCTAAACAGGCTTAACACTATTCACCTCCTATGAATCTATATGTGCTGATTATGCCAAAATTAAAGGTAGTATATCTCAGATCTACAGTTTTCTAAATGAACAGCGCCTACCAGATAAGTCCTCGGTGATGGCCAGGTGGGAAACAGAACTGGGCCAGGAATTTGCCCCAGAGGCCTGGTCTGAGATGCTGCTTAACATGCATAAATGCACACGCTCTATGTCCATTAGGGATGTGCCAAACACCCTCTGGTTCGGATCGCACCAGAACCTGCGAAGGGACCGAAAATTCTCACGAACGTTAGAACCCCATTGACATCTATGGGACTCGAATGTTCGAAATCAAAAGTGCTAATTTTAAAGGCTAATTTGCATGGTATTGTCCTAAAAAGGTATTGGGGACCCGGGTCCTGCCCCAGGGGACATATATTAACGCAAAAAAAGTTTTAAAAAACGTCAGTTTTTTCGGGAGCAGTGATTTTAATGATGCTTAAAACAAAAAAAAGTGAAATATTCCTTTAAATATCGTACCTGGGGGGTGTCTATAGTATGCCTGTAAAGTGGTGCGTGGTTCCCGTCCTTAGAACAGTCCCTGCACAAAATGACATTGCCCTATATACTCTGCAGAAATTGGGGCCTTAGGTGTTGGTGTTGCCACAACACTGTAAGCCCTCACAGGGCCCTGCTGTGAAATATTAGATCAAGAATTGTAATTACATGCCCCTGTTAAACGGCCAGAAAAATTGGGCCTTTGGTGATGGTGGTAGTGGTGCTGGTGCCACAACACTGTAAGTCCTCACAGTTACTCTTGGTGGGCGCTAAAACGGGCCCTGCTGTGAAATATTAGATCAAGAATTGTAAATTACATGCCCCTGTTGAACAGGGGCAGAAAAATTGGGCCTTAGGCACTGGTGCCACAACACTGCAACCCCTCACAGATACTCTAGTTGGAGCGCAGGAACAAGCCCTGCTGCAAAGAATTGCATCAAAAATTGTAATTACACGCCCCTGTTAAACAGGGGCTGAAAAATTGGGCCTTAGGCACTGGTGCTGATACCACAACACTGCAACCCCTCACAGATACTCTAGTTGGAGCGCAGGAATGAGCCCTGCTGCAAAGAATTGCATCAAAAATTGTAATTACACGCCCCTGTTAAACAGGGGCAGAAAAATTGGGCCTTAGGCGCTGGTGCCACAACACTGCAACCCCTCGCAGATACTCTAGTTGGAGCGCAGGAACGAGCCCTGATGCAAAGAATTGCATCAAAAATTGTAATTACACGCCCCTGTTAAACAGGGGCTGAAAAATTGGGCCTTAGGCACTGGTGCTGGTGCCACAATACTGCAACCCCTCACAGATACTCTAGTTGGAGCGCAGGAACGAGCCCTGCTGCAAAGAATTGCATCAAAAATTGTAATTACACGCCCCTGTTAAACAGTGGCAAAAAATTTGGGCCTTAGGCACTGGTGCCACAACACTGCAACCCCTCACAGATACTCTAGTTGGAGCGCAGGAACGAGCACTGCTGCAAAGAATTGCATCAAAAATTGTAATTACATGCCCCTGTTAAACAGGGGCAGAAAAATTGGGCCTTAGGCGCTGGTGCCACAACACTGCAACCCCTCGCAGATACTCTAATTGGAGCGCAGGAACGAGCCCTGATGCAAAGAATTGCATCAAAAATTGTAATTACACGCCCCTGTTAAACAGGGGCTGAAAAATTGGGCCTTAGGCACTGGTGCTGGTGCCACAACACTGCAACCCCTCACAGATACTCTTTTTGGAACGCAGAAATGAGCCCTGCTGCAAAGTATTGCATCAAAAATTGTAATTACAAGCCCCTGTTAAACAGGGGCTGAAAAATTGGGCCTTAGGCACTGGTGGTGGCACCCAGAACCAAAAATGTTCTTATAAGCTATCAGCATGATCATTGAGGAGGAAGAGGATAATTATTCAGCATAACAAGATAGTCACTCAGCATCAGCATAGGCAGTCTTTGAAGGGATCTGACATTTCAAAAAAAAATATTCGGTTACATCAGCATCAGGTGCTTGGTAGCTGGTGGTGATCCAAGACTGATTCATTTTTATGAAGGTCAGTCGATCGACCGAGTCGGTGGACAGACACACCCTGTGATCGGTTACAAAGCCTCCAGCAGCACTGAATGTGCATTCCGAAAGAACGCTGGATGCAGGACAGGCCAGTAGCTCAATTGCATACTGTGCAAGCTCTGGCCAGTGATCCATCCTCAAGACCCAGTAACCCAGAGGATTTTCGGTGGGAAAGGTGTCCAAGTCAGATCTTGCCCCTAGGTATTCCTGCACCATGTAAAACAGACGCTGGCGATGGTTGCTGGAACCGATCATACCTTGGGGCTGCGGACTAGAAAATTGTCTGAACGCATCGGTCAGATGGCCACCTTCTCCACAGCTCCTTCTTTGACTGACCGAAGCCTCAGTAACACGTTGTCCAGGAACAGGAATTTGTAACCGCCCAGTCTCTGGGAACGCATTGCACAGACCTTTCTGCAAGGCCTCCCGAAGATGTTTCATCCTCTGCTCCCCCTGCGATGGCAAGTTAAGGTCCCCAACCTTACCCTTGTAACGTGGATCAAGGAGGGTTGCCAACCAGTATTGATCCCTCTCCTTAATACCACGAATACGAGGATCCTTCCAGAGGCTTTGCAGGATCAGGGAGGCCATGCAGCGTAAGTTTGCTGAGGCATTTGGTCCGGAGTCCTCTGGGTCACTAAGGACGATATGATCTGCAGCCACCTCCTCTGTCATGAACAGGTGTGACCAGAACCATGTGATCTGTGACAGAGGACACCAAAACATATATAAGTGAAAATATAATAATTTATTAAGGAAAGTGAGTAATATAATACAACCAACTCCAATATGACACAGTGCAATAACCAACCACAGACAGAGACCCACAAATAACAACAGACAGATAAGTGCAATAAATGGGAAATACCAGGATCATAAACAATAGCCAGGCCAGGGTCATACACAGCAGATCAGCAGATGGACAGGGGATGTTCCAGAGACATAAACGTAAGCCAGGCCAAGGTCATACACAGGGAGGTCAGTAGATGGGGTATGGAACACAGGACAGGGAGAGGATGGATGGGTCAGACTGCAGGCAGGGATGCAAGGTAACAGGTGGGACAGGATAGGGTCCGAGACAGGGAGACAGGATCAGGTTCAGGGCACAGGATCAGATCGCTAGCAGGTCAGGAGGCAATGAAGAAATCAAGGCAAACATGTGAATGTTTGCCGGGTATTTATAGGCTTGCGATTGGCCTCAAGTGACACCTGATTGTAGGAGGTACTGTCTGCTCCACACTGCCAGGATCCATCCGCTGGTGGACGCCAGTACTGCGGCCCAAAGATGATATACTATTAACAGGGAAAAGCTCTCCTGACAGTTCCAAACTGCCAGGAGACACCTGCTGGTGGACCTCAGTACTGCATGCCAAATAACAGGTATTACCAGCGGATGGAACATTTCCTGACAGTACCCCCCCTCAAAGGAGCGGCCTCCGGACGCTCCAATTGCTTGTAATTGTCCATAGTCTATGGCATCAAGCAGAACAACAGATGGTGGCACAACAGGCAAAACAACAGATGGTGGCACAACAGGCAAAACAACAGGGGGTGGCACAGCAGGCAAAACAACCGGTGGTGGCACAGCAGGCAAAACAACAGGTGGTGGCACAGCAGGCAAAATAACAGGTGGCGGCACAGCAGGCAAAACAACAGGTGGTGGCACAGCAGGCAAAACAACAGGTGGTGGCACAGCAGGCAAAACAACAGGTGGTGGCACAGCAGGCATGGGCACTTCAAGCTGGGCAGCAGGCATGGGCACTTCAAGCTGGGCAGCAGGCATGGGCACTTCAAGCTGGGCAGCAGGCATGGGCACTTCAAGCTGGGCAGCAGGCATGGGCACTTCAAGCTGGGCAGCAGGCTCATCGAGCTGGGCAGCGGGCTCATCAAGCTGGGCAGAGGGCTCATCAAGCTGGGCAGAGGGCTCATCAAGCTGGAGAGCAGGCACTGGTACTTCCGGCTGGAACACTGGCACAGAGACATCAGGCTGGAGGGCAGACACCGAGACATCAGGCTGGAGGGCAGACACCGAGACATCAGGCTGGAGGGCAGACACTGAGACATCAGGCTGGAGGGCAGACACCGAGACATCAGGCTGGAGGGCAGACATCGAGACATCAGGCTGCAGGGCTGGCACCAGGTCATCAGGCTGGAGGGCTGGCACCGGGTCATCAGGCTGGAGGGCTGGCACGGGTCATCAGGCTGGAGGGCTGGCACCAGGTCATCAGGCTGGAGGGCTGGCACCGGGTCATCAGGCTGGAGGGCTGGCACCGGGACATCAGGCTGGAGGGCTAGCACCGAGACATCAGGCCAGGCAACAGGTACTAGAACTTCAGACTGGGCAGTAGGCACATCAGGCAGAACAGCAGGTGCTGGCACAACAGGCTGAACAGCAGGTGCCTCGGACTGGATAGCAGGTACTGGAACTTCAAACCGGTCAGCCGGTACTGGAACTTCAGATTGGATAGTGGGCACAGGTGCTGGCACATCAGGCAGAACAGCAGGTACTGGCACAACAGGCTGAACAGCAGGTACATCGGACTGGACAGCAGGTACTGGAACTTCAAACCGGGCAGCTGGTACTGGAACTTCAGACTGGACAGTGGGCACAGGTGCTGGCACATCAGGCAGAACAGCAGGTACTGGCACAGCAGGCTGAACAGCAGGTACATTGGACTGGATAGCAGGTACTGGAACTTCAAACCGGGCAGCTGGTACTGGAACTTCAGATTGGACAGTGGGCACAGGTGCTGGCACATCAGGCAGAACAGCAGGTACTGGCACAACAGGCTGAACAGCAGGTACATCGGACTGGATAGCAGGTACTGGAACTTCCAACCGGGCAGCTGGTACTGGAACTTCAGACTGGACAGTGGGCACAGGTGCTGGCACATCAGGCAGAACAGCAGGTACTGGCACAACAGGCTGAACAGCAGGTACATTGGACTGGATAGCAGGTACTGGAACTTCAAACCGGGCAGCTGGTACTGGAACTTCAGACTGGACGGTGGGCACAGGTGCTGGCACATTAGGCAGAACAGCAGGTGCAGTGGACTGAATAGCAGGTACTGGAACTTCAAACCGGGCAGTCGGTACTGGAACTTCAGACTGGACAGTGGGCACAGGTGCTGGCACATCAGGCGGAACAGCAGGTACTGGCACAACAGGCTGAACAGCAGGTACATTGGACTGGATAGCAGGTACTGGAACTTCAAACCGGGCAGTTGGTACTGGAACTTCAGACTGGACAGTGGGCACAGGTGCTGGCACATCAGGCAGAACAGCAGGTACTGGCACAGCAGGCTGAACAGCAGGTACATTGAACTGGATAGCAGGTACTGGAACTCCAACCGGGCAGCTGGTACTGGAACTTCAGACTGGACAGTGGGCACAGGTGCTGGCACATCAGGCAGAACAGCAGGTACTGGCACAACAGGCTGAACAGCAGGTACATCGGACTGGATAGCAGGTACTGGAACTTCAAACCGGGCAGCTGGTACTGAAACTGCAGACTGGGCAGCAGGCACAGACACTGGCACATCAGGCAGAACAGCAGGTACTGGCACAACAGACAGAACAGCAGGTACTGGCACAAAAGTAGGCATCGGAACATCAGGCTGGGCGGCACACAGGAACACATCAGGCTGGAACAGATCAGCTGTCGGGGAGGCAGGATTGGACACTGGCATGATGGTATGGGTTGGATTAGCTGGTGCGGAGGCAGGTTGGGTTACTGGCAGGATCGTCTTGGTTGGAAAAAACTTTCATTTTTTCTTTGGCTTAGCCACTGAAGCTCTGTAGGTGAGGGGTACAGCAGACTGGAAAGGAGGATTGGAATATGGCAGAGAAGAGGTAACAGTAGCTGGAGGAAGTTCCTGTGGGTTTGTGGACAGCTGAGAAGAGGCAGGTGGGTTGAATGCAGGATAGGTGCAGCGGGTAGGGACAGGGTATCGATATTTGGTGGGAAGCAGGGTATATTGGGCCGAAACGGAGGTTGCCATGGGTGAAGGGAAAAAAGACTCCTGGGCAGGCAGGTGTCTAATAGCAGGTCTGGGTTGTGCAGAGCTGACCGAAGCTGGAAATAATAAGTCTGACCATGCCTGTAGTACAGGTTGAACAAACGTGGGTTCACATACTGCCTGTCTAACCAGGGACTGCACCGAATCTATACAATCCACTAGCACCTGTTTAGGACAAGCTGAATAATGCTCCAGAAAGTATACAGCATCATCCTCCAACAGCCACACCAGAGACTCCACCTGATCACTACTGAAGGGGGGAGAAAAATCATCACTTCCTTTAGAACTGCTAGACAAGGCTAGCTCAGCACACACCTGTATCAGGGGCTGAACGTTTTCAAACAGTAATCTACCCTGATCAACCAGAGAATGGGCCAGACGGATACACTCCAGGAGCTGATCGCTGGCCCACTCTTTCAATACCAGACGACAGTAATTGTTATCCTCCAACACCAGTGAGGCAAGGAGAACAACTGTTTCTGATTGCATTTTAACAGCACTACAATGGTTCCTCTGTGCAGTCACTTCTGGTCAGAGATGGCCTTGATTTACTGTCATGAACAGGTGTGACCAGAACCATGTGATCTGTGACAGAGGACACCAAAACATATATAAGTGAAAATATAATAATTTATTAAGGAAAGTGAGTAATATAATACAACCAACTCCAATATAACACAGTGCAATAACCAACCACAGACAGAGACCCACAAATAACAACAGACAGATAAGTGCAATAAATGGGAAATACCAGGATCATAAACAATAGCCAGGCCAGGGTCATACACAGCAGATCAGTAGATGGACAGGGGATGTTCCAGAGACATAAACGTAAGCCAGGCCAAGGTCATACACAGGGAGGTCAGTAGATGGGGTATGGAACACAGGACAGGGAGAGGATGGATGGGTCAGACTGCAGGCAGGGATGCAAGGTAACAGGTGGGACAGGATAGGGTCCGAGACAGGGAGACAGGATCAGGTTCAGGGCACAGGATCAGATCGCTAGCAGGTCAGGAGGCAATGAAGAAATCAAGGCAAACATGTGAATGTTTGCCGGGTATTTATAGGCTTGCGATTGGCCTCAAGTGACACCTGATTGTAGGAGGTACTGTCTGCTCCACACTGCCAGGATCCATCCGCTGGTGGACGCCAGTACTTCGGCCCAAAGATGATATACTATTAACAGGGAAAAGCTCTCCTGACAGTTCCAAACTGCCAGGAGACACCTGCTGGTGGACCTCAGTACTGCATGCCAAATATCAGGTATTTCCTGACATCCTCCCAGCCACGTACAAGTCCATGGGTTTCTTGGGACTGTAAATGATCCCTTAAAGACTGCTGCTGATGCTGAGTGCCAGGCTCCACCTCCATGCTGACACAATACTCCTCCTCCTCTTCCTGTGTGATCGGCGGGCACGCAGGAACACTGTCTGGATAAAGGGGGCCTTGAGAGCTAAGGAAGTCCTCCTCTTCCTGCCTCTGTTCTGCCTCAAGTGCCCTGTCCATTATTCCACGCAGCGTGTGCTCCAACAGGTGGACAAGGGGGACAGTGTCACTGATGCATGCACTGTCACTGCTCACCATCCTCGTGGCCTCCTAAAATGGTGACAGGACAGTGCATGCATCCCTGATCATGGCCCACTAGCGTGGGGAAAAAACCAAGCTCCCCTGACCCTGCCCTGGTGCCATAGCCGCACAGGTACTCATTGATGGCCCTCTGCTGCATGTGCAGCCACTGCAGCATGGCCAAGGTTGAGTTCCACCTGGTGGGCATGTCACAGATTAGGCGGTTCTTGGGCAGGTTAAATTCCTTTTGGAGGTTTGCCAGCCGAGCACTGGCATTATATGACCGGCGGAAATGCACACAGACTTTCCTGGCCTGCCTCAGGACATCCTGTAAGCCCAGGTACCTGCCCAAGAACCACTGCACCACCAAGTTAAGGACGTGAGCCAAACAGGGTACATGGGTCATTTGTCCCTGTCGGAGGGCGGAGAGGAGGTTAGTGCCATTGTTGCAAACCACCATTCCTGCCTTAAGTTGGTGTGGCGTAAACCACCTCTGAACCTGCCCCTGCAGAGCTGACAGAACCAGTGTGGCTCCTGTCCCCCAAGCACACCAGCTCAAGCACCCCATGGCATCTTTTGGCCTGCGTACTTGCGTAGTCCCTTGAACGGCTACGGAGCACCGCTGGTTCCGAGGACAAAGCACAGGAAGAGGCCATGGAGGAAGAAGAAGAGGAGGGGGTGGAGGAGAGAGGTGTTTCAGAATCACTAGTAGTGGCATTTTGGAGGCGTGGTGGCGGAACAACCTCCAACACTACTGTACCTTGTCCTGCATCCTTCCCAGCTGCCAGCAGAGTCACCCAATGTGCCGTGAATCTTAGGTAACATCCCTGTCCATGCCTGCTGGACCATGAGTCAGCGGTAATATGCACCTTACCGCTGACCGCCCTGTCCAGCGAGGCCAAGACATTGCCTTCCACATGCCGATAGAGAGCCGGAATCGCCTTCCGTGAGAAAAAGTGGCATTTGGGAACCTGCCACTGAGGAACCGCACATTCCACAAACTCACGGTAGGGGGCAGAGTCTACCAACTGAAAAGGTAGCAGTTGAAGTGCTAGCAATTTTGCCAAGCTAGCATTCAACCGCTGGGCATGTGGATGGCTGGGAGCGAACTTCTTTCTGCGGTGCAGCAGCTGGGGCAGGGAAATTTGCCTGGTACAATCTGACGTTGGTGTACCGATAGCAGATTGCCCGCACGTACTTGGCTGTGACACACCTAATTCTACACCTTCATTCCTCTCAGTGCAGGTCTCACAGAGGACTGAAGGTATAGTGGGGTTGGAGATCCCAGCTGATGAGGAGCAAGGAGAGGTCCTCTTTGTTCTTTGGTGTGGGTCTTTTAGGTACGCTTGCCAACGAACTGCATGGCAGGTCAACATATATCTGGTCAAGCATGTGGTGCCCAAGCAGGAGATGTTTTGGCCACGCGAGATACGCTTGAGACATATGTTGCAAATAGTAGCAGTGCGATCTGATGCACTCATCTCAAAAAAGGCCCACACCAAAGAACTTTTGGAATAATGCGCAGAGACAGCAGCGCCCTGCACATGTGGAGCTCTGAGGTGTGATGCAGTCAGTGTGCTGCCCTTAGGCTGGCTCCTGGAGGGCATTCTGCCTTGTTGGTGATGTGTCTCCTCCTCTTCTTTCCTATCAGGCACCCACGTTGAGTCAGTGACCTCATCATCCCCTCCCTCCTCATCCCTGGAGCAAACCTGGCAGTATGCTGCAGCAGGGGGAACATGACTGCCAGATTGCTGTCCTTCTTGGGCACCCCCTCTGTCCGTGCTCAAGTTACTGCCTTCATCTAGCTCAGTATCATTATCAGAGCCTTCAAAACGCTGGGTATCCTCCTGGAGCATGTACCCAACACTGTGGTCAAACAGTTCGAGGGACTCCTCAGGAGGACATGGTGGGGCTAGGGAAGGAGTCACTGATCCCATTGAGCTGAGGGAAGAGGCCGCATTGGCAGCTGCTTTGCCAGACCCTGAGCCTGGGTGAGAGAGGATGAGGAGGATGAGGACGGCTTGGTCATCCGCTCGACCAAGTCTTCTGCATGTTGCGGCTCAACACCGCCAGCTGCCGAAAAAAAGGCCAAGCGTGTCCCACGGCCACGTGCTGATGAGGATGCACCGTGTCCATGACCAGCACTGTTGCCTCTAGACACAGAGCCTGCTTGCCCTCTTTTATTGGCTTGTGACCGTCTGCCTCTCCTTGTTGGCCTTCCAGACATACTTTTGGCCTGCAGTGAGCTGCACAAAGCTGGTATATATATATATATATATATATATATATATATATATATATATATATATATATATATAATTATACCGATTATACTGCAGCTAGCAGAATGAACTGCCTGCCTGTAGTATTATTAGTATGGTAACCCCTGCACTTGTCTTCAGGTAGCTATAATGTAGGTGCAACTGTGCAGGGTACACAGTACAGTAACTGGAAATACGTCAAGAGCCTACACAAGCACCTGGCTGCAGGTAGCTATACTGTAGGTGAGACTGTGCGTGGTACACAGTAGAGTAACTGGAAATACTTCAATGAGCCTACACAAGCACCTGGCAGCAGGTTGCTATACTGTAGGTCAGACTGTGCAGGGTACACAGTAAAGTAGCTGGAAATACTTCAATGAGCCTACACAAGCAACTGGCTGCAGGTTGCTATACTGTAGGTTAGACTGTGCAGGGTACACAGTACAGTATCTGGAAATACTTCAATGAGCCTACACAAGCACCTGGCTGCAGGTTGCTATACTGTAAGTCAGACTGTGCAGGGTACACAGTAAAGTAGCTGGAAATACTTCAATGAGCCTACACAAACACCTGACTACAGTTTGGTATATTGTAGGTCAGACTGTGCAGGGTACACAGTACAGTAGCTGGAAATACTTCAATGAGCCTACACAAGCACCTGGCTGCAGGTTGCTATACTGTAGGTCAGACTGTGCAGGGTACACAGTACAGTAGCTGGAAATAATTCAATGAGCCTACAAAAGCAACTGGGTGCAGGTTGCTATACTGTAGGTCAGACTGTGCAGGGTACACAGTAAAGTAGCTGAAAATACTTCAATGAGCCTACACAAGCACCTGGCTACAGGTTGCTATACTGTAGGTCAGACTGTGCAGTGTACACAGTACAGTAGCTGGAAATACTTCAATGAGCCTACACAAGCACCTGGCTGCAGGTTGCTATACTGTAGGTCAGACTGTGCAGGGTACACATTAATGTAGCTGGAAATACTTCAATGAGCCTACACAAGCAACTGGCTACAGGTTGCTATACTGTAGGTGAGACTGTGCAGGGTACACAGTACAGTAGCTGGAAATACTTCAATGTGCCTACACAAGCCCCCGACTACAGGTTGCTATACTTTAGGTCAGACTGTGCAGGGTACACAGTACAGTAGCTGGAAATACTTCAATGAGCCTACACAAGCACTTGGCTACAGGTTGCTATACTGTAGGTCAGACTGTGCAGGGTACACAGTACAGTAGCTGGAAATACTTCAATGAGCCTACACAAGCACCTGGCTACAGGTTGCCATACTGTAGGTCAGACTGTGCAGGATACAAAGTACAGTAGCTGGAAATACTGTAAAAACACCTGCCGGCCTGTCAGTATATTAGGAAGAGAAGAACAGGATCTAGCTAAACTGAATACAGTGTGTATATATATATATATATATATATATATATATATATATATATATATATATATATATATATATATATATACAACACCTGGGATGCATATATATACACAATACACTGTAACTGCAGCTAACTGATTCGGCCTGCCTACTCTATCTAACTTAAATCAAATGACACTGTCTGTCTCTCTCTATCTCTGAACGCTGGAACACACTACACAGGGCCGCCGTGCAGGCGGCCTTATATAGTGTGGGGCATGTACTAAACCCCCTAAACCAAAATTGGCCAAAGCCTCCTTGGCTTTGGCCAATTACGGCTCTCTGTTCAGACGGCGCTGTGATTGACCAAGCATGCGGGTCATAGTGCATGCTTGGCCAGTCATCAGCCAGCAATGCACTGCAATGCCGCAGTGAATTATGGGCCGTGACGTGCCACTCGAATTTGGCGCGAACGGCCCATATCGTTCGTAATTTGTCGAACGATCGAACAGGCAATGTTTGAGTCGAACATGTGTTCGATTCGAACACAAAGCTCATCCCTAATGTCCATCAAAGAAATGGTAGTGAAACTCCATACTGGATGGTATCTGACCCCTAGTAGGGTGCATATGTTTTACCCTACAGTCCCAGATGCCTGCTTTAGGGGCTGTCACACTGGCGGAACACTTCTCCACACCTTTTGGAGCTGTCCGGCTCTCCAACCACTGAAGGCGGTGATTGGTTTTCGGGGTCTTGTACATGGCTAGGCCCCCAAAAAGTCTCACACATGTGGTATCTTCATACTCAGGAGAAGCAGAAGAATGTTTTTTGGGGTGTAATTTCACATATGCCCATGGCATGTTTGAGAAATATATCATTTAGTGACAACTTTGTGCAAAAAAAAAAAGTTTGTAATTTTCCAGCAACTTGTGGCAAAATATAAAATATTCCATGTACTCAACATGCCTCTCAGCAAATAGCTTGGGGTGTCTACTTTCCAAAATGGGGTCATTTGGGGGGGTTTGTGCTATCTTGGCATTTTATGGCCTTCAAAACTGTGATAGGTAGTGAGGAGTGAAATAAAAAATGTACGCCCTTAGAAATCCTGAAGGCGGTGCTTGGTTTTCGGGGTCCTGTACACGGCTAGGCTCCCAAGAAGGCTCACACATGTGGTATTCCCATACACAGGTGAAGCAGCAGAATGTATTTTGGGGTGCAATTCCACATATAACCATGGCATGTGTGAGGAATATATCATTTAGTGACAACTTTGTGTAATTTTATTTATTTTTTGGCATTTTTTAATCACTTGTGACAAAAAAATAAAATATTCAATGGGCTCAACATGCCTCTCAGCAATTTCCTTGGGGTGTCTACTTTCCAAAATGGGGTCATTTGAGGGGGAGGGGTTGTACTGCCCTGTCATTTTAGCACCTCAAGAAATGAGATAGGCAGTCATAAACTAAAAGCTGCGTAAATTACAGAAAATGTACCCTAGTTTGTAGACGCATTAATTTTCGCAAACCAAGAAATATAGGCTTATTGACATTTTTTTTACCAAAGAAGACATGTGGCTGAATACATTTTGGCCTAAATGTATGAAAATTGAGTTTATTGGATTTTTTTTATAACAAAAAGTAGAAAATATATATTGTTTTCTACATTTTTGTTTTTTTCTGTTTATATAGCAAAAAATAAAAATCGCAGAGGCAATCAAATACCATTAAAAAAAAGATCTATTTGTGGGAAAAAAAGGACGCAAATTTTGTTTGGGTACCGCATTGCATGACCGCGCAATTACCAGTTAAAGCAGATCAGTGCCAAATTGTAAAAGGTACTCTGGTCATTGAGGGGCCATTTCTTCCTGGGGCTTAAGTGGTTAAAATCCTTGTAATGTACATTGATCACCCAGAGGGGAATGTTTTTTTCCCAACAAAAGTTGAGTTACTCTTTAAAGCCTTGGAAGCTGGCTATACACTAGAAGATTTGTGAATGAATGTTCATACAAATATTCATTGCTCTATAAAACAAACTAGAATATTCTAAATGAAAATCTAGACTTGTTCAACATGTGTTAAAATATGGGATCTTTGGATTACTATACAAAGAATCTTTGATGCCTACATTCCTCTGTCTTCTAACTTATGTCTCCATTAAATCAATTCTCAATTATCCTTCTTCCCCTCTAATTTACCTGTTCCTTCATTATTAAATGAATCCTATTACTTACAATGGCACTGTTTATTTCCTTGTCAAAAGAAGTTTATTGAGTATACAATATTATAAAGATACATAAAGTAAGTTTACAAGGATCTATAAAGTAAGCTCATTGTTTTACAGTAGGGTTTATATAGGTAAATATCATGAAATTTCAAATATTAAACCTTGGGTTCACGTAAACCTAAATTAAAGATATATATCATTTCCTTAGTTACTTTTGTAGGTATTTAAATGATTTATACCTACTATACATATTGTTTACAGGTAGAGTGTATATAGGTCAAATAAATTCTGATAATGAGCTTTAATCGTAAGGTGGAGAAAAGGAAAGAGAAAGAAGAAAAAGGGTAGAAAGGAAGAGGTATGGTCCACAAGGTTGTCCCGCTCGTCAGTTTATTACTCTTTTTAGTTCTCTTTGAAGCCTTAGAATGGGTGTCTCTGTAAGTCATTTAATCTGCTACCATGGCAACAGGACAGAGTCATTGAAATTTGACAGGAACTGTTGTTTTATCCAAGGATGCCAAAGTTTTTCAAATTTTGGAATTTGATTTTGACTGATGGCTACCATCTTAGCATGGGACATTGTATTATTCATTCTGTGAATTGTTTCTGCTAGTACCAATGTAGGAGATTTCCATGCCTTGGCCACTGTTTGTTTTGCAGCCGTTATTAGTTGAATCATAAGTTTGAATTGAGAGAGTGTTAACCATTGCGGTTTTAGATTAAGTAAAGTTATATATGGATCTGGTTGTATTATTTTTTTTAAATATTTTAGATGCAATCACGAAGACTTCCTTCCAGAAGGTTTGGATTACTGGGCACGTCCACCATATGTGTAAATGTGTGCCTATTTCTGGGCATCCTCGAAAACAAAGAGCTGAGTTATTAGGTGAATATTTTGCCACTCTAGCGGGTACAAGGTACCAGCGAGTTAGGACTTTATAATTTGTCTCCAGTGCTAAGATGTTGGGTGAAGATGACTTAGATGTGAGCCATATGTTAGACCAGTCCGTGTCTTCTAAAGTTCGTCCCAGGTCCTCCTCCCACCTCTGAACGTAAGAGGGTCTATTAAGATTTACTACTCCATATAATTGATTATAAAGTGATGAAATTGTACCTTTAGCAAATGGATCTTTTGTACAGATTGATTAAAAAATGGATAATTGGGATAATGGTGTATCCCCCTTTAGGAATGGTGTATATAAATTTTTGATTTGGAGATATCTAAATATCTCAGAGTTTGGTAGATCATATTTTTCTCTAAGCGATGGGAATGAAAGGAATGATTTAGATGCTATGAAGTCATTTAGTGTCTGAATGCCTGATGTTGTCCAAGCTTTAAAAGAATTTGGGTAGATCCATGCCGGATAAAAGGCCGGATTTCTGATAAAAGAAAGGAGAGGATTGTGTGGAGATTGTAACTGATATTTGGTTTTTAGTTTATCCCAGAGAGATAAGAAGTGTTTAGTTATGGGATTATAAATTTTAAAGCGGTCTTTAGGATCAAGCCATAACAAGTTTGATATTAATAGAGGGTCATTTTCTGAAGCCTCTATAAATACCCATAATGGGATTTCCTGTTTTGCATGGTATTTGGACAGACTGGCCAAATGTGCTGCTCTGTAGTAGTTAGTAAAATTAGGGTATCCCAGGCCTCCTTTATTTTTGGGAAGATGTAGTGTGTGTATAGGTATACGTGGTTTAGAAGAGCCCCATATAAACGAAGTTGCTCTTTTTTGTACTATTCTCAAAAAATAGGAAGGAATTGGAATAGGGAGGACTCTGAATAGATAAAGCAATTTGGGTAGAATAGTAATTTTGATTGCATTAATCTTCCCTATCCAGGATAAAGGAAGTTGCGACCATTGTTTTATTAGATTTGTGATCTGTCTTAATACAGGAGGATAATTGGTTGAGAATAAGTCAGAATGAGATGCTGTTAAATGAATTCCAAGATATGGGATTGATTTTTCTGCCCATGTGAATGGGAGTGCAGCCCTAGCCGGGATCAATTCCATGTTTGTGAGTGAAATATTAAGCACTAGGCATTTCTTAGGATTAATCATAAGGCCGGATAGGGCTGCAAATCCATCAAGAGCTGGTATTAAGTTAGGACCAGAGACCTGTGGTGATGATAGAAAAAGTAATATATAATAATATATAATATATAATATATTATTATAATATTATAATAATATAATGCAAATATACATAATTTGTGTGTAATACCTCCTACTTCAATGCCAGTTATAGTTTGGTTTGTTCTGATGTATTGGGCCATGGGTTCGAGTATAAGGGCAAATAATAAGGGAGATAATGGGCAACCCTGTCGGGTACCTCTTTCGATATTAAAGGCATCAGATTTGTATCCAGCATATTTTATATAGGCTTTGGGTTTATTATATAATGCTTTGATCCATGTTAAAAAGTGGGGTCCAAAACCCCATTTTTGTAATGAATATTGCATATATTGCCAGGATACTGTGTCAAATGCCCTCTTAATATCGAGAGATAGAAAACATAAAGGGATTTTCAGTTTTTTAGCAATATGTGCCAATAACACTGCCCTGCGTATATTATCGCCTGTCTATTTGGCATGAAGCCTACTTGATCTCTATGTATTAATTTTCCTATAATGCTATTGCGGCGTTTTGCTATTATTTTTGCTAATAATTTAATATCAAGGTTTAACAGAGAGATAGGCTGATAATTCACACAGGAAGTATCATCAGAAAGGGGTTTTGGGATCATACAAACAATTGCCATTAGTGTTTCTTGCCGAAAAGAATGTCCTTCTAGAAGTTTGTTAAAAGTTTCAGTGAGAATGGGAGAGAGTATTTCTGAGAATGTTTTATAGTATAAAGTCGAGCAGCCGTCTGGGCCTGGTCTTTTGTTAAGTTTTAGGTCTTTTATGGCGTTAGCAACTTCATCTATAGTTATAGGCTCATCCAAACTGCTTTTTTGATTCTGAGACAACTCAGGTAAGGTTATTTTTGAGAAGAAGGATTCAGCCTCTGTAGGATTAAATTCATTGTTTGTCTTGTATAAAGTTGCGAGATCTGAGTGAAATTTATGCACTATTTTAACTGGATTACAAGTATAAACATTTTTTGATAATTTCAAACGTATTGGTTTGAAAGATTTGTTAGTTGAATTTAATGCCCGAGCCAAATATGTACCTGTTTTGTTTGTATTCATGTAGAAATTGTGTTTGGAGCGTTTGAGGGATTTATCAACTGACTCAGTGAGAAATAGATCGTATTCCAATCTAGATTTTTCCAGATGAGATTTTGTACTCTGAGATGGATTATCTTGGAATGATATGTAGGCTGCATTAAAACTGAGTTCTAGTTTTTTTGCTAGATTTTTGCGTTCCCGTTTAAATAGTGCCATTTGTCTTTGTATTGTACCACGCAAGACAGGCTTATGAGCTTTCCACAGTGTTATTGGGGAAATGTCTGTTGTATTATTAATTGATATGTATTCCTTTAAAGCTTGTTCAATGGCCATCTGATGTAGTGGGTGTTTGAGCATTATGTCCGGTAAGTACCATGTTGGGTTATGCGCTTTTGGTATGGCTGAGGCTATAGTAGTGTATACTGCATTATGGTCAGACCACGGAATCGGAATTATATCTGATGCAATAATTTCTGGTATAATTCCTATTGTTAGAAAAATATGATCTATTCTGGTGAAGGTTTGATGAGGGTGCGAGAAATAAGTGAATTTCTTTTTCATTGGATTACTTTCTCTCCACGAATCTACCAGATTGTATTTGGAAAGAAGTTGAGAAAAAGGTAATCTAGAGGTTATTTTGGATGGTGTAAAAGGTGATTTATCTATAAATGGGAGGAGGACCTGGTTCGAATCCCCGCACATTATCACTGTTCCTATTTTGTGTGTATTAATCACTTGTAATATATGTGAGAGGAATGGTGTAGGTTGTTTGTTAGGAGCGTAGTAGGAAATCACCGTGATTGCTGTATCCATTATATAACCCATGAGTATCAGGTATCTACCTTCTGGGTCTTTAATTTCTGATGATAAGGTGAATGGTGTGGATCGGTGAAATGCAATTAGAGTACCCCTTTGTTTGGTACAGGCAGAAGCCGTGTAAATTTGTTGATAAAAAGGAGAAATATATTTTGGAGTAGAATCTTTGGTGAAGTGTGTTTCTTGGAGGCATACTATGTGAGCCTTCTTGTTATGGAAAGTACGGAAGGCTTTGGTCCTTTTTTGAGGGACATTTATTCCCTGAACATTCAGGGAAAGTATATTCAGTGGTGCCATGGCAACAGATCAAATAGTTTTGACTTACTTTTTGTTATGCAGAGCTGACTGCGCAGATCAACCTGTGTGGACTGAAGAGATGAAAAGATAGAAAACAAACCAGTGAATTCTGGAGTAAAGCGTAAACAAAAAACATATGAGATTAGATGATACATTGTATAAATTATTTTTTGCAAGTAATCACAATTTACCCGTGAAAGAGAATAAATATCTCTCTCAGAGGAATAAGTGCCTTCGTCACACTCCCACATAATATGGTTGGGAGAATGAGGAGGGCTAATGGGGGTACACGGATCTTCCGCTTACAGGAGAGAAGTGCTATGTCAAAAGACATCAAAATGATGATTCATTAATTGGAGTGCAGAATATAGTTTTTGTTGAAATTATTTATTCCAGGGTGGTTGTATATGGTTAGTCTTGCCCTAGGCTAAATAATTCAGTTAGAAAGGTACTGTTAATAACTTTGGTATTGATGAAGATAGTTTGAATTATTTTGGGATTTTAACCCTTTTAGAGTAAACAATTACATATTTTATTCATATGTAACTGTTTAGATATGTTAACTCATAAAATTGAGGTTGTATTGCTTCAGATTAGAATAAACAAAAACATAGTTCTAGGAACTAGTTAGGTAATAATATATTTGTTTTAAGAAAAGAAAGAAAAAGCTTCCATTACTTCTGGATTATTGAACATATTTGTCCTAAAAACTAATAAATCTATTGTTATTACCTGAAAATATATAACTGAACAAGAATTTCCTTATTTCACTTATATATTCTAAGGCTATATGAATCAGAAATAATAAGAAATATAACTGGAATGTAACATGATCCCACACAGTGTGTGACTATCAGAATGCAGTTACATTCAGTTATAAATACAGGTTTTTTATAGAGAACCATCTCTTAGTATAATAAATGAAGAGATATCAGGAATTAGGATGTCAGTCCATTGAATCTTCTTGGTCCATGGATGATGTGGCATAACGGCCTCTTTTGTGAGAATGATGATTCCCATTTTGTTCTGAAATTTTCTGGGTGCTGCCTGAAGGTGAAGATGATGCCATTCTTCTGCGTGTGGGAGAGTTGCTGCTTGTGGGTTCTGTCAGATTTAATTTTAAAAGGGTTTGTTGTAGTTCATCTGCTGATCTGCTTCTGTAAATTGTACCTAGGTAGTTAAATCTGACTGAAAAGGGGAAGCCCCATTGATACATAATGTTGTGGCGTTGCAGTTCCAGTATTTGGGGTTTCATGGATCGTCTTTTAGTAATAGTAAGTTGGGATAGGTCAGCAAAAATTTGATAATTGTGTCCTTGAAAAATAAGTTCCTTTTTTTCTCTTGCAGCAATTAGTATTTGTTCTTTCGTTCTGTAATAATGAAATTTTGTGATTATATCACGTGGGGGTCCATCTTTCTTTTTGGCTTTAAGGGCTCTGTGTACTCTGTCCAGTTCTAAACGTTCAATAGGGATATCTGGCTTTAGTTCTTGTAATAGAGCAGTAATAGTAGATTGCAGGTCTGTCACAGTTTCAGGTATTCCCCTTATGCGCAAGTTTGAACGTCTGGCTCTATTTTCGTAATCTTCGAGCTTAGTTTGAAGTATTAAATTCTCTTCTTTTAATTGTTCCAATTCTGTTATATTTTCTTGGGTTGTAATTTCAATTTCATCCATTTTTATTTCTAAGGCTGCGGTGCGGTTTCCCAGCTCTCTTATTTCTTTGGTTAGGCTGTTTGTTATTTGGTCTGAGGTTTGTTTTAAAGCTTTATGAAGCATCTTTTCAAATTGTAATAATATTACTGGGGATGCTGAGGAGGCTTGTGGAGAAGTTTGTGAGAGGATTTGTTCTGTATCTGACTCAAATGGAGAGTCTTGCTGTGACATTTTCTGTCTGTGAGAGCGCCCTGATGCTGTATATTGTGAGGTGACTGGAGCTGCTTTAGTTGCAGTGACTGCCTGTGAGCTCTTTGTGAGGTGATTTTTATTTCTGCCACGGCTTCCTCCCAGTACCATATTTCCTGCCCAAACTTTCACAGTTTGTTCCCTGGGGCAAAAAGGTTCAAATGGATACCTTTTGAGCCTGCAGGCTCCGCTTTGTCCTTCTCTTCTCTCCTCAGCGGTGCAGAGCTCTAACAATGCATGTCTGCTCCGCTAGGCTCCGCCCATGCACCCTCGGCACTGTTTATTTCAACTACAATCCTTAAATGCTCCTATAACCACTGGCCTATACCGTGGTCACTGTTCAAGCTTATTTTATGTATTTATTCCCTTTTCAGGAACAACTAGTTCAAATAAAGTTACTTATATCATTAGGGGACCTATTTATGTATAAAAAAAAAATCTGCAGAAAAGATGTGATCCAACAAGCGAACAACTATTGTCACAAGCTAAACACCTAGTTACATTTTTCAAGAGAGTAAAAGTTAAAACCTAATTGGTCACTTTGGTTAAAGTGTATATCAAGGCAAACTAACAATAACAAAAAACGTGTACAGTGCAGCACAGTACATCTCATACATGCATACATACATACACTCATACATTTCCCTATGTTTTATTTTTTATTTTTTTAAGACCCTGCAAGTAAAGAACAATACCTGTTCATCTACTAGAAATGTACACACAGCATTTTTGTGGTCTGAGTGGTGTCAGCCCTCCCCAGTTCAATTGTCTTTTGCCAGATTACTCAAATCCTTCTACTCCCTTCATCTATAAAGCATAGAAGAGTTCTGTAGTGCAAATATAAGAACTAGCGGGGCAAATTACCTTGCTTGAGATAACATAGGAAGTGTGTACAGGACACAAGACAACTCTGACATGATTAACAGAGTTTTTGCACTTACCCAACAGATGAAACAAAAGACCTTCAATAAAAAATTTGAACAGCTGAAAAAGGGAGCAAAAAATGAAGTTCATTGTTATGGTTTACATCAGTGGTTCTCAACTCCAGTCCTCAGGACCCACCAACAGGCCAGGTTTGCAAGATAGCTGAAATACATCACAGGTGATATCACTTGCTGCTCAGTGATTGCAGTCTTCTAGTCTGCATCTCCCCAAGGTAATACATGAAATCTGGCCTGTTGGTGGGTCCCGAGGACTGGAGTTGAGAACCACTGGTTTACATACTTTAAGTTCTTCACTTAAGAGCTTGTGGGCAGGGCTTTCTGCTCCCATGTGGCGTACCCGGAGATAGCATTCACTAGTGCCCAAAGGAGGCTGTGCCTTAATACAAATGTGATATTTAAGGCAACACTCCATCCTAAAGGTGACACTACTCCACATCAACATTAAAATGTAACCCTTGTAATTTGTGGCACAGTTCATCAATGCTGTATGCTCTGCACACTGTGGAGAACAGTTCAAATTATGCTTCTCCTCTATTTTGTACAGCATTTCTGAGCAGGTAGTGCTGAATCTGCACTGGACTCCACCAGCCCAGCCACCTCACTCCCAGTGACATTAATCTGTATGTTACACTTAGATACTAGTAAACTGAACTCTTTGATATATCCCAAACTTATCAACCCCTGAGGCCTCACTCCATCTTCTGTGACTTCCAAGCTGGGTTTCTAATATGAGCTGTGCTATGATGTCAGATTCATTATTGGGGTTCCAATCGCTAGGGAAGGAGCCAGGCTCACAAGATCCTGCACTACCAGGGCCTTCCAGCACCTTTGCCAAGTCACTGCTTCCCAAATGGCTGGCTAATTATGCACTTGACACTAGTATTGTAGTCATTAGGAAAGGCAAGATAGCCTCCTCCAAATACCTTCATTGCATGTTTAGACATTCATACTGCATCTTCTATAGCTCAACCTGTCCCCCTTAATAAGCCTTGTTCTTGTGATACGCCATGCATGCACCCTTTTGAATAACTTTAGACCAGAAAGACTATTCAAAACTTAACTTTACTAGAAAGCTTCTCAGCTATTAGATTATCTTCCATACGGATATCTCCATGTGTTCCTCTCTTACTGCAACAAAACATCAGGCTGCCCCCCTTAGACATCATAGCTTGTAGTTTAAAGTCCCTTAGAACAAGAGTTCTAGTAATTGTGTCCATCTTCAATACCCCCACACAGAACACATTAGGGAAACGGTGGTGAGGTAGAGGGTTGTCTCACATAACACAGTGATCTCCTTTTGCCAATCCCATGCACAGAATCTCCAAATTAGTTGCCTCCCCTTGTATTTATAGCCAGCCACTAGAGGCAGCGCTACGAACTCCCGGGAGTCTGCAACATATTAACCTCTACCTAACCCAAGGGCAACATTCAGTAACTCACGTTATACAACAGAATCACAGCACTGACACTGAAGAAAGATGGGAAAGAATAATAACTCAGAAACTTAAAAGTGGATACCTACTTAAAAGCTTTCTTCTCTACTGCTTTATAATACAACCCATAGTTTGTTTCACAAAGAATATACTATAATAATTCAGGAAAGTGTAGCTATATACCAGAACCATGAAACAATTATTAATCTAATACAGATATTGTTTTACCTTTCATTTAGAGATCCTACAATGGAATTTCAGTACAATTTCATTTATGTAATATACTTAATAATATGGATTGATTGCTGTTTTTTTGTAGTGTCATGGTTTAAATGGCTTTGTTTTATGAGAATTCTAGTTTATCCAGATGAAGAGCAGTTAATAGAGCAGAGGAAGGCAGGAGAAATCTGAGCAATGTCACATTTATCGCGCTCCGACAAATACAACATGTAGTGAAATTGTTACATGAAAGAGAGTAGGCATCTGTTACTCCAAGGGCGGGGAATAGGAGGCAGCTGTCAGCTAGAGAGTTAGTAAGATTCTCAGTGTGGACTGGGCAGCTGCAGCTATACATTCTGCATGCCAAGCACAGCTAGTCCTTGGAAAGAGTCCCTGTTTTTTTAAGCAATTTTGTATTTGCTGTAAAATGTTTAAGAACATCTGCCACTTTATCCTTACCAAGAAAATGCCATACTTCAGGAAATTTCTAAACATTAACATGTTGGTACTTTGTTAACAAAAGGTTTAATTTACTGTATAGCACACAATTTAAAGTTTTTCTCTCTGCCTGAGGAAATATCAGTGTTATAGAATAAAGTCCAACTCAAACGAAATTTTTTTTTTTGGTTGTGGTTAGGGTGGAGAAGGGTTAAAACCTAGGTTTTCATTGCTGATGGTGTCCCTCTTGGGGAAATTTCTCTTCACTTCCTCTCTTGGTGACCATATAGGAAATTAAGAGACACACAGAGCAAAACAATCACGACAGACTTCCTCACCTTTCCCAGTGTCACTTAAACATTTTTTTTTTGTAAAGAGAATTTGTGCAATTCCATGGTATCCAAAAACAATTACAAATGAGGAAAACAAAACTCCATTAGCTGCAAAAACAACAATTAAAACCTGACAGAGGCTCTAACCTTTATTTATTTGGACAAATATTAAAAGAAAACTCTTTGGCTGGAGTTGAGTTTAAAATGAATGCTCAAATCAGTTTTACAATTTACTGATTTGAGCCATATCCTCTTGTGGGTCACAGGAGTTTACTTAGTTATGCTTTCCTGTGACCCAGAATAAAGTGGGCCATAGATGGTATGAATCTTGATCAGTTCAGCAGGGAGCGGCTGAGATTTGAAACATGTATGGGCAGGCTGAATGTACCCAAGTCGATTCAGTGATCGACTTGGGTACAACCCGCATGTTGGATTTTCATGTGATTATTGACAGTGGCTATAGCCGCTAGCAATAATCACTTTCTGTTCTCCCGGCTGGGATGGCTCCCCACACCTTCCGCAAGGAGAACATAATAGCTCCACTGGAAGGATTCCCCCATCAACACTGACTGTGTTGATGAGGGAATTGAGTGTTTTTCTTTCCTGCAACCATTGGTTTTACCACACCATCTATGGCAGGCTTAAGCCAATGTCACAGAACAGCTCTAGGCTCTGAAAGGAGCCTGAAAATATGGGCACCCATCTGCCTGATTGACAGCTAGCTCCAGCTCTCAGCACGTGGCTGAGAGCCAAAGTCAGCTATACCTGCCCCTCTCCAGCCCGGTGCTCCAGTGAGTGTTGGGGGGGGCAGAGTGGAGAGCCGTGACCGATAGTTGCTGGTCTCTGCTCTGCTAAGACCGAGAACTCAGAGATCAGTGGTCAAGTGATCACACAGATCTCTGGCATTGAGCCGACGGGGGACAGCTGGAGCATCAGATCAATGCTGCAGCATGGAGGTAAGTATATGTGTTTATTTTTTTAAATAACCCGTATATCTCCTTTAAATTAATGTTGCCAATTTCAAGCAAATCAATAATGTTTAGCTACTTTATATAAGTCTCCAACACTTTATAGAAGGATGCATAATGATATCCAGTTAGTGACAGATGGCCTTTAATGGCTAAAAGATTAACATGCACATTTTAGAAACAAGGACCATTCCTTATGAAAAATTTTTTTGGGGGAAAAAAAGACAGCAACGGTACAAAGATTATTCAGAAATATCATTCTCTAATATACTTATCACCCATAGCCATCTAAATTATGCTGGCAAGGAACAAGCTGTTCGAATAATTTGATTGCAAACATATAAAGTAACTTATGTCCTTATCCTATAACAGTGGACTGCATTAGAATGACTATATAAACCTGTAACTACATCACAAAAACATCTGATACTTTTTACAAAACGTATTATGATAATTATGCAAATAAATTTTATATATATATTGATTTAACTAAGCTTTAAGGAGCTTTGCTACCCAGTGTATTCAGCTGGGTGGCCAGAAACATATATTAGTAACATGGGAAGATGCAGGTCTGGAATGTCAGTCATTACAGCAGTCAGACACATAATCACATTGACTAAATCCTTTACAAATTCCAGAACAAGTTCACATTCCTAGAACCGTACTACTGTAATTCAATCAACATTTTATCTGCTACTTTCACTTAACATCTGCCTAAGGTCTAGATTAATATTTACTTATCCTTATTTCCCTTATAGAACAGCCACTGAATTACCAATCATTTAATCCAAGTTGTGAGCGTTGGCTCAGCAGCAGATGCTTACGATTGAGGATTCTTACACAAAAGGAGTATGTGAAAGAAATATGATGAAAACATTATTATTTGAGTCTGATTTATCAATATAATGTGCCATGGAGTACTCGTGCATAGGTGGTGTTGTTCATTTATTATAATATAATTTTATTACTAAGCAAGCAAGTGTGTTATACAGTGCAATAAATGAATGCCACCATAGTTAGTCTTTGTTACTAATGGAATACGAACTGTTCACTTAGCAAATGGAATGTTTATTGAGTTTATTAAATAGAATGAAGTTGTGTTTACCTTAAATAATTAATCACTTGCTAGAAATGGAATAATGTTTTTTTTTCTAACTTCCCTCAATGATGTTCAGGTATTTACAATGAACACAGGTTCCCCTTTATTTACTATCATTCATTTTATCAACATACCTTTTAAAATGAATACTCACTTAGCCAGTGAACACATGTTTACCTTATTTACTATCTTTAATTTTGTGAACATACATTTTATAAAATGAATAAATACATTGCTACTGAACAACCTGTAATCCTTTAGCAAATCAACCCCATTGTATTTGATGTCAGATAATCTGACATCAAATTTGCGCATTTGTGGCAGGTGACAATTTGAATTTGTATGTTTGAGAAATCTAAGCTGCAGTAAAAATGTAAATGTCGGCAATCATTTTGCTCTGGGCTAATATGTATAAATACAGGAAAAAAAAGAATCAATGAGATATCTGGCCACACTATCCCTGAGACAGTTGGAGCCCTCTGTCTTGAAGGCCATGTCCCAGAAGTATCAGCCATGCAATCTAGCAGGGTCTAGGAAATCTATGTACAGCAGGAGATTTTACAAATACTTTTTAGCTCTGTAATATGCCAATTTGGCAGTGTTTGAAGTACATACAATAGCTGGAATTCTTGTAGGTGGGAGAGCAGCTTGTCCAAATGCATGCTTGCCAACAATCCAGATGTTCCCGGGACAATCCCGATTTTGGGACCCTCGTCCCGATCGGAGCTAGTCCTGATTAAATTCCCGGGATTTTGCCTTTGTTCCGGGAAAACAGGAATGTTTTAAGCAAAAACAGCTGGCGGGCTTCAAAAAAATGGCCTCCGCCACTGCCGCGAGGTGTCTTTTCTCGTGTGTTCATTGGAGAGGGAAGGGGCAGCCAACCCACTCCTTTCTTCAGTGTACAAGTAGACTATTCTCTTGTACACTGAAACCGAATGGCTGCAGGAATCAGAGGCCCCTCCCCTCTCCACTGAACACATGGCTTGTTGTGGGAGTTTGCTCAGCTCTGCCATCTGTGTGTTACACGGGGATGTTGGTGTACAGCCCGGGCCAGCGACACATGATCATCAGCTGTAACCACCGCCATTACTGCACCATAGATATGTATGGGGACAGCGGGCATTGTCTGCATGGAGGATGCAATGTACAGGGGGGTAACTATAAACAGGGGGGTAACTATGTACAGGGGGTAACTATGTACAGGGGGGTAACTATGTATGGGGGGTAACTATGTTAAGGGGGAGGGGAGTAACTATGTACAGGGGAGGGGAGTAATATGTACAGGGGTTAACTATGGGGAGGGGGGTAACTATGTAAAGGGTAATATGTACAGGGGGGTGACAGGGGGTAACTGTGTACAGGGGGAGGGGGTAACTATGTACAAGGGGTAAAATGTACAGGGGGTAACTATGTACAGGGGGGTAACTATGTACAGGGGGTAATATGTACAGGGGGGGTTACTATGGGGAGGGGGTAACTATGTACAGGGGGAGGGAGGTAATATGTACAGGGGCTTAATTATGGGGAGGGGATAACTATGTATAGGGGGTAACTATGTACAGGGGGAGGGGGGTAATATGTACAGGGGGGTAACTAGAGGGAGGGGGTAACTATGTACAGGGGATGGGGGTAACTATGTACAGGGGGTAACGATGGCTCTGCCTGAGACACTGATGTAAGGATGGACTCTGCTGGGGCACCTGATGTAAGGATGGACTCTGCTGGGGCACCTGATGTAAGGAGGGACTCTGCTGGGGGCACCTGATGTAACGAGGGACTCTGCTGGGGCACCTGATGTAAGGAGGGACTCTGCTGGGGGCACCTGATGTAAGGAAGGACTCTGCTGGGGGCACTTGATGTAAGGAGGGACTCTGCTGGGAATGCCTGATATAAGGAGGGACTCTGCTGGGAATGCCTGATGTAAGGAGGGACTCTGCTGGGAGCACCTGATTTTAGGAGGGACTGTGCTGGGGGCACCTGATGTAAGGACGGACTCTGCTTGGTGGGGACACCTGATGTAAGGATGGACTCTGCTGGGGGCACCTGATTTAAGGAGGGACTCTGCTGGGAATGCCTGATGTAAGGAGGGACTCTGCTGGAGGCACCTGATGTAAGGAGGGACTCGGCTGGGGGCACCTGATGTAAGGATTGGGACTCTGCTGGGGGCACCTGATGGCATCTGGTGGCAGGTGATATGGCAAGTGACACGCTCAGGGCTCCCACTGATTGTGCATTATGGTGAGTTGAATGATTTCATTTTATATTACAATGTAATAATAGAAATAATGTGCTTCAATCTTCCTGACACCATAACAACCATGGTGCCGGGATGATTGAAGCGCTAACACCAGGTGTTTGGAGTATCTTATCTGCTGATTATTAAACTTTCTGGAATACACATATTTCTATTGTGGCGTAGGATCTGGGCCTGCTGTCCCTCCATCCCTCTATCCTTCCTCTCTCTCCTTCCTTCCCTCCCTATATCTTTCTTTCTTTCTCTCTCTCTCTCTCCCTCGTTCACCTCAGACTCTAACCACACCCCCTTTGAGCCACGCCCCTCTATGCCATGCCCAATATTCAATTAAACCACGCCCATATTTCATCACGCGTGCAAATGTTTTCTTTTTTTGCTATGCCATGCCTGCAAATGAATGCCCCACCCCCTAATTATAATAAGACTCCACCCACAGGCAAAAAAGTGTCCCTATAAATTTTTTTACAATGTTGGCAACTATGCAAATGCAATGTGAAGAACTTATATTAAAGTAATGCAAAGGCAGTTCACAATAAACCCGGTGGGAAGACAGCCCAAGTGGGAATACTCACAGGTCCCAACAGAGTGGAGAGAGCAGGTTTCAGCTGAACTGACAGCACCTGTTAGGAGGGGCAGAATTTGGCCTGGTCATTTCATGCCCAAGCAGGAAGATGTCTAGAGAAATTGTGAACCTTACACTTTCCCTGCTCATCAGGAACCCTAGTCCTGTTGGCTGCTACAGTCACATAGTATGGCAGCATAGCTTCCCCAGTGACCCAGGAAACCATAGAGGAACGAGCGACACATACAGTGGAGAAAGTACACTGCATCTGCCTACATGCTGGATTTTGGCAATAAGAAACACCTGTGAAGTTGGAAATTATTTGTCTAAGACCCCTTTCACACCAAGGCGTTTTTGCAGCGTTTTAGCGCTAGAAATAACGCTATTAAAACGCTCATAAAACGCTCATAAAACACTTCCCATGCATCTCAATGGACCCTTTCACACTGAGGCGTTGCGCTGGCGGGGCGTTGAGAAAAGTCCTGCAAGCAGCATCTTTGGAGCAGCTTTTGGGCGTTGAAAAAAGCGCTTCAAAAACGCCCCTCTCCATTGAAATGAATTTAAAACGCTGTAAAAATGCCTGAATAGCGCCTATAATCCGCCCTGAGCTGTAGAAAATTCACATGATCTCACAAAAAGGTAAACATGCAAGCAGAAAAGAGAGCATCTACAACAACAGGACTTGTGGGAAGGTCAGAATTAATAAACAGACCATCAAAGTGCCAAAAAAACAAAATTAAAGTGCCAAAAAAAAGAATTAATCCCAGAAAAATGAAGATTTGAAGTAAAACAAGACACTGCTTGTTACTTTACAAGACACTGCTTGTTTTACATGATATCGCAAAGGATAAACATGCAAGCAGAAAGATAGCATCAATAACACATGCTTCAATAACGTTTGAAAAACGCTGTTAAAATGCCTGCAGCGTTGTGTTAATTTTAACGCTAACACCCCTAAAATGCTGTAAAAACGCGGTAATAACGCTAAGGCGTTTTAGGGCGTTTTTGAAGCGCCTTGGTGTGAAAGGGGTCTTATTCTTTGCTTTTGTGAGATAATCACCAGGTAATTGCTCACTGATTATTAGGAGTAGGGATGAGCTTCGTGTTCGAGTCGAACCCATGTTCGACTCGAACATCGGCTGTTCGGTCGTTCGCCGAATTGCGAACGATATGGGCCGTTCGCGCCAAATTCGTGTGGCGCGTCACGGCCCATAATTCACTGCGGCATCGCAGTGCATAGCTTGCTGATGATTGGCCAAGCATGCACTATGACCCGCATGCTTGGCCAATCACAGCGCCACCTGAACAGAGAGCCGTAATTGGCCAAAGCCAAGGAGGCTTTGGCCAATTATGGCTCAGGGGATTTAGTACACGCCCCACACTATATAAGGCCGCCTGCACGGCGGCCCTGTGCAGTGTGTTCCGCTGTGCTTAGAGAGAGAGAGAGACAGTGTCATTTCATTTGAGTTAGCTAGATTAGGCAGGACAGTCAGTCAGTTAGCTGCACTTAAAGTGTATTGTGTATATATATGCATCCCAGGTGTTGCATATATATATATACACTGTATTCAGTTTAGCTAGATCCGTTCTTGTTATCTTCTAGACTATTTACATTTAGTGCAGTGCGTCCTGCTCACAGTGTTCAGCTAGATCCGTTCCTGTTATCTTCCTACTGACAGGCAGGCTTGTCTTGTTACAGTATTTACAGCTACCTAAAGAAAATTACTGGTGTTCTTTTGATCCTATTAGTACCACGGTTAGGCAGCTAGACTATTTACATTTAGTGCAGTGCGTCCTGTTCACAGTGTTCAGCTAGATCCGTTCCTGTTATCTTCCTACTGACAGGCAGGCTTGTCTTGTTACAGTATATAAAGCTACCTGAAGAAAATTACTGCTGTTCTTTTGATCCTATTAGTACCACGGTCAGGCAGCTAGA
The DNA here is from genome assembly GCA_037952835.1 of Lithobates septentrionalis. Lineage (NCBI taxonomy): Eukaryota > Metazoa > Chordata > Amphibia > Anura > Ranidae > Lithobates > Lithobates septentrionalis. Next base: position 6,770,236 of record JBBDGP010001034.1, on the reverse strand, counting down.
CTATTTACATTTAGTACAGTGCGTCCTGTTCACAGTGTTCAGCTAGATCCGTTCCTGTTATCTTCCTACTGACAGGCAGGCTTGTCTTGTTACAGTATATAAAGCTACCTGAAGAAAATTACTGGTGTTCTTTTGATCCTATTAGTACCACGGTCAGGCAACTAGACTATTTACATTTAGTGCAGTGCGTCCTGCTCACAGTGTTCAGCTAGATCCGTTCCTGTTATCTTCCTACTGACAGGCAGGCTTGTCTTGTTACAGTATATAAAGCTACCTGAAGAAAACTACTGGTGTTCTTTTGATCCTATTAGTACCACGGTCAGGCAGCTAGACTATTTACATTTAGTACAGTGCGTCCTGCTCACAGTGTTCAGCTAGATCCGTTCCTGTTATCTTCCTACTGACAGGCAGGCTTGTCTTGTTACAGTATATAAAGCTACCTGAAGAAAATTACTGGTGTTCTTTTGATCCTATTAGTACCACGGTCAGGCAGCTAGACTATTTACATTTAGTACAGTGCGTCCTGCTCACAGTGTTCAGCTAGATCCGTTCCTGTTATCTTCCTACTGACAGGCAGGCTTGTCTTGTTACAGAATATAAAGCTACCTGAAGAAAATTACTGGTGTTCTTTTGATCCTATTAGTACCACGGTCAGGCAGCTAGACTATTTACATTTAGTGCAGTGCGTCCTGTTCACAGTGTTCAGCTAGATCCGTTCCTGTTATCTTCCTACTGACAGGCAGGCTTGTCTTGTTACAGTATATAAAGCTACCTGAAGAAAATTACTGGTGTTCTTTTGATCCTATTAGTACCACGGTCAGGCAGCTAGACTATTTACATTTAGTGCAGTGCGTCCTGCTCACAGTGTTCAGCTAGATCCATTCCTGTTATCTTCCTACTGACAGGCAGGCTTGTCTTGTTACAGTATATAAAGCTACCTGAAGAAAATTACTGGTGTTCTTTTGATCCTATTAGTACCACGGTCAGGCAGCTAGACTATTTACATTTAGTGCAGTGCGTCCTGCTCACAGTGTTCAGCTAGATCCGTTCCTGTTATCTTCCTACTGACAGGCAGGCTTGTCTTGTTACAGTATATAAAGCTACCTGAAGAAAATTACTGGTGTTCTTTTGATCCTATTAGTACCACGGTCAGGCAGCTAGACTATTTACATTTAGTGCAGTGCGTCCTGCTCACAGTGTTCAGCTAGATCCATTCCTGTTATCTTCCTACTGACAGGCAGGCTTGTCTTGTTACAGTATATAAAGCTACATGAAGAAAATTACTGGTGTTCTTTTGATCCTATTAGTACCACGGTCAGGCAGCTAGACTATTTACATTTAGTACAGTGCGTCCTGCTCACAGTGTTCAGCTAGATCCGTTCCTGTTATCTTCCTACTGACAGGCAGGCTTGTCTTGTTACAGTATATAAAGCTACCTGAAGAAAATTACTGGTGTTCTTTTGATCCTATTAGTACCACGGTCAGGCAGCTAGACTATTTACATTTAGTGCAGTGTGTCCTGCTCACAGTGTTCAGCTAGATCCGTTCCTGTTATCTTCCTACTGACAGGCAGGCTTGTCTTGTTACAGTATATAAAGCTACCTGAAGAAAATTACTGGTGTTCTTTTGATCCTATTAGTACCACGGCCAGGCAGCTAGACTATTTACATTTAGTGCAGTGCGTCCTGCTCACAGTGTTCAGCTAGATCCGTTCCTGTTATTTTCCTACTGACAGGCAGGCTTGTCTTGTTACAGTACATAAAGCTACCTGAGGAAAATTACTGGTGTTCTTTTGATCCTATTAGTACCACGGTCAGGCAGCTAGACTATTTGCATTTAGTGCAGTGCGTCCTGCTCACAGTGTTCAGCTAAACCTACAAGTTAGTGGGGTGCGTCCACCTCACAGTGTTCAGCTAAAGCTACCTGTAGAAGGTTGGTGGTGTTCTCATACTACAGGCAGGCAGTTGATTTTGCTAGCTGCAGTATCAGTACATATATATATATATATATATATATATATATATATATATATATATATATATCCCAGCTTAGTGCAGCTACAGGCCATTAGTATGTCTGGAAGGCCAAGAAGGAGAGGCAGACAGTCACAAGCCAATAAGAGAGGGCAAGCAGGCTCTGTGTCTAGTGCTGGTCGTGGAGACGGTGCATCCTCATCAGCACGTGGCCATGGGACACGCTTGGCCTTTTTTTCGGCAGCTGGCCGTGTTGAGCCGCAACATGCGGAAGACTTGGTCGAGTGGATGACCAAGCCGTCCTCATCCTCCTCATCCTCTCTCACCCATGCCCAGGGTGCTTTGTCTGGCAAAGCAGCGGCCTCTTCCCTCGGCTCAATGTCATCAGTGACTCCTTCCCTAGCTCCACCATGTCCTCCTGAGGAGTCCCTCGAACTGTTTGACCACAGTGTTGGGTACATGCTCCAGGAGGATGCCCAGCGTTTGGAAGGCTCTGATGATGATACTGAGCTCGATGAAGGCAGTAACATGAGCACGGACAGAGGGGGTGCCCAAGAAGGACAGCAATCTGGCAGTCATGCTCCCCCTGCTGCAGTATACTGCCAGGTTTGCTCCAGTGATGAGGAGGGAGGGGATGATGAGGTCACTGACTCAACGTGGGTGCCTGATAGGAGAGAGGAGGAGGAGGAGGCGGCACATCACCAACGAGGCAGGATGCCCTCCAGGGGCCAGCCTAAGGGCAGCACATTGACTGCATCACACCCCAAAGCTCCACATGTGCAGGGCGCTGCAGTCTCTGCGCGTTATTCAAAAAGTTCTTTGGTGTGGGCCTTTTTTGAGACGAGTGCATCAGATCGCACCGCTGCTATTTGCAACATATGTCTCAAGCGTATCTCACGTGGCCAAAACATCTCCCGCTTGGGTACCACATGCTTGACCAGACATATGTTGACCTGCCATGCAGTTCGTTGACAAGCGTATCTAAAAGACCCACACCAAAGAACAAAGAGGACCTCTCCTTGCTCCTCATCAGCTGAGATTTCCAACCCCACTAGACCTCCAGTCCTCTCTGAGACCTGCACTGAGAGGAATGAAGGTGTAGAATTAGGTGTGTCACAGCCAAGTACTTGTGGGCAATCTGCTTTTGGTACACCGATGTCAGATTGTACCAGGCAAATTTCCCTGCCCCAGCTGCTGCACCGCCGAAAGAAGTTTGCTCCCAGCCATCCACATGCCCAGCGGTTGAATGCTAGCTTGGCAAAATTGCTAGCACTTCAACTGCTGCCTTTTCAGTTGGTAATGTTGGAATGTGCGGTTCCTCAGTGGCAGGTACCCAAACGCCACTTTTTCTCACGGAAGTCGATTCCGGCTCTCTACCGGCATGTGGAAGGCAATGTCCATGCCTCGCTGGACAGGGCGGTCAGCGGTAAGGTGCATATTACCGCTGACTCATGGTCCAGCAGGCATGGACAGGGACGTTACCTAAGTTTCACGGCGCATTGGGTGACTCTGCTGGCAGCTGGGAAGGGGACAGGACAAGGTGCAGTAGTGTTGGAGGTTGTTCCGCCACCACGCCTCCAAAATGCTAATGATTGTGACACACCTCTCTCCTCCACCCCCTCCTCTTCTTCTTCCTCCATGGCCTCTTCCTCGGAACCAGCGGTGCTCCGTAGTCGTTCAAGGGGTTACGCAAGTATGCAGGCCAAAAGATGCCATGCGGTGCTTGAGCTGGTGTGCTTGGGGGACAAGTGCCACACTGGGGCAGAGGTTCTGTCAGTTCTGCAGGGGCAGGTTCAGAGGTGGTTGACGCCACGCCAACTTAAGGCAGGAATGGTGGTTTGCGACAATGGCACCAACCTCCTCTCTGCCCTCTGACAGGGACAAATGACCCATGTGCCCTGTTTGGCTCACGTCCTTAACTTGGTGGTGCAGCTGTTCTTGGGCAGGTACCCGGGCTTACAGGATGTCCTGAGGCAGGCCAGGAAAGTCTGTGTGCATTTCCGCCGGTCATATAATGCCAGTGCTCGGCTGACGGACCTCCAAAAGGAGTTTAACCTGCCCAAGAACCGCCTAATCTGTGACATGCCCACCAGGTGGAACTCAACGTTGGCCATGCTGCAGCAGCTGCACACGCAGCAGAGAGCCATCAATGAGTACCTGTGCGACTATGGCACCAGGACAGGGTCAGGGGAGCTTGGTTTTTTTTCCCCACGCCAGTGGGCCATGATCAGGGATGCATGCACTGTCCTGTCACCATTCGAGGAGGCCACGAGGATGGTGAGCAGTGACAGTGCATGCATCAGTGACACTGTCCTCCTTGTCCACCTGTTGGAGCACATGGACAGGGCACTTGAGGCAGAACAGAGGCAGGAAGAGGAGGACTTCCTTAGCTCTCAAGGCCCCCTTTATCCAGACAGTGTTCCTGCGTGCCCGCCGATCACACAAGAAGAGGAGGAGGAGGAGGAGGAGGAAGATTGTGTCAGTATGGAGGTGGAGCCTGGCACTCAGCATCAGCAGCAGTCTTTAAGGGATCAGTCCCAAGAAACACATGGACTTGTACGTGGCTGGGAGGAGGTGGCTGCGGACGTTGTCGTCCTTAGTGACCCAGAGGACTCCGGACCGAATGTCTCAGCAAACCTACTCTGCATGGCCTCCCTGATCCTGCAAAGCCTGCGTAAGGATCCTCGTATTCATGGTATCAAGGAGAAGGACCAATACTGGCTGGCAACCCTCCTTGATCCACGTTACAAGGGTAAGGTTGCGGACCTTATCTTGCCATCGCAGAGGGAGCAGAGGATGAAACATCTTCGGGAGGCCTTGCAGAAAGGTCTGTGCAACGCGTTCCCAGAGACTGGGAGGTTACAAACTCCTGTTTCTGGACAACGTGTTGCTGAGGCTTCGGTCAGTCAAAGAAGGAGCGGTGGAGAAGGTGGCCGTCTGACCGATGCGTTCAGACAATTATTTGGTCCGCAGCCCCAAGGTATGATCGGTTCCAGCAACCATCGCCAGCGTCTGTTTTACATGGTGCAGGAATACCTAGGGGCAAGATCAGACTTGGACACCTTTCCCACCGAAAATCCTCTGGGTTACTGGGTCTTGAGGAAGGATCACTGGCCAGAGCTTGCACAGTATGCAATTGAGCTACTGGCCTGTCCTGCATCCAGCGTTCTTTCGGAACGCACATTCAGTGCTGCTGGAGGCGTGGTAACCGATCACAGGGTGCGTCTGTCCACCGACTCGGTCGATTGACTGACCTTCATAAAAATGAATCAGTCTTGAATCACCACCAGCTACCAAGCACCTGATGCTGATGTAACCGAATAATTTTTTTTGAAATCTCAGATCCCTTCAAAGACTGCCTATGCTGATGCTGAGTGACTATCCCTGAGTAATTATCCTCTTCCTCCTCAATCATCACGCTGATAGCTTGTAAGAACATTTTTGGTTCTGGGCGCCACCACCAGTGCCTAAGGCACAATTTTTCAGCCCCTGTTTAACAGGGGCGTGTAATTACAATTTTTGATGTAATACTTTGCAGCAGGGCTCGTTCCTGCATTCCAACTAGAGTGTCTGTGAGGGGTTGCAGTGTTGTGGCACCAGCACCAGTGCCTAAGGCCCAATTTTTCTGCCCCTGTCTAACAGGGGCATGTAATTACAATTTTTAATGCAATACTTTGCAGCAGGGCTCGTTCCTGCGTTCCAACTAGAGTGTCTGTGAGGGGTTGCAGTGTTGTGGCACCAGCACCAGTGCCTAAGGCCTAATTTTTCAGCTCCTGTTCAACAGGGGCATGTAATTACAATTCTTGATCTAATATTTCACAGCAGGGCCCTGTGAGGGCTTACAGTGTTGTGGCCACAGCAACACCTAAGGCCCAAATTTCTGCTGAGTATATAGGGCAGGACCCTACTTTCAAACATCTAACTTACAAACGACTCCTACTTGCAAACGGAAGGAGACAACAGGAAGTGAGATGAAATCTACCCCTAGGAAGGGAAATTCTCTCCTGTAAGAGTTAATATGGGAAAAACATTTCTCCTTTCCACTGATGCTTTCCAATCCTTGTTCCACAAAAAAACCCAAATTTTCAAAAAACATTTTTCATTGGGACAAAAAGTGAGGTGAAATCTTCTGAAGAGGAGGAAAGACAGCAAAACAAATGTCACAGGGGTAATAACCCTTCCCTATGTTTTCCAAAAAGCTTAAAAAAGATTTTTTGGCTGGAGCTAAACACGTTAAAAATGTACCCGTTCAAAATTACAAAGAGATTCTACTTAACAACAAACCTACAGTCCCTGTCTTGTTTGCACCGCCAGTATACTGCTGTTCAGAGTATATAGGGCCTGGTGGCCCCACACCTTTCCTTATTTTAATTTGGGTGCAGGGTTCCCCTTAATATCCATACAAGACCCAAAGGGCCTGGTAATGGACTGGGGGGTACCCATGCCGTTTGTCTCACTGATTTTCATCCATATTGCCATGACCCGACATTACATTAAACCCGCAAGCAGTTTTAAATGAGATTTTTTCCTTTGAAAATGACATTTGGTGCAGGGACTGTTCTAAACACGGGAAACACGCGTCACTTTACAGGCATACTATAGACACCCCCCAGGTACGATATTTAAAGGAATATTTCACTTTTTTTTTTTACTTTAAGCATCATTAAAATCACTGCTCCCGAAAAAACGGCCGTTTTTAAAAGTTTTTTTTGCATTGATATATGTCCCCTGGGGTAGGACCCGGGTCCCCAAACCCTTTTTAGGACAATACCATGCAAATTAGCCTTTAAAATGAGCACTTTTGATTTCGAACGTTCGAGTCCCATAGACGTCAATGGGGTTCTAACGTTCGTGCGAACTTTCGGTCCGTTCGCAGGTTCTGGTGCGAACCGAACCGGGGGGTGTTCGGCTCATCCCTAATTAGGAGCATGGCTGACACACACTGACCAGGACATGTGCATGTGAGGTATAAAATCTCCTTAAGGCTAGGTTCACACTGCTGCAGTGCGAATTTAGCGCGATTTTGTTCCGATTGCGTTGCGAATTTTCATTGCGAATTCTATATGTGTTCTTGTGATTCTACTGCAAATTTTGCAGTCTATGGAGCTGAATTTGCATAGCACACGGATCAAACTCGCACAGGACCTTTTTTTCCCTCAGGTATATTTGCAACGCGTTGATGTGAACAGCACTAATGTTAATCTATGTAATTTAAATGACTTGCGAATTTGAGCGATCGCAACGGCTCAAATTCGCAGCAGTGTGAACCTAGCCTTATTGATGGATTGAACAATGAAACTAAATAATAAAAAAGTTTGTGTTCTATATGTACATAAACTGAGAATGTGATGCCAAGTTTATCTATCTCTAGCAGCCTGTATGGACAATAGAGAACAATTATTACAGCTGAAATTATTTTATCTTTGCATTCACATATATCAAGTATGCTATTCAATTATAGACTGAGCACCATGCAAAGGTAAGAACAGGAAAGCCATACTGCTAATGTACAGTACCTACCAAAAATGAGTACACCCCTTACTTTTTTTGTGAATATTTTATTATACGGTATCTTTTTCATGTGATAACACTGAAAAAATTACACTTTGCTACAATGTAGAGTAGTGAGTGTACAGCTTGTATAACAGTGTAAATTTGCTGTCCCCTCAAAATAACTCAACACACAGCCATTCATGTCTAAACTGCTGGCAACAAAAGAAAGTACACCCCTAAGTGAAAATGTCCAAATTGAGCCCAATTAGCCATTTTCTCTCCCGGTGTCATGTGACTCGTTAGTGTTACAAGGTCTCAGGTGTGAATGGGGAGAAGGTGTGTTAAATTTGGTGTTATCGCTCTCACTCTCTCATACTGGTCACTGGAAGTTCAACATGGTACCTCTTGGCAAAAAACCTTCTGAGGATCTGAAAAAAATAATTGTTGCGCTACGTAAAGATGGCCTAGGCTATAAGAGGATTGCCAAGAACCTGAAACTGAGCTGCAGCATGGTGGCCAAGACCATACAACGGTTTAACAGGACAGGTTCCACTCAGAACAGGCCTCGCCATGGTCGACCAAAGAAGTTGAGTGCACGTGCTCAGCATCATATCCAGAGGTTGTCTTTGGGAAATGGACGTATGAGTGCTGCCAGCATTGCTGCAGAGGTTGAAGGGGTGGGGGGTCAGCCTGTCAGTGCTCAGACCATACGCCACATACTGCATTAAATTGGTCTATATGGCTGTCGTCCCAGAAGAAAGCCTCTTCTAAAGATGATGCTCAAGAAAGCCCGCAAACAGTTTGCTGAAAACAAGCAGACTTAGATTAGTGGAAGCATGTCCTGTGGTCTGAGACCAAGATAAACTTATTTGGTTCAGATGGTGTCAAGCGTGTGTGGCAGCAACCAGGTGAGGAGTACAAAGACAAGTGTGTCTTATTTACAGTTAAGCATGGTGGTGGAAGAGTTAAGGCAGTGCTGCGAAATAATGGTAGCCACACAAACTATTGACACTTTGGGCCCGATTTGGACATTTTCACATAGGGGTGTACTCACTTTTGCTGCCAGCGGTTTAGTCATTAGTGGCTGTGTGTTGAGTTATTTTGAGGGAACAGCAAATTCACACTGTTATTAAAGCTGTACACTCACTATTTTACATTGTAGTGTCATTATTTCAGTGTTGTCACATTAAAAGGCATATTAAAATATTTACAAAAATGTGAGGGGTGTACTCACTTTTGTGAGATACTGTATATTGAATAATTAAATTTAGTAGTTTAAGACTTCTGACTATTTACTGGTTGTAGATGCTGTTTGGTCACTATGCACAGCTGCACCAGATTCTGTGTGCTCCACTTTCAGTAAATCTACCTTTATGGGTCAACTAGGTCTCAAGGCAAAATTAGGAGGGAATTCACTTACTTGTATTCTTTTTAATCTTAATGCACTGCAAGAGCTTTTAAGCATACGCTGGCTTAGAAGAGCCAAAAATGAGCGCTTTGTTATGTGCCAGCCCCCCTCTCTATAAAACAGATGGGCATGGAGCAGCCATAGTGTAATGACCGGACTTTACTGCATACTTTGCCCGGCAGACTTTTCAATGGACTTTACGACAGACTTTCCAAATGAACGGACTTGCCTACACACGAACAACCAAAGTCCGACAGATTCGTACGTGATGACGTACGACCGGACTAAAACAAGGAAGTTCATAGCCAGTAGCCAATAGCTGTCCTAGCGTTGGTTTTTGTCCATCAGACTAGCATAAAGACGAGCGGACTTTTTGACCGGACTCAAGTCCGTCGGATAGATTTGAAACATGTTTCAAATCTAAGTCCGTCAAACTTTTGAGAAAACAAAGTCCGCTGGAGCCCACACACGATCGATTGTCCGATGCAATCCGGTACGCCGGACCAAGTATGCCGTAAAGTCCGATCGTGTGTACGCGGCATTAGTGTATTGGAAGCTGATGTAGGGCAAAGATAGGGAAAGCTGACAAACTGCAAGGAAATAAAACTGACAAACTGGAAAGATTAGGATCAGTTAGCAAATATCTTCCGAGTTTCTTATTTGGCCGATCAACAGATTTCTTGCTTATTCTTCTTATTATTGTGGACTCAAATGTGTTTAATTTTATTTTGTGGTTTATTTAGGCTTAGTAATCACTTTTTTTTTTCATCAATAGATTTTTATTGTTTTACATCAGATACATATAAAGACAATGTATACATTGTACTTGATCACATAGAATCGCATGTTGATTAATGAACATAAACATATTTGTGGATCTGCTAACAGGAAATTCTATTCTGAGAGTTATGCAGAAAATGTAGGTTTTCACATAGTCATATTGTAACTTTGTAACTTTCCCCCAGGAACCCCTATTGGGATCTCTTTTGTTGCCTGGGGGAAATTCTGTGGCTGAACATTATAAAACCCATATTTAAACAGTGTGTGGACTATTGAAGTCTAACTGATTGCTGTATCACGACTTTACCAACTGAGTTACAGCTTTGTTAAAGAAATTTTGCACCTCCAGACCAATGTTCCCATGGTAACCATTTGATTTTAGTCTTAGTCAAGTAGCCACCGCTAGAAGCCACGGTCAGTTCGTATCCATAGTGTAGGTTAACCAAGTCTATTGTGTTCTCTATGTTTGGGGCCCTGTTTGTTTTCCATAATCTTGTTATGCTCAATCTAGCAGCTAATAGAATGTGTGTAATCACATGTCTGGCAGGCTGGGGTATCATATCTATAGTGAGGTTTAGAATCGCTAAGTCAGGTGACGGGGGTATGTGTTGATTAGATATAACCAATAAGATTTGAAAACTAGTTTTCCAATACGTTTGGATAGAGTTGCACTCCCACATTATTATTTGGCGCTTTCATGGTTTTCCACGCTTTAGCCGTGCCTAACATGGTAGGGGATAGTGCCGAAGGCAGTTTATTTCCTAATGGGATACTCATTACCACTACTTTAAATTAGGGCGTACCAGTGACAGGTTTTCAATGGTACTCCATAGCTTAGTAGAGCACTGATGGAACCATTCAGTGAGTTGATCTAACAGTGAGGCTGTATAGTTCCTGATCCTCCCGCTGATTTATGTTTCAAAAGTTTAGAGTGTGCACATCTGGGTTTGGACCCTTTCCAGATACATTTATTGAATAAGGTTTGGAGAGATTTAAAGAAGTATATGGGTATGGAGATAGGGAGGGTCCTGAATAAGTAGAGGATTTGTGGTAGATGGAGCATTTTAAATGCTGCAAGTCTCCCTGACCACGATAATTCTTGTTTGATTATGGATTGTGTGTCTGAATGTAGCTTGGCGAGGAGTGGTTTGTAGTTGATCGAGAAAAGGTGTTTGACCGATCTAGTAAGGTGTATCCCCAGATAGGAGATGCTTTTGTCTGGCCAGGAGAACGGGTATTGGACTTGTAGCAAATTTTTTTTGTGGCGTCAAGTTTAAGATCTAGAATGTGTGATCTGGATGCGTTCAATTTATAATAGGAGACCTTTCCGAACAATTCTAGTAATATGTGGGCTTCCGCTAAAGAGGTTGTCGGGTTAGACAGGATCAAGATAATGTTGTCTGCGAAGAGACTTATTTTATGTGAGGTTTTGCCTATCGTCAGACCAGTGATCAGGGGATTTGAATGCACGTGTTCTGCCAGGGTTTCCATCAGTAAGTTAAATATCAATGGTGACAAGGGGCATCCTTGGCGTGTACCATTCGTTATATTAAACGGTTGAAATAGCATGTCTGCAGAGTAGACTTGCGCAGATGGGTTGGTGTAAAGTGCCATAATGGCCTTATAGATATGGTCCTTGAATCCAAATTTGAGGAGTACTTTTTGGAGATATAACCAATGGACCCTGTCAAACGTCTTCTCTGTGTCTAAAGAGAGCATCAGAGAAGGCGTTCCGCTGGACTCAGCATGATGTATTAAGTTGATCATACGCCTCGTGGTGTTAGGTGCCTGTCCCCCGTTAGTGAATCCTGACTGATCTAAATGTATGAGATCTGGCATTATCTCTAGTAGGCGCCTAGCTATAGTTTTGGCATAAATCTTCACATCCAAGTTTAGAAGGAATATGGGACGGAAGTTTTGAGGGGAGGTTGCTTCTCTCCCTGGTTTCGGGAGCATCACAATAATAGCATTCAACGTTTCATTAGCAAGCGTGGAAGAGGAGGCAGCATTGTTGCAAAATTGTGTCAGGTATGGGAGTAGTTGGCTGGAGTATTGCTGGTAGTATTCCCCTGTTAGGCCATCTGGTCCTGGGGCTTTCCCAGGTGAAAGTGATTGTATCGTAGCAAGAATTTCCTGCTCAGTGAAGGGTTCATTCAGAAAGGCAATTGTGCGTCTGACAATTTGGGGAGTGTAATTTGTTGTAGGAATGCGTCAATGTCTTCGTGTGAGGGTTGTGGCGTGGATGAGTCTCTGTTGATGTTATAAAGATCACTATAGTAGTCACTAAATGCATTGGCTATGTCCTGAGGATTAGTCAGTGTCTGGTTAATGTGAGGATGAGTTAGGTGGGTTATCTTATTACCCTTTTAGGCACTGTGCCAGTTTTTTCTCCGCTTTATTAGAGGTAGAGTAGGATGTGGCTCTAATTTTTCACTGTACTTGTTCGAAGGAGTTGAGAAGTAGTGTCTTCATCTCCTGCCATAGTGATAGCAGTTGGGCCAGTCTTGTTGGATTTGGGTCGGTTTTATGTAGGTTCTCAACTTGGGCGATTAGGGAGGTCAGATTATCAACACGCTGCGTCCTCTTCTTTTTACAAAGGTGGCTTAATTTCATTATGATACCTCTGATGGCAGCTTTATGTGCATTCCACACCATGGCGGGGTCCCCCACCGATCCATTGTTAAGGTCAAAGTACTCTTTTAGAAGATCTTTAATTTCTTGGAAGTGGGTTGGATGTTGCAATATGTAATTGTTAGCTCGCCAGAGAAATGTGTTCCGCTGGCGTTCAGTGTCATTGATAGAGATTGTGATTGGTGCGTGGTTTGACCACATCATGGTGTGGATTACAGATGCACTGAGTTTTTGTAATAACCACTTATCCGTAAGAAACATATCTATTCTTGAGTAAGATTTATAATGTAGAGAGAAATATGTGTAGTCTTTTTCAGACCCATGATGACATCTCCAGACATCAAATAGACCTTGTGATGTGAGGAATTGCTTCAAGGGGATTCTCTCCATTTTGCTGCAGAAGTAGTGTCCATATGTATGTCGACTACCAAGTTAAAGTCACTGCATACAAGTAGGTGGCCTTGTTTAGCTTCTTGTGCTATGCGTATGGTCTTCTGAAGAAAGGGCATCTGTTGGGCGTTGGGGGCATATACATTCAGTAAAGTGTATTTGATGTTGTTAATGGTGCAGAGTAGAATTAAGAATCTACCGTGGGGATCAGAAATCTCCTGTATCAGGTGAAAGTCTATGTTGTTTTTAATAGCTATGAGGACTCCTCTTTTCTTTGACTTATATGTAGAATGGTAGATATGGGAGTATTTGCTATTAGAACAGAGGGTTGTTGACTTGGGGAGTAAGTGTGTCTCTTGGACACAAATGATGTCACTATGGAGTTTTTCCGCAGTGAGCCATAGGAAATGCCTTTTAGCTGGATGGTTTAGTCCCTTGGCGTTAAGTGATAGAATGTTAATCGGCATTGCTGGGTTCCAGTGGCGTGTGAAATGTGAAATGAAACGGTAAACACCTACAGTTAGGTGGTGGTAGGCAGGCAACAGAGAAGGTTTACTTAACCAGAGATGGCGAGCCCACTGGGTGGGAGTATTCACGGTGCTGTGAGCCTAGAACTGGAGCTGTGGAAAAAGACAAGTCAGAATAGCTGTAAAAAAAAAAAAAAAACAGGTATACCACTGGAGATTTTCCTGATAGGTGTAAAAGGTCAGTACAGGAATAGCTGCGGCGTGAACAGATTGATAAACAAGATGAAATCAGCTAGGCCGCTGTAGGGGGAAACAGTAACTTAGAAGACCTGTGTATTCAACAGTAAACAGTGAACAGTGAGGGAGATTTTTCATTGTTGATGTCAGCCTGTCTTGATCTGGTAGTAATTCGTGACTGGTTTCCTTTGGTTCCTTGGTAGCGTCGAGGTTGCAGCAATTTGCGATGTGGTAGAGGAGGGGCTGTATTTGTGGGGGGCTCTAGGATGATGCCCTATTCGTGTAGTAAATGCATTCCTTTCTGCAGGTCACCAACAGCGTGTGGTGCTATTCTTTGTGATGAGGAGGGTCGCGGGATATCGCCACTTGTACAGGATTTTGTGGTTGTGGGGGCCTTTAGTAACAGGGTTCAGGTTCCGTCTGTGCTGAAGCGTGTACTTGGAGAGGTCTAGGAATATCTGGACCCCATCATACGGGCGGGGCAGCGGCGATTTATTTCTTGCTTCATACATCAATCTCTCTTTTATGTGAAAGAAGTGTACCCGCATGAGTACATCCCGTGGTACTGTTGCTGCTAGATGGGAGGGCTTCGCTATTCTATGAATCCTGTCTATAATAATGTCTCTGGACGAAGAATCTGGTATAATGGTGTGTGTAAGATCTTTAGCATACTTTTGCAGGTCTGCTGGTGGTATAGCCTCAGGGACTCCCCTTAATTTCACGTTATTACGTCTGGAACGGTCCTCTAAATCAGCCAGCTTGGCCCGGATCCAATCCTGTTCATCCTTCACCTCTTCATAGGTGTCAAACAAATCATTTACAGTGGTTGTACATTCCGCCATGCCCTTTTCTATGGTAGTAACCCTCTGTCCCATTTCACTCATATCAGTATTGATTTTATGGAACAGGGTTGAGAGGTTTGTCATCAAAGATGATTGCAGTGACATGAGCATGTCTTTTAGTGTAGTGTCCATGACTGGCTGCCCTGAGGTGGGGAAGGATGCCGTGGAGCTGTGCAGGGCCTGGTTAGATTGAAATGGATTGAACGCCTGGGCTGTGATTAACGCTTGAGGCGGCCGTGGGAGCGGTGCATCCATCCACATTCGGGCCTTGGCTGGGCTGTTAGTGAGAGGATCAGTCTCTGTGTCTTGTGTGGGGGACAAGGGGAGCGCTGATGTGCCCATTTCTCCCTGATGTTCGTCTGGGAGATCTGTATATGCCTCCCATGGCATGGCGAGGCCACCGCCATCATGAATTTCACTGACCTGGGCCTCTGGCGAGAACATGAAGGTGGTAAGCTTTTTGGGCTTGTAATCCCCCATCCTTTTGCTGGACTTCATAGTCCAGCTTGTGCTGAGGCTCTGGGGTAGAGATGGCTTGGGTCTGCTGTGTCTGGCAGACTTTTAACGCTCCGGTGTTCTCCCTCACTGAGGAGCTGTGAAATCAAGCGGCCATCTTCGGCACCGGCTAGCCACGCCCCTCTTAGTTATCACTTTTAGCCGCTTCGCTTTTCGTAGAAAACTTTTTTTTTAGGGGTGCAGTTCATTTTTTCAGTTATTTTCATACTTTTTTTAGTATATATTTTTTTAATTGTATTTTGATTGGGCTTTTTTAACGCTGTTAGGTTTCCCTTAACAAAATTAGCTTTTGTGTCAGGGGTGGTATTTTAGAGGTTTCTTGATATTTATTTTTTGTTGGCCATTTTTATGTTTGGGGGTCTCAAAGTGCAGCATCATTTATGTTGTCAATATGTTCTGGTAGCTTAAATGTAATAGTGTCCCTTGCGCTGGTCAGGTGTGGAAATAACTAGGTGAGTGACAAGGTGTCACAAGATAAACGTATAAAGTGACCAATAATATTGCAGCAAAATTAAGGTGTTTACACACAACACTTAATAGAAATGTAAGATAAGAAGATTTCGCGCAATATTAGATAAAATGAAGTGAATAAGCAAACATATATAATAACTGTGTCTCATAAATGTGCAAATCACATAGTGAAGTGAATTGTGACAATGGAGATGTTGATAATAAGCTAGTGGCTGCTAAGGGATGCGGATCTCAATAGCGTAGCATCTAGCTAAGAACATTATCCATAGACAGTAAATGTAACATAAATGTGCAAATCGCATACAAAGTGAACAGTGTCAATGGTGCTACTAGTAGTAAGCTAGTTACTGCCAGGGATGTTAATCACTATGCCTGACGTCTAGCTAGGTGTATTAACCATAAATAGTCGAGTGAAAAAAATCACAAAAGGATCATGAAGAAAAATACACATAAAATTGAATATAAAAATAAATATAGAAGGTATAAAATAACATGTGCAATTCTACAATATTGGTGTAAGTGTGTTTAAAATATCACACTTAGGACATCATTCAGTGTTCATAAAGTGTGCAAAACGGATGTCAAATCAAAAGCACTCTATAGGGCATGAATGATGCTGCTGGGAGTTGATGGGTTAATTAGGAGAGTCTATGAATGGATGCCGCTTCCCTGTTCAATTGGAGGTGTATGAGGTTTCTCTGTGTTAAAACTTTAATCCATCTCTCCCTGTATCTCCGGACCGGCTCTCTCAGATGCTTGCTGAGTCTCCTGTCTGTCAAACCCACAGAAGTACACAGCATAGCAGGGGAGTCAGGACAGCACATCCAGAGACAGACAGGAGACTCAGCAAGCATCTGAGAGAGCCGGTCCGGAGATACAGGGAGAGATGGATTAAAGTTTTAACACAGAGAAAGCAGAGACTTCGGTGACAGCTACCAGAACTACCTATACTACACTGCTGAATGCCGTTTTACCACAGTATGAAGGTGAGGGTCCTAAGAGACCATTAGAGGATTGAATAACAATAGGATCTTTACTCCATCTACCTCATACACCTCCAATTGAACAGGGAAGCGGCATCCATTCATAGACTCTCCTAATTAACCCATCAACTCCCAGCAGCATCATTCATGCCCTATAGAGTGCTTTTGATTTGACATCCGTTTTGCACACTTTATGAACACTGAATGATGTCCTAAGTGTGATATTTTAAACACACTTACACCAATATTGTAGAATTGCACATGTTATTTTATACCTTCTATATTTATTTTTATATTCAATTTTATGTGTATTTTTCTTCATGATCCTTTTGTGATTTTTTTCACTCGACTATTTATGGTTAATACACCTAGCTAGACGTCAGGCATAGTGATTAACATCCCTGGCAGTAACTAGCTTACTACTAGTAGCACCATTGACACTGTTCACTTTGTATGCGATTTGCACATTTATGTTACATTTACTGTCTATGGATAATGTTCTTAGCTAGATGCTACGCTATTGAGATCCGCATCCCTTAGCAGCCACTAGCTTATTATCAACATCTCCATTGTCACAATTCACTTCACTATGTGATTTGCACATTTATGAGACACAGTTATTATATATGTTTGCTTATTCACTTCATTTTATCTAATATTGCGCGAAATCTTCTTATCTTACATGTTCTGGTAGCTGCCTCTTGTTTGTAGCACATTTATGCATCTTTTGAAATGAAAAAAAAACCCATAAAACCTAGAGTAAAATCAATGTGCATCCCTAAATCCCCATAGTATAAATAAAGGTTAGACATATAGTGGTTTGGCCTATTATCCCTGATATAAACTGCCCTACTACTGGCTACTTTTACAGTACTTTATCTTCCACAATATCCTAATTCTTGTAGTAAAACCCCTACTTGTGCTCTTTGGGGAAAGGGGGGGTATAAAAACTGGGGTGATCAGAATCTGGAGCAGCTGTGCGTGTCACAAATCAGCGTATATCTTTGAATTTCAAAGCTTAGCTGAACAAGCTGAAGGTAGAAGATGATTGCTTCATAGTTATATAGCAGGTAAGGTTGAATAAAGACAATAGTCCATCCAGTTCCTGTGTAGGTGTACGTGTGTCAGTGTCGATAATCATGTATCATATCCCTGTATATTGTGTTCTTTAAGATGCACGTGCAAGAGTCTTTTAAAAATATCCATACTCCCCGCTGACACCACCAATTGTGGAAGAGAGTTCCACATTCTTATCGCCCTGACAGGGAAAAACCCAATGTGCAGCTTAGGGTTAAACCTTTTCTCCTTCAATCTCATTGTGTGGCCACGTGTCCTCTTATACTCCCTGAGACTAAATAGCTTTTTTCCTATGCTGGGACCACCATTGAGGCATTTGTAAATCCCTATCACGTCCCCTCACAAGCGTCTCTTAACCAGTGAGAATAAATTTAATGCTTGTAGTTGCTCCTCATATTTGAGGTCCTCCAGTCCCGTTATTAGTTTAGTTGCCCTTCTTTGCACTCTCTCCAGTTCCAGCACATCCCTTCTGAGGACTGATCACCAGAACTGGACACAATACTCCAGATGTGGCCAGACCAAAGTTTTTTTAAGTGGCAGGATTATAGTATTATCAATGGAGTATATCCCTTTTTGATGCATGCTAATATTCTGCCAGCTTTGGTAGCTGCAGCTTGACATTGCATGCTATTGCTCAGTCTGTCTTCCACTGGGACCCCCAGATCTTTCTCCATCCTTGACTCCCCCCCCCCCAGTGAGTAGTTTGCATTTATGTTCTTAGCCTCCAAGTGCATTATTTTACATTTCTCTAGATTAAACCCCATTTGCCATATAGTTGCCCGCTCCATTATTTTGTTCAGGTCTTTCCGTAAAATTTCTATATCCTGATGTGAAGTTATTGCCCTGCTTATTTATGTATCGTCCGCAAAAACTGAGATTGAGCTTTGTATCACTTCCTCTATGTCATTTATGAATCAATTAAACAGATAAATTAAGACAGAACCTTGGGGTACCTCACTTACCACTCCAGACCAGTCTGAGTACACGTTACTCTGTAATAGACTGTATGCTCTCTGTTAGACTGTAACCAGTTTTCTATCCAAGAACAAACCTTATGGTCCAAGCCTGCAGACCTCAGCTTGTAGATTAAGCGTTTATGGGGAACTGTATCGAATGCTTTCACAAAATCCAGATACACCACATCCACAGGCCTCCCCCTATATAGATGGCAGCTCACTTCCTCATAGAATGTTAATAGATTGGTCTGGTAAAAACTACCCTTCACCAATGCTGATTACTCCTAATGATGCTGTTTTCATCAGCAAATTCTTGCATATAGTCCCTTATCATCCCCTCCAATAATTTACTTGCTATTGATGTTAGGCTGACTGGCCTGTAGTTGCCCGGAATATGTCTATGCCTTTTTTTGAGTATTGGTACCACATTGGCTTTTCTCCAATAAGCTGGTACAATTCCTGTCAGGATGCTGTCCACAAATATTGGAAATAATGGTCTGAGCTCTTTGAGGACTTTAGGGTGTAAACCATCTTGTCCTGGTGGCTTATTTGTGTTAAGCTTATGTTACCCTGAAAAATCTATATTTAAGATTTTTCATATCTCATAGATATGATGTGGGTTAAATAAGAGTTCTTTTCGACCAAGAGTGAAAGCTTAAAATATAATAACATTTATTAGGAAGCAGTTGAAAGTCTAGCTGATACACAATCATCTATCTATCGTCTTACACCAAGGAAGAAAATATTAGGTTGAAATAAAGTATTTACATGAAAGAATACAGGGTATATTCCTCAGTACAGTAATCTGCACACACATATTTAGTTACAAGTAAAAGGGCATTCCTTTCCCATAATTACCCATCCTTACCAAAGCTCCTTTCAGCTTGCTGGTCTATCCGAAAAAGAGATACCTCCCCCTTGGCTCTGAGTATATCAAACCAGGCTGATGTCTCATTGGTTGGCCTAGCTTGGATCATGATTGGAGGGCTTACTCCATAAGTCGGCCCCCTTTCATGCAAATCCTTGTGACTATGTTGGCCAAGTGTGTTAATTGCCTTTCCCCAGGAAGTTAGGTCCAATGCATATCCCAGCATGGCATCCTTTCAAAGGAGTAAGTGTAGAACAATGGAATTGGCTCTCCATTGTTTGCATATACAAGCCTTGGCCCACATTCTCTGCTCTTAGCAAAAGCTTAAATGAAACCCTTTTTGCCCAGCTTTCATAGATGCCAGCTAAATGAAATATATTCATTATTACAATATTTTACAGTTATTAATGGAGATTTCATATAAACTCATAAGGCAACAGATGGCCCCTTGTGGCCAGTTGAGAATATGAGACTCGGCCACACCTAGAATAATGTTTTATGTGCAATCTCCTTTAATATTTGGCACTTTCGGCTTTACCCTCTGAAATGAAATAAAACTCTTTGAGAAGAAAAAAAACTTTTAAACTCTCCATCTCTACAGTTCACACTTCTGGATCCCAGTATTGGTAGTCATCACTTGTTCTGGATGTCATAAGTCCAAAATAGAAATCATGAGAAACAGCACCAAAACAAAATCATAAGAAAAAAAAAAAAAAACATGAGGATCCTTGTTCTCAACAGTCCAATAATAACAATAGTCCAATAATAACAGTACGAAAGTCCATAAGGCGAATCTGGTCCTGTTGCCCTTGCTTCTGGGACGGCCTTCACTGGTGATTCCAATTGGATACAGCATACAATAATAGCCTGGGGACCAGCTTTTCCTGGCTTTATAAGATTATACTTTATTAATGTGGACAAAGGTAGAGAAATAAAAACACAAGTACATTTAAGACATATGCATTCAACTGAATGCTTGTCTGGTAAGTCTGAGCCGTAAGGACCTTTGATTAGAATTGTCATAGATATACTGCGACATACTAATGAGACCTCTTTCCCAGTGACATGTGTAACAATTTGAATGGTTACGCCCTTCAGCCAGGTGTCTGATTTTCATCCCCCCATCTTTCTTCCTCCATTGTCATATGCCTGCAAGTACCTCTGCCCCACCTTCTGTGGAATACCACGTTGTGTGTGCGTGTATGACCCTTCACGTGTTCCGGGGAGTTTTGTTGCCATCGCAACTCACCACTAACTCCTTTTACTGAAACTGGGTACAGTTCAACCTTGGCTGGTGCCAAACCTTTAAGCATATAGCTCCGTCCTTGGCTACCGTGTGTAGCTACTGTATGAATCCTGCCTTTAGCAGGCTATGGAAGAGGTCATCACTTTAAGAGTTCTCAGTGCAGATTAGGCAGTGTCGCCTACGCAGACAAAAATAACTTGATTTCAGAATACGGATAAGTGTGATGTCATCAGTCACTAGCGGCTTCAGGAATAATCAAACTAAATTACTCTTAAGTACAATTGTACTATACTCCCTGCTATTTGCCAATCACTATGAGTCTCACACGTCCCAGTATATCTATATGATATTCACACAATGCTCTTTGAACTTGGTTATGGCACAAAAAGAAAACTGACCAACACACAAAAAAAAATTGATCAATGACCACATATGATGACTGCCCAATATTAGAACTGTAGAGAGGATTGTATGTCACATATACACAGAAAATAGTCACATGACTGTTGCTAACACCCAGGTGTTACTGTCATAGTTGGTAATAGCTACAATCACCTACATTTATATAACAATTATTCAATGTCGAAAGAGAGAAGAAAAACTGTTGGAACTTGGTCCATCCCCAAAATGCTATAGGGAAGCTTTAATATTCTATATCAACATTTCTAACCATTTTAAATGTTCTCCATATAATGTTCCCCTACTCCCCTCTTTTTTTCTTTCTTTATTTTACCCTAGTGAAACCAAACTCAAGAATCGCCAAACAAAAAAGAAAATAGAGGTACTATAGGAAAGAAAGAAAAATAGTAAACATTAAAAAAAGATTTAATAAAAAGAACAAAAAAAAAATATTTCTTCCCCCTTTGTTTTTTTGTAAACAAAAAAAAGTTACCGTTAATAAATAAGAATAAAAATGAGAGAAAAAAAAAATTAAAAAAAAAAAAAAAAAAAAATTGAATCTGTATTCTGTCAAAAAACCATTGAAATTGCCTTCAAACATTGTAGCTATTCAAAAGGCAGCACCCTCTGTCGGTGGTAATTAACATATTAATTGACTCTCAGTGCAAATCTATTTGCAAGTCAATCAGGTCACAAGAACTTGTATTACAGAGAGCAGGATCTCTGTTTTTTTTTTAAAAAAATGTTTAAATTTTTTTCTTTTTAGAATTTAGTTGGGCCTGACTGCAATTAATTAGATTCAAGGCTTCTCCTTAAAACGAAAATAAAAATTATGTTTTAAGGTCCTCTGTGTTTCAAAGTACTCACTGTACCTCTCTGAGAGGTTCATAATGGACTAAACTAGTAGTGGATGATTGGAACAGACTTCCAGCTGAGATAATGCGTCCATCCACAGTAAGTACAGTCAAAAATGTACAGACACACCCACATATCTGTACTCTGACAAACAAAAAGTTATAGGAAACCTGGTGTGTTTGTAAGTACTTAAAGTTTAAGAAGACAACCTGTAGACATAAAACCTTTACACATATTAACAGCACATGTGTCAATTTGGAAGGAAAAACAAAACACCAGACCTACTGAATCCATAAGATGCCACAAAGGTGCAAAGCAATGCATTGTTATGTATTTTCCACGTATCAGAGTGAATGAAACTTCACTCTAAGCCACAGGAAAGGAAAAATTATTAAAACAAAATCCCTACAGTTTCTCAGAGTTATAGGGATCGAGATCTCTTATCTGTGCACAGGTTATTTATTCGCGAATACATATAAACTTGTAAAATTAAAAAAAAAGTATTAATTTAAACTGGTACCAGTATTGAGCTCATTACAAACGAGAAAAATTAATAAAATAATCATAAACAGTACAAAGCATGCACATTAGTGTGATCACACTTATTGATGGCCAAAAAAAATAATCTTTGATTACACATGGACCGTTCATACCCATGCATTCCATCACTCAGACACACCCATTCATTTAGAATGAATCCCATACATTCTGGCTAGAGCTTTGTTAATTAGAAATGAATAGCTAGGCGTTTCTGGCCACTGGGAGAATACAAAGGAAAGAAGAGAGAGAAAGAAAAACCAAAACAATGGACTGTTACACCTTACCTTTGTTAGGCGCGTATTTTACGCATATGTACAGCTGTCTACAATACAGCTGCTTTATATGTACATTTATTTTCAGGAACTCACTTAACCTGAAAAAAAAACTTGTAGAAAACAGTTATTAACTCTATCCCCCTCTTTTTTCTCTTTAACTTTATTTAAAGCAAACAATACATCATTCATACGTGTATATTGGTAAATGGTCCATGACCTTCCTGTCTGGATATAGTGACACTTAAATGCCATAGAACTCTATAACATAACTTATATATTGTATTGCCGCCCCAGCTTTAGTGTAGTGATTTGTTTCCCGATGGACAAATTACTCCCTCCATTTTTCCAATTCAAGGAGTCAATAACGTTTCTTTTAAAGGATTGGAATTCTTTCACAAACTCATCCCGTTCCTGTTTAATTTGCCTAATCTCCTGCTGTAAAGCCTCATTTTCGGCTTTAATAGTTGAGGAAGGGATGTATGATTTTGCATTTTCATATTTCCTAGGCCCTTCACCCCAGCGCGGTGAGTATACTTCCACATCACGCCTCTTGGTTGTATATTGCTTGTGTTTAAATACCTTTTTCCCAGAAGACAAACAAAACTGCGAAATATGACCCCATAACCCACACGTGTAGCACTTTATCTTTTGTAAAGTATTAAAGCATCTCTTAACAACTGGTGTGGTTTTAGGCCGAGAATATTCCATGGCTCCAACTTGATTAACCACTTTTCCTGTCTTCCTCAGAGGTTTAGGGGTATTTACAAAAGAGCTCTCACCTTTTAATGAGTTGTTGAAATTAACAACTTCTCCAGGAGGAAATAACTTCCTGTTGTCTCTAGAAATACTCAACCTGGTTGCATGACAATCTATGGTATGTGTAGATTGCACACGCTGCCCTGGGCTGGAAGATGCCTTAACCTGGCCACTAGGCCTTCTCCCATCTAAGAGCTCACAGCTCTGTTGTACATTGGTTGCATGTGGAATGTGTTCCTTAGCTTTAATTTTGCCACTGAAAGCAGCCACACTCCTGAGTGTTTTTACCGGTTGAATTGGATATACATCTGAAATCCCCTCATTTCCTTCACTATCAAACCCAAAACGTGTTGGATTTCCTTCAGGAGTGGGGAGGGTCTGGATCCTACCCGTGATGGGGAACTTGTCTTGCTCCTCATTTGTGGACAGCTGGCCCCCATTGTTTAGTGGGTCTGTGACCATGGTGCATTCTCGATTTTCCTGTGGCTCAGCGATTTCTCCCATCGCCACAGGAAAAGTAGAATTAGGACCCATATCTTCACCTCCCCAGTACTTTTCATATTCCTCTGTGTCCCCTATTTTATAGGCACAAGTAGGTGCCGTAGCATTAGCATGTTCACATCTGCTAGCCCCAGCCACCTGTCCTTTGAGAATTGAAATTGTTTGTAGCAACTGTGACTCTGTTTGTGTGCACTGTGTGTGATCTATACATTTTCCTTTCTTAGTTTCATGTAACTGATTTTGGATCACTTTATATGCACTAATTATGTGGTCCAGTTCAGTCTCCACTTTGGTTAGCATGTTTTTATATTGTACCACTTCTTTTTGAGCCAATTTGTACTTTTTAACATTTTCCTCCTGTGAGGCATTAACCATTTGATTAAGGGTAGTTAAGGTTTGTATTTGGTTATGTAAAGCTGTATTCTCCTTTTCCCTCTCTGAAATTGTAATATTTTTATTATAGACTATATCTTCTAATTGCTGTATTTTAGCATTCATAGCCATGCAAGCCAAATACATGCCTGCTACAGCTAAACCTTTGAGCTTTTTATCCTTTTTGGTTGTTTTAAATTGTTCTTCAAATAACTCTTGGACATAGGCCCAAGGTGCACCTTGTAATCTAGCATCACATGCAAATTCATTGCTCTTATATTTAAGAGTATAACTTGCTACAAACTTTTCTAGAGAGGACATGGCTGCCATTATCAACAAATAATATGCACAATTTGTAAGCTAGATTAAGTTCAATGTTCCCCTGTACTATACAGTCACTATAGAAGTAGGGAGAAAACAATAAACAGAAACTCAAATAGAATAAAAATTCTGAAAATACAGTAAAGTGTAGAAAATAAAAGATATTTTCAGCTCTCAATAACACAATCTTTCAGCTTAGTGGAGACACACTCACTAGCCTGTAGCCTACACACAATAGACTGTAGTTTACCTTGTCTGAGCCTACACCCGCAAAACAATAGACCCGGGGGATACAAGGAACAATAGTAAGGCCACCAGGATCAAATAGGGTGGGTAGCCCTCTAGGTTTACAATAGAAAGGTAAACACAGCCGTGTTTACACCAATGTTAAACCAAATTCAGTTTTAAAAAAAAATCTACCACAAACTCAGATTATCAAATTATTTTGGATAGGGTTTATCCTTAACAAAAAAAAAATTCAAGGTATAATACAGTCTATTGTGTGTAGGCTACAGGCTAGTGAGTGTGTCTCCCTTTTTGCCCAGCTTTCATAGATGCCAGCTAAATGAAATATATTCATTATTACAATATTTTACAGTTATTAATGGAGATTTCATATAAACTCATAAGGCAACACTTATCTAGTCTTTCCTTGACTCCGCAGTTCAGAAAAGTTGGCTCTTTTGAAATTTAGAGTTCTTGTGCTACCCTAATGCCTCCTTTTCCTATGTTTTACACTAAATGTGATCATCCTGTGATCACTAGATCCCAAGTTGTCCTGTATTGCCACATCTGAGATAAGACTTCAATCGTTCGTAATTAATAAATCTAGCAATGCATTCTTTCTAGTTGGAGAATCCCCCAATTGAGACATGAGGTTGTCCTGCAAGACATTCATGAAATGATGGGCCTTTTAATGAGTGAGCTGTCCCCTCTCCCCAGTCGATATCGGGATCATTGAATTCCCCATTATGTTAACATTTCCCTGCCTTGCTGCCATTTCTAACGGTGATAGGAGGTCCAGCTCCTCCCTCAGGTTGGGGGGCCTGTAACCAGGGCCGCCACCAGGGGGGTACAGCCATTACAGCTGTAAGGGGCCCTGGGGCCAGAGGGGCCCGCTGGAGCCAGAAGAAGGCAGGACGGGTGAAGGGGAGCTGTGCTGTGCATTACAGAAACGATCTAGGCTGATTCTGCTCTCTGTGGCATTGAGCTCAGACATCAAGCTCTTTACTGCCACCTCTGGCTACTTTGTGCATGTGCACCCCTCGTGTACTGTGCTTCTCTGTGTCAGCAACATGTCAGCTTTGTGAAAATGAGCTGGGACCAGGTAGGAAGAACTTATTTTCAAGTATGGGCTGTGAAGGAAAGGGTGGGGGGCTGTTTGTGTACAGGGTGGGGTCAGAGTCTTGTGTGTTTGCAGATTTGAGTATATGTGGGGCTGCCATATATACAGGTGTGTGGTTGGGGGTGGGGCTTTCATATATACAGGTGTGTGTGGGCGTGGGGGGCTGACATATATACAGGTGTGTGTGTGGGGGGGCTGACATATATACAGGTGTGTGGGGGGCTGACATATATACAGGTGTGTGGGGGGCTGACATATATACAGGTGTGTGGGGGGGCTGAAATATATACAGGTGTGTGTGTGGGGGTGACATACATATACAGGTGTGTGTGTGGGGTGACATATATACAGGTGTGTGTGTGGGGGGGGGGGGCTGGCATATATACAGGTGTGTGTGGGGGGGCTGAAATATATACAGGTGTGTTTGGGGAGGGGTCTGACATACATACAGGTGTGTGGGGGGTGTACATATACACAGGTGTGTGTGGGGGGGGCTGACATTTATACAGGTGTGTGTGTGTGGGGGGGGGGCTGGCATATATACAGGTGTGTGGGGGGGCTGACATATATACAGGTGTCAGGGGGCTGACAAATATACAAGATTGAGAGGGGGCTGAGTGCGTACAAGTGAGGTGGCCAGTGTGTGGATTCGGTAGGATGGCCCGTGGGCAAGCCCTGAGGAGTGTTGGTGGTCAGGCTGGGGGGGGGGCGCCGGGGGAGGGGGCGCTCAGGCCTAAAGCTGTGAAAGGGGCCCAAACATTTCTGATGGCTGCCCTGCCTGTAACATACCCCCACTATTATTTTCTATCTTACTCCTTCTCTTTGGAGTTCAACCCACATGGATTCCACCTTCCCCCTCTTCCCATTCACAATGTCACTCCTCTCTACCACCCTTACATAGCTTTTGATATATAGACACACCCCTCCCCCTCTTCTACCTTCCCTGTCCTTCCGATACAAGGAATACCCTGGAATATTTGCCAGGCAGTCCTGTGAGCTGTCAAACCAAGTTTCTGTTATTCCCACAAAGTCTAAGTCCTCCTCGTGTAATAGCAGCTCCAGTTACTCCATTTTGTTAGCTAGGCTCCTGACATTTGTGTATACTCCTCTCAGTGTTGTATGAGTGCATTTTAATGTCTCCTTAAGTTTTCTCATGCTTTGTTTTTGTTTTGACCACGAATTCACCCCTGGATTAGATGTTATGGCTATATTATCACTATCACTAGCAGGTTTATCATTATCAACTATTTACAGCTGCTCCAGATTCTGTCTGCTTGAGTTTTGAATAAATTGCCCCCCTTTGTGTCTAGAAAATTTGGGGCCTAGCTTTGCTCATTAAAACTCTCCTGGTGCTGGCCAATTTTACATTGTTGTATCACCTGCAGTATCTTAATCCTTGCAGTAAAACACTTGTCTGTAATCTTTATCTCTAATGCCGCGTACACACGGTCGGACTTTTCGTCTACAAAAGTCAGACAGCCTGTCCGACAGACTTCCGGCAGACTTTCGGCGGACTTGCGGCGGACTTGCGGCATACTTTCTAACGAACGGACTTGCCTACACACGACCACACAAAAGTCCGACGGATTCGTACGTGATGACGTACACCGGACTAAAATAAGGAAGTTCATAGCCAGTAGCCAATAGGTGCCCTAGCGTGGCTTTTTGTCCGTCGGACTAGCACACAGACGAGCGGATTTCGGGGTCCGTCGTAGTTACGACGTAAAGATTTGAAGCATGTTTCAAATCTAAAGTACGTCGGATTTGAGGCTAAAAAAGTATGTTGAAAGTCCGGAGAAGCCCACACACGATCGGATTACCAGCCAGCTTTAGTCCGTCAGCGTCCGTTGGACTTTTGTAGACGAAAAGTCCGACCGTGTGTACGCGGCATAATACATTTCAGGTAAATTGCCCTCATTAAAAATGTCTGTTGCTGGCCAATTTTACACTGCTGTGTCATCTGCAGTCTCCCAGTTCTTACAGTAAAACACCTGTCTATACTCTCTGTCTCTAATACCTTTTATAGTACCTTTTAACGAATTATCCCTCTTTAAAAATGCCCTGCTGCTGGACAATTGTACACTGCTGTGTCATCTGCAGTCTCTTAAATTGGTATTAAACCTCAAACCAAAAATGTATTATATTGCAGCTTTCCAATCATTAGATGTGGAGATTGCATAGGTTTTCTTACATAGTTACATAGTAGGTGAAGTTGAAAAAAGGCACAAGTCCATCAAGTCCAACCTATGTGTGTGATTATATGTCAGTATTACATTGTATATCCCTGTATGTTGTGGTCGTTCAGGTGCTTATCTAATAGTTTTTTTGAAACTATCAATGCCCCCTGCTGAGACCACCGCCTGTGGAAGGGAATTACACATCCTTGCCGCTCATATGCCCCGTACACACGGTCGGACTTTGTTCGGACATTCCGACAACAAAATCCTAGGATTTTTTCCGACGGATGTTGGCTCAAACTTGTTTTGCCTAAACACGGTCGCACAAAGTTGTCGGAATTTCCGATCGACAACCACCCGGTCACGTACACCACGTACGACGAGACTAGAAAAGGCCGGTTCAGAACCAAGCGCGGCACCCTTTGGGCTCCTTTTGCTAATCTCGTGTTAGTAAAAGTTTGGTGAGAGACGATTCGCGCTTTTTCAGACTTGTGGCTTTCAGATCGTTTTCTGCCGTTCAGTTTGTGCTTGTGGGTTTGTATCTGCTCTTCAGTGCGTGCAGTCAGTTCGTATCGGAGTTTTCTGTGCGATCTTGTCCGCTCGTTGCTGTTTTTCAGGTCGCTCTTCACAGGCCTTGCTGTTCTTCAGTGCGTTCTGTTACTTCGTTCTGAGCAGCTGACCGTTTTCTAGCCATGTTTCGTATGCGTACTCCTCGTACAGTTCGTGCTGTGCGGGGGCTTGGTGTTGGGGTCCTGACCTTGACACAAGTCCAGTCCATGAACAGGGCGAGGAGGAGTTCATGGACCAAGAATTGGTTGCTTCAGCGTGACCAGTTCTGTCATATGCCTTTGCTCCGTGAGATCCGTGAGAATAATCCTGATGATTTCAGGAACTTTCTCAGGATGACGGACCCCGTATTTCACCGTCTGTTGGCTTTGCTGACCCCCTATACTAGCAGGCAGGATACCTACATGAGGCAAGCCATCACTCCGGAGCAGAGGTTGGTCGCTACCCTGCGGTATTTGGCCACAGGGAGAAGCCTGCAGGACCTCAAGTTCTCGACAGGCATCTCCCCCCAGGCTCTTCTTTGTGGACATTTACTGCTTGTGTTTCTTTTAGCTGACCCTGACAGAAATGTGTGGAGTCCAGAAAATGTCGTGATTGTGTAACCTTACAAAGCACTGTTGGCTGTTATTTACTAAATTCAAAGACACTTTTCACTACAAGTGCACTTGCAACTGCACTGAAACTGCACTTGTAGTGCAAAGTGGATTTGCCCTTAGGAAATTACCCCCATTTTCTCATAAAACAACAATTACATCACCCCAAAAATGTTGTAGCGTTGAGACAATAATCCACACATTCTTGATTAACAATCTTTTTAATACCTGCACAATCACATGTGCATTTACCAAAGGTTTTTCTGACAAACCAACATGTTTGTTGTATAACAATTTTTGTGGTGTCATTATCCAAAATCAAAATGTGCATTTTATAGAAAACAGGCCTGTGTAAAACCAACAAGAAAGACACAAATCTTGATCTTACAAAGTTCACATTTGGTAGAACTTGAAGGTAATATCAGACATGAGTATTTAGGAACTGTGTTTGATATTGCGTTCATATGGGGGGAAATCACCCCTGGAAAAGCCAAATTTGGAAGATGCACACAAATTTCACAATGTCAACATGTGCTATCTGCCATCACGGGGGATCAAGGGACGTGTTTTGGGGGAGAAAGCCCTTCCTCCCCGTTACTTTATTATTGAGGAAGGGGTTGCACCCCCAAAACGCGTCCATTGATCTCCCGTGATGGCAGATAGCACATGTTGACACACTGTGTGCATCCTCCAAATTTTGCTTTGGGAAAAATCACAAAAACATTTCGCACATTGTAGCACACAAAAGAAGAAAGTGATTTTGAGGGGCTTTAAACTCGCCCCAAAACATCAATGATGTTTTTATATTTTGGAATAACATCATTGATGTTTTGCTTGATGTTTTCCAGTTGTAAATTACACCCCATGATCTCCCCGATCAGGATCTGGGCACTTTCGGATGTGAAAGGATCTTCATCCACACCCTCACGATCACCTAAAAATAAAGGAAACCCAAAATAAATTAGGTCTCAAAAATATGCCGGCATCCATCTCTTTCCTGAGCCTGTGGTCGCAGACACTCACCTGTTGTGGTGACTAGTTCCACCACGTCTTCTTCCTCCTGCTCATCTTGTGTTGGGGGGATTTCCCCTTCTTCCGGAGGGGGGGGGGGGGGCTCTGGTCTCCTCAGATGAGGGGTGTCCTCCGAGTCTTTTCTCCCCTATGTAAAACAAAAATGGTATAATTAGCACACAGATATTTAATGTCAGAACTATAAAGGTGAAACATTGCTTGGAAGTGAGGTACAATTATCTATTTCAGCCGAGTTCCAAGATGTAGCTTTTTTAGTGTCCTTTGTCAACCTGCAATACTTTACCTGTTTGGTACAAGCTTCACAGATGGAGACCCCCCTATAGTATACACTGGAGCACCTGTGTGGCCCCTAATAAAAATGGTGTTCTGGGGTCCCACACTAGTGCTCCAGTGTCCAGATGTGAAAACAGCTGCTCAGTGTCCTCTCCTTACACAGAATCTAGTTTGCATTTCATTCTAGTAACAAAGCCATCTACACAACCCAATTCTTTGAAGACAAGTATAGGGCTTCAAAATGGTGGCCAAATGCATATGGGCTAAACAATGGTATTTTAGAGTCCGAAAAAAAAATGTGTGATCCGAACGAATAATGTGCCCATGAACATGAAAGTTGCCATTTTAAACTGTACAACAGTTCCTAAAAGCACATGGAGCAGCACGAACGTAATAAACACAAGAACAATAGGAACACAGCACAACTACTTACTTTTTTGCAGCACTCTCCGGATCTTTCTGTACTGCTCATGTTCTCGTAATTTCAGGTCCAACCACCGCTTCCTGAGCTGATCTTTCGATCGTCGTACCCCGAAATTCTGGTGCAGACTCCTGACCACTTTCGCCATGATCTTGGCCTTTCGGACATTGTGGTTGGGGTAAGGCCCATACTTTCCATCATAGTCGGCCTTCTTCAGGATGTCCACCATTTCCAACATCTCCCCAAAGGACATATTTGAGTCCTTTAATCTCCTTCTGGATCGGGACGTTTCAGGCTCCGGCCTTTCCTCCTCCTCCTCCTCCTCGTTGCTGTAATTAGCACGATCCTGCTGTCTATCCGCCATGTGCTCTTCCTCCACTGCGCCGAACAAAAAGGGGCGGGGAATAGAATAGAAAGAACGTCAGGGGCGGGCGGAGTTATACGCATGCGCAGTGTGTATAAATCGTAACGCGCGCATCTTACGTACGATCTGTGAGCGGAGGAAGGAGCATCGGAGACGCCGATCGTGCTAACGAAGGTAGGATCTAAACTTGGGCCTATACTGCTTCGAAATGGAAGCCTATATTGTAACAAGATTAGGGGAGTTTGGCCTGACATTAGGGTTTGTCTTGTGTTGTGTCTTGCAGAGAAAATGGATGGCTTCAATGACCACAACTTCCTTCCCCTGTTCATAGACAAGTACAGGGAGCTGCCCTGTCTGTGGCAGGTCAGACACCCCCACTATAACCACAAACAGAAGAGGCAGGCAGCGCTGGAGAAACTGCTGGAGTTGGTGAAGCCGGTGGTCCCCACAGCAACCATCCCCTATTTAAAAGCTAAAATTGGTGGCCTGAGGAGCTCTTATCTTAGGGAGCGCAAGAAGGTCACAGATTCCCAGAGGTCCGGAGCTGCAGCAGATGACGTTTATGTCCCCAGGCTGTGGTACTATGAGAGACTGCAATTTCTGTCAGACCAGACTGAAGTCAGGGAATCCCTCTCTACTCTTCCTTCCACGCTTCCTTCCACCCCAGCTGAGGCTTCCGGTGTCCAACCTGGGCCTTCCAGCCAGGAAGAAGTGGAGGAGCCCAGCTGGAGCCAGGTATAGCATTGTTCTACTGATTTCTGGGCAATAAATAAATGATGTTTACTAGATGTTATTATTGATCACTAATTGCTGCTTGAAAGTGTTTTACATATCAATACACAGTAGTGGGCACCCAAAATTGGGACAAGAATGCAAAATGCTGGGCTCAAAGGATAGTCTGTTATATTTGTTAACATTGAATTTGCAGCAGTCAGGAGGTGAAAATTGTGTGTGATTGATGAAAAAAATACTAAAACTATGTCTCTTTTTCATACACAGGAAGACCTCAGCCAGGAGGAGGCTGTGGAATGTGGCAGTCAGGGGGAGGCGGGGATTAGTGGCAGCCAGGAGGAGGCGGGGCTAAGTGGCAGCCAAGAGAAGCCTGGGACCAGTCGCAGCCTGACTGAGTCTCAGGTTCCTCCCCTCCGCCTGCCATATAAAAGGGCCAGGAAGGCCACTCCCAGTCCTGTGCAGGATTCAGCGTACAGGCTGATCCAGGAGGCTTCGGCATCCCTCCGAGCCTTCCCCAGTCCTGAAGAGGCCTTTGCCTGCATGGCTGCCACCAAATTGCAGGGCATGCAGAAGGGCCAACGCAGGCTCTCTGAGGACCTGATTTATAAAGTCCTTCGTAAGGGGGAGAGTGGGGAACTGACACCCAAGACGGATGTCATGGAGAGGGACCATCCTCCCCCTCCTCCTGCTGCCACAACTCCACCACCACAGCCAAAGCCTGGAAGGAAGCGTGGAAAGAAGACCAAAGCGTGATTGCCCTGGGTTCAGTCTGGTCTGACAGAAGATGCAGTCTCTCGTATGACCACAGCCTGGGGACACAGATGTCATCTGCTGCTTTCCGGATCTCTGGGACTTCTGGACCAGACTGCCCTCCCTAAGATAAGGACTCATCAGGCCACCAATTTTGCTTTTAAATAATTGATGTGTGCCCTGGGGGTCCCAGGCTTCGCCCACTTCTGCAGTTTCTCCAGCATTGCCTCCCTCTTTGTTTATAGTTGTGACCCCTTAATAAAATATTTTTAGGTAAATTCTACTCTCCTGTGTGTGTTTTCATCCAAAAAGGACAGTTTGTTGGTGAGGATTCAGGTACATTTCTAAAGTACAATGTGAAATTAACAAGGGACAACAACACCAAACAATCTCCTCCTACAGATTAAATAGAACAACATATCAATGGTGTTGTGGGAACTTGTCACAAAAAACACACAAACATTTTCGGGAGTACAAATCAAAATCACCAAAAAAAATAAAAAGAGAAACACAAAAAAAGATTCTACATTAAAGTAAAAAAAAAAAAATATATGTTGTCAGATGTGAGAAATCAAAATATATTGAGGGAATCCCGATAAATAGTAACGAAAAAAGTTTGTGAGAAGTGTGTGTGAATATGAGCATCAAAACGACTTAATTCTTGTCACATTATAAAGAAGAAGAGAGTGCGCTGTATTAAACCATTTTGAACATTGCAGCGTGACGAAAGTGCTTTATCCATTACGAACGCTAAGTTTACCAGAACGAGCTGTCCCGTGTCGGAATTTCTTCTGAGCATGCGTGGCACTTTGTGCGTCGGAACAGGCCACACACGGTCGGAATTGACGCGATCGGATTTTGTTGTCGGAAAATTTTATCTCCTGCTGTCCAACTTTGTGTGTCGGAAAATCCAATGGAAAATGTCCGATGGAGCCCACACACGGTCGGAATTTCCGACAACACGCTCCGATCGGACATTGTCCATCGGAAAATCCGACCGTGTGTACGGGGCATTACAGTAAAGAACCCACAATGCAGTTTAAGGTTAAATCTAATTTCTTCTCATTTTAATGAGTGGCCATGTGTCTTATTAAACTCCCGGAAAGGTTTTATCCCTATACTGGGGTCACCAGTGTGGTATTTGTAAATTGAAATCATATCCCCTCTCAAGCGTCTCTTCTCCAGAGAGAATAAGTTCAGTGCTCGCAACATTTCTTCATAACTAGTACCCTCCAGTCCCTTTATTAGCTTTGTTGCCCTTCTTTGTACTCGCTCCATTTCCAGTACATCTTTCCTGAGGACTGGTGCCCAGAACTGGACAGCATACTCCAGGGGAGGCCAGACCAGAGTCTAGTAGAGCGGGAGAATTACTGCTTTATCTCTTGAGGGTATCCTCTTTTTAATGCATGCCAATATTCTGTTTGCTTTGTTAGAAGCAGCCTGGAATTGCATGCCATTGCTGAGGCTGTCATCTACTAGGACCCCCAGGTCCTTTTCCATCCCAGATTCCCCCAGAGGTTCTCCCCCATTGAGTAGATTGCATTCATATTTTTGCCACCCAAATGCATTATTTTACATTTTTCCACATTAAACCTCATTTGCCATATAGTTGCCCACCCGATTCATTTCTTCAGATTTTCCACATCCTGCGGAGAAGTTATTGCCCTGCTTAGCTTAGTATCATCTGAAAATACAGAGATTGAGCTGTTTATCCCATCCTCCAGGTAGTTTATGAACAAATTAAAAAGGATTTGTCCCAGCACAGAACCCTGGGGGACCCCACTTTCCACCCCTGACCATTCCTAGTACTCCCCATTTATCATTACCCTCTGAACTCGCCCCTGTAGCCAGTTTTCAATCCATGTATTCACCCGATGGGCCTTGCCAACGGACCTTAATTTGTACAGTAAATGTTTATGGGGAACTGTGTCAAATGCTTTTGCAAAATCCAGATACACCTCGTCTACAGGCCTTCCTTTATCTAGATGGCAACTCACCTCCTCATAAAAGATTGGTTTGGCAAGAATGATTCTTCATGAATCCATGCTGATTACTGCTAATGATACAGTTTTCTTTACTAAAATCTTGTGTATAGTCCCCTATCATCCCCTCCAGGAGCTTGCATACTATTGATGTTAGGCTAACTTGTCTGTAATTCCCAGAGATGTATTTTGGTCCTTTTTTAAATATTGGTTTCACATTGGCTTTTCTCCAATCAGCTGGTGCCATTCCTATAGTAGACTGTCAGTAAAAATTAGGAACAATGGTCTGGCAGTTACTTGACTAAGTTCCCTAAGGACCCTCGGGTGCAAGCCATCTGGTCCCAGTGACTTATTAATGTTATGTTTTCCAAGTCTATGTTTAATTCTGTCCTCTGTTAGCCATGAGGGGGCTTCCTGTGATGTGTCATGAGGATAAACACTGCAGTTTTGGTTACTGAAACCCTCCCCCCCCCCGATTCCTTTGTGAAGGAGAAGAATAAATTCAATACCTTCGCCACCTCCCCATCCTTTGTAACCAGATTTCCTACCTCATTTTTTATGGGGCCAATATGGTCTGTCCTCCCTTTTTTACAGTTTATATACTTAAAGAATTTCTTGAGATGTGTCTTTCGTGTTCTATCTTAGTCGCCCTAATTGCACCGTTACATTTCTTGTTGCATTCTTTGAAAAGAATGTCTGAATGCTGATGATGATTCCTCAGCCTTGTATTTTTTGAAGGTCTTCTCCTTTGCTTTTATATGCATTTTTACATTGGAGTTAAGCCATCCAGGATTTTTGTTCGCGCTTTTAAATTTATTTCCCAATGGGATGCACTGGCTCATGCCCTTATTTAATATGCTCTTAAAGCAAACCCATCTCTCCTCTGTGTTCTTTGTTCCTAAGATTCTATCCCAATTTATATCTTCTAGTAAGGTTCGCAGTTTAGGGAAGTTGGCTCTTTTGAAATTCAGTGTCTTTGTATTCCCCTTATGTTTCCTATTTGTTTGATTGATACTGAAGCTAATTGACCTGTGATCGCTGTTTCCTAAATTGCCCCATATTTACACATCTGTGATCAGGTCTGTATTGTTGGTAATCAGTAGGTCTAGTAACGCTTTGTATCTTCTATTCTTTGGCTTTTTTCTCCCTCTGTTATCTTCTGGTGATCTGGCCAGTAACATACCTCCTGTATTAGTGAGACACAACTTTGGAAGAATGAGAACAGGAGGCACAGTAGACAGCACCATTGTCAGTCTGGGGGGGGGGGGGGTGTTAGATGTATTAGCAGATTTAGATACACTAATAAACAGTGCCCACCAATGCAGCCTCACCTGTGCCCATCATCGCAGCGTGACCTATGCCCATCATTGCAGCGTGACCTGTGCCTATCATTGCAGCGTCACTAGTATGCACCAATGCAGCCTTACCTTTGCCCATCATTGCAGCGTGACCTGTGCCCATCATTGCAGCAACTTTATCAGTGCCTATCAGTGCAGCCTCACCAGTGTCCATCAATACAGCCTCACCAGTGCCTATCAACGCAGCCTCACCAGTGCCCATCAATGCAGCCACACCTGTGCCCATCAATGCTGCGTAAACCAGTGCCCATTAATGCACTCTCACCTGTGCCCATCAATGTAGCGTGACCAGTGCCCATCAATGCAGCTTCACATGTGCCCATCATTGCAGCGTGACCTTTGCCCATCATTACAGCATGACCAGTGCCCACCAATGCAGCCTCACCTGTACCCATCATTGCAGCCTGACCTGTGCCCATCTATGCAGCCTCACCTCTGCCCATCTATGCAGAGTCACCAGTGCCCATCAATACAGCGTGACCAGTGCCCACCAATGCAGCCTCACCTGTGCCCATCATTGCAGGGTGACCAGTGCCCAACAATGCAGCGTGACCGGTGCCCACCAATGCAGCCTCACCTGTGCCCATCATTGCAGCGCGACCTATGCCCATCATTGCAGCATGACCTGTGCCCATTATTGCAGCATGACCTGTGCCCACCAATGCAGCCTCACCTGTGCCCATCATTGCAGCATGACCTATGCCAATCATTGCAGCATGACCTGTGCCCATTATTGCAGCGTGACCTGTGCACACCAATGCACCCTCACCTGTGCCCATCATTGCAGCGTGACCTGGGCCCATCATTGCAGCAACTTTATCAGTGCCTATCAGTGCAGCCTCACCAGTGCCTATCAATGCAGCCTCACCTGTGCCCATCAATTCAGCCTCACCTGTGGCCATCAATGCAATGCAGCCTCGCATGTGCCCATCAATGCAGCCTGACATGTCCCCATCTATGCAGCCTCGTCTGTGCCAATCTATGTAGCGGGACCAGTGCTCATCAATGCAGCGTGACCAGTACGCACCAATGCAGCCTCAGCTTTGCCCATCATTGCAGCGTGACCTGTGCCCATCATTGCAGCAACTTTATCAGTGCCTATCAGTGCAGTCTCACCAGTGCCCATCAATGCAGCCTCACCTGTGCCCATCAATGCTGCATGACCAGTGCCCATTAATGCACTCTCACCTGTGCCCATCAATGCAGCCTGACCTGTGCCCATCTATGGAGCCTCACCTGTGCCCATCATTGCAGCAAGACCAGTGCCCACCAATGTAGCCTCACCTGTGCCCATCATTGCAGCCTGACCTGTACCCATCTATGCAGCCTCACCTGTGCCCATCTATTCAGCCTCACCTGTGTCCATCTATGCAGAGTGACCAGTGCCCATCAATACAGCATGACCAGTGCCCACCAATGCAGCCTCACCTGTGCTCATCATTGCAGGGTGAACAGTGCCCAGCAATGCAGCGTGACCAGTGCCCACCAATGCAGCCTCACCTGTGCCCATCATTGCAGCGTGACCTATGCCCATCATTGCAGCATGACCTGTGCCCATTACTGCAGTGTGACCTGTGGCCACCAATGCAGCCTCACTTGTGCCCATCATTGCAGCATGACCTGGGCCCATCATTGCAGCAACTTTATCAGTGCCTATCAGTGCAGCCTCATCAGTGCCTATCAACGCAGCCTCACCTGTGCCCATCAATGCAGCTTCACCTGTGGCCATCAATGCAGCCTCACTTGTGCCCATTAATGCAGCCTGACATGTCCCCATCTATTCAGCCTCATCTGTACCCGTCTATGCAGCGTGACCAGTGCCCATCAATGCAGCGTGACCAGTGCCCACCAATGTAGCCTCACCTGTGTCCATTAATGCAGCGTGACCAGTGCCCACCAATGCAGCTTCACCTGTGCCCAATATTGTAGCCTAACCTGTGCCCATCATTGCAGCGTGACCAGAGCCCACCAATGCAGCCTTGCCTGTGCCCTTTATTGCAGCCTCGCCTGTGCCCATCATTGCAGCGTGACCTGTACCCATCATTG
The DNA here is from genome assembly GCA_037952835.1 of Lithobates septentrionalis. Taxonomy (NCBI): domain Eukaryota; kingdom Metazoa; phylum Chordata; class Amphibia; order Anura; family Ranidae; genus Lithobates; species Lithobates septentrionalis. Next base: position 6,732,239 of record JBBDGP010001034.1, on the reverse strand, counting down.
CAGCATGACCAGTGCTTATGAATGCAGTGTGACGAGTGCCCACCGATGGAGCCTCACTTGTGCCCATCATTGCAGCATGATCAGTGCCCATCAATGCAGCTTGACAAGTACCCACTAATGTAGCCTCACCTGTGCCCATCATTGCAGCGTAACCTGTGCCCATCATTGCATAACAAACGATAACGAAAGTGCAGAATCCGAAAAACGAAAGATCCGACATAAACAAATGCTTTATTTTTGTTTTCGTTGCTACAACAGTTCGATATAGATAGGAGATTCGACATGATGATGACAATAACAATCTGTGTCCATCAAACCTGTGGTCAAATGTTCCTAACCTTAACTCTATTAGTCCAAGATTATTCTACATAGAGAGAAAAGATTCGACACAGAGAGAAAAGATTTGACGTAGGGGAGAAAGATTCGACGTAGGGGAGAAAAGATTCGACGTAGGGGAGAAAGATTCGACGTAGGGGAGAAAAGATAAATAAAAATAATGATGATGATGAATGTTATTGGCTGATTGTAACCAAAGAGGAGGAGCAGTAAAATAGCTAGAACTAAGTACACATGTAGTTTGGCTTATGGTGTCTGTTGAAAGTTCTAAGAAGATTCGACGGAGCAGGTAAACTATACGGCGTCGTACAGTTTAGCTGCTCCGTCAAATCTTCTTTGAACATTCGACAGACACCATAAGCCTTCAATGACAGATTCGACCTTAATTTGGATTTTCGGACGAATGCAATTTTTAACGAAAAACTAAACAAATAAAAACAAATTTCAGGAGTAACTAAATAAATGTATTTTTCGGATGAAAACGAAATTCCGAAATGAAATATTTCAGTGTGCACATGTCTAATGACCAGTGCCCATCAATGCAGCATGACCAGTGCCCACCAATGTATCCTCACCTGTGTCCATTAATGCAGCGTGACCAGTGCCCACCAATGCAGCTTCACCTGTGCCCAATATTGTAGCCTAACCTGTGCCCATCATTGCAGCGTGACCAGAGCCCTCCAATGCAGCCTCGCCTGTGCCCATCATTGCAGCATTGCCTGTGCCCATCATTGCAGCCTCGCCTGTGCCCATCATTGCAGCATTACCTGTACCCATCATTGCAGCATGACTAGTGCTTATGAATGCAGTGTGACGAGTGCCCACCAATGGAGCCTCACTTGTGCCCATCATTGCAGCATGATCAGTGCCCATCAATGCAGCTTGACAAGTACCCACTAATGTAGCCTCACCTGTGCCCATCATTGCAGCATGATCTGTGCCCATCATTGCAGTGTGACCTGTGCCCATCATTGCAGCGCGACCTATGCCCATCATTGCAGCATGACTTGTGCCCATTATTGCAGCATGACCTGTGCCCACCAATGCAGCCTCACCTGTGCCCATCATTGCAGCATGACCAGTGCCCATCAATTCAGCCTCGCCTGTGCCCATCATTGCAGTGTGAACTATGCCCATCAATGCAGCCTCGCCTGTGCCCATCATTGCAGCGTGAACTGTGCCCATCTATGCAGCGTGACCAGTGCCCATCAATGCAGCCTCGTCTGTGCCCATCATTGCAGTGTGACCTGTGCCCATCGTTGCAGCATGACCAGTGCCCATCAATGCAGCCTCACCTGTGCCCATCATTGCAGCCTCACCTGTGCCCATCATTGCAGCGTGACCTGTTCCCATCATTGCAGCCTCACCTGTGCCCATCTATGCAGTGTGACCAGTGCCCATCAATGCAGCCTCGTCTGTGCCCATCATTGCAGCGTGACCTGTACCCACCATTGCAGCATGACCTGTGCCCATCATTGCAGCCTTGCCTGGGCCCATCATTGCAGCATGATCAGTGCCCACCAATGCAGCCTCACATGTGCCCATCATTGCAGCGTGACCTGTGCCCATCATTGCAGTGTGATCTGTGCAGAGAAAGAGAGAGGGCGGCGGGATCATCACAGAGCGGGGATTGCCCGCTGTAACGGCTAACATTTGAATTGCCGTCTGTTCGCGGTCTCACACAGGCCTGCCTCCTGACCCGGCGCTTGTGACAGACAAAATGCGGGTCCAATGCTGGGATGTGTTCTGTCTGTCATAGGCACCGGGTCAGCAGGCAGGGCTGTGTGTGACCACAAGCAGACGGCAATTCAAATGTAAGCTGTTACAGCAGGCAATCCCTGCTCTGTGATCCGGCCAGCTCGCCTCTTCCTCCACTCCCCTGGGGGCGATTGTTGGGAGAACAGCTCCCATTCAACCCCGCCCAGGCTCACCAGAAACGATTTCCACTTGCAAAATGCGAGTAGGCGAGTGGAAAATTTGAGGGCTGCATTAACATATCATATGCTAACAACAGAGATATCTACGATGTCATTAGCATGAAGTTAAATAAGCTACATGAAAACTTGTCGCAAACTGTAGGTTGTGAGGGAATGACAGCATCTGAGTCTTAAGAAGAAGACTGAAGGGGGAAGATCTGGAAAGCTGAAGAACTAAAGGAGGAACTGCTGACTAAAACTCTTCTAAGTGAGGGCCACACATCTCCACAGATTTGTTTTTATCTTTTAGGTAAAATAAAAAAAATAGTTCCTATCTTTTTTTTATACTTTTGGGATTTTCCCACTCTACTAGCACAAACATAACAGATTGAGCTTGGCTTATGAGCTAGGCATTCAGTGGTACCTGCTGTCAGTTGACTCTGATATAGTAATTTTATTCATAAAATATCATACTACCACCTTTATCTAATCAACAAATAAAGCAGCTTAGAAATGTTTGTTCTAGTCGCTAACAGCATTTATACACAAGAACCTCTTCAGACATTACAGTGAAACAAACATTTCTGCTGTTCATTTTCTGTTAAAACCTGTATCAGAATAGGATAGCTTTTACATAATGTGCACAAGAATAGCTCTGAGCCTAAATGGATTTCTTTTATAGAGTGGTATATGTTAGTACTTTGGGGGAGAAATGGTGGCATACTACTTTAATGTACTTCTGACAACATCTTGAAGTATTATTTCTGACAAGATCTTTGTTTTTGCAAAGCAAAGTGGAGCTCTGATTTTGCTTCCCAAGCTAACAGCACATTTGGACAATTATAAAAGTCATAAAGAGCATAAGTAAAGTATAATCACATTTAATACTAATAGTTTCTTTATCAATGAACAAATTAAAGGGCAAAAATATATAGTGATTTTGATTGGTTGTTATGAGTGCTATACTTTGCACTTAGCTCCTTAGTGTTTAATATTAATGTTAATTTTCACTTTAACAGTAAAAAAAACAGAAACATGTTGAATTTGCCCCAGCAGAATGCTGTCTCTATATTAAAGTGATTATAAATGCAAAAGGCTTTTTACCTTAATGCATTCTCTTAATGCCAAAAAACCTTCCAATACATGCTTCCTCCCACATCCCCACCCCCACCCCCACCCCCACCTAAACACTTACCTGAGTCTTTTCTCGATCCAGCCATGTCCTCATCTGTAGCACCACTAATCTCTCTTGCTGGTCTCACAGGAGACTTTGAGTGCAGCAGGAGCCATTGGATCCTGCTGCTGTCAATTAAATCCTGTAAGGAGAGAACGGGGTGTGGCCGAGCCGCAATGTGTGTGTCTTTAGAAGCAAACAGCTTGACTTGGAAGCATGCCTGCATGGGTGCCCCCAAGCACATGGCTTGCTTAACGGGGCACCCTCAGGGAAAGAGGAGTGGACTGTGCCAGCTGGGAGACTCCACAAGAGGAGGTAAGTAATAGTATAATTTTTTTTTAATTTAATTAAACAAAAAAATTGCCTTTACAACTACTTTAATGTCAATAAATATGCCTAATCGTATTTTTAAAGATTTTAATACACTGCTTTAAAATTTCATACAAATATATAACATAAAAGGATAAATGTTTCTAGACGTTGAAGTTGATCTAAAGCCAATTTTTTTTCTTAATTTGAATAGAGTGTAACATGGTAAAATCCATGTCAGGTTTTGTATGCCTGTCAAGTAGAGATAAGTAAATCTGCTTGAGTTTTCTGGGCTGGCCACCCCTGGACAAATTAGCTGCCATTTGAAATCAACTCCACTTATAGGTTATTTTTCGTACAGTGGAATGATTGATTTCAAATAATTTGGAAATCATTTTAAATCTCTTTCTAGACTCAAATGCATTCACAAATGTCTTTCTGAGGGTCTTAGAGGGCTTATTTGAACATGACATGATGATACCACAAACATCAATAGCAAACACAATACCACCCTAGATATATGAGGATTTAGTAAGAAAAAACAATCTGCATATCCCCTAAGGAGTTTCACGTGACTGGCCCCTTATCTAGAAATACCTGATTAAATTTTATGGGTTTGAAGGTGTGGTAAATGTAGGGGTGTACTTTTTTTTTCTATGTGTGAAATGTGCATTTTTGTTCATTTAGAGGGAATAAAAACATCATGTCAATGTTATGTCTCATTTGTCCAAGTATATCACCTTTATCTGAAAAGCACTGCTTGAATAAAGCTCAAATGTTGAATAAGACAACAATTTGCATGGGGTGCACTTACTTTTTCTGTTTCAATCTTTTTATTCAATTTTAAGAAATACGGTAAAACATTATAATGTAATACAAAAGAGTGCAAAATGGCTCTGATGATATAAACAAGAAGTCAACAATGATGACATGTTGTAATGGTAAGGAATTAAGACATTAATCCATGGAGATCCACCAATGGGTTTTAGGAACTGTGACAGAGTGGTCAACTATAAAAAAAAACTGATATTGAGAAACATATTCGTTTATAGTCCTCAAATAGGCCAAACAACCCATGGGCCTTACATCAGGCCGACTTTGTACATTCGGCAGAGGGGTCAAGCAGAACAGTCCCTACCCACCCAACCACGAGACAAGCTATAGACATAATAATGGAATTATAACAAACATAGTGACCTTTGTGTCATCTAACACTAGACTTATTTATCCTACCAGCAAAAAAACAATAATATATACCGTATTTATCGGCATATAACACGCACTTTTTTCCCCTTAAAATCAGGGGAAAATTGTTAGTGCGTGTTATACGCCGATCCCCGCAGATCTCCGCTGATTGTGAGCGGAGCGGAGCGAGCGCCAGCGATATACACATAGCCAAGTGTACTCGGCTATTCTCGGCTCTTCTCACAGGGACTGCGAGAGGAGCCGAAACTAGCTAATTACACTCGGCTATGTGTTTGTCTGCGCCGCTCGTTCCTCTCCTCTCGTAATCAGTGGAGATGGGCGGGACTGCGAGAGGAGCCGAAACTAGCCGAGTACACTCGGCTTTGTGTATCTCGCCGGCGCTCACTTCTCTCCGCTCACAGTCAGTGGAGATCGGCGCCAAATTTAAATAATAAGCGGCTGGGCATGGCTGCAAAGAGACTGGCAAGGCTGCAGAGGCACTGGGCAAGGCTGCAAAGGCACTGGGCAAGGCTGCAGAGACACTGGGCAAGGCTACAGAGGCACTGGGCAAGGCTGCAGAGGCACTGGGCAAGGCTGCAAAGGCACTTGGCAAGGCTGCAGAGGCACTGGGCAAGGCTGCAAAGGCACTTGGCAAGGCTGCAGATGAACACTGGGCAAGGCTGCAATGATGGACAAGGCTGCAGATGGACACTCATAAGGCTGCATTGATGGGCATTTAAATGTAAACTTCCCTCCTAAAAGTTTTTTTCCTTTAAATTCCCTCCTAAACTTGGGGTGCATGTTTATATATATATATATATACACTACCGTTCAAAAGTTTGGGGTCACATTGAAATGTCCTTATTTTTGAAGGAAAAGCACTATACTTTTAAATGAAGCTAACTTTAAACTAGTCCTAACTTTAAACAAATATACTCTATACATTGCTAATGTGGTAAATGACTATTCTAACTGCAAATGTCTAGTTTTTGGTGCAATATCTACATAGGTGTATAGAGGCCCATTTCCAGCAACTATCACTCCAGTGTTCTAATGGTACAATGTGTTTGCTCATTGGCTCAGAAGGCTAATTGATGATTAGCAAACCCTTGTGCAATCATGTTCACACATCTAAAAACAGTCTAGCTCCTTCCAGAAGCTACAAAACTGACCTTCCTGTGAGCAGATTGAGTTTCTGGAGCATCACATTTGTGGGGTCAATTAAACGCTCGAAATGGCCAGAAAAAGAGAACTTTCATCTGAAACTCGACAGTCTATTCTTGTTCTTAGAAATGAAGGCTATTCCATGCGAAAAATTGCAAAGAAATTGAAGATTTCCTACAACGGTGTGTACTACTCCCTTCAGAGGACAGCACAAACAGGCTCTAACCAGAGTAGAAAAAGAAGTGGGAGGCCGCGTTGCACAACTAAGCAAGAAGATAAGCACATTAGAGTCTCTAGTTTGAGAAACAGACGCCTCACAGGTCCCCAACTGGCATCTTCATTAAATAGTACCCGCAAAACACCAGTGTCAACATCTACAGTGAAGAGGCGGCTGCGGGATTTTGGGCTTCAGGGCAGAGTGGCAAAGAAAAAGCCATATCTGAGACTGGCCAATAAAAGAAAAAGATTAAGATGGGCAAAAGAACACAGACATTGGACAGAGGAAGACTGGAAAAAAGTGTTGTGGACGGATGAATCCAAGTTTGAGGTGTTTGGATCACAAAGAAGAACGTTTGTGAGACGCAGAACAAATGAAAAGATGCTGGAAGAATGCCTGACGCCATCTGTTAAGCATGGTGGAGGTAATGTGATGGTCTGGGGTTGCTTTGGTGCTGGTAAGGTGGGAGCTTTGTACAGGGTAAAAGGGATTCTGAATAAGGAAGGCTATCACTCCATTTTGCAACGCCATGCCATACCCAGTGGACAGCGCTTGATTGGAGCCAATTTCATCCTACAACAGGACAATGACCCTAAACACACCTCCAAATTGTGCAAGAACTATTTACAGCAGAAGCAGGCAGCTGGTATTCTATCGGTAATGGAGTGGCCAGCACAGTCACCAGATCTGAACCCCATTGAGCTGTTGTGGGAGCAGCTTGACCGTATGGTACGCCAGAAGTGCCCATCCAACCAATCCAACTTGTGGGAGCTGCTTCTAGAAGCGTGGGGTGCAATTTCTCCAGCTTACCTCAATAAATTAACAGCTAGAATGCCAAAGGTGTGCAATGCTGTAATTGCTGCAAAAGGAGGATTCTTTGATGAAAGCAAAGTTTGATGTAAAAACAATGTTATTTCAAATACAAATCATTATTTCTAACCTTGTCAATGTCTTAACTCTATTTTCTATTCATTTCACAACGTATGGTGGTGAATAAGTGTGACTTTTCATGGAAAACACAAAATTGTTTGGGTGACCCCAAACTTTTGAACGGTAGTGTATATATATATATATATATATATATATATATATATATATATATATATATATATATATATATATATATATATATATATAAGGGTCCGACTAGAGGACCTATCTTGCACCTGAGTAAAGAAATAGAAAAGAGCGAGTTAGAGAAAAAAAAGGAAGCGAGTCAGAAAAGAGAGCAAAGAAGCGAGACCACACCTGCCCAGGAGTCCAACCGGAAACCGATCCAATTTCAATCCCAAGTGTTTAGCACCTGCAGGCAAGAAAGCCAAGGGGCCCACACCTTTTCAAACAGGGGTTGTTTGTCCCGTAGGACACTGACCAGTTTTACATGCAGCATGATCCAGGTTAGTTTTCGCTTCATTAAAGCTAAGTCGATCACTGGACTTTTCCAAGCAGTAGCGATGGATATTTTGGCCGCCTAAAACATATAATAAATTAGAGTCTGTGTGGACTTTGGGATATTCTCCACAGGTTCGTTAAGCAAGGCTATTTGAGGGTTTTTGGTAATGTTAACCATGGTGACTGAATGAATTAAAGAATGAACCCATATCCAGAAACGATGGACCTTAGGACAAGTCCACCATATACGAAGGGCAGAGCCAACCTGACCACAGCCCTTAAAGCAGGAGGGGGATGAATCCAGATACATTTTAGAGAGGTGTTCTGGCACACGGTACCATCACACAACCATCTTATAGCCTGCTTCAATTAGGGCAACATTGATTATACCCTTATGAATGCGTGCAGTCCAGGATCGCCAGTCCCCCACCTCAGGGGCAAAGCCCAGATCCCTCTCCCAAGCTATTTGATAAGGAAGTTTGGACGAGGGGGAAACTAAGGATTTGTACAACATAGAGATACAATCCCTGCACTTACTTTTTCACATAACTGCACATTAACCTTTTCTCTGCCAGAACTTTTTTTGTGTTTATTTTTTGGACACATTTAAAAAATCATTTTAGGCCTGAAGATTGCATAAAATCCCAAAGCATTGTATCTTTTCTGAAAGCAGACACCCTAGAGAAAAAAATAGTGGTAGTTCCAATTTTTCATGTTACATGATATTACCGCAACGGTCTAGAAACGCAACATTTCAGTAAAAAATACACTAAGTTAATTTCAGGGCACACAAACACAATTATACAACATACGGACTTGGCAGTTAAGGCTTAAAAAGGCCCATGCTGCATAGCTTTGTGGACTGCCCCTGGGCATAGCAGTGACCTGTAACATTGGGGCAGTACCGCCTGATGAATTAGGGCAGCTGTTCCTCCCAATCCTCAGTAAGCTGCTCTTGCCTCTGGACAAAATCCTCCCTAGCTGCTGTTCTGCCTCTCTCAGAACTTTTCTTCTCACAAATCAAAACACTCATGGGTTGTCTGCCACCTTGTCATCAGCTATTCCTTTCTTATCACTGGAGATCCAGCTGCTGGAACATTGCTGCCATTTGCTGCTTCCTGCCTGATGGACCTTAACTCTTTGGCCATAGTATTATCTTCTTCATCTGAAAAATAAGAATAATGTGATGTACTAATAATTCTGTCGTTCCTCAGAGGAAGAAGAAGAGGGTGCATTAGCAGCAGCTGCAGACAACGGGCTGCTCTATACCTGGGAGGAGAAAGAAAAGGAAGGCTTCCTGCATGTGCTGTGGCTCTATAGCACAGCCATTCTGAGATAGAAAAGACAGATGCGTCCTGCCTCCAGTGCAGCCCAACTATCGCTTTTTCCAGGATGGCCGTGGCGGGTTCGCGCATGCGCGATAGTGCGCCACAAACGGCCCTGCACACACCAGCAACAAATTAACATTAGATTGCTCCTTCCCAGCAGTGACGTCAGATGCTGCTGGCTTTAGGAGAGTATTTAAGAGACATTCCAATAGACCCTATTGCTGTGGCCATTCACCCTGTTACCAGTGAGGCTCCAAAACCTGTTTAAAAGTTTTATCCCACTTTAGCAGTGAAATTTCTGCTATTTATGGGTGACAAACTTTCCATGTATTCACTCTGTTATTTCTTCTAGGGGTCAATCCCTTGGGATAGATTAAATAAACGTTTTGATCTTCCCTGGTTAAAAGGTGTCATATTGATATTGAGCTAAGGAGCAGTGGAAAATTGGAAGCAGAGAGTGCTCAATTAAGAACTGCCTGGTAGCTTATTAATATTACCATAAGATATCTATTTGTTAAATTGGGAAAAGTTTTATGTATAATTAACCACTTCCATACTGGGTCTATTTTGGCACTCCTCTCCTACATGTAAAAATCATAGTTTTTTCACTAGAAAATTACTCAGAACCCCCAAACATTATATATTATTTTTAAAAGACACCCTAGGGAATAAAATGGCGGTCATTGCAACTTTTTATCTCGCACGGTATTTGCGCAACAATTTTTCGAATGCTTTTTTTTGGGAAAAAAACGGTTTCATGATTTAAAAAATAACAAAACAGTAAAGTTAGCCCAATTTTTTGTATAATGTGAAAGATGATGTTATGCCAAGTAAATAGATACCCAACATGTCATGCTTTAAAATTGTGCACACTCATGGAATAACACCAAACTTCGGTACTTAATAATCTCCATAGGCGTTGTTTTAAATTTTTTTACAGTTTACATGTTTAGAGGTAATTGTTGCTCGCGCTCTAAGGCATGCGGTGATACCTCACATGTGTGGTTTGAACAGCATTTACATATGTGGGCGGGACTTATGTGTATGTGTGCTTCTGAGTGCGAGCTACCGGGGACAGGGGCGTTTTAAATTTTTTCTTATTCTACTTTATTTTATTTTTTTTTACACTTTCTTTTACATTTTTTTTTTCATCACTTTTATTCCTATTACAAGGAATGTAAACATCCTTTGTAATAGGAATCGTTTGTGACAGGTCCTCTTTATGGAGAGATGCGGGGTCATTAAGACCACCCACATCTCTCCTCCAGGCTAGAAAGCATGAGATCGGAAAAAAAAATCCACAATCTCATGCTTACCAGCTGCAATCGCGGCTTTGTTTACATCCACGGCCCGGACGTGACGTCATAATGGAACTGCTGATATGATCATTCTTATGGTGCACAGAATCGCTGGCTGAAAACAGGGATATCTGAATGATGCCTGTAGCTGCAGGCATCATTCAGATATTCCCACTGAAAGTCAAAGACGTCATATAATGTCTTTGGGTGGGAAGTGGTTAATTATATTTTAGATGACACAAGTACCTTGAAATTTGCCATCACCAGAGGAAGTTTGCATTTGGGAAAAGGACATAAATATTGATTGATCAATTTGCTAAACTTCTTGAGATAACAGGTCAGGCACAAAACTGATTTGATAATAATCAGGGCAATTGTTCTTCCCTCACTCTTTGTGGCACAGACATCGGCTATTGGACCTCTTGGTGGGTCTTGGGGATTATTTGGAACCGTGATCATTTTGAAAGGGTGAGAGAGTGTATCCATCAGACGATCTATATGTGATGTTAATATGTGAATTATGTTTGAGTTAATAGGGACCCTCTGGGATCACTATATGGATGTATTGTTGGTTATTAAAATGTTTGATTTTATCATTTTTTCTGTTTTAGTGGTAATGTATTAAAAAAAAGGGCCTACAAAAGCTCCAGAAGAAGCCACGCCTGTGGTGAAGTATGTAGAGGCAACCATTCTTTTGTATTTTGACCACTGGGCTGTTTTGGCCCTAATTTTATAAATAGTTTTATATTATCGATGTATTAAAAAAAATTCTATTTTTTGTAAATTTGATTTTGATTGATTTTCTTGCACCTTAAAACCCCATTCTTAGTTACTATTTGATTTAACAAAAAGAGCAATGATAATATGGGGAATAAATATGTAGTTCTTTAACGCACACTATTTTAATGCACACGTTTGTGGTGACATGCTGTGAACAAAGAGCAGCTTTGCCTGTGCCAGCTGTGCACCCCAAAAGAAAAAAAAAAGAACCTAGCAAAATAAAATACAGTTGTGCACCCCAAAAGAAAATAAGGTTAAGCAAAAAAAAGTTATATGTACCTCCCAAGTACAACAGAAAATAAACCCTGAAACGCTAAACCCCAACCCATCCCAACTTTTAACACAGCAGAAAAAAATGGTTAAATTTAGGGGTGTCAGCTAAAAAGCAATGCATACAAAAAGGTAGTTCTAAAAATAACTTTTGGGTCCCTGAACCTTGAACGGGGGGACAGGTGGAGCATGGGAATATATATATAGATCACCATACTGCAATCCACAGTAATTTAGCACAAAATATCATGGTATGGCATTGTATGGCACTGTATAGCAACTAACTCTCCCTAGGCAGACTGTGCCAACCTAACCAGAAACTTCTCCAACACACACTGACAAATGGCAACTGGGAATCCACTCTTTATCGTGAGGGGACTGGCACATAACACGCCCAGACCAGACGAACATTGGTTTCCATGTGAAGTTTGGATGAGCCCCCTCATCTTTCTGATGCTGAGGAGTGACCGTGGATGGAGCATATGAGATATAAGAGCCCTTTTTGACCCCCTGTAATAGGTGGTCAACACTCTCTGGTAAGAGCACATTTAAACCTATGGTGGTGGTTTTTTCACAAGGTTGAGGAACGGAGGGAACAAGAACTTCTGCACCTGTTTTACCAATACAAAGCACTACACTGGTGCCATATTAAGGACACATAGACTGAACTCATTTGATTTAATTCAATGTATTCATTTAATTATTCACTTTATTGATGTATTTAAGCGCAACACAATGTTTTCCATATACTTATTGATGTGCCCATATCTCACGTTAGTGGTGCTGCTATTCACTTACCTTGATTTTGCATGTCACGACGCAGTTTTTTCTGTTTATACATAACAAAGACCCCATCACTGACCATCTAAGCCAGCTGACCTTAGCTCATGGGGCATGCAGTGGATTATGTTTAAAAAGAACTTGAACTGGCAAAATTCACCATAAACTCCATGGGACTGCAGACTTCAAATACGCATGATTTGCCTTGAACCCATGATAGTGACAAACCTGAACCTCGTCCCCTTTCTGGTGCTGGGTAGATTATGCCTGTCTGTTTTGGTTTGGAGCATAAAGTGTGTGGAAATTCAAAATTTTACAGTTGTAACTGGAACAGGAGGTAAAGGGAAACTTTCCAATATGGACACCTGTTCCATTGACAACCATATAAGACCCACTTTCTGTTGCTTTTCAATGACAGAAAGTAAAGTGGTATTTCTGCAATGGGATGCAGACAGCAAAATAAGTTGTCCTCTACTCTTTACAAAAATACTATAAAATTTGTTTTAGATACACTTTATGTTTATTGTGAATGTAAATAACTTAGTTTGATTTTCACCTTTATCTTTAATTACTGTATTTATCGGCATATAACACGCACTTTTTTCCCCTGAAAATCAGGGGAAAATCGTGGGTGCGTGTTATAGGCCGATCCCCGCCGATTTTGTGTCATCTGAGTGATCGCGGCAATTGCCGCGGTCGCAGCCGACATACACAGCCGTGGGTAGATTCAAATATGGCGCAGAGACTGCAGGGATTCATCGGAGCCGAGATACACATACCCGAGTGTTCTCGGCTTTTTTTGGCGCCGCTCACAGTCACGCCAAGTCCCGCCCTATGATGGATGTAACACATCCAGCCCTTTGATGTCTGCTAAAAGAGGAGGGCTTCTGTAGTGGCAAGCATTTTAAATAAAGAGCCAGCGAATGTTATATGCATGCCTGCGCTGACACTTTGCTTCAGCCCTGATGAGATTTGTCCCCCACCCTGTATTCATAGCTCTTTCTGAATCACACAATAGGTCATCATCTTGTGTTCATAAATAGTGCTGGTAGACTAATGATGAAAGAGGAAAACCGGAAAAGGAATTCATATTTCAACTGTCATTTAAATATGCTGTATGTTATATGTAGAGCTTAACACCGAAGGAGCCACTGTTTCCCAATTTTCCATGTTTCCTGTGCACATAACTCTGCAAGCAGCACCATGCACAATAGCGCACCTTGGCTGAAGGGGGAGGATATTTATATGTGTTGTTGTTTAGTAGTTTAATCGTATCTGACTCTTCGTGACGTCATGGACCATAGTGTGCCAGGCTTTTCTGTCCTCCACTGCCTCCCAAAGCTTGCTCTTTATATGTACGCAGTACTTTAAAGTGGTTATTAAGCCACTATAATCTATTGATGCCCCATTCCCTCTGTTATATAACAATACGTCTCCCAGTGTCTGATCTATATATAAAAAAATGCCCATTATACCGTATATGTGAGCGTCTCCCAGTGCTCACGTGACTCCTCGGCTCTCCCCTCTCTCCAGCTGGGAGCTATAGAGAAAGAGCCGAGGAGTCATGTGAGTGCTGGGAGATGCTCTGATATAAGGTATAATCTGCATTTTTTAAAATATAGATCAGACACTGGGACACATATTGTTTTATGACAGAGGGGATACAGAGGGGATGGCATGAATATACTATAGTTTTTAAAGCAGTGGGAGGGGAAGAAGTTGGCACTGTCACGAGCAGCCAGGCAGGGTGGGAGGGGGGAGAGGAGGACAGAGAAGGACAGAGCACGGCAGCCATGATAAACCATGGTCAGTGTACAGGGGGAGGGCAGAACCAGGCAGGATCAGCCAGTTTTTTTAGGTGATAGGTGATACAGGGGGCCAAATTACACAGCACAAGCTCTGTGCTGTGTAACAGGCTTTAAGGGAACAGGATCTATTTTTTTTTTAGGATAACAAACACTTTAACAGCCAAAGGAATAGAATCAACAGTAATTGCTCAACAAATATGGAAAGCAGGTAAATGTGCCTGCACTGTGACCCACGTTGGCAAAATGGTTCCTTTTTAAAATGTAGTGGGGGGTTGGTCAGGGGCCTCTCACTCTGTGGGTCATAGTGCAGGTGCCATTACCTGTATTCCGTTCCCCGTGTCAACAAAATCAGCATTCACAACATTCTCCTTGACAGCAGGCTCAGTCAGTGTCAATGGCGTTCTCCGGTACTAGGGAATGTTTGCTGTTGAGCCTCTCTCCATCCCTCTCTCCTTCCCTTTCCTGCAGAGCTCCAGTGCCTCTGGGATCTGTAATTCCTTTCCCCAGTCTACAAGGCAGGCTTAATCTACTCTTCTTCACAGATGGGTCTGTCCCTTTGTCAACTCTGATTCTCACACATTATACAATTAACAACAGCTTTGACTTTGACAATATCATCCTTGGTATACATGATTCGCTGATGGGCTTTCACACAAGTTTCACAAAGTCTTTTTGTGCACTGTGCACAGTGCACAGTAACTATTAGTTATGGCATTGTCCTTGCAGCTGTGAATAGATTCTGTTGAGTAAAGGATGGATCCTTTGAAGCCACACATCAATGTAGACCCACTGGTATTGGAATGATTGGCAGTCTCAGACTGACTTCCCACCAGGCCACGCCCCCAATCGGTTTTACTCTGCCTCTCAGAGCTTGATCATGGGGAGCCGAGACGAGCGCCTTCCCTGGCCTGCACTCACAGTGGTGGACACAGGATTACTTTCCCTTGTAGCCTGAGTGGCACACATCTTCCATTACTGGTTCACTGAATAGTTTCTGCGCCTTGATCAGATGCAGAATCCTCTCTGAAGAAGTAATTGTCAACCAGGTCCCTCTATAAGTACGGGCAGGAACAGTAGCAGAAACAATGAAACTGACAGCCAAGTCCATAATAAGTCCTCTTCTGCCAGCGCTGCAGACCAGGACTACGTATAAGTTTTTGGTTGTAGCATGACAAAATGTGGAAAATTTCAAGGGTATGAATACTAGGCATGTGCAATTCGTTTCGTTCCGAATTCGTTTTTTAACGAATTTCGATCACTGGACTTTTCCAAGCAGTAGCGATGGATATTTTGGCCGCCTAAAACATATAATAAATTAGAGTCTGTGTGGACTTTGGGATATTCTCCACAGGTTCGTTAAGCAAGGCTATTTGAGGGTTTTTGGTAATGTTAACCATGGTGACTGAATGAATTAAAGAATGAACCCATATCCAGAAACGATGGACCTTAGGACAAGTCCACCATATACGAAGGGCAGAGCCAACCTGACCACAGCCCTTAAAGCAGGAGGGGGATGAATCCAGATACATTTTAGAGAGGTGTTCTGGCACACGGTACCATCACACAACCATCTTATAGCCTGCTTCAATTAGGGCAACATTGATTATACCCTTATGAATGCGTGCAGTCCAGGATCGCCAGTCCCCCACCTCAGGGGCAAAGCCCAGATCCCTCTCCCAAGCTATTTGATAAGGAAGTTTGGACGAGGGGGAAACTAAGGATTTGTACAACATAGAGATACAATCCCTGCACTTACTTTTTCACATAACTGCACATTAACCTTTTCTCTGCCAGAACTTTTTTTGTGTTTATTTTTTGGACACATTTAAAAAATCATTTTAGGCCTGAAGATTGCATAAAATCCCAAAGCATTGTATCTTTTCTGAAAGCAGACACCCTAGAGAAAAAAATAGTGGTAGTTCCAATTTTTCATGTTACATGATATTACCGCAACGGTCTAGAAACGCAACATTTCAGTAAAAAATACACTAAGTTAATTTCAGGGCACACAAACACAATTATACAACATACGGACTTGGCAGTTAAGGCTTAAAAAGGCCCATGCTGCATAGCTTTGTGGACTGCCCCTGGGCATAGCAGTGACCTGTAACATTGGGGCAGTACCGCCTGATGAATTAGGGCAGCTGTTCCTCCCAATCCTCAGTAAGCTGCTCTTGCCTCTGGACAAAATCCTCCCTAGCTGCTGTTCTGCCTCTCTCAGAACTTTTCTTCTCACAAATCAAAACACTCATGGGTTGTCTGCCACCTTGTCATCAGCTATTCCTTTCTTATCACTGGAGATCCAGCTGCTGGAACATTGCTGCCATTTGCTGCTTCCTGCCTGATGGACCTTAACTCTTTGGCCATAGTATTATCTTCTTCATCTGAAAAATAAGAATAATGTGATGTACTAATAATTCTGTCGTTCCTCAGAGGAAGAAGAAGAGGGTGCATTAGCAGCAGCTGCAGACAACGGGCTGCTCTATACCTGGGAGGAGAAAGAAAAGGAAGGCTTCCTGCATGTGCTGTGGCTCTATAGCACAGCCATTCTGAGATAGAAAAGACAGATGCGTCCTGCCTCCAGTGCAGCCCAACTATCGCTTTTTCCAGGATGGCCGTGGCGGGTTCGCGCATGCGCGATAGTGCGCCACAAACGGCCCTGCACACACCAGCAACAAATTAACATTAGATTGCTCCTTCCCAGCAGTGACGTCAGATGCTGCTGGCTTTAGGAGAGTATTTAAGAGACATTCCAATAGACCCTATTGCTGTGGCCATTCACCCTGTTACCAGTGAGGCTCCAAAACCTGTTTAAAAGTTTTATCCCACTTTAGCAGTGAAATTTCTGCTATTTATGGGTGACAAACTTTCCATGTATTCACTCTGTTATTTCTTCTAGGGGTCAATCCCTTGGGATAGATTAAATAAACGTTTTGATCTTCCCTGGTTAAAAGGTGTCATATTGATATTGAGCTAAGGAGCAGTGGAAAATTGGAACCAGAGAGTGCTCAATTAAGAACTGCCTGGTAGCTTATTAATATTACCATAAGATATCTATTTGTTAAATTGGGAAAAGTTTTATGTATAATTAACCACTTCCATACTGGGTCTATTTTGGCACTCCTCTCCTACATGTAAAAATCATAGTTTTTTCACTAGAAAATTACTCAGAACCCCCAAACATTATATATTATTTTTAAAAGACACCCTAGGGAATAAAATGGCGGTCATTGCAACTTTTTATCTCGCACGGTATTTGCGCAACAATTTTTCGAATGCTTTTTTTTGGGAAAAAAACGGTTTCATGATTTAAAAAATAACAAAACAGTAAAGTTAGCCCAATTTTTTGTATAATGTGAAAGATGATGTTATGCCAAGTAAATAGATACCCAACATGTCATGCTTTAAAATTGTGCACACTCATGGAATAACACCAAACTTCGGTACTTAATAATCTCCATAGGCGTTGTTTTAAATTTTTTTACAGTTTACATGTTTAGAGGTAATTGTTGCTCGCGCTCTAAGGCATGCGGTGATACCTCACATGTGTGGTTTGAACAGCATTTACATATGTGGGCGGGACTTATGTGTATGTGTGCTTCTGAGTGCGAGCTACCGGGGACAGGGGCGTTTTAAATTTTTTCTTATTCTACTTTATTTTATTTTTTTTTTACACTTTCTTTTACATTTTTTTTTCATCACTTTTATTCCTATTACAAGGAATGTAAACATCCCTTGTAATAGGAATCGTTTGTGACAGGTCCTCTTTATGGAGAGATGCGGGGTCATTAAGACCACCCACATCTCTCCTCCAGGCTAGAAAGCATGAGATCGGAAAAAAAAATCCACAATCTCATGCTTACCAGCTGCAATCGCGGCTTTGTTTACATCCACGGCCCGGACGTGACGTCATAATGGAACTGCTGATATGATCATTCTTATGGTGCACAGAATCGCTGGCTGAAAACAGGGATATCTGAATGATGCCTGTAGCTGCAGGCATCATTCAGATATTCCCACTGAAAGTCAAAGACGTCATATAATGTCTTTGGGTGGGAAGTGGTTAATTATATTTTAGATGACACAAGTACCTTGAAATTTGCCATCACCAGAGGAAGTTTGCATTTGGGAAAAGGACATAAATATTGATTGATCAATTTGCTAAACTTCTTGAGATAACAGGTCAGGCACAAAACTGATTTGATAATAATCAGGGCAATTGTTCTTCCCTCACTCTTTGTGGCACAGACATCGGCTATTGGACCTCTTGGTGGGTCTTGGGGATTATTTGGAACCGTGATCATTTTGAAAGGGTGAGAGAGTGTATCCATCAGACGATCTATATGTGATGTTAATATGTGAATTATGTTTGAGTTAATAGGGACCCTCTGGGATCACTATATGGATGTATTGTTGGTTATTAAAATGTTTGATTTTATCATTTTTTCTGTTTTAGTGGTAATGTATTAAAAAAAAGGGCCTACAAAAGCTCCAGAAGAAGCCACGCCTGTGGTGAAGTATGTAGAGGCAACCATTCTTTTGTATTTTGACCACTGGGCTGTTTTGGCCCTAATTTTATAAATAGTTTTATATTATCGATGTATTAAAAAAAATTCTATTTTTTGTAAATTTGATTTTGATTGATTTTCTTGCACCTTAAAACCCCATTCTTAGTTACTATTTGATTTAACAAAAAGAGCAATGATAATATGGGGAATAAATATGTAGTTCTTTAACGCACACTATTTTAATGCACACGTTTGTGGTGACATGCTGTGAACAAAGAGCAGCTTTGCCTGTGCCAGCTGTGCACCCCAAAAGAAAAAAAAAAGAACCTAGCAAAATAAAATACAGTTGTGCACCCCAAAAGAAAATAAGGTTAAGCAAAAAAAAGTTATATGTACCTCCCAAGTACAACAGAAAATAAACCCTGAAACGCTAAACCCCAACCCATCCCAACTTTTAACACAGCAGAAAAAAATGGTTAAATTTAGGGGTGTCAGCTAAAAAGCAATGCATACAAAAAGGTAGTTCTAAAAATAACTTTTGGGTCCCTGAACCTTGAACGGGGGGACAGGTGGAGCATGGGAATATATATATAGATCACCATACTGCAATCCACAGTAATTTAGCACAAAATATCATGGTATGGCATTGTATGGCACTGTATAGCAACTAACTCTCCCTAGGCAGACTGTGCCAACCTAACCAGAAACTTCTCCAACACACACTGACAAATGGCAACTGGGAATCCACTCTTTATCGTGAGGGGGCTGGCACATAACACGCCCAGACCAGACGAACATTGGTTTCCATGTGAAGTTTGGATGAGCCCCCTCATCTTTCTGATGCTGAGGAGTGACCGTGGATGGAGCATATGAGATATAAGAGCCCTTTTTGACCCCCTGTAATAGGTGGTCAACACTCTCTGGTAAGAGCACATTTAAACCTATGGTGGTGGTTTTTTCACAAGGTTGAGGAACGGAGGGAACAAGAACTTCTGCACCTGTTTTACCAATACAAAGCACTACACTGGTGCCATATTAAGGACACATAGACTGAACTCATTTGATTTAATTCAATGTATTCATTTAATTATTCACTTTATTGATGTATTTAAGCGCAACACAATGTTTTCCATATACTTATTGATGTGCCCATATCTCACGTTAGTGGTGCTGCTATTCACTTACCTTGATTTTGCATGTCACGACGCAGTTTTTTCTGTTTATACATAACAAAGACCCCATCACTGACCATCTAAGCCAGCTGACCTTAGCTCATGGGGCATGCAGTGGATTATGTTTAAAAAGAACTTGAACTGGCAAAATTCACCATAAACTCCATGGGACTGCAGACTTCAAATACGCATGATTTGCCTTGAACCCATGATAGTGACAAACCTGAACCTCGTCCCCTTTCTGGTGCTGGGTAGATTATGCCTGTCTGTTTTGGTTTGGAGCATAAAGTGTGTGGAAATTCAAAATTTTACAGTTGTAACTGGAACAGGAGGTAAAGGGAAACTTTCCAATATGGACACCTGTTCCATTGACAACCATATAAGACCCACTTTCTGTTGCTTTTCAATGACAGAAAGTAAAGTGGTATTTCTGCAATGGGATGCAGACAGCAAAATAAGTTGTCCTCTACTCTTTACAAAAATACTATAAAATTTGTTTTAGATACACTTTATGTTTATTGTGAATGTAAATAACTTAGTTTGATTTTCACCTTTATCTTTAATTACTGTATTTATCGGCATATAACACGCACTTTTTTCCCCTGAAAATCAGGGGAAAATCGTGGGTGCGTGTTATAGGCCGATCCCCACCGATTTTGTGTCATCTGAGTGATCGCGGCAATTGCCGCGGTCGCAGCCGACATACACAGCCGTGGGTAGATTCAAATATGGCGCAGAGACTGCAGGGATTCATCGGAGCCGAGATACACATACCCGAGTGTTCTCGGCTTTTTTTGGCGCCGCTCACAGTCACGCCAAGTCCCGCCCTATGATGGATGTAACACAGGTCCAAGGGCGGGACTGGGCGTGACGGTGGCGCCGAAAAAAGCCGAGAACACTCGGGTATGTGTATCTCGGCTCCGACGAATCCCTGCAGTCTCGGCGCCATATTTGAATCTACACACGTCTGTGTATGTCGGTGGCGAGTGCACAAAGCTGCACTGACATGGCTGGACTGGGGCAAAGCTGCACGGGCAAACCTGCACTGACAAAGCTGCACTAACAAAGCTGCACTGGGGCAAAGCTGCACTAACAAGGCTGCACTGACAAGGCTGCACTGACAAGACTGCACTGGGGCAAGGCTGCACTGACACTGAAAAGGCTGCAGATGGACAGATAAGGCTGCATTGATGGGCATTTTAATGTAAGTTTTTTTTCCTTAAACTTCCCTCCTAAAAGTTTTTTTTCCTTAAAATTTCCTCCTAAACTTGGGGTGCGTGTTATACGCCGGCGCGTGTTATACGCCGATAAATACGGTAGCTTTATTTTGTAAAACTGATAAAATTATGTATTACACATCTATATATATATATATATATATATATATATTTAGTAGCTATGGATAAGCTTTAAGAACCTCCCAGCCCTTTGATGTCTGCTAAAAGAGGAGGGCTTCTGTAGTGGCAAGCATTTTAAATAAAGAGCCAGCGAATGTTATATGCATGCCTGCGCTGACACTTTGCTTCAGCCCTGATGAGATTTGTCCCCCACCCTGTATTCATAGCTCTTTCTGAATCACACAATAGGTCATCATCTTGTGTTCATAAATAGTGCTGGTAGACTAATGATGAAAGAGGAAAACCGGAAAAGGAATTCATATTTCAACTGTCATTTAAATATGCTGTATGTTATATGTAGAGCTTAACACCGAAGGAGCCACTGTTTCCCAATTTTCCATGTTTCCTGTGCACATAACTCTGCAAGCAGCACCATGCACAATAGCGCACCTGGGCTGAAGGGGGAGGATATTTATATGTGTTGTTGTTTAGTAGTTTAATCGTATCTGACTCTTCGTGACGTCATGGACCATAGTGTGCCAGGCTTTTCTGTCCTCCACTGCCTCCCAAAGCTTGCTCTTTATATGTACGCAGTACTTTAAAGTGGTTATTAAGCCACTATAATCTATTGATGCCCCATTCCCTCTGTTATATAACAATACGTCTCCCAGTGTCTGATCTATATATAAAAAAATGCCCATTATACCGTATATGTGAGCGTCTCCCAGTGCTCACGTGACTCCTCGGCTCTCCCCTCTCTCCAGCTGGGAGCTATAGAGAAAGAGCCAAGGAGTCATGTGAGTGCTGGGAGATGCTCTGATATAAGGTATAATCTGCATTTTTTAAAATATAGATCAGACACTGGGACACATATTGTTTTATGACAGAGGGGATACAGAGGGGATGGCATGAATATACTATAGTTTTTAAAGCAGTGGGAGGGGAAGAAGTTGGCACTGTCACGAGCAGCCAGGCAGGGTGGGAGGGGGGAGAGGAGGACAGAGAAGGACAGAGCACGGCAGCCATGATAAACCATGGTCAGTGTACAGGGGGAGGGCAGAACCAGGCAGGATCAGCCAGTTTTTTTAGGTGATAGGTGATACAGGGGGCCAAATTACACAGCACAAGCTCTGTGCTGTGTAACAGGCTTTAAGGGAACAGGATCTATTTTTTTTTTAGGATAACAAACACTTTAACAGCCAAAGGAATAGAATCAACAGTAATTGCTCAACAAATATGGAAAGCAGGTAAATGTGCCTGCACTGTGACCCACGTTGGCAAAATGGTTCCTTTTTAAAATGTAGTGGGGGGTTGGTCAGGGGCCTCTCACTCTGTGGGTCATAGTGCAGGTGCCATTACCTGTATTCCGTTCCCCGTGTCAACAAAATCAGCATTCACAACATTCTCCTTGACAGCAGGCTCAGTCAGTGTCAATGGCGTTCTCCGGTACTAGGGAATGTTTGCTGTTGAGCCTCTCTCCATCCCTCTCTCCTTCCCTTTCCTGCAGAGCTCCAGTGCCTCTGGGATCTGTAATTCCTTTCCCCAGTCTACAAGGCAGGCTTAATCTACTCTTCTTCACAGATGGGTCTGTCCCTTTGTCAACTCTGATTCTCACACATTATACAATTAACAACAGCTTTGACTTTGACAATATCATCCTTGGTATACATGATTCGCTGATGGGCTTTCACACAAGTTTCACAAAGTCTTTTTGTGCACTGTGCACAGTGCACAGTAACTATTAGTTATGGCATTGTCCTTGCAGCTGTGAATAGATTCTGTTGAGTAAAGGATGGATCCTTTGAAGCCACACATCAATGTAGACCCACTGGTATTGGAATGATTGGCAGTCTCAGACTGACTTCCCACCAGGCCACGCCCCCAATCGGTTTTACTCTGCCTCTCAGAGCTTGATCATGGGGAGCCGAGACGAGCGCCTTCCCTGGCCTGCACTCACAGTGGTGGACACAGGATTACTTTCCCTTGTAGCCTGAGTGGCACACATCTTCCATTACTGGTTCACTGAATAGTTTCTGCGCCTTGATCAGATGCAGAATCCTCTCTGAAGAAGTAATTGTCAACCAGGTCCCTCTATAAGTACGGGCAGGAACAGTAGCAGAAACAATGAAACTGACAGCCAAGTCCATAATAAGTCCTCTTCTGCCAGCGCTGCAGACCAGGACTACGTATAAGTTTTTGGTTGTAGCATGACAAAATGTGGAAAATTTCAAGGGTATGAATACTAGGCATGTGCAATTCGTTTCGTTCCGAATTCGTTTTTTAACGAATTTCGACAAATTCGTTAATTCGGGAATATCCGAATTAACGAAAACCAGTTCAACTAATTTTTCCCGAATATTCGTAAATTCGATAAAATTGGACATTCGAAAATTCGGGCATTCGTACATTCGTACATTCGTACATTCGCAATTTACGAATGTAAATTCGTACATTCGTACATTAGTAAATTAGTGAATTCGTAAATTTGTAAATTCGAAAATTCGGAAATCTGAAATAATAGTTAACTAATAATAACTTAACTATTAGTAATTACTAGTAACTTTTAAATTATAAGTATTGTAAAGTCTTTCAAATTTGGCTGTTAGTGAACGTAACACATACAAATTTATCCGAAGTTATGAATGATCCGAAAAAACGTAATGGAACGTAATGAATTAATAATAATAAATAACAATAATAATAATAACAACGTTTTATTATTATTATTTATTATTAATTTGTTCCGTTCCATTTGTTTAGATGCAGCATTCGTTTTGGATAATTCGTAACTTTGGATAAATTCGTATTTGTTACGTTCACTGACAGTCAAATTTGAAAGGAAATTACAATACCTATAATTTAATAGTTAGTTACTATTTCAGATTTTTGAATTTTCGGGTTTTTGGATTTTCAAATTTTGAATTTACAAATTTCTGAATTTTCTAATTTACAAATGTACGATTTTACGAATTTACGAATTTACGAATGTACGAATTTACGAATGTACAAAATGTAAAAATGGACGAATGAACGAATGTTTGAATTTACGAATGTACGAATGTACGAATGAACGCATTTACGAATTTATGAATGAACGAATTTACGAATCGCGATCATAAGGAATGACCCGAAAAACGAAAAAAATAATAAACTAATGAAACGAAAATGAAAATGAACGAATTTTTTGGCTGTGCACATGTCTAATGAATACTTTTTCAAGGCACTGTACCTGCCTTACTTTTCTGCTGGTATCCTCAGGTAATAATATTTCTTAGAGTACAACTAAAAGCTCCTGTAAAAATGTAGGGAGGTGCGGCGTGGTCCGAAGGCAGTAAACACTCAATTTCAATGGCAGAAAACAGAACTTGTGTTAAATTTAGAATTCACAATTCACAACAAGCTCAGCGGGAGGACATCCAACTGGTATCCCTCCCAGGGTGTAACAGCAATGTGTAGCAGAGCAGGTCTCAGAAGTGCCGACAGCATTTGTCTTGAGGGCTGGACAGTCTGTCTGGCTGGTCCATGACTAAATAGGGAGGCTTCCAGGAAGGATGGAATGTCCCTATCCTTTCCCTACTCATCTGGAACCTCTCCCTATTGCTGTTCACTGTCCCTGCCAGACAGGTGACCTGTTCCTACCCTACCACATGTTAAATGCATGCCAAGCCTGGGTGCAAGGGCTTTAAATAGGCGCTGCCTGACTCAAGATGGCTGCTACAGTCACATGGGGCAGCAGCATGCAATTGAATAGCTTCCCCAGTGACCCAGAAAACCATTGAGGAACTATGTTCCCCTTGATTTCCCCTCCAACTGCAATGCTGCTGCGGTCGAGTGCCAGCTACAGTGGAGAAAACAGACTGCACCTGCCTACACTTCCCTGCTTCTTCACAGATGCTGCCCTTGGCATTGCAACACAGTAAAGAACAATATGAGAAATGTAATGAACATTGTTAAGGCACAACAGGAAGAGGCTCAAACAACATAATCATAGTATTTTGCATGCAGCTTGTATTGCACCTTTTCCACCTTTTCCAACGAGGACATGGCTGCTTGTAGTGGAGTACAAATGGCTTCTACCCTGGGGTTGAGCCTCTGAAACACAGTGATGTGACACTACATAGAGGTCTGCTAATGTGGCATGGTTGGGGAGTGAAGATTAACCTCAGGTTGACAAACTGAACCAGGACCTTCCCTTTGTGAACCTTGGATGAGGTGCATGTATTTAGCGAGCAGAATGTTCGAACTTGGCCAACAAGCAGGGCAAGTCCAAGTCCTTTAACACGTTCATGCCCATAACAATAGGCACTGCTGAACTTACTGGTCCATGAGTCAGCACTACTCCTACTTGATTCACTACTTGATTGTCAATCTCGATCCTCACCCAGGTGACACCCTCCACCAGGATTGGCTGCCTTGAGGGATAGCTAGGAGGAATCCAGTTGATCTGTCCCATACTCTGAGCACAGAGCTCATACTCCATGACAGTGACCTCTAAAACTGTGTCAGTCAGGCACGTAACCTCTTATCCAATAATGAGGGTGGCCACTACTGGACCCGACGTGACCATAGACTCTGGTTTCCTGGAACCTTGTGATGACCTTGTGATGACTATCCCAGGTGTTGTCCCTCTGCCCCAGGAGCCACTATTTTACTGGTGGCCCGCGTGAGCTTTTGAATTCAAGTCAGCCACAGTTTGTGCTTACTTATCCAAAGCACTGCCAGAACTTTCGATCCCCCTTTGGGTCCCTCCTTAATGGATCCTCACCCTTAGAGGAAGGGGTCAAATCTCATTTGAGTGAGGGCAGTTCTTGTTTCAAGGAGGTCACGTCCATGGAGAGTCCCCTTAACGCCGAATGAATGGCTGACAGTGGTCAAGGGACCAGGGTCTCCTCTTACAGTGTGAGGGATCATACCTTTTTGTTAATGCCACATTTGCTTCAACATCTGTCTGCTCTTGCACAACTGTGTCCGCCACAACATCATAAAAAGAGATGGTGGGTTGCACTCTAATTTGCTCCTGCATGGCCCTCCTGAATGAACCAACATTAAATCCCACCATGAACTGGTCCCTCAATATATGATCTGAGTCAGTGATATTGGCACAGCCATTTCCAGAGGTTCCAGAGTGCTACCGATAAACAAGTGAGGCTCTCATCCTCCTGATGCCTATGAACATAGAAATATGCGCCTCAGCTCTGGGACCATCACATTCTCTCCAAACAGACCCTCTAGGCATGTCATGACTTGTTCCAAGGGGGCCCAGTCTTCTTCCACCATCACTGTTCAGAGGTGTCATCCTCCAAGGAGTTAACAGCTAGCTCTGCGATCAGATGTGGTCAGATGGGAACCTGATATAGGCGTGTAGCACTTTCTAGTCTCCCCCCCCATTCTGCCAGAAGAATTTTGGAGCCATTAAACACAGGCATCAGGGCCAGGGCCAATCTCAGTGGTGCCATGATGGTGCTAGCTCCTCCCTCTCACCCGCTGCAAGAAGAGACATATCCTGCTGACTGCCACCAAGTGTGGGGAGGCGCATTGTGGTGCAGAGGAAGTAAACACTCAGAGTCAAATTACAGAAAACAGAACATGTATTCAATTTAGAGTTCGCAATTCATAACTAGCCTGGCAGGAGGACACCCAATTGGTAACACTCCCAGGATGTAACAGTGATGTGTAGCAGAGCAGGTCTCAGTGTACCAGCAGCATTTGTCTTGAAGGGGCAGAATGTGGCTTGGCCAGTCTCTAACCAAACAGGGAGGCTTCCAGGAAGGATTTTGTGTCACTATGCTTCCCCTACTCATATAGAACCTCTCCCCCTTTTGCTGTTCACTATCCCTGGTAAGATGGTTGACCTATCCCTACACTACCCACATGCTAAATACGTGCCAAGCCTGGGAACCAGGGCCTTAAATAGGCTCTGCCTGACTTAAGATGGCTGCCAGAGTAATGTGGGTGGGAACATCCATTTAAATAGCTTATTCAGTGACCCAGGAAACCATAGAGAAACCATGTTCCTCTTGACTTCCCCTCCAACTGCAATGCCGCTGTGGTTGGATTTTTGTCTACCGCCTCTCCACCCCCCGTTTAATAATGTTTGGAGCCTGGGCAAAAATTTTCTTGCCCCACCCCCTCCATTCTGAGACATACAAGTAAAAATCAGGTAGACTCAACATCAGTTTATTGCAGCAGATCACGCAGCGATTGCAAATGGTTTCCAGATGTTATAGGCGATCAATACCACTCACTGTCTAGTTGCTAGAGGTTACAGCACATAATTATTGCTTGCCGATTGCTTGCTAGAGGTTACAGCACATTATTACTGCTCACTGGTTGGTTGCTATATATTACAGCAGATCACTACTGTTCACTGATTGGTTGCTACAGGTTACTGCTCATCATTACCACTTACTGAGCAGTGGAGCAATCCCAAATAATTGAGCAAGTAAAGTGGCACATTAATACACATACTACAGGAGAGGGTCAGAAACTGCAAACATACTACAGGAGATGGTCAGAGACTGTGGGCATACTACAGGAGATGGTCAGAGACTGCAGACATAGTACAGGAGATGGTCAGAGACTGCAGACATAGTACAGGAGATGGTCAGGGATTGTGGACATACTACAGAAGCTGGTCAGAGACTGCGGGCATACTACAGGAGATGATCAGAGACTGCGGGCATACTACAAGAGACAGTCAGAGACTACAGGCATACTACAGGTGACAGTCAGAAACTGCGGGCAAACTACAGGAGACAGTCAGAGGCTTCGGGCATACTATAGGGGACGGTTAGAGACTACGGGCATACTACAGTAGACTAGGGATGAGCGGAACACCCCCCGGTTCGGTTCGCACCAGAACCTGCGAACGGACCGAAAGTTTGCACGAACGTTAGAACCCCATTGACGTCTATGGGACTCGAACGTTCGAAATCAAAAGTGCTAATTTTAAAGGCTAATTTGCATGGTATTGTCCTAAAAGGAGGGGACATGTATCAATGCAAAAAAACCTTTTAAAAACGGCCGTTTTTTCGGGAGCAGTGATTTTAATGATGCTTAAAGTAAAAAAAAAAGTGAAATATTCCTTTAAATATCGTACCTGGAGGGTGTCTATAGTATGCCTGTAAAGTGGCACGTGTTTCTCGTGTTTAGAACAGTCCCTGCACCAAATGTCATTTTTAAAGGAAAAAATCTGCTTGCATGTCGGGTCCTGGCAATATGGATGAAAATCAGTGAGACTAACGGCATGGGTACCCCCCAGTCCATTACCAGGCCCTTTGGGTCTTGTATGGATATTAAGGGGAACCCCGCACCCAAATTAAAATAAGGAAAGGTGTGGGGCCACCAGGCCCTATATACTCTGAACAGCAGTATACAGGCGCTGCAAACAAGACAGGGACTGTAGGTTTGTTGGTAAGTAGAATCTGTTTGTAATTTTGAACGGGTACATTTTTAACGTGTTTAGCTCAAGCCAAAAAATCTTTTTTAAGCTTTTTGGAAAACATAGGGAAGGGTTATCACCCCTGTGACATTTGTTTTGCTGTCTTTCCTCCTCTTCAGGAGATTTCACCTCACTTTTTGTCCCAATGACAAATGTTTTTTGAAAATTTGGGGTTTTTTGTGGAACAAGGATTGGAAAGCATCAGTGGAAAGGAGAAATGTTTTTCCCATATTAACTCTTACAGGAGAGAATTTCCCTTCCTAGGGGTAGATTTCATCTCACTTCCTGTTGTCTCCTTCCGTTTGCAAGTAGGAGTCGTTTGTAAGTTAGATGTTTGAAAGTAGGGGCCTGCCCTATATACTCAGCAGAAATTTGGGCCTTAGGTGTTGTTGTGGCCACAACACTGTAAGCCCTCACAGGGCCCTGCTGTAAAATATTAGATCAAGAATTGTAATTACATGCCCCTGTTGAACAGGGGCAGAAAAACTGGGCCTTTGGTGGTGGTGGTGGTGGTGCTGGTGCCACAACACTGTAAGTCCTCACTCGCTCTTGGTGGGTGCAGAAATGGGCCCTGCTGTGAAATATTAGATCAAGAATTGTAATTACATGCCCCTGTTGAACAAGGGCAGAAAAATTGGGCCTTTGGTGGTGGTGGTGGTGGTGGTGGTGCTGGTGCCACAACACTGTAAGTTCTCACTCGCTGTTGGTGGGTGCAGAAATGGGCCCTGCTGTAAAATATTAGATCAAGAATTGTAATTACATGCCCCTGTTGAACAGGAACTGAAAAATTAGGCCTTAGGCACTGGTGCTGGTGCCACAACACTGCAACCCCTCACAGACACTCTAGTTGGAACGCAGGAACGAGCCCTGCTGCAAAGTATTGCATCAAAAATTGTAATTACACGCCCCTGTTAAACAGGGGCAGAAAAATTGGGCCTTAGGCACTGGTGCTGGTGCCACAACACTGCAACCCCTCACAGACACTCTAGTTGGAACGCAGGTACGAGCCCTGCTGCAAAGTATTGCATCAAAAATTGTAATTACACGCCCCTGTTAAACAGGGGCAGAAAAATTGGGCCTTAGGCACTGGTGCTGGTGCCACAACACTGCAACCCCTCACAGACACTCTAGTTGGAACGCAGGAACGAGCCCTGCTGCAAAGTATTGCATCAAAAATTGTAATTACACGCCCCTGTTAAACAGGGGCTGAAAAATTGGGCCTTAGGCACTAGTGGTGGCGCCCAGAACCAAAAATGTTCTTACAAGCTATCAGCGTGATCATTGAGGAGGAAGAGGATAATTACTCAGGGATAGTCACTCAGCATCAGCATAGGCAGTCTTTGAAGGGATCTGAGATTTCAAAAAAAATGATTCGGTTACATCAGCATCGGGTGCTTGGTAGCTGGTGGTGATCCAAGACTGATTCATTTTTATGAAGGTCAGTCGATCGACCGAGTCGGTGGACAGACGCTCCCTGTGATCGGTTACCACGCCTCCAGCAGCACTGAATGTGCGTTCCGAAAGAATGCTGGATGCAGGACAGGCCAGTAGCTCAATTGCATACTGTGCAAGCTCTGGCCAGTGATCCATCCTCAACACCCAGTAACCCAGAGGATTTTCGGTGGGAAAGGTGTCCAAATCTGATCTTGCCCCTAGGTATTCCTGCACCATGTAAAACAGACGCTGGCGATGGTTGCTGGAACCGATCATACCTTGGGGCTGCGGACCAAAAAATTGTCTGAACGCATCGGTCAGACGGCCACCTTCTCCACCGCTCCTTCTTTGACTGACCGAAGCCTCAGCAACACGTTGTCCAGAAACAGGAGTTTGTAACCTCCCAGTCTCTGGGAACGCGTTGCACAGACCTTTCTGCAAGGCCTCCCGAAGATGTTTCATCCTCTGCTCCCTCTGCGATGGCAAGATAAGGTCCGCAACCTTACCCTTGTAACGTGGATTAAGGAGGGTTGCCAGCCAGTATTGGTCCTTCTCCTTGATACCACGAATACGAGGATCCTTACGCAGGCTTTGCAGGATCAGGGAAGCCATGCAGCGTAGGTTTGCTAAGGCATTCGGTCCGGAGTCCTCTGGGTCACTAAGGACAACATGGTCCGCAGCCACCTCCTCCCAGCCACGTACAAGTCCATGTGTTTCTTGGGACTGATCCCTTAAAGACTGCTGCTGATGCTGAGTGCCAGGCTCCACCTCCATACTGACACAATCTTCCTCCTCCTCCTCCTCCTCCTCCTCCTCCTCTTCCTGTGTGATCGGCGGGCACGCAGGAACACTGTCTGGATAAAGGGGGCCTTGAGAGCTAAGGAAGTCCTCCTCTTCCTGCCTCTGTTCTGCCTCAAGTGCCCTGTCCATTATTCCATGCAGCGTGTGCTCCAACAGGTGGACAAGGGGGACAGTGTCACTGATGCATGCACTGTCACTGCTCACCATCCTCGTGGCCTCCTCAAATGGTGACAGGACAGTGCATGCATCCCTGATCATGGCCCACTGGCGTGGGGAAAAAAAAACAAGCTCCCCTGACCCTGTCCTGGTGCCATAGTCGCACAGGTACTCATTGATGGCCCTCTGCTGCGTGTGCAGCCGCTGCAGCATGACCAACGTTGAGTTCCACCTGGTGGGCATGTCACAGATTAGGCGGTTCTTGGGCAGGTTAAACTCCTTTTGGAGGTCCGTCAGCCGAGCACTGGCATTATATGACCAGCGGAAATGCACACAGACTTTCCTGGCCTGCCTCAGGACATCCTGTAAGCCCGGGTACCTGCCCAAGAACCGCTGCACCACCAAGTTAAGGACGTGAGCGAAACAGGGCACATGGGTCAGTTGTCCCTGTCGGAGGACAGAGAGGAGGTTGACACCATTCCTGCCTTAAGTTGGCGTGGCGTCAACCACCTCTGAACCTGCCCCTGCAGAGCTGACAGAACCTCTGCCCCAGTGTGGCTCCTGTCCCCCAAGCACACCAGCTCAAGCACCGCATGGCATCTTTTGGCCTGCGTACTTGCGTAGCCCCTTGAATGACTACGGAGCACCGCTGGTTCCGAGGACAAAGCACAGGAAGAGGCCAAGGAGGAAGAAGAAGAGGAGGGGGTGGAGGAGAGAGGTGTGTCACAATCATTATCATTTTGGAGGCGTGGTGGCGGAACAACCTCCAACACTACTGCACCTTGTCCTGCATCCTTTCCAGCTGCCAGCGGAGTCACCCAATGCGCCTTGAAATGTAGGTAACGTCCCTGTCCATGCCTGCTGGACCATGAGTCAGCGGTAATATGCACCTTACCGCTGACCGCCCTGTCCAGCAAGGCATGGACATTGCCTTCCACATGCCGGTAGAGAGCCGGAATCGCCTTCCGTGAGAAAAAGTGGCGTTTGGGTACCTGCCACTGAGGAACCACACATTCCACAAACTCACGTAAGGGGGCAGAGTCTACCAACTGAAAAGGCAGCAGTTGAAGTGCTAGCAATTTTGCCAAGCTAGCATTCAACCGCTGGACATGTGGATGGCTGGGAGCAAACTTCTTTCGGCGGTGCAGCAGCTGGGGCAGGGAAATTTGCCTGGTACAATCTGACGTTGGTGTACCAAAAGCAGATTGCCCACAAGTACTTGGCTGTGACACACCTAATTCTACACCTTCATTCCTCTCAGTGCAGGTCTCAGAGAGGACTGAAGGTCTAGTGGGGTTGGAAATCTGATGAGGAGCAAGGAGAGGTCCTCTTTGTTCTTTGGTGTGGGTCTTTTAGATACGCTTGCCAAAGAACTGCATGGCAGGTCAACATATGTCTGGTCAAGCATGTGGTACCCAAGCGGGAGATGTTTTGGCCACGCGAGATACGCTTGAGACATATGTTGCAAATAGCAGCGGTGCGATCTGATGCACTCGTCTCAAAAAAGGCCCACACCAAAGAACTTTTTGAATAACGCGCAGAGACTGCAGCGCGCTGCACATGTGGAGCTTTGGGGTGTGATGCAGTCAATGTGCTGCCCTCAGGCTGGCCCCTGGAGGGCATCCTGCCTTGTTGGTGATGTGCCGCCTCCTCCTCCTCCTCTCTCCTATCAGGCACCCACGTTGAGTCAGTTACCTCATCATCCCCTCCCTCCTCATCACTGGAGCAAACCTGGCAGTATGCTGCAGCAGGGGGAGCATGACTGCCAGATTGCTGTCCTTCTTGGGCACCCCCTCTGTCCGTGCTCATGTTACTGCCTTCATCGAGCTCAGTATCATCATCAGAGCCTTCCAAACGCTGGGCATCCTCCTGGAGCATGTACCCAACACTGTGGTCAAACAGTTTGATGGACTCCTCAGGAGGACATGGTGGGGCTAGGGAAGGAGTCACTGATGACATTGAGCCAAGGGAAGAGGCCGCTGCTTTGCCAGACAAAGTACCCTGGGCATGGGTGAGAGAGGATGAGGAGGATGAGGACGGCTTGGTCATCCACTCGACCGAGTCTTCCGCATGTTGCGGCTCAACGCGGCCAGCTGCCGAAAAAAAGGCCAAGCGCGTCCCACGGCCACGTGCTGATGAGGATGCACCGTCTCCATGACCAGCACTAGACAAAGAGCCTGCTTGCCCTCTCTTATTGGCTTGTAACTGTCTGCCTCTCCTTCTTGGCCTTCCAGACATACTAATGGCCTGTAGCTGCACTAAGCTGGGATATATATATATATATATATATATATATATATGTACTGATACTGCAGGTAGCAAAATCAACTGCCTGCCTGTAGTATGAGAACACCACCAACCTTCTACAGGTAGCTTTAGCTGAACACTGTGAGCAGGACGCACCCCACTAACTTGTAGGTTTAGCAGAACACTGTGAGCAGGACGCACTGCACTAACTGTAAATAGTCTAGCTGCCTGACTGTGGTACTAATAGGATCAAAAGAACACCAGTAATTTTCTTCAGGTAGCTGTATATACTGTAACAAGACAAGCCTGCCTGTCAGTAGGAAGATAACAGGAACGGATCTAGCTGAACACTGTGAGCAGGACGCACCCCACTAGCTTGTAGGTTTAGCAGAACACTGTGAGCAGGACGCACCCCACTAACTTGTAGGTTTAGCTGAACACTGTGAGCAGGACGCACTGCACTAACTGTAAATAGTCTAGCTGCCTGACTGTGGTACTAATAGGATCAAAAGAACACCAGCAATTTTCTTCAGGTAGCTGTATATACTGTAACAAGACAAGCCTGCCTGTCAGTAAGAAGATAACAGGAACGCATCTAGCTGAACACTGTGAGCAGGACGCACTGCACTAACTTTAAATAGTCTAGCTGCCTGACTGTGGTACTAATAGGATCAAAAGAACACCAGCAATTTTCTTCAGGTAGCTGTATATACTGTAACAAGACAAGCCTGCCTGTCAGTAAGAAGATAACAGGAACGGATCTAGCTGAACACTGTGAGCAGGACGCACTGCACTAACTTTAAATAGTCTAGCTGCCTGACTGTGGTACTAATAGGATCAAAAGAACACCAGTAATTTTCTTCAGGTAGCTGTAAATACTGTTACAAGACAAGCCTGCCTGTCAGTAGGAAGATAACAGGAACGGATCTAGCTGAACACTGTGAGCAGGACGCACTGCACTAACTTTAAATAGTCTAGCTGCCTGACTGTGGTACTAATAGGATCAAAAGAACACCAGTAATTTTCTTCAGGTAGCTGTAAATACTGTTACAAGACAAGCCTGCCTGTCAGTAGGAAGATAACAGGAACGGATCTAGCTGAACACTGTGAGCAGGAAGCACTGCACTAACTTTAAATAGTCTAGCTGCCTGACTGTGGTACTAATAGGATCAAAAGAACACCAGCAATTTTCTTCAGGTAGCTGTATATACTGTAACAAGACAAGCCTGCCTGTCAGTAAGAAGATAACAGGAACGGATCTAGCTGAACACTGTGAGCAGGACGCACTGCACTAACTTTAAATAGTCTAGCTGCCTGACTGTGGTACTAATAGGATCAAAAGAACACCAGTAATTTTCTTCAGGTAGCTGTAAATACTGTTACAAGACAAGCCTGCCTGTCAGTAGGAAGATAACAGGAACGGATCTAGCTGAACACTGTGAGCAGGACGCACTGCACTAACTTTAAATAGTCTAGCTGCCTGACTGTGGTACTAATAGGATCAAAAGAACACCAGTAATTTTCTTCAGGTAGCTGTAAATACTGTTACAAGACAAGCCTGCCTGTCAGTAGGAAGATAACAGGAACGGATCTAGCTGAACACTGTGAGCAGGAAGCACTGCACTAACTTTAAATAGTCTAGCTGCCTGACTGTGGTACTAATAGGATCAAAAGAACACCAGTAATTTTCTTCAGGTAGATGTATATACTGTAACAAGACAAGCCTGCCTGTCAGTAAGAAGATAACAGGAACGGATCTAGCTGAACACTGTGAGCAGGACGCACTGCACTAACTTTAAATAGTCTAGCTGCCTGACTGTGGTACTAATAGGATCAAAAGAACACCAGTAATTTTCTTCAGGTAGCTGTAAATACTGTTACAAGACAAGCCTGCCTGTCAGTAGGAAGATAACAGGAACGGATCTAGCTGAACACTGTGAGCAGGACGCACTGCACTAACTTTAAATAGTCTAGCTGCCTGACTGTGGTACTAATAGGATCAAAAGAACACCAGTAATTTTCTTCAGGTAGCTGTATATACTGTAACAAGACACGCCTGCCTGTCAGTAAGAAGATAACAGGAACGGATCTAGCTGAACACTGTGAGCAGGACGCACCCCACTAGCTTGTAGGTTTAGCAGAACACTGTGAGCAGGACGCACCCCACTAACTTGTAGGTTTAGCTGAACACTGTGAGCAGGATGCACTGCACTAACTGTAAATAGTCTAGCTGCCTGACTGTGATACTAATAGGATCAAAAGAACACCAGCAATTTTCTTCAGGTAGCTGTATATACTGTAACAAGACAAGCCTGCCTGTCAGTAAGAAGGTAACAGGAACGGATCTAGCTGAACACTGTGAGCAGGAAGCACTGCACTAACTTTAAATAGTCTAGCTGCCTGACTGTGGTACTAATAGGATCAAAAGAACACCAGCAATTTTCTTCAGGTAGCTGTATATACTGTAACAAGACAAGCCTGCCTGTCAGTAAGAAGATAACAGGAACGGATCTAGCTGAACACTGTGAGCAGGACGCACTGCACTAACTTTAAATAGTCTAGCTGCCTGACTGTGGTACTAATAGGATCAAAAGAACACCAGTAATTTTCTTCAGGTAGCTGTAAATACTGTTACAAGACAAGCCTGCCTGTCAGTAGGAAGATAACAGGAACGGATCTAGCTGAACACTGTGAGCAGGACGCACTGCACTAACTTTAAATAGTCTAGCTGCCTGACTGTGGTACTAATAGGATCAAAAGAACACCAGTAATTTTCTTCAGGTAGCTGTAAATACTGTTACAAGACAAGCCTGCCTGTCAGTAGGAAGATAACAGGAACGGATCTAGCTGAACACTATGAGCAGGACGCACTGCACTAACTGTAAATAGTCTAGCTGCCTGACTGTGGTACTAATAGGATCAAAAGAACACCAGTAATTTTCTTCAGGTAGCTGTAAATACTGTTACAAGACAAGCCTGCCTGTCAGTAGGAAGATAACAGGAACGGATCTAGCTGAACACTGTGAGCAGGACGCACTGCACTAACTTTAAATAGTCTAGCTGCCTGACCGTGGTACTAATAGGATCAAAAGAACACCAGTAATTTTCTTCAGGTAGCTGTAAATACTGTTACAAGACAAGCCTGCCTGTCAGTAGGAAGATAACAGGAACGGATCTAGCTGAACACTATGAGCAGGACGCACTGCACTAACTGTAAATAGTCTAGCTGCCTGACTGTGGTACTAATAGGATCAAAAGAACACCAGTAATTTTCTTCAGGTAGCTGTAAATACTGTTACAAGACAAGCCTGCCTGTCAGTAGGAAGATAACAGGAACGGATCTAGCTGAACACTGTGAGCAGGACGCACTGCACTAACTTTAAATAGTCTAGCTGCCTGACCGTGGTACTAATAGGATCAAAAGAACACCAGTAATTTTCTTCAGGTAGCTGTAAATACTGTTACAAGACAAGCCTGCCTGTCAGTAGGAAGATAACAGGAACGGATCTAGCTGAACACTGTGAGCAGGACGCACTGCACTAACTTTAAATAGTCTAGCTGCCTGACTGTGGTACTAATAGGATCAAAAGAACACCAGTAATTTTCTTCAGGTAGCTTTAAATACTGTTACAAGACAAGCCTGCCTGTCAGTAGGAAGATAACAGGAACAGATCTAGCTAAACTGAATACAGTATATATATATATATGCAACACCTGGGATGCATATATATACACAATACACTGTAAGTGCAGCTAACTGACTGACTGTTCTGCCTAATCTATCTAACTCAAATCAAATGTCACTGTCTGTCTCTCTCTTTCTCTCAATGAACGCCGGAACACACACTACACAGGGCCGCCGTGCAGGCGGCCTTATATAGTGTGGGGCGTGTACTAAATCCCCTGAGCCATAATTGGCCTCCTTGGCTTTGGCCAATTACGGCTCTCTGTTCAGGCGGCGCTGTGATTGGCCAAGCATGCGGGTCATAGTGCATGCTTGGCCAATCATCAGCCAGCAATGCACTGCGATGCCGCAGTGAATTATGGGCCGTGACGCGCCACACGAATTTGGCGCAAACGGCCCATATCGTTCGCAATTCGGCGAACGGGCGAACAGACGATGTTCGAGTCGAACATGGGTTCGACTCGAACAGGAAGCTCATCCCTACAGGAGACGGTCAGAGACTGTGGGCATACTACAGGAGACGGTCAGAGACTGCAGTTCCTATGCATGTTAGTAGATAATGGCCGACTGGCTGACTCACCAGACCCGACGATACAGCAAAAACGGTTCCTTGAAAATTACCAAGCAGCTCCTTTGGGGGGTAGTGCTAAACACATTACCCCAGTTTTGAGGGACAGGGGACCTAAACACTGCTGTGCTCAGGCAGTGTTAAGAGACCTGTCTTATTTAGGCAGGCCTCGTGGCGACTAAACAGCCTATTTGCAGCGTGACTTTATTTTAGAGGTGACAGGACACTTTAACACTGCTGTGGGCAGACAGTGTTAAAAACCCTGTCACACTCAACTCTCGTGTAACCTAAGACTTCTGGAGCTCCACCGATCAGCAAATGAGGGAGTGACGTTGCATCAGCGCACGTCTCCCCTCCCATCCACCGCACGAGGATCTCAAGTTGGGAAGGCCTGCTGCCTAGCTGATGGGCATGAGTGGGGCCTCATGTCTAAGTTTTGCCTAAGGCCTCATGAAGCCTAGAGAAGCCTCTGGTTTCAGGAACAGAGGCAGTGCTGTCAACTCAGAGCAGGACCAAATGTGACTGACTGTGTGCTGATTCACAAGCCACAGGCAAGAAAGAATCCAGGCCTTTTTTAAAGCAATCTACTGAGCTTGCCAGAACCAGCTTTGGAGGGAGTCTATTCCACATTTTCACAGCTATTACTGTGAAGAAACCTTTCCGTATTTGGAGATTAAATCATTTTTCCTCTAGACGTAAAGAGTGCCCCCTTGTCCTCTGTGATGACCTTAAAGTGAATAAATCAACACCAAGTTCACGATATGGACAACTTATGTATATGTACATGTTGATCATATCCCCCCTTA
This sequence comes from Lithobates septentrionalis, assembly GCA_037952835.1. NCBI lineage: Eukaryota > Metazoa > Chordata > Amphibia > Anura > Ranidae > Lithobates > Lithobates septentrionalis. The sequence continues at coordinate 6,694,127 of JBBDGP010001034.1, read as the reverse complement.
ATCTCCTCTTCTCAAGAGGAAATAGATTCAGTTCCTCTAATCTTTCCCCATAGCTGAGCTCCTCCGTGCCTCTTATCAGTTTGGTTGCCCTTCTCTGCACTTTCTCCAGTTCCCTCATATCCTTTTTGAGGACTGATGCCCAAAACTGAACTGCATATTCCAGATGAGGTCTTACTAATGATTTTTGCAGGGGCAAAATTATATCTCTCTCTCTGGAGTCCATACTTCTCTTAAAGTGGATGTAAACCCAATGTCATCCTTTCTAAACTACTGCCATAGGGGTTATCTATAAGGATATACATGCCTCCTGCATGTATCTTTACCTGTCAAATGTCTCCCCTCTGTCTGTTATGAGACCCGAAAAACTGCAGATTCTAAGGGTGGGTCTGTTGTCTGGAGCTCGATAGGTGGAGTTGTGATGTCAGTAGGCTCCCCGCCCACCTCTACACTCCTCTTGTCAATATGCATTTTCTCCTGTATATTTCTTACACCGAATCTGCTATGATCTCTAACATCCAGTGAAAAGACAGGAAAGTAACCACATGACTTCAGCATGCCAAATCATGCTGAGGTGTGGAACAGCCAATCCTTGCAGAGCTGCTGAAGAAAGGAGTGGGGTGGGAATTAAAAAATAATGCATGTCTTAGGCTAGTGCACAAGATATGTAAATCACCTGTCACTCACAGCAAGGGGGAGGATTTGACAAAGTTTTTCTCTGCTTGTCAAGTTTTATCTCACTGAACAATAAAAGAGGATTAAATAAAACTAATAAATAGTTGCGCTATTACAAAAAAAAAATGAAAGTGATAGCTGCCAGCATGTAACAATGTGGTGCACAATGCAAACGGATACGTTACTATTAAACACATGCAGCGCTAAATATGAATAACAGGAATGGGCATTCACAACCTGAATAAGGGTCAGACCTTATATCATGAGCTGATATACAAAATAACCATTGTGAACGGTATTTAGTGAGCTGAACTAGAATCAGTGAGCATTCAAAAATCAAAAAAAGTCCATTCACAAATAACTAGACATCAAAGAAAAAAGTCCATAGTGATTGAAAGTTCATAAGCATATATAGTGCAGTATTTGAGGTGAGGCAAAAACAGAAACCAAATGTAGATACAGGTTGCAATTCAGACACAAATCTTCTTATAATCAAAATCAAAGGTGTAAGTGGCAGAAGTGAATACCCTTACCGGAGGAGATGGACACAGTCACCGTATGGTGAAGTGTCATGCAAGCTTTTAGGGGTCAACCGATCCCAGGGGTATTTATGCTGGAAGATCCTGGTGGTGGGTGCCACCTGAAATAACCGTAGTTATCAGATGATGAGTAGATCCACGGCAGATAGAAATATGACTTTCAAAAGAAGCAGGCTATAGAGGAGGATGGCATCCACTCCATGGGTGTCCAACTCATAAAAAAGGGAAAGAACTCCACATAGGGCATGAATCCAACATAAAAATGCTTTTATTAAAAAGTAGGAAAAATCTTTTAACACGCATAAATACCCCTGGGATCGGTTGACCCCTAAAAGCTCGCATGACACTCCACCGTACGGTGACTGTGTCCATCTCCTCCGGTAAGGGTATCCACTTCTGCCACTTACACCTTTGATTTTGATTGTAAGAAGATTTGTGTCTGAATTGCAACCTGTATCTACATTTGGTTTCGTTTTTTTGCCTCACCTCAAATACTGCACTATATATGCTTATGAACTTTCAATCACTATGGACTTTTTTCTTTGATGTCTAGTTATTTGTGAATGGACTTTTTTTGATTTTTGAATGCTCACTGATCCTAGTTCAGCTCACTAAATACCGTTCACAATGGTTATTTTGTATATCAGCTCATGATATAAGGTCTGACCCTTATTCAGGTTGTGAATGCACATTCCTGTTATTCATATTTAGCGCTGCATGTGTTTAATAGTAACGTATCCGTTTGCACTGTGCACCACATTGTTACATGCTGGCAGCTATCACCTTCATTTTATTTTTGTAATAGAGCAACTATTTATTAGTTTTATTTGTTTCACTGTTTTGGTTTACAGTTGCTGCCATTACATTTTTTTCATATCATGATATGGATGTTTTTGAGTATCGTACTGCCAGCTCTATTACCACCGAAGGAGTTTTTGTTGTTTTAAACACCAATACAGAAATTGGGGGTTTATTTATGCATCTTAAGAACCTTATGGTCTCTGAGATCCATTTGTTATGGGACATTGCGTTCCTGGAGCAATACTCCAAGGAGCGCATGGTCCCTAGAGGCCTAAGGTGGGACATTCATCCGCAGCAGGATGAAGTTGAGGTTGAGGCTTGGTACTATTACTTCAACGAAGTGGGTATTAATCTTCTGGGTTTCCTTGTCGATAAAAAAAGAAATAGATTATCATTGATCGATAGAGAGATTAAGGAACTAAAAGACAAACTCCTCCCCCACAAAACTACACCTGAGTATTTATCTCTTTCAGCTAACCTCAAAAGCCACTTAGAAAAAGAGGAAAAAGATCAACGCACCAAAAAACAGAAAAAATATACACGGGATGCCAATGACTACAAGAGTCATCTTGTGTTTAATTGGCAGAAAAAAGAAGGTGACGTCACTGCCGGGACTTCTGGCTCGGTGGAGATGGACACGTCTGTTCCAGCTTCAAACAATGGAACAGTCTCTATAGTTTCTAGAACACATAATACCCAAACCACTGCACGTAAAAATGTCCATCCCCCGATTACCCCAAATAATCGTAATAGACCTCATGATAGAAACCATTCTTCTAACAATCCCCCTGGATACGGCTACCGACATCCAAATAGGGGCAGAGGAAACTCCCAGAGAGGCAGGGGCCATCCCCAGGGGTATAATAGGGGTAATGGACATTCAGATGCATATACCTACACAAGACCTCCTCAACGCAATCATCGCGTAAGGGATTATCCAGAACCACATTATACATATCACACTCCTATCCGCACTCACAATAGGTTTTCATCTTTAAAAGAAGAAACGTATACTAGAGAATCTTATAAATTTCGAGAGATCACCATACACCTATAACCATGCATACCCAGACCCCCCACACAATGAGGATTTTCCCGGGGACCACTCGGGCCCAAGCGAAGAGCAGACGCACACGAGGCTCTAGAGGAGGGTGGAGGGCCAGGAAAAAGAAAACGACACTAAAAACCAGTGGCATTTTTAACCTGAGCCAAAAAACATTTTCTAGTGCTGAACTTTATGTACTGGACAAAGGCCTCAAATTCGCCCCCTCTAAGAGGTTGAACAAGTTTGAGACCTTTATAGATGTCCAGAAATTTAAAAGAAAACTCAATGTGCAGAGACACTTTTTGGTTAATTCTAATGATGTTGAAAGCACAAACAGTGTAAATAATACAGCCCGTAATGGAGTAGCCCTCCACACTGGGCTAGCAAACCCTTCTCTGTTTAACCCTCCCAATGCCACAGCACCTTCCATTAAAGTCTTTTGTGACTTAGTATTAAAAGACCTTGAAGGATTACCCGATAAAGGCATTTTTGACCATCCCAATATTAGAACCAGCTTAAAATCGCTATGTGAACATAAAGACATTGTGATCCGCCCCGCCGATAAAGGGGGGGCTTGGTTATTTTGGACAAAGAGGATTACCACACGGAGATGTGTCATATCCTCAGTGACGAGAAGACTTACATACCCCTCCCTAGAGATCCCACTAGGAAGTTAAAGAAATATTTAGTGGATTTAGTTACACGTGGTTTTCAACAGGGAATCCTCACCATAAAGAGAGGGACTACCTGGTCCGAGTAGGACCTCGTATCCCAGTGATGTACTATCTTCCTAAGGTGCACAAAAACAGTATAAAACCTCCTGGCAGAAATATCATAAGCGGTATCGACTCGGTAACCTCTAGAGTCGGCCGCTACATAGATTTTTATCTCCAACCACTTGTATGTAAGGTCCCATCCTACCTTAAAGATACAGGGGACACCATCTGCCGGTTAGATTGCATAGAATATCAAGACAATCTTATTCTTGTCACTGCGGATGTTACAGCATTATACACCTGCATCCCACACGAGTTGGGCTTGGCGGCTGTTGAACATTATTTAAACACTAGTGAAAATATCCCGCCATCACAACAATATTACATCATGGAACTTCTTCGTTTTGTAACACAAACAGACTATTTTTGGTACAACAACCAATTTTTTCTACAAAGGAAAGGCATGGCTATGGGAGCTAAGTTTGCCCCCAGCCTCGCCAATCTTTTTATGGCCCTGTGGGAGGAGGATGTCGTCTACCCTGCACAGCGACCAGAGCTGTGCCTATGGGCCAGATATATAGACGACATCCTCCTCCTATGGAAAGGCGACGAGGAAACTCTTCATGAATTTATGGCCACTCTTAAAGAGAACGACAGGGGTATCACCCTCACATATGAGCTCAGTACAGTTTCGATCCATTTCTTAGATCCGGAGATCGCCATTTCTGACCGTCGTATTGTAACCACCACCTTTTTCAAGCCAACGGACAGAAATGGTTACATCTCCATGGACAGTTGTCACTATGGCCCTTGGCTTGACTCTGTCCTGCGCAGCCAATTACTGTGCATTCGTAGAAACTGTACAAATTCTGACGATTTTTTGAAACAAGCACAGTTTTTAAGGGAACGTTTCGTAGAGAAGGGTTACCAACCGTCCCAGATAGACAAAATGATCATGAGGGTCTCCCTTATAGATCGTAAGACGCTGACAACTGAGCGACCTAAACCAATTCCTAATGATAAGTTTAAGTGGTCTCTATTCACCCAATTCTCTGTTCAACACAGACAAATCAAACGAATCCTGAATTGCCACTGGAAAATTCTGAGAAATGACCCTGTCCTAGGTCCGGTCCTCCCTACTAGGGCAGGTGTCACTTTCAGAGGGGCTCCATCCCTACGGAATCGCATTTCCCATAATGTTATTGAGACACCCACAAAGCCTTCTTTCTTTCCGGAAACCAAAGGGTATTATCCCTGCAAAAGATGCAATGTATGTATACATAACCTTTGTGGTAATCATAGATCTGTGTGTTTTCAGTCTGCCGTTACCTCCACCATCTATCAGATAAAACATTTTGTCACATGTACTACTCGTTACATTGTGTACCTTATTACATGTCCCTGCAATATGCAGTACGTGGGCCGTACTATAAGATCATTCAGTACCCAAGTAAACAAACACATTACTGCTATTAAAAAAGGTCACACTAACCACAGTGTTCCACGACACTTCTTGGAGTTTCATAATAAGAATCCGAGAGGCTCTAAGTTTCAAGTTATAGATAAATTTGTGACATCATGAAGGGGGGGTCCACATACCAGGGGGGTATCTAAGCTTGAAATGTATTGGATCTACCAGTTGAAATGCTACTCCCCCCATGGGTTAAACGTGGAATGGGACATAAACGCATTTATGAATAAGTCCTAAAAAGTCCCTGTTATTAGCATGTGTTTTTGTGTCATTACCCATTTTTATAGGATCTTAATAGTATATATGGTTGCCGATTGGAGCTCTACATCATGCAATGTATATACTGTTTTCTCTTTTCTGTAATTTTATGTGATATGGATCCATTATTATATATTGGTTCATACAAGTATAAAGTTTCTTTTTTTTTTTTTATATATGTATAATATACCCACTTTTTCTAACAATTCTCTTATTTTTTACTTTTATTTTGCATATGTATATGCAGTGTCCCCCTCTTGCTACCCAGAGCTTTCTTTTCTTTCTTCCGGGGAGACCAGAAGCAGAGCTCATTGGAGCGCCTCGGACCGGCGCGCAATGACTTTCCTCCATGGCCAGCGTGGGTGTGGTTACCTCACCTCCTGGCCTTGTGTATCCACACTTCCTTGTTTGAAATGGAGGCTCAGAGCGAGGCGGCCGGTGCGCAATTACATCACGCGCATGGACGCTGTCACATGACCCTGCTCCAGAGGCTGCAATTGGAGGACATCTCTATCTGTGTGTCTGGACTGTCAGCAATGCAGTCCTACCACACAGAGTTTATTACTGATTGGCTGTCATGTCCACCTTTCGGCGGAACACACAGCTGTTTGCCATTCTATCCAATTTATGGTGTATATTTGTGAGCGTGGTACAGACATCTAGCCATATGCCCCAGTAGAAGGACTATCGTCCGAAACATGTCGGGTTGCTTATAGCTTTTTGATGTTCTGCTACCACGCAATTTTACCTTGTGATCACTTTTTATTTATTCAACTTAGTGCGTGTTAAAAGATTTTTCCTACTTTTTAATAAAAGCATTTTTATGTTGGATTCATGCCCTATGTGGAGTTCTTTCCCTTTTTTATGAGTTGGACACCCATGGAGTGGAAGCCGTCCTCCTCTATAGCCTGCTTCTTTTGAAAGTCATATTTCTATCTGCCGTGGATCTACTCATCATCTGATTACTACGGTTATTTCGGATGGAACCCACCACCAGGATCTTCCAGCATAAATACCCCTGGGATCGGTTGACCCCTAAAAGCTCGCATGACACTTCACCGTATGGTGACTGTGTCCATCTCCTCCGGTAAGGGTATCCACTTCTGCCACTTACACCTTTGATTTTGATTATACATTTGGTTTCTGTTTTTGCCTCACCTCAAATACTGCACTATATATGCTTATGAACTTTCAATCACTATGGACTTTTTTCTTTGATGTCTAGTTATTTGTGAATGGACTTTTTTTATTTTTGGCCATTTATGCTGATTCTAGTTTAGCTCACTAAATACCGTTCACAATGGTTATTTTGTATATCAGCTCATGATATAAGGTCTGACCCTTATTCAGGTTGTGAATGCACATTCCTGTTATTCATATTTAGCACTGCATGTGTTTAATAGTAAAATAAAAGAGGATTGCTCAGAGCTGGATTAACTCTTTGTGGCAAGACTGGGCTCAAATGATACAAAATCTTATACTCTACATTATTTGGGTTTACATCCACTTTAATACAAGAAAGGACTTTGCTCGCTTTGGAAACTGCAGCTTGGCATTGCATTCCTTTATTGAGCTTATGATCTACCAAAACCCCCAGATCCTTCTTCACCATTGGTTCCCCAGTTGTACTCCTCCTAGTATGTATGATACATGCATATTCTTAGCCCCCAAGTGCATAACTTTAAATTTATCAACATTAAACCTTATTTGCCACTTAGTTGCCCAATTAGACAATGCATTGAGGTTGGTTTGTAAGTTGGAGACATCCTGTAAGGATGTTATTCCCCTGCATAGCTTGGTGTCATCTGCAAAGACAGAAATGTTACTTTTATTCATAGACCCTATATCATTTATAAAGGTATTAAAAAGTAGGGGTTTTAGCACTGAACCTTGGGGTACACCGCTGATAACCTTACACCATTCAGAGTAAGAATCATTAACCACTACTATACCAATTTTCTATCCATTTACAAATGGATCATTTCAAGCCTGTAGACTTTACCTTACACATAAGCCACGTGTGGGGCAGTGCTGTCTCTTGGCCTAGGCTGACAAGGCCCAGGCCTAGGGCAGCAGTTTTCGGGGGGGCGGCAAAATAGCCACCCCCCACACGAAAAAAGCCCCCCCACCCGTCCTCCCGAGTCTCGCACGGCCGCCTCCCGCACATATACAATCCCCGGCAGCTGGCGACTTGCTGTACTGTGGCACTTGTTATGTGCAGTACAAGTGTATGGAGCGTACTTGGCCAGGTGAGGGGGGGAGGTACTAGAACCCCCATAGAGTGGCCGGTGACTGGCCATGCAACTGGCGGAGGTGGAGCTTAATGCTCCACCCACTCTCCTCCACTGGCATCCTTACATTTTGGGAGGTGGGTCTGTGGCCAGGGGAGGAGAGCGAGGAGGACGTGGGGAACCCCCAGGCGGGGGAGGCAGAACGCACCCAGTGACACCCTCCAGGAAGCGGGTGCTGTCGAGGTGATGTCTAGCACCCCCCAGCTGTGAAGCGGTGACTGCGGCTGAAGGTACTGGCACTGTGACAAGGAAGAGGCAGGCTGTCGGATTGTTCCCCATAAGAGAGGAGGGGACTCTTTTCAGATTTGCCACCCAGCTTCCTGGCTGTTTTTTTCCCCTCCCCATTGGCCACAGCAGAGGCCAATCAAAAGACTAGGGGAGCACCATGGGAAATGTAGTCCCAGAAGATTAAGCCATTTACTTTCCCTTTCATTTCACCCCATCTCCTCTTGCATTGAAAACAGGATTGGCGTATATGCTTACCATTGAATAAACTATTCAAGAGAGAGTACCACTCTGCCCAGCTCCTCCAGAGAGAGCGCCAAGCTGCCCAGCGCCACCAGAAAGAGTGCCACGCTGCCCAGCGCCACCAGAGAGAGCGCCACGCTGCCCAGCACCACCAGAGAGAGCACCATGCTACCCAGCGCCACCAGAGAGCGTCACGCTGGCCAGCACCACCAGAGAGAGCCACGCTGCCCATCGCCACCAGAGAGAGGGCCACACTGCCCAGCACCACCAGAGAGCGCCTCGCTGCCCAGCGCCACCAGAGAGAGCGCCACCCTGCCCAGCACCAAATTCTATGAAATTGTTGTTATGATACATATATTTTTTATTATTGTAGAGCTTGACTGTAGTTAACATACATAACTGACATAAGACTTAAGTATAACATAATCTGGCCTTTATGGAAGAATGGCAAGAGGAAAACCATTGGTGAAAGAAAGCCATAAGAAGTCCTGTTTGCACTTTGCGAGAAGCCAAGTGTGGGAGACAGCAAACATGTGGAAGAAGGTGCTCTGGTGAGATGAGACCAAAATAGAACCTTTTGGCCTAAAAGCAAAACGCTATGTGTGGTGGAAAATAAACACTGCACATCACCCTGAGCACACCATTTCCACCGTGAAACATGATGGTGGCAGCATCATGCTGTGGGGATGCTTTTCTTCAGCAGGAACAGGGAAGCTGGTCAGAGTTAATGGGAAGATGGATGGAGCCAAATAAAGGGCAATCCTATGCCCCCTACATACAATCACATTTTCCGACAACAAAACCGTGGATTTTTGCTCGAAGGATGTTGGCTCAAACTTATCGTGCATACACAAGGTCACACAAATGTTGGCCAAAAATTCCAAACGTGAGAATGTTTGACATACAACACGTATGATGAGCCGAGAAAAGTTCAAAAGCCAGTGCGGCTCCTTCTGCTTGATTCAGACCATGCGTGAACTTTTGTGTGACGAACTTGTGTACATACGATCGAACTTTCCGACAACAAGTATTGTTGGCGGAAAATTTGAGAACCTGCTATCAAACATTTGTTGGCGGCAATTCCGACAGCAAATGTTCGATGGAGCATACATACGGTTGGACTTTCCGACAACAAGCTCACATCGAACATTTCCCGTCGGAAAATCCGACCGTGTGTACGCAGTATAAGAAGAAAAGCTGTTAGAGTCTGCAAAAGACTTGAGACTGGGGCGGAGGTTCACCTTCCAGCAGGGCAATGACCCTAAACATAGAGCCAGAGCTACAATGGAATGGTTTAGATCAAAGCATATTCATGTGTTAGAGTGGCCCAGTCAAAGTCCAGACCTTAATGCAATTGAGAATCTGTGGCAAGACCTGAAAATTGCTGTTCACAGACACTCTCCATCCAGTCTGACAGAGCTTGAGCTATTTTGCAAAGAAGAATGTGCAGAAATGAAAAAGAGAAACCTAACTAAGTGGGACTTTATATGAGGACATTTAAAAATTTGTACCTCCCTCCCCAATTTGTATACAACAAAAAAGAAAAGGGGGGGGGGGGGTTGGGACTTTATATGAGGCATGCAGCTGGGAAGGTAACACAACATAATAATGGTGAGAAAAAGAATGCACCATGTATGCGACCACATCGTATTGCATAATAACAAGTTGTAAACAGTAAAATATAGTAAATCAGGGAGACTTTAATTCATAGTAATATACATAGTAAAAACGTCATAAAACAGCATTATGGTATAGCAGCATATTGTAGTCATAGTGGTGCCATACACTAGTAAGAAATCATCAGACAGTGTATTGCATGTGACTGCATAATAGTATTATTAATGTCTGGTGATTGGACCACATCAGTGACCAAATAGCCTGCATGTAATCAAATATATACAGAGTGGTATAATAAAGCATATGAGTACAAGTTCCATAAACCTGATCCACAATAACATAGTGGCCTAGCAAAATAGCAGCACGATGTGAATCGCAATGGTGAGGTAAAAAACTCAAACTTATAGTTGTGTGTCTTCACTGTAACATAATGGCAGTGGGTGGGGTCCAAACGGCATAATATAGTAGAAGTATACAAAGGTTATTGGTGTGAATAGCATCTAAAAGCTCGACGCGTTTCATGGATCTTTCCAATCTTCAGGAGCAGATGCAATGTAGCTTTTTAGGGACTGACCACTGGACAGGCAAGAAAAATTATTATAATTAGATCGTAGAGTAGCAATGGTAACTAAGGACCATAATAGATTACTTACAATGTGGATTGGTGGAGGGCACCGAGGGTGTAAACCTGCCAGGAATAATAGGTCAACAATCCTGGGAGCTGAGGCGGCACCTAGAGGGGCAGCTAATGGAAACAACGAAGGGGGACTGGTGTTTGTGAGGAGCTTAAAGCATGGTAACCACATATTCATAACCTATAAAGATAAAAATACTGGAAGTGACTATCAAATAATACGTAGATAAAATAGTTGTCATTGTGAATAATTGTGTGTCGGTACAAAAATGAACCAAAAAATATAGCAGTAATAATGTTTGATGATTGGGAGAAAAAAGGGGGAGTGAAAATTTGTACAAGTAAGTGATAGCGTAATGACCAATCAAGGGAAGTGTAGTAGAAAAGAATGAAGCCCTAGTGTATATGCCTGTACCAACAAGAGAGGGATTGTAACAGCAATAGGGGGGGCAAAAAAAAATATCCATAATGTTACCTGTAATTCCCAAGAGCCCAGATGCCACCTGAATGGCCACCGGTAGGAAGTGTTTGCGGGGAGTGTGTATCCAGCTAGAGGGAGTATAAATGCTATAATGCCAACCAATAGGTAACCGCCAACGGCACGTGGGCAGCTACACAAAGGAAGAGACCGGCCGCCAGAGCGGATGGAACAAACCGCCCTGCATTTGGCTCTTCCTGTAGACGCTTAGATGTACAACGCACAGTGTCGGCGTGATGCGTCGAAAGCGACGTCACACGTCGGACACCTGGAGCGTGGCGTAGATGTGTAATGGGATGTCCACCCGAACCCCCACGTCACAAGGACGAAGGGGGGAAAAGGGGCGGCTCCCAATGCGCATCGCAGCTCCTGGGATTGCGAACCCCGGCCGGAAAAACATCCCAGAGGCCGACCACGCCCCCTCCACAGGGTAATGTCTGCAATGTGCAGAAATGTCACTCTCTAGATGTGCAAAGCTGGTAGAGACATACCCAAAAAGATTTGCAGCTGTAATTTCAGTGAAAGGTGGTTCTACAAAGTATTGACTCAGGGGGGCTGAATACAAATGCACGCCACACTTTTCACATATTTATTTGTAAAATATTTTGAAAACCATTTTTCATTTTTCTTTCCACTTCATAATTATGTGCAATTGTGTGTTGGTCTATCACATAAAATCCCAATTAAATAAATTTACAATTTTGGTTGTAACATGATAAAAGGTGGAAAATGTCAAGGGGTATGAATACTTTTTCAAGGTACTATATGTATAATAAAATATTGATCTTTTTAGATATACTTTTGTGGTACCTTTAAAGTCCTCCATTTTTTAGTTAGGGTCTTTTTTTTGCACACATTTTTCTTAGGATGTGATACCAGACACTACGTGTCTGATATGTAGAAGGTCTCCACCTGGGATTCCTTCCTCCCATTGCGAATGCTGCTCAGGCTAAGAGAAAATTGTATGTGTAAATACATTTAGTTATCCTTTAAAAGGTTGCAAGTTCAAGAAAAAAAATTCATTTTCTTAATTTCACAAAAAGAAACAAAATGCCAATCAATTAAATACCCTCTATCAGCGGGAGCCCACTTGCATGTATCATTTGAAAAATTGTGAAAATATTGTAATAAATAATATTATATTTTCAGCTATAGTTCCAGTGTTACCATCTAAAGAACACATTTAGTAGGATAGCACAAATAATGATGACCATTTTTAGAGCACAGCAATCCATAGCAACTAATCATTTTACTGTAAATCACTGTGCTTCATAATTAATTGATTTGTAATTAATTGATTTGACTTTGTCTTCTCTCAGCAAATCACAAGAATCATTTCCTCTTGCACAGAGGTTTTCTGTTTCATCTAGGGGCGACAAACTATGCATAAACAAATGTACCTTCTTGCATTTTCTTGAAAATTCAAATTTGATTTGTTTAGATGATAATCAAACATGGTTGGGACCTTTGTAATGCAAGACTTTCTGTAATATTGGGCCAATTGTTCATAACGTATAACAAAGCTGCTGCAATTATCATGAAGGTATTATTAAACATCAACAAACCACAATAGCAAAGCTTTAATAAAGAAATTGAACTTTAAAAAAAGACAAATGAAGGAGAACGCGCTTTGGAAGCCGTAGGCATTGGCAGTAAACTCCAATGACTTTCCTTGCCTTGCTGTCTTCTACTCTAACACGATGACCTATGATTTTATTTATAAAGTCCCTTATGTCAATGCTTGCTATCCTGTGACTATGTCAGCTACCATTTTACAGTGTTACAGGCTGAGGTCACAGTCTTTTTCTTTACTCAGGCAGATTGCCAGTTTCTCAACACCTGCCTTATATATGACAGCTCTGTGTCCCCATAAATTATAAATCATGTGCCTTCTGTCCGTTACTTTGGGACAACCACAAAGTTAGAAACAGCCCTGTAACATTAGAACATGGGCTCTTGGATGAGACAGCTGAGAGAAAAACAGACATACATCACCACACCAAGGTCCTCTAACTTTTTTGCATGCAGAAAGAATCAGATTAGAAGGTAATTAGTAGTAATTAGAGAATTAGAAGCACTATGTTAAGTAGAATATCGCAGGATGAAAATGATTCCATTTCATTTGCTGTGAGGGGATTGCTGACTGACTGAACTTACAGGCATCATTAATCATTTGTTTGTACATGAATAGTATGATCTTTTATGGCTCTTTGATGTTTGTCACAAGGTCACTGGTGAACATGTGCCATATTCTAAGTACCGTAGTGATAGAAACTGATAGTGTCTGAGGATCAGAGAAAGGTTCTGTTACTGAGTATCAGAATGCAGAAGACATCGCCTGCTGTGTTATCTGCCATTTTTTATACTACGTTATTCCAAGTGACAGCTTTAATGCTGCACCAGGTATATTTAAAAACTACACTGAAATACCTTTTATTTGTTAAATGTTTTCTTTTTTAATATGTTTTCATTTAAGTCACATTTGAAACAAACAAATGCTGGCATACAGTATGTTAGGAAATTAAAAAGAACAATTTGAAAAGGTGTAGTAAGAGAATTGACTGCAGTAAACTGAAAACTGGAACCTAGTGGTAACAGTCATCAAAATGTATATTATTTTAATGATTTCGCCTGTTTATTCTTCTTCAAATTTACCCATCAAGGGGATGTTTTCTGTACATTATAATGGGAAGCCATTTATATTGTGACTGCTCATTAAAATCATGAATATTTGGTAACAGTCAAATTTCCTCTCTCTCTGCCTTTGGAGCAACGACATGTAGGTTATGCCTTCAAAGACTGTTCATCACCATTTATAAAAATTTTAGATAGCTAAACATTGCTTGGAGCATCTGCAAGTTTTTGAGAAATTGCTCCTTTACTTTATTAACCTGTTTTTATTTTAAGTGGTCGCTAAACATAAAAGAAAATTTGCTTCTATTAAATGCAGTCTTGCTGACCTTCATTTGTGCTTGGAGTCTTTATGAAAGATTGAGTAAGAAACGTGATAAAGGAAAACATAAGAAGTGACCTGGGTGACCTGGGCTGTTCCAAAAGTCACATGGTCAGTACGTCTAAAGGGGGCATACTCAAATATGAAATGAAAAGTAAAAGATAAGAATAAAAGGGACCGGGTGGGTGGGATACGAGAGGGAAGTCCAAGAAAGGAGGAGGAGGGCGGGTTTAAGTACACTAAGTCCAGGCACTGTAAATTTATTATTTATAAAAAAAAATTTGCCACTACTTTGCCCATCCGTATCATGGCGGATACTCGTCCGACCATGTTTGCTTTGTTTTTGTTTGCGCCTCTATCCTCAATTCAGATCGAGGGTTGGCCAATACTGCTGTGTATATAACGTGATGCGTCAGTGCGTTGCCTGTGCCCCAGACGACATCAATTTAGGATGAAACGTACGTCGGGCGGATAGGACATGATGACGTTGTACCTCTGAGCATACGGGCGCTCGCAAGCTGGCCGGCTATTTACGCTGATTTATCTACATATCAATTGTAAGTGCAATCTTTATTTTTATTAAACTCTTTTCTTATGGTATTATACTATGGAAAGTTTTGTTTTTATATTCTCGGCTAACCTACTTGGGAGAATCCACACATCCTAGAGGGTTGCCGGATCCACTTAGTCCCGGTCTGTGTTATCCATCAAAGATTCCCATAGCAAAGGCCCTGGCTGGGTGTTTAGCCGCAAGCTGCAATCTGCTTGCATTCTGGTAAGTGCGTATTTCTTACGGTGATCAGCACTCAACGGTGGTGGAAGATTATAATTCACTGTCACAGTATTGCCATCAATTTATCTGTATATTGTGTGTTTCTTATCATCCATATTATTTTTACTTTCACCATCCTATTTTATCACTAATTTATTCAATCCACATTCACTCTTTCTCTAGATAATTTGGAATCCAATATTTTTGATTTTGGGTTGTCATTTAATATCTTGATTTTATCACTTATATCATCACATTTTATTCATATATTATTTTCATTATATTGGTCCCGTAGTGGTTTATCACCAATAGTAATTTCAATCCCTAGCACAGCTACCGTTTTTCCTATTTCTATATATGTATGTGTTCCATATATTAGCTGCTGCTATTCTTGACTTTTAGGTTAAGCGCGGTATTTGTCTTCCCTTTACGGGTTTAAGTACAGCCCGACTCCTCCTACTAATTCAGGCTAACCTGCGGCCAGCCTTCTCATTTGTACTTGGATTCTTTATGAAAGATCGAGAAAGAAACATGATAAAAGGAAAAAAGGAAGTGACCTGGGGTGTGCCAAAAGTCACGTGGTCAGTACGCCTAAAGGGGCCAAAAATAAAGACAGTAGGATACATCAACAAACAGATTTATTTGAAGTAAACATAACATCAGTCAGCTAAATGCCTGAAAGTCTGAGACATCTCAACATGTGGATCCGGGACATATCTGGAGAAACATACTGAGTTCCATCTACCCAACTTCTTAATAATGTGAGCTCGGATCCCCTGGCGAAAGCTGCGGAAGCCGCCCCTATGCTGAAAGAGTGCCCAGAAAAAAACTGCAGGGTTTATTGCCAGGTTGGTCAATAATGTGAGGCAATGCTTGGTAAACTGTGCCGCTGTGAGGGGAGCATGAGGGAAGGGTAACAAGAGACTATCCCTAGGCTTGTCTATGACCAGCGCCCTAAGCTGGTCCAAGACTGCAATGGAGCACCAAGCACTGCCAGTCTTGAAAAACCTGATGTCCATACTGGCCCCAAACTGCTGCATCTTGCACGCAACCAAATGTAACCGTAAATGATCTGGATGTCTAACCAACTGGCTAATTGTTAGCACACGGGAACTTGAGCCGGTATGAGTGAACTCACCTTGCCTGAGGAACCCATAGAATGCCAAATAAATAGCTGCTTTGAGGACCACGCTGAACAGCCTCCCAAAAGGCGACCTGGTCAGCAAATCAGACATGCCCCGGAAGATATGCCCCGAGATAGGGAGTTTTCTGATAGAAGGAGGACTACTCCTCCGAATAACCCTCAGAATGACGGAATAAGCTGAAAAGATGGACAGTCTATTTGGGTCCTGTAAGGACAAAAAATTCTGAACCCCTACTAGATATGTTTTGATCGTGCCATATGACAGCTTCAGTTGTGAGTGGCAAAAAGCAACAAATGCCAGCAGGTATCGATTGTCATGACCATTAAACTAAGGATAACGGGACATGAAAACCTGGAAAGTTTTCCAGGCCATGACATAAGCCTTCCTATTGTTCACTGATAAAGATTTATCACTCAAAGCTGCTGCATTAACCCAATGGGAAAGAAATCCATCATCATTAGCGAGGTCTGCAGGGATGACGTGGCGCAGGCATCTGCTTCTGGGATCTGTCGAAAAAACAATGGGTAATTAAGCCGTGATAGAGCATCTGCTATAACATTCTCTGCCCCACTGATAAACCTACAATGCATGTAAAAATTAAACTGCAGGGACAGCCAAATCAGCCTGCATACGAAGGACATGATGATTAATGACCTAGATCTGCCTTTGTTGATAATCTCCACGGAAGCTTGATTGTCCGTTGAGAAAACAACGGTTTGCCCCGACCAAAACCTACCCCACACCTGGGCCGCTGACACTATAGGATACATTTTGAACAAAGCTGAAGACTCTGTAAACCCTGGGATAGCCAAGATCTCCTCCGGCCATGGCCCCACAAGCCAGTGGGTGCCAAAAAGGACAGCATAACTCACAGTGGCAGCTGCATCTGTCACAACCTAAGGAAAGGACATGGACTCCGTGGGTATAAACATGGCAATCCCGTTCCAACGATGGAGGAACTTGTCCCACATGCACAGGTCAGCCAGAGCTTCAGCATCCAGCTTGACCTGAGAGTCCGAGTCAGGGGCTGCTGGCAACAAAGCCAAAAACCTTGAAATAAATGACCTACCCTGAGGAATGATTCTCATGGCGAAGTTTAACGATTGCAACTCCACTCTGGAACAAGCTTGAGAGATAAAAAGTAAAAGTAAAAGTATGAATACAATCTCTGATTCTAACAAGTTTATCTGCTGGTAGACTGGCCTGCATGGCCTGTGTATCCCTTAGTGATCCCTAAAAAGGTAAGCGCCGACACCGGGCCTTCCATCTTCTTGACTGCCAATGGGATGTTGAGCGCTGCAAAAACTGACAATAACTTCCGTAGATCAGCAGGGACCTGCTTGGAACTCTCTATGAGGAGGAAATTATCCAAATAGTGAATGACTTCATGACAGCCTTCCATATGAGTAAGTATCCAACGATGATAATCGTAGACCGCCGAGCCCCCAAACTTATGTCCCAACTCCACCACTGCATAAAGATAATGGTCCAGCTCCTCCCTCCTATGGGGACTCACCGAGCATACAATATCCCTTAACATTCTGAACGCCAAGACAAATTCCGGGATAGAAAACTTGTGGTTCAGCCTGTGGTCCCTGGTCTTAACAACCACTGACACATCACCACAGGTATAAGACATGTTATCAGCCACATCATGGGCGGCAATCAACAAAGATGCCAAATTTACATCCTTGCCTAACAAAAATGTCTTTCCTAATACTCCCAGGGATAAAATGAGCCGGGGTAACAGAGGGGACACTAGTTCTTGTACCTGAAGCCAATGGCATGGGGCTTGAAACCACGAGGACTCCAGAACCTGTTGAAATCCCAGAAATCGCAAGATCCAACAGGGCCTGACTCGGACAGCTCTCCAAAACCTCCACCCTTGCATGTAACTCCTGAATTGAGTTTGCCAGAGAGCTTAGGGTGGAGTGAATCTGCGTGAGAGACATAGCAACTGTACAGAGGGTGACCTGCTCCGCATTGGAACCTGAATTGCTGGGAAATAATAATCTAAAAAGTTCCGCCTTCCGGGCTGATGCTGGGTATGAAATACCCCTAAGATGTAACTCCGCCATCAGTCTCAGCATGGTCCAGGACCTCAGAGAAGGCATGCTGTCATGTTCCGAACCCCTAGCTGGAGAAGGAAACATGGAGGCAAAGTCCTCAATATCCGCCGCTTGAGACATGACCTAAATAACCCAAACATACTATCATAAGCAAACATCACATACAAATTGACTCTACACTGACCCTAAATAACCCTTTTTAACCCCTCCAGCTGCCTCCCGTTCCTATCAGAAACATGCCCTCATGCGCCCAAGAAAGCATACACCATACCAAACCGAGGAAGCCGAGTAACCTGCAGTGCAACAGGCCAATTAAAAACGTTCACTCAGGTCTACAGAAACCTGAACGTGTCAGGCTCAACATGACTAGTAGTGTAACCAATTGTGATGAATGAAATGGCCTAACGCAAGCTGACTGAGAAACAGGTGAGGAGACTTGCCACTGCACAATCCAATTAAAAATGACCCTTCTCAACCCGCTGTAACCTAACGTGATAGGTAAATACTGCAGTGGCGAAACGTGACCTGAAGCGTGAGGGCAACGTACGATGAAGTGAACAATGAATAAGCAATCACGACTTACCTTTAACTGTGAATACTATTCCCTAAACGTACGAGGCCTGCCTCTGGCGACCAATGCCCATCCTGAAATATAACGTATGAGCAGGACTGAAAATGTGTCAGACCCCTGAAACAGAGACCGAGCAACCTGAAGCATAGCAGACGAAAATACGTAATTTGCACCCACAAAAACCCTGAAGATGTGTCAGGGAATTTGTAATGAGTGGTGAAATGTCAAGATGCATGAACGTAACATGAATATATGAGGAAAAGGATGAGGAGACTTGCCACTGCATAAGTCAATTAGGAAACAAAACATCTCAACCCGTAAATACACATAAACGTGATGGGTGACCCCGCAGTGGTATGACTCGTGAGGCTTAAAAGGACCACCACCCATGTACAGTCAGGTCCATAAATATTGGGACATTGACACAATTCTAATCTTTTTGGCTCTATACACCACCACAATGGATTTGAAATGAAACGAACAAGATGTGCTTTAACTGCAAACTTTCAGCTTTAATTTGAGGGTATTTACATCCAAATCAGGTGAACGGTGTAGGAATTACAACAGTTTGTATATGTGCCTCCCACTTTTTAAGGGGCCAAAAGTAATGGGACAGATTAACAATCATCCATCAAGTTTTCACTTTTTAATACTTGGTTGCAAATCCTTTGCAGTCAATTACAGCCTGAAGTCTGTAACGCATAGACATCACCAGATGCTGGGTTTCATCCCAGCCTGCCAGGCCTCTACTGCAACTGTCTTCAGTTCCTGCTTGTTCTTGGGGCATTTTCCCTTGAGTTTTGTCTTCAGCAAGTGAAATGCATGCTGATTTAGGTCAGGTGATTGACTTGGCCATTGCATAACATTCCACTTCTTTCCCTTAAAAAACTCTTTGGTTGCTTTCGCAGTATGCTTCGGGTCATTGTCCATCTGCTCTGTGAAGCGCCATCCAATGAGTTCTGAAGCATTTTGCTGAATATGAGCAGATAATATTGCCCAAAACACTTCAGAATTCATCCTGCTGCTTTTGTCAGCAGTCACATCATCAATAAATACAAGAGAACCAGTTCCATTGGCAGCCATACATCCTGTTTTTGAGGCTCACCAATGATTTACATCTTGTGGTGAACCCTCTGTATTCACTCTGGTGAAGTCTTCTCTTGATTGTTGACTTTGACACACATACACCTACTCCCTGGAGAGTGTTCTTGATCTGGCCAACTGTTGTGAAGGGTGTTTTCTTCACCAGGGAAAGAATTCTTTGGTCATCCACCACAGTTCTTTTCCGTGGTCTTCCGGGTCTTTTGGTGTTGCTGAGCTCACCGGTGTGTTCTTTCTTTTTAAGGATGTTCCAAACAGTTGATTTGGCCATACCTAATGTTTTTGCTATCTCTCTGATGGGTTTGTTTTGTTTTTTCCGCCTAATGATGGCTTACTTCACTGATAGTGACAGCTCTTTTGATCTCATATTGAGAGTTGACAG
The DNA here is from genome assembly GCA_037952835.1 of Lithobates septentrionalis. NCBI lineage: Eukaryota > Metazoa > Chordata > Amphibia > Anura > Ranidae > Lithobates > Lithobates septentrionalis. Next base: position 6,674,144 of record JBBDGP010001034.1, on the reverse strand, counting down.
CAACATATTCCAAATGCAAATAGCACACTTGAAATGAACTCTGGACCTTTTATCTGCTCCTTGTAAATGGGATAATGAGGGAATAACACACACCTGGCCATGGAACAGCTGAGCAGCCAATTGTCCCATTACTTTTGGTCCCTTAAAAAGTGGGAGGCACATATACAAACTGTTGTAATTCCTACACCGTTCACCTAAATTGGATGTAAATACCCTCAAATTAAAGCTGAAAGTTTGCAGTTAAAGCACATCTTGTTCGTTTCTTTTCAAATCCATTGTGGTGGTGGTATAGAGCCAAAAAGATTAGAATTGTGTTGATGTCCCAATATTTATGGACCTGACTGTATGTGCTAAGACAGCCGATATAAAATGACCTAACAAACAACTGCCTGAGCTGGACTGAACCGGAAGAATAATACCTCGAGACCCTTCTTGCTAAGCAGAAACAACGACTACAGGAAAAGAGGAACAAACATAATAGAGCTAATACTTAAAATGACGCATGGCTGTATAAACTCAGGTAGGAAATAAAACATCCTCATGATAACAAATTGCACAACTAACATATAACCCAGTGAGTGACCTTAACCACCTTAAGCCCTATTACAAAATGACGGCGGCAAAGTGGTTTGAGCCGATCGGCTGCTCTCCTGACAGGGGGGGCCTGTGCTTATTGTTTATCAGCACAGCCCCCCCTCAGATCCTGCCCAGGACCACCAGGGAAGCCGCCCAGGACCACCAGGATGGCCACCACACTGGGCCACCAGGTATGCCCCCTAGACCCCCAGGGAAATAACAATCTGTGCCCAGGCAGCTGCCAATCTGTGCCCAGGCAGCTGCCAATCTGTGCCCAGGCAGCTGCCAATCAGTGCCCACTCCAATGCCTACCACTGCCAGTGCCACCAGGGATGCCTATCAGTGCCTCATATCAGTGCCCATCAGTGCCACGTATCAGTGCCCATCAGTGCCCAGCAGTGCTGCCTATCAGTGCCCAGCAGTGCTGCCTATCAGTGCCACCCTATCAGTGCCCATCAGTGCCCAGCAGTGCCGCCTTTCAGTGCCCATCAGTGTCCCCTATCACTGCCCATCAGTGCCAACCAGTGCCACCCAGTGCCCCCCATCAGTGCCCATCAGTGCCGCCTATCAATGTCCATCAGTGCTGCATATCAGTGCCACCCATCAGTGCCGCCTACCAGTGCCCATCAGTGCCACAATCAGTGCCCATCGTCAGTGCACATCAGTGCCCGCTCATTGGTGCCACCTCATCGGTGCCGCTGTATCAGTGTCTGTCAGTGCCACCTTAACAGTGCCCATCAGTGAAAGAGAAAACATACTTATTTACACATTTTTTTAACAGAAACAAAAGCAAAACTTTTATTTTTTTCAAAATTTTCGTTTTTTTTTATTTGTTTAGCAAAAAATAAAAACCGCAGAGGTGATCAAATACCACCAAAAGAAAGCTCTATTTGTGGGAACAAAATGATAAAAATTTAGTTTGGGTACAGTGTAGCATGGCCAAGCAATTGTCATTCAAACTGCGACAGAGCTGAAAGCTGAAAATTGGTCTGGGCAGGAAGGTGTCTAAGTGCCCTGTATTGAAGTGGTTAAAATGGAGGAAGACCAGACTGGACTTAACGAATGCCCTGGCCACGAACCTGTGAGATAAATAGTTACCCCTGGCAGGTGCCCTCCACTGGCCAACCCCACGTGACGTGGAGGGATACGGTTGTGCCGATGGTGCAAGCCGTGCTGCCCCAACATCCTAACTAAAGAAAAAGTCTACCCCATGACTGTGGCAATGAGCCCTGTGCTGATGACCTGGCCAGTGAAGCATATTGCCGCAGCAACCCCCCCTCACGTGGCCATGAACAATGTGGCAATTGACAGTTCTAAAGGGCATGAGACCCAACCAAACCTACAATGCCATACCATCCTGCCTAAGGTCCAACCCCAACCTCACCCTAAGCGACCGACACCAAAGGAAAACCTATGTACCAACAATATTAGTGAAACTTGTGAACCCAGACTGTAAGAAATGGACGCATGCCATTTACTGAGCACTTCTGAATTGAAAACAGATTGGCAGAATGTGTACACACTCCTATCAGTGTCCTAAAGAAAAATATATGACAGACGTGTGAAAAATTAACATGTGGAGCTAACCCAAGATGACTGCTGAACATAGCATACTAGTAAATTAAAACATGAACGCACAAGCGAAACCACCAGATGCAACAAACGTTTTCTCATGTAGTTGGGCAATAACTGCATGTCCCAAGCACTGAATCTCTGTATAGAGGAACTGCGGTGCAGGGAAAGTGCCCATGCTGTATGAAGCCAGTCCTGAGCCTAACCTGCTAACCCACCGTGGCTGGCTCTGGTGCACCCGCTCGCCTACCCCGATGAGGCAGACACCAGACCCCCCCTACCCCCTCACCTTTACTGTATGCCGACACCCCCTCTAAAAAGCCCCAAACGTGAAAGTAACCCCCCGGATAGGCACGAGGAGCGGGCTCCCCCCTTTTAACTCCCCCCCCAACCGGACTGAGCAGCTAAAACGGTAGCTTCTAGCCCGCCCATGGATCCCGCCAACTGAACGATATCTGTCCCTACGAGAAGAGAGAAACCGAGAGCCTTCCTCTTGGCGCCGATGACCGGAAATGGCGCATAATTGTCCAGAAGCATCATACGAGAGGGAAGGCCGACAGGACATAGGAAGAGGGTGGGTTTAAATAATGCCCAACTCCTCCTACAAATTCAGGCTAACCTGCGGGCAGTCTTCTCATTTATATTATAATAGATCTTATCATAAACCACCTTGGTAGCCTCAGCTAACTGATTTTCATACTGTTTTCAATGAGTATTCATGTTTTTTTTAAATGTTTACATAAGTCAAGGTAGATTGCTTGGAAATTTTAGGATACTTACATGTTTTTTTTTAGGAAATTGCTAACTTGTTTTTAATCTCTTATATTTTAACTGTTTCCTGAACCTTAAACAAAGATGGCATATCTCAAATGCAATCTTGCTTGCATTCATAGATAATTAGATATATTGTTAGGTCTTATCATGAATCCTCTTGAAGCTTCCAGAGTGAGACAATGGTACTTTGATATTGCAATCTCCAAAGTTCACATGCTGGTATATGATCTTTGTGGTAATGTGTGTTTAAGTCCAATAAATGTTATACAAATAATTTTGGTGTATTTAAATAATTAAATGTTTAACATTTGCATTGCTTAAAGTGGTTTAAGGTAAAACAAAATTCCAATATCAGCTTTCCACAGCACTCCCCCAAAAAATATTTACCTGGCTCTTTTTTTGATCCAGCATTGTGTCCAAGAGCAGCATCGCTGCTCTCTCTCTCTCCTCACAGGGACCACCCAGTGGGTGCCTGTGCCTCCTGCTGCTGTCAATCAGATCCTGAGAGGAGGGAGTGGGGGAGGGTCCAAGCCTTGCTTTGTTGTGTCCATGGACACACATATCCCAGCTCAGGAGCAAGCCTGCATGTCTGCCTCCATAGCAAGCAGCTTGCTATGGGGGGAAGACACAGAATAGGAGGAGCCCAAAGAATCGGTGTGGACCCCAGAGGAAGGTTCAGGGCTGCTCTGTTCAATACCATTGTACAGAGCAGGTAAGTATAACATGTTTATTATTCAAACAAAAAAAACAAACAACATTCAATTTAATAAGGTGTGTTCACTGATACAAGAAGAAAGGTGGTAAGTGGAAAGCACTTTTGTTGCTGTGATTTACTGTACTTGGCACTTGGCTTTATATTCTAAGAACACTTCGTTAAAAATCTAAAGGAAAAGGGAAAAGTCCTGGAAGTCGCAAATCTCTGCAAAACCCTGTAAGAAGATGTATGACAGCTTCAGCCTAGGCACCGACCAGGCCACCTTTCCAACACATTTCACTCCACCCATGAAGCTTAGGCTAAGCTCCATGGGCAGAGTGAAACATGTTGAGGATGTGGCTTGGTTGGAGCCTGGGCTGAGGCTGTTATACACCTTCTTACGGGGGTTTTGTAGAGATGTGTGACTTCCAGGACTTTTCCCTTTTCCATTAGATGCCTAGAGCTGGGAAGAGCTCTGTCCTTGTTTGCACTTCAAGCAGTTGCTACACAAGAGGACCTGGTAGAGCTTTGAGTGGCACCTGTAAATTTAGTTTGGGTCACAGACATTATTTTCCAAATAGTGATTTTTAATTTTATTCTATTTTTTTGACATTACAGATAGTATAACAGTCAACAAGAAAATCACAAATACGAAAATCATCCTCTGGAAGAAGTAATCAGACAGATGAAATGCATTAGTGCAAAGCCAGGCTTTGTGTGTGTTGATCGGCAGCATTCGGCTGAGCATCGGGCAGTGTCTCATCTCACAGTGTAGCCGGCTGTGTGTGAGACACAAACAGGAGTGCTCAATACTCACTGTTGTGGTCCTCTGGGGGACATTTTGGATGCTTAGTTGTGCAATTTAAATGTGAGTATAATGGTTTTGTGTTATTAAAAGGTTTTTAACCATACAGTATCACACTATGTATGGTCTCTTCCTTTGTATGCTCGCTGGTGGAGAGATTACATGTAAACATCAGAAGACAGGTCTGTGACTGGAGAGGCAGCTTTCATCTTTCTGGGATCTCATAAGTGCAATGGCCATATTTGTGAAGTGTGGTAATATCAGATCATGGCAGATCCATGTGGGTCGAGGACAGCACTCGGTGTTTATATTGGAGATCTATGGGTAGATGCTTTGTCATCAGCACACTAGAGCAGCCTTTCTCAACCAGTGTGCCGCGGCACACTGGTGTGCCGTCAGAGGTTCTCAGGTGTGCCGCGGGATCAGGGGAGAGAAGGGCTGTCAGATGAGCCCGATCTCCCGATCCCCTGCCGAACTGTACATCGGCACTGTGAGAAGCTCCGTCAACCTCAGCAAAGTGAAAGTAAAGTGCAGGGGAGTGTGCTCTGCTCTCTGCTTCCCCCTACAGTGCAGTACCTGACTGAATGAGGAAACTGGAAAGGTACTGTGCTAGAAGCTAGATTCATTTTAAAAGGGCTTTATATATGTGTCTGTGTGTGTGTGCATGTGAGTGTCTGTCTGTCTGTGTGTGTGTGTGTACATGTGTCTGTATGTGTGTTTGTATATGTGTGTGTATGCATGTGTGTGTGCATGTGTCTGTATGTGTGTGTGTGTGTCTGTATGTGTGTGTGTCTGTATGTGTGTGTGTGTGTCTGTATGTGTGTGTGTGTGTGTGTGTGTGTGTGTGTGTGTATGTGCATGTGTCTGTATGTGTGTGTGCATGTGTCTGGTATGTGTGTGCATGTGTCTATATGTGCGTGAGCATGTGAGTGTCCGTCTCTATGTGTGCTTGTACATGTGTGTGTGTGTGTGTATGTGTGTGTGCATGTGAGTGTCTGTCTGTATGTGTGTGTGTTTGTTCATGTGTGTGTGTGTGCGCATGTGTCTGTATGTGTGTGTGTGTGCATGTGAGTGTCTGTCTGTATGTGTGTCTGTATGTGTGTTTGTACATGTGTGTGCATGTGTCTGTATGTGTGTCTGTATGTGTGTGTGTGCATGTGAGTGTCTGTCTGTATGTGTACGTTTGTATGTGTGTTTGTTCATGTGTGTGTGTGTGTGTGCGCATGTGTCTGTATGTGTGTGTGCATGTGAGTGTCTGTCTGTATGTGTGTCTGTATGTGTGTTTGTACATGTGTGTCTGTATGTGTGTTTGTACATGTGTGTGTGTGTGTGTGTGCGCATGTGTCTGTATGTGTGTCTGTATGTGTGTGCATGTGTCTGCATGTGTGTGTGCACGTGTCTGCATGTGCGTATCAACAAGTGTCTGTATGCGTGTGTGCACGTGTATGTGTCTGTATATGTGTGTATGTTACTTTTAATCCTGACACCCCCCCATTCCTGTACCATCAGAACTGCTTTTGTAGGTCTTGTTTGTGATAGCAGCAAGGACTGCTTCTCCTCTGAAAAGTAACCTATGCACAGATCGCTTTTCAGAGGCATTTGACAGGCGGTAAAGAGGCATTATGTTGCCTCCTCACCACCTGTTTAAATGCAGCATCACTACACCGCAACCGTGCAATGTACACAGTTGCAGGGTAGTTGCAGTTCAGCCCCATTCACCCTGGGTGCACCTCCAGCTGCAGCCACAACATGTGTACACCCCCAGCTGTTGTCTCTGCAGCTAAAGGGGAAGAATTTGGGGGTGGTAAAAATAGCTTAACCATGTGCTTTTACCACCCCTCCAACCCGACATGTGAACAAGCCCTTGGTTCACATCTGTGTTGCTGCATGCTGCGTGTAGTGCAGCCCATTCATTTCAATGGGCTTCCCTAACCACAAAAATTCAGGGAAGGAAATCCCCAATCTTTTTTTTTTTTTAAATTGCACTGCACCAAAATCACCCCACATTTTCCAATGTGTAAGGTACCATTAAGAATTAATGGCACCCCTAAAGAGCAGAGCATTTGTCTGTGTGTCAGGAACGAGTGCGATTTTGCGCATGTTCCGCGACGCACAGTAACGTGAGCTAAGCCTTGGGCTGGGGTGCCTCAAGACTGAAAATACTTTTTAAGGGTGCCCCGACTGGAAAAAGGTTGAGAAACACTGCACTAGAGTAAAGAAAGAACCTGCTACATTTCTTTTTTCTTTTTGGACACAGGATTACTTTGTATCAATTTCAGCTCATTCTGGAACACTGTTGAGTTTTTTGGGATTTATGTACACACTTATTTTTGCTACTAGTTTTGAAGTGATATCATTTAGAGCAGGAGTCTCAAACTGGCGGCCCTCCAGCTGATGCAAAACTACGAGTTCCATGAGGCATTGCAAGGCTGACAGTTATAAGCAGGACAAGAGGCATGGTGGGACTGCAACAGCTGGAGGGCCACCAGTTTGAGACCCCTGATTTAGAGGATATATTCATTGATTTATATATATATATATATATATATATATATATATATATATATATATCAGAGCTCAAAGTTTTAAGTCCTGAGACACTAGCTAGGCCTCAAGGGTTACTAGCCACCAGTTTCCCCACAAACCCCACCCCGCCCCACCCCTAAACAAGCCCTCATAAATTATCTCATGAAATGACACTTAAATGTTTTATGCAGAATTAAGTTATAAAAATAAATATGAACAACAACAACAACAACTTTATCTGTGCCCACCAATGCAGCCTGCCTGTGCCCACTAATGCAGACTGCCTGTGCCCACCAATGTAGCCTGTGTCCACCAATGCAGCCTGTGTCCACCAATGCAGCCTCTGTCCACCAATGCAGCCTCTGTCCACCAATGCAGCCTGTGTCCACCAATGCAGCCTGTGTCCACCAATGCAGCCTGTGTCCACCAATGCAGCCTGCGTCCACCATGCAGTCTGTGTCCACTATGCAGCCTGCGCCCACCATGCAGCCTGTGTCTACTATGCCCTCTATGCCCACCATGCAGTCTATGTCCACAATGCAACATGTACCCACCATGCAGTCTGTGTCCACAATTATCTCATGAAATGACACTTAAATGTTTTATGCAGAATTGAGTTATAAAAATAAATATGAACAATGCCAACAACAACTTTATCTGTGCCCACCAATGCAGCCTGCCTGTGCCCACCAATGCAGCCTGTGTCCACCAATGCAGCCTGTGTCCACCAATGCAGCCTGTGTCCACCAGTGCAGCCTGTGTCCACCAATGCAGCCTGTGTCCACCAATGCAGCCTGTGTCCACCATGCAGCCTGTGTCCACTATGCAGCCTGTGCCCACCATGCAGTCTGTGTCCTCTATGCAGCCTGTGCCCACCATGCAGCCTGTGTCTATTTTGCAGCCTGTGCCCTATATGCAGTCTGTGTCCACAATGCAGCATGTACCCACTATGCAGCATGTGCCCACTATGCAGCCTGTGTCCACTATGCAGCCTGTGTCCACCATGCAGCCTGTGCCCACCATGCAGCCTGTGTCCACTGATTAGACCAAGACTTATTTGGTTCACATGGTGTCAAGCCTGTGTGGTGGCAACCAGGTGAGGAGTACAAAGACAAGTGTGTCTTGCCTACAGTCAAGCATGGTGGTGGAAGTGTCATGGTCTGGGGCTGCATGAGTGCTGCTGGCACTGGGCAGCTACAGTTTATTGAGGGAACCACGAATGCCAACATGTACTGTGACATACTGAAGCGGAGCATGATTCCCTCCCTTCGGAGACTGGGCCACAGGGCAGTATTCCAACATGATAACAACCCAAACACATCTCCAAGACGACCACTGCCTTGCTAAAGAAGCTGAGGGTAAAGGTGATCAACTGGCCAAGCATGTTTCCAGATCTAAACCCTATTGAGCATCTTTGGGCCATCCTCAAATGGAAAGTGGAGGAGCGCAAGGTCTCTAACATCCCCCATATCCGTGATGTGGTCTTAGAGGAGTGGAAGAGGACGCCAGTGGCAACCTGTGAAGCTCTGGTGAACTCCATGCCCAAGAGGGTTAAGGCAGTGCTGGGAAATAATGGTGGCCATGCAAAATATTGACACTTTGGGCCCAATTTGGACATTTTCACTTAGGGGTGTACTCACTTTTGTTGCCAGCGGCTTAGACATTAATGGCTGTGTGTTGAGTTATTTTGAGGGGACAGCAAATTTACACTGTTATACAAGCTGTTCACTCACTACTTTACATTGTAGCAAAGTGTCATTTCTTCAGTGTTGTCACATGAAAAGATAGAATAAAATATTTACAAAAATGTGAGGGGTGTACTCACTTTTGTGAGATACTATATATCTTAAGTGTGCCAAAGTAGTACACTGAAAAATGTACCTTTTATCCTAAAATTCCTCCTGAAAAACTGCTGTGCCTACATAGTTGTATATCTGCTGCCTGAATCTAAGGCACTGCTGCCTCTAACACACTGGGGTTGATTTGCTAAACACAAATAGACTGTGCACTTTTCAAGTGCAGTTGTACTCTGCAAAAGTAGCTGCTTCAGAGCCTAGAAAATGAGGTAAAGCTTTACTTTACAAATAATACCCAATCATATGCAAGAAAAATACAAAAAAGCATATTTGCTTGCACATGATTGGATGATGTAAGCCAGCAGAGCTTTCCATCAATTACTAAGCTTAGGAGCAACTGCATTTGCATAGTGAAGACTGAGGACAAACAAAAATTTTCAGCGCTATCCTGGATTGTCAAATTACAAATGTCCAGAAAAAATATTTAAAAGCAAGGTGCTCAGTCCCAATAAATAGTAAGGGTTAAAATAAAGTCAATAATGATGAAACTTGCTGTGGTCTCCTGTACTAGGGTCTGGAACAGAGGAGGAAAGGGAGAGAGAGGCACCAGGCGATCACTGGTGTAGCACAGTTTATAGAAACAACTTAAAAAACAATAACAAGTTAGACTCATGGGGGTGTCAAGTGTGAAGGCCTGGGACTGGAGGGAGCTCAGAAAGTCATCCCGTACTGGATCATGTGGTCACTCTTCATTCCTTGGAGGCTACGGTGGTTGGATAGGAGAGGACGCTGATGAGCGAGCTGTCACAAGCCAGTAACCACCTGTCAACCCATAGGATGGAACAGCCAATTGGAACACATTTTGGAGCCTAGCCACGCCTTCCTCCTTGGCGCCTCTCTCTCTCCCTTCCCTCCTCCATCTGCAGAGTACAACTGCATTTGCAAAGTTCACAACATTTTGCCTTTAGTAAATGAACCCCTGACAACCCCTGTGTGTCAGCTGTTATACCTAGTGCAGGTATACATATGATGGATAGACTTATAGTAATAGAACGAGTTAAGTGGTTTTGATGCTTTAGGTGAAAATGTAGTCAAATAAAATACATGGTTTAAAAACCTTGATCCCTGCAACAAAATTGTTTAATACTTGCCTCTCCCGTCCCTCATGTTGTATTCAAGGGTTTTTTCAATTCAGGATTTCTCCACAATACAGGTGTGATCAGCATGATTGGTATTTCCTTATACCTTACATCTCATATGGCAGGCCATTTTTTATTTATTATTTTAAAATGGTTGCTTTAACATTGGATATTACTATTATCTATATCTGTAACTGCTTATACAATATACTGCAGGATCTTTGCATTGAGGATAAATTACAGACATTACTAATAAAAAGTTTATAGACTATGATCATATTTGATGGGACATTACTGTCTGATTTCTACATGGATTAGATTTCTGGATTCTGGATTATGATTCTCTAAATTTTGTCTTTGGGATGGCAACCTTCAGGTCTTTGGAAATCCATATCATAAAAGCCCAGTATTATTTTTAAACTATGCACTCTATTAATATTTGTAATTCCAACACGGCTTTCAGTTCACTTAAGTGTGATGTATTTATGACTTTGTCTATGTAACTACACCCTACATAAACTTAGATTGCCTGGTGTCTCCACAGAAAAATGGCATGGAGTTATGTTTCAGCTGTGAAGACTATTAGTGGCCATAATAAATCTCAAGCATTTCTCAGAGAAAAAACATGAAGGTACAGAATGCCAAAGGAACTGGTTTTAGTGTAGTTCTTTTTGTAATTCTCATTTACACTCCTGCTAAGCAATAAAATCTATAAAATATTAAGTGGGTACAAACAAGGATTGATTTGTAAGGATAAATGCTGAAACTGTGCCAAAATCAGGTACTTTACTTAATTTATTCTTAAATGTAAGAAACAAATTTACTTACCCTCTTGCCCCCACTGCCAAGAGTTTAACTAACCCACCCTCCCTCTCCACTGCTCCATACTTAAAGCGGAGTTTCAGTCTCCTTGACATTTTTTTTTTTAAAAGCACCCCCTTGTTTTTTTTTTGCTACTACAATTGAAAGTGGATATTGTTTACCGTGTAATCATTAATGTGGCTTATAAATCTTCATGTACTCACAGCATCCCTGGTATACAGACAGTGCCCATTCTTACTATGGGCATCTGAAGCCCACTCATACTTGCTTCAGAGATTTTGTGCACTGGCTACCCAGCATGCATCTCCAATTTTACGCATGCGCAGTCAGGACACACTGAGGCACTGTGTTGATTGCAGGTTACCGTAGTAATGGTGGTGGCGGTGGAAGTTCCCACCCCGTTGTTATGGCAACCTGTCAATCAACACAACCCAGAAGGAAGGAAGTGCTGCACGGCATGCCATCATTTCGGGTTTTGAAATAACGCAATGCCAGAAGCGGAGAATGCCCATTGACTCCTGAGGTTGATGACATTGAGATCCCTGGATCCAATGGGAAAGCAGAAATGATGTACCTTGTCACAAGGAGGTGGACCGGAAGTAACAGATTTTTAACCACTAGCTGCCCGCCCACTGTCATATGATGGCGGGACGAGACAGCTCTCATTCTGGGCCACTGTCATATGGCCTGATCGCCTTCCCGGGCCACTAGGGGGCACGTGCCCCCGCCGCGTCACTGGAGACCCAATGCGTGTGCCCGGTGGCCGCGATGTCTGCCGTGCACCCGCGATTGCCCAGTTACTAAGCAGGACCGTGGATCTGTGTGTGTAAACACACAGATCCACGTCCTGTCAGAGGAGAGGAGACCGATGGTGTGTCCCTTGTACATAGGGACACCGATCGGTCACCTTCCCCAGTCAGTCCCCTCCCCCCACAGTTAGAATCACTCCCAGGACACTCATTTAACCCCTTGATCACCCCCTAGTGTTAACCCCTTCCCTGCCAGTCACATTTACACAGTAATCAATGCTTTTTCATAGCACGGATCACTGTATAAATGTGAATGGTCCCAAAAATGTGTCAAAAGTGTCCGATATGTCCGCCGCAATATCGCAGTCATGATAAAAATCGCAGATCACCGCCATTACTAGTTAAAAAAAATAATAAAAATGCTATAAATCTATCCCCTATTTTTTAGACGCTATAACTTTTGTCCAAACCAATCAATATACGCTTATTGCGATTTTTTTTACCAAAAATATGCAGAAGAATACATATCGGCCTAAACTGAGGAAAAAATTTGTTTTTTTAAAAAAAAAAAAATTGGATATTTACTATAGAAAAAGGTAAAAAATATTGTGTTTTTTCAAACTTGTCCCTCTTCTTTTGTTTATAGCGCAAGAAATAAAAAACGCAGAGGTGATCAAATACCACCAAAAGAAAGCTCTATTTGTGGGGAAAAAATGATAAAAATGTAATTTGGGTACAGCGTTGCATGTGCAATTGTCATTCACAGTGCGACAGTGCTGAAAACTGAAAAATGGAAGGAAGGGGGTGAAAGTGCCCAGTATTGAGGTGGTTAAACAAAAAAAGGTTATTTAAATAAAACCAATAAAAATAAAAAATATCCAAAGATTAATGGCAAAGGGATCAGCTACCGATGGGGCCGTGGTTGCTAAGTAGTGCAGAACTCTGCTTTAATTAGTGTTAACAATGGGGCTAATAAATGGCAACTTTTTGGCTCAAGAAGAGGTCCAGGAAAGCTGAAGGGTCTTCCCTTCAACTGGAGCCATTTGAAGCCCATTGCACCTACCAACACATTAATTTCACCTTCTCTGTTAACATCAATGCACTTCACCAAAAAACATTTTTTCATTATTCCCTGATTTTCACTGAGAAGTAAGAACTCTCAATTTCACTAATCCACAAATTCACTAATCCATATCAGTATGTATGTTAGCGCTCATTAGTGTAAATTAAATCAAGTGATGCTGCGCTACTCTTATACATGTAATAAACAAAAAAATAAGTGATGCGTAGTGTTAATCCAAAAAACAATAACATGTGCTATAATAAAAAGGAATATTTTCTACAAATTAATATCTTTTTTCCACAATCCCATGTTTCGTTTCAATGTTTTTATTAACGTTTTCACATTGGGTATAAAAACAATAGCAAAATATTTAAACATGATATCAATTGCACAGTACCGGATGTTCGTTTGTCGAAGAAAAGACATTGGGTAATTTTTTATTGGCACTTAGATGGTACTCATCAAGCTTCTTGTTAAACAAAGAAAATGTAAAGTGGGGAGAAGAAAGGGCCGAAAAGGGGGGAGGGGAATGGAAGGGAAGACCCCAAGCTCTGGTCTGTGCCGCTCGAAGTCTCCTCAGACCGGACCTGTATGGGGGTCTCCAGTCAGATAACTGATCCACGGACCCCAAACTTTTTTAAACACCTTTTTTTTGTCATTCAAGACTGCAGAGAGTTTTTCGTTTCTAATGAGCCAGGAGAGCTTGCGCTTAAATTGGTCAAATAGGATGGCATCTGACTTCCAATTTCTGGCTATAGTGATTCTGGCAGAAATAAATATGAAAGTGAGGAGCCTCTCTGGTTTTTTGAGGACTCATTGACTTTAAGCTCCAACAGGGCATGTTTAGGGGATTTAATGAGGTGTATTTGGGTAAGGGTAAAAATAAAGTTGTAAACCCTTATCCAAAATTGTCGCACCTTGGGGCATTGCCACCATATATGGTATATCATTCCATCGTGCCCACAACCTCAAAAGCACTTTGGAGAAGCTCCCGGGACATATGTAGCCAGTCTGGTCGTCACCATGTACCATCTTAAAAGGACCTTACAGTTAGCCTCTATAATAGAGGTGTTAATAAGTGATTTGGAAGCTGCTTGGGCAATCGATTTCCACTCCTCTATTTTGAGGTTTTCTTGGAGGTCTTACACCCATTTGATTATGTAATCTTGTTTGACTGAGGTATGCGTTAAGATAGTATACAATTCAGAAATACGACCTTTAGTTTTATCATATTTATGACATTATTATTATTATACAGGATTTATATAGCGCTGACAGTTTACGCAGCGTTTTACAACATTAGGGCAGACAGTACAATAACAATACAATTCAATACAGGAGGAATCAGAGGGCCCTGCTCGTTAGAGCTTACAATCTAATATCTAGACATAGATATTCCATGGGCGACATAGTCGTCAGATTGCTATTGCGAGATAAAGTGTTTAGGTAGTGTTTTAGTTGAATATACCGATATTGTTCAGAATATGGCATCTGATATTTATCCATTAAGGTCTGTTTAGTTAACATGCCCTTGTGATCACAAATGTTTGCAATGCACAAGAGACCTTTATTGGTCAACCAGTTGAAGTTATGAGGAGTGAGGCCTGGGGTGAAATCTTTGTTTTGCAACAAAGGGGCCAATGGGCCGTACGGAGACTTAAACAAATGAGATTTAGATAGTCTGTCCCAAATGCTTAATGATAGGGAGAGAGAAAAAATTGTAGGTTGGTCCCAATCCGGTATCCACATGGTATGGGATATCAATTTGGATGGACATGAATGTGATTCTATATGCATCCACAATGAGTGAGGCTGAGAGGAGTGGAACTTGATAAGCTGGGACAGTTAAGCAGCATAGAAATATTTGAGCAGATCAGGGGCTCCCAGACCACCCTTGATTTTTGGGGTATATAATGTGCGTCTATTCACCCTAGGCCTCTTGTCATCCCAGAGAAACTGAAAAAGATTTCTTTGAAAAGTTAATAAATCTGTTCTGACCAGGGCAATAGGCAAAGTGCGAAAAAGGTACAGAATCCTGGGAAGGATATTCGTCTTTATAGAGTGTAGTCTGCCGAACCACGATGGAGGATGGATCTGCCAGTTAAACAAGTCTGCCGTTAGGCACGTATAGAGTGCAGGGTAATTTTGGAAATATGAGTGTGTATAGCGGGAGTTAGACCTAGATAGGAAAGAGCTACGGGTTCCCAAACAAACTTATATGAAAATTGGAGGACTTTCATGATCCCATCCGGTAGGGAGATGTTTAGCGCTCTGGATTTTTCCTGATTATTTGAGAGGCCAGAGAACCGTGAGAAGGGCTGTAGTATGCCATAGAGATTGGGAAGGGTGGTGATGAGCATGGAGACCATCAGTAGGATTTCATCCGCAAAAAATGTGCATTTATGTTCCCTGTCCCCACATTCTATCCCTTTTATGCCTGGGCACTGGCGGATTTTGATAGCTAACGCTTCTATAGCCAGTACAAACAATAAAGGTGATAGCGGGCAGCCCTGGCGAGTCTCCCTTTGAATTGGAAAGGATTTGGACGAATATCCATTAATCTTTAAAAACGCTGTAGGGGAACTGTACAGGGCTTTTATAGTCGACAAAAACCGCGGACCAAATCTATATCTAGATAAGACATAGAAGAGGTAGTCCCATGATAAGGAATCAAAGGTCTTCCGAATATCTAAAGATAGCAACATGCCTCATCTAGGCCCCTTCCCATCCCAATCTGAACGGACAGCTGAAATAATGTCTATTTTTCTCCTGGTCTGGTCAGCCCTCTGGCGGCCAGGAATGAATCCTGCTTGATTGGGATGTATGTACTGTAACATGCAAGAAAAGAATTCAGTCTACAAGCCAATATTTTGGATATTATTTTTAAGTCCACATTTTTCAAGGATATTGGCGGTAATTGGAGCAATCTCCATGGTCTTTCCCCAGTTTCGGTATGACATGTATATACGCCATATTTTCATGAGCTGGGATGCATTTACCCCTACAGATGTCATTGAAATAGGCGCATAAGTGAGGGATGAGAATGTCTTGATATTTCCGATAGTTTTGACTCCAAAAGTGGTCTGGGCCCGGAGCCTTAAATGGGTGTAGGGATTTAATGGCCATTTTAATTTCTGGCTCAGAAAAATTTCCTTCCATAAGCTCGGTATGGGCTTGCTGAAGCTGCGGTAGAGGGATATTTTGAAAAAAAAATTGTCTGCCCTTTCTGTCGAGAATTGGGCCTGTTGGCGATATAATGTCAAGAAAAAGTCTTGGAATTCTTGCACTATCAATTGCGGATTCTGGGTCGGTTGTTCATTGCACAATTTCAATTTGGGTAGTGCCGGAGAGCATTTCCAGGGTACTAGTTTCCTGGCTAGTAGGATAGTAGGTTTATCACCCATAGTGTAGTGTTTATGTTTTTACCAAGGAATGGATTTTTCTGCTTGGGTGGTGAGAGTCAAATTTAAAGCCAATATAGCTGAGTCCATTTTATGTCTGGTATCAATTAAAGGAGCCATTTTTTGTTCATCTAGGACAGGGGTCTCAAACTGGTTGCCCTCCAGTTGTTGCGGAACTACAAGTCCCATCATGCCTCTGCCTGAGGGAGTCACGCTTGTAACTGTCAGCCTTGAAATGCCTTATAGGACTTCGCAAGTTTCGCAACAGCTGGAGTACCACCAGTTTGAGACCCCTGATCTAGGAGATGTTGTAACTCAATTTCCTGCTGTTTGCAGCCAGCTGGATAAGCTTCCCCCGAATGGCAGCCTTATGGGCAGCCCAGTTTATGGCTGGAGATGTCTCTGGCAATAAATTGTCCCAAAAAAATGCGCGTAAGTTTCTATTTCCGAGTACAAGATGGGATCATTTAGCATGGATGCGTTGAGGCGCCATGGAGAAGGACAGGGCTTCATCCATAGATTAGTGAGCGATATTTTAATGATCCGACCATGGAACAGTCAAGATCTTTGTCGATATCATATATGGTAATAGCGCTGTGTGAGTGAATATGTGATCTATGCGTGAATATGTTTTATGCACATGGGAGAAATTAGTATAGTCCCTGGTGGAGGGATTGTCTTCCCGCCAAGCGTCAAAAGCATAAAGATGTAGCAATCGAGCTATCTTGTTGCTTTTCTTGGGTACTTGTTTGAGGACTGCCCTAATCGGATCAGATCTGTCTAAAGTACGTTCAAGTGGGATATTACTATCTCCCCCCAAAATTACCTGTCCTTGGACCTTAGGCATTAGGACCCTAAACATGGTGGTAAAGAATTCCACCTGTCCCGAATTAGGGGCATAGTAGGAGATAAGGGACACTAGATTATCGTGGATATGGCCAACCACCATGATATATCTACCAATTTTATCCTTTACTATGGTGATGAGAGTAAAAGAAGTCCTTTTTGAAAAGCATATAGCCACCTTCCTTTTCTTTTTGCTGCCTGATGAAAAGTAGTATTGTGGGTATTTGGTGCTAAGATACCTGGGGGCTGAAGTTTTGGTAAAATGTGTCTACTGTAATAACAGGATGTCAACTTTCTGTTTATAATAATATTGGAAGGCCATAGTCCTCTTGGTTGGGGAGTAAAATCCATGTGTGTTATGGGTGAAAATGGAACATGTAGAGTCCTGTGTCTTAGCCATCATAGTGGGCAAGAGCACTCTCACTTGGATATTTGTAGAATGTGGTCAGGAGCCAAACGTCGGATATCACAGCAATCTTCTCTTGTTGTGGTGGGCTGTCAGAATCAGAGCCCGGGGTTAGAGTCCAATGTGAGGGAAGGAAGGGCAACATAGAGAAATGGTAAAATGGTGAAAGCGTAAAGGAGAACATGTTATATGACCATTTGACAGTTATGCAAAATATTACAGTCATTAAATAGTAGCAATGGGCCGGTGCCCTCCCTGGGGTCAAAGCCCAGGGCTCAAAACATGAAGTTGCCTCATCTGGTGAAGGCAAAATCATAGGAGGGCATGAGTATTCACCCTGGCTCAATATCAAAAACTCAAGAATAAAAATCAGAAGTAAGGCAGGTATAGGTGTGAGAATTAACTAAACAATAAACTCTGAACAGGGTCATCTCCGATGGTTAGGTAATGGATAGGTGTTATTCAAGGTCCATCTAGAGAAAGCCCAAATCAAATAAAACATGTCCTGTGGACCCCAGGTCAAATAATAAAGCCTTAGAGGAGTGACCAAAGTTAATCTATAATAAATAATCTGTTATCAGAGCAGTGAACTTGTCAACAATTAACTGAAAAAGGGTGTGGTGAAGTTCGGAGTGGTAGTGGTCATACCACAACGATCAACAGGAGGGATCAATCCCCTACACAGTGCAGATTTGAGTAATCAATGAAGGAGGCAGCAATTCCTTAAAAAATGATGCCCAGCTCCAGCAGCAGATCTTCTCCATCTTGGAAAGTGGTGAAAAAGTAGGGTTTGCCTTTATAAGTAAAGGACAGTTTAAAGGGTAACGACCATCTATACTTGATCCGTCGATTGAGTAGTTGCTGCAGTAGTGGCTTCAGGTTTCTCCGCTTCGATGGAGCAATATCATTAAATAATTGTATGGGCGCATCATAGAGAAGTAAATTCTGCTTGTTTCTGGCTGCCAGCATAATTTTTTCTTTTATTTTGTAGTAGTGTGGTTTGGCGATCACATCTCGTGGCAGGCCATCTGCCCTAGGGGCCGTCAGGGCATGATGGATCCTATCAATTTCTATCCGATGGGGGGAAATATCCAAAATCAGAGTTTCATGAGTACATGCATTGCACCCTTTAGATCCATGCAGGTTTCAGGGAGCCCCCTGATGTACACGCTGTAGCGGTGTGGCCTGTTCTCCAGATCTTCTGTTTTAGCGTTAACGTCCACCAGCCTGTCCTGGAGCTCTGTGATCATAGTAGAATTTTGATTGACCCGTGCGGATGTGTTATCAACGTTGGTTTCAATGGCTTCAAACCTGTCTCCTATTCTCTGGATATCTTGCTTGAAATCAGTAGTGATAAAGCAGCAGGCTTTGGATAGCTCTTGCTGGAGCATGGTGGAGACTGCGTCCCCAGCATATGGAGCCTGTAGAGGGTTAGGTTCGTCTTGTTCAGGGCTAAACAGCAAATCGGCCATTTCAGCCATATTTCTGTCCATAGAAGATGCCGGGGAATCTGCAGCCTCAGCACGCATAGAGGATTAGCAGGGGAGGGGGACAGTGTAAATGACTCACCTCCACTGGTCAGTGTCCTGCTCTCCAGAGGATTGTGAGGAGAATGGGTCCCACACTGCCTCCAGCTGCTGCTCATATCTGGATGAAAGTGAAGGTGATAGGAGCTGAGAAGGGCCCGGGCCGCCTCGTGTCTCTTGTCTTTCCAGGGACAAGAGGGGGCGCACTGCTCCACTCCGTTTGTCCTGTTTATATTGCAGTTTTTTTGGCTGTCCGGATCCCCGCTGCTGCATCATCGCTTAGCACTCTCTAGCTCTGCCTTTGCCCGCTGTTGTTGCTGTGTTGAGCCGGCGGTGCACAGAGCTCACTCACTGCATGTCCGATCCCGAGCTTGCACGCATGCCCACAATCCCATGTTTACTGAAATAATATATACATCCAACAAAGAAAACTTTGTGTTAATACTATGTAGCACCCTCTAGTGTGCTAGAAGGATAGTATATGTTTTTTTGTGAGTGTAGGTAAATTTCCAGGCTTGGCTGGCAGCCAAGCCTGGGTGTGTTTTGATCTGGGTTGGGAGTGACTTAGAGTAGAGCTGGGTGACTTACAGGCCGCATCACCAAAACCTCCCACTTCTTTACAGAATATTTTAGTGTTTTCTGGAAGGGAAGGAGGAGAGGGGAGGCAGTGCTGTCTGGGTGTTCTAAGGAGCCCTGACCAATCCCCAATCTGGATTGGCAGGGGGCAGGCCTCCTTAAATACCTACTATCAGCCCAGCTGGGGAGGAGTTGTTTGAATGGAAGCTGGAGATGAAGTGTTAGGCTGTCAGGGCCTTTGAGGGAGCTCCCCAGTCTGGGGAGGGTGACCTTGGGCCTGGGGCTCAGGTGTGGACAGGACCCTTCTCACAACACACAGAGATGTCCTGGACAGGGGGCACAGGAGCAAGAGAGAACAGCGGGAAATCACTGCCAGGCAAAGCCTCCAGGAGAGGAGCAACAAAAGGGCTGGTGAGTGACACACAGTCAGGAGAGGAGTGGGGAGGCATGCCTTAGAGGATTGGGAGAGTGCAGTCTGAGATGGGTGCAGAGCCAGTGGAGTGGACTGGGGTGTCACGGGCAGTGGAGAAAGGCAGCTGCAGTCATGATTGCTGGCTGGCCCTGAAGATGTGATACTGGTCTCAGTAGCCACGTGGACAGCTAGCACTAAGGACTACTATAATTTTGCTGCCCTAAAGGGGCACTCGGTCCTTGCCTTCAAAGGGCATTCACCTTAGGCCTGGCTGAGCCAGTGTCAGGCCTACAAATCAGTGCTGGCTGATCCGGGAAGTACAAGTAAGTGATGTGCTGGAGGTGTTGAGGAGAGATAGTCTGCAAGCAAGTGATGTGCTGGAGTTAAAGATTGGAGTTGTATATACAGGAGGTGTATATAGTCCCATGTATATTTTTCTGCAATCAGTTTGGGTATCTCATGAATATCCCACCCCCATCCAAGTTTATTCCCCTCAATAAAATTACAAAACAAAGTTCAAGGACTGGTTTTCTGCCTGAGGGTGAATGAGAACTGTGTGCCTGGCTGGGCAAGGAGACAGACGGACTACAACACTCAGCAGCCCTCAAGAGGGTACTTCTACAATTAGTTGAATTAGCCTCTTATAAGAGTATGCATTTTTCTTTGTGATATAAACTTCCCAACACCTTTGAAGAATATTACTTTTGTGCCAAATGCAGACACCCTCGTTACTGTGCTCTGAGAAATCTCACCTCCAATCCACTTGTAAGCTAACATATAAAAGTTATCTGCCAGGAATGCTGGTCCTCTAATTTCCTCTGTCTACTACAGACCCTCTAAGAATATCTCCCAATGGTCCGGTATGTATTGGGATAGGTGCCTTTAAGGTTTTCCTATACATGCTGCCAAATTTGCCTTGCCCATAGTGTAGAAAAATAAAGAAAGGTTTCCATAATGTAGTAATGCTTAGTAATCAATTTATTACAATTAAAATTTCACTTACACTTTAAAAATTTGCAGTTTTGCATAAAAACATACACGAGTATAGGAATGCACTTCTGCATACATCACTTTCGGTCCCACGTCTGCCTCTGCTCATGTCCTATGTGTTACATCACTATCATGCAACTTCACAAGGGGATAGCTGCGAGCAGACCAGGCATCCTTAAACACCTTATTGTAATCCATTAGATCCATGGCCATTTTCTTGAAGCCTATTGGCTTAAGTATATAGCAGCCATTTTTCCTTCTTAAGGATATATTGGCCGCCATTTTATTGAAGTTGATTACATATAAATAAGGATGAGCCTGACGTTCGAGCTGAACATAAGTTTGACTCGAACATCGGGTGTTCGACCGTTTGCCAAATACCGAACATTGTGTTAAAGTTAAAGGGGGCTTCCAGATTCCTATAAGCCTCCCGTCTGCAGACCCTATCCAGACCCCAAAGCATCCTCCCCATGTTGAGGGCATGTGGCCTGGTACGGTTCAGGAGGGGGAGTGCTCTCTTGCCCCCCCGCCTTTTCCTGCAGCCTGCCAGGTTGCATGCTGAGATAAGGGTCTGGTATGAATTTTGTGGGGGACCCCTATGCCATTTTTTAAAAATTTTGGCTCGGGGTTCCCCTTCATATCCATAGCAGACCTGAAGGGCCTGGTATGGGTTTTGGGGGGACCCCACACAATTTTTTTTCAATTTAAGCACAGGGTTCCCCTTAATATCCATACCAGACCCAAAGGACCTGGTAATGGACTGGGGGGGGGGGACCTATGCCATTCTTTTCAATGATTTTTTATCTATATTGCTGGGATCCGACAATTCATTACAGCCGCGGGCAGTTTTGAATGAAATTTTTTCCTTTAGAAATATCATTTTGCTGCGGTATTGTTCTAAATACTGGAAAGATGCGCTGCTTTACAGGTATACTAAGGAAACCCCAAGGCACGATATTTAAAGGAATATTTAATTCTTATTGTTTCACTTTAAGCATTATTAAAATCACTGCTCCTGAAAAACATCAGTTTTTAAAACTTTCTGGGGCAGGACCCGGGTCCCCAAACATTTTTTTATGACAATAACTTGCAAATAAGCCTTTAAATCGCAAGTTCTGGTGCGAACTGAACCGGGGGGTGTTTGGCTCATCCATACATATAAACAAATCACAGCCATCTTTTTGCTAATCTTCAGAGAATAGTTTAAATGCCAATGTAGACACACCACTGTACACAAACTGGATCAGAGGACAAATATAAAATAATGATATCCCCCGGGTATATATCACGCTGTGGTTGCATTATAGTATACTTGAATTTAAGAATTGGTTTTCCGGAAAGGGTGTATCGGTTAACATCATATTGTGCTAATACACAGTAATTTCCAACTTTCATAAAACTGATCTGTGAAGTTTAACACAATATATGTTAATATATGTTGATTTTTTCTACAAGTGATATGCACTTCAATCTCTGCTTCAAGTTCTGCCTCACCTGATCATTCCTTCTCTGTCTCTTTACAGGTATGTGTCAGCTCAACCACATCTTCCACCATTAAATTAAATTGGGATTTGCTTGCTGTCTCTGTGTGTGTGTCTTTGGTATGTGTCAGCTCAACCACATCTTCCACCGTTAAATGAAATTGGGATTTGCTTGCTGTCTCTGTGTGTGTGTCTTTGGTATGTGGCCTTCTCTATCTGTTGCCCTGTGTGCATAACCATGACGTTGTTATTTGTTGCTCTGGACTGTCTTACCTAAGTTTTATGTGTTGATCTTATCTTGGCCTCTGGCCTCTTGCTATCCTGACTTTAGAAGCAAAAAGTCCACTTTGATTGTTTAGGCATTCTTATAGTCACTCATGATTAATTAATGAACTTCAAACCCACTCTTATAACAGTATAAATTTGAGCATCCTTAAGGGGTCAGCACATTGCTGGGGGAGCACATTGCAATGGCTTCTATCCTTAAGGCTTCTATCTCTAAGTGATTCTTTCTACAAGTGATATGCACTTCAATCTCTGCGCTTCAGCGATTGCACGAAGCAAACAAATACAGCAATCTGCACTGGAAAGCACATAACAGACTGCAGGTGACCCTGTCTCTCTAATAAGCTCTCCTTCCACTCTGTAACATGCACTCTCTACCACTGCTTCTGACACTCCTGTCCTCTCTCCTCAAACTCTCTTACCTTCACCCCCCCTCTCAACCCGCCTGCTTATACATATCACCCTGCCTTCTGTCCTCTCCCTACTACTGCTCCTACCAACTCGTGGTCATTCTACATCCATATACTGATAAAACCTCCAGTACTCTGAGACATGCCCCTTCACATAAATCACATTCCCACATTGTCTCCCTCACCCTCCTGCTTCTCCTAATCTCTGGTGACATATCCCCAAACCCTGGGCCACCATCATCTGTCTTTGCCCAACGCTCCCATCCCCCTACACCCTCTGGCAGGAGCCGCAACCCACAGAACTTGGTCTCTATTCCTCTTTCCAAAACCAGCCCCCCCTTTTCCTGTGCCCTGTGGAATGCACGTTCTGTCTGCAACAAACTCACCGCCCTTCATGATCTCTTTATCACAAATTCCTTTAACCTACTTGCCATTACTGAAACCTGGCTTCATGAATCAGATACTATTTCAGACCAAGTGGACGGAAGGGAGGTGGAGTGGGAATCCTTCTAGCCCCATGCAGCACCTATCAGGTACTTCACCCACCTCCCTCTCTGACACTCTCCTCTTTTGAGACACATTGCATTCGTCTATTCTCTCCCATTTCTCTAAGAATTGCTGTCATCTACCGGCCCCCTGGACCAGTATCAGCCTTTCTTGATGACTTCTCTGCCTGGCTACCCTACTTTCTCTCTTCTGAAATCCCCACAATTATTCTTGGGGACTTCAACATGCCTGTTAACACTAACACTACTATTACTTCTAAACTTCTCAGTCTAACCTCATCACTTGACCTGAAGCAATGGATACAGGCTCCTACCCACTCCAACGGCAACACCCTTGACCTTGTCTTTTCCTATCTGTGCACTCCGTGCAACCTTTCCAACAATCCACTCCCACTCTCTGATCACCACCTCATTAGTTTTGCTCTCTCCCTGTCTTCCACCTCTTCTCCCTCCAACGTAGAAACCTTCGCCACCTCAACCCTTCTATTCTCTACTCTGCTACTGATCACCTCTATGACAAAATTTCACCTCTGTCCTGCCCCAACCTAGCTACTTTCATCTACAACAGCTCACTGTCTTCCTCCCTAAACAAGCTTGCCCCCCTCACTACACGCAGAATTAGGCCCCGACTGCTACAGCCCTGGCAAACAAATGACACCAGAAGTCTCAGAAAACGTAGCCGCGCTCTTGAGCGCCTGTGGCATAAGACTAAGACCCAGGAAGACTTCACACAATATAAATCTGCCCTCCTAAAATACTACTCCTGCCTTCACACTGCCAAACAGACCTACTTTATCACACTCATTACACCTTCTCATCCAGTCCACGTCAACTCTTCTCTACCTTCAACACTCTACTCTGTTCTCCACTGCCTCCACCCACCAACTCACTCACTGCCCTGGAGATTGCCAATCACTTCAAAACTAAGATTGATACAATTCATGAGGAGATCACCAATGCGCAAAAACCTCCCCCATGCAACACCCCATGTCCACAGATACAATCATTACTTCCCTCATTCAACCCTGCTACTCTTACTGAGGTTGCTAAACTTTTATCTAGCACTCATCTAACCACCTGCCCCCTGGATCCTGTTCCCTCGCAAATGCTACTCTCACCCTCTGACTCGATTCTACACTCTCTAACTCACATTTTCAACCTCTCCCTCTCTTGTGGCATCTTCCCAAACTCTCTAAAACATGCGCTAGTCACCCCCATACTTAAAAAGCCCTCACTGGACCCCACCAATCTCAACGACTTACGTCCCATCTCCTTACTCTCCTTCTCCTCCAAACTTCTTGAAAGACTGGTCTACAACCGACCATCTGACCATGAATAAACTTCTTGATCCCCTTCAGTCCGGTTTTCGCCCTCAACACTCCACGGAAACTGCTCTCCTTAAACTCTCAAATGACCTACTAATGGCTAAAGCCTATGGACACTATTCTGTACTACTTCTCCTGGATCTCTCTGCTGCCTTTGACACAGTGGACCACCCCCTCCTCCTCAAAAAACTCCACTCCTTTGGTCTCCGTGACTGTACTCTTCGCTGGTTCTCATCCTACCTATCCCACCGCTCCTTCAGTGTCACTTACAACTCTACTTCCTCCTCTCCTCTTCCTTTCTCCGTTGGGGTCCCCCAAGGTTCCTTTTCTTGGACCTCTCCTTTTCTCAATCTACACCACCTCCTCGGGTCAGTTGATTGCCTCCCACGGCTTTAAATATCATCTCTACGCTGATGACACCCAAATCTATCTCTCCACCCCCCAGCTCTCTCCATCTGTCTCCTCACACATTACCAACTTACTAGCAGACATATCAGCCTGGATGTCACATCACTTCCTCAAGTGACCTATCCAAAACTGAGCTCATGATATTTCCTCCCTCAGGTGCCACTTCCCCTGATTTCCCTGTCAATATCAACGGCTCAACTATCAACCCATCTCCCCACGCCAAGGTCCTAGGTGTAATCCTGGACTCTGAACTAACCTTTCGACCCCACATTCTATCACTATCCAAAGCTTGCCGCCTCAATCTCCGCAACATCTCCAAGATACGCCCCTTCCTAACCAATGTCACCACAAAGCTTCTAATCCACTCCCTGGTCATCTCCCGCCTCGACTACTGCAACTCCCTCCTCATTGGTTTACCTCTAAATAGACTATCCCCACTTCAGTCCGTCATGAATGCTGCTGCAAGGCTCATCCACCTCACAAACCGCTCAGCGTCTGCTTCACCCCTCTGCCAATCCCTCCATTGGCTGCCACTCAGTCACCGAATTAAATTCAAGATACTAACTATAACTTACAAAGCCATCCACAACCTGGCACCCAGCTACATCTCTAACCTAGTCACAAAATACCAACCTAATCGTTCTCTTCGCTCCTCCCAAGACCTCCTGATCTCAAACTCCCTTGTCACCTCATCCCATGCTCGCCTTCAGGACTTCTCCAGAGCCTCCCCCATCCTCTGGAATGCTCTACCCCAATCCGTCCGATTTTCTCCTACTTTATCCACTTTCAGATGATCCCTGAAAACTCATCTCTTCAGAGAAGCCTATCTGGCCCCCACCTAACAACTGTACATTTATCTTCTCAATCAGCACATCACCCACAGTTATTACCTATTGTATCTCTTGACCTTCACTCTTAGATTGTAAGCTCTAAGGAGCAGGGCTCTCTGATTCCTACTGTATTAAAGTCTATTGTATTTGTACTGTCTACCCTCAAGTTGTAAAGCGCTACGTAAACTGTTGGCGCTATATAAATCCTGTGTAATAATAATAATATATTCCATTACCATTACCATATATAAAACAATTAATAAAATACACAGTAAAATTCAGAATAAAAAGTAAGATAGATAATAAAAATTAAAAACAGAATATGGTCTAATTACTCTATTGAGGGGTGGAACTGACTATTGATATGTAGAAAGCAAGTGGGTTGTGGGACTTTAAATGAGATGCGTGATAACATGCACCTCCATCCCTAAATCAGAAATAAGAAGGGGGTTTCTGGGACTTTGAGTGAGGCACAAGACACGTGGTAGGAGAAATTGTAAAATTGTTTAATTGGCATCTAAACAAAGCGTTGAACATGAGTATTTTTATCTATATACACAAGGCGATGACATACAAAAAAGAAGAATTCATGTATGTACATGCACGCATCTGAAATTGTGTAGTATCCCATGGAAGTAAATAGTATAA
Organism: Lithobates septentrionalis; assembly: GCA_037952835.1. Classification (NCBI taxonomy): domain Eukaryota; kingdom Metazoa; phylum Chordata; class Amphibia; order Anura; family Ranidae; genus Lithobates; species Lithobates septentrionalis. Next base: position 6,647,578 of record JBBDGP010001034.1, on the reverse strand, counting down.
AAAGCCAATGCTTTTTGAGTAATGGATAAAAATGGGTTATAGGATGCAAATAAATCACAGTTGAGGTCAAGCTATGTGTTGGGAACATGATGACATTGATAGGCTTGATGCCTTTCGTGGCCAGTAGCCACTCATCAGGAGAAAACGCATAGCGTATCTGAAAAAAATGAAAAAAGGTACCAGATAGGATCTAATATTTTGCCCAGATAGTGAGAAAGGTAAGGGCCAGGGGAAACAAGATGTGTATCTCCCTGGAATACTTACGTATAAATAGTTGTAAATAAGCAGTATTGCAAGTCAGAATTTGCGAGGCAAGTCTAGCCCAGGAGCTGAGGGAATGAACCCAAGGAGGAAGCGAGCACAAGGACACACCCCAGGAGCACCCTCCAAACATATTAGGCAAGGGTGAAAAAAATCAGATATGTCTGTAGAGTAAAAAAAAAAGAAAAGAAAAAGAAAATGAAAATTTGCATGAACATCATGCAATACCCCAAAGGGGAAAAGGTGAGGGAAAACAAAGAGGTGTGCAGTCTGGGGAATAGGGAGGAAATCACAGGGATAGTTACCTGGTGATATTGCACAGAGACATGCTCTGAGACATGGTGTGTAGTCATATTTATTTAAAAGGCCAGGTAAGGTTGATGTTTAAAGGGCCAGAACTATCATAGATAATCTAATAACTTGTGTGACTATGTGTGTACTAAATAAACTAAAAATCACTAATGAAACAAATCAAATTCTATATTTAAGCCATTGGGGGGGGTCAGTGTATTAATGTTATTAATTCATTTGAACTCTTGTTGACTTTGGGTCCTAATTTTATGGCTTCCATGCCAATGTTTCTTATAGGGCTCAATGCTCCAAAATGTAAGACATGTTGGGGGTGATTTACTAAGACAAATGCACTGCGCCGGTTTATACATTAATTGGTGAACTGGAAAAATCATTAATTGATCGTGCGAACCGGTAACATGATAATAAATATAAAATCCAACTAGCCCTATGGTAAATATGATTTTCTCATTGATAACAGCTAGGGATGAGCCGAACACCCCCCGGTTCGGTTCGCACCAGAACCCGCGAACGGACTGAAAGTTCGCACGAACGTTAGAACCCCATTGACGTCTATGGGACTCGAACGTTCGAAATCAAAAGTGCTCATTTTAAAGGCTAATTTGCATGGTATTGTCCGAAAAAGGGTTTGGGGACCCGGGTCCTACCCCAGGGGACATGTATCAATGCAAAAAAAACTTTTAAAAACGGCCGTTTTTTCGGGAGCAGTGATTGTAATGATGCTTAAAGTAAAAAAAAAAAGTGAAATATTCCTTTAAATATCGTACCTGGGGGGTGTCTATAGTATGCCTGTAAAGTGACGCGTGTTTCCCATGTTTAGAACAGTCCCTGCACCAAATGTCATTTTTAAAGGAAAAAAATCTCATTTAAAACTGCTTGCGGGTTTAATGTCATGTCGGGTCATGGCAATATGGATGAAAATCAGTGAGACAAACGGCATGGGTATCCCCCCAGTCCATTACCAGGCCCTTTGGGTCCTGTATGGATATTAAGGGGAACCCCGCACCCAAATTAAAATAAGGAAAGGCCCTATATACTCTGAACAGCAGTATACAGGCGGTGCAAACAAGACAGGGACTGTAGGTTTGTTGTTAAGTAGAATCTCTTTGTAATTTTGAACGGGTACATTTTTAACGTGTTTAGCTCCAGCCAAAAAATCTTTTTTAAGCTTTTTGGAAAACATAGGGAAGGGTTATCACCCCTGTGACATTTGTTTTGCTGTCTTTCCTCCTCTTCAGAAGATTTCACCTCACTTTTTTGTCCCAATGAAAAATGTTTTTTGAAAATTTTGGTTTTTTTGTGGAACAAGGATTGGAAAGCATCAGTGGAAAGAAGAAATTGTTTTCCCATATTAACTCTTACAGGAGAGAATTTCCCTTCCTAGGGGTAGATTTCATCTCACTTCCTGTTGTCTCCTTCCATTTGCAAGTAGGAGTCGTTTGTAAGTTAGATGTTTGAAAGTAGGGTCCTGCCCTATATACTCAGCAGAAATTTGGGCCTTAGGTGTTGCTGTGGCCACAACACTGTAAGCCCTCACAGGGCCCTGCTGTGAAATATTAGATCAAGAATTGTAATTACATGCCCCTGTTGAACAGGAGCTGAAAAATTAGGCCTTAGGCACTGGTGCTGGTGCCACAACACTGCAACCCCTCACAGACACTCTAGTTGGAACGCAGGAACGAGCCCTGCTGCAAAGTATTGCATCAAAAATTGTAATTACACGCCCCTGTTAGACAGGGGCAGAAAAATTGGTCCTTAGGCACTGGTGCTGGTGCCACAACACTGCAACCCCTCACAGACACTCTAGTTGGAACGCAGGAACGAGCCCTGCTGCAAAGTATTGCATCAAAAATTGTAATTACACGCCCCTGTTAGACAGGGGCAGAAAAATTGGGCCTTAGGCACTGGTGCTGGTGCCACAACACTGCAACCCCTCACAGACACTCTAGTTGGAATGCAGGAACGAGCCCTGCTGCAAAGTATTGCATCAAAAATTGTAATTACACGCCCCTGTTAGACAGGGGCAGAAAAATTGGGCCTTAGGCACTGGTGCTGGTGCCACAACACTGCAACCCCTCACAGACACTCTAGTTGGAATGCAGGAACAAGCCCTGCTGCAAAGTATTACATCAAAAATTGTAATTACACGCCCCTGTTAAACAGGGGCTGAAAAATTGTGCCTTAGGCACTGGTGGTGGCGCCCAGAACCAAAAATGTTCTTACAAGCTATCAGCGTGATGATTGAGGAGGAAGAGGATAATTACTCAGGGATAGTCACTCAGCATCAGCATAGGCAGTCTTTGAAGGGATCTGAAAAAAATTATTCAGTTACATCAGCATCAGGTGCTTGGTAGCTGGTGGTGATCCAAGACTGATTCATTTTTATGAAGGTCAGCCGATCGACCGAGTCAGTGGACAGACGCACCCTGTGATCGGTTACCACGCCTCCAGCAGCACTGAATGTGCGTTCCGAAAGAACGCTGGATGCAGGACAGGCCAGTAGCTCAATTGCATACTGTGCAAGCTCTGGCCAGTGATCCATCCTCAAGACCCAGTAACCCAGAGGATTTTCGGTGGGAAAGGTGTCCAAGTCTGATCTTGCCCCTAGGTATTCCTGCACCATGTAAAACAGACGCTGGCGATGGTTGCTGGAACCGATCATACCTTGGGGCTGCGGACCAAAAAATTGTCTGAACGCATCGGTCAGATGGCCACCTTCTCCACCGCTCCTTCTTTGACTGACCAAAGCCTCAGCAACACGTTGTCCAGAAACAGGAGTTTGTAACCTCCCAGTCTCTGGGAACGCGTTGCACAGACCTTTCTGCAAGGCCTCCCGAAGATGTTTCATCCTCTGCTCCCTCTGCGATGGCAAGATAAGGTCCGCAACCTTACCCTTGTGATGTGGATCAAGGAGGGTTGCCAGCCAGTATTGGTCCTTCTCCTTGATACCACGAATACGAGGATCCTTACGCAGGCTTTGCAGGATCAGGGAGGCCATGCAGCGTAGGTTTGCTGAGGCATTCGGTCCGGAGTCCTCTGGGTCACTAAGGACAACAACGTCCGCAGCCACCTCCTCCCAGCCACGTACAAGTCCATGTGTTCCTTGGGACTGATCCCTTAAAGACTGCTGATGCTGAGTGCCAGGCTCCACCTCCATACTGACACAATCTTCCTCCTCCTCCTCCTCCTCCTCGTCCTCTTCCTGTGTGATCGGCGGGCACGCAGGAACACTGTCTGGATAAAGGGGGCCTTGAGAGCTAAGGAAGTCCTCCTCTTCCTGCCTCTGTTCTGCCTCAAGTGCCCTGTCCATTATTCCACGCAGCGTGTGCTCCAACAGGTGGACAAGGGGGACAGTGTCACTGATGCATGCACTGTCAGTGCTCACCATCCTCGTGGCCTCCTCGAATGGTGACAGGACAGTGCATGCATCCCTGATCATGGCCCACTGGCGTGGGGAAAAAAAACCAAGGTCCCCTGACCCTGTCCTGGTGCCATAGTCGCACAGGTACTCATTGATGGCCCTCTGCTGCGTGTGCAGCCGCTGCAGCATGGCCAACGTTGAGTTCCACCTGGTGGGCATGTCACAGATTAGGCGGTTCTTGGGCAGGTTAAACTCCTTTTGGAGGTCCGTCAGCCGAGCACTGGCATTATATGACCGGCGGAAATGCACACAGACTTTCCTGGCCTGCCTCAGGACATCTTGTAAGCCCGGGTACCTGCCCAAGAACCGCTGCACCACCAAGTTAAGGACGTGAGCCAAACAGGGCACATGGGTCAGTTGTCCCTGTCGGAGGGCAGAGAGGAGGTTGGTGCCACTGTCGCAAACCACCATTCCTGCCTTAAGTTGGCGTGGCGTCAACCACCTCTGAACCTGCCCCTGCAGAGCTGACAGAACCTCTGCCCCAGTGTGGCTCCTGTCCCCCAAGCACACCAGCTCAAGCACCGCATGGCATCTTTTGGCCTGCGTACTTGCGTAGCCCCTTGAACGCCTACGGAGCACCGCTGGTTCCGAGGAAGAGGCCATGGAGGAAGAAGAAGAGGAGGGGGTGGAGGAGAGAGGTGTGTCACAATCAGCATTTTGGAGGCGTGGTGGTGGAACAACCTCCAACACTACTGCACCTTGTCCTGCATCCTTCCCAGCTGCCAGCAGAGTCACCCAATGCGCCATGAAACTTAAGTAACGTCCCTGTCCATGCCTGCTGGACCATGAGTCAGCGGTAATATGCACCTTACCGCTGACCGCCCTGTCCAGCGAGGCATGGACATTGCCTTCCACATGCCGGTAGAGAGCCGGAATCGCCTTCCGTGAGAAAAAGTGGCGTTTGGGTACCTGCCACTGAGGAACCGCACATTCCACAAACTCACGGAAGGGGGCAGAGTCTACCAACTGAAAAGGCAGCAGTTGAAGTGCTAGCAATTTTGCCAAGCTAGCATTCAACCGCTGGGCATGTGGATGGCTGGGAGCAAACATCTTTCGGCGGTGCAGCAGCTGGGGCAGGGAAATTTGCCTGGTACAATCTGACGTCGGTGTACCAAAAGCAGATTGCCCACAAGTACTTGGCTGTGACACACCTAATTCTACACCTTCATTCCTCTCACTGCAGGTCTCAGAGAGGACTGAAGGTCTAGTGGGGTTGGAAATCTCAGCTGATGAGGAGCAAGGAGAGATCCTCTTTGTTCTTTGGTGTGGGTCTTTTAGATATGCTTGCCAACGAACTGCATGGCAGGTCAACATATGTCTGGTCAAGCATGTGGTACCCAACCGGGAGATGTTTTGGCCACGCGAGATACGCTTGAGACATATGTTGCAAATAGCAGCGGTGCGATCTGATGCACTCGTCTCAAAAAAGGCCCACACCAAAGAACTTTTTGAATAACGCGCAGAGACTGCAGCGCCCTGCACATGTGGAGCTTTGGGGTGTGATGCAGTCAATGTGCTGCCCTTAGGCTGGCCCCTGGAGGGCATCCTGCCTCGTTGGTGATGTGCCGCCTCCTCCTCCTCCTCCTCCTCCTCTCTCCTATCAGGCACCCACGTTGAGTCAGTGACCTCATCATCCCCTCCCTCCTCATCACTGGAGCAAACCTGGCAGTATGCTGCAGCAGGGGGAGCATGACTGCCAGATTTCTGTCCTTCTTGGGCACCCCCTCTGTCCGTGCTCATGTTACTGCCTTCATCGAGCTCAGTATCATCATCAGAGCCTTCCAAACACTGGGCATCCTCCTGGAGCATGTACCCAACACTGTGGTCAAACAGTTCGAGGGAATCCTCAGGAGGACATGGTGGAGCTAGGGAAGGAGTCACTGATGACATTGAGCTGAGGGAAGAGGCCGCTGCTTTGCCAGACAAAGCACCCTGGGCATGGGTGAGAGAGGATGAGGAGGATGAGGACGGCTTGGTCATCCACTCGACCAAGTCTTCCGCATGTTGCGGCTCAACACGGCCAGCTGCCGAAAAAAAGGCCAAGCGTGTCCCATGGCCACGTGCTGATGAGGATGCACCGTCTCCACGACCAGCACTAGACACAGAGCCTGCTTGCCCTCTCTTATTGGCTTGTGACTGTCTGCCTCTCCTTCTTGGCCTTCCAGACATACTAATGGCCTGTAGCTGCACTAAGCTGGGATAGAACACCTGTAATTTTCTTCAGGTAGCTTTATATACTGTAACCAGACAAGCCTGCCTGTCAGTAGGAAGATAACAGGAACGGATCTAGCTGAACACTGTGAGCAGGACGCACTGCACTAAATGTAAATAGCAGGAACGGATCTAGCTGAACACTGTGAGCAGGACGCACTGACTGCACTAAATGTAAATAGCAGGAACGGATCTAGCTGAACACTGTGAGCAGGACGCACTGACTGCACTAAATGTAAATAGCAGGAACGGATCTAGCTGAACACTGAGCAGGACGCACTGACTGCACTAAATGTAAATAGCAGGAACGGATCTAGCTGAACACTGTGAGCAGGACGCACTGCACTAAATGTAAATAGCAGGAACGGATCTAGCTGAACACTGTGAGCAGGACGCACTGACTGCACTAAATGTAAATAGCAGGAACAGATCTAGCTGAACACTGTGAGCAGGACGCACTGCACTAAATGTAAATAGCAGGAACAGATCTAGCTGAACACTGTGAGCAGGACGCACTGCACTAAATGTAAATAGCAGGAACGGATCTAGCTGAACACTGTGAGCAGGACGCACTGCACTAAATGTAAATAGCAGGAACGGATCTAGCTGAACACTGTGAGCAGGACGCACTGCACTAAATGTAAATAGCAGGAACAGATCTAGCTGAACACTGTGAGCAGGACGCACTGCACTAAATGTAAATAGCAGGAACAGATCTAGCTGAACACTGTGAGCAGGACGCACTGCACTAAATGTAAATAGCAGGAACGGATCTAGCTGAACACTGTGAGCAGGACGCACTGACTGCACTAAATGTAAATAGCAGGAACGGATCTAGCTGAACACTGTGAGCAGGACGCACTGACTGCACTAAATGTAAATAGCAGGAACGGATCTAGCTGAACACTGTGAGCAGGACGCACTGACTGCACTAAATGTAAATAGCAGGAACGGATCTAGCTGAACACTGTGAGCAGGACGCACTGCACTAAATGTAAATAGCAGGAACAGATCTAGCTGAACACTGTGAGCAGGACGCACTGCACTAAATGTAAATAGCAGGAACGGATCTAGCTGAACACTGTGAGCAGGACGCACTGCACTAAATGTAAATAGCAGGAACAGATCTAGCTGAACACTGTGAGCAGGACGCACTGCACTAAATGTAAATAGCAGGAACAGATCTAGCTGAACACTGTGAGCAGGACGCACTGCACTAAATGTAAATAGCAGGAACGGATCTAGCTGAACACTGTGAGCAGGACGCACTGACTGCACTAAATGTAAATAGCAGGAACAGATCTAGCTGAACACTGTGAGCAGGACGCACTGACTGCACTAAATGTAAATAGCAGGAACGGATCTAGCTGAACACTGTGAGCAGGACGCACTGACAGCACTAAATGTAAATAGCAGGAACGGATCTAGCTGAGCACTGTGAGCAGGACGCACTGCACTAAATGTAAATAGCAGGAACAGATCTAGCTGAACACTGTGAGCAGGACGCACTGCACTAAATGTAAAATAGCAGGAACAGATCTAGCTGAACACTGTGAGCAGGATGCACTGCACTAAATGTAAATAGCAGGAACAGATCTAGCTGAACACTGTGAGCAGGACGCACTGCACTAAATGTAAATAGCAGGAACGGATCTAGCTGAACACTGTGAGCAGGATGCACTGCACTAAATGTAAATAGCAGGAACAGATCTAGCTGAACACTGTGAGCAGGACGCACTGCACTAAATGTAAATAGCAGGAACGGATCTAGCTGAACACTGTGAGCAGGACGCACTGACTGCACTAAATGTAAATAGCAGGAACTGATCTAGCTGAACACTGTGAGCAGGACGCACTGCACTAAATGTAAAATAGCAGGAACAGATCTAGCTGAACACTGTGAGCAGGACGCACTGCACTAAATGTAAATAGCAGGAACAGATCTAGCTGAACACTGTGAGCAGGACGCACTGCACTAAATGTAAATAGCAGGAACGGATCTAGCTGAACACTGAAGGCAGGACGCACTGCACTAAATGTAAATAGCAGGAACAGATCTAGCTGAACACTGTGAGCAGGACGCACTGCACTAAATGTAAATAGCAGGAACGGATCTAGCTGAACACTGTGAGCAGGACGCACTGACTGCACTAAATGTAAATAGCAGGAACGGATCTAGCTGAACACTGTGAGCAGGACGCACTGCACTAAATGTAAATAGCAGGAACAGATCTAGCCTAATCTATCTAACTCAAATCAAATGACACTGTCTGTCTCTCTCTCTATCAGCACACCGGAACACACTACACAGGGCCGCCGTGCAGGCGGCCTTATATAGTGTGGGGCGTGTACTAAATCCCCTGAGCCATAATTGGCCAAAGCCACCCTGGCTTTGGCCAATTACAGCTCTCTCTACTGACGGCGCTGTGATTGGCCAAGCATGCGGGTCATAGTGCATGCTTGGCCAATCATCAGCCAGCAATGCACTGCGATGCCGCAGTGAATTATGGGCCGTGACGCGCCACACGAATTTGGCGCGAACGGCCCATAACGTTCGCAATTCGACGGACGGTCGAACAGCCGATGTTCGAGTCGAACATGGGTTCGACTCGAACACGAAGCTCATCCCTAATAACAGCACATGCCCAATGCAATTAGTTAATTTCATTTAATTGGGTGTGTCTTGCTAGGCAATTAGTAGCTGTTCTCAATTAATTAATCCCTTTTGATGCCAATCTCATTCTTATTATTTCTAATATATCTTTGCAATTTTGTTTTTATTCTTTTTTTACCCAAATCTTTCAATACATTACAAAGAACAGAGAAGTGTTTATAACACAATAAATCCATGTTCTCATATCTTTAAAGAGGACAATACACTGTGCAATCAGTTAGATCTTACCTAAATTTGATTTAGTGCCAGAGCCTGTTTGATTCACTACAATTAAAAGTAATTCTTCAAGTGCATCTTCCTATTACCTATTTAGCCTAAATGTCAAGTTATACGGAGATTGCACAATCAGATTGTGTAGTGTATGACCATCTTAATTGCAAAATTTGGAATGCAGATGTGCTATGACCCACTCGTATGTTCCAAACAATATTTTTGGTCCATTATACAAGGCACATGAGAACACACCTTTTTTCAAGCCTGTGCTTTTTTTCATACATCACAGATTAGGGACAGTGCTGAAACCATTTTTATGCCTCCAGAATTTGTAAGTGTGGCATCTACCCAACTTCCCACTGCTGGTGGACACAAGTAGCTACATATACAAACATACAATGGAGGCATGAATAGAAGAAATTACATCACCATTTAGCATTTTTAGTGTTAAGGATCTGGGACATTTGTGTCCTGTCACTAGCTATTAAATAAGATAGCTACTTCAATAGACACACCAGATGTCTGCAGCAGAATATACCAAATAGTCTAATTTATTATAAATAGGGGCTCACATGTAGCATTGCCACACCCTTTAGGGCATGGCTGCTGTAGTGATTTTGATCGGGCAGAAAAGAGTCCCAAATGTGAAGTGTCACTGAGGAACCCAAAAGTCACACTATATGGGGATTTGCTATAGGCTCACCCCTCCTACTCAGGAGAAATGTCTGCCTTAGCCCAGTTCTCTGAAAGGGACCTGGGCAGTTAAGCTGGGCCTACATATTTTTGTTGTTGAAGGCAATTTCTAGGCAATTGGAAAAGCATATGAATTTCATGAAACACGTTTAAATTGTCTGCATCCAGGCAGACCCTTGTGCTATGTGTTAAAAGGTAAATGTCTAAGAAATTAAATTCCCACCTTGGATAATGTACGGCCAACCCAGACACTATTCCAGTAGTGCATACCACCTTGGTTTCTTGGCCTGTCACTAGCTGGAATAATCCCTACTAGAAATTGTTGATGTTAGGGTCCAACTACCAGGCACACCCTTTCACATACTTTATGACATAATACATGCAAGGCTAGATTCAATCTAATAATTCTGGCTTTTAATTTTTACGTGTCTTTATTGTCAAAATAAATAATGGTGTAGGTTTCTAGTTGACTGTGCTTGACTAGTTTTCAAAAAAGCACATTTAAGGATTGTATTTGGCCCACAACAGAGGTCAGCTTTAGGATCTTTTCAATGCTAGGGCCCACAATGGCCTACATTTTGAGAAATCAGATTTGTATTTAATGTATTTCTCTTGTATCTATTTGAATATGTGTCTATTTGAGATGGAGAATGCTCACCCAAATGCCCAGCTCTTTGCCAACACACGGCACCTCCACCTTTGGAAAGAAAAAGGTCTCTGATGTCCATTCCAGGTTATTTTATTCTTTTAAACACAGAAGCAATTACACAACATAGAGGAGATGGATGGGGAAATAGCTGTGCTGCTTCCAAACCACCTTTGACATGCCAGGGTGTTTATGCAGGTCCAAGATGCCAGTTCTTGCCTTGTGCCACAACATATCCACTTTTCACAAATGAATGTGAGTAGAGGATGGGAAGATGGCTTCCTCCCAACAGGATCTGTAAGCAGTACCACTCCTGTATAATGACATTGAGATATGAGTGAGTCACATTTCAGAATAGGCTTTCACTTTGTGCAGGCTAGTTAGAGTTTGGGAAATCACTTTATCATAGTTCAGGAGTGAAACAAATATATTGGTTGCAAACACATGCTGATTACCACAGTATCTTTATTTCTTGTGGTGCATACAGGACAATTTAGGTCCATGTCTGTCATTGGGCACCTATAGACTCGGGAGAGCCATGCGTGTGCATGCTGGTGTGTGTAGTGTGCTACATCCATGACTGCTGTGCATATTTGTTTTTTGTTGATGTTAGCTGACAATCACAAAGTTAAAAAAGATGTTCCTAATTTATGGAATTACAAACAGCTTTGCTTCCTTTGGCAGGGAGCTGTGATTGGGCTCCAGGTATCACATGGGTACTGGTTAAGGCACACACCTGTGACTCCACACAGTCCTTCTGAGTAGGGATGAGCCGAACACCCCCCTGTTTGGTTCGCACCAGAACATGCGAACAGGCAAAAAATTTGTTCGAACACGCAAACACCGTTAAAGTCTATGGGACACGAACATGAATAATCAAAAGTGCTGGGTCCTGCCCCAGGGGACATGGATCAATGCAAAAAAAAGTTTTAAAAACGGCCGTTTTTTTGGGAGCAGTGATTTTAATAATGCTTAAAGTGAAATAATAAAAGTGTAATATTCCTTTAAATTTCGTACATTTCCCGTGTTTAGAACAGTCTGACAGCAAAATGACATTTCAAAGGAAAAAAAGTCATTTAAAACTACTTGCGGCTATTAATGAATTGCTGGTCCGACAATACACATTCATTGATAAAAACGGCATGGGAATTCCCCACAGGGGAACCCCAAACCAAAATTTAAAAAAAAATGGCGTGGGGGGTCCCCCTAAATTCCATACCAGGTCCTTCAGGTCTGGTATGGATATTAAGGGGAACCCTGGCCAAAATGTAAAAAAAAATGGTGTGGGGTCCCCCTCAAAATCTATACCAGACCCTTAAGGCCTGGTATGGATTTTAAGGGGAACCCAGTGCCAAAATTTAAAAAAAAATGGCGTGGGGTCCCCCTAAAAATCCATACCAGACCCTTATCCGAGCATGCAACCTGGCAGGCCGCAGGAAAACAGGGGGGATGAGAGAGCGCCCCCCCTCCTGTACCAGGCCACATGCCCTCAACATTGGGAGGGAGCTTTGGGGTAGCCCTCCAAAGCACCTTGTCCCCATGTTGATGGGGACAAGGGCCTCATCCCCACAACCCTTGCCCGGTGGTTGTGGGGGTCTGTGGGCAGGGGGCTTATCGGAATCTGGAAGCCCCCTTTAACAAGGGGACCCCCAGATCATGGCCCTCCCCCCTGTGTGAAATGGTAAGGGGGTACAAAAGTACCCCTACCATTTCACAAAAAAAGTGTCAAAAATGTTAAAAATGACAAGAGACAGTTTTTGACAATTCCTTTATTTAAATGCTTCTCCTTTCTTCTATCTTCTTTCTTCTATCTTCTATCTTCCTTCGGTTTCTTCCTCCATCTTCTTCTTCTTCTGGTTCTTCTGGTTCTTCTTCCGGTGTTCTCGTCCGGCATCTTCCTCAGCGGCGTCTTCTTCCCTTCTTCTTCTCTGCATCCACCATGATAGGAGGCTCCCGCTGTGTGATGCTTCTCGTCTTCTGACGGTTCTTAAATAATGGAGGGCGGGGCCATCGGGTGACCCCACCCCCCTCTGACGCACGGGGACTTGACGGGGACTTCCCTGTGGCATTCCCCATGATGTCAGAGGGGGGCGGGGTCACCCGTTACAGGTTTGCTCTCTCTAACAGGGGCACACACACAAACACCTAACAGCTGTTCTACTCCCTCTCCACTACATGTCAGAAAAGAAACAATGCTTGCCATTTATCTTGGGGTTGTGCTGCCCAGTGGCATCATGTTGACGACAGACTCCATATAATGCCAAGAACAGCTGTCAGATATTTCTTAGTGTCTGGGTCCATGTCATGGAGAGATTTCAATGTGTTTTTTATTTCAAATTCACAACTGGGTATGATTACTTTCATGTAAAGTATCTGCTGATCACCTCAGCTTGAGTAGCCGATCCTGCCTCAGTACTCTTCCTTCTGGCGAATGCCGGCTGACGGACCTCGGGCTCCCTATCCTCAGAAGCCTCCCAGGATTCATTTATTAACAAGCAGATGTTGTGTAACACACAGTAGGCAAGAATGATCCTGGCAGCCTTCCGAGGAGAGTACAGGATTTCTCCCCCAGGCTTGGCCAGGCACATAAATCGGCTCTTGAAAAGGCCAAATGTGTTCTCCACAATGTTTCTTGTTTTTTGATGTGCCTTATTATATAGGCGCTCTGCCTGGCTCTGGGGGTACCTGACTGGAGCCATCAGCCGCGCCAGCTGCAGGTAACCGGAATCGCCTGCCAAAATAAAAAAAGAATAGTAAATAGCATTTTTGCAATGTACCTTCCCCACTACATCACCCACAAAAAGTGAATTTAAAGGGTTAGGTTCTTTTTTCATAAAGTTCAAAGCTTACACTGTACATGTACCTAAGGGTGCTCTGTTAAAAAGGTTTGTCAAAATCAGACAAGATTTGTTATGCTAGGTTGACTTTAAACATGTAAGCTGATTGGTTTCTATGCAGAAGTGAGACTTATTTTGCAATCTCCAGCTTTGTAAAGCTGGGGAGTGCAAAATCAGGCTTACTTCTGCCTAGAAACCCGGATTCCAGGTTTTAGTGCCAACACTTAATTGAACAAGCTGAGGTGAGAAGCTGATTGGCTACCATGCACAGCTGCAGCAGATTCGTAGTGCACCAGTTTGAGCTAATCTATCCCTTAAGCCTCATACACACGATCGGATTTTCCGACGGGAGTTGTGTGATTACAGGCTGTTGGTGGACAATCCGACCGTTTGTATGCTCCTTCGGACAATTGTTGTTTGATTTTCTGTGGACAAATGTTGGATGGCAGGCTTTAAAATTTTCCACGGACAAAGGTCTGTTTTCGGATTTTCCGAGAATGTGTACACAAGTCCGTCGGACAAAAGTCCAAAGTACAAACACGCATGCTCGGAAGTAAGGATGAGCCAAAAGCAGTTGGTCTTGTAAACTAGCGTTCGTAAAGGAGAATTAACATTCATGACGCGGCAAATTATGAAATCTCGAAATGCAGCGCATGTTTTCTTCTTTAATGGGATAATAATGAAGCTGCTTTGCTGGTGATACTGAAGGAGGTATTGCAAACCAATTTTCAAAGGCTTTTTTCTTATAACATTATTATGCTTGTTATTTTTTTATTTTTATTTTTTTGTGAAAGTTACCACAACACCATTATCCCATAGTTTTTATGATCAAATATACAACTATGTTGGTGTCCCTTGTTCATTTTACATTGTATTTTTTAAAATGTAACTGCCTACTCCCAAACTGTCATTTGAAGTAAAACACATAGCCAAGTATTATTCTCCACAATTTTTTTTATTGTGCATTAAAAAAAGAAAACAAATAAAATTAGACATGCTATCTGCCAATAGAACTTAACCAAAAAGTGCATTCTATGCATCCAAAAATATAGCAAATCAAATCATTATTCAACAAAAAAATTAAATAAAAGCCTCATGCATGTGTCCTGCTTTTTAATATAGGGGGTCAACAATGCCAAGGATTGGTGAAAGCAGGGGTCCGTCATCCAGGGATAATTCCGAAAAACATCTGGATTATTCTCCTGGAGCTCCCGCAGCAAAGGCATATGACATAATTGGTCATGATTAATAAAGCAATCAATTTTTGGTCCAAGAAATCCTCCTCCTGTTCCTTGACCGGACTTGGGTCAAAGCAATAACTCCAAGGCCAATAATAATTAACACATTATCTTCTCCGATTCCGCAACATGGCTGGTTGACGAACGGCCATTCAGAAACGAACTGAAAAGAGCAAAATGAAAAGCACGAAATGAAAAACACGAAATGAAAAGCGCGAATCAACACTCACCAAACTTCTACTAACACGGTGCACAAAACTCCTTGGGGTTGATTTGCTAAATCTGGGGCAGCTCTGCAATAAAACCAATCCAGGTTTATTTTGACAAAGCTTAATTAAACAAGCTGAAGTTAGAAGCTGATGTTGCCATGCACAACTGCACCAGATTTTGCATTCTCCAGTTTTAGTAAATCAACCCCCTTACTCTTTGGTGTGCCTTGTTGTACAGGTGCTCTGCCTGGCTTTGGGGGTACCTGTAATTGAAACTAAACCTGGAACAGGCAGATAGGTTTTTTTTTTCCTAAAGCTGGGCCAATGGTTACTTCCAATGACATGTTGTTATGTGATCTGTTCTTCCAATAACATGCACAGCTCATTTAATTTTTTTTTAAATTTAGGCAAACAAATACGTCTCAACATTATACATTACCAAGGAGCCATCCTGAGGGCATTTGGCAACTCTCAAACTTCTTATATAGCGCAGTCTGTCCGAGAATGAATGCATCATGACATGAACCTGGAAAACCCATTCGTATACTCATGATACGCTGTCTGGCATCACACACAACTTGCACATTGAGAGAGTGGTACTGCTTACGGTTCCTATAGTCTACTTCCCATCTCCGGGGGGGGGCCTGATTGCAACATGAGTGCAATCAATGGCCCCCAGGATCTGTGGAAATTGTGCACGCCTCTTGCCTCTTGGTTTAATACACCCCCACATGACTTGCCTGCTGCTGTGTTGTTTTTACCTGCCAGCTGCTGCTGCTGTAGAGTACCACTATCCAGACCTCCTGCCTCCTTTTCTGGCTTTGCCATAGCCCCCACCAGAAGACCCAGGGGTTTAAGGTGGTCTGGCTGTGGTGTGGTTAGGACTCTAGCTGTAGGCGGGAGGGGTGAATCTTCCTCCAGTGGATGGCAGGTGGCTGGGGCACAGACACTTCCAGCCTCAAGGATGTCCCCAATCCTGGAGTCACCGGGAGAGGGTTCATCCAGGCAGGCTGCGAGGCCGCAAGTGCATTTACCGCCATTCTCTGAGGAGGAAAACCCAGTCTTGGTGTCAAAATATTTGGAGAACTACTCCCAAATCCGGTGCCTGTGCACCTCCCGCACGGGAGCTTCCTAAAGAGAAATCCTGTGGGATCAGATCACTGTGGCAGTAAATGCAGTGGGAGGCCATGCTCGCTGTACTGCTGATAAAGTACATAAGCATGTGAATGACCTGGTGGGGCATACCAAGAGGTTGCTGGGCAGGCGGGCTCGTAATGGGTATGTGACCAGGCAGGGTGTGGCTCCATGTCACCTGAGCCAACTGAAAGATTATCAACGGACACTGCTGGATATTATCAGTCTGGATACTGTTCTTGGTCTGGATTCTCGAGATGACACTGATGCTATCCAGCATGGTAAGTAAAAATCACATGTACCATTTTACATGGGAGGGAGGTTGCTTGTTCGTGTTTAATGCTTTATGCAAAGTGTGTCTTGATGAGGAAATATGAGGAAATTCTCAAAACTTTACATACTTGAATTGTAGCCCCTTCATCAAGTCCTGGGTCATCTACCTCTGCTAGCCCCTCTGGCCAAAAGCAGCATGCTGAAGAGGCCCACACACGTGCTGATGTTGAATCTTAGGCCCCTCCTGGTAAGTAATCAAATGAGCTCTGCTTTGTTTCTTTGCCAAAAATACAATAGTAAGAGGAAACTAAAATTAACTTTCAAAATATATCTTCCCAGCAACACACCAGCAGAGGAGGAGGAGGCAGTGGCGCCAAGCACGATCCCACTGCAGAGAAACCAGGAGGAAGATCTAGGTAGGATGGTTTAAAGCTGGCTACATTTGGGACAAACATTTTATATGGGAAAAGGACAGGAACAGAAAACAGTGTAGGCATAAATAAAATAAGAAGAACATAGTGGTTTGTGGTAGGCCAACAAATGCCCAATGATGCACAAATACATCAACCACATAATGTTAACTGGCAACGCCCCATATGCTTGTTGATTTTCCAAAATTTGGGGGGGGGGAGAGTTAGGTGGGTGCATTTGCTTAAGATCCAGAATAGACTACATGGCTTATACAATAGGGTGTCCTGCTAGCAAGACCTCCAATGCAAAGCACACACTCACACATATGGTGAGGGCAAAGGCCTCTTTACCACTACACTGGTGTGTTTGTGATGGTGTGCCAGTGGCACAATTTGCATTTTAAACCTCTGATAAGTTAGGTCAAATTCAACTATTTGGCCACATGTTTCAAGTATCCAAACTGGGGAAAATGCTTGTTGGTAATGAAAGAATAGTTTGAGGATGATTACTTACTTTGTTTTTTGGAAATGCAGCCCCTCAGTTTCATATCATGCCTGAAGCTGGAGTTGGGGATGATCCTGCATCCAATGTGAGGGTATGTGTAAGGAAAAAAATGTGTGAGGGTGGGGGGAACATTGAAAGGAGTCCTATTTACTCGGTGTCATGCCCTACATTTGTGTTATTTTTCAGGTTGTTTTGCAGACAATGCAGCTGCTCCATCCTTGCCTCCTTCCGCAGCTCCTACTGAGTTGCCTCTATATCTGGTAAGTTAAAATAATTGATCTTCTTTGCCACAAGTGTTTGCACACAACCTTCATCTTTTGTGCTTTCCCACAAATATACCTTGCCAATTGATCTATCAAGTTGCTTTGAAGTTCTTGTTCCTTTAAAAAATGAATGGTTAACATAGCCCTGGAAACTAAGGGGTTGATTTACTTAAAACGGAGAGTGTCGAATCTGGTGCAGCTCTGCATAGAGACCAATCAGCTTCTAACTTCAGCTTGTTCAATTAAACTTGGGCAATAAAACCTGGAAGCTGATTGGTTTCTATGCAGAGCTGCACCAGACTTTGCACTCCCCAGTTTTAGTAAATAACTCCCTGTATATCTGAACTTGCATTGGATTTGCATAAAAAAGGTGCAAGGACTTTACTTTTCTTGCACTGGAATTAGATCGCATGGGTGTTCTCACCCAAGCAATTATATTTCTGGCCAAATACAGTTTGCAGTGTGATCTAATCTGGTGGTGTCATTAAAGTGACACTAAAGGTTTTTTTTTTTTTAAATAACAAACATGTCATACTTACCTCCACTGTGCAGCTAGTTTTGCACAGAGCAGCCCCGATCCTGGTCTTCTGGGGTCCCTCGGCAGCTCTCTCGGCTCCTCCCTGTATCAGATAACCCCCTAGGAGAAGCGCTCTCCTGGGGGTTACCTTGCAGGCGCGCTCCCAAATCTAGCATTTGCCGCCCATAGATACCGAATGCAGGACTCGGCCGCGTCATTGGATTAGATTGACAGCAGCGGGAGCCAATGGCTGCGCTGCTATCAATCTATCCAATCAACACCCGAGAACCCCCTAGCAGAGAGAAGGCACGTCCCCGTGGGACAAGTTCAAGTGTTCAGTTAAGTAAAATGGGGGGGCTGGGGGCCAGTCACTGACAGGTGTTTTTTCACCTTAATGCATAGGATACATTAGGGTGAAAAGACAAACCTTTACAACCCCTTTAACTTTGTATTGACACCTACAGCAGTTCACAGAAGGCAGTATGAACTGCCTGTGGGAGAGATGTGATGTGGGAGACGGTGCTGCAATTGCACTGGTTCCCGCAATCCTACAAGATGCCCAGGACCACTGCAAGACACTATGCAGCTGCCCCAGAGCTATGTGAAACAGCTCCATAGAGAGCCAATCACACTCGAGTCATGCAAATTGGATGCAGGTTTCCCTGCATCCAATTTGCATAGGTGTGAACCTAGCCTTCGAACTGTGTAAGCTGTATTTTGCTTGTGTGTGATTGTGTCCCAAAATTGAATGGTGTGTCCATATTTCAGCCATCTTTCTAAGTTTACTTAAAATGGTATGTTGAAGTCTCCTTTGCTAAGTAACCCAGCATTGACAACATGAACATGTTCTAGTATTTGGGCAAATGGCACCCACAATCATACTGGAGTCCTCATGTGAAGTGGTGAAGACATTCGGGCCCTACGTTTAGCGGTACAGCAACTGAACGCAACAATCGCCAGATGCTCTCACCTCAGGGGCAATAGCAGTGAAGAGCAAAGTGTTGTTTTGCAACAACAAGATGTGCATGTTGAAAGGCCAGGGACTGAAAGCCAGGGTGTGGCTGATCCTGATTTACCCCTAGTGGACCCTCCCTCACAATTGGTTATTATCCCCACTTCCTCACATGCCCCCACAGACTCAAACAACACCCCAACACAATCTGTCCCTAGTGATTCAAACCAGCAATCACAAACTTTACGTCAAAACACAGCATCTCCCCATTCCCAAATTGCAAATATGCCCCCACCTGACTAGCCTATGTCATCTCACATTGCCCCTACCTCAACTCCATATACCTCCTTGCCCTCTGCCACACACACTTTCTCTGGACACACTCAACCTGACATCTCCCCTGTCTATTCAACTCTCACTACCCCTCTTTGTCAAAGTCCTAATCTTTAAATCCTTTCTTCATTTCAAGCCCCAAATTACATTCCCTCCATGATTTGTAATGTGCCCTCTAGTTTACCCCTTTCAAATTTCCCTATCAACCTTGCCCCCCAAAGTTTCACTAACAGTGATCTAGTCTGCCCACGTTCACAAATTTAAATACATACTTGCCCCAAACATCCTCTTATACCTTCCCCAGCCCTCAAGCACAACCCCTGTCCAGTATCCCACTCTACCAGCAGCTAATAATGTGCCAGCAGCATCAGATGGGCCAGCTGCAGCAGCACATGGGCCAACAACCACAGCAGCACATGGGCCAGCAGTTGGTTTCCAGACAAGAAATCATTTTAAGGCTACTGATCGGAATGATTACCGTATATACTCGAGTATAAGTCGTTCCGAGTATAAGTCGAGGCCCTAATTTACCACAAAAAAAATGGGAAAAACTTATTGACCCGAGTATAAGACGAGGTTGAGAAATGCACAGCTACTGTAAGTGGAAAAGAGGGTCAACAATGCCCATTTGCAGCATCACTGTGCCCATTTGCATGCCTCACTGTGCCCATTTGCAGCCATAGGTCCCCTGAACTTCAAACTCGGTAGTTAAGGGTTCCTAGATGCCACCTAGCTGCAGCCAAAATTGGGGGTCTCTGAACCCAAAGGGTCCCGAAATGACATTGCTGCAGATGGACACAGTTGACCGAATTTGGGGCCCCGTATCTCGGGGCCACTTAGTGCTAGGAACCCCAAATTTGGTGTGCAAACCCAGGGGAACTAGCACCATAAAATTTTCAAAGCTGGGGTTTCTAGCTCCAAGTGGCCCCGAGATACAGGGCCCCAAAAATCAGTTCAGAAAATGTCAAGCACTTTTCTGCAGCAGAGAATGACATTTTCCGAACCGGTTTTGGGGCCCCGTATCTCAGGGCCACTTGGTGCTAGGAACCCCAGCTTTGGATATGTTATTGTACCAGTTCCACTGGGTTTGCACACCAAATTTGGGGTTCCTAGTACCAAGTGGCCCTGAGATATGGGGCCCCAAAATCGGTTCAGAAAATGTCAAGCACTTTTCTGCAGCAGAGAATGACATTTTCCGAACCGGTTTTGGGGCCCCGTATCTCAGGGACACTTGGTGCTAGGAACCCCAGCTTTGGATATGTTATTGTACCAGTTCCACTGGGTTTGCACACCAAATTTGGGGTTCCTAGCACCAAGTGGCCCTGAGATACGGGGCCCCAAAGTCGGTTCGGAAAATGACATTTTTTGCTGCAGAAAAGTGCTTGACTCGAGTATAAGTCGAGGGGGGCACTTTCAGCACAAAAAAATGTGCTGAAAAATTCGACTTATACTCGAGTATATACGGTATATTCCACTAAATAGTTGCCATCATAGGTCATGGCTGTGCAATATTCCCAGGGGTCAGTTTAGTCGACTCCGACGTAATTGTACGTCGGACGATGACTTCCTATCTCAATCCCAGACTAGTTTTAAGTAGAAAGGATACGCACAGTCCATGATCGATTCTGAAATTGAGAGAGTCAGGCTCACAGATAGGAATACTATTGTGGCAGACAAACCTAAGATTACTGAAACTGATAATATTGCTGGTTATAGAGTCGTGCTGGAATACAATATCCAGTATAAGAAGCTAGAGAGAATTATAGCCAAACATTGGCCCATTCTTAAGTGTGATCGGACCTTGGGCCCAGTTCTCCCTCAATATCCCGAGTTTATCTATCGTAAGGCACCTTCTCTTCATGACCATCTGGCACCAGGGGTTGTTGATCCACCCAAGGTGGTGGATAATAAGTTATTTATTTTTTTATCTGGCTTCTATGCGTGCAGCAGATGTGCCACTTGTAGGAAAGCTAGTAAAAACATTAAGAAGCGTAAAGAGTTTGTCTCTACTGTAACACATAAAAGGTACCAGATAGAAAGTTTGATTACATGTACATCAGTGGGAGTGGTGTACATGCTTGAGTGCAACTGTGGTCTTCAATATGTAGGTCGCACTTCAAGAGCACTTCATGTACGGGTGGGTGAACATATTTGTAATATCAAAAGGGGAGTAAAAACCCATAGTGTATCCAGGCACTTCAGAAATTGTCATCAAAGAGATTCCAAATGTCTGAAGTTTTGGGGTATTGAAAAGGTCCCCCGTCACTGGAGAGGTGGTCATTATATTAGACAGTTGAGCCGTAGAGAATCCTTCTGAATCTATGAAACCAAGGTTATGTCCCCTGCGGGGATGAACGTTGACTTCGATCTCAACTGCTTTATTTCTAATAGATAGGTGGTTTCCCGTTTTTTATTTTTTTTATTTATTTATTTATTTATTTTTTGTTTCATTTTTATCTTTTAAAGCGGAGGTCCGCTGAAAAAAAAATATTAAAAGCCAGCAGCTACAAATACTGCAGCTGCTGTCTTTTAATATATGGACACTTACCTGTCCAGGGAGCCCACAATGTCGGCAGCCAAAGCCGATCCCTCCTTCGGCTCTCGGCTGCTGCCGCCGCCATCCTCGGTAAGGCAATAAGGAAGGGAATAAGGAAGTGAAGCCATGCGGCTTCACTTCCTGGTTCCCTACTGCGCATGAGCGAGTCGCGCTGCGCGTCCTCTCAGGTCCCTGCTGTGTTCTGGGACCTGTGTGTCTCCCAGAATACAGCGGGAGAGGACAGGGTAGGGGCCGGAAGTGGCATAGGTCACCGCAAGCGTTGATCTATGCCAGTAAGTGGGAGCAAATACTTGTATTAGACAGGTATCTGCTCCCTCCTCCCCCCTGAAAGGTGCCAAATGCGACACTGGAGGGGGGGAGGAATCCAAAAAGTGGAAGTTCCATTTTTGGGTGGAACTCCACTTTAATTTTTATTAATCTTTCTGTGTCATTTTTTTTGTATTTCATATTTATGTGTTTTTTGTTCATCAAGATGGCCTCGGGCTTACGTCTATTTACATACTAATTTTTAGCTGTATTTTAATTAATTATTAATTATTTCATATTATGAGGTTGGATGTTTTTCTTTTCCCCCTCTTCCTCTGTTTTATTTATCTATTTATTTTCAATACAAGTGGGCGCATTATATTTATATATTGTATATTTTTTATTCTCTGTTTTTATATGCAATTTTACATGCAAGAGGAACGTCTGTTCTCTGTATTTAATTAATTAGCGCCATTCTCTTGTATTGTTAAGCTTATTAGCATTGTTTACATTTCAAGCAGCCTGGTGGGATCTTTTGTGATGCAACAGGTCATTTGACCGCTGTGTCCGCCGTCCTGATTTACTAATTGCAGGTTGCTATGGCAATATATACACAAAGTGGGCCATCTGCGTACACCCTGCCCCACGCTGAGGAAGTCCCGCCTATGGACGTAACGCGTACGGGGGTCAGGTGTTACGCATGGCGTCATCCCCGGCCATCTCGTTGGATACTATCACACGCTTTACAGCCTGCACTCGGATCTGAGTGCGATTTTATGTGAGTGTTACCTTTTTAGCTTTGATACAATAAACTTACTGAGAGCATTAGATCGCTGTGTTTCTTTTCTCATGACTGCTGAGGCGCAATGGGCCTAAGTCCCAATTAACATAACACCGTGGGATCAAATCCCCACCACCCCTTGCCCTTTAACCCATCAAATAAGACACTTACAACCATTAGGTTGGAAAGGGCAAGGCCACAGCTTTATTAACTCCAACACATAACATGTAAACATA
This sequence comes from Lithobates septentrionalis, assembly GCA_037952835.1. Lineage (NCBI taxonomy): Eukaryota > Metazoa > Chordata > Amphibia > Anura > Ranidae > Lithobates > Lithobates septentrionalis. Next base: position 6,624,656 of record JBBDGP010001034.1, on the reverse strand, counting down.
TTTAACCAGTGCCAGTCACAGTCATACTGTGAGCACTCAACCAAAAGAGGTAAGTAGGGGCCTGTCCTTACCATAAGTGCTGGACAGACAGCCTACTTCCAATTTTCCATCAAGGGCATAGCCCATTACAGCAACATTAACTGCTGGCAAGGTCAAGAAAACTGCAGCAAGCTGTGACATACCATAACAAAAGAAAAGAGGGGCGGGAGGGTGGGCAGCTCTTCCAACGACTTCTCCGAATGAACTAGAATTCCCTGGGGGCACATGTTCCCTGAGCTCAGGCCCATCCCATCCCCCATATTTGACCAATCATTCTCCTTGTCCCAGCACCTAGCCATGCCCCCATCAGTCAAGGCTCTCTTTCCCTAGGAGGGCTCAAGAGGCCTTCATGTATGCTATACCATCCCATTGACTGTGGATTTTGTGGACAAGCACCGGAGCGGCTATCTGGGGATATTTCATCTTATACCCTAAATCGTTATGTGACCTGTTTCAGGTCGAGTTTGTGAGGTGAGAGGCCATCCTGTGTGTGGTGGAGGGGTCACTGTCACTGGATCTGACACCGTCTACCTCATATATCTCTGCACCTTATCCACATAACTGTGTGCACCAGCTGGGATCTATCATATGATCTTTAATATTGTTATTCTATGGACTTTTTAGAATTTTTTTATTTTTATGCTTATCTGAGGTGTTTCTTGAATTAACCTTTAGTGTTTGCTAGCAGTTCATTCTTTATTGTGTCCGTTTATGTCAGTGCTGAATATCTTTTTTCAATATATAGTTGCTGCACATGAGCCAGCTGCAGCAGCAGATGGCCACACAACAACCACAGCAGCACATGGGCTAGCAGTTGCAGCCCATGGGCCAGCTGTAACAGTAGATGGCCGCACAACAACTACAGAAGCACATGGGCCAGCAGTTGCAGCACATGGGCCAGCTGCAGCAGCAGATGGCCGCACAACAACCACAGCAGCACATGGGCCAGCAGTTGCAGCACATGGGCCAGCTGCAGCAGCAGATGGCCGCACAACAACCACAGCAGCACATGGGCCAGCAGTTGCAGCACATGGACCAGCTGCAGCAGCAGATGGCCACACAACAACCACAGCAGCACATGGGCCAGCAGTTGCAGCACATGGGCCAGCTGCAGCAGCACATGGGCCAGCTGCAGCAGCAGATGGCCGCACAACAACCACAGCAGCAGATGGCCGCACAACAACCACAGTAGCAGATGGCCACACAACAACCACATCAGCAGATGGCTGCACAACCACAGCAGATGGCCGCACAACAACCACAGCAGCAGATGGCTGCACAACAACCACAGCAGATGGCCACACAACAACCACAGCAGCAGATGGCCGCACAACAACCACAGCAGCTTGACCAGCAAACGCAGCTTCTGCTACCTCAGCAGTAGGGCTCCTTATTGATAGTGGTGTAATATATTTCTTTTTTGATATCCTTCATTTTTTTGAGGCCAATTTCAAGTAAAAAAAAAACTTGGCCTTGATTATGTTTTAAGGTATTGTACAATACATTTTATGTTTGTCTAGGAGGCTTCCCTTTATTGTGTCTTAAAAAGAGATATTTTACTCTGTAAATTAAGGCCCCGTACACACTATTATATTTTCAGCAGCTTTTTGTCTTAAGGTTTGACCTCATATTATATGGTTTTTGGAAATCTGAAGAGCTTCAAATTGTATGTAATCAGGCAGGCCCTTGCACTACATGGTTTTGTTAAATCTGAAGACAAAAATCAGCAGAAAATCTAATAGTGTGTATGGGGCCTATGTCTGCCATTGCTGGAGTGTTCAGGAGTGTTAAGGAGGGGAGGAGGAGATTGTGATAGCTATGCACACATTGAGCAGAACACCACAGTAGGCTAATGCCTCGTTTCCACTGAGTGGATCGGTTTCGGGTCGGTACAGTTCCACTGCAAGTGGGACCCCAAGGAGCCATACAGGGTTTAGAAAAAATGCCTCAGCATAGCACAGCAGAGGGTTTTCTGTCAGCCAATCAGTGGAATGTATCGTAGCTCTGCCCTAACCAAACCGTTCCATTTTCTATGGCCCCACATCTGAAGCAGGACCCTGAATGGAGCAGTACGGTTCAGTTGTATGGGCCGCTTTCATAATGGAAACACCCAAAATAGCGTACCGTACCAAACCAAACCGATCCGCTCAGTGGAAACGAGGCATAAATGTCCCTTTGGCACTCATCTCAGCGAATGTATTATGTTGGAAATTGGCAAATAACTGACATGAAACTTCGTAATTTTACTCTAAGGAAGCACCACAAAATGAAATGTGTTTGGTTTCATGCAAGTAGCTATTACAGCAGACACAGATTTTTAATGGGAAAAGTTTGGTTGACATTCAGGAACATCTCCCAAAAACTGGTATATAAATAGCTGACTTAACATATCCTATAATCAATACATATGTCGGTGTAAGTTTTTTTCCTACATCATGGACTTTAGTCTAACAGATTTGGGGTCAAGACAAATCTAAGGGCTAACATTATTATTATTATTATTATACAGGATTTATATAGCGCCAACAGTTTACCCAACGCTTTACAATATAAAAGGGAGACAATACAGTTATAATACAATAAAATACAAGAGGATTAAGAGGGCCCTGCTCAGAAGAGCTTACAATCTAATAGGGTGGGGCAGGTGGTAAAAAAGGTTGTAACTGTGGGGAATGAGCTGTTGGAAGTGGTAGGAGATTAGTTGGAGACGTGATAGGCTTTCCTGAAGAGATGAGTTTTCAGGGATCGCCTGAAGGTAGCAAGGGTAGGGCATAGCCAGACAGGTTGAGGTAGCGAGTTCCAGAGGCTCTGGAGAAATCCTGGAGACGAGCATGGGAGGAGGAGATGAGAGAACTTGAGAGCAGGAGGTCTTGAGAAGAGTGGAGAAGATTTGGGTGATATTTGGAGACAAGATTGGTGATGTAGCTCGGGGCAGGGTTGTGAATGGCTTTGTATGTTGTGGTTAGTATTTTGAATTTAATTTGCTGGGTAATTGGGAGCCATTGTAGGGATTGGAGGAGAGGATTGGCAGACACTGAGCGGTTGGTAAGGTGTATAAGTCTGGCAGCAGCATTCATGATAGACTGAAGAGGGGATAGCCTATGGAGAGGCAGGCCAATGAGAAGGGAGTTGCAATAGTCAAGGCGAGAGATAACAAGGGAGTGAATGAGGAGCTTGGTGGTTTCATTTGTTAAAAAAGGGCGAATTTTTGGAGATGTTACGGAGATGAATTCTACAAACTTTTCACAACTATTGGATTTGAGTCTGAAATGACAACTCAGAGTCTAGGATTTCACCTAGTACCCTGGCGTGAGGGGAGGGACTGATGGTTGCATTGTTGATTTTGATGGAAAAGTCATTAGTCAACATTAGTCAGTCCATGTATGAAGAATTAGTGGCCATTTGTGCCCCTCTGCACTCCATCTTGGCAGCTTGCCTCACCTACCATTACCATTCCACTGAAATGTGAAGGAACATACTAGTGATGGCTGGAGACTATGGACAATAATGACTAGCTACATCCACAGTTGTCACCCTGACTGGTTTGCAACAGTGCACATAATGCCGTGTACACACGGGCGGACTTTTCGACTGGACTGGTCCGATGGACCAAATCCGGCGGACAATCTGACCGTGTGTGGGCTCCATCGGACCTGCAGCAGACTTTTTCGGTCGAAAATCTGACGGACTTTAGATTTGGAACATGTTTCAAATTTGTCCGTCGGGCTCGAGTCCGGTCGAAAAATCTGCTCGTCTGTATGCTAGTCCGACAGACGAAAATCCACGCTAGGGCAGCTATTGGCTACTGGCTATCAACTTCCTTATTTTAGTCCGGTCGTACGTCATCACGTATGAATCCGTCAGACTTTGGTGTGATCGTGTGTAGGCAAGTCCGTTCGTTCAAAAGTCCGTCGGAAGTCCGTCAAAAGTCCGTTAAAAGTCAGTCGGACCAGTCCGGTCAAAAATTCCGCCCATGTGTACGCGGCATAAGAGTTTTTTGGCCTAGCTGCAAGTCATAAACAAGGCATCTTTTAACTCCGGTGGCTGCTGCCTTCTCTTTCCCCAACCTGGCTGTTACAAAGGGAAACTATTTCCAGGTGGACCACACGCCACATTCACTAAGAGCAAACTTGAGACTTTGACAACTGAGGGGTCTTTCCAAATGTGCCACCACAAAAAATAGCGTTTGTGAATTCTGGCTTGATCCATGGCAAATTTACAAGGCGACAGAAGTGATTTTCATGTTTTACATTTTGAAAAAGAAGAATCCCCAAACAAAATATTGTATGAACTGAAATCCATGGCAAACAATAATCTTCAAAGCTTGAAAATCCACAACTTTAAAGGTAACAGCTGAAGTTGGAAGTGGTTGTTTTCCTACTGACAACTGCTACACATCCTTCAGTTTTTACCTAATCACCTGAGAGAATCTTTAGCACTGCAGCTGGAGTGGGCAAAATCTGCCAATTGTACCTCAAGCTAGCAGAGTCTTGATCAGACTTTGGCAGATATGTATGTGTTCTGTAACTGCATGGTTTCAGATTGTGTTCAAATGAAAAATAGGAAAGGACATTTGACAAGGTAGTGCAGGGTTGGATACCTTTTTTTATTTTTTTAGAAAACATTTTTTACAAACTTTCTGAAACTAAAAATATGAAAAACATAAGAAATAAATATCTACAAATTTTTTAAAAATAACACAACTCTGGTGGCTGATCGTCACAGGGTGGCAAGCCCATCAGCTGCTCCGCGTATTCAAAACGATGGTGCAGCCAGGCCCACCACCACCTTCATGTCATGTTGAGTGGGGTATGTGGAAAACAAAAAAAAAGTTTTCAATCCTGAGTCTTATTTGTGGCAAATAATAAAAAAACATGAATTGTTTCTCTGTGTGTATTTCTAAGGATCCAGTGTTGCTGTGAGCTAATAACTTGACACCAGGCTCACACAAACTATTCACTTAACATGTTAATTTTATGGCCAAAGTAGTCTTCCTGGAAGTTGAGTGACTATATTGCTGACATTCACATGTTAAGGTGGGTTACAAGGATACCTTGTTTGTGTTCACAATTTATTTATTTATTTCAGGTACTTATATAGCGCCGTCAATTTACACAGCACTTTACATATACATTGTACTTTCACATCAGTCCCTACCCTCAAGGAGCTTACAATCTAAGGCAAGGGTCTTCAAACTACAGCCCTCAAGTTGTTCAGGAACTACAATTCCCATCATGCCTAGTCATGTCTGTGAATGTCAGAGTTTTACAATGCCTCATGGGATGTGTAGTTCCGCAACAGCTGGAGGGCCGTAGTTTGAAGATCCCTGATCTAAGGTCCCTAACTCATATTCATACATACTAGGGACAATTTAGACAGGATCCAATTAACCTACCAGCATGTCTTTGGAGTGTGGGAGGAAACCGGAGTACCCGGAGGAAACCCACGCAGGCACAGGGAGAACATGCAAGCTCCAGGCAGGTAGTGTCGTGGTTGGGATTCGAACCAGTGACCCTTCTTACTGCTAGGTGAGAGTGCTATCCACTACACCACTGTGCCGCCCACATTATAAATGTTTGGACATTTCATGGCCTTCAAATACATGTTCCACAAAAAGGCATTTGAAATCGAGTAAAGGAGAAATAGAACCGAGGGACTGCCATAAAAAAACAGACTCTGTGAAAGCTGGACATCAAAGAAGCAAGTGTGTGAATAAGTGAATGCTTCTTCAGAATCACATTTTCAAAGATTGGTCCTCCTTGCATATACCCCTGCAAATGTAAGGTTTCACAAAGATTACAACCCTAAAAATCCATACATGATCTGCAAATGTTTGGCACAAGGCCTGTGTCCTCTACTTTGTGCTCCAAAACACACCTGAAATCCCTTTCCCAAAAATTAGGGGAGGGGGATGGGGCTGGCAGAAACCCCCCCTAAAAAAATCACAGGTTGAGAGAATTATAACTAGTGAGGAAATTAGAAGAAACAAACCCACACCTCTCTACACAGGCAGAGAAATATCAAACAGAGGGTGCTAGACATCTGCTGTGTGCTTGCTGAAAGGATGCCCATTTGCCAGGAAGGGTGAGATTTGGGCTTCACCAATTCATAGCAAGTCCGACTAAAAGAGAAGAGATTGTATAGGATCTAAGATTTTGTCTTTGGAAATGCGATTAGTACACACTAACTAGATTTCTCCAAGTTGGGTTCCCTAAAAAATGTCTTGTGTTGGCAAATTTGATGATGCTGCAAAAATAACTAATGTCTGTAAGCTGAACATTTGATTCTTCGATGTAGGAAGTTAAGCCAGGTAACATGACATCTGCAACACCCTAGGAAGAAGGCAGGCAAATCTAGTCAAGTATGGTGAGTGGACTGTTTGCTTGAAATAAGGTAACCAAAGATACATTTAGAAGCTGATTGGCTACCATGCACAGCTGCACCAGATTCTTAATGCTCCAGTATTAGTAAATCTCCCCCCAAATCTGCTCTGTGGAACCGTACAGCAAGTAGTGGAGCAATACCATTTCGATGCACTTGTTGATACTTGAGTGAAAATATTCTGTGCATAAGACACTGTCTAGTTTACGAAATTGTATATTTTTTTCAACATGTTTTTTGGACATGAAAATAACTGAGCAATTCTAATCACTGTTTTGGACTGGCCAAATCATACTCTATAATGAGTTTAGTGTAATGGGAAGGGATTGTGGCAATCACACTTACAGCTATATGTTTGCCAGACAAATACAAAATTATTCTTACGTTCACCATCGGGGGGGGGGGGGGGGGGTGGGTTGAGCACCAGGGTGGATGGCTCCACCTCTTGTAGGTGGCCCCTTAGATTGCCAGCTACAAAAAACACAAACACACCTTTCAAAAATGATTCCCATCAGGAATTGAAAACCAGCCTGACCCAGATCTTACTACCTTGGGTGTAGCATAAGGGGTTGCAGAGGTTACAATCGCAACCCCGCCCCTAGCTCCAGGGTGCCCCTGCAGCCTCCCTGTCATATTATCATATCCTCCAAAAAGTCCAGCTCTGCTCTGCCCTAGGGCCCCGCAGCCACGCTCCAGTGCTGGGCTTCCACTTTGCCTTCCACAGTCCACACCCCCCCTGTTCTCATTGGCTGGGAAGAAGCTGTGAGCCATTACCTGAATAGAGAGGAGCATGGGGTGAGAACAGCCCAGGATGGGGAAGTGTCTGTGCTGTGTGCTGGCAACATGGAATGGTAACCAAGCTCAGCGAGTTAAGAGGAGGAGATTGCCATCCTGTAGCCACTATGGGACCGATGTCACTGGTGAGGTAAAACTCCACTCAGTGTCTTCTAGTCACTAGCTGGGATTCTCTGTACCCCCCCCCCACCTGGGGATGTCTGCTTACCCCACTTCCCTGACAACTGGGGAAAAGACACGCACCTCCTGGAGGTGACCTTCCCCCAACACCTGCCAAAACTGACAGAGGAACCTTTAGAAATTGCTAAAACAAATCCCCTAACACTTCCTGAGGGGCCCCTGTGGGGCTGCAGGCTCCAGATTTCATGTCACATGGCTTTGCCCCCCCAAATCTAAGTTTCGCCCCCCAAAGCCCCCTGACCATGCCCTCCGCCCTGGATGCTATGCCCGCTGCTGAGCTTCTTTCCCAGTACAGCACTCTATACTGCTCCTCCTCCGCAGGGCTGAAATCACATTCCTTTACAACACAGCCAGTCAGCCATGATCTGCATAGGGTGTATTTGCCTACTGCAACTACATTTGGCAAAACATAAAACAAAGAGCAAGCCAGGGAATGAGGTCAGACTTATTTTGTGCACATTGTAAACTGGCCCATGACTAAATAATGGTGTTAAAAAGCAAGGAACACAACATGAATGATGTGCATTAGGGATGAGCTTCGAGTTCGAGTCGAACTCATGTTCTACTCGAACATTGGCTGTTCGCAAGTTCGCCGAACAGCGAACAATTTGGGGTGTTCGCGGCAAATTCGAATGCCGCGGAACACCCTTTAAAAGTCTATGGGAGAAATCAAAAGTGCTAATTTTAAAGGCTTATATGCAAGTTATTGTCATAAAAAGTGTTTGGGGACCTGGGTCCTGCTCCAGGGGACATGGATCAATGCAAAAAAAAGTTTTAAAAACGGACGTTTTTTCAGGAGCAGTGATTTTATTAATGCTTAAAGTCAAACAATAAAAGTGTAATATCCCTTTAAATTTCGTACCTGGGGGGTGTCTATAGTATGCCTGTAAAGGGGCGCATGTTTCCTGTGTTTAGAACAGTCTGACAGCAAAATGACATTTGGAAGGAAAAAACTCATTTAAAACTACCCGCGGCTATTGCATTGCCGACAATACACATAGAAGTTCATTGATAAAAACGGCATGGGAACCCCGAACCAAAATAAAAAAAAAAAAAATGATGTGGGGGTCCCCCTAAATTCCATACAAGGCCCTTCAGGTCTGGTATGGATATTAAGGGGAACCCCAGCCAAAATTTAAAAAAAAAATTGACGTGGGGTTCCCCCTAAATTCCATACCAGACCCTTCAGGTCTGGTATGGATTTTAAGGGGAACCCCGCGCCAAAAAAAAAAAAAAAAACGGCGTGGGGTCCCCCTAAAAATCCATACCAGACCCTTATCCGAGCACGCAACCTGGCAGGCCGCAGGAAAAGAGGGGGGGACGAGAGTGCGGCCCCCCCCCCTCCTGAACCATACCAGGCCACATGCCCTCAACATTGGGAGGGTGCTTTGGGGTAGCCCCCCAAAACACCTTGTCCCCATGTTGATGAGGACAAGGGCCTCATCCTCACAACCGTGGCCGGTGGTTGTGGGGGTCTGCGGGCGGGGGACTTCCCTGTGGCATTCCCCGTGACGTCACAGGGAAGTCCCGTCAAGTCACCGTGCGTCAGAGGGGGGCGGGGTCACCGGGTGGCCCCGCCCCCCGTTATTTAAGAACCGTCAGACGAAGAGACGCCGTCACACAGCGGGAGCCTCCCTCCATGCCACAGCATGGCTGCGGAGCGGCCCGGAGAAGACATGAAGAAGAGAAGAAGGAAGAAGAAGATGAAGAAGAAGATGAAGAAGAGAAGAAGATGAAGAGAAGAGCGGGAGCCTCCCCTCATGCCATGGGTGCGGAGCGGCCCGAGGAGAAGAAGATAGAAGACGCCGCGGAGAAGATGCTGGACGAGAACGCCGGAGGAAGAACCAGAAGAGCCAGAAGAACCAGAAGAAGAAGAAGATGAAGGAAGAAAGAAGAAGCATTTAAATAAAGGAATTGTCAAAAACTGTCTCTTGTCATTTTTAACATTTTTGACAGTTTTTTAGTGAAATGGTAGGGGTAAGTACCCCCTTACCATTTCACACAGGGGGGGGGGCCGGGATCTGGGGGTCCCCTTGTTAAAGGGGGCTTCCAGATTCCGATAAGCCCCCTGCCCGCAGACCCCCACAACCACCGGCCACGGTTGTGAGGATGAGGCCCTTGTCCTCATCAACATGGGGACAAGGTGTTTTGGGGGGCTACCCCAAAGCACCCTCCCAATGTTGAGGGCATGTGGCCTGGTACGGTTCAGGAGGGGGGGGGGGCGCACTCTCGTCCCCCCCTCTTTTCCTGCGGCCTGCCAGGTTGCGTGCTCGGATAAGGGTCTGGTATGGATTTTTAGGGGGACCCCACGCCGTTTTTTTTTTTTTTTTTGGCGCGGGGTTCCCCTTAAAATCCATACCAGACCTGAAGGGTCTGGTATGGAATTTAGGGGGAACCCCACGTCAATTTTTTTTTTAAATTTTGGCTGGGGTTCCCCTTAATATCCATACCAGACCTGAAGGGCCTTGTATGGAATTTAGGGGGACTCCCACATCATTTTTTTTTTTTAATTTTGGTTCGGGGTTGCCCTGTGGGGAATTCCCATGCCGTTTTTATCAATGAACTTCTATGTGTATTGTCGGCAATGCAATAGCCGCGGTAGTTTTAAATGTGTTTTTTCCTTCAAAATGTCATTTTGCTGTCAGACTGTTCTAAACACGGGAAACATGCGCCCCTTTACAGGCATACTATAGACACCCCCCAGGTATGAAATTTAAAGGGATATTACACTTTTATTGTTTGACTTTAAGCATTATTAAAATCACTGCTCCTGAAAAAACGGCCGTTTTTAAAACTTTTTTTTGCATTGATTCATGTCTCCTGGGGCAGGACCCAGGTCCCCAAACACTTTTATTGACAATAACTTGCATATTAGCCTTTAAAATTAGCACTTTTGATTATTCATGTTCGTGTCCCATAGACTTTAACGGTGTTCGCGTGTTCGAACGAATTTTTTTCCTGTTCGCATGTTCTGGTGCGAACCGAACAGGGGGGTGTTCGGCTCATCCCTAATGTGCATAAACTGTATGTAAATTAGGTAAAAAAGAGAAGGAGAAAAGGACTCCTTGCTCAGCTCAAAATATGTTCAACTCTGCGGAAAAACATTAGGAGCAGACAAAACTGGTTAATTACACATGCATTTGAGAACATCACACTTCCACAATGTCACAAATGTTTCAGTTCATAAACTTCAGCATCTGGCCAAAATGTGACAGAACCACCAAAATAATAGGTATTGTTGGAGTAAACTGGGTGATGACCAACTTGTATTGTAGCTGGTGTATAGGGATGAGCCGAACATCCCTCGGTTCGGTTTGCACCAGAACCTGCGAACGGACCGAAAATTCGCGCAAACTTTAGAACCCCATTGAAGTCTATAGGATTCAAACATTCAAAATCAAAAGTGCTAAATTTAAAGGCTAATTTGCATGGTATTGTCCTAAAAAGGGTTTGGGGACCCGGGTCCTGCCCCAGGGGACATGTATCAATGCAAAAAAAAGTTTTAAAAACGGCCGTTTTTTTGGGAGCAGTGATTTTAATGATGCTTAAAGTGAAAAAAAAAGTGAAATATTCCTTTAAATATTGTACCTGGGGGGTGTCTATAGTATGCCTGTAAAGTGGCGCATGTTTCCCATGCTTAGAACAGTCCCTTCACAAAATGACATTTTTAAAAGAATAAAAGTCATTTAAAACTGCTTGCGGCTTTAATGTGATGTTGGGTCCCGGCAATATGGATGAAAATCAGTGAGACAAATGGCATGGGTGCTCCCCCTCCCCCAGTCATTTACCAGGCCCTTTGGGTCTTGTATGGATATTAAGGGGAACCCCGCACCCAAATTAAAAAAAGGAAAGGCGTGGGGCCCTCAGGCCCTATATACTCTGAACAGCAGTATACAGGCGGTGCAAACAAGACAGGGACTGTAGGTTTGTTGTTAAGTAGAATCTGTTTGTAATTTTGAACTGGTACATTTTTAAAGTGTAGCTCCAGCCAAAAAAACTATTATTAAGCTTTTTGGAAAACATAGGGAAGGGTTATCACCCCTGTGACATTTGTTTTGCTATCTGTGTACCTCTTCAGAAGATTTCACCTCACTTTCTGTCCCAATGACAAATGTTTTTTGACAATTTGGGGTTTTTAGTGAAACAAGGATTGGTGATAAAGCATCAGTGGAGAGGAGACACGTTTTTCCCATATTAACTCTTACAGGAGAGAATTTCCCTTCCTAGGGGTAGATTTCATCCCACTTCCTGTTGTCTCCTTCCGTTTGCAAGTAGGAGTCATTTGTAAGTTGGATGTTTGAAAGTAGGGGCCTGCCCTATATACTCTGCAGAAATTGCGGCCTTAGGTGTTGGTGTTGCGACAACACTGTAAGCCCTAACAGTTACTCTTGGTTGGCGCAGGAACGGGCTCTGCTGTGAAATATTAGATCAAGAATTGTAATTACATGCCCCTGTTGAACAGGGTCAGAAAAATTGGGCCTTTGGTGGTGGTGGTGCTGGTGCCACAACACTGTAAGTCCTCACAGTTACTCTTGGTGGGCGCAGAAACGGGCCCTGCTGTGAAATATTAGATCAAGAATTGTAATTACATGCACCTGTTGAACAGGGTCAGAAAAATTGGGCCTTTGGTGGTGGTGGTGGTGGTGCTGGTGCCACAACACTGTAAGTCCTCACAGTTACTCTTGGTGGGCGCAGAAACGGGCCCTGCTGTGAAATATTAGATCAAGAATTGTAATTACATGCACCTGTTGAACAGGGGCAGAAAAATTGGGCTTTTGGTGGTGGTGGTGCTGGTGCCACAACACTGTAAGACCTCACAGTTACTCTTGGTGGGCGCAGAAACGGGCCCTGCTGTGAAATATTAGATCAAGAATTGTAATTGCATGTCCCTGTTGAACAGGGGCAGAAAAATTGGGCCTTAGGCACTGGTGCTGGTGCCACAACACTGCAACCCCTCACAGACACTCTAGTTGGAGCACAGGAACAAGCCCTGCTGCAAAGTATTGCATCAAAAATTGGAATTATACGCCCCTGTTAAACAGGGGCTGAAAAATTGGACCTTAGCCACTGGTGGCGGTGCCCAGAACCAAAAATATTCTTACAAGCTATCAGCATGATCATTGAGGAGGAAGAGGATAGTCACTCAGCATCAGCATAGGCAGTCTTGAAGGGATCTGACATTTCAAAAACAATTATTCGTTTACATCAGCATCAGGTGCACGCTGTGATAGGTTACAAAGCCTCCAGCAGCACTGAATGTGTGTTCCGAAAGAACGCTGGATGCAGGACAGACCAGTAGCTCAATTGCATACTGTGCAAGCTCTGGCCAGTGATCCATCCTCAAGACCCAGTAACCCAGAGGATTTTCGGTGGGAAAGGTGTCCAAGTCAGATCTTGCTCCTAGGTATTCCTTCACCATCTAAAACAGACGCTGGCGATGGTTGCTGGAACCGATCATACCTTGGGGCTGCGGACTTCGGTCCGGAGGCATTCGGTCCGGAGTCCTCTGGGTCACTAAGGACGACATGATCCGCAGCCACCTCCTCCCAGCCACGTACAAGTCCATGGGTTTCTTGGGACTGTAAATGATCCCCTGCAGTGTTGTGGCACCAGCACCAGTGCCTAAGGCCCAATTTTTCTGCCCCTGTTCAACAGGGACATGCTGATGCTGAGTGCCAGGCTCCACCTCCATGCTGACACAATCCTCCTCTTCCTCCTCCTCCTCTTCCTTCCTGTGTGATCGGCGGGCACGCAGGAACACTGTCTGGATAAAGGGGGCCTTGAGAGCTAAGGAAGTCCTCCTCTTCCTGCCTCTGTTCTGCCTCAAGTGCCCTGTCCATTATTCCAAGCAGCATGGGCTCCAACAGGTGGACATGGGGGACAGTGTCACTTATGCATGCACTGTCACTGCTCACCATCCTCGTGGCCTCCTCAAATGGTGACAGGACAGTGCATGCATCCATGATCATGGCCCACTGGCGTGGGGAAAAAAAACAAGCTCCCCTTACCCTGTCCTGGTGCCATAGTCGCACAGGTACTCATTGATGGCCCTCTGCTGCGTGTGCAGCCACTGCAGCATGGCCAACGTTAAGTTCCACCTGGTGGGCATGTCACAGATTAGGCGCTTCTTGGGCAGGTTAATTTCCTTTTGGAGGTCAGCCAGCTGAGCACTGGCATTATATGACCTGCAGAAATGCACACAGACTTTCCTGGCCTGCCTCAGGACATCCTGTAAACCCGGGTACCTGCCCAAGAAACGCTGCACCACCAAGTTAAGGACGTGAGCGAAACAGGGCACATGGGTCAGTTGTCCCTGTCGGAGCATGGAGAGGAGGTTGATGCCATTGTCGTAAACCACCATACCTGCCTTAAGCTGGCGTGGCATCAACCACCTCTGAACCTGCCCCTGCAGAGCTAACAGAATCTCTGCCCCAGTGTGGCTCCTGTCCCCAAAGCACACCAGCTCAAGCACCGCATGGCATGTTTTGGCCTGCGTGCTTGCGTAGCCCCTTGAACGCCTACGGAGCACCGCTGGTTCCGAAGACAAATCAGCACAGGAAGAGGCCATGGAGGAAGAAGAAGAGGAGGGGGTGGAGGAGAGAGGTGTGGCAGAATCACCACTAGTAGTATTTTGGAGGCATGGTGGCGGAACAACCTCCAACACTACTGCACCCTGTCCTGCATCCTTCCCAGCTACCAAAAGGGTCACCCAGTGCGTGGTGAAAGATAGGTAACGTCCCTGTCCATGCCTGCTGGACCATGAGTCAGCGGTATTATGCACCTTACTGCTGACCGCCCTGTTTAGCGAGGCCAAGACATTGCCTTCCACATGCCGGTAGAGAGCCGGAATCGCCATCCATGAGAAAAAGTGGCATTTGGGAACCTGCCACTGAGGAACCGCACATTCCATAAACTCACGGCAGGGGGCAGAGTCTACCAACTAAAAAGGAAGCAGTTGAAGTGCTAGCAATTTAGCCAAGCTAGCATTCATCCGCTGGGCATGTGGATGGCTGGGAGCGAACTTCTTTCGGCAGTGCAGCAGCTGGGGCAGGGAAATTTGCCTGGTACAATCTGACGTCGGTGTACCAAAAGCAGATTGCCCACAAGTACTTGGCTGTGACACACCTAATTCTACACCTTCATTCCTCTCAGTGCAGGTCTCAGAGAGGACTGAAGGTATAGTGGGGTTGGAGATCCCAGCTGATGAGGAGCAAGGAGAGGTCCTCTTGTTCTTTGGTGTGGGTCTTTTAGGTACGCTTGCCAATGAACTGCATGGCAGGTCAACATATGTCTGGTCAAGCATGTGGTGCCCAAGCGGAAGATGTTTTGGCCACGCGAGATACGCTTGAGACATATGTTGCAAATAGCAGCGTTGGGATCTGATGCACTTGTCTCAAAAAAGGCACACACCAAAGAACTTTAGACAGCAGCGCCCTGCACATGCGGAGCTCTGCGAAGTGATGCAGTCGGTGTGCTGCCCTTAAGCTGGCCCCTGGAAGGCATCCTGCCTCGTTGGTGATGTGCCTCATCCTCCTCCTTTCTCCTATCAGGCACCCATGTGGAGTCAGTGACCCCTCATCCCCTCCCTCCTCATAACTGGAGCAAAGCTGGCAGTATGCTGCATCTGGGGGAACATGACTGCCAGATTGCTGTCCTTCTTGGGCACCCCCTCTCTCTGGGCTCACATTACTGCCTTCCTCTAGCTGGGTACCATCATCGGAGCCTTCAAAACGCTTGGCATCCTCCTGGAGCATGTACCCAACACTGTGGTCAAACAGTTCAGGGGACTCCTCAGGAGGACATGGTGGGGCTAGGGAAGGAGTGAATGATGCCATTGAGCCGAGGGAAGAGGCCGCTTTGGCAGCTGCTTTACCAGACAAAGTACCCTAAGCCTGGGTGAGAGAGGATGAGGAGGATGAGGACGGCTTGGTCATCCACTCTACCAAGTCTTCCGCATGTTGCGGCTCAACACGGCTAGCTGCCGAAAAAAAGGACAATCGGCCACGTGCTGATGAGGATGCACCGTCTCCATGACCAGCACTGTTGCCTCTAGACACAGAGCCTGCTTGCCCTCTTTTATTGGCTTGTGACTGTCTGCCTCTCCTTTTTGGCCTTCCAGACATACTAATGGCCTGCAGTGAGATGTAGCTGCACAAAGATGGGATGTATATATATACTGATACTGAAGCTAGCCGAATCAACTGCCTGCCTGTAGTATTATTAGTATGAGAACACCACCAATTTTATTCAGGTAGCTTTAGGTGCACACTGTGCAGAGGACGCAGTACACTAACTGTAAATACTGTAGCTGCCTGCCTGTGGTAATAATTTAGGATCAGAAGAACAACACCAATTTTATTCAGGTAGCTTTAGGTGCACACTGTGCAGAGGACACAGTACACTAACTGTAAATACTGTAGCTGCCTGCCTGTGATATTAATAGAAGCAGAACAACAGCAATTTTCTTCAGGTAGCTTTAGGTGCACACTGTGCAGAGGACACAGTACACTAACTGTAAATACTGTAGCTGCCTGCCTGTGGTATTAATAGGATCAGAAGAACACCACCAATTGTATTCAGGTAGCTTTAGGTGCACACTGTGCAGAGGACACAGTACACTAACTGTAAATACTGTAGCTGCCTGCCTGTGGTATTAATATAGGATGAGAAGAACACCACCAATTTTATTCAGGTAGCTTGAGGTGCACACTGTGCAGAGGACGCAGTACACTAACTGTAAATACTGTAGCTGCCTGCCTGTGGTATTAATATAGGATCAGAAGAACACCACCAATTTAATTCAGGTAGCTTTAGGTGCACACTGTGCAGAGGACACAGTACACTAACTGTAAATACTGTAGCTGCCTGCATGTTGTTTTAATAGGAGCAGAACAACAGCAATTGTCTCCAGGTAGCTTTAGGTGCACACTGTGCAGAGGACACACTGCATTAACTGTAAATACTGTATCTGCCTGCCTGTGGTATTAATATAGGATGAGAAGAACACCACCAATTTTTTTTAGGTAGCTTGAGGTGCACACTGTGCAGAGGACACAGTACACTAACTGTAAATGCTGTAGCTGCCTGCCTGTGGTATTAATATAGGATGAGAAGAACACCACCAATTTTATTCAGGTAGCTTTAGGTGCACACTGTGCAGAGGACACAGTACACCAACTGTAAATACTGTAGCTGCCTGCCTGTGGTATTAATATAGGATGAGAAGAACACCACCAATTTTATTCAGGTAGCTTGAGGTGCACACTGTGCAGAGGACGCAGTACACTAACTGTAAATCCTGTAGCTGCCTGCCTGTGGTATTAATATAGGATCAGAAGAACACCACCAATTTCATTCAGGTAGCTTTAGGTGCACACTGTGCAGAGGACACAGTACACTAACTGTAAATACTGTAGCCACCTGCATGTTGTTTTAATAGGAGCAGAACAACAGCAATTGTCTCCAGGTAGCTTTAGGTGCACACTGTGCAGAGGACACACTGCACTAACTGTAAATACTGTAGCTGGCTGCCTGTGGTATTAATAGGAGCAGAACAACTGCAATTGTCTCCAGGTAGCTTTAGGTGCACACTGTGCAGAGGACACAATACACCAACTGTAAATACTGTAGCTGCCTGCCTGAGGTATTAATAGGAGCAGAATAACAGCAATTTTCTTCAGGTAGCTTTAGGTGCACACTGTACAGAGGGCGCAGTACACTAATGTAAATACTGTAGCTGCCTGCCTGTGGTATTAATATAGGATCAGAAAAACACCACCAATTTAATTCAGGTAGCTTTAGGTGCACACTGTGCAGAGGACACAGTACACTAACTGTAAATACTGTAGCTGCCTGCCTGTGGTATTAATAGGATCAGAAGAACACCACCAATTGCATTCAGGTAGCTTTAGGTGCACACTGTGCAGAGGACACAGTACACTAACTGTAAATACTGTAGCTGCCTGCCTGTGGTATTAATATAGGATGAGAAGAACACCACCAATTTTATTCAGGTAGCTTGAGGTGCACACTGTGCAGAGGACGCAGTACACTAACTGTAAATACTGTAGCTGCCTGCCTGTGGTATTAATATAGGATCAGAAGAACACCACCAATTTAATTCAGGTAGCTTTAGGTGCACACTGTGCAGAGGACACAGTACACTAACTGAAATACTGTAGCTGCCTGCATGTTGTTTTAATAGGAGCAGAACAACAGCAATTGCCTCCAGGTAGCTTTAGGTGCACACTGTGCAGAGGACACACTGCATTAACTGTAAATACTGTAGCTGCCTGCCTGTGGTATTAATATAGGATGAGAAGAACACCACCAATTTTTTTCAGGTAGCTTGAGGTGCACACTGTGCAGAGGACACAGTACACTAACTGTAAATACTGTAGCTGCCTGCCTGTGGTATTAATATAGGATCAGAAGAACACCACCAATTTTATTCAGGTAGCTTTAGGTGCACACTGTGCAGAGGACACAGTACACCAACTGTAAATACTGTAGCTGCCTGTCTGTGGTATTAATATATGATGAGAAGAACACCACCAATTTTATTCAGGTAGCTTGAGGTGCACACTGTGCAGAGGACGCAGTACACTAACTGTAAATCCTGTAGCTGCCTGCCTGTGGTATTAATATAGGATCAGAAGAACACCACCAATTTAATTCAGGTAGCTTTAGGTGCACACTGTGCAGAGGACACAGTACACTAACTGTAAATACTGTAGCTGCCTGCATGTTGTTTTAATAGGAGCAGAACAACAGCAATTGTCTCCAGGTAGCTTTAGGTGCACACTGTGCAGAGGACACACTGCACTAACTGTAAATACTGTAGCTGGCTGCCTGTGGTATTAAAAGGAGCAGAACAACTGCAATTGTCTCCAGGTAGCTTTAGGTGCACACTGTGCAGAGGACACAATACACCAACTGTAAATATTGTAGCTGCCTGCGTGAGGTATTAATAGGAGCAGAACAACAGCAATTTTCTTCAGGTAGCTTTAGGTGCACACTGTACAGAGGGCACAGTACACTAACTGTAAATACTGTAGCTGCCTGCCTGTGGTATTAATATAGGATCAGAAAAACACCACCAATTTAATTCAGGTAGCTTTAGGTGCACACTGTGCAGAGGACACAGTACACTAACTGTAAATACTGTAGCTGCCTGCCTGTGGTATTAATAGGAGCAGAACAACAGCAATTTTCTTCAGGTAGCTTTAGGTATGTGGTATTAATATGGGATCAGAAGAACACCACCAATTTAATTCAGGTAGCTTTAGGTGCACACTGTGCAGAGGGCGCACTACACTAACTTGTAAATACTGCAGCAGCCTGCAGTACTGTACTAATAGGATCAGAAGAACACCACCAATTTTCTTCAGGTAGCTTTAGGTGCACACTGTGCAGAGGACGCACTACACTAACTTGTAAATACTGCAACTGCCTGCGGTACTGTACTAATAGGATCAGAAGAACACCACCAATTTTCTTCAGGTAGCTTTAGGTGCACACTGTGCAGAGGACGCACTACACTAACTTGTAAATACTACAGCTGCCTGCGGTACTAATAGAATCAGAAGAACACCACCGATTTTCTTCAGGTAGCTTTAGGTGCACACTGTGCAGAGGACGCACTACACTAACTTGTAAATACTGCAGCTGCCTGTGGTACTGTACTAATAGGATCAAAACAACACCACTAATTTTCTTCAGGTAGCTTTAGGTGCACACTGTGCAGAGGACGCACTACACTAACTTGTAAATACTACAGCTGCCTGCGGTACTAATAGAATCAGAAGAACACCACCAATTTTCTTCAGGTAGCTTTAGGTGCACACTGTGCAGAGGACGCACTACACTAACTTGTAAATACTACAGCTGCCTGCGGTACTAATAGGATCAGAAGAACACCACCAATTTTCTTCAGGTAGCTTTAGGTGCACACTGTGCAGAGGACGCACTACACTAATTTGTAAATACTGCAGCTGCCTGTGGTACTGTACTAATAGGATCAAAACAACACCACTAATTTTCTTCAGGTAGCTTTAGGTGCACACTGTGCAGAGGACGCACTACACTAACTTGTAAATACTGCAGCTGCCGGCGATACTAATAGGATCAGAAGAACACCACCAATTTTCTTCAGGTAGGTTTAGGTGCACACTGTGCAGAGGACGCACTACACTAACTTGTAAATACTGCAGTTGCCTGCGGTACTGTACTAATAGGATCAGAAGAACACCACTAATTTTCTTCAGGTAGCTTTAGGTGCACACGGTGCAGAGGACGCACTACACTAACTGTAAATACTGTAGCTAATAGGACTAATAGGATCAGAAGAACACCTGCAATTTTCTTCAGGTAGCTGTAAATACTGTAAAAACACCTGCCTGCCTGTCAGTAGGAAGAGAATAACAGGAACGGATCTAGCTAAAACTGAATACAGTGTGTGTGTATATATATATATATATATATATATATATATATATATATATATATATATATATATATATATATACAGTGGCTTGCGAAAGTATTCGGCCCCCTTGAACTTTTCAACCTTTTGCCACATTTCAGGCTTCAAACATAAAGATATAAAATTTTTATTTTTTGTGAAGAATCACCAACAAGTGGGACACAATTGTGAAGTGGAACGAAATCTTTTGGATTTTTGAAACTTTTTTAACTAATAAAAAAATGAAAAGTGGGGCGTGCAAAATTATTCGGCCCCCTTGCGTTAATACTTTGTAGAGCGACCTTTTGCTGCGATTACAGCTGCAAGTCGCTTGTGGTATGTCACTATCAGTTTTGCACATCGAGAGGCTGAAATTTTTGCCCATTCTTCCTTGCAAAACAGCTCAAGCTCAGTGAGGTTGGATAGAGAGCGTTTGTGAACAGCAGTTTTCAGCTCTTTCCACAGATTCTCGATTGGATTCAGGTCTGGACTTTGACTTGGCCATTCTAACACCTGGATACGTTTATTTGCGAACCATTCCTTTGTAGATTTTGCTGTATGTTTGGGATCATTGTCTTGTTGGAAGATAAATCTCCGTCCCAGTTTCAGGTCTTTTGCAGACTCCAACAGGTTTTCATCCAGAATGGTCCTGTATTTGGCTGCATCCATCTTCCCCTCAATTTTAACCATCTTCCCTGTCCCTGCTGAAGAAAAGCAGGCCCAAACCATGATGCTGCCACCACCATGTTTGACAGTGGGGATGGTGTGTTGAGTGTGATGAGCTGTGTTGCTTTTACGCCAAACATATCGTTTTGCATTGTGGCCAAAAAGTTTGATTTTGGTTTCATCGGACCAGAGCACCTTCTTCCACATGTTTGGTGTGTCTCCCAGGTGGCTTGTGGCAAACTTTAGACGAGACTTTTTATGGATCTCTTTGAGAAATGGCTTTCTTCTTGCCACTCTTCCATAAAGGCCAGATTTGTGCAGTGTACGACTGATTGTTGTCCTATGGACAGACTCTCCCACCTCAGCTGTAGTTCTCTGCAGTTCATCCAGAGTGATCATGGGCCTCTTGGCTGCATCTCTGATCAGTCTTCTCCTTGTCTGAGCTGAAAGTTTAGAGGGACAGCCAGGTCTTGGTAGATTTGCAGTGGTCTGATACTCCTTCCATTTCAAAATGATCGCTTGCACAGTACTCCTTGGGATGTTTAAAGCTTGGGAAATCTTTTTGTATCCAAATCCGGCTTTAAACTTCTCCACAACAGTATTACGGACCTGCCTGGTGTGTTCCTTGGTCTTCATGATGCTCTCTGCGCTTTCAACAGAACCCTGAGACTATCACAGAGCAGGTGCATTTATACAGAGACTTGATTACACACAGGTGGATTCTATTTATCACCATCAGTCATTTAGGACAACATTGGATCATTCAGAGATTCTCGCTGAACTTCTGGAGTGAGTTTGCTGCACTGAAAGTAAAGGGGCCGAATAATTTTGCACGCACCACTTTTCAGTTTTTTAATTGCTAAAAAAGTTTAAAATATCCAATAGATTTCGTTCTACTTCACAATTGTGTCCCATTTGTTGGTGATTCTTCACAAAAAATTTAAATTTTATATCTTTATGTTTGAAGCCTGAAATGTGGCAAAAGGTTGAAAAGTTCAAGGGGGCCAAATACTTTCGCAAGCCACTGTATATATATATATATATATATATATATATATATATATATATATATATATATATATACATATATATATATATATATATATATATATATATATATATATATATATATATATATATATACATATATATATACATATATATATATATATATATATATATATATATATATATACATATATATATATATATATATATATATATATATATATATATATATATATATATATATATATACATATATATATATACAACACCTATGATGTATATATACACAAGACACTGTAAGTGCACCTAACTGACTCGCCTGCCTAACACTGTCTCACTGTCTATCTATCTCTCTGTCAATGCCAGAACACACTACACAGGGCCGCCGTGCAGGCGGCCTTATATAGTGTGGGGCGTGTACTAAACCCCCTGAGCCATAATTGCAAGCTTATGATATTACGTATACATAACAAGAATATGAAAAAGAAAAGAATAAGTCTCTATCCATTCACAATGTGCAAAAATACAGTCTCTGGTGATCTTCAGATGTCACTTCAAATACGGAAAATTATTCATAATCCAATGGTTGCATGCAACTTCCTAATCACCACGTGGATAACTCATGCAGAGAATTGAGTGTGATGGACCCTCCACACGGAAGAAATGAAGGCTTACCAGAGGGGTTGGACTCATAGGAACATATGTTCGATGAGTCAATCAAGCTTGTATCACCAACAGGTGATAAAAAGGAAAGGACCTCTCAACTGGATGGCAGCAGAACTCCAAACTTGTCCAGAACCGTGAGGGAACCCTCTTTATAATGGATGGCAACCCGTCCAATGGACCGTCTCAGGGGAAAAGCCCATATGAAATAAAAAGGGGCCACATAGCATACTACCGTTTGTAAAACAAATTTATTTAAAACAAGTAAACAACTTACATTTCTGTAGTAAAAAAAGCGCTTCAAGTAAAATTATGGCAGGCAGTGGAGTCTCTCGACGCGTTTTGTCTTACAAGACTTCATCTGGGGTACTCACCCACTGCTGCCATACCCCTTAACATAGATACCATGGCCCCCTTGATGAGAATCCAGCTCATATCCACAATTAACCTGCACTTCTGGGTTCGGCCAAAATGGTGGACCCGCGTGCGTTCCAAGCCTCCTTATGGTGTATCCATGTGCGTTCCAACGTCCTACTAAATTTCATGCAAGTATTCTAATGAATGTAATCATAAGAGTGAACCACTTCCACAAGATAAAAGGAATCTAACAGTAAAAATAAACTGATGAAGTTTCAATATGTTTAAAATCACTCGTAGTATAGAGCTTGTGTACGAGGATGGGAAGAGCATGTGACCCGACATACGTCACCTCGTCTCTGAGACGGGCGCGCGTTGCTTCCCATCTCCTGGAGCGCTAAACATAAACAAAGACTCAGGCGTGCGTCCCAAGCCTCGGTATGGCGATCAACAATGCGCACGGAGCCTTATAATGTGTGCCACAACTTCCTGCTCTGGGATGGCGGGTCAGCAAGGCCAGATCTTGGGTTGCCACCCCTCTATCCCACAGCATCAGTGTTGTGAATGAAGCCGGCGGTAGAGGAAGCAAGTGGCTGAGAAGCAGAGCCCCATAAGCCGTTGCTTACTGTATAGCATCGGCTTCGGTCACAGGTGGAGTGATACCAAATGCACTCTGCCTGGGCCAACAACATCTGGCAATACTGGAATGGAAGACTGTTCTTAAAGCTAAGTTTAGGACTAAAATCACAGTGTATATATGGGTATATCTGTTCTGCAGTGGTTACTGGACTGCTTTCAAACTGATCCACAGGTGCACCTGCAGGTTACCTGCACTGAGCCACTGACTTCTGTTATTACCTGCGTGTTTGATGCACTTTCACAAAGTACACCACACCTTTAGGCTCGGTTCACACTGGGACGACTTGGGATCCGACTTGTAAGCCCTCAAGTCGCCCCAAGTCGCCCCAGAAAGAGATTCACATTACAGTGAATGGGAGCGTCTTAATAGACACTACTGAAGTCGCTCCGACTTCAGAGCGTACTCCCTGTACTACTTGGATCCGACTTGGTAGGCGACCTGTACCATAGAAATCAATGGAAGTCGCCTCCAAGTCGGATCTCTCTCTATAGTCAAGCGACTTTGCAGGGAAAAAATTTTGTTTGCCCAGGCAAACCCCTCCCTCCCAGAGAGCTGATTATCCTGTGATTGGCCACAGCCAAAGTCGCCTGTCCTGGAGGCGACTTGAAGTCACGTTGTAATTTGCTTAAAGTCGCGCTGAAGTCGCGTTGAAGCCGCGTTGAAGTCGCCATACAAAGTCGCGCTGAAATCGTGTTGCCCCTGTGTGAACTGAGCCTAAGGATCTAATAAAAGCCTAGGGCAAACTGCAGCAAACACACAGGAAAGCCACAGGTGCAATGCACCTGTGGTGGGGGTAAACTGCAGTGCATCAGTGGGAAAGCAGCCTTAGGATCAGTCCAACCCAATCAGATCCTCCATTCGCCTCTATGGAGTGGCATATGTAAAGGGACTTGTGTCAGTTTACACCCACCTACCTTAAATTTGATCCACTAAAAATAAAACAGAAGGGAATCCTTCAACTTCCATCGGGGCGGAATGGATCAGAGGGCCCATAGAGTAAAGCAGGCTGTGTCCATGTCACCCGCGCTTTTCGCTCATTGTGGCCTGCACCATGTTAACAAGTTGCTTAAGTGGTCCTCGCTCTTCAAAAGGTTGGCCACCCCTGGTCTAACCTGAGCTAACAAACTCTGCTTGTTCTATCCAGCCTGGGTGTTAACATTTCAAAGCTAAGACCCCTTTCACACTGTGGCCACAGCTGCATTGTTGAAAAAGTGCCGCTCATTTTCACGGCGCTTTCCCACTGTCTAAGCGCCTCTTTGGCACCGATTTGCACCCGCTAGCGAGGCACTTTTAACACAGAAAATTTTATTTAAAACGCCCAGATCGCTTTGCTTTCAAAGCGCTTTTAAGGACCAAAATTCCAGTGTGCAGGGGCACAGTATACAGTGCTTCCAACCCGTCCCATAGATGCTGCTTGCAGGACTTTTTTGCCCCTCCCACAAGCGAACTACCCCTGTGTGAAAAGGCACACTGGAATGAATGGGAGGTGGTTTTCATGCACTTAGCAGAGGCTATTTCCAGCGCTAAAACACCTGAAAAACGCCCCAGTGTGAAAAGGGTCTAAGGCAGCTAGCTACATCAACCCTCCCCCCAAAAAAATTAAATAGATAAAAAGCACTTACACGTTGCCACACAAGTGTCCTGTGCTCTCTCTTGAGCTTCCCCCTCAGCCTCCGAACTTGAATCTAAACAAAAAGAAAAAACAAATGTAGCGCTGGTAGATTTTTCAATCTACCGCTGATAGGTAAATCTTGTGGGTTACTTATTAGGTGAAGTTAGATTTGCCTCTGTTCCAGCTTGGCTGAGTTGCGTGTAGGTCCACATTGTGCCGGTGGGTGTCGTTGTCACCATGGGCTGGTGTTGGAAAGGCAACGTGTTGAAGCGTATGAGTGCTCCTCTGTCCCGGGGACAACTCGGTGGAGATGGTCCTCCGAGTTGCATTCTGGGAGAGGGTATTTATGGGACAGACGCCATGTTTAGGGGTTTTTTTTCAGCCACCTGCTGGCCCTCCTGGCCGACAGGTATGCGTTAAGAGTACCACCTCGTGGTCCTCTATTCCGGAGGCCCGCATCGCTGCGGCGTGTGGGTGGGTCCAGAAGCCTGTCTGGGGCCTACCACAGCGGCAGAGGAATGGTCCTGAGCTGTCTATCCTGAGTGAAGAAGCTGGACAACCGAGGAGATCCCAAGGGAGGACCCGTCATGGAAGAATTATGCAGAGTGCTGGTCTGGAGAGGGGCCTGGTGACTCGGTTGGAGGACGTATCCTGAAGTAATCTTACTGCATAGTACTGCCGGGATGGCTTAAAGGTTCAGGTACTGTGTCTGACATTCATCGCAAACCAATACATCCTGTGGCAGAGGATCGTATGGGTTTCATTCCAAACAAGTCTGTGGCAGAGACTTTTGTTCGTGCTGCGTACTGGCTGCTAGGCAAGTGAGAGAGGCCTATCCAGGCGGGCAAAGATTGAATTCCACAAGGGGAGTGCATTCAACTACAAGTGCTCAACTCCAGAGAATGTTCTAAAGAATACTAAGGAAAGGTATTTGAGCTTCCCTGCAACTTTCCTTCTGCCTCTTTCCTGCTACTTCCTTTATTACTGGTTCATTAAAGCATTGGAAAATATACTCAAGTGTTTGGTGTCTACATCGTCCAGAGGTAAACTCAACGGGACCCTAGACGCGGTGCCGGTGAAACAGAGGTATCGAGAGTGAAGGTAACAGCCCGCTTTAAACCAGCAGCTCCACTGAGAGTTAGTGCTACACAAAGAATTAAGCATGACAGAGCACATTGCTAACCTTCCAGAAAAAAAAAACAATGCCACATTTGTCTGCTGTTACTTATATTATTGAACTCATCAGACAAGAACATCCCCTTCTCTTGTCCACCACTGACACTCCTGGCTCCTTGTCCACACTTGTTCACACTTGTGAATTCCAGCGCTGGTTCACACCTCGCTTCTCTCCTGCAGGCAGGTCAGACTGCCCTCTACAACCAGAACGGTTCACAGATTGCAGTGCAAACTGTGTATTCGTACCTAAATCTTATTGCATGAGTGAGAACACCCATGCGATCTGCTTCCAGTGCGTTTAAAAAATAGTCCCGGCATCTTTTTCTCTGCAAAGCAAATGCAAGTTTAGCCATACAACTGTATGGCTGAACTTGCATTGCTCAGACATTGCATGTGATTGGCACCTGTGGTGTTGGTACCAATCACATGCAATGTCTGAGATTGCACTAGTCTGAACCTCAGCTAAAGCACTAAAAGCCAGAATGACCAAATTCCTTAAGCCTGGCAACCAACTTAAACATCTACCACTAAATAACTTACACACATACTGTTGTCCAACAATGTGTAAAAAGGTACTTACATAGAACTAAACGTGGCCTAGTTTGCAGGCTCTCAGCCTCATCATCCTCCTCCTCCTTCTGTAGTGGCTGGCCTATTGCAGGAGTTTCATCTACATAAATAAAGAGCAACAAACAAACACATTTCAGACAACTAACAACATATTTTAGCCACTAAAACAACAAGACACAAAGGGGTTTATTTACTAAAGCCGGAGATTGCAAAATCAGGCTCACTTCTGCATAGAAACCAGTCAGCTTCCAGGTTTTATTGCTAAAGCTTATTTGTACAAGCTGAGGTGAGAAGCTGAATGATATCTATGCAGACGTGAGCCTGATTTTTTACTCTGCAGCTTTAGTAAATAAACACAAAAGTTAACATTCCAATTTACAACTTTTGTGTGGAGAGGCCAACTCTGGCTGCAGCTCTGCCTCTCCATCTCTTCACCAGAACCATCATCTATATAAACATACCCAAAAACACATTTTAAACCAGTTGCAAGTTTCTACTTTACTCTCCCCTCAAAAATACAGATGTTTGACATACTAGGTCTGCATAGTTGCCAACATTGTAAAAAAAAAAAAAGTGGGACACTTTTGTGGCTGTAGGCGGAGCCGTACAATAATTAGGGGGCGGGGCATTCATTTGTAGGCGTGTCTTACGGAAATATACAAAGCGCGCCGCAGCGAAAAATGGGCATGGTTTACACGTCATGGTGGGCGTGGCTTAAATGGGCGTGGCTCAAGAGGATGTGGTTAGAGTCTGAGATGAATGAGGGATGGAGAGGGGGAGAGGGAAAGGGGGAGAGGGAAATGACGGGACAGCAGCCCCAGATCCTACACAATAAAAATATGTGTATTCTAGAAAGTTTAACAATCAGCAGATAAAGATACTCCAAACACCTGGTGTTAGCACTTCAATCATCCCGGCACCATGGTTGTTATGGTGTCAGGATGATTGAAGTGCATTATTTCTATTATTACATGCGCCCCCCCTCCCCTACCTCAGAGGTGTCCGCCGGTATCACTCTTGTCTAATACCGCATGGCAAAACCCCCGCCCCTTTCCAAAACAAACTGGCAGCGGGGCGGGGGTAGGCGGGGTGAGGCGGGGCAGAGCGGGGCGGAGCAGGGCGGAGGGTGGGCGGCGACGGAGGAGCTCCGTCTAGCCCCCCCCAACCGTCTTCCTGAGCTTCTTCAAGATGGCGGCTGGCGGAGACAATGTCTCAGCCGGCTGCAGACCTCTAGTGGCGGCGGCGGCGGTGGGCGGCTGCGGTGGGCGGCGGCGAAAATCAAAAACCGGATTTTTTGGGACATTTCCCAGGACAACAAAAATTCGGGAATGGAGTGTAAGTCCCGGGAATGTCCCGGGAAATCCGGGACAGTTGGCAACTATGGGTCTGTGAAATGCTTGAGCCTCCAAAAACACCTTAACTACACTTTTTGGAACACCTATTGGCTCTTTTGGCCCCTGCGGGCATTTCTACATGCTTGTTCACAAGGTAAAAAAAAAAAGTTGACCAGACCCTGGACTTGCAGCTAGGGAACAAACCATGCTCATTCCTCACTGGCTGTGTTTTAGGCCACGAGGAGTGTAAAAGCAAAGAGAGCCATTCCTCTGAAACATTGCTTGGTCATGCTAACCCTGTGGGGTTATATACTAAAGGCAAATCCACTTTGCACTACAAATGCACTTGGAAGTGCAGTCGCTGTAGATCTGAGGGGGACATGCAAGGAAAAGAAAAAAAACAGCCTTTTAGCTTGCACATGATTGGATGATAAAATCAGCAGAGCTTCCCCTCATTTCAGATCTTCCCCTCAGATTTCCAGCGATTGCACTTCCAAGTGCACTTGCAGTGCACTTGTAGTGCAAAGTAGATTTTCGTAAATAACCCCTACAATCTCGCTCTTGTTCTCTATACATACATACACATATGTACTGTACTGTATATATGTGTGTATATATATACAGGCGGTCCCCTAGTTACAAACATCCAACTTACAAACGACTCCTACTTACAAACAGAGGGAGACAACAGGAAGTGAGAGGAAATCTACCCCTAGGAAGGGAAATTCACACCTGTAAGAGTTTTTATGGGAAAAAGGTGTCTCCTCCACTGATGCCTCATCACCAAGGCTTGTTTCCACAACAACCCAAAATTTTCAAAATCCAATTGTCACAGGGACAGAAAGTGAGGTGAAATCTTCTGAACAGGGGCACAGACAGCAAAACAAACATTACAGGGGTGTTAACCTTCCCTATGCTATCCAAAAAGCTTAACAATAGTTTTTTTGGCTGGAGCTACACTTAAAAAATGTACCTGTTCCGACTTACAAACAGATTCAACTTAAGAACAAACCTACAGACCCTATCTTGTTTGTAACCCGGGGACCGCCTGTGTATATATATATATATATATATATATATATATATATATTGTAGCAGAGCGTCCCAGAGAGAGCCAGGAAAAGTCCTGTTCGGGGTTTATACATCTCCCAGGCTCCTCTCATACAGGTTCAGGGATCTGTGATCCATGGTCCGGTTCAGGTCTTGGTCCTCTCCCCCAGGCTAATTTAAGCTCACCTGAGCAGACAGCCTTTGCTCTTGGCCTGGGATACTCAGACAAGCTTCTGTGTAGGAGAGCCAAAAGGTATGTGGAAGCTGACAAGCTGTAGGCTTGCTCAGCCTGATAGTTAGGATTTGTAAATATTGTTTAGTTAGTGCCGAGACACGGCTAGGTTTTGTTTTGGCTATTTTTGGTTCCTATTTGTTTTCTTTGGAACACTGTACAGCACCTGTATATAGACTTGTATATATCACAAATAAACACCGCACTGTTTGTCACTATTTCACTGGATTTGGTATCTGTGCCTGAAAGACTGCTCATCCCAGGGAGCTTTGTACCTGCTACCTGTCCCCCAGGTTACATATGGTGGAGACTGCGACCAGCTGTAGTAAGTTACTACTTAAAAGGCCAGTACCTAGAGTGACTAAACATGGAGGAAATCCTAAAACAATTGGTGATATCCAACGCTGCACAGCAACAATCCAATGCTGCACAGCAACGAGCAAATGCTACACAGCAACAAACAAATGAGTTATCGCAGAGGCTGTTTGAACAGCTAGCCACTGATGCAAAAGAGGATAGGAAAACTCTGGCTGCGGTTGTGGAGACGCTAGCACAGTGGTCACCTGCTAAAGTTAATGTTGTTGGAGACAAGCCCTCAGCCATCCATGTGGGTCGCTTTCTTTCTAAGATGACTGCAGATGATGATCCAGAGGCATTTCTCTTAACGTTTGAACGTACCGCTGAGAGGGAAGGTTGGCCCAAAACCCAGTGGGCAGGACTGGTCGCCCCCTTGCTGTCTGGAGAATCGCAGAAGGCCTACTATGATTTGGAGTCAGCAGAAGCAGGAGACTATGAAAAGGTCAAGCAGGAAATCCTGGCGCGACTTGGTGTCACCTTGGCAGTTCGAGCACAGCGGGTCCACAACTGGTTCTTCCAAGACGAGAGGCCCCCAAGATCGCAGATGTTCGACCTAATTCACTTGGTGAGGAAATGGCTACAGCCGGAGTCCCTGTCTGGGCCACAAATAGTGGAGCGTGTGGTCATGGACCAGTTCCTGAGGTCACTACCAGTTCCCCTGCAGAAGTGGGTGAGTCAAGGAGACCCCAACTCGGCGGACAACCTCGTGGAACTTGTTGAAAGGTACTTTGCTGCAGAGAACCTTGTCACCACCCCTACAGCCGTACGGACTTTCCGCCCAAAGCCACGGTCCCCCCAGGCAACCGGTAAGACTGTTCCAGGGGAAGTGGGTGGTAAGCATGGCAAGGAAATAGGGGGGAGGATTTTTGGTGCCAGGACTGAAGTTTGGCGTCCCAAACAAGGGAAGCTACTGCCTGTCAGCAAACCAAACTGGGGAAACATCAGGTGTTTTCGTTGCCAAGAACTGGGACATGTTGCAGCAAACTGTCCATTGACAGATGAACCAATGCAGTGTGATCTATCTATTAGAAGGCAATCTATGTTTGCTGCTGTTTCATGCGCTGCATCACCAAGTATGGGAAAACACATGTGCCAAATGACTGTTAATAATAAGCCTATTACGGCCTTGCTGGACTCTGGAAGTCTAGTGACTTTGGTTACAGCTGAGATGGTTGAAACTGTGAATTTGCATGCTAAAAAAATTGCTGTGATCTGTGTACATGGGGATACCCGCGAGTATCCTATAGCCACTGTTCAGTTTAAAACTGGCTTAGGTACGGTGACCCATCCGGTCGGACTTGTGCCCCACTTGGTGCACGAGGCCATCGTTGGTAGGGACTTCCCTACGTTTTGGGAACTGT
Source organism: Lithobates septentrionalis (assembly GCA_037952835.1). Classification (NCBI taxonomy): domain Eukaryota; kingdom Metazoa; phylum Chordata; class Amphibia; order Anura; family Ranidae; genus Lithobates; species Lithobates septentrionalis. Next base: position 6,593,772 of record JBBDGP010001034.1, on the reverse strand, counting down.
GGGATCGTCCCGACCCGGTCGCAGTAGCTGACTCAGTGACAGAGCCAGAACTCCTGGCCGCTGCTGACAATATGGGTTCAGGGGACTCTTCTCAGGGCTCCCCAGGTTTTCCTTTCTCAGTTATGGCAGGAGAGCTGGAGGAGCCTGAGGAGGTCCCCACAACCAGTGGAGCTGGACAGCCATCTGCTGAATCTGAGCCTACGTTGGAGTTTGCTGACCTTAATGTACACAAGGAAAATTTTGGTACCGAGCAGAGAATAGACCCAACCCTTGCCAGGGCCTGGGAAAATGTAATGGTGATTAATGATGTACCTGTCGAATCAGGGGACAGGCTCTGTTTTCCTTAATTTAGCAGCAATGAGGATTTACTGTATCGTGTATGTAAAAAAAATGATGAAGTGGTTGAACAGTTGGTGGTTCCTAAGCCATACAGACGGGTGGTGTTGGAACGTGCCCATGGGCACTTGCTAGGAGGTCATTTAGGGGTTGAGAAAACTACTGAAAGGGTGTTGCGCAGGTTTTATTGGCCCGGGATACAGAAGGATATTGCGAATTATTGTCAATCCTGTCCTGTGTGTCAGATGTCAGCCCCACTACAACACTTCCGAAGTCCTTTAGTGCCCTTGCCCATTATTGAAGTGCCCTTCGAGAGGATTGCCATGGACCTTGTGGGTCCACTCCCCAAGTCTGCCCGAGGTCACCAGCATATCCTTGTAATCATGGATTATGCTACTTGTTACCCTGAGGCCATTCCCTTACGCACTGCGTCTGCTAAAAACATTGCCAAAGAGCTGTTTATGGTGTTCAGTCGAGTTGGAATCCCTAAAGAAGTCCTTACAGACCAGGGCACCCCATTTATGTCACGAATAACTAGAGAGCTGTGCAAGTTATTTAAGGTGTCGCAATTGCGAACCTCGGTGTACCATCCTCAAACGGATGGCTTGGTGGAACGCTTCAATAAGACATTAAAGAGCATGTTAAAAAAGGTTGTTGACAAGGATGGGAAAAACTGGGACTTCCTGATACCATACTTGATGTTTGCCATCAGGGAGGTTCCCCAGTCCTCCACGGGGTACTCTCCCTTTGAGTTGCTTTATGGGAGACACCCTCGGGGACTCTTAGACATAGCCAAAGAAACTTGGGAGGGGGAGCAGACACCCCATAAAAGTGTCATTGAGCATATCGCCCAAATGCAGGACAGGATTGCAGCAATCATGCCGATGGTAAAAGAACACTTACTGCAGGCCCAAGCAGCTCAACAGAGGATATACAACAGGGGGGCCCAACTCCGTGTTTTCTCACCTGGTGACAGGGTCCTGGTGTTAGTTCCCACTGTTGAGAGCAAGTTCCTGGCTAAGTGGCAGGGTCCCTTTGAAGTAATTGAAAGAGTTGGGGAGGTCAATTACAAGGTATATCAACCAGGGAAAAGGAAGCCCGAACAGATTTACCATATAAACCTGTTAAAGCCCTGGAAGGATAGACTGGCGTTAACTGCGAGGTCCCTCCCGGTAACGCCTAAGGGTACTGAGTTCCTTCTGATCCCAGAGGTCACGATTCCAGACACCCTGTCATATTCCCAAAAGCAGGAAACTAGAGAATTCCTGATAAGAAATAGAGAGAGATTTTCAGAGTTACCTGGCACGACTTCAGCAGTTCAACATGATATTGTTACTGAACCTGGGGTCCGTGTCAAGCTCAAACCATACCGAATTCCTGAAGCGAGGAGAAAGGACATCAGCGAGGAAGTTAAAAGAATGTTGGAGCTAGATGTCATTGAGGAATCCAATAGTGACTGGTCTAGCCCCATCGTGTTAGTCCCAAAACCGGATGGCACTTGGAGGTTCTGTAATGACTTCAGGAAGCTTAATGCAGTGACAAAGTTTGACACGTACCCAATGCCCAGAGTGGACGAACTTATAGACCGACTTGGCAAGGCTCGCTATCTGACCACTTTGGACTTAACAAAAGGTTATTGGCAAATACCCCTGACTGGTAGCGCCAAAGAGAAGACCGCATTTGTGACCCCAGAGGGTTCCTTTCAATACAAAAAAATGCCTTTTGGGTTACAAAATGCCCCCGCGACATTTCAGAGGGCCATGGACAGGACTCTAAGACCCCACCGACAATATGCAGCAGCATATCTAGATGACATAGTGGTACATAGCACTGACTGGGAGTCTCACTTGCCCCGTGTCCAGGCTGTCCTTGATTCCCTCTTCAAAGAAGGTTTTACAGCAAATCCAAAAAAATGTGCCATTGGTCTAGAGGAAGCCAAGTATTTGGGCTACACTATTGGGCGTGGGGTCATAAAACCTCAAGTGAATAAAATAGAAGCCATCCAGGATTGGCCACGTCCTGCAAACAAGAAGCAGGTCAGGGCCTTTCTTGGCATTGCGGGGTATTATAGAAGATTTATCCCAAATTTTGCAACTATAGCTGCCCCACTGACAGACCTTACGAAAGGGAAAGACTCTGTAATGGTGAAATGGTCCGCAGTAGCAGAGGAATCTTTTCAAGTCCTGAAGAAGGCTCTTTGTGCACAGCCAGTACTGTACTCCCCCGATTTCTCCAAAGATTTTTTGGTTCAGACGGATGCGTCTGATGTTGGTATCGGGGCAGTACTATCACAGGTACACAATGGGGAAGAACACCCTGTGGTGTACCTAAGCAGAAAGCTCAATGACCATGAGCAAAGGTATGCAGTCATTGAAAAGGAGTGTTTAGCCATAAAGTGGGCCGTGGACGCACTCAGGTACTATTTGTTAGGGCGCCAGTTTGACTTAATAACTGACCATGCTCCTCTGAAATGGATGGCCCAAAAGAAGGAGACTAATAGACGGGTGAACCGGTGGTTTTTGGCTCTACAGGATTACTCCTTCACTGTAAAACACAGGCCAGGTGTTGAGATGGGGAATGTAGATGCCCTGTCCCGTGTTCACTCCTGTTGGGCTACAGGTGTTCCAACCCTGGGGTTGAAACAAGGGGGGAGGATATGTAGCAGAGCGTCCCAGAGAGAGCCAGGAAAAGTCCTGTTCGGGGTTTATACATCTCCCAGGCTCCTCTCATACAGGTTCAGGGATCTGTGATCCATGGTCCGGTTCAGGTCTTGGTCCTCTCCCCCAGGCTAATTTAAGCTCACCTGAGCAGACAGCCTTTGCTCTTGGCCTGGGATACTCAGACAAGCTTCTGTGTAGGAGAGCAAAAAGGTATGTGGAAGCTGACAAGCTGTAGGCTTGCTCAGCCTGATAGTTAGGATTTGTAAATATTGTTTAGTTAGTGCCGAGACACGGCTAGGTTTTGTTTTGGCTATTTTTGGTTCCTATTTGTTTTCTTTGGAACACTGTACAGCACCTGTATATAGACTTGTATATATCACAAATAAACACCGCACTGTTTGTCACTATTTCACTGGATTTGGTATCTGTGCCTGAAAGACTGCTCATCCCAGGGAGCTTTGTACCTGCTACCTGTCCCCCAGGTTACAATATATATATATATATACCGTATTTATCGGCGTATAACACACACCGGCGTAAAACACGCACCCCAATTTAGGAGGGAATTTTAAGGAAAAAATTTTTTTAGGAGGGAAGTTGAAAGGAAAAAAACTTACATTTAAATGCCCATCATTGCAGCCTTCTCAGTGCAGCCTTATCCCAGTGCAGCCATGTCAGTGCAGCCTTCTCAGTGCAGCCTTATTCCAGTGCAGCCTTATTCCAGTGCAGCCTTGCCCCAGTGCAGCCTTGCCCCAGTGCAGCCTTGCCCCAGTGCAGCCTTGCAGCTCGCTGAGCTTCAAAATCGCCGACCGCGATTTGAAAATGGCGCCGCCGGCGCTGAAATACACAGAGCCGGTCCTTGGCTCTTCTCGGCGGCTCTCGTTCACTTTCGGCTCCACTCGTAGTCCCGCCCGGGATGGGGGCGTGACTGTGAGCGGAGCTATCCGAACCTAGCCAAGTACACTCGGCTAGGTTCGGGCGGCGCTCGAGTGAAGCCGAAAGTGGCCGAGAAGAGCCGAGGACCAGCACTGTGTATTTCGGCGCCGGCGGCGCCATTTTCAAGTCGCGGTCGGCGATTTTTTAGATCTGCCAGCTCAGGATTGCAGGGGATCGGCGTATAATACGCACCCGCGATTTTCCCCTGATTTTAAGGGGGAAAAAGTGCGCGTTATACGCCGATAAATACGATATATATATATATATATATATATATATATATATATATACTTTACTCATTCCACACACACAGTGGATATAAAAAGTCTAAATACACCTGTGAAAATGTGAGCTTTCCAGGATGTCCAAACATGAGACAGAGGGGTTTATTTACTAAAGGCAAAGTCCCTGGAGATCCAAGGGGGATATGCATACCCCCCAACATCTTGAGATGAGAATGAGCAAATGTATGTAGGAATAGGATATGCCCCCTGACACACCCCCTTAAAGGAGAATTAACAACAAAAAAGGTTAATTAAATCAACAAGGGTTTTTTTTTTTACCACTACTATTCCTTTTTATTGGCTTTTGAAATGTACAAATGCAGCAATTTAGAAATGGGATGAAAGGTTTAGCACTGGGGAACACTTTTTGAAAGAAAACAAGTGAATTTTATATACGACTATATAGATCAGACCAAAATGAGGGACAAATGAGGGGGAAAGAGGCACAGAGGGACATTGGTCTAAATCAGGGACAGTCCCTCGAAATCAGGGACAGTTGGGAGCTATGGGACATGCAAGGAATAAAAAAACTGAATTTTTGCTTGTACATGATTGGATGATAAAATCAGCAGAGTTTACCCTCATTTCAGAGCTTCCCTTCAGTTCTAAAGGGACTGCACTTCCAAGTGCACTTGTGCAAAGTGGATTTGCCTTTAGTAAATCAACCCCAAAGAAAAATCATTGCATAACTTTTGGCAGGTTTAATGTGTCCTAGAAACTACCCAGCTATGTTTGACCCCAAACTCACAAACTTTTATGGAGTAAGAAGGAAACAAATAAACTGGAATAATGGGGTTGCATAAGTGTGTAGCTGTGTTCATAATTAAGCAATCACATTCAAACAAATATCTGTCTGTCTGTCTGTCTGTCTATCAATCATCGATATATATTACTGGAAGTAGATGTGTGTTTTGAGGCCAGATTATTTATACATACACACATGACCCAGACAAACACCACCCCATGTAAAAAAGAATCTAAATACTAACTTACTTTACAAATCAGGATAATTTCTTCCTGGGAAAACAGTGAACGGGGCATGGTGGTGAGCAGAAATTCACAGCAGGACAAGCAACTTCCTGTAGGGGTGTGATGTCATTCCTGTGTGATGTCCGCCGCTTCCGAAACCAGATATGCGCCACGGGTACATACCTACGCGCACACAGCACTTGCGCATGCGCACCCAGCACTTGCGTATCTCGCTTACACAGCGGTTACGAATCTAGATACATTTGGTGCATTTAGCTGCAGGAATCCATTTTTTAGGGAAGTTAATAGTAAAGCAGATGCAGATTTCCAGGACTGGACTAACAAATGTTTCTAGTGAAAGGCAATTGGTGTTTAAAAATACTCAAGGCCTTAATGTGCCATTGACATGGATCACTGATAGGAATCCATGAACTTTGGAATGTGTTTTTGAAAAGTTAAATGAAATAATTTCTTGGTTTTGCTTGGAGATAGAGTGCAGAGTGATTTTAAGTCTGGACATTTTTGGGGATGTCTGCACCCCTGATAGGGTAAAGACACCTCCCAAATTTGGCTGGTTCTCCTTCAAATTTATTCACTTCCTGTCACATAGCCAAACAGGAAGTGAGGGTAAAAACCTACCAATATCTTTCCTTGGGGATACACAGGTCAATATAAATAGTTTCCCCATTAGTTAAATTGCACTCTAGTATTTTGCTGTGTACACCCCAAATTATTAGGTATCTTAGACTGTGTGGTTTATTTACTAAAGGCAAATCCACTTTGCACTACAAGTGCACTTGGAAGTGCAGTTCGTGGAGATCCGAGGGGGACATGCAAATAAAAAAGCAAAAAAAAAAAAGCATTTTGCTTCTATATGATTGGATGATAAAATCAGCAGAGATTCCCCTCGGATTTGCAAAGTGGATATGCCTTTAATAATACCTAATAATTTGGGGTGTACACAACAAAGTGCTAGAGTGCAATTTGCCTAATGGGCACACTAGTTAGATTGACCTGTGTGTCCCAAGGGAAAGACATTGGTAGGGTTTTACCCTCACTTCCTGTAAGGTATGTGACAGGAAGTGAAGCCAATTTTGCGAAAAGGGACACAAAGCCAAACCTAAAAAACACAAGCAGGGGTTCTAACACTCACTTGGTTTCCCTCAAATGCCCCCATCGCCTTGAGCTAGATTTTTACCTCAGTACTCTAAATCAGCGGTTCTCAGCCCTGTCATCAAGTACCCCCAACAGGCCATGTTTGCAGGTTTACCTTCATCTTGCACAGGTGCTTTAAATCACAGTCAATGGCTTGGTATTTTGGACAGCTATTTAGCTAAGATAAATTCCCAAAATATGTCCTGTCGGGGGTACTTGAGGACTGAGGCTGAGAAGCACTGCACTAAACTGCTGCGCTAAGCTGCTGACTTTAAATAAGTACTTATCTGTCCGGGGTGCCGGCGATGTCGGCCACCGGAGGCCGTCCCGTCCCTCGGCTCTTGGGTCCCGGCACCGCCATCCTAGGTAAGGGAAACAGGCAGTGAAGCCTTGTGGCCTCACTGCCAGTTTCCTACTGTGCATGCGCGAGCTGTGCGGCGCTCTGTGAATGGCCCCGTGGTGTTCTGGAACACACACAGTTCCCAGAAGACAACGGGGCCGCTCACCGAGGAGCAGAACACACTGTGGAAAAGGAAGAGGCAGATAAGACTGCCTAGCAACAAGGGTTTAGGTAAGTTTAAAAAAATATTTTTTAAAGGTTTTTTTTTATTTTTTTTAGGATTTTTGGTGAATTTTTTTTTTGGGGTGGCCCTCCACTTTAAACTAGCCCTTACTGACCCTTGTGGCCAAAGATTTTTTAGGACAATTCATTCTCAAACTTTACAGCAGAATGACTGACATAATTTAACTGTTTTCTCAGGCAGCTCAGCTCACACTGCTCTTCCCTCCCATATATTCAGATAAGATGCATAAGTAAAAAATGCTTTAGTCATGGCCATCAATCAGAGTATTTGCAACATATATAGCACTATTTCACCAGCTGCAACATGTTCAACACATTTCACACACAGCTATGCCCCGGACACATGGTCGGACATTGATTGGACATTCCGACAACAAAATCCTAGGATTTTTTCCGACGGATGTTGGCTCAAACTTGTCTTGCATACACTGTCACACGAAGTTGTCAGAAAATCCGATCATTCTGAACGCGGTGACGTAAAACACGTACGTCGGGACTATAAACTGGGCAGTAGCCAATAGCTTTAATCTCTTTATTTATTCTGAGCATGCATGGCACTTTGTACGTCGGATTTGTGTACACACGATCGGAAATTCCGACAACGGATTTTGTTGTCGGAAAATTTTATAGCCTGCTCTCAAACTTTGTGTGTCGGAAAATCCAATGGAAAATGTGTGATGGAGCCTACACACGGTTGGAATATCCGACAACAAGGTCCTATCACACACATTTTCCGTTGGAAAATCCGACCGTGTGTACGGGGCATTATGCTTCACCAAGACCAGGAGTGAGCCTATAGCCAATGTATGATAAGAATAATCATAACAGCTGTTATGGTGGTCTGATTATATATGCTGAAACAAAAAATAAAATTAATTAAATTAAAATAAAAACATACACAATTAAGAATTTGTATATTACAAAGAGAGCAGCGAAAACAGACACCTAAACACAGAAATAAATCAGAAAAAATACCATGGGTTTTTCAAGAGCAAAAAACGTTGCCATTATATATGTTTGCATATTTATAAACTTACAAAATAGCATCTTGCATATAGGGAAACAAGAATAATCTCCAAGTAGGAAAAAACCCCTTGGAACACAAACTCCAATTGTCAAGACATTTATTTGAGGAAGGTATGGGTCAGGGTGGAAACATCCTACAGAAAAGAAAACAAGGCATTTGTCAAGTAAAGAGGCATACATACCCCCATCCAAATAGAGAGGCAACCACAGTAAAGAGATTTTAAAGAGGTTTTAAAAATGAGAGATCTAACCCCCAACAGAACTCAGGAAAATCAAACAAATAGTGCTGTCCTAGACTTGAATATAAATTTCTCTATTAGTGAATTATCATCTATGAACATTTTTAGCTTCTAATGCATGATGGAAAATGACATTGCTATAATTCAAAATTTTGCAAGAGAAATAAAAATGCAGCCAGCTGGATGCCTTCTGCAGCCTATACAACACCACAACATTTCATTAATGTCTTCTGAGGAGACAAGTGCCATTGTTCAAGGTCCTATCTAGTGACCAAAAAGCAATGCCTTTATCCCTTGGCTGCTAGCTTCTCTGGTGGATGCTGTATTATACTTCCATTTAATTAACTGCTAAGGAGACAGAGAGCTATGCGATAGACTGAGAACCGCAACCATTCAGTAATACAAGTTCAGTGAATCTAATGGTTCATCAGCAGACCATTAATTAGAGATGATGCTTGCATCTTGTTGTCCAACAACTGCCATGCAGGAAATAAATAGTGTTAATACAGAACAAATGTCCATATCAATCCACTTATAAATTGTATAGTTGCCAAAAACAATGTTTGGAAATAAACTAAAAAAAATACATTTTGAAAAAAAAATGTTTCCTGATACTTATGTTTGAACTGTGCTCAAATAAGTAGAGGAATGCCTAAATGCTACAGTCTAACAAAAGTCATTGAACACAGATATGTAAGCCGTATAAACTATGCCATTATGTAGGCCCTATAGTGCATGTAGAGTGGCAAATTTTATTTTAAGATGCATCATACTTTGTATGTACTATGTATTAAAATGAATGAAGAAATGCACACCCTTTATACTTCTTAAACTGTAGACTAATCGGAAAGTCCAAATCTTTTTGATATCTCCCTTTAAGGTGGAGTCCCCATCCAACTCCTTACCAGATCCCTAATCAGTAGATAGGATTCTGGATATAACTGGGGACCTCATGCTGTCTTTTACAAACAGAAGCAGACAGGCTAAGAACAGTCATTTAGCAGCAATATTTTTGTGTCATTTCGCATATAGGCTTAGGATACTCCTCAAGCACGTTTTTAAAAGGAATTGTGTATTTTTAATGCTGTTCTTTAAGCTTTATGAACAATTTATTTGCATTGGTGTATTTTCTCTATGGCAGTGCTTAGCTACCCAAGCTTTTTTGGGCAAAAGCTTGCAAATAGGCATTGAAAAAGGCCTGCAGAAAATAACAAGATTTGGCTTATATATACTTCATTAAAGGTTTGGGTGCTATATTTGTGATTTTCTGATTTCAGTTGTTATAAAATGGCGATGACTCAGAGCGTTGCCCGTTCCCCAGACGACGTCAGCTACTTGACGAAACGTACATCGGGAAGGTGACACTCTGACGTCATTGCTTCTCAGTAGGACGGGCGCTCGCTAGCCCTCCGGCGAATTCCCCTCTCTTTCACTGCAAAATTGTCTGTAATCCGGGGATTGGTATTCCTCTAACCTTGTGCTACTGGTGCTCAAACAAACTGCCCCCTCCTTGAGTCCCCACCACTGCGCTCAGGACAAAGTGTCTGTTACAACACTAAGTGTGAATCAAATCATATGTGAAAAAAAACCACAAGTGAAATCAGAGCTGCCACTTTAAATATAAACAAAATCTGATCAATATTAATTCCCACAAAAATTAATATAAGCGGCGCTCTTAATAGTGATGTACCATATCCTAGTGTTCAAAACGTAACATCAGTGTATTTAAACTACTATAAATTGCTTCTGTGTCTCACTCTAATTAGTGAATCAAACAACCTTAAATGATGATAAATCACAAGATTAATGATATAGCATGCTTCAGTGTCCAAAGCTGTAAAACCAGTATGTTGAATCAAATGACACTAGTGTGTATCACTGATAAATTAAATTGTTCCAGAAAAAAAGTCCATCAAAGAAAAAATGCATCCATAGAAGTGTCCATAGGAGAAAACACCGTGAAGGAGTGTGTGAATTATTGAACAAATGTCCACCACATCAAACGTGCCCGTGATTCCTCTCCCTCTGAATTCATATCCCCTCTCAAGCGTCTCTTCTCCAGAGAGAATAAGTTCAGTGCTCGCAACCTTTCCTCATAACTAAGATCCTTCATACCCTTTATTAGCTTTGTTGCCCTTCTTTCTACTCTCTCCATTTCCAGTACATCCTTCCTGAGGACTGGTGCCCAGAACTGGACAGCATACTCCAGGTGCGGCCGGACCAGAGCCTTGTAGAGTGGGAGAATTATCGTTTTATCTCTGGAGTTGATCCCCTTTTTAATGCATGCCAATATTCTGTTTGCTTTGTTAGCAGCAGCTTGGCATTGCATGCCATTGCTGAGCCTATCATCTACTAGGACCCCCAGGTCCTTTTCCATCCTAGATTCCCCCAGAGGTTCTCCCCCCAGTGTATAGATTGCATTGATATTTTTGCCACCCAAATGCATAATTTTACATTTTTCTACATTGAACCTCATTTGCCATGTAGTCGCCCACCCCATTAATTTGTTCAGGTCTTTTTGCAAGGTTTCCACATCCTGTGGAGAAGTTATTGCCCTGCTTAGCTTAGTATCGTCTGCAAATACAGAGATTGAACTGTTTATTCCATCCTCCAGGTCATTTATGAACAAATTATTGGTCCCAGCACAGAACCCTGGGGAACCCCACTACCAGTGGCGTCTCCAGCTTTCATATTTAGGGGGGGGGGGGCACATGGGGGGACAGGGAAGTAGGGGGCAATATAAAATGCAAATATATATATATATATATATATCTATATATATATATATATAGATAGATAGATAGATAGATAGATAGATAGATAGATAGATAGATAGATAGATAGATAGATAGATATCTATCTATATATATTTTATCTATCCTGGGGCCCTTTACCCCTTTACTACGATCCCACAACGGCCCTTTCACATGTTCTGCAGTGAGCTCCCTTCCTACTGTATTGGGCCCCCCCCCCCAGGGTGACAGAGAACAAGAGATATATGTCACCAGCATACCAAGAAAATATAAGGGTCCAAAGCAGTGGGAGAACTATCAGGGTTGAAAAGGTTGTCTTGCCACCGGGCCCTGGTGTTCTGTCACTGTGGGGTTCCCCAGCCTCCTCTTGCTGTCCTGCCCCTGCTATTGACAGCGCTGGTCTGGCATTTCTTGGAATTTACAGGCTCGTTCTTCTGTCCTAAGGACGGGAGAAATCAGTTTGTTTTTTCAGTAACTGGGAGTCCTGGTGGAGTCCTTTCTGCAACTCGCTCTTCTCCCTGCCAATGAGGATGCAGGGGAAGGAGCAGATCGGGCGGCCGTGGTTGTATGAGCGCTCGCATTATGCAGTGTCAGCGAGCAGAGTGAGGGGAGAGGAATCACCCGCAGGAGCTGACTGGGGACGTTCCCCCCCTCAATAGAGACTGTGTTACCCCAGCGGTGGCCCGAGTAAGATGCGGCACATCCGATATGAATACAAACAAAAAGAAATTGCCTTTTTGTAGAAAAAAAAAAAATTAAAAAAAAATAAAAAATTTTTTTGGGGGGGGCACATGGTGGGGCCCAGCATAATGTTGGGGGGGTCAGGGCCCCCTCTGCCCCCCCCCTAGGGTCGCCATTGCCCACTACCCGCCCCTGACCATTCCGAGTACTCCCCATTTAGCACCACCCTCTGAACTCGCCCTTGTAGCCAGTTTTCAATCCATGTACTCACCCTATGATCCATGCCAACGGACCTTATTTTGTACAGTAAACGTTTATGGGGAACTGTGTCAAATGCTTTTGCAAAATCCAGATACACCACGTCTACGGGCCTTCCTTTATCTAGATGGCAACTCACCTCCTCATAGAAGGTTAATAGATTGGTTTGGCAAGTATGATTCTTCATGAATCCATGCTGATTACTGCTAATGATACCGTTCTTATTACTAAAATCTTGTATATAGTCCCTTATCATCCCCTCCAAGAGTTTACATACTATTGATGTTAGGCTAACTGGTCTGTAATTCCCAGGGATGTATTTTGGGCCCTTTTTAAATATTTGTACTACATTGGCTTTTCTCCAATCAGCTGGTACCATTCCAGTCAGTAGACTATCTGTAAAAATTAGAAACAACGGTCTGGCAATCACTTGACTGAGTTCCCTAAGTACCCTCGGATGCAAGCCATCTGGTCCCGGTGATTTATTAATGTTAAGTTTCTCAAGTCTAATTTTAACTCTGTCCTCTGTTAACCATGGAGGTGCTTCCTGTGTTGTGTCATGAGGATAAACACTGCAGTTTTGGTTACTGAAGCCCCCCGATTCACTCGTGAAGACTGAGGAGAAGAATAAATTCAATACCTTCGCCATCTCCCCATCCTTTGTAACCAGATGTCCTTCCTCATTCTTTATGGGGCCAATATGGTCTGTCCTCCCTTTTTTACTGTTTACATACTTAAAGAATTTCTTGGGATTTTTTTGCTCTCCTCCGCTATGTGTCTTTCATGTTCTATCTTAGCTGTCCTAATTGCACCCTTACATTTCTTGTTGCATTCTTTATAAAGTCTGAATGCTGAGGATGATCCCTCAACCTTGTATTTTTTGAAGGCCTTCTCCTTTGCTTTTATATGCATTTTTACATTGGAGTTAAGCCATCCAGGACTTTTGTTCACTCTTTTAAATTTATTACCCAATGGGATACATTGGCTAATGCCCTTATTTAATATGCTCTTAAAGCAAACCCATCTCTCCTCCGTATTCTTTGTTCCTAATATTTTATCCCAATTTATGCCTTTTAGCAAGGTTTGTAGTTTAGGGAAGTTGGCTCTTTTGAAATTCAGTGTCTTTGTATTCCCTTTATGTTTCCTATTTGTGTGATTTATACTGAAACTAATTGACCTGTGATCGCTGTTACCTAAATTGCCCTGTATTTCCACATCCGTGACCAGGTCTGTATTGTTGGTAATCAGTAGATCCAGTAATGTTTTATTTCTAGTTGGTGCGTCTACCATCTGACCCATAAAATTGTCCTGCAAGACATTAAGGAACTGGCGAGCCTTAAATGATTGCGCGGTTCCCTCCGCCCAGTCTATGTCTGGATAATTAAAATCCCCCATTATGATAACACTTCCCATCCTTGCTGCTAATCCAAATTATGATAGGAGATCTGTCTCCACTTCCTCCCTCAGGTTAGGGGGCCTATAGCATACTCCCAGTATTATTTTCCCCTTAGCTTCATCCCTTTGGAGCTCTACCCATAAGGATTCCACCTCCTCTCTAGCTCCCTCAGTGATGTCATCTCTCACATTCACTTGTACATTATTCTTGATATATAGGCATACCCCTTCTCCTTATGAACAGTGATCAAGGGCTTCTTCTTACTACCTAGTGGACTATCTTTCCATTTATTTATGGACTTGGTGTTTTTTACTTTCTAATTTCCATGTTTTAATTTCTGGTTTTTGGTTCACTTATGTTTTATAGTATTGGTGTATTTACATGTGATAACAGCCAGGTACTATTTCAATTAGTCAAAGCATTTCACCATTTTTAGTTTGTACACATATGTTCATTTATATGGTTTTAGGGTACAGCGCAGTTCCTTTTTTTTCTCTTTTCTGTACTAATGTGGATATCGCACATTTGAGCTGCAGCTTATTATCACTCTTTTGAGCGCTGTGTTTTTTTCTTTTTTCCAAATAACAAGGGGCCGGCATGTCTTCCTTCCAGTCGAATTATTAAATGCTCAGATTTTTATCCAATCGATGCCCTGAAATGGATAAATTTCAAAAGATCATTGAGAGAGATCTCACTGCACTATCCATACAATCTTCTCTGGGTAGTTCTGTGAGACAAGACAATCTCTCCAATCAGGAGAGAAAGGTGTTTAAAACTTTAGGAAATAATAAAACAATAATTATAAAAAATTCAGACAAGGAAGGTCTGGTCGTAGTAATGGGAGTTGAACAATACAGGTGTGAGGCAGAGAGGCAGTTATCTGATCGGGACACATATTCTAGACTTACTGGAGACCCTACTAAAAAGTATTAAATCCCTCCGCCCAGTCTATGTCTGGATAATTAAAATCCCCCATTATGATAACACTTCCCATCCTTGCTGCTAATCCAAATTGTGATAGGAGATCTGTCTCCACTTCCTCCCTCAGGTTAGGGGGCCTATAGCATACTCCCAGTATTATTTTCCCCTTAGCTTCATCCCTTTGGAGCTCTACCCATAAGGATTCCACCTCCTCTCTAGCTCCCTCAGTGATGTCATCTCTCACATTCACTTGTACATTATTCTTGATATATAGGCATACCCCTTCTCCTTATGAACAGTGATCAAGGGCTTCTTCTTACTACCTAGTGGACTATCTGTCCATTTATTTATGGACTTGGTGTTTTTTACTTTCTAATTTCCATGTTTTAATTTCTGGTTTTTGGTTCACTTATGTTTTATAGTATTGGTGTATTTACATGTGATAACAGCCAGGTACTATTTCAATTAGTCAAAGCATTTCACCATTTTTAGTTTGTACACATATGTTCATTTATATGGTTTTAGGGTACAGCGCGGTTCCTTTTTTTCTCTTTTCTGTACTAATGTGGATATTGCACATTTGAGCTGCAGCTTATTATCACTCTTTTGAGCGCTGTGTTTTTTTCTTTTTTCCAAATAACAAGGGGCCGGCATGTCTTCCTTCCAGTCGAATTATTAAATGCTCAGATTTTTATCCAATCGATGCCCTGAAATAAATTTCAAAAGATCGTTGAGAGAGATCTCACTGCACTATCCATACAATCTTCTCTGGGTAGTTCGGTGAGACAAGACAATCTCTCCAATCAGGAGAGAAAGGTGTTTAAAACTTTAGGAAATAATAAAACAATAATTATAAAAAATTCCGACAAGGAAGGTCTGGTCTTAGTAATGGGAGTTGAACAATACAGGTGTGAGGCAGAGAGGCAGTTATCTGATCGGGACACATATTCTAGACTTACTGGAGACCCCACTAAAAAGTATTAAATGCTGTTGACCAATCTAGTTAATGAGGGGGTGTCCTTGGGCATTTTTGATAGGAAAATGGCATCTAGTCTAATTCCAGAATATCCAGTGTCCACTAATTTTCACTATCTCCCAAAAACCCACAAGGGGTTAAATCCACTGCATGGGAGACCAATCATTGCAGATATTGGCTCCCTAAATGAGAAACTGGGAGAATGGTTGGATAGTGTCTTACAGTCTTTAGTGTGTAGTCTTTCAAGCTATCTTAAAGATACAAATCATCTTTTGAGTGTTGTAAAGGATATGGCATGGGATGACAACTCATTATGGATCACTTGTGATGTCTCAAGCCTATAGTCCTGCATTCCACATGAGAAAGCGATAGAAGTGATCGCTTTTTACTTGGAGCGGGGCACCCATTACAATGCTAAACACAGATCATTTGTCCTGGATGTTCTACAATACCTGTTGATACACAATGTTTTACATTCAATGGGGACTGGTTCCTTCAAAGGTGTGGAGCAGCTATGGGAGTCAAATTTTCACAGTCATTGGCCAACTTATATATTGGGTGGTGGGAACGCCACCATATATATGGTGTTAACAATAGGTTCAGGTCATCAATTAAAATGTTCTATCGCTATATAGATGACCTGATCTTTATTGCAGACAGAGAACTTGGCTCCCTGGAACACTTTCTGTTGTACCTAAATTTGAACACCAGAAATCTACAGTTCACAGGACAATGCAATCCGAAAGGCATTGATTGTGGTTTTGAAAACAGCATTCATACCAGTTTATTTAGAAAGCCCATGTCTGGGAATACTCTACACATGGCTCGATCAGGGCTCCCTCAACATACTGTTAGGGTTATCCCAGTTGGACAGTTTTTGAGGATACGCAGGATATGTAGTGACCAACTATCCTATGACAGAGAAGCGAGAGCACTTTATTCTCGCTTTCTTCAAAGGGGATATCCCAGATACATGCTCGATAGAGCCTGTGCAATTGCTAAGTCTAAAGACAGGTTAGATTTTTGAGAAAATCAGGATATAGAGAGAGGGGCAAAAATAAATATTTCTTTAATGAACAGAGACCCACCTTCAGTACATCGTTCATCAAAGAATTCCATGATTTTAGGAACATTGTGCATCGATATCTGCCCATTCTGTTTAAAGACATTGTTTGTGCAGATCTCCTTAAAGATGGAATTAACTTCATCTTCAGACGTGCACCCACCTTGGGGAATTCCTTGTCTCCTAGCCTTTTTTAATCCTGTCACTATCAAACCCACCACATGGTTACACTTTAAGGGCAATTATGGATGTGGGGCTACAGGATGTCAGTGTTGCAAACATATTATTAAGGGGGACACGGTATGATCCTTCTCCAATGAAAAAATGCATCAGATTAAATCTTTTTTTAATTGCAACACAAGATACGTCATATACATTGTTACATGCAAGTCTTGTAATGTGCAGTATATTGGTCGTATAATAAGGAGGCTTAGGGGCAGGTTCCAAGAACATCTGTATAGTATTGAGAAGAATCTGCCAACAAATGTCGGCCGACATTTTAACCAGTACCAAAGTGGCAGCAGTTCCACTGTGGGGATACAGATCTTGGAGAGAGTTCAGACACCTAAAAGAGGAGGGGACGGCTTCAGACTCCTCTGTAAGAGGGAGATTTTTTGGATAATGGATTTTAAAACCAGAAAACATTTTAGAATGAACTATGAATGGGATATCACACATTTTCATAATTAACCAACTGATAGGATTTAATTTTTGTTCCATTCATTTGGTTAATCATATGTATCCACACATATACATACGTTCTTGTCTCCCTTTCTCGTTCCACCTCTCTGCCATACATGGATTCATTCACCCTCTTGTATATTCAGGCATCAGTATGTGTCTGTCTGCCACTTTGTCCACACTGTTCTAATTAAGATTCATAGATAATTCATTATCATGCAAAAACACTTATATTTTTTGTCTGATCAGTAGTTCAAACATATTTGTGTTTTGGTTTAAACTTGAACACTATTTGTGTCTTAATGTGAGAGCATCTCGCTTCATATACCCTTCTACCATATACACTTGTATATCTATCATGTTTACGTATGTATTTTTACACTGAGGTGTTTTTGGTGTGTGTGTATATACATATATCACCCTTGGGTAATGAGAGGCTAGACATAAATGTATTGGCTTTTTTTCTCAGTTTTTTTTTGTTTTTTGTCCTGTCTATGGTTAAAACGATGATTTGTTTTATGAACATTTTGTTTTTATCTTACTGTTTGAGGTCTGTCAGTGTTTGTATATGTATGTTCACACACACACACACACATATATATATATATATATATATATATATATATATATATATATATATATATATATATACACATTTTTTTTAACATTGTAATGTTTTTAAACTTGTCAGCTGAAATTTTTTTGGATGTAGCACCATCTGAAGCAGGTGGTTTTGGGTGTAGCCTGATTGGGGCGTGCTCCTCAAATAGCCTGCTTGGTGAATGCTATTGCTGTTGTGAACAAGCAAGCTATCGCTTGTGAAACAGGTTAACTGCTTGTCCTGTGTTTGTCTGATACACTTTTTTTTTTTCTTTAACAATAGTTTTTATTTATTTTATCAAACAAATACAAATCAATTGAAGTTGCTGCATATATTATACAGCATTTGTAATACAAAAACTGAGAAGGCATAAAGTATAGTTGTCTGATACACTTTTGACAATAAAGGTAACATCAAGCAAGTCCTGCAATCTCAGAGTGCGACCATTTTTTTTGTCTTATTCGTGTTGGACGGTGGTGAGCCGAGGTCTGCACCTGATATCCATTTTGCACCTGAATATTGCCTGGCGTGGTGTGTTTCTCTTTGGTTTCTGCTCTGACTATACATCACAGAGCACAGGGGTGGTTCAACAGCATTTTCTGACCAAACTTAAGTGTGTGGTCACATGCTCTGAGGTGAGGATAATCACAATGGGGGGGGGGGGGGGGAGCACGAGAGTGTTGGCACCTTTCAAATAAGTTTTGAGCACTATCACAAGGATCCATTGCAATTGAAAATCTTTAGGGATATATATCGATGGACTTATATTATTGAGCACTTTAGTGTACATATGGGACTGAACGATTTATTAACCCAATAAGTTTTAATGTGTAAATTTTTCAAATTGTCATATGTTGTTAGCACAGTAGCACTTTCTTGCATGTATACGAACAGGAATATATTGCATTATTTAAATGACCTGGAGGATGGGGTAAACAGTTCAATCTCTGTATTTGCAGACGATACTAAGCTAAGAAGGGCAATAACTTCTCCACAGGATGTGGAAACCTTGCAAAAAGATCTGAAAAAAATTAATGGGGTGGGCAACTACATGGCAAATGAGGTTCAATGTAGAAAAATGTAAAATAATGCATTTGGGAGGCAAAAATATGAATGAATGCAATCTATACACTGGGGGGGAGAACCTCTGGGGGAATCTAGGATGGAAAAGGACCTGGGGGTCCTAGTAGATGATAGGCTCAGCAATGGCATGCAATGCCAAGCTGCTGCTAACAAAGCAAACAGAATATTGGCATGCATTAAAAAGGGGATCAACTCCAGAGATAAAACAATAATTCTCCCACTCTACAAGACTCTGGTCCGGCCGCACCTAGAGTATGCTGTCCAGTTCTGGGCACCAGTCCTCAGAAAGGATGTACTAGAAATGGAGCGAGTACAAAGAAGGGCAACAACGCTAATAAAGGGTCTGGAGGATATTAGTTATGAGGAAAGGTTGCGAGCAATGAACTTATTCTCTCTGGAGAAGAGACGCTCGAGAGGGGATATGATTTCAATATACAAATTCCATACCGGTGACCCCACACTAGGGATAACATTTTTTTGCAGAAGGGAGTTTAACAAGACTCGTGGCCATGCATTAAAATTAGAAGAAAAGACGTTTAACCTTAAACTACGTAGAGGGATCTTTACCGTAAGAGCGGCAAGGATGTGGAATTCCCTTCCACAGGCGGTGGTCTCAGCATTGATAGGTTCAAGAAACTATTAGATAAGCACCTGAACGACCGCAAGATACAGGGATATACAATGTAATACTGACATATAATCACACACATGGACTTGTGTCTTTTTTCAATCTCACCTACTATGTAACTATGTAACTATATTTACTTGTTTGGTATATTATGGAACACTGAAAATGTTCTTTGGCACTGACTCACAGGATGCACATTGATTGTAGAGTATAGCACAGCACTTTGATTTTGTATTATTTATTTAGCACACTTTTATGGGACTGTGAATAGTGTCAGCAGCTCGAAACTATTGCACTTAACATTATCTAAAAGTGATTTTCTCTGGTAGCTCGGGAGATCCCTTTTATTCTAACTCTGACCAGCTTCCCTGTCCCTGCTGAAGAAAATTATCCCCACAACATGATGCTGCCAACACCATGTTTCACGGTGGGGATGGTGTGTTCAGGGTGATATGCAGTGTTAGTTTTCCACCACACAAAGCGTTTTGCTTTTAGGCCAAAAAGTTCAATTTTGGTCTCATTTGACCAGAACACCTTAATCCACATGTTTGCTGTGTCCCCCACATGGCTTCTTGCAAACTGAAAAGAGGATTTCTTATGGCTTTCTTTTAACAATGGATTTCTTCTTGCCAGTCTTTTGAAGGGCAGATTTGTGAAGTGCACGACTAATAGTTGACCTGTGGACAGATTCTCCCACCTGAGCTGTGGATCTCTGCAGCTCCTCCAGAGTTGCCATGGGCCTCTTGGTTGCTTCTCTGAATATTGCTCTCCTTGCCCGACCTGTCAGTTTAGGTGGACGGCCATGTCTTGGTAGATTTGCAGTTGTGCCATACGCTTTCCATTTTTGGATGATGGATTGAACAGTGCTCCATGAGATGTTCAAAGCTTGGGATATTTTTTATAACCTAACCCTGCTTAAAAACTTTATCCCCGACCTGTCTGGTGTGTTCCTTAGCCTCCATGATGCTGTTTGTTCACTAGGGTTCTCTAACAAACCTCTGAAGGCTTCACAGAACAGCTGTATTTATACTGAGATTAAATTACACACAGGTGGACTCTATTTACTAATTAGGTGACTTCTGAAGGCAATTTCATTAGATTTTAGTTAGGGGTATCAGACTAAAGGGGACTGAATACAAATGCACACCCCACTTTTCAGATATTTATTTGCAAAAAATGTAGAAAAACATTTATCATTTTCCTTCCACTTCACAATTATGTGCCACTTTGTGTGGGTCTATTACATAAAATCTCAATAAAACACATTTACTTTTTAGGTTGTAACATGACAAAATGTGGAAAATTTCTAGGGGTATGAATACTTTTTCAAGGCAGTGTACCTTCTCTATAAGATACTCACAATACCTATTAGATAAACCATGATATTAGAGAGAAAATGCTACTTTCCAAAAGTTTAGTCAGTCAGAGTAATCAACCAGGAGCAGTGTTAAATATATAGCATACACAGCCAAAATATTAGGCTGTCTACATCTAAACTGTACCTACAAACAGAGAGCTGACCAGTCAGATATCTCATTTTAGAATGCTGTGCAGAACAGATCAATCCAGTGCCTAGAATTGCCTGCTGGAACTACATAAGTACCCAGGAAGCCACAGGTAGCCATGAGATCCCTCCTCTCTGCTCTCTGATAGTGAAATATACCTTGATTTGGTTTAGGGTGGGTTTGACAAACGTTATTGATGTTTGACTGCCAAATATGAATCCCTCTGAAGTCAATAGGAGCCAATTGTTAAAAGTAATTGCCATTTTCTAAACTAATAGGCAAGCAATTGTCAAACAAATTACATTGGGGGCTTGGCACTGCCCTTGAGAACATGTATCAAAGCAAAAATATATGTTTTTTAATTCCATTTGGTGAAGAGAAGCAGTTTTTAAATAGTTAAAAGGCAGTGTTAAAATGCAAAATGTATTTAAAAAACATGCCTTGGATACCCTCAACCTTCATGTGAAATGGTGATTCTATACTATGTATACAACCTACTATAGCAAAATTGACAATTGCAAAAAAAAAAAAAAAAGCAAGCAAATGACTGGCTGCTTCATTCTGTTTGTAAACCAAGCAGCAATAGTCCCTTGATCTATACCAGAAGGGGGTCTGTTATAAATGTTAATGGGGCACCCTACACAAAAAATAGGCATTAGGTTCCTTCTAAAAATACAGCTTATTCTCAATTAGCCACATTAACAGGTATGTTAACCGTTGAATGGTATTTTTTAATCCTTTAGGCTGGGTTCACACTAGCTGCGGCGAGGGTCACAGCAGAGGGTCTGGTGCATCCCTGTTCACCGTTTCAGGTGAAAATCAGGTCCGAATTTTTAACAGACATAACTCCGTTCCCAGTGGAAGCCTGTTTAGGGGAAACATGTCGGGTGGAGCTAGAGGCTGTGATGCCATCACGTTTTTTTAATAATCAAAAATGTTATTGTTTATTTCATTTATATATACACCATTTATACAACATTCTATACCCCTTTGTTCAAACACTAGAAACATACTACGCATTACATCCTACATCACCTACCACCGTTTTCCCCCCTGTCCCAGCGACCGACATTTACATATGCGAGGGGAATGAAAAAAAAAAAAAAAAAAAAAAAAAAAGGAAAAAAAAAATAGATAAATAAATAAATAAATGGTACCTACCCCGTGTTTATCGTGCTTATGTTTATAAAGTGTTAAAAGAAATTATAAATAAGTTCCCCCTAATTCTTATTAGTATCCTTAATCACTTCAATTCATAATTATATATTGTGTGAAGAGAGGAAAAAAAAAAAAAAAAATTAGAAAAAAATTAGATAAATAAATAAATAAATGTTACCCACCCCACCGTGTTTATCGTGCTTATGTTTATAAAGTGTTAAAAAAAATAAAATTATAAATAAGTTCCCCCTAATTCTTATTAGTGTCCGTAATCACTTCAATTATATATTGTGTAAAGAGAGAAAAAAAAAAAAATAAATAAAAATTTCCTCTTTCCTTTTCCTTTCTTTCTCCTCTGGTACCCACCCCACCGTGTTTATATTTATAAAGTGTTTAAAAATGAAATTATAAATAAGTTCCCCCTTATTCTTATTAGTGTCATTAATCACTTCAAAAAAAAAAATAAAATAAAAAGGAGAGGGGGGGTGGGGAGTTCCCCCCTTATTCTGATTAGTGTCTTTAGTCCCTACAATTCCTTGTTATGTATTGTGAGAAGAAAGAAGAAAAAAAATAATAAATAAATAAATAAAATTCATAATCATAATGAAAATGTGTTAAAAAAAAAAAAAAATAAAATAAAAAAAAAAAAAAGAAGAGGGGGGGTTTTTCCTTATAATTCATAATTGTTATTAATCGTGTGCCTATCTCCTTCCCCCCTCCACCTCCAATGTTTGTCAAAACTGGGACAGGAGGGAAATAATAAAAAAACACAAAAAACAGAGACCACATATACATTTAACCATGCATTATCTTACCCCCCTCCCTCTTTGATTAGCATTAGAGAAGTTATCTGACTATTTACATCTACCCTTCAGGGCCATTCTTCTTATGTCTCTATTCTAAATGACTATACCATTCCTTCCTCCTACCCATCTGTATTTCCCTCTTCTATTATCTCCTCAACGCATTGTTCCCAGTTTGCCCATGTCGTTTCAAATTTCTTTCTTTGGTTTTTAACCACATGAACCCATCTCTCTGCTTCCTTTATTATATTAACCTCGTTTCTCCACTCTATAACTGACGGAATCCGGTCCTGTCTCCAGTACTTCGGAATTAGTTTTTTTTCTGCATTTAACAAATGTGGGGTTATACTTTCTCTATATTTTTTGATAGGTCCAGTCATTCCATGAAATAAATATTGTATGGGCCCAAACTCTATGTGCTCTGTCGTCATTTTCTTAATCCAGGGGGCTACTAATTCCCAAAAACGCTTAATTATTGGGCACGTCCACCATAGATGAAGAAACGTTCCCTTCTGTCCACAGCCCCTCCAGCATTTATCATTAGCTTCTGAAGAGATTTGTGCCATTTTAACTGGTGTCCTATACCATCTCGCTAGGAATTTATATGCCATTTCTTGCACCTTTGTACTTATGGAGGTAGCAAATGTTAACGATATCATTTTATTTATTTGTTTATCTGTCCACACTTGGCCTAGCTCCCTCTCCCATTCTTTCATGAAGTATGGGGGCCATCACGTTTTTTTTAGTAGTTTTTTTCCCCATGCAGTCAGTCGGTTTGCTCCCTCGCTGCATGTCTGCTAAAATTTGCAGTTGAACTTTTTAGCAGTTTTTTTAGCTGTTTTTTATCTGGTTCCCGTTTGCTTTGCACTTTTGAAGTTGTTGATTTGCGGTTCCTAGAGTGCTGTGTGTCATTGCTGTGATTAACTGCAGTGGAATTTATTGAAGTGACTGTGAAAAAGTTTTTTTAAATAAATTTTTTGAAATACACATCTGCACTATGGAGTTTCTCCCGCTTTGTTCCCACTGAGGTGTTTGGCTATACTATGGATAATTCAAAGACTTAAAATCATTCTGGAGTTGTGAAATCCTGTATACCAAAAACAGAGGATACCTGTTCTGTGGATTGGGTAAAGTGGATGAAGATCCTACAACTGACATCCAGGTGATAATCGGGGAACCCGGCAGGCTAATGCAACAAGCTTGTTTGATCTCCCTAACCAGAGATCCATCTGATCCGGTAAGCGGCCTCTTCTACTATATTTTCTGAATAGGAAGATCATCGCTGTATTCCAGTAGAAGATTTATTTCATCATCAGCATAATATATATTTCTATGAGGACTGAGTTTGAATACATATTTTTTATTGTTTAAATCCTTACACAGGATATTCAGGGGAAGAAGTTCTCACTGTCAGACTATTTTTTTCTAGCACTATTTTTGAGGTGTGGAGTGAATACTACATTGTTGCTGACCTAAGAGTCTTTTTGCAACATTGTGGCTGGTGTCACTATACCACTATATTTCACCATATGATGTTCACAATATTATTTTGAGTAAGGTCCGAATTTTTGCCTGAATTCAGACCTGAAACAGAGCCCAAGACTAGGGATGAGCCGAACACCCCCCGGTTCGGTTCGCACCAGAACCCGCGAACGGACCGCAAGTTCGCACGAACGTTAGAACCCCATTGACGTCTATGGGACTCGAACGTTCGAAATCAAAAGTGCTCATTTTAAAGGCTAATTTGCATGGTATTGTCCTAAAAAGGGTGTGGGGACCCGGGTCCTACCCCAGGGGACATGTATCAATGCAAAAAAAACTTTTAAAAACGGCCGTTTTTTCGGGAGCAGTGATTTTAATGATGCTTAAAGTAAAAAAAAAAAGTGAAATATTCCTTTAAATATCGTACCTGGGGGGTGTCTATAGTATGCCTGTAAAGTGACGCGTGTTTCCCATGTTTAGAACAGTCCCTGCACCAAATGTCATTTTTAAAGGAAAAAATCTCATTTAAAACTGCTTGCGGGTTTAATGTCATGTCGGGTCCTGGCAATATGGATGAAAATCAGTGAGACAAACGGCATGGGTACCCCCCAGTCCATTACCAGGCCCTTTGGGTCTTGTATGGATATTAAGGGGAACCCCGCACCCAAATTAAAATAAGGAAAGGTCCCTATATACTCTGAACAGCAGTATACAGGCGGTGCAAACAAGACAGGGACTGTAGGTTTGTTGTTAAGTAGAATCTGTTTGTAATTTTGAACATTTTTAACGTGTTTAGCTCCAGCCAAAAAATCTTTTCTAAGCTTTTTGGAAAACATAGGGAAGGGTTATCACCCCTGTGACATTTGTTTTGCGTCTTTCCTCCTCTTCAGAAGATTTCACCTCACTTTTTTGTCCCAATGAAAAATGTTTTTTGAAAATTTGGGTTTTTTTGTGGAACAAGGATTGGAAAGCATCAGTGGAAAGGAGAAATTGTTTTCCCATATTAACTCTTACATGAGAGAATTTCCCTTCCTAGGGGTAGATTTCATCTCACTTCCTGTTGTCTCCTTCCGTTTGCAAGTAGGAGTCGTTTGTAAGTTAGATGTTTGAAAGTAGGGTCCTGCCCTATATACTCAGCAGAAATTAGGGCCTTAGGTGTTGCTGTGGCCAAAACACTGTAAGCCCTCACAGGGCCCTGCTGTGAAATATTAGATCAAGAATTGTAATTACATGCCCCTGTTGAACAGGAGCTGAAAAATTAGGCCTTAGGCACTGGTGCTGGTGCCACAACACTGCAACCCCTCACAGACACTCTAGTTGGAACGCAGGAACGAGCCCTGCTGCAAAGTATTGCATCAAAAATTGTAATTACACGCCCCTGTTAGACAGGGGCAGAAAAATTGGGCCTTAGGCACTGGTGCTGGTGCCACAACACTGCAACCCCTCACAGACACTCTAGTTGGAACGCAGGAACGAGCCCTGCTGCAAAGTATTGCATCAAAAATTGTAATTACACGCCCCTGTTAGACAGGGGCAGAAAAATTGGGCCTTAGGCACTGGTGCTGGTGCCACAACACTGCAACACCTCACAGACACTCTAGTTGGAACGCAGGAACGAACCCTGCTGCAAAGTATTGCATCAAAAATTGTAATTACACGCCCCTGTTAGACAGGGGCAGAAAAATTGGGCCTTAGGCACTGGTGCTGGTGCCACAACACTGCAACCCCTCACAGACACTCTAGTTGGAATGCAGGAACGAGCCCTGCTGCAAAGTATTACATCAAACATTGTAATTACACGCCCCTGTTATACAGGGGCTGAAAAATTGTGCCTTAGGCACTGGTGGTGGCGCCCAGAACCAAAAATGTTCTTACAAGCTATCAGCGTGATGATTGAGGAGGAAGAGGATAATTACTCAGGGATAGTCACTCAGCATCAGCATAGGCAGTCTTTGAAGGGATCTGAAAAAAATTATTCAGTTACATCAGCATCAGGTGCTTGGTAGCTGGTGGTGATCCAAGACTGATTCATTTTTATGAAGGTCAGCCGATCGACCGAGTCAGTGGACAGACGCACCCTGTGATCGGTTACCACGCCTCCAGCAGCACTGAATGTGCGTTCCGAAAGAACGCTGGATGCAGGACAGGCCAGTAGCTCAATTGCATACTGTGCAAGCTCTGGCCAGTGATCCATCCTCAAGACCCAGTAACCCAGAGGATTTTCGGTGGGAAAGGTGTCCAAGTCTGATCTTGCCCCTAGGTATTCCTGCACCATGTAAAACAGACGCTGGCGATGGTTGCTGGAACCGATCATACCTTGGGGCTGCGGACCAAAAAATTGTCTGAACGCATCGGTCAGATGGCCACCTTCTCCACCGCTCCTTCTTTGACTGACCGAAGCCTCAGCAACACGTTGTCCAGAAACAGGAGTTTGTAACCTCCCAGTCTCTGGGAACGCGTTGCACAGACCTTTCTGCAAGGCCTCCCGAAGATGTTTCATCCTCTGCTCCCTCTGCGATGGCAAGATAAGGTCCGCAACCTTACCCTTGTAACGTGGATCAAGGAGGGTTGCCAGCCAGTATTGGTCCTTCTCCTTGATACCACGAATACGAGGATCCTTACGCAGGCTTTGCAGGATCAGGGAGGCCATGCAGCGTAGGTTTGCTGAGGCATTCGGTCCGGAGTCCTCTGGGTCACTAAGGACAACAAAGTCCGCAGCCACCTCCTCCCAGCCACGTACAAGTCCATGTGTTCCTTGGGACTGATCCCTTAAAGACTGCTGATGCTGAGTGCCAGGCTCCACCTCCATACTGACACAATCTTCCTCCTCCTCCTCCTCCTCCTCCTCCTCCTCCTCGTCCTCTTCCTGTGTGATCGGCGGGCACGCAGGAACACTGTCTGGATAAAGGGGGCCTTGAGAGCTAAGGAAGTCCTCCACTTCCTGCCTCTGTTCTGCCTCAAGTGCCCTGTCCATTATTCCACGCAGCGTGTGCTCCAACAGGTGGACAAGGGGGACAGTGTCACTGATGCATGCACTGTCAGTGCTCACCATCCTCGTGGCCTCCTCGAATGGTGACAGGACAGTGCATGCATCCCTGATCATGGCCCACTGGCGTGGGGAAAAAAAACCAAGGTCCCCTGACCCTGTCCTGGTGCCATAGTCGCACAGGTACTCATTTATGGCCCTCTGCTGCGTGTGCAGCTGCTGCAGCATGGCCAATGTCGAGTTCCACCTGGTGGGCATGTCACAGATTAGGCGGTTCTTGGGCAGGTTAAACTCCTTTTGGAGGTCCGTCAGCCGAGCACTGGCATTATATGACCGGCGGAAATGCACACAGACTTTCCTGGCCTGCCTCAGGACATCCTGTAAGCCCGGGTACCTGCCCAAGAACCGCTGCACCAGCAAGTTAAGGACGTGAGCCAAACAGGGCACATGGGTCAGTTGTCCCTGTCGGAGGGCAGAGAGGAGGTTGGTGCCATTGTCGCAAACCACCATTCCTGCCTTAAGTTGGCGTGGCGTCAACCACCTCTGAACCTGCCCCTGCAGAGCTGACAGAACCTCTGCCCCAGTGTGGCTCCTGTCCCCCAAGCACACCAGCTCAAGCACCGCATGGCATCTTTTGGCCTGCGTACTTGCGTAGCCCCTTGAACGCCTACGGAGCACCGCTGGTTCCGAGGAAGAGGCCATGGAGGAAGAAGAAGAGGAGGGGGTGGAGGAGAGAGGTGTGTCACAATCAGCATTTTGGAGGCGTGGTGGCGGAACAACCTCCAACACTACTGCACCTTGTCCTGCATCCTTCCCAGCTGCCAGCAGAGTCACCCAATGCGCCGTGAAACTTAAGTAACGTCCCTGTCCATGCCTGCTGGACCATGAGTCAGCGGTAATATGCACCTTACCGCTGACCGCCCTGTCCAGCGAGGCATGGACATTGCCTTCCACATGCCGGTAGAGAGCTGGAATCGCCTTCCGCGAGAAAAAGTGGTGTTTGGGTACCTGCCACTGAGGAACCGCACATTCCACAAACTCACGGAAGGGGGCAGAGTCTACCAACTGAAAAGGCAGCAGTTGAAGTGCTAGCAATTTTGCCAAGCTAGCATTCAACCGCTGGGCATGTGGATGGCTGGGAGCAAACTTCTTTCGGCGGTGCAGCAGCTGGGGCAGGGAAATTTGCCTGGTACAATCTGGCGTCGGTGTACCAAAAGCAGATTGCCCACAAGTACTTGGCTGTGACACACCTAATTCTACACCTTCATTCCTCTCACTGCAGGTCTCAGAGAGGACTGAAGGTCTAGTGGGGTTGGAAATCTCAGCTGATGAGGAGCAAGGAGAGATCCTCTTTGTTCTTTGGTGTGGGTCTTTTAGATATGCTTGCCAACGAACTGCATGGCAGGTCAACATATGTCTGGTCAAGCATGTGGTACCCAAGCGGGAGATGTTTTGGCCACGCGAGATACGCTTGAGACATATGTTGCAAATAGCAGCGGTGCGATCTGATGCACTCGTCTCAAAAAAGGCCCACACCAAAGAACTTTTTGAATAACGCGCAGAGACTGCAGCGCCCTGCACATGTGGAGCTTTGGGGTGTGATGCAGTCAATGTGCTGCCCTTAGGCTGGCCCCTGGAGGGCATCCTGCCTCGTTGGTGATGTGCCGCCTCCTCCTCCTCCTCCTCTCTCCTATCAGGCACCCACGTTGAGTCAGTGACCTCATCATCCCCTCCCTCCTCATCACTGGAGCAAACCTGGCAGTATGCTGCAGCAGGGGGAGCATGACTGCCAGATTGCTGTCCTTCTTGGGCACCCCCTCTGTCCGTGCTCATGTTACTGCCTTCATCGAGCTCAGTATCATCATCAGAGCCTTCCAAACGCTGGGCATCCTCCTGGAGCATGTACCCAACACTGTGGTCAAACAGTTCGAGGGAATCCTCATGAGGACATGGTGGAGCTAGGGAAGGAGTCACTGATGACATTGAGCTGAGGGAAGAGGCCGCTGCTTTGCCAGACAAAGCACCCTGGGCATGGGTGAGAGAGGATGAGGAGGATGAGGACGGCTTGGTCATCCACTCGACCAAGTTTTCTGCATGTTGCGGCTCAACACGGCCAGCTGCCGAAAAAAAGGCCAAGCGTGTCCCATGGCCACGTGCTGATGAGGATGCACCGTCTCCACGACCAGCACTAGACACAGAGCCTGCTTGCCCTCTCTTATTGGCTTGTGACTGTCTGCCTCTCCTTCTTGGCCTTCCAGACATACTAATGGCCTGTAGCTGCACTAAGCTGGGATAGAACACCTGTAATTTTCTTCAGGTAGCTTTATATACTGTAACCAGACAAGCCTGCCTGTCAGTAGGAAGATAACAGGAACGGATCTAGCTGAACACTGTGAGCAGGACGCACTGCACTAAATGTAAATAGCAGGAACGGATCTAGCTGAACACTGTGAGCAGGACGCACTGCACTAAATGTAAATAGCAGGAACGGATCTAGCTGAACACTGTGAGCAGGACGCACTGCACTAAATGTAAATAGCAGGAACGGATCTAGCTGAACACTGTGAGCAGGACGCACTGCACTAAATGTAAATAGCAGGAACGGATCTAGCTGAACACTGTGAGCAGGACGCACTGCACTAAATGTAAATAGCAGGAACGGATCTAGCTGAACACTGTGAGCAGGACGCACTGCACTAAATGTAAATAGCAGGAACGGATCTAGCTGAACACTGTGAGCAGGACGCACTGCACTAAATGTAAATAGCAGGAACGGATCTAGCTGAACACTGTGAGCAGGACGCACTGACTGCACTAAATGTAAATAGCAGGAACGGATCTAGCTGAACACTGTGAGCAGGACGCACTGCACTAAATGTAAATAGCAGGAACGGATCTAGCTGAACACTGTGAGCAGGACGCACTGCACTAAATGTAAATAGCAGGAACGGATCTAGCTGAACACTGTGAGCAGGACGCACTGCACTAAATGTAAATAGCAGGAACGGATCTAGCTGAACACTGTGAGCAGGACGCACTGCACTAAATGTAAATAGCAGGAACGGATCTAGCTGAACACTGTGAGCAGGACGCACTGCACTAAATGTAAATAGCAGGAACGGATCTAGCTGAACACTGTGAGCAGGACGCACTGACTGCACTAAATGTAAATAGCAGGAACGGATCTAGCTGAACACTGTGAGCAGGACGCACTGACTGCACTAAATGTAAATAGCAGGAACGGATCTAGCTGAACACTGTGAGCAGGACGCACTGCACTAAATGTAAATAGCAGGAACGGATCTAGCTGAACACTGTGAGCAGGACGCACTGCACTAAATGTAAATAGCAGGAACGGATCTAGCTGAACACTGTGAGCAGGACGCACTGACTGCACTAAATGTAAATAGCAGGAACGGATCTAGCTGAACACTGTGAGCAGGACGCACTGCACTAAATGTAAATAGCAGGAACGGATCTAGCTGAACACTGTGAGCAGGACGCACTGCACTAAATGTAAATAGCAGGAACGGATCTAGCTGAACACTGTGAGCAGGACGCACTGCACTAAATGTAAATAGCAGGAACGGATCTAGCTGAACACTGTGAGCAGGACGCACTGCACTAAATGTAAATAGCAGGAACGGATCTAGCTGAACACTGTGAGCAGGACGCACTGACTGCACTAAATGTAAATAGCAGGAACGGATCTAGCTGAACACTGTGAGCAGGACGCACTGCACTAAATGTAAATAGCAGGAACGGATCTAGCTGAACACTGTGAGCAGGACGCACTGCACTAAATGTAAATAGCAGGAACGGATCTAGCTGAACACTGTGAGCAGGACGCACTGCACTAAATGTAAATAGCAGGAACGGATCTAGCTGAACACTGTGAGCAGGACGCACTGCACTAAATGTAAATAGCAGGAACGGATCTAGCTGAACACTGTGAGCAGGACGCACTGCACTAAATGTAAATAGCAGGAACGGATCTAGCTGAACACTGTGAGCAGGACGCACTGACTGCACTAAATGTAAATAGCAGGAACGGATCTAGCTGAACACTGTGAGCAGGACGCACTGCACTAAATGTAAATAGCAGGAACGGATCTAGCTGAACACTGTGAGCAGGACGCACTGCACTAAATGTAAATAGCAGGAACGGATCTAGCTGAACACTGTGAGCAGGACGCACTGCACTAAATGTAAATAGCAGGAACGGATCTAGCTGAACACTGTGAGCAGGACGCACTGCACTAAATGTAAATAGCAGGAACGGATCTAGCTGAACACTGTGAGCAGGACGCACTGCACTAAATGTAAATAGCAGGAACGGATCTAGCTGAACACTGTGAGCAGGACGCACTGACTGCACTAAATGTAAATAGCAGGAACGGATCTAGCTGAACACTGTGAGCAGGACGCACTGCACTAAATGTAAATAGCAGGAACGGATCTAGCTGAACACTGTGAGCAGGACGCACTGCACTAAATGTAAATAGCAGGAACGGATCTAGCTGAACACTGTGAGCAGGACGCACTGCACTAAATGTAAATAGCAGGAACGGATCTAGCTGAACACTGTGAGCAGGACGCACTGCACTAAATGTAAATAGCAGGAACGGATCTAGCTGAACACTGTGAGCAGGACGCACTGCACTAAATGTAAATAGCAGGAACGGATCTAGCTGAACACTGTGAGCAGGACGCACTGACTGCACTAAATGTAAATAGCAGGAACGGATCTAGCTGAACACTGTGAGCAGGACGCACTGACTGCACTAAATGTAAATAGCAGGAACGGATCTAGCTGAACACTGTGAGCAGGACGCACTGCACTAAATGTAAATAGCAGGAACGGATCTAGCTGAACACTGTGAGCAGGACGCACTGCACTAAATGTAAATAGCAGGAACGGATCTAGCTGAACACTGTGAGCAGGACGCACTGCACTAAATGTAAATAGCAGGAACGGATCTAGCTGAACACTGTGAGCAGGACGCACTGCACTAAATGTAAAGAGCAGGAACAGATCTAGCTGAACACTGTGAGCAGGACGCACTGCACTAAATGTAAAGAGCAGGAACAGATCTAGCCTAATCTAGCTCTCAAATCAAATGACACTGTCTGTCTCTCTCTCTATCAGCACACCGGAACACACTACACAGGGCCGCCGTGCAGGCGGCCTTATATAGTGTGGGGCGTGTACTAAATCCCCTGAGCCATAATTGGCCAAAGCCACCCTGGCTTTGGCCAATTACAGCTCTCTCTACTGACGGCGCTGTGATTGGCCAAGCATGCGGGTCATAGTGCATGCTTGGCCAATCATCAGCCAGCAATGCACTGCGATGCCGCAGTGAATTATGGGCCATGACGCGCCACACGAATTTGGCGCGAACGGCCCATAACGTTCGCAATTCGACGGACGGTCGAACAGCCGATGTTCGAGTCGAACATGGGTTCGACTCGAACACGAAGCTCATCCCTACCCAAGACACATAGGACCCTTCTGCTATGCGCTCCATGGCTGCCCTGGAGCTGTGTGAACTAGCTCCATTGAGAGCCGGTCACACTCTCCGGTCATGCAAATTGGATGCAAGGAAACCCGCATCTAACTCACATAAGTGTGAAACCAGCCTTAAACTTTTTTCTTTCCGTTGGTACATTTCCTTTTTTTTAATAAAAGCTTGCAAATTGGCCTTGAAAAAGGTCATCAAAAATAACAAAATTCAGCTTGCATGTTTTTTAGTGGAGTTTGGGTTAGAGGCCGGAGAACTAATCTATCTCAGATATCATTCTAGAATGATGTGCAGAATAGATCAACCCAGTGCCAGGTATTGCCAACTGGAACTATAAAAGCACTGTTGGAAATCCACACGAGGCTGATAGATACCTCCCCTCTGCTTACTAATAGTGATAAGCCAACTGTTACTGAATTTCAGAAACTGAATCTGAACTTTAATGAAGTCAGTTGGAGCCAAATGTTAAAATAAGTAATACCCATTTTCTAGGCTATAAGGGATAGTCTAACAAATCGCAGGCTTGGCTGGGAGCTGCCCCAAAGAACATGTACTAAGGCATGCAAATATTTTTGAAATTCCATTTGATGGGAAGTAGCAATTTTAATAATGCCTAAAGGTCAACAATATAAAAGCAAAATTCCATTAGATAACATTCCTAGGGGATGCAAATAATCTGCTTGTAAAATGTGCCTCAGTTCAACGTAGACAACTTACCATACCAAAACTGACATTTGCAAATACATTTAAATTGCTGTTAAATGACGGTTTGACAGTTCTTCATTCTGTTTGCCAGCCAAGGGGCCAAGGATTTCCTTTGACCTATGCCAAATCCTTATGCTAGATGAGGGTATGGTATAGATGTAAACCAGGGACCCTTTACAAAAAAGACATAGGGTTCCCCCTAATTTCATTCTATGGAGAATCTGGTATGGATTTCAAGGGAGCGTGGAGTATACCCCCTCCCTCCCTATCAAATTCGATACCTTACCTGTTCTCATCCTAGACTGTTGACAGTGCCTGACACATACATAATGCACTGTTGGAAAGCTGCTGGGAACCATGAGACCCCTTCTTTTTGCTCTTTAAAACCTTTTTAGTTACAAGTCCTCCTGGAAGATGTTGAAATACTGTGTATTGGTTGGTGGTGGTGGGGTGCTTTAGGGAATTTAGCACCAGCAAGTACTGCCCTCCAGCGTACTGACAAGCACCACCTGAGGCAAGGTTCTTACTCTGTAAGGCCCTCAGATATCCTTACAGATCATTAGCTTTATATAGGAAGCACAAGGAGACAGAACAGCTCTTGAAACATGTTGTTAGTCAAATACCTCAGCTTCAATTGAGATTGTAAGAACATTTCTGGATTGTTTTAAACAAAAACACATATTTCACTACAATACTCACCTCCTATCCAATGATGTTCCCCAAAGATTTCACTTGTTTTGGTATTTCTTACAGCTAATCGATGCATATTGTCATTCAACCCAATTCCTGCCGATGAAGGGGGGGGGGGGGGTGTAAAAGAAGGGAGGACTGGGGGAGGTGTGCATCTGGAGTTGGGCTTCAATAAGATAATTAGGGTGTTTGAATTTCTGTCTTTCAGCAAGTTAAGAGTGCTTCCAATAAAGAGAAAAATACTTTAAACCTCTGACTTAAGACTAAGATATACATCTACAATGTCAATATATTATCAGCACAAGGGTTAATGCCAAATTCTGTTTATGTATTGTGCAGCAGTTTGTTAAGAGTATATTTTTCATCTAATCGGAAAACACATAAGCTTTTAGATTCTGTAGCTGTCTAGTTGAAGGAAAGCAGTCTTGAAAGGGTACAGGAATAAAATAAAAGGTTGAATGGCAGGGCTAATATAATGGGCATGTTAAGATGAAGCACCTCTTTTCCTTCTCCTAGCAGTTTCCAAGCAACTTTTAATAGAAGGTCAGCCACAAGCTGGATAAAAAGAGAAAACAAGACTTCATTTCATGTATCAATTGAATCCTCAGTCTGTATGCTACAGAAAAGGCCAGACAGCAACCCAAACCAGTAATTTATTTTTCTGAGTAAAAACAAATCTCAAACAGTATATCAAGCATTAAAAAAAAAAAAAACTTTTAACAAATCCTAATACATTTTAAAGTTTTTCCCATCTCAATTGATGTACAAAAAATACATCAATGCTCAGTTAGATGACTTGCTTTGGGTTTAATCAATATAAGAAGCATTTTAAAACTCAGTCATGAACCTTTGAAAAAGTACTGCAGAGAGTGCACTCTGCAAAGTAAAACCCCTAGAAGGTCCATAACTCAAACCCTTTGTCCCTGTTCTAAAGATTTTCAACCTTTTATTTAAGAAGACCATAAATGTGAGCTTTTAGTTATGAATCTTCACATACATTTACTTAGTGGAGTACGTTGTTTGAGACAGGACATGTTTCTGAAGAGCTTTTATTTAAAAGTTTGAGTGGAAAAAATGTAAAAGAAGAGATGACGAGACATGTAGTGAAGTGAACTGTATGTTCCATTTTTGTCTTTGGGTGGGGGGTCTAGCTTTTTGTATACATTCTTTTATTAAAACTGCCCCAACACACTCACACTAGGCATTCAAGCATTCAAGGCCCCCTGCTATACTGATATCATCCAAGATGTCCTTTAGTTGTACAAAGCAAGGGGGCCCTACATGTTTTGTGTTGATTGGGTCTTGTTATGTTTACCTTTTCCCTGGGAAGCAGGAAAGATACTATATCCTCCCCAGGTTATTATCAAAGGGGTCACCAAGCTATTCACCATAGAACATACAAAATAAAAATAAAAACATGGGTTAAAAAAAAAAAAAACTTTAAATAATATTTAGAGGGTCTACTGCCTTTATCCATCTTGGCCAGGTAAAAAAGGAACACTGTCATTTAGGGGCTAAAGCAAACACACACCCACCCATGCACACACACATGCACATCTATATTCAGTCTAGTCAAATATAATACTGATTCACTGATGGCACTTTCAACACGTCATTTTAACTAGGGCACATCTACAAAAGCAAGTACAAACATTAGGGTTCCATGCCAAGTTGTCTCGAAGTTCCCTTTCATCTTTTCTCTTTTCTTCAGCCTTTTTTTTTACCCTCTCTTCACCCTCCAACATGCTCATTCTAATCTTCTTAGCAATAACGCCCTCTCTCCTCAGACTCTCTCCTATCTACCTCACTATATTGCTGCACTTAGCACTTCTAGAGTTTGGCAAACAGTTTGAGTCAAGCGAAAGTTCAGCCTGAACATCGCCTGTTCGCCTGTTTGGCGAACGCCCAAATTTGCGGGGCTCTTAGAGGGATGCATAGTGCATTCTAGGGCCGTAATTGGATGAAGCAATGCACCTGATTACTTTGTCCAATCAGGGCACAGAACACAGTCAGACCCATGAGTGGACAAAAACATGATGACGTTGCCCAAACATGGCCCAGTACTCATAATCCCACCCGAAACCATAAAAGGTTTCTTCCCACAGGAACCTTATGCAGTGCGTTGTTGGAGTGGGGATAGATAGAGCAGGGCTCTGTTTGCTACTAGCAAGTGTAGCGCTGGTAGATTTGCGATCTACCATCTGATAGGTAAATTTAGTAACTTGTTCGTTAGGGAAGTTAGATTTGCCTCTGTTCCAGCTTGGCTGACGTTGCGTGTGTTTCCATACTGAGCCGGTTGGTGTCGCTGTTACTACTGGCTAGTGTTGAAAAGGCAACGTGTCAAAGCGTATGGGTGCTCCTCTGTCCCGGGGATGAATCAGTGGAGGTGGTCCTCCGAGTTGCATTCTGGGAGAGGGCATTTATGGGACAGACGCCATATTTTGAGGTTCGTTTTTACAGCCACCTGCTGGCCCTCCTGGCCAACAGGTATGCGTTAGAGTGCTACCTTGTGGTCCTCCGTTCCGGAGGCCCGCGTCGCTGCGGCGCATGGGTGGGCCCAGAAGCTTGTCTGGGGCCTACCACAGCAGCCGAGGAATGGTCCTGAGCTGTCTACCCAGAGTGAAGAAGCTGGACAACCGAGGAGATCCCAGGGGGGGACCCGTCATGGAAGGATCATGCAGAGTGCTGGTTTGGAGAGGGGCCTGGTGACTCGGTTGGAGGACGTATCCTAAAATACCTTTACAGCATAGTGTTCCTGGGTTTGGCTTAAAGGTGCAAGCACTGTGACTGACATTTACCACAAAACCAATACATCCTGTGGCAGAGGATCATACGGGTTCATCCCAAACAAGTCTGTGGCAGAGACTTTTGTTCGTGCTACGTACTGGCTGCTAGGCAAGTGAGAGAGGCCTATCCAGGCCGGCAAGGAGTGTGTCCCACGAGGGGAGCACATTCTATTGTAATATTCAACTCTAAAGGACATTTTGTCAAGAATACTACAGAAAGGTATTTGAGCTTTCCCTGCAGTTTCCCTTCTCCCTACTGCCTTCGTTAATTGTTCAATAAAGCATTGAAAACGTACTCAAGTGTTGGTGCTTGTTTTGTCCGGAGGTAAACTCAACAGAACCCTACACCCGGTGCCAGTGAAACAGAGGGAAGGAGAGTGAAGGTAACAAGCCCGCTTTAAACCAGCAGCTCCGCCGAGAGTTATTGCTACACAAGTAAGTGTATTATTGTGACTCTGCGTGTAGTATCAGTGTGGTGTTAGTGTAATCTGAGTATAGTGTGAGTATAGTGGGAGTATACTGTAGTGTCAGTGAAGTGTGTCAGTGCAGTGTTAGTGTAGTGTGAGTATAGTGCAGTATAGTGTAGTGTCAGCATAGTGTGCTGGTATAGTGTGAGTATAGTGTAGTATCAGAGTAGTGTGAGTGTAGTGTTAGTGTAGTGCAGTGTTTAACACAGCATTATATAGCATTTAGTACTGTGTACAGTGCTGTATACCCCTTTTTTTTGGATGCTGCGTTTTTTTGTTTTGCTTTTATTTTTGTCCCAGGCCTGCCCCCTTTTTTTAAATTGCCAGCCGCAGTCCGAGTGCGACGCTGTTGTTCCAGCTTTTTTATTTAATTTTTTTTATATAGTTTTTTACATTTCTGTTAGCAGCAGACCTCAACTTAAAGTGTACGAAACACCACTTTTCATTGAATAAAGTGCATCCAATTACACATTTCCCAGTGTCTATTAAATTTGGGTAATAAGCCCCCCATCATGTCCGGGAGGCCAACAAGTAGAGGCAGATGTTCCCATGCCACTATGAGAGGGCCATCTGCGTCTGTGTCCACAGGCAAAGGTGGACGTGGTCCATCCTCAGGCAGGGCACGTTTTTTCTCTTTTTAGTGATGTTGCCCATACTATCCAGCCACAGCATGCAGAGGAGGTGCTGGACTGGTGGTAGACTGGCTTACTAAACTATCCTCATCCTCTATCACCCAAGCTGCGCAGTCCACCACAGCTGCCAGAGTGGATTATTCTGCCTCCTTGTCCACAGTGTCACCCACTTGCTTTTTGAAGATGCACAGGAATTACTGATTCTGATGTTGGTTCTGAGGTTGAGTAAGGGAGTGACATGAGCCTACAGGGAGGGGAGAACACTGGTAAAAAACATATTGGCAGTCATGTTCCCCCAGCCGCAGTGTATTGCCGAGTTGGCTCCAGTGATGATGAGGATGGAGGGGATTATGATGATGAGGTCACTGACGCGACTTGGGTCCCAGATAGAGCAGAGGAGTAAAGTGAGGGTGAGGCACAGCTCTGAGGCAGGATGTCATCCAGACACAGCTATCATGGAACAATAGAGAGCAGCCACCCTATTCCATCAGATTGTGTAGCTGTTATCTCCCGGCCCACTTCCCACAGCTTACCTTTTTTAGCACATGTGCAGCTGATCATACTGTTGCAATTTTCAATCTCTGCACCAGATCAAGCAATGCAAAAACACTAGCCATTTGGGTACCACATGCTTGCAAATGCATTTAACCTCCCACCACTCAGCCCTTTGGCAAGAGCACATGAAAGCCACAGAAAAAGGAACACAATTCTTCTCCTCCTCACTCCTCACCTTTCATGTCTACATCCATTATATCTCATTTCCTTTCAGCAGCCTCCACTGACAGGGATGATGGTATAGCAAAGGGTGTCACAAGTCCCTGCAACACATCTGCCAGCAGCACACCCCCAGCTGTAGAGTATAGCAGGAAAATTTCTCTGACCAGGCTGCTGCATTAAAATAATACACTCCCTGCCCCACGTGCCCAGAGTCTAAATTCCAGCTTGTCCAAATTTCCGTCTTGTGAATTCTGCCCCATTCTGTGAATTTGCAGAATGTGCTGTACCACAAAGGCAGCTTCCCAGTCACTATTTTTGGCACGTAAGGTCGTTCCAGCTCTGTACCATAAGGTGGAAGGCAATGTTTTGGCATTGTTGGGCAAGTCAGTCAGCAGCAAGGTCCACTGCTGACAGGTGGTCCAGCAAGCATGGTCAGGGATGATATATTTTGTTTACGGCACGCTGATTAACTCTGCTTGCAACTAGAAAGGATGCAGGATAGGGCTCAGTGCTGGAGCTTGTTTTGCCGCCACATCTCCATACAACTGGTGGTGATAATGCGAGATCTGTCAGCTCCACCCCCTCCTCCTCCATGACCTGCTCTGCTGAATTGTTCTATAAACCACCAATACCCCAAGCATTCAAGGGGCTATTCAACAAGTCAGGCTAAAAGATGCCATGCAGTGCTTCAGCTGGTCTGTCTAGGGGACAGGAGCCAAACAGGAGCAGAGATTATTTTAGCTTCGCAGGGGCAGGCCCAGAGGTGGTTCACGCCACTGAAGCTTGAGCCAGGAATTGGTGGTATGCAATAACGGCACTAACCGTCTGTCTGCCCTTCGACAGGGAAAATTGACACATGTGCCATGCCTGGCACATGTCCTCAATTTGGTGGTGTAGCATTTTTTAAACAGGTACCTAGGTTTGCAAAATCTTCTAGGCCAGGCCAGAAGAGTCTGTAGCCATTTCAGGCGGTCATTCACAGACGGTGTTCGGTTGACTGAAATTCAGCGGGAATTCCACCTGTCCGTAAACCGCCTGATTTGTGACATGCCCACTAGGCGGAACTTAACTTTGGCAATGCTGCACCAGCTGCACATTCAACAGAGGCCATCAACGAGTACCTGTGTGAGTATGGCACAAGGACAGGCTCAGCTTGGCTTTTTTCCCCATGCCAATGGCTGCTGATAAAGGATGCATTCACTGTACTGTCACCATTTGAAGAGGCGACAAGGATGGTGTGCTGTTACAATGCATGCATCAGTGACACTATCCCTCCTGTGTTCCTGCTGGAGCATAATCTGTGTGGCATTATGAACATGGCACTCAGGGCAGAGCAGCGGGAGAAAGAGGACTTTTTTTCTTCTCAAGGCCCACTTTATGCAGACACCATTCATGAGACGCCACAGAACACACAAGAAGAAAGGGAGGAGGAGGATTCTGGCAGTTTTGGAGGCACTGAAGCAGAGGAAGATATACGTCAAACCTTAAGATATTGTTTTCAGTCCCCAGAAACCTTGAGAGTAGTACGTGGCTGGGAGGAGGCAGTTCCAAATATTGTAATCCTCAGTGACCTTGAGGACTCTGCTTCTCATAACAGAAAACAGGAATCAGCGCCACAGAACTACCTGGACAATTGTGGATCCCAATTGAGAATGCTGCTGCTCAATCCTAGTAAATTACTAGTGGATAATAAATTAAATAAGTTTGCAGCGCAAATCTGTGGAATATCCACAATTGTGTTAACAGTTTGTACCAAATATGTAATAATTCTAAAAAAGATGGACTTTATATGATTCAAAAATCTGAGCCCTTCACTGAAACAATCTACCCCTCCTCTCATATGTGGAATACCTTAAATAATATTCATAATATGTGAAATCAAGTAAAATTCAAAATTCTCAAGTGCTTTCTCACTGAATAAATGTCCGTAATAACGCAACATTCAATGTGTTGAAAACAATACTCTCAAATCTGTAGACAATAGTGTGAGTGAAAAAAATTTTTTTTCTAAAAATGCAAAAAACTATTAATTTACTATGTAATAAACCAAAAATATAAAGTGTATAAAAATAAAAAAGGACTGAAGTTATATACAATCTGCTTCTCATGCCTCCGCAAACGTGTGGTGCATGGACTTCCTTATTCTTCAAAGCCTACGAAAGGACCCAAGAATTGGTGGCATCAAGGAGAAGGATCATTATTGGTTGACAATCCAAGGGGATATTCTCAGAAATCATCCTGCCGTCACAGAGGGAGCACAAAATGAAATATCTTGAGGACACCTTAAAGAGGAGGTTATGTAACACCTTTCCAGAATCTGGTAGGTTACAGTCTCATGGAAAAGGTTGTTTTGAGGGTTCTGTTGTTCAAACGAGGAGTGGTGGACAAGGAAGCTGCCTAAGTGATGCATTTAAAACATTTTTTAGTCCTTGGCACCCAGGGCTGTCAGCTTCCACATCCCATCGGCACCGTCTGCATCATATGGTGAAAGATTATCTAGGGACAAAAACAGACATGGAGAGCTTTCCAGTAGATGATCCACTGGGTTACTGGGTCATGAGAACAGACCACTGGCCAGAACTTGCCCAGTATGCAATTAAGCTGCTGGGCTGTCCTGCATCCAGTGTGCTTTCTGATTGGGCATTCAGTGCTGTTAGAGGTTTTGTCACAGAGCGTGTCTGTCCACAGACTTTGTTGACCGGCTAACATTTTTCAAAATGAAATAATTTTATTTTATTTTCCTTTCACTGGTTTGTAGATCAGCAGCGGCTTCAGCGGCAGAATGAGTACCTGGTCTCTGTGGATGGCTACATGAACATGCAGCTCGCCAATACAGAAGAGTATATTGTTGGGGCATTGTCTAGACATCTTGGAGAAGTTTTAATAAAGTGTAATAATGTATTGTATATATGAGGAGTAGAAGAGAAGGAAGAAGATGAGAGAATAAAGCAATTTCCAAATTAGTTTTGTAAATTTATTATGAAAC
Organism: Lithobates septentrionalis; assembly: GCA_037952835.1. NCBI lineage: Eukaryota > Metazoa > Chordata > Amphibia > Anura > Ranidae > Lithobates > Lithobates septentrionalis. The sequence continues at coordinate 6,552,104 of JBBDGP010001034.1, read as the reverse complement.
TTCTCTTTTGAGGTTATTGTTGGACATTGTTTTTGTATGTATTTTTTTTCAAGAGTACCTCTATGAGGTAATGGTGTGTGAAGGCACCACCAACACAAAAAGCCCAATTTTTCCACACCTGTTACTTCTATGCAAAGTCTGCGAAAGAGACACCAGACTAATCTTGGCTTGAGTGCACTATAATGGATCTTCTTCACATAAGGCTTGCTCACTGTGGTGAAAAAATGTGTTATTTCCACCTAAAGTCTGCCAAAGAGACACCAGAATTTATCCAAAAAATCTAATTTTGTTCTGAGTGCACTAAATTGTGGCCTCATCATACAGGCTGGCTCCCCAAGCCCTTGTTTACAAAATAAAGAAAGCTTGAAAAAAAGGCAGATGCTCACATTCAAATTTGATTCTGCATAGATCTGTTGGAGGTGCAGGTATGGCTGATATCCGAGACTACTATTGGGCGGTTAGACTAGATGAAATCCAACACTGACTCAGAGGCTCTTTTTAACCCTTGTGGCTGGATATAGAGTCAGCCATGGTTCCCACACAAGATTTATCCTCCATTTTTTTGAGCGACCTGTGGAAACCCTGGAATTCATCTACTCTGTCACCACATTTACAGGCTTCCCTTCAGTCCTGGCTCCACCTTCACAAACAAAAAGCTGCACTAACAATGATAGTGGATTATAAATTACCCTGAAGGGGCTATAGGCCATGATTCCCATGCTTCCTACTAGGGATGGGCGAACGGTTCGGCCCGAGCATAAGTTTGGGCCGAACTTTCGTTGTTCGGACGTTCGGCGAACAGCCGAACAAACGGGTCACTCAACCGTTTGTTTGCCCCCCCCCACCTGACCACAATGCATTGCGGTGCTGAACAGTGCATTGCAAGCCCTGATTGGCTGAAGCAATGAAAGCTTCAGCCAATCAGGGCACAGAGCACTGTCAGAGTCATGATTGGACACTGTCATCATGACTTCATCCAATCATGGCTCATTCCCACCCCACAGTATAAAAGTATTCTTTCAATGGCAGCCATTTTCAGTGTGATTTCAGCATGGAGAGAGATAGAACAGGGCTCTGTTCAGTGCTATTAGTGTGCTATAATGTGCTATTTTGCTTCAATTGTCAGAGTAGAATATTAGTTTAGTGTCAGTCTAGGGATAGTGTGAGTGTATTGAGGAGTACCATCATTCAGCTTTGCGTAGTGTGCAGATAGAGTAGGGACAGCTCAGATAGTTTCACTGTAGTGTAGTGAGACCGTGTCATTCATACATACATTAGTTTAGAGTAGGGACAGCTCAGATAGTTTCAGTGTAGTGTAGTGAGACTGTGTCAGTAATCTTGACATTAGTGTATAGCTAGAGTAGGGACAGTTCAGATAGCATTAGTGTAGTGATTACATGTGTAGATGTCTCCTGTGAGGAGATGCCGCTGATCGGCTGTGTTTTGGACACAGCCGACCACATGTGTTTACATGTGACCGGCTGTGATTGGACACAGCCGACCACATGGTTAAAGAGCCACGGATGTGGCTCTTTACAGAGATTAGGGTCGCGCTGTGTCCTAGCAACACGATGCATCTGCGATTGCCGCGCTACATGCCCCCGTGGGCGGGTGAGAGCAGCCGTTCTAGGGTGTCCCAGAACGAGAGCCGCACCGCTCCGCCGTCATTTGAAAATCAAAAAAATCAAAATCATCAAAATCAAAATCATCAAAATCAAAAAAATCACTGCTCATTTAAAAATGACGTTTTTCACAAACTTTTTCTTTATTGATACATGTCCCCCAGGGCAGGACCCAGACCCCTATAACCATTGTATGCCGAATTACTTGCATATAAGCCTTCAAACTGGGCACTTTTGATTTTTGACGTTCGGGTCCTATTGACTTTAATGGGGTTCGTTATTCGGGTCCAAACTGGTTTCGCAGTGTTCGAAAGTTCTGGTGCAAACCGAACAGGGGTCCGTTCGCCCATCCCTACTTCCTACTAGCTCACTCTGCAACTCTGGGTTAAATCATATACAAGACTTTATACATACCGTATTTATCAGCGTTTAACACACACTTTTTTCCCCCTGAAAACAGAGGACAAACAGTGCCTGCATGTTATACGCCAATAGTATGTTTTACCAACAGGGGGCGGGATCAGGCGGTCTGCCCCGAGAGCCACCCATTGGGGAGGTGTCAGGCCGCCCCGCCTCTCCTGGCCCTGGGACAGTGCTGCCTGCAGGGCCGATCCTAGGGTCACAGACGCCTGGGTGCAGAAATATTTCTGGCGTCCTCGCATAGGTGTGGTCATCATACTAACTCCTCCCCTTTACAAATGTTTCTATGGCAACGAATCAAACACAGAGATGCTCCCCTAAGAAGTCCTTAATACCCTGGGATCCTCCTATGATCTCTTAACAATAAACAAAATACAGGAAGAGAGTACTCTAATTGGACCTGGAGGGGGGTCTCTCTAACGGACACAGAGAGGGCTTCTGTTAGAAAGAGCCCCCAGACATACTGCAGACATAGTACATGAGATGGTCAGAGACTGCAGTCATGATACAGGAGATGGTCAGAGACTGCAGTCATGATACAGGAGATGGCCAGAGACTGCAGACATGATACAAGACATGGTCAGAGACTACAGACAGGATACAAGACATGGTCAGAGACTGCAGACATGATACAAGACATGGTCAGAGACTGCAGACATGATACAAGACATGATCAGAGACTGCAGACATGATACAAGAGATCAATGCCTCAAATGCAGCCTATCAGTGCCCACCAAATGCAGCTTATTGGTGTCCATGAAATGCAGCCACATCAGTGCCCACCAAATGCAGCCTACCAGTTCCAACTAAATGCAGCTTATTGGTGCCCACCAAATGCAGCTTATCGGTGCCCACCAAATGCAGCCTACCGGTGCCCACCAATTGCAGCCTACCAGTGCCCATCAAAGGCACCCTATCAGTGCCCACCAATTGCAGTCTACCAGTGCCCACCAATTGCAGTCTACCAGTGCCCACCAATTGCAGCCTACCAGTGCCCATCAAAGGCACCCTATCAATGCCCACCAATTGCAGTCTACCAGTGCCCACCAATTGCAGTCTACCAGTGCCCACCAATTGCAGCCTACCAGTGCCCACCAATTGCAGTCTACCAGTGCCCACCAATTGCAGCCTACCAGTGCCCACCAATTGCAGGTTACCAGTGCCCACCAAATGAAGCCTACCAGTGCCCACCGAATGAAGCCTACTAGTGCCCACTGAATGAAGCCTACCAGTGCCCACCATTTGCAGCCTGCCAGTGCCCCTGGATCACGCAGAGCGGCGATGATCTCCTACGCTTACTGAGCTTGGATTTGAATCTCCCGGGCGGCCACTGTAACAAAGTTCCGCTTCCTATACCTGATTGTGGCTCCTATGATACACGCCACACTGATTAAATTTCACTGCATTGGATTAGTGTTCCATCTATCGCACAGGAGCTGTCTAGGAGGCAGGACTTTGTTACAGCGCCGCCAGGCATTTCAGACCAAAGCTCGTGCGGTGTGCGCAGGGGCGTATTATGAAATCAGCGTGCCTGTGTGCAAAATCCAAAGTGGCCCCCCTGCTATGGGAAAGGGAAAAAAGTGGCACACTCAGAGCAGCATGCCAAAAAGTGGGTGTGGTTTAAGTTGCACTAAATATTGAGCATGTCTTAAAGGGGTGTGGTTAAATAGAGTCTGAGATTACTTACATAGTTCAAAATGTGTTAATGTTAAATATGGAGTACCTGGGTCCTGGCCCTGCTGAGTAACTCCACTCGGCAGGGCCAGAACCCAGGTACTCCCACTGCCACTCTTTACACCTGGGCTAGCTGGAGGGGGGCTCTCTTACCAAAGAAACTTGTGTGTGTGCCACTCCACTCAGCAGGGCCACCAGGTACTTACAAGTTTGCCGTTCCCAGCCACCACAGTCGCCACCATGTCAGTACAGGCTGAAGCAGCTTCCAATGCAGTCCTCATGTCGGCACCCAGCTCTCTCTCTTCACAGCTCCACCCTTGCAATTTTATAGAGTGTGCCAATGCCGAGGCCAGATCATCCAGTACCCAGAGCAAACATGGCAAACACCTAACCCCCATATACCACCTTCTAGCTCAAATCTCCCCTCTCAGCCAAAATCCTCACTCCCCACATCCCCCCTTCTAACATAAATCCCCCCAAAACCCTTCCATTCACAAATTCTCTTACCCCCCAATCCCTCCTCTCAGCGAATATCCCCCCTCTAAGCACAGACCCCCCCCAACGTCCATCTACCAGAAAAAATCCTCCCTTCCAGCACCAAATCCTCACCCTCATAGTTTTATGAGGGTGAGGGTTTCCCTTCCAGTACAAAACCCCATCTCAGCACAAATCCCTCTTCAGAATAAACCCATGCCTCCACCTCCCCTTTCCCAACTCAAACCCCCCCCCCCATACCCCTCATTCCAGTATAATTCCCCCCAAATCCTTCCTTCTTACAGAAATTCTCTTACCCCAATCTCAGCACAAATCCTCACCGCTAAATACATACCCCCTTCCAGCACAAATCCTTGCCTCCTTATTCCCCCCAGCACAAACCCTTGCCTCCATCTTCCCCCTCCAAGCACAAATCATCCTGCCTCCCAGTATAAATCCCCCAAACTTCCCTTTCTAATTCTCATACCCCCCAAATCCCCCTCTCAGCACAAATCCTCCTTCCAGTATAAATTCTGCTCAGACTCCTCCCTCCATCTTACACCAATTCTCTTATTCCCCCAATTCCCCCTACAAGCACAAATCCTACTCCCCCCACCCCTCTCTCCCAGTAAACCTGTCCTCACCTCCAAAAATCCTCTCAATCCCTCCGAGCATGATGCAGCGTACACATGAGCGGACTTTTCGACCGGACTGGTCCGACGGACCGAGTCCGGCGGACAATCCGATCGTGTGTGGGCTTCATCGGACCTTCAGCTGACTTTTCCAGTCGAAAATCTGACGGACTTTAGATTTGGAACATGCTTCAAATCTTTACGTCGTAACTCCACCGGACCCAGAAATCCGCTCGTCTGCATGCTAGTCCGACGGACAAAAACCAACGCTAGGGCAGCTATTGGCTACTGGCTATCAACTTCCTTATTTTAGTCTGGTGTACGTCATCACGTACTAATCCGTCGGACTTTGGTGTGATCCTGTGTAGGCAAGTCCATTCGTTAAAAAGTCAGTCGGAAGTCCGTCAAAAGTCAGTCGAAAGTCCGCCGGAAAGTCTGTCGGACCAGTCCGGTCAAAAAGTCCGCCCGTGTGTACGCGGCATGAATCTCCCTCAGTGCAGGGAGATCTCCTTCTTCCTAGGCTCCCTCTTCTGTCCTGTCAGAGCAGCCTGCTATGCTGTGACTTGTAGTGTCCTAGACTACAGGGGACTGAAAAATTCCATCCTACTATGCTGGGACTTGTAGTGCCCTCTGTGGGGGACTGAAGAATGCCATCCTACTATGCTGGGACTTATAGTGCCATCTGTGGGGGACTGAAGATTCCTCAGTCCCCCCACAGCCTAGGGCACTACAAGTCCCAGCATAGGATGCTGCCATATCTCAGTCCCCCATAGAGGACACTACAAGTCCAAGCATAGTGGGCTGCCATCAGTCCTCCACACATTGCATGAGATTGCAGCCTTCCACCCCCTCCCATACACTCACTCCCTGGGGAGAGGCCAGTAGTATTGTACAACTCACTTATCCCAGGCTGGTTTCTGCAGGCTCTGATAGTGGATGTGGCAATCATACACTCAGGTGGATCTGTCTCCTCCATGGCTTCAAATTTCCCACCTACACCCCTTTCTCGGGCACAGTATTATCCAGGGATTGGAGTGTGGGCAAGGCAGACACAGAGGAGAGGGGCAGGAGTTGGAGGAGCAAATCAATATCTCTCTCCTGTCCCATTTCTGCAGAGAGGGGAGTGTGCTGGCTTATCTTTGGGGGAAATCAACACTCGCAGGTGCAGCCAGCCAGCTCGTTCTTCCCACCCCGCCCGGATCCAACCTAACTCGACAGCTTCTTCTCACTGACGTTTAGGAACACTGCCTAGGCACAATCTTCATCCTGGTAGGTGTTGCTTGGGGGGGCGGGCACAGCGCACCTCCCTAGATACGGTAATGAGCTGTCCCTGCTATTCCAAAGCTGAGACAGTTTTGAAGTATTTTATTTACACACATAAGGAGAGGAGGTGGGAGTGGAGCACTCAGGCACTTCAGCGCCCCCCCCCTTCGGCGCCTGGGTGCAATGCACACGGCGCGCCCGCCCAGGATCGGCCCTGGCTGCCTGCATAGTCTAAAGTTGATAAAAAAATCACTTGCCAGCCCCTTCTCCTACACCGCTCCTCCTGTGTCATTGTCATTATAAAACGAAGCTTGTAAATATCTCAATAGCTCAGTTTTTCTGGCTGCTCTCCTCCTCCCGCTCGTCCTTCTCCTAGCTTTAGCTTTAGATTGGAGGAGGAGAGCGGTCACATGACCATCTATGTAACGTCAAAGAGAGCAGTCATGTGACCAGGTCAGTGGAAAAAACTGAGCTAGTGAGGTATATGGAAGCTTTATTTTACAATAGGAGTGACACAGGAGGAGCAGTGTAGCAGGGGCTGGTGGTGATTTTTTTCTTAACTGTAGAGAATGCTGGCAGTGCTGTCCCAGGAGACTGGGGGTCTCCTGGGGGTGCAGGGGGAGGGGGGCTGTATACCGGGGAGAGGGGCTGTGTACTGGATGGGAGGCTGTATACTGGATGGGGGGCTTGTGTACTGGATGGGGGTCTGTATATTGGATGGGGGGCTGTGTACTGGGGAGGGGGATGTGTACTGGATGGGGGGCTGTGTACTCGGTAGGGGGTCTGTGTACTGTGCAGGGAGAGGGGGACAGGTGTACTGTAAAGGGAGCTGTAAAAACATTTTTTCCTTAAACTTGGGGTGCGTGTTATATGCCTGTGAATGTTATATGCCGATAAATATGGTAACTCTAGACCAAAAAGCTTGGAGACTCTGATCAAGGAATTTAATCTCCCAAGATTAGTGCGCTTTACATGCTCCTGCATTTTATACTTTCTACAGAAGTTCCCCGTTCCAAAGCTTCACATTTACAACAGGGTGTGGCAGTACTTTACCTCCCGGAAACCAACCTGCAAAGGCATTTCCTTTTTCTATAAAATTTTACAAAACAAGCTATTCTACAGGAAAAAAGGCTCATTCCTGAAATAGGAAACTGAAATGAATGCCTCCTTTACTCCAAACCAATGGCAATCAGCCTTCCCGAAAATTAACAGAACGACGTACTGCATCAACCACTGGGAGCTAATGTTTAAGATTGTCAACAGATGGCACCTCACCCCTTACAGGTTAGCCAAAATATTCCCAACCACATCCCCCCTATTCTGGAGAGGTTGTGGTCAGGTGGGAAACTTGCTTCATGCCCTGTGGGAATGCCCTAGTCTGACAAGCTTCTGGAACCAGGACTTCTTAGAAATCTCTTAAATCACTGGAATTCTTCTACCACCAAACCCAGGCCCGGCCATACTGCATATTGGTACTGATTCCTACCCCTGCTCCTTTAGGCAAGTAGTTACGCACGTACTATTAACAGAAAATGCAAGTCATAAGCCTCCCTCAACATCTCAGAAGTAATGGCTTTGGTCCAACATAATTACACTTTTGAACACCCTTTAGCCATCAATTCCCTTACCAATACAACCTCTGAACATAACTGGGCCATATGGGTTGATACCCTTAAAAACCACTGAGAGTTTTTCTTACCTTCACTCGTGTTATAATTGTGTGAATGTCTTAACTTGTAACTGGTAACATTACTACTCGGATACATACCCATCCCTTTGTTATTCCTGGTGTACCTATCCTGCATGTTTGAACACCCCATAATTTTCAAGTTATTCAGGTCTTTCCAATGTAAGAATAGATGATATACACGTTTTTATCATTCCGCCATTCTGTTCCTTATGTACTGTTTGATTGTACCTATTGCAAATGTTCAATAAAATTATTGATATAAAAAATAAAGAAAGAAAGCTTGCAGGGAAAATCAATTTAAATGTCATTTTGTTTTCATTATATATGTCAGTTTTACTGCAGCACATTCTATATATGCAATATAGATGAATAGCTTAGTGTTGTATATGTCTGGAGATTGACTGCAACATCCCATACTAATAGAGGTAAAACAAGGAAAGGAGCTCCATTGGGACTTTAAAGGCAGCTTTCGGAACAAATTGTTGGCTGGCAATCCATCCAAAGATCTTTATATGGGGGCGTGACCGGATGTTGAGGTGAGAGGCGAGAGAGGACGCCGTGACTGAGTTCAGCCCTCTCCCCTCGCTCCGTATCCGGCATCCGACATTGCGGGACCTAGGAGACTGCCCGGAGCATTTGAACAAAGCTATCGCGGACGCGACTGTGGACGTGACTGCCGCACGGAGCCGGAGCTGTGCGGAGTCCAACTGCACGGTGCTCTTCCAGGAAATACACCGGCAGCGCCTGTCCCTGTGAGAGAGGAGGGCGCTGACACTCGGGATCGAGCTGAGCGGTGCGGTGCCGGAAACCCCTGGAAGGACCAAGCAGCACAAGATCCCGCCCGGAGCACAGGAGGGGTGAGTCGCTGGCTGTGTGTGCATCCACAGCATAAAAAGCCCAGTTGTGAAGAGACGTTAACACTGATATCCTGGCAAGGGGACTGTGGCTATACAGGCTCAGATTACAGGGCAGGGGGCTAGCACTGTGCACTGGCAAAGCAGCATACTATCAGGATACTATCAGGAATGTCCAAGAAGAAGGGGATGGAGGATGGGCCAGTCCAGCAAGGGACAGGGGGTCTCGGAACCCGCAGCGCTAAGGAGAAGGGGAACCAAGCAGCCACCAAATTAGAGCGCTTTGCGCATACCCCAAATCAAACCCCTAACAAATCCAGTAACTTAGGAGGGGGCCAACAGCAGGTGGTACATCCTGGGAGGAGAAGTCAGACCCAGGAAAATGGGACATTGGTAGCTCCATCATCAGCTATCCCGCTGGCAGGCTCAGCCTCAAGAGGGACCCTGGATAAACAACAAAACCTGGGCCTAGAAGGGGCGACAGGGGGAGACCAGGGCAGTTCGGGTGAGAGAGAGCCATCCCTGCAAGATATTCTTACAGCTGTCAATACCTGTAAGCAATCAATCACTGAGCTGTCTGAGCAATTTAGAAGTATTAGAGATGAACTGCTTGTGGTTAAAGGGGAAGTACATACAGTTTGCACCCGCACAACAGCACTTGAGGAGAGATTCAGCCAAATGGAGGACGATGTATACCCATTAAAGCAAGAGGTGGCACTTATGAAAATCCAACTAAGGGATTGTTTACAGAAAATGGACAGTATGGAGAACAGGCTACGCAGAGAGAACCTGAGGGTACTTGGGCTCCCAGAAGGCTGTGAGGGGAACAACCCCATTCAATTCATGGAGGACTGGCTGAGGGAGAAGTTCGGCAGGGACTCATTTTCTGCTACATTTGCTGTTGAGCGGGCACACAGAATAGGTCCCAAAGCCCTAGCACCAGGAGGCCACCCTAGACCCTTTATTTTTAAGCTTTTATGTTTTCGGGACAAAGTCACTATTCTACAGAAGGCAAGAGAGTTAAGGAACATCCAGCATAATGGAGCTAGGATTTCAATTTACCCAGACTTCTCTCCTGAGCTGCAGAGGCAAAGAGCTAAATTTGGAGACTGCAAACGCAAGCTTCAACAACTCAGAATCAACTACGCGCTTTTGTTCCCGGCGCGACTGCGGGTCTCAGCTCTGGGAGAAGTTAGGTTTTTTCTACCCCCAATGAAGTATCAACTTGGCTAGAGAGTATTGAGGAAAGAATTAAGAGAGGAGAGGGAAGTTAGGTGCTGTTTGGAACTTTCTCCTGTTTCTTCTTTGAACTTTTTATTGTATTATCTCTTGGGTCCTTTTTTTTTTTTTTTCCACTGTATTTTTTTCTTTGAACTTTTTATTGTACTATTTTTTGGTTGTTTTTTCACTGGATTTTTTTCTTGTTGATGCGATAAATGGGGAGTGGAGCGGGGGAGGGGGGGATCAAGTAAATAGTAATATAATACACCTATAGAGAAAAATGCACAATTTTCGCACAAGGTAATAGCACAAAATATTTTCTTTTTTGTTTTTCTCAGAGGGGGAAAGCCCCCCCCACTGGACTTGGTTCACGGTTTTTTCCTTTTTTTTTGTTTTCAAACCTCAAAAAGTTTCTGAAGGTCACAATAGAAGCCCGAGGGTTAGGCCCCAAAGTGGGAGTGGGGGTAAAATGGGGGAGGGGGGGTGGGGGGGGAGAAGGGGGGGCTCTGGGAGGGCGAGGGGGATCGGGGGGTGGGGGGTGGGGGGTGGGGGGGAAGAGGCACGTATATAATCAGAGGTGGAAGGTAGGGAGGGGTGTGAGTGGATATGAGTGGATTCAGGTTGTTAGATTAGAGGGATGGGTAAAAGATAGGGAGATATACTATGTATCCCCTTATTACACCTGTAATGGGAGATGGTTAGTTTTGACAGGAGATCAAAATATCGCAACGGTATTAGATAGAACGGTCCATGAGCATCAAAGGAGGGAGTGGTAAAATCCCGGATACGGGTAAAAGGATCAATATATGTTCATGGAATGTAAGAGGAGTAAGGGATAAGCTTAAAAAACAAATAATTTTTTCAATAGCCAAAAAGGGGAATGTCAAGATACTCTGCCTGCAGGAGACGCATCTGGTTAAAGATACACTCGAAACTTTAAGCAATAAGCAGTTCCGGACGCAGTTTCACTCCACTCACTCATCATATTCGAGAGGGGTGAGTGTACTGATAAGCACAGATCTGGCCTTCTCCTGTGGGCAGAGTAGGTTGGATGAAAAGGGAAGGTATATTTTCCTCTCTTGTTTAATAGAAAACAGAAGATATATATTGGCGAATGTGTATATCCCCCCCCCCATTTTGCACAGAGGTAATGGAGGACTTAGCCAGGTTTGTAGCAGACTTCCCTGGGACACCGGTAATAGCACTGGGAGATTTTAATATGACGATGAACAAGAGCATAGACAGGTTCCCTTCAAAGCCTGGAGCTGGAGAGGTCAACAGGAGTCCCCTTTTGCAGTACTGCGATGAATTAGGATTGGTAGATATCTGGAGAAGGAGGCATCCTGGAGAGAGGCAGTATTCGTGTCACTCCAGGACCCATGCCACCCTGTCTAGAATCGATCTCGTACTGGGGAATGAAGAGGCACTAAATGTAGTGGAGAAGATAACATATGAACCAAGAGGCGTCTCAGACCACATGCCAGTTTTTGCCTCCGTGAGAGTGGGGGGACAGTACGGCAGGGGGAGCTGGAAGATTAATCCCTTTTGGCTCGAACTTATAGGAGAGGAGGAGAAAATGATGGAGGGGTTGTCTGAAATTATTAGTATAAACCTAGGATCGGCTTCACTTGGGGTGGTCTGGGAATATAATCCAGAGAATAGCGTATGTTAAAAAACAGTCGCAAGCCGAGGAAATGGAAGCTAAAGAAAACGCAAGACTGTCAGAGGCGTACTTTGTAGCAACACCATCCCAAGCTAACCACGAGTGCTGGGCGAGGAGGCAAGAGGAGTATAGTAGGGTACTTCGGGAGAAGGCAGAAAAGATTGGATCCTTTCAGAGACGGAGCTTTTTTGGAGAGGGAGAGAAAATTGGGAAAGCTCTGTCTCTGATAATTAAGGCAAATGGCCCCCCGAGTGCAGTGTCGGCAATTAAAGGGAGGGATGGAGAAATAAGAAAAAACACTCCGGATATAGTAGACAAATTTAAAATATACTTTGAGAAGTTATATAGTTCCTCCAGGGTAAATGTAGAGGGGGAAATGCAGGGTTTCTTTGAGGGGTTGGAGATAACTCCGGTATCAGAGGAAGATCGGGAAATGCTGGATGCACCATTGACCCTTAAAGAATTGCAGAGGGCTGTTGGAGGTATGGCGGCTCAAAAATCCCCGGGCCCGGACGGCCTGCCCATAGAACTATATAAAAAATACGGGGAGGTACTGTTACCCTTATTACTGGAGGTATTCAATGGGGCTAGGGAGGAGGGGGCTTTGCCCCCCTCTATGGCAGAAGCCATAGTAATACTTCTGTTAAAAGAAGGGAAGAACCCAATAGATATGTCTTCATATAGGCCCATATCGCTCTTGTGCTCGGATGTGAAGATCCTCGCCAAAGTATTAGCTGCAAAGCTAAACAAGATAATCCCTAAACTAATACACCCAGATCAGTCTGGGTTTATCCCAAACAGATCCACAAGCACGAATATAAGGCGGGTATATCTTAATATGCAAATCCCCATAGAAAACAGCGGTAGGAGAGCAATTCTTTCGCTAGACGCGGCCAAGGCCTTCGATTCCTTGGAATGGCATTATTTATGGAAGGTACTAGCGGAATATCAGCTTGGCCCCGGGTTCGCTCGGTGGCTAAGATTGCTATATAGCGAGCCAAGGGCCAAGGTGAAAATCAACGGGCAATGCTCGGAGTGGTTTCAGCTGAGCAGGGGTACGAGACAGGGGTGCCCTCTGTCCCCCCCTGCTCTTTGCATTGGCAATTGAGCCCTTGGCGGTGGCTCTAAGGATGGCACAGGGCATACAGGGATTCAAGAGGAGGAGAGGGGTGGATAAAGTGGCCTTGTATGCCGATGATATTTTATTATTTTTGGCGGACACGCAGGAGTCACTGGAAACAGCTATAAGGACAGTGAGGGAGTTCGGAATTTTTTCTGGGCTACTGATCAACTGGGAGAAATCAGTAATTCTGCCTATCGATACCCTGAGTGAGCCTCTCCCGCACCAGGCATCCCAAGTCCAAGTGGTCAGGCAAATGAAATACTTGGGGATTAATATTACCAGAGACCCAGGCCAGTATATATCTGGAAATTTAGTTTCATTGATGAAAAAGCTGAAGCAGAAGTGTCAAGTATGGAGACGCCTACCCCTCTCGGTCGCCGGGCGCTGCAATCTGATTAAAATGGTCTGGCTACCTCAAATCTTATATGTCATGCAGAACTCTCCTGTTTGGATTCCCAAGCACTGGTTCAAAAAAATGGACAGTATATTCAGAGAACTTATCTGGAAGGAAGGGGTGGCTAGGATCGGGTTGGAGACGCTACGGCGACCAGAGGAGAAGGGAGGCCTGGCGGTACCAGATCCACGAGGCTACTTCCTGGCAGCTCAATTGCAACAAATTGGAGGCAGTAATAGGCTAAGAGAAGCAGGAGCAGGGGGTAGCATCTTATTGAATGACACCAGACATGATACAGTGGCAGAGGGATTAGAGGCAGACTCATTTTGTACCAAATGTCCTACTACCCGGATGATGAGTAAAGTCTGGGTACAAGCTAAAAGAACGCTGGGATATGCCGGTTTTGCGGAATTTTCGCCACTTTGGGACAACAATAGCCTTAATGAGCTTAAAAAAATGGGGCGCGTAGAGGAATGGGACCGTTTGGGTATCCACTACCTTGCACAGGTATATAGGGCAGGGAGGTTGAAGTCCTTTCAGGAACTGGTAGAGGAGTATGCGATCTCCAACAGGTCATTTTACAGATATCTGCAACTCAGGCATGCCCTGGAGGCACAATTTGGGAAGGAAGCGCCAGTGTGGTGCGAAATGACCTCTTTGAGAAAGCTGATCGATGCGGGATCCACAAAGGGTCTGATTTCGGACATGTATGGGTGCTTGAAAGCAGCAGCTCAAGAAGGCCTGGTTGAAAATAAAAACAGGGCTAGATGGGAAAAAGATGTGGGAACAATGTCTGACGATCAATGGGATCAGGTTTTGGCGCTGGGCCCCAGGGTCACTCTCTCTCCTTCACAAGTGATGTCTCATCTGTATCTGTTATATAGGGCATATTATACACCCCTGAAACTATTCAAGTGGGGCAAGAGACCCGATGCGAAATGTCAAAGATGTAGAGGGGGACATGGGGATTTGATCCACATGTTCTGGCGTTGCCCCAAGTTGCATAGATATTGGGAAGGGATAGTGGGGAAAATAAACTTAGTGTTTGGGACATCGCTGAGGGTGGAGGCGGGGGAGTGCCTGCTGGGCTTGAAGGGGGAGGGAGGGATTTCAAAGGACATACAGACGGCAAGAGTTAGATGCTTGTTCCAGGGAAAAAAGCTTATCGCACAGCATTGGCAGAGGAAGGAGGCCCCGACAGTGATAGAATGGGAAAATGCAGTAAGGGAAGTGATCTGTAGGGAAAAGTATATCTATAAGAAAAGGGGTAATTATAAGAAATTCGAGAAAATATGGAAAGCATGGTTGGATTGGGAGAGAGTTGGATAAGAGGTGGAGTGAGGATGACATAGGATGAGAGGGATGCAGGGTATGTGTGAGGATGTATGACGGGTGAGGGGAGGAGAAGGGGGGGGGAGAAAAAAAGGGGAAAATGAAGAAATTATTTCTATGGTTCCCTTTTTGAAGGGTACAGCTTATGGACATTTTTGAATTGGTACATACTGGATGTAGAGAAATCTATGGGAGTAATGGATGATCTTATTGAGCTGGCGATTTTAGTGGTAGTCCCTATTTGTGTATTTCTCTTCCTTTATTTTTTTTTTCTTGATGTGATTGTTGTATATGCTGTATCGGATAACTTTTTCAAATAAAGAGATATTTAAAAAAAAAAAGGCAGCTTTCAACCTGGTAATGAGAGTACAAAAAGAGTAAAATCAAAAAGTTGTATTCAAACATAGTAAAATAGTGATTTTGATCACTCAACATAAAATTTAAGAACAAAGGAGTAACCATACAGATATGAATACCAATATATATAGCTCATGATCTAAAACATACTGTTGGTCCCATATGGTGGGAGGCCAAACCACAGTTGTTTGGCCTCCCACCATATGAGACCAACCGTATGTTCCAGATCATGAGCTATATACTGTATATTTGTATTCATATCTGTGTGGTTACTCCTTTGTTTTTAAATTTTGCATTGTGAGATCAAAATTGCTGCTTTACTATGTTTGAATAAAAATTTTAGATTTTACTCTTTTTGTACTCTCATTAACTGGTGGATAGCTGCCTTTAAAGTCCTGGTGGAGCTCCTTTCCTTGTTTTACCAGGTTCTATACATGGCACTGATGCACCACATTACAGGCAGACTAAGGGGACCCAGCAGGCACTATATTTAAAGGAATTTTTCATTTTTATTGTTTGACTAAGTTCAAGCATCAATAAAACCACTGCTCCTTTAAAAACTTAAAAAAAAATGTTGTCATTGGTACATGTCCCCCACGGCAGTACCAGGGCCCCCATACCCTTTTTTTAGCCAATAACTTACATATAAGCCTTCAAAAGGGGCACTTTTGATTTTTCAAGCTCGGGTCCCATAGACTTTAATAGGGTTTGTGGTTTGGGTCCAAACTTTTGCGATGTTCGAGAGTTCTGGTGCGAACTGAGCTGGGGGGCGTTTGGCCCAACTCTAATCATCTCATGCTCTTTCTGAGCCCACACAATGTCACCACTTCCAATTCACTGCAGCACCTGCCCTCATAAGTCCCACTCCCACCTTACCGTCCTCACCCTCCTACTGCTCCTAACTTCTGGGAATATCGCCCCAAACCCTGGCCCTCTTCTAGCTAACTCTCTTCCCCAGAATTAGCAGTCTACAATCTCTGACAGTAGCCATAACCCTTAATCTCTTATCTCAGTTCCCCTGATTCAGTCAGCCCCCCCCCCCCCTTTGCTCAGTCTCTAACAAACTTGCCTCTGTCAATGACCTTTTCCTCTCCAACTCACTCAATCTACTTGCTATTACTGAAACCTGGCACCAGGAATCTGACACTGCCTTTCCAGCTGCCCTCTCCCGTGGTAGCCTCCTCTGGACTCACTCACCCAGACCCAGTGGATGAAAAGGAGTTAGAGTTGGACTCCTTCTCTCCCCACAAAGTACCTTCCAGGTTCTTCCTACACCTCCCTCTCTTTCCCTCTGTTCTTTTGAAGTGCACTGCATGCATCTTTTTAGAATCTAAGGATTGCAGTAATTTACTGGCCCAGTTTGACGCTTTCTCAATGACTTCTCCACATGGCTACCCTACTTTCTCTCCTGTGAAGTACCAGCCATCATCCTCAGGGACTTTAACATTCTAATCAGTGTTAAAACCTCAGCCACGTCTCAACTACTCAACTTAACCTCCTTTTTTAACCTAACATAATGAACACAAACCACCACTCACTCCAATGGCAATACTCTTCCACATCTGCACTTCCTGCAACCTCTCTAACACCCATTTTTCCTTTCTTCGATCACAACCTTATCTGTTTCAAACTCTCCCTGTCTTCTACCTTCCATCCCATGAACCTGAAAACAGTTACCAGCAGGAACCTTCGCCACCTCAACCTTTCCCTTCTTCTGCTACTGACTGCCTTTATGACAAACTCGCACACCTCTCCTGCCCAGACCTGGTCACTTTTGTTTACAACAACATACTGCCATCCTCCCTGGACACACTTACTCCTCTCTCTACTAGGGATGAGCCGAACACCCCCCGGTTTGGTTCGCACCAGAACCTGCGAACGGACCGAAAGTTAGCACGAACGTTAGAACCCCATTGACGTCTATGGGGCTCGAACGTTCGAAATCAAAAGTGCTCATTTTAAAGGCTAATTTGCATAGTATTGTCCTAAAAAGGGTTTGGGGACCCGGGTCCTACCCCAGGGGACATGTATCAATGCAAAAAAAACGTTTAAAAACGGCCGTTTTTTCGGGAGCAGTGATTTTAATGATGCTTAAAGTAAAAGAAAAAAAAAGTGAAATATTCCTTTAAATATCGTACCTGGGGGGTGTCTATAGTATGCCTGTAAAGTGACGCGTGTTTCCCGTGTTTAGAACAGTCCCTGCACCAAATGTCATTTTTAAAGGAAAAAATCTCATTTAAAACTGCTTGCGGGTTTAATGTAATAACGGGTCCTGGCAATATGGATGAAAATCAGTGAGACAAACGGCATGGGTACCCCCCCAGTCCATTACCAGGCCCTTTGGGTCTTGTATGGATATTAAGGGGAACCCCGCACCCAAATTAAAATAAGGAAAGGCCCTATATACTCTGAACAGCAGTATACAGGCGGTGCAAACAAGACAGGGACTGTAGGTTTGTTGTTAAGTAGAATCTCCTTGTAATTTTGAACGGGTACATTTTTAACGTGTTTAGCTCCAGTCAAAAAATCATTTTTAAGCTTTTTGGAAAACATAGGGAAGGGTTATCACCCCTGTGACATTTGTTTTGCTGTCTTTCCTCCTCTTCAGAAGATTTCACCTCACTTTTTGTCCCAATGAAAAATGTTTTTTGAAAATTTGGGTTTTTTTGTGGAACAAGGATTGGAAAGCATCAGTGGAAAGGAGAAATTGTTTTCCCATATTAACTCTTACAGGAGAGAATTTCCCTTCCTAGGGGTAGATTTCATCTCACTTCCTGTTGTCTCCTTCCGTTTGCAAGTAGGAGTCGTTTGTAAGTTAGATGTTTGAAAGTAGGGTCCTGCCCTATATACTCAGCAGAAATTTGGGCCTTAGGTGTTGCTGTGGCCACAACACTGTAAGCCCTCACAGGGCCCTGCTGTGAAATATTAGATCAAGAATTGTAATTACATGCCCCTGTTGAACAGGAGCTGAAAAATTAGGCCTTAGGCACTGGTGCTGGTGCCACAACACTGCAACCCCTCACAGACACTCTAGTTGGAACGCAGGAACGAGCCCTGCTGCAAAGTATTGCATCAAAAATTGTAATTACACGCCCCTGTTAGACAGGGGCAGAAAAATTGGGCCTTAGGCACTGGTGCTGGTGCCACAACACTGCAACCCCTCACAGACACTCTAGTTGGAACGCAGGAACGAGCCCTGCTGCAAAGTATTGCATCAAAAATTGTAATTACACGCCCCTGTTAGACAGGGGCAGAAAAATTGGGCCTTAGGCACTGGTGCTGGTGCCACAACACTGCAACCCCTCACAGACACTCTAGTTGGAATGCAGGAACGAGCCCTGCTGCAAAGTATTACATCAAAAATTGTAATTACACGCCCCTGTTAAACAGCGGCTGAAAAATTGTGCCTTAGGCACTGGTGGTGGCGCCCAGAACCAAAAATGTTCTTACAAGCTATCAGCGTGATGATTGAGGAGGAAGAGGATAATTACTCAGGGATAGTCACTCAGCATCAGCATAGGCAGTCTTTGAAAGGATCTGAGATTTCAAAAAAATTATTCGGTTACATCAGCATCAGGTGCTTGGTAGCTGGTGGTGATCCAAGACTGATTCATTTTTATGAAGGTCAGCCGATCGACCGAGTCGGTGGACAGACGCACCCTGTGATCGGTTACCACGCCTCCAGCAGCACTGAATGTGCGTTCCGAAAGAACGCTGGATGCAGGACAGGCCAGTAGCTCAATTGCATACTGTGCAAGCTCTGGCCAGTGATCCATCCTCAAAACCCAGTAACCCAGAGGATTTTCGGTGGGAAAGGTGTCCAAGTCTGATCTTGCCCCTAGGTATTCCTGCACCATGTAAAACAGACGCTGGCGATGGTTGCTGGAACCGATCATACCTTGGGGCTGCGGACCAAAAAATTGTCTGAACGCATCGGTCAGACGGCCACCTTCTCCACCGCTCCTTCTTTGACTGACCGAAGCCTCAGCAACACGTTGTCCAGAAACAGGAGTTTGTAACCTCCCAGTCTCTGGGAACGCATTGCACAGACCTTTCTGCAAGGCCTCCCGAAGATGTTTCATCCTCTGCTCCCTCTGTGATGGCAAGATAAGGTCTGCAACCTTACCCTTGTAACGTGGATCAAGGAGGGTTGCCAGCCAGTATTGGTCCTTCTCCTTGATACCACGAATACGAGGATCCTTACGCAGGCTTTGCAGGATCAGGGAAGCCATGCAGCGTAGGTTTGCTGAGGCATTCGGTCCGGAGTCCTCTGGGTCACTAAGGACGACAACGTCCGCAGCCACCTCCTCCCAGCCACGTACAAGTCCATGTGCTTCTTGGGACTGATCCCTTAAAGACTGCTGCTGATGCTGAGTGCCAGGCTCCACCTCCATACTGACACAATCTTCCTCCTCCTCCTCCTCCTCCTCTTCCTGTGTGATCGGCGGGCACGCAGGAACACTGTCTGGATAAAGGGGGCCTTGAGAGCTAAGGAAGTCCTCCTCTTCCTGCCTCTGTTCTGCCTCAAGTGCCCTGTCCATTATTCCACGCAGCATGTGCTCCAACAGGTGGACAAGGGGGACAGTGTCACTGATGCATGCACTGTCACTGCTCACCATCCTCGTGGCCTCCTCGAATGGTGACAGGACAGTGCATGCATCCCTGATCATGGCCCACTGGCGTGGGGAAAAAAAACCAAGCTCCCCTGACCCTGTCCTGGTGCCATAGTCGCACAGGTACTCATTGATGGCCCTCTGCTGCGTGTGCAGCCGCTGCAGCATGGCCAACGTTGAGTTCCACCTGGTGGGCATGTCACAGATTAGGCGGTTCTTGGGCAGGTTAAACTCCTTTTTTGAGGTCCGTCAGCCGAGCACTGGCATTATATGACCGGCGGAAATGCACACAGACTTTCCTGGCCTGCCTCAGGACATCCTGTAAGCCCGGGTACCTGCCCAAGAACCGCTGCACCACCAAGTTAAGGACATGAGCCAAACAGGGCACATGGGTCATTTGTCCCTGTCGGAGAGCAGAGAGGAGGTTGGTGCCATTGTCGCAAACCACCATTCCTGCCTTAAGTTGGCATGGCGTCAACCACCTCTGAACCTGCCCCTGCAGAGCTGACAGAACCTCTGCCCCAGTGTGGCTCCTGTCCCCCAAGCACACCAGCTCAAGCACCGCATGGCATCTTTTGGCCTGCGTACTTGCGTAGCCCCTTGAACGACTACGGAGCACCGCTGGTTCCGAGGAAGAGGCCATTGAGGAAGAAGAAGAGGAGGGGGTGGAGGAGAGAGGTGTGTCACAATCAGCATTTTGGAGGCGTGGTGGCGGAACAACCTCCAACACTACTGCACCTTGTCCTGCATCCTTCCCAGCTGCCAGCAGAGTCACCCAATGCGCCGTGAAACTTAGGTAACGTCCCTGTCCATGCCTGCTGGACCATGAGTCAGCGGTAATATGCACCTTACCGCTGAACGCCCTGTCCAGCGAGGCATGGACATTGCCTTCCACATGCCGGTAGAGAGCCGGAATCGCCTTCCGTGAGAAAAAGTGGCGTTTGGGTACCTGCCACTGAGGAACCGCACATTCCACAAACTCACGGAAGGGGGCAGAGTCTACCAACTGAAAAGGCAGCAGTTGAAGTGCTAGCAATTTTGCCAAGCTAGCATTCAACCGCTGGGCATGTGGATGGCTGGGAGCAAACTTTTTTCGGTGGTGCAGCAGCTGGGGCAGGGAAATTTGCCTGGTACAATCTGACGTCAGTGTACCAAAAGCAGATTGCCCACAAGTACTTGGCTGTGACACACCTAATTCTACTCCTTCATTCCTCTCACTGCAGGTCTCAGAGAGGACTGGAGGTCTAGTGGGGTTGGAAATCTCAGCTGATGAGGAGCAAGAAGAGATCCTCTTTGTTCTTTGGTGTG
This sequence comes from Lithobates septentrionalis, assembly GCA_037952835.1. Taxonomy (NCBI): domain Eukaryota; kingdom Metazoa; phylum Chordata; class Amphibia; order Anura; family Ranidae; genus Lithobates; species Lithobates septentrionalis. The sequence continues at coordinate 6,531,464 of JBBDGP010001034.1, read as the reverse complement.
GGTCTTTTAGATACGCTTGCCAACGAACTGCATGGCAGGTCAACATATGTCTGGTCAAGCATGTGGTACCCAAGCGGGAGATGTTTTGGCCACGCGAGATACGCTTGAGACATATGTTGCAAATAGCAGCGGTGCGATCTGATGCACTCGTCTCAAAAAAGGCCCACACCAAAGAACTTTTTGAATAACGCGCAGAGACTGCAGCGCCCTGCACATGTGGAGCTTTGGGGTGTGATGCAGTCAATGTGCTGCCCTTAGGCTGGCCCCTGGAGGGCATCCTGCCTCGTTGGTGATGTGCCGCCTCCTCCTCCTCCTCCTCCTCCTCTCTCCTATCAGGCACCCACGTTGAGTCAGTGACCTCATCATCCCCTCCCTCCTCATCACTGGAGCAAACCTGGCAGTATGCTGCAGCAGGGGGAGCATGACTGCCAGATTGCTGTCCTTCTTGGGCACCCCCTCTGTCCGTGCTCATGTTACTGCCTTCATCGAGCTCAGTATCATCATCAGAGCCTTCCAAACGCTGGGCATCCTCCTGGAGCATGTACCCAACACTGTGGTCAAACAGTTCGAGGGAATCCTCAGGAGGACATGGTGGAGCTAGGGAAGGAGTCACTGATGACATTGAGCTGAGGGAAGAGGCCGCTGCTTTGCCAGACAAAGCACCCTGGGTGAGAGAGGATGAGGAGGATGAGGACGGCTTGGTCATCCACTCGACCAAGTCTTCCGCATGTTGCGGCTCAACACGGCCAGCTGCCGAAAAAAAGGCCAAGCGTGTCCCATGGCCACGTGCTGATGAGGATGCACCGTCTCCACGACCAGCACTAGACACAGAGCCTGCTTGCCCTCTCTTATTGGCTTGTGACTGTCTGCCTCTCCTTCTTGGCCTTCCAGACATACTAATGGCCTGTAGCTGCACTAAGCTGGGATAGAACACCAGTAATTTTCTTCAGGTAGCTTTATATACTGTAACCAGACAAGCCTGCCTGTCAGTAGGAAGATAACAGGAACGGATCTAGCTGAACACTGTGAGCAGGACGCACTGTACTAAATGTAAATAGTCTAGCTGCCTGACCGTGGTACTAATAGGATCAAATAGAACACCAGTAATTTTCTTCAGGTAGCTTTATATACTGTAACCAGACAAGCCTGCCTGTCAGTAGGAAGATAACAGGAACGGATCTAGCTGAACACTGTGAGCAGGACACACTGTACTAAATGTAAATAGTCTAGCTGCCTGACCGTGGTACTAATAGGATCAAACAGAACACCAGTAATTTTCTTCAGGTAGCTTTATATACTGTAACCAGACAAGCCTGCCTGTCAGTAGGAAGATAACAGGAACGGATCTAGCTGAACACTGTGAGCAGGACGCACTGTACTAAATGTAAATAGTCTAGCTGCCTGACTGTGGTACTAATAGGATCAAATAGAACACCAGTAATTTTCTTCAGGTAGCTTTATATACTGTAACCAGACAAGCCTGCCTGTCAGTAGGAAGATAACAGGAACAGATCTAGCTGAACACTGTGAGCAGGACGCACTGTACTAAATGTAAATAGTCTAGCTGCCTGACCGTGGTACTAATAGGATCAAATAGAACACCAGTAATTTTCTTCAGGTAGCTTTATATACTGTAACCAGACAAGCCTGCCTGTCAGTAGGAAGATAACAGGAACGGATCTAGCTGAACACTGTGAGCAGGACGCACTGTACTAAATGTAAATAGTCTAGCTGCCTGACCGTGGTACTAATAGGATCAAATAGAACACCAGTAATTTTCTTCAGGTAGCTTTATATACTGTAACCAGACAAGCCTGCCTGTCAGTAGGAAGATAACAGGAACGGATCTAGCTGAACACTGTGAGCAGGACGCACTGCACTAAATGTAAATAGTCTAGAAGATAACAGGAACGGATCTAGCTGAACACTGTGAGCAGGACGCACTGCACTAAATGTAAATAGTCTAGAAGATAACAGGAACGGATCTAGCTGAACACTGTGAGCAGGACGCACTGCACTAAATGTAAATAGTCTAGAAGATAACAGGAACGGATCTAGCTGAACACTGTGAGCAGGACGCACTGCACTAAATGTAAATAGTCTAGAAGATAACAGGAACGGATCTAGCTGAACACTGTGAGCAGGACGCACTGTACTAAATGTAAATAGTCTAGCTGCCTGACCGTGGTACTAATAGGATCAAATAGAACACCAGTAATTTTCTTCAGGTAGCTTTATATACTGTAACCAGACAAGCCTGCCTGTCAGTAGGAAGATAACAGGAACGGATCTAGCTGAACACTGTGAGCAGGACGCACTGTACTAAATGTAAATAGTCTAGCTACCTGACCGTGGTACTAATAGGATCAAATAGAACACCAGTAATTTTCTTCAGGTAGCTTTATATACTGTAACCAGACAAGCCTGCCTGTCAGTAGGAAGATAACAGGAACGGATCTAGCTGAACACTGTGAGCAGGACGCACTGCACTAAATGTAAATAGTCTAGAAGATAACAGGAACGGATCTAGCTGAACACTGTGAGCAGGATGCACTGCACTAAATGAAAATAGTCTAGAAGATAACAGGAACGGATCTAGCTGAACACTGTGAGCAGGACGCACTGCACTAAATGTAAATAGTCTAGAAGACAACAGGAACAGATCTAGCTGAACACTGTGAGCAGGACGCACTGCACTAAATGTAAATAGTCTAGAAGATAACAGGAACGGATCTAGCTAAACTGAATACAGTGTATATATATATATGCAACACCTGGGATGCATATATATACACAATACACTGTAAGTGCAGCTAACTGACTGACTGTTCTGCCTAATCTATCTAACTCAAATCAAATGACACTGTCTCTCTCTCTATCTCTCAGCACACCGGAACACACACTACACAGGGCCGCCGTGCAGGCGGCCTTATATAGTGTGGGGCGTGTACTAAATCCCCTGAGCCATAATTGGCCAAAGCCTCCTTGGCTTTGGCCAATTACGGCTCTCTGTTCAGGCGGCGCTGTGATTGGCCAAGCATGCGGGTCATAGTGCATGCTTGGCCAATCATCAGCCAGCAATGCACTGCGATGCCGCAGTGAATTATGGGCCGTGACGCGCCACACGAATTTGGCGCGAACGGCCCATATCGTTCGCAATTCAACGAACGGTCGAACAGCCGATGTTCGAGTCGAACATGGGTTTGACTCGAACACGAAGCTCATCCCTACTCTCTACATGCAGAACCAGGCCTCGCCTGCTACAACTCTAGAAACCAGACGACATCAGAAGTCTCAAGAGACACAGCCATCCTCTTGAGCGATCATGGTGTAAAACAAAATGCTTGCAAGACTTCACCCTCTACAAATCTGTCCTCAAATACAACTCCTGCCTCCACACTGCTAAACAAACCTACTTCACCACTCTCATGAAAACCCTCTCATCCAAACTTTGTCAACTCTTTTTTACCCTTTATTCCTTACTTCACCCCCACTGCCTCCACCCACTAACTTGATTACTGCCCAGGAGATTGCCAATCATTTAAAAAACAAAATCGACACAATTTGTGATCAGATATCCAGTGTCTAGCTTCCTCCCCCAACCAACACACCAGGTCCAACACCACCCCAAATACTTCCCTCCTTCAATCCTGTTACCAGTGAGAAAGTTGCCAAACTCCTTTCCATGGGCCATATCACCACTTTTCCACTGGACCCTGTCTTCTCACAATTACTGCGACCACCTTCCTGTTCTATCCTAAACTCTCTAAGCCACATCTTCAACCTCTCCCTCTCCTCTGACACCTTTCCCTCCCAGCTCAAACATGCACTGGTTAACCCCATACTTAAAAAAAACATCACTGCACCCAACCTCTTTGAATAACTTAAGACCCATCTCCCTGCTCCCGTTTGCCTCCAAACTTCTTGAATACCTTGTCCACAACTGTATGAGTTGCTACCTCACTGACAACAACCTTCTTGATCCCTTACAGTCCAGCTTCCACCCACAACATTCCACTGAAATGGCCCTACTAAAACTCACCAACAACCTACTAACTGCTAAAACCAAGGCCAGTACTCTATACTTATACTCTTAGACAGGGGTACCAAACTAGCGGCCTTCCAGCTGCTGTGAAACTACAAGTCCCATGAGGCATTGCAAGGCTGACAGTTACAAGCATGACTCCCACAGGCAGACTCCCACAAGCGAATGATACCACTGATGACATCCAAGTGGGAAGGGGTTAAAACCACCCAAATAGCTCGCTGGTCTGGCATGGGGATAACCATGCTTGGACTGATGGAAAGCCCTGCTGGAGAGGGATGCAGCCTGCTGCATGTGAGCTGGTGGTCAGGCTGTTCCTGTGGCCAAAGGTAGTAAAATTGCAGGTTGCGGAGCAACACTATGCCTACCACTGTGGAATCCTGAGCTGGTGGCAGGGAGGGACCAGACTGCGCCATGGACAGATTGCTGTGACAACAGCCGTGAGATGTTGCCAGGAGCAGGAGGACCGAGCAGAGGCAGAGGAGTCGGGGGCGTTGGATGACGTCAGGGAGAACAGGAAACCCATGATGACCAGTGGATTACAAGCTTGCTGTGTTGCCGCGACTACATGTTTTGCACGCCTGCGCATTGTCCAAAGTGTTGTTTAATGTGTCTTAAACCACTGCAATATATACACTATGCTGTACTCAGGGCTGATCCTAGGGTCACAGACACCTGGGTGCAGAAATATTTCCTGTGCTCCCACATGGACATGGTCATCTTACTAACTCCTCCCCTTTTACACATGTTTCTATGGCAACAACTCAAACGCAGAGATGCTCCCCTAAGAAGTCTTTGTTACCCTGGGATCCCCTCACAATATTTTTACAATGAACAAAATACAGGAAGAGAAGCTCTAATGGGACCTGGAGGGAGGGTCTCTTTAATGGACACAGAGAGGGCATCTGTTAGAGCGTCTGTTAGAAAGAGCCTCCACCAGGCCTAATTAGAGAATAAAATGGTGTCCAATGGGACCTGGAGGGGGTCTCTCTAACAGTGGCCCTCTTGGTGTCCATTAGAGAGTCTCTAATATATATAATATATATATAAGATATATATATATATATCCTGGGGCCCTTTACTACGACCCCACAACGGCCCTTTCACATGTTCTGCAGTGAGCTCCCTTCCTACTGTATTGGGGCCCCCCAGGGTGGCAGAAAACAAGAGATATATGTCACCAGCATACCAAGAAAATATAAGGATCCAAAGCAGTGGGAGAACTATCAGGGTTGCAAAGGTTGTCTTGCCACCGGGCCCTGATGTTCTGCCACTGTGGGGTTCCCCAGCCTCCTCTTGCTGTCCTGCCCCTGCTATTGACAGCGCTGGTCTGGCATCTCTTGGAATTTACAGGCTGGTTCTCCTGTCCTAAGGACGGGAGAAATCAGTCTGTTTTTTCAGTAACTGAGAGACCTGGTGGAGTCCTTCCTGCAACTCGCCCTTCTCCCTGCCAATGAGGATGCAGGGAAAGGAGTAGATCGGAAGGCCGTGGTTGTGTGAGCGCTCGCATTATGCAGTGTCAGCGAGCAGAGGGAGGGGGAGGAATCACCCGCAGAAGCTGACTGGGGACTCTCTCCCTCTTAGACATTGATTTTTTGTAAAAAAAAATATTTTTTTTTTAAATGGGGGGGGGGGGGGGCACATGGTGGGGCACAGCATAATGTTGGGGGGGGGGGGGGTCAGGGCCCCCTCTGCCCCCCCCCCCTAGGGATGCCATTGATGATCTTCATGCGATTTTTCACCTTTTTAATTCTCTTTGTGGTATATGTTTTCTTTCACTTTGTATCCACTATACTTTTCACTTTTCCAGGTAACAATGGGTGTTGGTTTCTTATCCATAATTATGTATGGGAGAAGCCCAGGGAGTGTCGGGTGTTACTTATATCCCCACTGGGAGTCTTTTTCACACTCTGGCTTTTCTCCTCACACCATGTTTCAGAGCAAGTCTCTCTGTCACCAGGTAACTATCCCTGTGATTTCCTCTCTATCACTAAGACTGCACACCTCTTTGTTTTTCTTTACCCTTTCCCCTTTGGGGTATTGCATGTTTTTCAGGGGTTTTTCCTCTTTTCATTTTCTTCTCTCTTTATGTGATATATGATTCCCTTCACTTTGTATCTACTACGCTTTTCACTTTTTCAGGCAATAATGGGTGTTGGTTTATAGTTCATGAATACTGTATGTATATACTGGTACTATTCACACATATTGGTCCACTATAATTTACTTTATAGATATATTTGATTTTTTTCACCCTTGCCTATTATGTTTGGAGGGTGCTCCTGGGGCATGTCAGTGCGCTCGCTCCTTCGGTGGGTTAATTTCCTCAGCTCCTGGGATAGACTTGCCTCGCAGATCCTGACTTACAACACTGCTTATTTAGAACAATTTATAAGTAAGTATTCCAGGGAGATTCACATCTTGTTTCCCCTGGCCCCTACCTTCTTTCTTACTATCTGGGCAAAACATTAGATCCTATTTGGTACCTTTTTAAACTTTTTTTAGATATGCTATGCGTTTGCTCCTGATGAGTGGCAACTAGCCACAGAAAGTGTCAACCTTATTAATGTCATCATGTTCCCAACACATAGCTTGACCTCAACCATGATTCATTTGTATTCCATAACCCATTTGTATCCATTACTCAATAATCATAGGCTTTTTATATTAGTTACTTTCATGGGATACTATGCGATTTCAATGCGTGCATGTGTATATACAGTATATGAATTCCTCTTTTTTGTAAATAGAAAAATACTAATGTTCATCTATGTACCATATGTTTATGAGGTATGCTTTGTTTATATGCCAAGTAAACATTTTTTACAATTTCTCCTACCGTGTGTCTTGTGCCTCAAAGTCCCAAAAAAACCTTTCTTATTTCTGATTTAGGGATGGAGGCAGGCCCAGACTGGGACAAAAAATAGGCCCAGGCATTTTAGACTGAGATGGCAACTTTTCCAGGGACTGGGGGGGGGGGGGGTCGGTAGACATTCACAGGGGGTGTCTGGTGTCAATCCTCCACACTGTAATGTGCAGGTACACTGTGATATAAAGGGAACTGCACTGTAAAGGGGCACTGCAATGATTACAGTGCCCCTTTGCAGTGCAGTCCCCTTTATATTACAGTTTCCCAGTACTATTGTGGCCATGCAATGCTAGTACTGTCTGTCTCCTATTGTGCCCACACTGCCCAGTGACACTGACCTGCTCTCTTTCTGGTGGTGCGGTACAGCATGGCTCTCTCTGGTGGTGTGGTACAGCATGGCTCTCTCTGGTGGTGCGGGTACAGCATGGCTCTCTCTGGTGTGTGGTACAGCGTGGCTCTCTCTCTGGTGGTACGGTACAGCGTGGCTCTCTCTCTGGTAATGCGGTACAGTGTGGCTCTCTCTCTGGTGGTGGGGTACAGCGTGGCTCTATCTGGTGGTGTGGGTACAGCGTGGCTCTCTCTCTGGTGGTGGGGTATAGCGTGGCTCTCTCTCTGGTGGTACGGTACAGCGTGGCTCTCTCTCTGGTGGTGTGGTGCAGTACAGCGTGGCTCTATCTGGTGTTGCAGGTACAGCATGCCTTTCTCCCTGGTAGTGTGGTACAACGTGTCTCTCTCTCTCTCTGGTGGTGCGGGTACAGCGTGGCTCTCTCTCTGTTGGTGTGGGTACAGCGTGGCTCTCTATCTGGTGGTGCAGGTACAGCGTGGCTCTCTGGTGGTGTGGGTACAGCATGGTTCTCTCTCTAGTGGTGTGGGTACAGCGTGGCTCTATCTGGTGGTGCGGGTACAGCGTGGCTCTCTCTCTCTGGTGGTGCAGTACAGCGTGACTCTCTCTGGTGGTGCTGGGGCTATTAGTTCCCCCAGCACAGTTCCCTCTTTCGTTTTCCATGTCTCCTGTAGTAGCTGCTACAAGCACTCCTCAGCTTGTTTCCAGGTTTTCTCTTTCACCCCAGCAGAGTGCATGCTGGGGACTGTAGTCTGCTCCCTGCTGAGAACAATTGGGCCACCTATCTCTGGGACTACATCTCCCACGATGCCCCTCTAGTTGCTTTTGATTGGCCCTCCGCTGTGGCCAATGGGGAGGGAAGAAGAACAGACAGGAAAGCCTTCTCTTCCCCGTGCTGCCGACATGAGAAGGAGAGGGGGGCAAGCGGGGGAAACATTGTGTCAGCAGCCTGCAGCTCTCCCCACCGTCATGCGGACGCCCATGGCTGGAGGAAGAGAGCGGAACTGTCAGCGCGGTCTGAGGCTGAGCTATGTGTGAGAGAGACACACAGCACATCCCATGCAGCTGCCAGAGATGACACAGGCATGGCCGCATAGCGATAGGCGAGTGGCGGCCGTGGCCTGTGTTACCCATGTTCAGGCCCCGGTCGCCGCTTACCTCCCACTGTGCGGCCCGATTATCTACAGGCCATGGAGCCGGCAGCCCCGGCCCACCGGGCAAATGCCTGGTCTGCCCTATGGCCAGTCCGGGCCTGGATGGAGGTGCATGTTATTATGCACCTCATTTAAAGTCTCAAAACCCTTTTTGCTTTCTATACTACAGGAGATGGTCAGAGACTGCAGACATGATACAGGAGATGGTTAGAGACTGTGGACATGATACAGGAGATAGTCAGAGAGTGCAGACATGATACAAGAGATGGTCAGAGACTGCATAAATTATACAGGAGATGGTCAGAGACTAGTAACATGATACAAGAGATGGTCAGAGACTGCATACAAGAGTTCAATGCATTAATGCAGCCTCACCAGTGTCCATCAAATGCAGCTTTATCAGTGCCCATCAAATGCAGCCTTATCAGTGCCCATCAAATGCAGCCTTAGCAGTGCCCATCAAATGCAGCCTCATCAGTGCCCATCAAATGCAGCCCTTAAACAGTGCCCATCAAATGCAGCCTACTAGTGCCTGGATCACACAGAGTAACAATCTCCCCCTGTATCACAGAGCTTGTATTTGAATTGCTTGGGTGGTCGCTGTAACAAAGTCCTGCCTCGTAGACCGGATCCTATGATACATGTCGCACTGATTGAATTTCCCGGCATTGGATCCAGTGTGCCATCTCACATTTCAGATCCAAGCTCCTTGACAGTGGAAGATCGCCGCTCTGTGTAACACACACTGGGAGAAGGAGGGAGGGGAGGAGTCTGACAGGGGTGCGCCGGGATGACACCCCCCTGACACCCCTCCAATGTGTGGCACCTGGGGTGGACCGCCCCCTCCATTGGTACACCACTGATCGGCGCCCCCCTTCTGCCTTAGCTCGCCCAGGATCGACCTTGGCTGTACTCCTGAGTAAAGTGGCTGGCTGTTTATAAGTTCCTAACTATTTTAATAAAGTTGCTCTTTAAGGTAAGTTCTGATAAAATGTAAGATCTATGTCTATGTGCACAGTACTTAAGGTATATTTTGTAAGTACAAAGGATGTGACACATTTGTGCAGTGTAGGCTCAGGTTCTAGCTAATCATGCCTCTTTAAACAATTCCCACTGTTTTCAGTGAATTGGTCATTAGAGTTGGGCCGAACACCCCCCCAGTTCGGTTCGCGCCAGAACTCTTGAACATCGCAAAAGTTTGGACCCGAACTCCAAATCCTATTAAAGTCTATGGGACCGGAACTTGAAAAATAAAAAGGGCCCATTTTGAAGGCTTATATGCAAGTTATTGCCCATAAAAAGGGTATGGAGGTCTGGGTACTGCCCTGGGGCACATGTATCAATGCAAATGTTTTAATTTTTTAAAGAGCGTTTTTACAGGAGCAGTGATTTTAATTATGCTTAAAGTGAAACATTAAAAATGAAAGCTTATTTATATATAGTGCCTGGGGGGTCCCCATAGTTTGCCTGTAAAGTGGTCCATTTTTACTGTGTATAGAACCTGCTGCAGCAAAAATGACATTTATAAAGAAAAAAAAGATGTTTAAATTGCCAGCAACGCAATACCATTTCTGGCAATAGAAATATGTTAAGACGCAAAATCCATACCAGACCCTTATCCGAGCATGCAGCCTGGAAGGCCAGGAAAGAGGGGATGACCTAAACTGACAGGCAGGGTGAGGAGAGCAATAATCAGAGAAGCAACTCTGGAGGATCTACAGAGATCCACAGCTCAAGTGGGAGAATCTGTCCACATGACAGCTATTAGTCGTGCACTCCACAGATCTGGCCTTTATGGAAGAGTGGCAAGAAGAAAGCCATTGTTGAAAGAAAGTCATACGAAGTCCCATTTGCAGTTCATGAGAAGCCATATGGGGGACACAGCACTTTTTGGCCTAAAAGCAAAACGTTATGGGTGGTGGAAAACGAACACTGCCCATCATCCTAAACACACCATCCCCACCGTGAAACATGGTGGTGGCAGCATCATGTTGTGGGGAGCTTTTCTTCAGTAGGGACAGGGAAGCTGGTCAAAGTTGATGAGAAGATGGATGGAGCCAAATACAGGGCAAACTTAGAAGAAAACAGAGCTTGAGCTATTTTGCAAAGAAGAATAGGCAAAATTTTGACTCTCTAGATGTGCAAAGCTGGTAGAGACATACCCAAAAAGCAGCTGTAATTGCTGCGAAAGGTGGTTTTACAAAGTATTGACTCAGGGGGCTGAATACAAAGGCACGCCACACTTTTCAGATATTTATTTGTAAAAACATTTGAAAACCATTTATCATTTTCCTTTCATCTCACAATTATGTGCCACTTTGTGTTGGTCTATCACATAAAATCCCAATAAAATATATTTAGGTTTTGGTTGCAACTTGGCAAAATGTGAAAAATGTCAAGGGGTATGAATACTTTTTCAAGGCACTGTACTATCTTGTTTCATCCCCTTATCCCCTCATACAAATAGAGCTTTCTTTTGGTGGTAATTGATCACCTCTGGGTTTTTTATTTTTTGCGCTATAAATGAAAAAAGACCGAAAATTTTGAAAAAAAACGCATTTTTCTTAGTTTCTGTGATAAAATTTTGCAAATTAGTAATTTTTATTCATAAATTTTGGCCACAATTTATACTGCTACATATCTTTAGTAAAAATAACCCAAATTAGTGAATATTATTTGGTCTCTGTGAAAGTTAGAGAGTTTACAAGTTATGGTGCAAATCATAAAAAATTGATCACACCTGAAGTACTGGCGGCCTATCACATTTCTTGCGACCCGAACAAGTTAGGAAAGTACAAATACGCCCCAAATGACCCCTTTTTTGAAAGCAGACATTCCAAGGTATTCAGTAAGATGCATGGTGAGGTTTTTGATGTGGTCATTTTTTCCCACAATTCTTTGCAAAATGAAGATTTTTTTTTTCCCCCCACAAAATTGTCATTGTAATTGGTTATTTCTCTCACATGGCATGTGTATACCACAAATAACACCCCAAAATACATTCTGCTACTCCTCCTGAGTATTACGATACCACATGTGTGGGACTTTTTCACAGCCTGGCCACATACAGAGGCCCAACATGCAGGGAGCACCATCACGTGTTCTAGGAGCATAAATTACACATCTAACTACCTATTACACTTTTGAAGGCCCTGGAGCACCAGGACAATGACACGTGACACTGACATGGCACTGATAGATGGCACTGATACGTGGCACTGATGACAGATGGCACTGATACGTGGCACTGATGACAGATGGCACTGATACGTGCCACTGACACTGATGTGGCACTGATGACAGATGGCACTAATACGTGGCACTGATGACAGATGGCACTAATACGTGGCACTGATGACAGATGGCACTAATACGTGGCACTGATGACAGATGGCACTAATACGTGGCACTGATGACACGTGACACTGATGACAGATGGCACTAATATGTGGCACTGATGACAGGTGGCACTAATGACAGGTGGCACTGATGACAGGTGGCACTAATACGTGGCACTGATGACACGTGGCACTGATGACAGATGGCACTAATACGTGGCACTGATGACAGATGGCACTAATACGTGGCACTGATAGATGGCACTAATACGTGGCACAGATGGCACTGATGACAGATGGCACTGATACGTGGCACTGATGACAGATGGCACGTGACACTGACAGGTGGCACTGATGACAGATGGCAGTATGTGGCACTGATGACAGATGGCACTGATGACAGATGGCACTATGTGGCACTGATGACAGATGGCACTGATGACAGATGGCAGTATGTGGCACTGATGACAGATGGCACTGATGACAGATGGCACTATGTGGCACTGATGACAGATGACAGTGACAGGGACAGATGGCACTGGGGATAGATGGAATGGGCATGATAGTTGGGACAGATGGCAGTTTTAAAACTTTATTTTCGTTTTTTTTTTTTTTTTCACTTACCGCCGCAGCGGTTCGTTCTCCCTCCTCACACGCTGTCTGTGTGAGGAGGGAGAGCCACAGAACACCGGCGATGAGAGAGGATCTCATATGTAAACATATGAGATCCTCTCTCATTGGCACAGCCGATCGCGCTGAAAACGGCCGCTGTCATTGGCCGTTTTCAGCGATCTGTGACTGGCTGTGTCCGATGGACACGGCCAGCACAGAACTTCCCCGATGCGCACCCGCGGGAGCGCGCAACGCGGAAGTAAACACCAGGACGTCCAGGGACGGCCGCCCGGCAGATAGCGTCCGCGCTGCAGCCGTCTTTCGGCTATAGCGCGGGCGCGAAGTGGTTAATCTTGTCCTTGCAGATGTAGTGCTCACCCTCAAAAGAGCCAATTGGTTAAGAAATAACAAGTAACAGTTGTACCAATACACACTTACATGTGACCCATTCAGAGTATTCGTTTGCCCATAGTTCCCCAGCCAGAACACCAGCATGAAATAAAAGAAACTGGTTCAGCAATAACAACAGAAATGGTGAAAGTATTAACAGCAGTGTGTTCCAACTACTAAATCATAAGAAAAAACAGAGATTGGGAGGAGGGACTGATGGAAGGAAAAAAACCCTCTAAATTGTGGACATAGTTGTAGTCCAGTACCACATCCTAAAATATCATCATATACAGAAAAAACCTAACCACTAAATGAAGGACTTTACTGGTACTAATGAGGTAAAATATTAAAAAAACCTTTATTGTACAAAGAATAAAACATATCAATGACATTAGACATACAACAAGAACAGAGTTATTAGAACACTTGCTATAATTTAATCATCACCTTGCTGGGTCCAGGGTGCAGTGTTTTTCAGCGCTCGTTCGGGTCATCTCCCCCTTGTGCAACTCTTTCACACAGCCTAGGGGGTTCTAATTAGGTCCTTGAGTGGATGCTTGTGGGGAGCCAGATGTGAAGCTGCACAATTTTTAATCATTTGGATAGATATACCAATCCATTATAAGTAAGTGAACAATATTCTTGCTTATGTTGAAGGTTTTTTCTGGGGGTGGCGATATTTAGTACTAACCATTTTTGCATTCTGTAACCCCTCAGATGTAATTTTCTCTGTATGAACCCTGATGAAGGAAAGAATTTCTGAAACGTGTCGGTTCAGGGAGACCTACTTACCTTCATTGACGTTTTTTTGTTGTATCCATATCTATGTCTATTTGCAATATGTTTTTGATATGATATTTTCTTTGTAAATAAAATTATATTTTTTCATACTTTATCTTTATTGTGGTAGTGCCTTAAAAATTCCACTTTAGGGGAACCCCTTTCTCTCCTTTTATCAACTATATCTAAATTTATATATTAGCTATAAATTTAAATTTAACTGTGCAAAAAAAAAAAAATGTTGGACGAGTAGACCTGGGTCGCAGTTTCCACTCTAATTCCTCCTAAAGGTGTTCCATCGTATTGTGCCACCCTTCCAAATAATTTGGTGAGGGGTGGGGGGTGATTATGGTGTGTTTTTCAGGAGGTTGGACTTGGCCCTTTAGTTCCAGTGAAGGGAATTCTTAAGGCATCAGCATACCAAGACATTTTGGACAATTTCATGCTCCTAACTTTTGGGGAACAGTTTGGGGAGGGCCCCTTCCTGTTCCAACATGACTGCTCACCAGTGCACAAAGCAAGGTCCATAAAGACATGAATGAGTGAGTTTGGGGTAGATGAACCTAACTCGCCTGCACAGAGTCCTGACCTCAACCCAATAGAACACCTTTGCAATGAATTCGAGCGGAGATTGCAAGCCAGGCCTTCTTGTCCACATCAGTACCTGACCTCATAAATGCGCTTCTGGAAGAATGGTCAAATATTCCCATAGACACACTCCTAAACCTTGTGAACAGCCTTCTCAGAAGAGTTGAAGCTGTTATAGCTGCAAAGGGTGGGCCAACTCAATATTGAGCCCTATGGACTGAGACTGGAATGCAATTAAAGCGGAGCTGCTCATCGGATTCCCCCCCCCCCCCCCCCTCTGGTGCCACACAGTTGTCAGAACACAATGGGGACCAGTGAACACGCACAGCGCGACTCGCGCATGCGCAGTAGAGAACTGGGCAGTGAAGCTGCAATGATTCACTTCCTGATTCCCTGACCAAGGATGGCGGCGGGGGCAGCAGAGAGACGAGCGATCGATCAGCTTCGGCTGCCAACATCGCTGGACCCTGGGACAGGTATGTGTCCATTTAATAAAAGTCAGCAGCTGCAGTATTTGTAGCTGCTGGCTTTTAATAATTTTTTTTTAAGGTGGAGCTACGCTTTAAGTTCATGGGCGTGTAACGGCAGGTGTCCCAATACTTTTGGTAATATAGTGTGTGTGTGTGTGTGTATATATATATATATATATATATATATATATATATATATATATATATATATATATATATTGATTTTACATAGTAGAAAGTGGAACGAAATGGGAAGTTGTATAATCACCTTAACTCCTTTTGAATACACTGCAAAGCTATTAGCTCTAAACGCAATGTCCCAAAATATCTCAGGTACACAGTAACTAATTATGTGATTGCTGTTGATAGTTGTTTCTTTGCATTCTCATTAAATTACTTTTTTAAATTAATTTGATCTACATTGTTCTGCATTCTATCTATCTATCTATCTATCTATCTATCTATCTATCTATCTATCTATCTATCTATCTATCTATCTATCTATCTATCTATCTATCGGCTAAATTTTGCTTCAGCATTTCATCTCTCTTCACTTTTGTCTTACAGAGAGTCTCTAAGAGCTTGCTGTTAAATTCCTCATTCTCTCTACAAACCTTAACTCTTTCAATGCTCTTTAGTCTTTCATACATTATACTAATTTTCTTCCTGTCATTTCATTTGAACACAGCAAACATTTCATGTAATTTATTGCACCAATTTAACTTTCAGTCACTCAAGTAATAAGTTATAAAATGGAGCTCCTGTAATTTGCAAGTGTCCTGCTAATTTCACTGGGACAGTAACCAAGTCATTTGCACATTAACCTTTCATGTACAGATTTTACCTGTAAATGACTGGCACAGTAACATACACTACATGTTCCAAGTTATCTAACAGAATGGAAACACTATAAAACTCATATATTTAAGCGTCTCACTATAAAACTATAGAATTGCATTACTTTGCACACAGTAACTAAAATGTCATGTATTATAGCTGAAAATTATGTAGCAGTCAACAACTAAATGCAAAGATGAAATAAATATTTGGGAGATGTTTGTTTTCTGTCCATAGGATTCATATTGGTGTCCGTTCAATCCTGAGATTTATAAGGCTCTACCACACAGAACAGTTGTGTCTGCTAGGCAAGTGACCTGATGTTTCTCTTCTGAAATTACATTATACTTACTGGTCTTGTGACTGGACAGTGAAAGAAGCAGCACACTAACAATCTCATCTCTGTGTCATTTTGCATGATGCCCTATCAGAATGTCATTTATTGGCACACGAACACTGCAGCCAGGGCCGCCATCAGGGGGGGGTACAGCCGGTACACATGTAAGGGGCCCGCCTGTCCGAGGGCCCGGACCACAGGTCACAACCTGGACTATCCTTAACACAAGGCAGCTGCCATCAGAGCGGACCGGCTGCCAGGATGCAAGGGAGGGTGGAGAGGTGGGCGGATCCCACGTGTGTGCAGGTCGGGGCCAGCTGTCAGGCGCTGTGCGGGGTGGGGTGACATCAGGTGCCAGGTTGGAGGGCCCCATGGAGGAGGACATAAGGGGGGAGGAGCCCCTCCCCGCTCTTTTGTGTGCAGGTCGAATGGACCCATGGAGGAGGAGGTCGGGTGAAGGAGTCCCTCCCCTTTTATGTATGCACGCTCTGCTCCGGTCAGGTACTAGTGTGCGCCGGGCTGTGCAGGGTGGGTGGGGCCAGTTGTGCAAGCAGAGGGCCCCCATGGAGGAGGAGGTCAGGGCGAAGAAGCCCCCCCTTTCTTGCAGCAGCCGCCCGAGATCCTGGTGGAGATGGGACACAGGCTCAGCTACCCCTCCTGGCACTGCTGGACATGTGAGAGTCGGGGGACTGGTGCTTCCCTAGGTGTGTGCGACACTCCCTCCTGTTCCGCTGCACCCCACCTGTCCTGCTGCCTCCCACCTGTCCCGCTTCCCCCCACCTGTCCCACTTCCCCCCACCTGTCCCGCTGCCCCCTATCTATGACACTGCCTCCCACCTGTCCAACTTCCTCCCACCTGTCCTGCTGCCCCTCTACCTGTGACACTCCCTCCCCCCTGTCCCTCTGCCCCCCACCTAAGACACTGCCTCTAATCTTTGATGCTGCCCCCCCACTTTTCCCGCTGCCCCCACCTGTCCCACTGCCCCCCTTCCATGACACTTCCCCCTCCTGTCTTGCTGCCCCCTCCTGTTCCACTGACCTCCTCCCATGACACTTCCCCCTCCAGTTCCGCTGCCCCCCCACCTGTCCCGCTGCCCCCCTTATATCCGGCTGCCCCCTCCTGTCAAGCTGGTCTTCTCCTGTGACACCCTCCCCCCCATCCCACTTCCCCCTCCTAACCCACTGCCCCCCACCTGTCCCCCTGCTCCCTTTATTTCCCACTTCCCCCCTTCTATGGTAGGAGGAGATGGGACTGGAGGAGAAGGACATGGAAAGGAAGAGATGGGATTGCAGGAGGACAAAGAGGACATAGCATAGAGAACATGGGATGGAGAAGGAGGGCATGGGATGCCCAGTGGGAAGATTCGATGCAACAGCAAGTGGGTAGGCCCTGGGAAATGTTGGCGGTCAGGCCCGGGGGGGTTGCCCAGGCCTAAAGCTAAGGGGCCCCACCATTTCTGGTGGCTGCTCTGACTGCAGCGCAACTGTTTAGCCTCGTACACATGATCGGATTTTCCGCAGACAAAGTCTCTGACTTTTGTGTGAAGGGTGTTGGCCAAAAACTTGTCTTGCATACAAACGGCACACAATTGTCGGCCACAAACACGAACGTAGTGACGTACTAGACATACTACTAAAGAGGAAGTTCAATTGTCATGCGCCACTCTTTGGGCTCCCTATGCTAAGTTTGTGTTTAGTAGAAGTTTGGTGAGTGTTGATTCGTGCTTTTCATTTTGCGCTTTTCATTTCCCGCTTTTCATTTCCCGCTTTTCATTTCCCGCTTTTCATTTCCCGCTTTTCAGTTCGTTTCTGAACGGCTGTTCGTCAACCAGACATGTTGCGGAATCAGAGGGGGTAACATGTTATTTATTATTGGCCTTGGAGTTATTGCTTTTCAGTCCAGTCCAGGAACAGGAGGAGGAGGATTTCTTGGACAAAAAATTGGTTGCTTTATTAATCGTGACCAATTATGTCATATGTCTTTGCTGCGGGAGCTTCAGGAGAATAATCCGGATGATTTTCGGAAATTATCTCCAGATGACGGACCCATGCATGAGCCTTTTATTTTATTTTGGTTGAATAATGATTTGATTTGGTATATTTTCTATATTTTTGGATGCATAGAATGCACTTTTTGGTTAAGTTCTATTGGCTGATAGCATGTCTAATTTTATTTGTTTTCTTTTTTTTACAGTTTTTCTCCATTGTTTTGGCTCATTTCTTGAAACAGAAATGACATTCTCAAAACAACATGGACAAATCTCCAAACCACTTGGCAATTGTTCACAACTGAATTGCATCTCTCATTCATTTCATCAAAATTGCAAATGTCTCAGTACATGTCTCAATGTCTCAGTACATCTTTCAAATGATTAAGTATAAGTAGCCTACATTTAGCACAATTTCCAAGTGAATAGATCTTGTTGATCTAAACTGATTGTCAATTCTCAGTCTAATGGTTGTTCTCTCCAAAACGTATCAGCGTAATTTCATTGTTTAAGTCATCACATGCACAATAGTCTGTTCAATTGTGAAAATTATTCAGGAACATAATACCATGAATACCATATATGAATCTCTTGGAACATTTGATAAAATGATTACAGCAATTGACAGTCAGGTGCAACTAGAACTTGACTAGCAAAGGACGAGTTGGAGTTGGTCTCAGATGACCAATCAAACAGTATGTTTAGTTGCCCGACAGGTGCTGTCCATGATTGTAAATGCTGCCAAACATGTATATATAGAGCTTGACCATGCAGGACCAGTACAATTTCTGAACATGGAGGCACCTGGCCAAGTAAATGAACAAGGGAAACTGTCTGCTCGAGGAAGAGGAAGAAGAAGAGGAGGAGGAGTAAGGGTGAGTGGTGGTGGAATAGGGGGAAGAGGGAGAGGAGCACGAAGACACTATGCTGTCCCTGATGAAATTCGGGCCACAATTATAGATGATGTCATCAACCATGGCCTCAAAATGGCGGAGGCAGGTCGCTGAGTGCAGCCTAATGTGCCTCGCTCTACAGTCTTCTTTATCATCCAAACATTTTGCAGGGAAAACAGGTATGTAGTCAGTCAATGGTGGAATTATATAATGTATAGGACAGGACACTGTGCATAGAGCAACAAATATGTTTATTTACTCATTTACGTATTCATTTAGTGTGTGTGTGTGTGTTAGGCCTACAGTATTATGCCCCGTACACACGGTCGGATTTTCCGATGGACAATGTCCGATCGGAGCGTGTTGTCGGAAATTCCGACCATGTGTGGGCGCCATCGGACATTTTCCATCGGATTTTCCGACACACTAAGTTGGACAGCAGGAGATAAAATTTTCCGACAACAAAATCCGATCGCGTCAATTCCGACCGTGTGTGGCCTGTTCCGACGCACAAAGTGCCACGCATGCTCAGAAGAAATTCCGACACGGGACAGCTCGTTCTGGTAAACTTAGCGTTCGCAATGGATACAGCACTTTCGTCACGCTGCAATCTTAAAAATGGTTTAATACAGCGCACTCTCTTCTTCTTTATAATGTGACAAGAATTAAGTCGTTTTGCTGCTCATATTCACACACACTTCTCACAAACTTTTATTTGTGTTTTTTTAGTGGGATTCCCTCAATATATTGTTATTAGTTGTCACATCTGACAGTTTTATTTATTTTATTTTTTTTTTTTTTGGATTTTAAGCCTTTTTTTTTTCTTTAATGTTTGGATTTTTTCCAAGGCTGATCTTTGTTCAATGTTATTTTTATTTTTACTCCAGAATATTTTTGTGTGTGTTTTGTGTGTCAAGTTACCCCAACACCATTGATATATTTTATTATTTAATCTCCAGGAGATTGTTTGTTGTTGGTGTCCCTTGTTCATTTCACATTGTATATTTGAAATGTACCTGAATCCTCACAAACAAACTGTCCTTTTTGAAGTAAAACACATAGGAGAGTATAATTCAAAACAAAAATCCTTTATTAAGGTATCAGAACCAAACAAAGAGGAAGGCAACACTGGATCAACATGAGAAATTAGTGAAGCCTGGGACAACAATTCTTCAACCTCAAAATTGGTGGCCTGAGGAGTCCATATATAAGGGAGGGCAGTCTGGTCCGGGATTCGGAGAGACTCGGATAGCAGCAGATGACATCTGTGTCCCCAGGCTGTGGTACCACAAGAGGCTGCATTTTTTGGCCGACCAGACTGAACCCAGGGCAATCACTGTCTGGTCTTCCTTTCACGCTTCCTTCCGGGCTGTGGCTGTGCAGTTGGAGATGTGGCAGGAGGAGGAGTAGGACCTGGAGGAGGAGGAGGACTGGGGGGACCTGGAGGAGGACTGGGGGGACCTGGAGGAGAGGGAGGAGGAGGAGGAGGACCTGCAGGAGGAGGAGGAGGACCATCCCAAAGATGTGTGTCAGGTGTAATTTGGCCCCTCATACCTTTCTCCAGAGCCTCCAATATGAGGGCCTCACACATGGCTTTTTTGCCCTCCTCCATCCTCTGCATTTTAGATGCTATGAAGGCAGCAATGTTCTCCTCCATGGTGTGGGGTGCTCCCAGGACCTCTGTAGCCCTCAAAAAGAATGCTATAGCCGCCTCCTCTAGGGTACTCCTCCTACTGCCACTTTCTGTTTTCAGGGGGGGTGGAGGGACCTTGATATCAGCCAGCCGGCTCGGCCTGGCCACCTCCTGGCTGAGACTTCCCTGTGTGTGAAAAAGGGAAATGGTTTTAGTTTTTGCATCATCAATCACAATCCTAAATTAGTACTCCCAACTAACATCTAGTTAACATCATTGATTGGACAAGCAGAAATATTTAGAGGAATGCTATACCTGGCTCAATCTGGGCTCCTCCACATATCGCCTGGAAGGCCCAGGTTGGGCGTCAGAAGCCTCAGTCAGGGGGGAAGGAAACGTGGAAGGAAGTCTTGAGAGGGATGGCCTGGGTTCAGTCTGGCCTGCCAGAAAATGCAGCCTGTCGTAGTACAACATCCTGGGGACATAGATGTCATCTGCTGCTCCGGATCTCTGTGAATCCAGGACTTTCTTGCGCTCCCTCAGATATGTGCTCCTCAGGTCACCAATGAAAATCTTTAAATAAGTCATGTCTGCCGTGGGGATCACCTGCTTCACAATTTCACACAATTGCACCAGTGTTGCCTTCCTCTTTGCTTGGTTCTTGAAATGGGGGTGGGTAATCTCCCACAGACAGGGCAGCTCACTTAGCATATCAATGAATACTGACATGAAGTCATTGTTTTTCATTAAGATATCCATGTTCACTGCAAGACACAACACAAGTCAAAGCCTAATGTCAGACAAAACTCTCCTAATCTTGTTACAATATAGGCCTCAATCTAGAAGCAGTATAGGCACAAGTTTGTCTCTTACCTTCGTTCTTACGATCGGCGCGTCCAATGCTCCTTCCTCCGCTCACAGATCGTACGTAATATGCACGTGTGTTACGCTTTATACACACTGCGCATGCGTGTAACTCCGCCCGCCCCTGACGTTCTTTCTAGTCTATTCCCCGCCCCTTTTCGTTTGGCGCAGTGAGGGAAGAGCATGATGGCGGAGTTAAAGCAGGTGCGTGATAATTCGAGCAACGAGGAGGAGGAGGAGGAAAGCCCGGATCCAGGCACGTCCCGATCCTGAAGGAGACGTTTTAAGGCCACAAATATGTCGTTTGGGGAGATGTTGGAGATGGTGTACATCATGAGGAAGTCCGACTATGACGGAAAATATGGGCCTTACCCCAACCCGAACATCTGAAAGGCCAAGATCATGGCGAAAGCGGTCAGGAGTCTTGAGAGGAATTTCGGGGTCCGAAGATCAAAAGATCAGCTCAGGAAACGGTGGTCGGACCTGAAGTTGAGAAAGCCAGAGCAGTACCGAAAGATCCGGAGAGTGCTGCAAAAAAGTAAGTAGTTGTGCTGTGTTCCTATTCTTTCTGTCTTTATTCCGTTCGTGCTGCTCCATATGCTTTTATTAATTGTAACGTTTAAAAGGGCAACTTTAATGTTCTTGGGCCCATTATTCGTTCGTATCAAACATTTTTCTTTCGGCCTCTAGAACACCATTGTTTAGGCCATATGCATTTTCCCACATTTTTTTGGGGCCTACTTGGATGCCAAATATTTGTTTGTGTAGATGGGTTTGTTACTAGAATGAAATGCCAACTAGATTGTTTGTAAGGAGAGGACACTGAGCAGCTGTTTTCACATCTGGACACTGGAGCACTAGTGTGGGACACAAGAACACCCTTTTTATTAGGGGGGGCACACAGGTGCTCCAGTGTATACTATAGGGGGGGCTACATCTGTGAAGTTTGTACCAAACAGGTAAAGTATTGCAGCTTGACAAAGGGCAAGAAAAAATATACATCTTTGAACTCGGCTAAAATAGACAATTGTACCCCACTTCCAAGCAATGTTTCCTATTTCTAGTTCTGCCATCAAATATCTGTGTGCTAAGTATACCATTTTTGTTTTACATAGGGGAGAAAAGACTTGGAGGACACCCCTCATCCGAGGAGACCAGAGACCCCCCACCTCTGGAAGAAGGGGAACTAACACCAACCCAAGAAGAAGAGCAGGAGGAAGAAGAAGATGTGGTGGAGATTGGCACCACAACAGGTGAGTGTCTGCGACCACAGGCTCAGGTAAAAGAGATGGATGGTGGCAGATTTTTGAGACCTTTTTTTTGTTCTTTATCTCTTTTTAGGTGATCGTGATGTGAGGGAGAGAGAACGTTTCACATCTGAAAGTGCCCAGATCCTGATCGGGGAGATCATGGGGTGTAATCTCGAATTACACAACATACAGCAACAAATCAGTGATGTTATTAAAAAAAATAATAACATCATTGATGTTTTGGGGCGAATTTAAAACCCACAAAATCACCTGTTTTATTGTGGTCCAATCTTACAAAAATTTTGACAATGTTTAGAAAAGCCAAATTTGGAGGATGCACACAGTGTGCCAACATGTGCTATCTGCCATCACGGGAGATCAATGGACGCGTTTTGGGGGTGCAAACCCTTCCTCAATTCTAAAGTCGCGTTGAGGAAGGGCTTGCTCCCCCAAAACACGTCCCTTGATCCCCCCTGATGGCAGATAGCACATGTTGACATTCGTAAATTTGTGTGCATCTTCCAAATTTGGCTTTTCCAGGGGTGAGTTCCCCCCATCTGAACGCTATATCAAACACAGTTCCTAAATACTGATGTCTGATATAGCCTTCAGGTTTTACCATATGTGAACTTTGTAAGTTCAAGTTTTTTGGCTTTCTTGTTGGTTTTACACAGGCCTGTTGTATCCGAAATGGATATTTCGAATTTTGATAATGCTACTGCAAAAATTGTTATACAACAAACATGTTGGTTTGTTTTAAAAACCTTTCGTAAATGCACATGTGATTGTGTAGCTATAAAAAAGTGGCTTAATCAAGAATGTGTGGATTATTGTCTCAACACTACAACACTTTTGGGGTGTTGTAATTGCTGTTTTATGCAAAAATGGGGGTTATTTCCTAAGGGAAAATACACTTTGCATTACAAGTGCAGGTTCAGTGCAGTTGCAAGTGCACTTGTAGTGAAATGTGTTTTTGCATTTAGGAAGTACCAGCCAACACAGTTTTTTATAAGGTTACCCAATCACGACATTTTCTGCACTCAACACATTTCTGTCAGGGTCAGCTAAAACAAACACAAGCAGTAAATGTCCACAAAGAATTTTTTTTGGTTGGTTTTTATTTTAAAAAGTTTTCACAGATTGTCTGGCATATTGATAGCCCCCCTACCCGCAAAGAACTCCAGGTAGCGTAACCGGACATCACGGGCACTCAGGGAGGGCAAGCCAGGACGGCCACTTTCAAGCGCCGTCAGTGTTGATGGATTTGGATTTCCGGCCTCAGGCCCAACTGAGCCAGCATAGTTTGCTGAATGTTTTCTTAAAAAATTATGGAGAACACAGCAGGCAAGTATTATATGGTTCAGTTTATACTCCGCCATATGGATGGGTGTCAGAAATAATCGAAACCGGCTGGCCAGGATTCCAAATGTGTTCTCCACCACTCTTCGGGCTCTGGCCAGCCGGTAATTAAAAACCCTCTGTTCCGGGGTGAGGGTCCTCATCGGGAATGGCCGCATCAGGTGGTCCCCCAGCGCAAATGCTTCATCAGCCACGAACACAAATGGGAGACCTTCAACATTGTCCTCTGGAGGTGGCAAGTCCAAGCTGCCATTCTGGAGACGCCTGTAGAACTCCGTCTGGGCGATCACTCCACCATCGGACATCCGGCCATTCTTCCCCACGTCCACATACAGAAACTCGTAATTAGCCGACACCACCACCAACATCACTATACTATTAAACCCCTTGTAATTATAATAGTACAACCCCGAGTTGGGTGGTGGGACGATGTGGACGTGTTTCCCATCAATTGCCCCTCCGCAGTTAGGAAAGTCCCACCGCTGGGCAAAGTGGGAGGCCACAGTCTGCCATTCCTGTGGCGTTGAAGGAAACTGTTGAGGAAAAAACAATAAACATTACTATTTTTTCACAGAAACATGGCAAGCAGATTACACACAAACATTCTGGGTCAACCTCCAGATAGCATTTACTAGGGGGAATTTAACAACAACAAAGTATAAGGTACACCTATCATATTCCCCCTCCCCCCTCATGGGCCATTTCTAACATTATAGAGGGGGAACTCTTGGACAGGTAACCCTCTTCACTTCATTGAGAGATGAATGCCTAAATACAGGGTATTACTTGGAACAGACCCTCCTTAGTTACACTATTGGCAGACCACTGGACAGGTAAGAAGTGTCATAATACAAAGATATAAATACACACTGTACACATTTGAGGACATTTGGACATTCTGCTATTACCTATCCAGATAATAATAGGATACCAAAAATTTAAACAGTACCATTGGAAAGTATACAGGCAGGCCCTTGCACTACATGCTTTAGGGAATTCATCCATAAATCTGACCAGTAAAGAGATGGGTATAGTGTGTATGGGTTTGGCAAAGTCAGCAGATAGATGATTGAGGATAAATAGAGAATTGGGATCAGCTGACTTAGCAGTTGGGGGAGGGAGGGTTCCAAAAAATTTGGGGACACCACAAAAAAAGCCTCTGCCACTCTGCCTGAATTTAAAGCTAAAATAACAGTTCCAAACATTTTAGGGGGTGTTTGGGGTAAAGCACTACTATGGAGCTGATAAAATACATTAAGTGACTACATGAGGTGAATATAGGGCAGGAGAGACCATGCTGGGGAGGTTATTGAAGGGCAAATATGTATGAAGGACCTAAAATAATAATGACATAAAAATCCAGCATGCATGAGGACAAAGGGGACATTCACAGAATATTACAATCATGGTAATTAGGGAATGAGGAAAGAAATACAATATATTATCAAACATTCAATACAATAAAATGTGATATTAAAGGATAAAAATCTTACCTTCATATACTCCTTCTGCAGGACCTGGAAGATGGCAGAACAGGTCTCTGGGATAATGATCCCCAGAGCCTGGGGGGAGATGCCTGTCGAGAACTTTAAGTCCTGCAGACTTCTCCCTGTGGCCAAATACCGCAGGGTGGCCACTAACCTCTGCTCCGGAGTGATGGCTTGCCTGCTGATATAGGGGGTCAGCGAAGCCAACAAACGGTGAAACACGGGGTCTGTCATCCTGAGAAAGTTCCTGAAATCATCAGGATTATTCTCACGGATCTCACGGAGCAAAGGCATATGACAGAACTGGTCACGCTGAAGCAACCAATTCTTGGTCCATGAACTCCTCCCCACCCTGTTCATGGACTGGACTTGTGTCAAGGTCAGGACCCCAACACCAAGCCCCCGCACAGCACGAACTCTACGAGGAGTACGCATACGAAACATGGCTAGAAAACGGTCGGCTGCTCAGAACGAAGTAACAGAACGCACTGAAGAACAGCAAGGCCTGTGAAGAGTGACCTGAAAACCAGTAATGAACGAACAAGAATACAATGACTCCTTAAAGTCATGCGGAACTTGCTTGCACGCACTGAAGAGCAGATACAAACCCACAAGCACAAACTGAACGGCAGAAAACGGTCTGAAGGCCACGAGTCTGAAAAAGCGCGAATCGTCTCTCACCAAACTTTTACTAACACGAGATTAGCAAAAGGAGCCCAAAGGGTGCCGCGCTTGGTTCTGAACCGGCCTTTTCTAGTCTCGTTGTACGTGGTGTACGTGACCGCGTGGTTGTCGATCGGAAATTCCGACAACTTTGTGCGACCGTGTGTAGGCAAAACAAGTTTGAGCCAACATCCGTCGGAAAAAATCCTAGGATTTTGTTGTCGGAATGTCCGAACAAAGTCCGACCGTGTGTACGGGGCATTACAGTATCTTACCTCAGTGGGATGTTACGTATGATACTAATAATGACAAGAAAAATATTGTAGAAAATAAACTATGGAATAGTATGGAATAGTTTATTTTCTACAATATTGATGATACAGTTTACAGTAGTATTCCAGTCACTGTGCAGTGATGCATTGGAATTGTGATAAAGTTACTGTAAGTAAAACAACAATACGATTGCATTGGTAACTCATTCTGTACGGAATACATAAGGTATAAATTACGAATGGAGTGTTGTCCTTTGAATTCTATGTTCAGGATTGGACGACAACCTGGCACGGGTGGCGAGGAAAACTTCTCAATGAATAAGAACAAGAGATCTGTAACATGGTGTTTGCAAATAATGCCATCACATTGAGACAGATCCGCACTGCAATCCTACAAGACAAAGCCATATTCCAAAATGTCACTCTATAAGCATCTCCACAATAGCCCGCATATTGAAGAAGCATCAGATGACAATGAAGCAAATTTACAGAGTACCATTTGAGAGGAAATCTGACAGAGTGAAAGAGCTGCGGTACCAGTATGTACATGTAAGTCAGTCACTGGTTGTCCATTAAGATAACCTTTTTACAATTACCATAAGCAGTGGTTCCCGAAATGTATTGGTTTCAGTACCCACTTTACCTGATTTCTGAATCTAGGTAATCCAGGTATGAAAGTATTTGATTTACGTATCTGATTTATAAACATTTTGTCTAAAAACTGCAGCTTACTGTATGATGCAATTATCATTATAATCCTTATTTTCTTATTTTGAAGAATATAACATACAATACAGTAAGAAAAAGGGTCAAAGAGCTGCAATTACAGTAGTGCCTCCCATGTAAATCTATCTAATACTATGGGTTTTACTGTAACATTTCAGTAAGTCTACTCATTGATAATTTTTCCCCTCCCCTTTTTGTCAAATACCCCCTGTAGTACCTCTGCATAGGGTACATGTACCCCAGGTTTGGAACCACTGGAATACTGGCCAGTAATATATTGAACTTGTGTAGAACATAGAACATTCCTATGTAACTGTCTGTAACTGTAGTGTATGGCTCTTCTGTATGACTGATTTGATGTTTTCTTTTTTTACTCTATTGTAGAGAATAATGGCATTGCAAGGAAACGAAACCTCTCACATACTCGTGTATGTGGATGAGGCTGGCTTCAACCTGGCCAAGGGCCGAAGACGTGGCCGTAATTTTATTGGCCACCGGGCCACGGTGGATGTCCCAGGCCAGCGAGGGGGCAATATAACTATGTGTTCTGCCATTTCTGAGAATGGTGTGGCCACTCACATCCCCAGTCTTGGCCCATAGAATACACAGAAGCTCCTCATCTTCTTGGACCGCCTTCATTTGGATTTGATCCATGAAAATAAGAGAGGTCTCATAGGGCCTCACCTACCACAATATATAATTGTATGGGACTATGTGAATTTCCACAGTGGCCTGCTTATCAGGGCCTGGTTCACTGCTCATCCAAGGATGGATATGGTGTTCCTACCACATTACTCTCCTTTCCTCAACCGTATTGAGGAGTTTTTCTCCGCTTGGAGGTGGAGAGTGTATGAGCATCGGGCTCAAGATCAGAGGTCCCTGCTCCATGCAATGGACGCTGCCTGTGAGGATATTACAGGAGATCAGTGTAGGGAATGGTTGCGACATGCACACCGTTTTTTCCCTCGTTGCATCGCAAGGGAGGTTATACGCTGCGATGTTGATGAGAATCTGTGGCCAGACAGACAGCAGCGTGTGGATGGGCAGGAGGGTGAGGACGGTGGCCAGTGAAGAGATGTTACAGTAGTTGTGAAACTCCAGCTTTATTTACAGCATTGTAGGCTAAATGTAATTTTCCTTGTTTTTTGTTTGCGTGTTTATATTTCCGTATATTATGCTGTATACATTTTCTTTTTACTCTGATGTATGGAAGTTACTTTGTGTGTGAATGATAATGGTTATAATACTGTAAAGTATTTTTTCCTTGGCAGTATGAGTGCAATGTGTGATGTCAAACCTTGGAGGCTACTCTTACCCTAAAATCTTTTTTTCTTTTTTCAGTTTTATACACAATTGTATTCAGTTAGCTAGACAAAAACTGTACAGTAACCATTGTCAATGAAGGACTGGGCTAAGACTGAAAGGTGGACATGAGGGATATTTCAATGGTCCTCTGCCTTAGAGACAAAACATCTAAACATTTTGACTTGCAGTGCTTACACAATGCTAAAGGGACGAAGCATTTTGGGGGCACTGACTATTTGAATGAGAAAGAAATTTATTTTTGACACATGAGTGAACTGTTTTGGGAAAGATATGAGCTTTTGAAGGTGAACCATGGTGTTGTGCTGAACCATCCAGGTTATTTTGGCAAAAGCACCAAGAGAGTTGAGAATATCTGGTCTGTTTCAAGAAATGAGCCAAAGCAATTGAGAAGAATCTTTGCCATTTTGGGGGCACTGACTCTTTAAATGGGAAAGGAATATGGTTTTGAAGCATGAGTGAACAGTTTTGGGAGAGATGTGAGCTTTTGCACGTGAGTTATAGTGTTGTGCTGAACTGTAAGACTGTTTTGCCAAATGAACTAATGCCGCGTACACACGATCGGACTTTCTGGCATACTTGGTCCGGCACACTTTCTGACGGACTTTGTCCGCCAGGTGCGCTGGACTTTAAAACGGACAGACTCGCCCACACACGACCGGACTTTCCGGCGGGCTAAGTCCGCCCATCTTTCCGACGGACTTTCACCGGAGTTACGGCGGACTTTCAGAATGAACGGACTTGCCCACACACGGACAAGTCCGTTCATTTTGAACGTGACTCAGGTGCGACGGGACTAGAAAAGGAAGTCAATCTTGCCGGCGAGATTGACACCTTGCGAGCCCCGTCGCGGTGCATACCAGGCCCTTAGGTCTGGTATGGATTATAAAGGGAAACCCCTTCGCCGAAAAAACGGCGTATGGTCCCCCCCTAAAATCCATACCAGACCCCGATCCGAGCACGCAGCCTGGCCGGTCAGGAAAGGGGGTGGGGACGAGCGAGCGCCCCCCCCCCCTCCTGAACCGTACCAGGCCGCATGCCCTCTCTGGTCCACCGGACCAAGTATGCCGGAAGGTCCGATCGTGTGTACGCGCCATTAGAGTTTTGAGAATGTCATTTCTGTTTCAAGAAATGAGCCAAAACAATAGAGAAAAACTGTAATGCACGATAAAAAAATTGTGGAGAATAATACTTGCTATGTGTTTTACTTAAAATGACAGTTTGGGAGTAGGAAGTTACATTTAAAAAAATGTAAAATTAACAAGTGACACCAACATAGTTGTATCTTTGATCATAAAAACTACAGGATAATGGTGTTGTGGTAACTTGCCCAAAAAAAACCCCAAACAAGCATAATAATATTATTCTTGATAAAAAATAAAAGCCTTTTAAAATGCGTTTGGCAGAACTCCTTCAGTATCACCAGAAGAAGAGAATGTGCGCTGCAGTTCGACATTTCATAATTTGCCGCGTCACGAATGTTAATTCTCCATTACGAACGCTAGTTTACAAGACCGACCGCTTCTGGCTCATCCTTGCTTTCCAGCATGCGTGTTTGTACTTTGGACTTTTGTCTGATAGACTTGTGTGCACACGCTCGGAAAATCTGACAACAGACATTTGTCCGCAGAAAATTTTAAAGCCTTCCATCCAACATTTGTCCGTGGAAAATCCGACAACAATTGTCCGATGGAGCGTACAAATGGTCGGATTTTCTGCCAACAGCCTGTCATCATACAATTCTCTTTGAAAAATCCGATCGTGTGTACGAGGCTTTTGTCTCTGTGTGCAGCCTTGTCTTCTTTCAGACTGAGCTCTGCTGTACAGGGACTGTGAGAGGCTAATTGTAAATCATGTTCAGATGTTCACACTAGGGTTGCCACTTTTTCCTAAGTCAAACCCGAACATTTTAGCGGCGCATAGCAATTTTTTTTTCTTTTAGCATTTACTATAGTATTGTAACAGAACTTGGTTACCTTTGGGCCCTCCAAAGAGAATAGTAATGCAGCATGCAAAGTGCCCACTCACCCTTCTGTCAGGCCCTGTTCCAAGCCATATTCCTGTCTGAATATTGTGTCCGGGTTTCAGGTGGACTGAAACCCGGACACATGATTTACAACAAGGACTGTCCGGGCGAATCCCGGACAGGTGGCAACACCCTAGTTCACACGGTTTGCAGTAAAAAAAATACATTTAATGATGTATTAATGAATGGAGGGGTGCATTTTTTGTTTCATTTATATCTGTCTTGAGTTCATAATTCATAATTTGCTCATACATGCACAACAAGCCTTATCAAAGGAGAAAGGCACTTGATCTGGCACACAAAGCCTAATATAAAACATCAAAACTATATAGCCTCTAGGTACTATTGATGATTCATACATGTGGTGGCAGTGAGCTACACTGACAGCACTTTCAGTTTCAGTAGCTAGAGAAATGGCCAGTGTCATATCATAGATAAGATGCAGGTGAGAACACAGCCAAATTAAGTACAATACCATGGTACCAACACTTTCTATATATACAACTAGTTATAGACGAATTTGACCAGGTTCGATTTGCCAAGGGTTCAGTGAACCTTGTTCGAAATTTGGTAAACCAGAACTTAGAGGTCAATCCCGCTGAAGTCTATGGGGAAAGATGGAGGCAAATCATGTTGTTAAGTTCTGCCCATTTATAGGGCAAAATAAAAAAAACTATCCTACAGCAGGGTGAGGGTCATTTTATGCAGCTTCGAGAGCAATATTAAAAGGAGCCAGACAGAGTGGCTCTGTGCCTTGTGATCACTGTGAACCAACTAAAGCTAGTATAGTAGTAAACACTGTATTGCAAACAAGCATCAAGCTTTCTCCTTCCTCTAACAACAACTAATCAGCTTGTTAAAACTTGAAAAAAATTGTTTACTGCAATAAATTGGTGTCCTTCTGGTTACTGCACTAAATTGGCGTTCTTCTAACATTTCTTGGTCACAAGTGTTGGTCAGAATGGAGACGATCAAATTATCACAACGAATCCATCTCACCCTGTATAATACCAGACATCTATTTGACTGGAAGTGGGAACATTGGGACACCCCTCTTTTTGTAACCCATTGAGATATATGTGCGATAAAGTACTGTTTGCACTCTGGCATGAATGTTTTACTTTTTTACTGAGATTTTGCTGAGTTGATCCACTACTTTGTTTTTTTTTATTATATTCAGGTTCTACTATTGTGTTGCACATTATTTCGTAGTTTGATGGACTCTTTTTTTTTTTTTTTTCCAACATTTAAAATGGAATATTATCCTATTTGAATGTTTCCTACGTATGTACAATATGCATATTAATCATACCTTGTATGTAACTTAATCTTCCAATAAAAAGGTTTGTAATAAAAAAAACTTGAATAAAATCAATAAATGAGTCATTAAAGTGGTTGTAAAGGCAGAAGGTTTTTTATCTTAATGCATTCTATGCATTAGGATAAAAAACCTTCCGCATGCAGCAGCCCCCCTCAGCCCCCCTCAGCCCCAATAATACTTACCTGAGCCCCATCTCAATCCAGCGATGTTGCACGAGAGACTCGGCTGTCCAGGACTCTCCCTCCTCATTGACTGACATGGCAGCAAAGCACCATTTTATTAAATTAACATCAACATGTTAAAACATACAAGTTTTAAAAAAGCATCTCTGTCTGTTCAAATAAAGGGGGTGCAAACTGAAAAAGATGCCAATACCAGTTCACCCTGTATCAATTATATTAGCATGCTCGACATGTTTCGCGGATATTCACCGCTTCTTCAGGAGCATTGTTTGCATGATATGATGTAAGAGCAGAGATAGTATACAGTACTACGGAGATAAGAGAAAGAATATCAGGTTAATCATAATAGACATGATAAAACATCACATTATATAACTTGATAATGACAAAGTAATGGCAGGTATGGTGTCCCTCCCATAAGGTGATCATAACCCTTACCCAGAGCAGCAACACAGGCCGCACTCCAAAAAGAGTAGGTCTGCCCCTGCAGACTCGGGAGCCTCCGCAGGCCAGGAACGGAAGGAGATCTATTGAGAAGTGTAATGAACAATATTATAAAACTGATTTAAAGCTGTGCACTTCCCCAGAGTCATAAAGAATTTATTATTTATGTGTTATATCAGTAGCCAGGTGCACATCATAGTAAATGCCGACCAGTGCACGCCGATATACATTGGCAGAATGGCACTGGTGGGCAAAAGGGCGTACAGGTCCCCTTTAAGAAGTGGTGCTGCGGGCGCGCCCGCCGTGGTCTCCTTGACCACGGGTCCCACGGATTCGATGTCCGCCGGATGCCCACGATCGTGTCACAGAGAGGTAAAAACAAAGCATTTCCCCATTCTGCCTAGTGACAGGACAGAGATCACTGCTCTCGATTGCTGTCATGTGAGGTGTAGCCCCCCCCACAGTTAGAATAACTCCCTAGGACACACTTAACCCCTTCACCGCCCCCTAGTGGTTAACCCCTTCACTGCCAGTGTCATTTACACAGTAATCAATGAATTTTTATAGCACTGATCGCTGTATAAATGACAATGGTCCCAAAATAGTGTCAAAAGTGTCCGATCTGTCCGCCATAATGTTGCAGTCCCAATAAAAATCGTAGATCGCCGCCATTACTAATATTAAAAAAAAATGTCATAAAACTATCCCATACTTTGTAGACGCTATAAATTTTGCGCAAACCAATCAATATATGCTTATTGTGAATTTTTTTACCAAAAATACATAGAAGAATACATATCAGCCTAAACTGAGGAAAAAAAGTAGTTTTTTTTAATATATTTTTGGGGGATATTTATTATAGCAAAAAGTAAAAAATATTAGGTTTTTTTCAAAATTGTCGCTTTTTTTGTTTATAGCACAAGAAATAAAAACTGCAGAGGCGATCAAATACCACCAAAAGAAAGCTCTATTTGTGGGAAAAACTTTTGTTTGGGTACAACGTCGCACGACCACACAATTTTCAGTTAAGGGACGCAGTGCCAAATCGCAAAAAGTGCTTTGGTCAGGAAGGGGGTAAATCCTTCTGGGGCTGAAGTGGTTAAATACCACTAAAACAAAGCTCTATCTCTCTCAAAAAACATTTAAAATTAATCTGGGTACACTATTACATTGCTCAGTAATTGTCAGTCAAAATATCACAGCTCTGAATACTGAAAAATGACATGGAAAGGAAGGAGGTTTACCATGCTGGAACTGAGGTGGTTAAATAACATCTGTACATGGTGTTATGGAACAGTATGATTCTCACAGGCAGTCTGAGGGGACAGCCTACACTAGCAAGGCATATTTAGCTGTGGAATAGATTTTTTACAAAAAAAGCCTACGTTACATACAACAGCATCAGCTAAATATGACTCATTTCAGTTTTTTTTTTCTTACTTATCTTTAGCAGTGAGACAAGATTTTTCATAAAATAGCCGATAGAAATTGGCCAGTCACTGTGGCTGTTCTTGTTCTCGACAAAGCAAAACTCCCCTGTCACTGGTCACTTTCTATCAAGGTCTAGTTAAGAAATAACATATCACAGATGATACAGCAGAGTAAAACTGGCCAGCATCAGAACATTTTTAATTAGGGATGATGGGCCAAAATGTACTAGAGATAAAGAGGTTGATTGACTAAAGGAAAAATGCAAGAGAGTTTTCCCTAGAGCTTAGTGAATGAGGTGAAGCTCTGCAGACTTACATAATCCTATATGTGCAAGCAGAAAAACTACAGGAAACACAGCATAACAGGTTGCAGATAATAGAGTAGTGTAAATTGGCCAGGAGCAGAGCATTTTTATTGAGCAAGGCTAGGCCCAATCTACTAAAGACAAAGAGCACAAGCTGGGGTTTTACTACAAGATGTAAGATACTGTAGAGGATACAGCAGTGCTATACTGGCCAGCAGCAAGACAGTTTTAATCAGGGATAATAGGCACAACTGTTTTTCACCTAACTTTTAGTTTATTATGGGTATATGAGGGCTGCATTGAATGCGAGTTATATAATGTGAGCTGGTTTAGGTATACGCTTTTCTTCCGCAAAAGAAACAACTCCCCTCACCAAAAAAAAACACCTCTGAAAAAAAAAACAAAGAGCATCAATAGGTGCATGTGACCGGGATAGCATCTGCAAACACCATTCCCATTACCTTGTCAAAATAAATAATGATCCTACAGTGAAAAAAAAAAAACAATATAACTCCAGCATAAATGCTGGGGAGGGAAGCTTTGGAGCCATGAATGGCCAGTCCATTAAGGGAGCACTGCCCCCTCTATCCATGCCAGGTGGGAGGCAGGCAGCCCATTTAAGTTTATTAGATGCAACGGTTCCACAGACACAGTCACTTGACCCAATGTGACAGATGTGGGGGTGTGGGTGAGTGGCCTCAAATATACAGTGTCTGCAGTCAGGGCCTCTCAACTACATCTGCATGCCTGTTACATTAGGATGCGTTTCTGTGTTCGTGCAACAGCACCTACCGGCTAGGGACACAGAAAAAATGGCCTGTCCAAGATATATGGTCCACAGTGCCCATGTGAATGAGGCCTAATAGAGAGGTTTGTAGATTAGCTACTAGGGGGTGTCTCCATGGCCTAATGCTATTCTAGTAAAGCACTTTTAATAATCAGTGTTTTTTTTTTTTTTTTTCATGAAACGAAAGAAAATACTTAATTATGACAGCAGTTTTTTTTAATCTCCTGAATATTAGATGTCTGAAAGATGGTGGCAACACCAAACCCAGTGTTGGCAAATAAAAAAAAACATGCTGACATTGGTGTTCCATTTCAATATATTTTATTTCTATGAAAACTAGTAAGAAAAAAAACATTATACTATATATATTTTTTATTACTTTGTTTCACATGCCACTCTAAAGGGCTAATAAAGGGGCACAAAAATAGAGGGCCATGTAATTGTGTTTGTTATGTTCAGGCAATGATGGACTTTAATTTTTCACAAAGATGCATTTTGCCTTTGTCAAGTCCAAAGGGTTAAAAAGTCCACTTTCACAAATACATAAAATAATACAGAGCTAATTGCATGATTTAACATTAGAAAAGTCCACATTTCTCATAGACCTCATACAGTCAAAAGGCCTATTATCACTTCTAGGCCAGATGTTCCAGTTTACTGAGCATGTTTGATCCCTGCACCTGTCTGAAAACAGCAGTTGCTGGATTACCATGCCGGGATGAATTAAACAATCTGAACAACTGTTACAAAACAAGTGAATGGTGTGAAAGGAGGCATGCTTCTTGTATAAAGGGTGAACTGTTTTCAACACACAGGGCCACTCACATAACGATCAGAGCACAACTTGCCGTGCAGGGTTACCAAACAGCTTAGCCAGAAAACCTAGTGCAAGAGCTAAGCTAGATGTTGAAAAAAGACCACATTACAACATCCATCTGCGGGACAGCCGTGCAATTACTAGGAATTATATATTATTTATGGAGGATTACATTGATTCTAAAAGGAAGGACTTGGCATTAACCCTATAACAATTGTTACCATCCTACGTAAAGGAAGTCATATATTTCCTCACACATCATTTGAAAAAAACCTATTCTGATTCTCTATAGCTGCAACCATGAAAAATCATTTTCTTTTTTTCTTTTTTAATTGCTGTTTCCCACATATAATGAAAAACATTCTGCAATTAAAAAGAGAACATTTGAAATAATATATTCTAATAAACAAATGAATGTTAAAGTCACTGAAAGACTCAATGACAAGGTGTAATTATTTATTATTTTCATCATTTAGGATTAAATAACCCAGGAATTGCAACTACAATAGATGAGGTCAGTAAGGGATTTTTCCACCATGTTTATTACAGAGAAATAATTATACAAGACTGAATATTAATTATTATTGTTTCATTCTTATTTTCTTCAGTAACTTTATCATGAATACTGTATGTGACTTCACAAACTTTAAATAGCAAAGCTTCCTAATGAATTAACAAATGACAGTGTACAAACTGGACTGTGAGTGTTTCCGAGAACCCGATGGCCCAGTTACCACTGCTACTAATCTCTTTAAAGAGAGTTGTTGTCCTAAATGTTAACCCTGGTTTTTTTTTACCAGAAAGAGAACCCCAAAAAAATCAGAAGAAGCCAGAATACCATAAAGTATTACCTTTTTAATTTTTAAAAATAAAATTATAAAAATTGCACATAAAACTCCCTTGATGCCTGCACAACGTTTTTGGTGGCCCTGTCATATGGAAGAGAGAAATGTTCATCTTCAAAATGAAGAAGGTCCCTGCCCCATGCAGAAGGAAGAATGCAATGGTATCGGTATGGCTACCTACTTCTTACTACCTAACATATACTGTACAACAGCGGCACTATACAATGTGGGAAATAGTACAATATCAATTATGTAGTGTATAAAAACTGCAATACTAAGTAAAAAAAAAAATGACAATATGAGTGCAAGTGATCCAAATTTAAATCATTATCCATAAGTAAACATTCCAAATCTTCCATGAACTATGATGTTAGCAAGACAAAATAAAATCGATTCCATGGCCAATGTAAAGCACTCCACTCAAAAGTTAACCCCTGTTGCTTTTGGAGTAACACTTATCTTTTAAGTAGGACCTTTAAAAAAAATCATAAACACACACTTTATTCCAGATGCCATATGAAAGATAAACACAACATCGACATTGGTTCAGCTTTTTATTTACCCCTTCCTGCCTAAGCCTTTTTCTGACATTTGTTGCTTACAAGTTAAAATCCATATTTTTTGCTAGAAAACTACTTAGAACCCCCAAACATTATATATATATATATATATATATATATATATATATATATATATATATATATATATATATTTAGCAGAGACCCTAGAGAATAAAATGGCAATCTGTGCAATATTTTATGTCACAATATTTGCGCAGCAATCTTTCAAACGCAATTTTTTGGGGAAATACAAAAAATACACTTTCATGAATTAAAAACAAAAATGAAACAGTAAAGTTAGCCCAATTGTTTTGTGTAATTTATTTATTTCATGTACTTATATAGCACTGTCAATTTACGCAGCGCTTTATATATACATTGACATCAGTCCCTACCCTCAAGGAGCTTACACTTTTAGGTCCCTAACTCACGTTCATACATACTAGGGTCAATTTAGATCCAATTAACCTACCAGCATGTCTTTGGAATGTGGGAGGAAATCAGAGTACCTGGAGAAAACCCATGCAGGCATAAGGAGAGAACATGCAAACTCCAGGCAGTTAGCATCGTGGACGGGATTTGAACCAGCATCCCTTCTTACTGCTAGGCGAAAGTGCTATTCATTACACCACTGTGCCGCCCCAGTCACATAAAGATGATGTTACGCCGAGTAAATAGATACCTAACATGTCACGTTTTAAAATTGCGCACACTCGTGGAATGGCGACAAACTACAGTACGTAAAAATCTCCATAGACAACGCTTTAAGAATTTACAGAGGAGGTCTTGTGCTATAATTATTGCTCTCGCTCTAACAATCGCAGTGATAACTCACATGTGAGGTTTGAACACTGTTTACATTTGCGGTCGTGACTTACATATGCATCTGCTTCTGCGCACGAGCACGGAGGGATGGGGCGCTTTACATTTTTTTCTTATTTATTATTTTTTTTATTTTATATATTTTTTTAAACTGTCCCTTTGAAAAAAAAAATTATGATCACTTTTATTGCTGTCTGAAGGAGTGTAAACAACCTTGTGACAGTAATAGGAGGTGACAGGTACTCTTTATGGAGGGATCTGGGGTCTATAAGACCCCAATTCCCTCCTTTGCACTTAAAAGTATTCAAAACGCCACAATCTGCATTTTTGAATACTGCCATTTTTTTAAATTTGGCGCTTTTAGGTCTTCTGTAAACTGGAAGTGATGTCATGACATCGCTTCCGGGTTACTAAATCCGAGACCTGATCAAAGCCGATTCAGGCCTCGTTCAGGTCTCCACGAGAGTCACAGAAGGCGGCGCTGGGGGGGGGACATCCCCTACCGCTGCTTGAAATAATGGCCGAGCAGCATTTTAGCCTCATCGGTTGTTATCCCAAGAAAGGCAACCGCGGGCTCTAAAAAATGGTACCAGGGTGATGCATGCATGTGTATACATCACCCCGGTACAACCCCTTCAAGCCGAAGCTGCATATTTGTGTACGGTAGGCATGAAGGGGTTGAAACATATATAAAACAAATCATTGTGCTCTGATGACCCAGGGAAGATCCTTTGTCATTTTAATAATAAAAATAAAATATGGAAAAGAGCAACATTACCTACAGAAAGACCAGTAGGTACAAACCGCAAGGATTGTACTATTAGGCTAGGTTTCCACTATTGCGACCCCAAGTTGCGCGATTTACAGTGGGACTTTGCAATGTTATTTTTGTTGTGATTTGACGCAACTTTATAAACAACCATGTGCGACTTGGATGTTATACGATTTAGTCATAGTGATGTAATTCCTTATCCTGCTCAGTCATTTCCCCTTCCTCTTTCATTGTCACGTGTTGTATAGTGCTTAGAAAACATGTTGGCTATGCAATATGTTGGGTCAGCAGTCATTATGGCTGCTGTAGCAGCATTAACAGATGAAGAAGAGGATAACCGGAGGAGGAGAAGGCATAGGTTTTGGATCCATCCCATCATCGCCCAAAGGGAAGGGAGAGGCCAGTTTTGGGTCCTTTATAATGACCTCAATGCTCATGAAGACAAATTCTTCAACTACACACGGATGTCAATTGGAAGGTGAGAACATTTGTTTATGTCAACTTGCAAATGCTCCAAGAAATGATTTGGAAAATGTGTATATGCATGTTCACCATGACTCTCTAGTTTTTAGCTTCAAATAGCTAGAAGTGTTCCAAAAAACCTGAGCAAATGAAAAAAAAATGGAAATAGAGTAAAAAATGGTCCATTTTTACATGGTCAATGCAGCTAATATCCATATATTTTCTCTTTACAGTTTTGATGAATTGTTGGCTTTGCTCTCTAGCCATCTAGAGCGACAAAACACCAGTTTCCCAAGGAGTATTCCGGCTGTTGAAAGACTCATTATAACATCGAGGTAACTTGTCATACCTACTTTTTCTTCTTCTTACCTCATATGTGGCATTTGGAGATCCACATCATTCTTTGATCCTTTTTACATAAATTGAAATAATAAATACTAGCATGTAATTGTGGGTGTGATTGTGTTTACCATATTAATTGTCCCTGTACATCACCAGTGTCTTTCTCCTGCTCCTCTTCTTCCTTCACTTTCTCAGGCACTTCCTTCCAAGCTAGTTTTTAGTTCTAATGTAGAAGTAGTTTATTGTTAATATGCATCATTCTAATAAACTTTATTTACTCTGCCATTTTAGGTACCTGGCAACTGGACATTCCTTTGCAAGTTTGCATTTTGAGTTCTTGGTTGGCAAAACTACTGCCAGCAATATTGTACATGATACCTGTAGAGACATCTGGAATGTTCTTAGGGATTTGGTCCTGAAGAAGCCCACTCCCGAAGATTGGTGCAAGATAGCAGAAGTTTTCTGGGACCGATGCAATTTTCCGAATTGTGGCGGGGCAATTGATGGCAAACATATAAGAGTAGGGACGTGGTCTGCTCCTGGTCCGAGATGGCCACTTAATTTCAGAGCTCTGACACCACGAGGTCCAGCAACAATCTAAACAGAGGTATCACACACGGAATGATGGGGAGAACATACTGCAGTGCCTCCGCTACTAGGTCCCAATCACCACGAGACCAAGGAACCACCATGAAAATAAAATGATAAGGGAATACAGACGGCGCTGCCCTCAATGTGATTGGGTGAAGTAAACTAAAGTAATAAGTGAACCCAAACTGTGTGTTCGTGATACAATCTACTGCATATACAAAACGTGATCCAAACAAATTCAAACAAATCACCAAACACAAGGCGATTCCCGTAGTACATGCAACACTACTGCTACAATGAAGAAAAAATAATAATAAAGTAGAATACTCACAGTGAGTGAAGTAAACAATAAAGTGAAAGACTAATATGTGGTATAACACATCAAAATTAAAAAATATATAATTCCTCAGAACTCAAAAGTTTTGGGACAAAATGGCGCCAGGGGTAGTAATAAATGTGGTAATCAAAAATAATTAATACATGTGTATATGATAATTCTGTGGTCCCGTGTAGCATTACCATATGTGTATAGGATGATTCCTACAATTTCCAAAAGTATTGGGACACCATAACATAAGTAAACCACTCCAACTTCTTGTGGATCATGAAAGACTATTAGTGACAACCTATTGACACACTCCTAGTGGGTTATCTGTCAGTTGTATAAAGAAGAGTATGCAGCAGCCATAAATCCACATATGCAACAATCATTAGTTCATAAAGAGTCCATACAGGGGGTCATACATTTATGACCAGATAGAGAAGACAAAGTTCAAACACTCTGACTGCTGTTGATTATATCCTTGGGGACACACTGCAGTGACTTCCGTGCTTAACACTCCAACAGTGACTTTCAGGTGCTTACCCCCCAATGATACCCCACTCACCAGAGATGAACACCCCTACAGGGGTACCGAGCGACAGAGTGGGTTTCCCGGGGCAGGTGATATTCACTCCAAGTCTCCTTCCGCTCCTCTGCAGCATTCAATCCTCACTGCTGCTCCAGGGGACGGGTGTGCTCTCAGGCTACTGCAGCGTATTACCACCTTCAGCTTTGTCAAAAGTAGGTTTTGAATGGAGTTCTTCTCTTAAGCAAAAAATGCCAAACGAAAGTGTACGTAAACTCTAACAAAGAATTTATTTTGTTTGCTCCCTTTTTGGTCTGTCAGTCTATATATCCAGGCTGACTTCCTTACTCTTCTATGTGGCTGTAAAAGAGACTGTAAACAATTCCCGCTCCTGGTTCCTGTGCCACCGAACACTCTTCAAGGTGAGTTATTGAGTGCTATTAATGACACGGAGGATAGACCCTCCCAAAAGGGCCTGGATTCTTATGTGTTTTTCCACTAGTGGCTTCCTGCAACAATCCAAAGACCAGTCTGAAAGCTCAAGAATTGGCAATGAAACTGGAAATGCCAATTGATGGCAAACATATAAGAGTAGGGACGTGGTCTGCTCCTGGTCCGAGATGGCCACTTAATTTCAGAGCTCTGACACCACGAGGTCCAGCAACAATCTAAACAGAGGTATCACACACGGAATGATGGGGAGAACATACTGCAGTGCCTCCGCTACTAGGTCCCAATCACCACGAGACCAAGGAACCACCATGAGACTAAGGAAACCAGCTGAGCGGTAATATTCCGGAGCTATTCCACACACAGTTACAGAGGAGCGCCATGTCTGAAACACAGGCCTCCTCACGGAGGTCCCGTTCTCCCAGCACAAGCCCTAACAGAGCCCAAGGCAGAAATAGTGCTACCACGGGCACCAGGAAAATGGCTGTACCAAGCCTCAACGATAGCGGCAGATATTAAAAACACGCTCACAGCAGCTATCTCTGACCTGCAGGAAGATATTCATGCCATCAACACCAGAGTGGAGGAGGTGGAGAGAACAACAGCCTGCCATGACGCCTTGCTCTGCCAGGTGCAGCAAGTGACCGAATCCCACTCTATCCATCTGCGGGAGCTCCATCGCTATCTGGAGAACCTGAGCAACCGTGGCTGACGTCACAACCTAAGGGTAAGAGGGTTACCTGAATCCATAGAACCCAACCAGCTTACCCGCACCACAGTAACCCTGTTTTAATGACCTGCTAGAGAGGCCCCCAGACACTCCAATAGAAATAGAAAGGCTGCACAGAGCACTGAGACCCTGGGGAAGGGACACAAACCCACCAAGAGATGTGGTCTGCTGCCTAGTCAGCTTTCCCCAAAAAGAGGAAATCCTCAGAAAAACACTTAATAGAGGGCACCTACAATCCCATGGCACAGAAATCAAAATATTTCAAGATTTATCAAATATTACCCTGCAGTGCAGAAAAGAGCTGAGACCTCTCCTGGATCTCCTGCACTATAAATCTATCAGCTATCGCTGGAAATTCCCCTTCTGCCTATCTGCAACAAACCAAGGCCACACAGCAAACCTCAGACTGGTACAGTGACTTCTGTCTACCGCCTATGAGACACGCTACCTCCATTGAATGGACATCCGCAAGGCAGGTCACAGAGGTGCCAGCTGTTGACGATACCTCACCCTGCATTACCTACCACCAGCTGCCCAAGGTACTCCGAGGAATGACAGCTCAACAGCTTCGCCAGCTCATCAACAGGCCCGTCTGTCAGCCTAAAACCAACTTCCAGTATTCCCAGGTTACATAGTTACATAGTTAGTCAGGTTGAAAAAAGACACAAGTCCATCCAGTCCAACCATAAAAAAAAAAAAAAAAAAAAAAAAACCCGTACAATCCAATATACCCAATACTATACCCACAGTTGATCCAGAGGAAGGCAAAAAACCCCAGCAGAGCATGCTCCAATTTGCTACAGCAGGGGAAAAAATTCCTTCCTGATCCCAGAGAGGCAATCGGATTTTCCCTGGATCAACTTTATCAGTTTGGTTGCCCTTCTCTGCACTTTCTCCAGTTCCCCGATATCCTTTTTGAGAACTGGTGTCCAAAACTGAACTGCATATTCCAGATAAGGTCTTACTAATGATTTGAACAGGGGCAAAATGATATCTCTCTCTCTGGAGTCCATACCTCTCTTAATACTTTAACAAATTTTCCTATTGCGGCGAGCGCGGGTCATACCAGGCCCTTAGGTCTGGTATGGATTATAAAGGGAACCCCGCTACGCCGAAAAAACGGCGTGGGGTCCCCCCTAAAATCCATACCAGACCCTGATCCGAGCACGCAGCCTGGCCGGTCAGGAAAGGGGGTGGGGACGAGCGAGCGCCCCCCCCCCCTCCTGAGCCGTACCAGACCGCATGCCCTCAACATGGGGGGTGGGTGCTTTGGGGGAGGGGGGCACCCTGCGGGCCCCCCCCCACCCCAAAGCACCTTGTCCCCATGTTGATGAGGACAAGGGCCTCTTCCCGACAACCCTGGCCGTTGGTTGTCGGGGTCTGAAGACAGCAGAGGAGCCGGCC
Source organism: Lithobates septentrionalis (assembly GCA_037952835.1). Taxonomy (NCBI): domain Eukaryota; kingdom Metazoa; phylum Chordata; class Amphibia; order Anura; family Ranidae; genus Lithobates; species Lithobates septentrionalis. The sequence goes on along the minus strand of JBBDGP010001034.1, from coordinate 6,488,105 downwards.
GAAGAACTGGAACACCGGGAGAAGAGAGCGGAGGGACCCCCGAAGCCGGAGGAAGATCCCCCCCGGAGCTGTTTAATAAAATATTTTAAAAACCTGTGTAGTGTGTTTTATTACTTACACTTTTTCCCTAGGTGAATGGGTAGGGGTACCATGTACCCCATACTCATTCACATAGGGTGGGGGGCCGGGATCTGGGGGCCCCCTTATTAAAAGGGGCTACCAGATTCCAATAAGCCCCCCGCCCGCAGACCCCGACAACCAACGGCCAGGGTTGTCGGGAAGAGGCCCTTGTCCTCATCAACATGGGGACAAGGTGCTTTGGGGTGGGGGGGGCCCCGCAGGGCGCCCCCCTCCCCCAAAGCACCCACCCCCCATGTTGAGGGCATGCGGTCTGGTACGGCTCAGGAGGGGGGGGGGCGCTCGCTCGTCCCCACCCCCTTTCCTGACCGGCCAGGCTGCGTGCTCGGATCGGGGTCTCTTATGGATTTTAGGGGGGACCCCACGCCATTTTTTCGGCGTAGCGGGGTTCCCTTTATAATCCATACCAGACCTAAGGGCCTGGTATGACCCGCGACGGGGCTCGCAAGGTGTCAATCTCGCCGATAAAAGCGGCAAGATTGACATCCTTTGCTAGTCCCTTCGCACCTGAGTCACGTTCAAAATGAATGGACTTGTCCGTGTGTGGGCAAGTCCGTTCATTCTGAAAGTCCGCCGGAACTCCGGGCGAAAGTCCGTCGGAAAGTCCGGTCGTGTGTGGGCAAGTCCGTCCGTTTTAAAGTCCGGCACACCTGGCGGACAAAGTCCGTCGGAAAGTGTGCCGGACCAAGTAGGATAGAAAGTCCGACCGTGTGTACGCGGCATTAGACATTCAACCCTCCTTTCCACTGGCAAATTCACCCGAATTGTTAACAGACAATGCTCGATCTCTCTCACCATCTTCGTACCTCTAATCACAAATCTCAGTGAATCCAGTAACCGCCTTGAGAGATACCCATGGAGATCTACAGAACCCTCTGCGATCTACTCCCATAACCTTTGGCACGCAGAAGGGGATTGGCATTGAATCACACCCAAAGAGCTTTCCCAACTCCCCTGCATAATCTTGGTCTCATCCCCATCTCCAACACACGTTACAGATTGCTCTCTTCTTCTCTTTCACCCTATTTTGTACTGACCCATCTAAATATTCATATCTCTAACTGGGCATACAAATATTTTACACAACCCTCACACAGACTAATTCCACAACCTGCGCAAGATCAACAACCCTCTATTAGATACCTTCTCCTACCGAATCTATCTCTCCTATACCAACCCAAAACTCACAAATACACCTGCAAACCACCTCTACCCAACACTCAGGCTCCCACCAATAAATGCTCAGGCCTCCATCTCTCATCCACAAATTCACCCTGCACTCGGAAGATACCTCTCACCTGTTAACTCCCCACAATTTCCAATTTTCAATTTTCAATTTGCTCTTTACATACCTCTACATAATCACCTCCGACCTTATAGGTTTTGGAGATCCCAACCATCTCACGACCGTAACCTACCAATCCTCCACCTAGCAAACTCTGGTAGTTCTTGCTGACCTTTCTGGACACCACTATACCTTAGGGGGATCTAGCTGGTCTATCCTCACCTTCCGGATTTGACCCCATACAACTTCTCGCTCTCTCAACCCCCTGCTTTACACCCCTTTTTTTCTCCTTCTACCCCACCTACCCTCCCCAACCTCTCACCCGATTCTACCCTTTTCTTAGTGCCCTCTTAACCTCCGCATCCCCCTTACCTTAACTACACCCAATCCCCTCCCCCCATACAGTTGTCCATCTCACACTCCCTGCGTGCCCCCTCCGCCTACTCATAACGCGGTTACTAACCCAATTAATCTGCTATCTACACTTGTTCTTATCCCTCCCACTTTTAACATACTCAGAAATGGCCCAATACAGGAACTCAAACACACCCTTATCGCTCAAGATAGTATCCTTGACGGTGAGAATCACAAGACCCGGAGACGGCGGGAGGATGTGACATGCTCTGAGAAGAGGAGGGGCCTGGTGGTGGGGCTGTGGAAGGCGGAGGGCAGAGGGTGGAGTGATGGCGGCGTAGGATCAAGCGTGGGGTGAGAGCCCAGGCGAGCCACTCATGGTTGCCAGCCATAGCAGCGGAGAAGCGATGTGAGCAGCCGTCCATTGATAAAGAGACCTTGAGTTCGGCACACCAGCAGAAGCAGCGGATTGGACGGCTGCTAAAGCGGCCGCTATCACGGAGCTCCTCGCTTGTTGCCACCCCACCTCTGGTGGCTCGGCTCCCCCCTGGTCCCCGGAGACCTCCCCGCACTCTCCTCTGGTTCCAGCTCTCCCCCCACAGCCAGGGGTGCCGGCCGACGGTGCAGGATTCAGGATATACTACCACCCGATCCATCCGGGTTCCCTGAGGCTAAGCAGTGGAGGAACGATCCCCAGATAATGGACGTGGCGGTTGAAGCGGAGTGAGCGGTGCCTTGTGCCAAGTCCCAGGACGAATACCGGTAACTCTGTATAAGCCCACAAAGGTCTGCAGGTTCAAGGTAGGATCTTTCCTGTCCTTAAGGGAGAAATGTGGGAGAAACAAGCGGTGAAGGTACTCTAATGGGACTGTAATTGATCCATGTTTGTTAGGAAGGGGAGGGGGGTGGAGGGGCGGGGGGGGGGGGGGGGGTAGGAGGGGTACCCTCGCAGCTGTCCAAAAAGAGAAGTGCGGTTGATGGCGGGGTTAGAAGTTAAGTGCATGTCCTACAATGGGAAAGGTTTAAACTCACCAGGAAAAAGGCGGAAGATCATGAATGAACTACTGAGTTATGATGCTGACGTGGTCTTCTTGCAGGAGACCCATCTGGTGCAGGAGGAAAACGTCAAGTTGAACTCGAGGAAATTTCCAGCATGGGTATATGGTGATTCACCTATCAAAAGGGCGAAGGGAGTAGCTATTGGGTTCTCACAAAAGATTACATTTACATTGATTGAGAAGTTGGTGGATGAGGAGGGGCGGTTTTTGTTTGTAAAAATTAATATAGGGGACAGGAAATATACATTGGCTAACATTTACTGCCCTAATAGAGACCCGATAAAATACCTCTCACGGACCCTGAGGAGACTGAACTTATTTAAGGAGGGAGTAACAATCCTGGCAGGCGACCTAAACTTCTGTATGGACCCGGCCTTGGACAGGTCCTCTGGGACACGGGACATAGGGAAAGGCTCACTGTTGAGATTAGGGAAAGATTTGTATGGTAGCCAGCTCATAGATATATGGAGGGTACAACACCCCAAAGTGAGAGACTACTCCTTTTTTTCCCTGCCCCATGGGACCTACTCAAGGTTGGACTATATGCTGGTTGACCACAGCCTACTGGAGTGCATATTAGACTTGAGAATAGAAGCCATTACCCTATCAGACCACGCCCCAATCTCCATGACAGTAAAGCTTGGGGGCCTTTTGAGGGCCCCGTTTTCTTGGAGGCTCAATGAGGCCCTCCTAATGAAAGATTCAGTGGTAGAGAAAATACAGAGGGAAATAGATGAGTTCTTCACACATAATGAGTCGAGCGAGATAACGGGGGGAGTTTTGTGGGAGACATTTAAGGCGTACATAAGGGGGATAATAATCTCTATAGATGCAGGGGAAAAGAGGGAGGGGAGAGCGAAGAAAGAAAAGCTGGTCGCCAAAATCCACCAATTGGAACAAGCACATAAAGCATTAGCAGTAAATGATGAGGATTTATTTAAAGAACTGACACTAAAAAGAGAAGAACTTAGGGAGTTAATGGAAGAAGAGATGGTGAAATTTAGGGCCTCACAGTCAAAAAGATTCCACATGCAGGGCAATAAGGTGGGGAAACATCTAGCGACAGTTGCGAGGAAAAAAAAAGAGAACTATATAGAAAAGATTAAAAACAGTAAAGGGGTAATGAGATATACCACCAAGGATATAGCAGAGGAATTCAGATTATTTTATGCAGCACTGTATTTGGGTGGTAGTGAAGGGAAAACCAAGGGAAACAAGGACGAGAAGACGCGGGAGTATTTAAAAGGGGTGGAACTTCCCACGTTGTCGGAAGAAGACACACAAGAGTTAGAAGGCCAGATAATGGAAGAAGAGATCTATCAGGCATTAAAGTCAACCCCTATGGGCAAAAGTCCTGGACCAGACGGCTTCACAATTAGTTTCTATCGGAAATTTAGTGGATCCCTGGTCCCCAGGCTGCGCCAAATATGGAATGGTCTGGGGAAGCAGGGGGTTCTCTGTGGAGACGCTCTGTTGGCAGCGGTGACACTTATACCTAAGGAGGGAAGGGACAGGACCTTGTGCTCAAGTTATAGGCCGATTGCGCTCTTAAATGCGGATACCAAACTATACGCGAAGGTATTGGCAGCCAGGCTGAAAGAAAAAATGCCCCTCCTGGTCCACCCAGACCAGGTGGGATTTGTCCCTGGGAGGGAGGGAAGGGACAATGGGGTAAGATCTCTCCTGATAATGGAGGCATTCAGAATGGGCGGGGTCCCCAGTCTGCTCCTGTCGATCGATGCCGAGAAAGCGTTTGACAGGGTAGACTGGGGATTCATGTTTCATACACTCGAGGCAATGGGGATAGGACCCACAATGTTAAACTGGATAAAAATTCTTTACAACCAACCGGCAGCTTATGTTAGGGTCAATAAGACGCCCTCAGCACAATTTGTTATGAAAAATGGGACAAGGCAGGGATGCCCCTTGTCGCCTCTTCTGTTTGTCTTGGCCTTGGAACCCCTCCTAGCTACAGTCAGGAAAAACCCGGATATAAGTGGATGCAGAGTGGGGGGGGGGAGGAACACAAATTAGCCGCTTTCGCGGACGATGTGCTTCTCTATGTCAGTAACCCTAGAATCTCGATCCCTAACCTCCTAACTAGTCTTAGGAACTATAGCGAGCTCTCAAACTTCAAAATAAATCTAGAAAAATCAGAAGCATTAAAAATAAATATTAACAAAACGGAGGCTTCTAGACTGGAGGAAGTGTTTCATTTCCCATGGAAAAAATCCCTAAAATATTTAGGGGTAAATTTGTCAAGTGACAGGATGAAACTGTATAAGCAGAACTTTATTCCCTTGTTAAATGAAATAAAAAGGGCAATAAACAGAATGAAATATTGCCCGTTACGTGGGTAGGACGCATTAACCTTGTAAAAATGGTGTTGGCCCCAAAAGTCCTGTATATGATGCAGATGCTCCCGATTCCTCTCCCGGAGAACTTTTTCAGAGTGTTAGCTAGCCTTATATGTAAATATGTATGGGAGGGAAAAAAGCCGAGGATCGCTCTAAAGATATTGAGGAGGGAAAAAGAAAGTGGAGGGCTCGCCCTCCCCGATTTTAGGATATATCACAAAGCCGCGGTATTAGCACGTGCACTTGATTGGACACATAGTAGAGAAACTAAAAGATGGGTGAGTTTAGAAGAAAGGATGAGCAAAACACAATTAAGCCATATGATATGGAACCCACCCCACGTGAGGGGACTGGATAAGGGCACACATTATATCACGCAATACACGTATAAAATTTGGGATCAGTTACACTTAAAAAATAAATGGGAATATAACTCCCCTTTAATGTATCTAAAAGAGAATTTGCTCTTTCCACAGGGGATGGAGATAGTGGGGGGAAACTGGATATTAGACAGGGAGGCACAGGTAAGGGGTATAATTAAAAGGGGTAAAATAATTACTTTTCACGAAATAGTAGCACAAGAAGGGGCATGGATAGTAAATGAGTGGAGATATGCACAGTTAGCTCACTTTATTGCGAGTCTCCCCAGACCTTTAAGGGAGGAGGCCGAGTTGAGACCGATAGAAAAACTCTTTAGTAAAGAACAGAAGAAGGGTAAAATAGCGGCAATTTATAGAATATTGTTAAGAGAGCTGGGGGCAGAGCCTCCCCCGTTCATTAGGAAATGGGAAGAGGAATTGGGCTCCTCGGTAGACAGAGAAGAAGTAAGGCACATACTGGAGGCAACACATGGAACGGCGGTGGACTCGAAAACTAGAGAGAGTAACTACAAGTGTCTATCTAGATGGTATATGACCCCGGCCAGGGTTAGTACATTCTCTCCAGATAAATCTCCGAATTGCTGGAGGGGCTGTACAACTCCAGGCACTATGTCGCATTTATGGTGGGAATGCCCAAAAATAAAAAAATTTTGGCGGGAGGTGATTAAAATTATTGTGGAAATAACAGGCAAGGAGACTCCCTGTGACCCGTGGGAATGTTTGTTCCATAGGTCGGAAGGGGGAGCGAGAAGATACAAAAACTCATTAACCCCGGTACTATTAAATCTAGCCAAAAATAGCATCCCTAAGAACTGGCAAAAACAGGAAGCTCCGAGGATAGGAGAATGGGTAGCTAGTGTCAACGAAATATATGTGCTGGAGAGACATGAAGTAGGAAATATGGGAGGTGACTATGTTACACATGGGGGCAAATGGGATGGCTGGATAAAATTCAAAAAGTCAAAGCGTTATTTGGAAGTAATCACATTGTAGGACGAGATCAGGTGCATCAACGACCGCCAAAGTCTGAAGGTGTGACGGGGACGGCTGCGGGGGCCAAGGGGGGAGGGGACAGTTTTGGGGTTGGTGTATGTGGGGAATTGTTAATCTAGCAAATGTATAAAAAACCAAAAGAAAATGCTACCATGATGTGAAGAAAATGAGACGGAATAATAATGAGTTAATCATAATGATTTAATCCTCTCAAAAGAACTCGCTGATGTAGCAAAAAAAAAAAAAAAAAGATAGTATCCTTGAAAGCAAAAGGCCTTAATATACCAGAGAAGAGGACACAAATCTTAGCCAACATGTACTCCATGAAGGCCGATGTTATATCCCTACAGGAGACTCATTTGAAATCAAAAACCATACCTTATTATTTAGAAAACCACCACTTTCCCCATGTTTATCACTCCACTACCCCCACACCAAAAACCAAGGGAGCATCCATTTTAGTGTAAAAAAATCTCCCCCTTCAAATCTCGGATACTTTGGCTGACGAACAAGGGCACTACATCTTCATTAAAGGCAAACTATGGGATAAACCTGAGAAAATGTGGTGTTGTCCCTCGCGCTGTATTGAGTATACGGACTATGTCAATGCAAAAATAAATGAAATGGCTCAATATTAAAATATAGTGTAAATCGTGATGATGTCTCTAAGGACTGCAGCAAAACCAAACGTGTTCACATACACTCAACAAATAATACTAATAAAGTGATTTTGCGCTTCAAATCTATCACATAAAATCATAAACAATATATGCGCACTAATGCATGCAGCTATAGTGCCTATATAAATTAGTGTGCTCAGTGAATATGTACCAGCAGTGCAAAACATAAAAATACAAAGTGCTGACAAAAATTATCCAAAGTGCTGATGTGCATAAATAAATCAAAAGTTCATCATTATGTGTTCAATCCACTGGGATCAGTTATGGGGGGTGGAAGTGATGGTGATATCCTTAAAGTGGAGGAATCCGGTGAAACCGGGCTCTCTAAACTCTCACCTCAAAACAAGTGAACGTAAGCATCAAACAGGTTCTTAAAATAGATGTTGTATGATGTGCTTCAGGTGGGACTTCTCTAATGACTTGATGGTCCTCCCAGTATATGGAACCTATCAAATGATGAAGGGGGGATTGCCCATCTGGGCTCCACCGATCCGGTGGAATATGTGGGAGAGGGAGAGAAAGAGGCCTCCAATAGTGTAGTATTATTAAAATAAACAGAGTTTATTAAGGTAAAGGGTGGTCTCTTACATTAAAATTGAGTAAAAACAGCATGAAATATCAAAAGGATGGACAAGAGCGGCGTCTGAGGCCTAATAATACTACACTATTGGAGGCCTCTTTCTCTCCCTCTCCCACATATTCCACCGGATCGGTGGAGCCCAGGTGGGCAATCCCCCCTTCATCTTTTGATAGGTTCCATATACTGGGAGGACCATCAAGTCATTAGAGAAGTCCCACCTGAAGCACATCATACAACATCTATTTTAAGAACCTGTTTGATGCTTACGTTCACTTGTTTTGAGGTGAGAGTTTAGAGAGCCCGGTTTCACCGGATTCCTCCACTTTAAGGATATCACCATCACTTCCACCCCCCATAACTGATCCCAGTGGATTGAACACATAATGATGAACTTTTGATTTATTTATGCACATCAGCACTTTGGATAATTTTTGTCAGCACTTTATATTTTTATGTTTTGCACTGCTGGTACATATTCACTGAGCACACTAATTTATATAGGCACTATAGCTGCATGCATTAGTGCGCATATATTGTTTATGATATTATGTGATAGATTTGAAGCGCGAAATCACTTTATTAGTATTATGGGATAAACCTATCACCCTAGCTAACATCTACAGCCCCAACACATCCCAAGTCCAATTCTTCCGAACTATTACCCGCCTACTGTCATCCTTCCACAACGATATTCTGATTCTGGGAGGCGACTTTAACATCCCCCTTGACCCTCTCATAGACACCTCTACTGGCACATCCCACCTACCATATAGCACCCTACGACAAATCAAACTGTCACATCAGAACTCTCCCCCTACATAACACGTGGAGAACCTTACATCCCCACAACAAAGATTACACATTCTTCTCAGCCCCCCCCACAACAAATACTCAGGCCTTGACTACCTTTTCCTTAGCCAACCTGACTTACCATTTCTATCCAAAGCAACAATAGAACCGATGTTCAGTTCGGATCATCACCCAACCACCCTCCGCTTAACTTTCCCGGAACATGCCCACTCATCCAAAGTCTGGAGACTCGACTCAAACCTAACTGACAAAGAAAGAGTCACCAAACTCCGTACCACTATCTCCAACTATTTCCATGACAATGACACTCCTAACACATCATTTTTTACTCAATGGGAAGCGTATAAATGCGCGATACGTGGAATACTAATTTCTCTCGCCTCCACCCTAAAACAAGACAAACAAAAACTAATTAGTAATCTCCTTACTAAAATACAGACACTAGAAAGATCACACAAATGCAACCTAGCCCAACACACCCACCAATAGGGATGAGCCGAACACCCCCCTGTTCGGTTCGCACCAGAGCATGCAAACAGGAAAAAAGTTTGTTCGAACACACGAACACCGTTAAAGTCTATGGGACACGAACATGAATAATCAAAAGTGCTAATTTTAAAGGCTTATATGCAAGTTATTGTCATAAAAAGTGTTTGGGGACCTGGGTCCTGCCCCAGGAGACAAGGATCAATGCAAAAAAAAAGTTTAAAAAACTGACGTTTTTTCGGGAGCAGTGATTTTAATAATGCTTAAAGTCAAACAATAAAAGTGTAATATCCCTTTACATTTCGTACCTGGGGGGTGTCTATAGTATGCCTGTAAAGGGGCGCATGTTTCCAGTGTTTAGAACAGTCTGACAGCAAAATGACATTTCAAAGGAAAAAAAGTAATTTAAAACTACTCGCGGCTATTGCATTGCCGGTCCGACAATACACATAGAAGTTCATTGATAAAAACGGCATGGGAATTCCCCACAGGGGAACCCCGAACCAAAATTTAAAAAAAAATGACGTGGGGGTCCCCCTAAATTCCATACCAGGCCCTTCAGGTCTGGTATGAATATTAAGGGGAACCCCGCGCCAAAAGAAAAAAAAAAGAACGGCGTGGGGTCCCCCCAAAAATCCATACCAAACCCTTATCCGAGCACGCAACCTGGCAGGCCGTAGGAAAAGAGGGGGGGTCAAGAGAGCGCCCCCCCTCCTGAACCGTACCAGGCCACATGCCCTCAACATTGGGAGGGTGCTTTGGGGTAGCCCCCAAAACACCTTGTCCCCATGTTGATGAGGACAAGGGCCTCATCCCCACAACCCTGGCCGGTGGTTGTGGGTGTCTGCGGGCGGGGGGCCTATCGGAATCTGGAAGCCCCCTTTAACAAGGGGACCCTCAGATCCCGGCCCCCCCCCCCTGTGTGAAATGGTAAGGGGGTACAAAAGTACCCCTACCATTTCACTAAAAAACTGTCAAAAATGTTAAAAATGACAAGAGACAGTGTTTGACAATTCCTTTGTTTAAATGCTTCTTCTTTCTTCTATCTTCCTTCATCTTCTTCTTCTTCTGGTTCTTCTGGTTCTTCTGGTTCTTCCTCCGGTGTTCTCGTTCAGCATCTTCTCCGCTGCATCTTCTTCCCTTCTTCTCCTCGGGCCGCTCCGCATCCATGATGGCATGGGGGGAGGATCCCGCTCTTCTCTTCATCTTCTTCTCTTCTTAATCTTCTTTTCTTCTTCTTCTCTTCATCTTCTTCTTTTCTTCAACTTCCTCTCCGGGCCGCTCCGCATCCATGCTGGCATGGTGGGAGGCTCCCGCTGTGTGACGCGTCTCCTCTTCTGACGGTTCCTAAATAACATGGGGCGGGGCCACCCAGTGACCCCGCCCCTTCTGACGCACGGTGACTTGACGGGACTTCCCTGTGACATCACGGGGAATGCCACAGGGAAGTCCTGTCATGTCCCGTGCGTCAGAGGGGGCGGTGTCACCGGGTGGCCCCGCCCCCCGTTATTTAAGAACCGTCAGAAGAGGAGACGCGTCACACAGCGGGAGCCTCCCACCATGCCAGCATGGATGCGGAGCGGCCCGGAGAAGAAGATGAAGAAGAGAAGAAGATGAAGAGAAGAAGATGAAGAAGAGAAGAAGATGAAGAGAAGAGCGGGAGCCTCCCCCCATGCCATGGGTGCGGAGCGGCCCGAGGAGAAGAAGATAGAGGACGCCACGGAGGAGATGCTGGACGAGAACACCGAAGGAAGTACCAGAAGAGCCAGAAGAACCAGAAGAAGAAGAAGAAGAAGAAGAAGAAGGAAGATAGAAGAAAGAAGAAGCATTTAAATAAAGGAATTGTCAAAAACTGTCTCTTGTCATTTTTAACATTTTTGACAGTTTTTTAGTGAAATGGTAGGGGTACTTTTGTACCCCCTTACCATTTCACACAGGGGGAGGGCCAGGATCTGGGGGTCCCCTTGTTAAAGGGGGCTTCCAGATTCCGATAAGCCCCCCGCCTGCAGACCCCCACAACCACCGGCCAGGGCTGTGGGGATGAGACCCTTGTCCTCATCAACATGGGGATAAGGTGTTTTGGGGGGCTACCCTCAAAGCACCCTCCCAATGTTGAGGGCATGTGGCCTGGTACGGTTCAGGAAGGGTGGGCGCTCTCTCGTCCCCCCTCTTTTCCTGCGGCCTGCCAGGTTGCGTGCTTGGATAAGGGTCTGGTATGGATTTTAGGGGGACCCCCCACATAATTTTTTTTTAAATTTTGGTTTGGGGTTCCCCTGTGGGGAATTCCCATGCCGTTTTTATCAATGAACTTCTATGTGTATTGTCGGACCGGCAATGCAATATCCACGAGTAGTTTTAAATTACTTTTTTTCCTTTGAAATGTCATTTTGCTGTCAGACTGTTCTAAACACGGGAAATATGCGCCCCTTTACAGGCATACTATAGACACCCCCCAGGCTATGAAATTTAAAGGAATATTACACTTTTATTGTTTCACTTTAAGCATTATTAAAATCACTGCTCCTGAATAAACGTCAGTTTTTAAAACTTTTTTTTGCATTGATCCATGTCCCCTGGGGCAGAACCCAGGTCCCCAAACACTTTTTATGACAATAACTTGCATATAAGCCTTTAAAATTAGCACTTTTGATTTCTCCCATAGACTTTTAAAGGGTGTTCCGCGGCATTCGAATTTGCCGCGAACACCCCAGATTGTGCGAACTTGCGAAAAGCCGATGTTCGAGTCGAACATGAGTTCGACTCGAACTCGAAGCTTATTCCTACCCACCAAGAACTGACAGAAACTTGTAAACTTCTACTAGAAGAACTAGGCCAAAAGATGAGGAAAAAATAAACTCTCTCTCAAAAACTCTTCTACGAACACAGCGACAAATGTGGTCACCTATTGGCACAAGCTTTACGCTTAAAAAAAGCCAAAACAACAGTATACTAGCTACAGAACCCATCGGGTAACACGCTAAAAAGTAACCAAGATATAGCACAAGCGTTCAAAGACTTCTATGCAAATTTATATAACCTCTCCGCTACAGAAATGCAAACATCCACCCCACTCCTTTTTTTTTTTTTATACTTTATTTCTTCATTCAACATTTTCTTAATTATTACAAACAATGTTAAAAAAATCAGACATGTCCTCCAAATCCCGCCTCCCACCCCTGTTCAAGCCACCCCTATAAAAGAGTCATTATGTACTAAATACAGTAGGAGTGTTATCTGGGGGGAGTCTGACGGCCTAAGGGAGGACTGGCTGAAAATATCATTAAGGACTAGCTTCTCACCCATCCAGTACACCCTCCCAACTCACCCAGTCCACTGATTCCAACAAACCATACATCTCTCAAGCTCACTTGGGCCGATTTCTTTTGAGTCACTTCCCATCACATCAATGTTTTACCCGGTAAGTAAGGTTTACAAATCAATCCCTCTTGAGTCCCACCAGGGTTTCCAAATCAATTCATATTTCCATAACGCACTTTGCTTTATGTACACCGCTTTTTCTTTAAGAATTACCGCATTCATAGTGTTTAGCCATTCCTCACTGGACGGGGGTAGCACCGACTGCCACCTCTGGGCGATCAGGTTCCTTGCTTAGAATAAAACTCTCCTGACTGCTACCTGCCTGTTTCCTAAATTTCCCCCTCCCTCCAGTAAACCTAGCAGGCAGCATTTTGCTTACAGCTCAGTGGAGGTACCAAACGCTCGATCAATGATTCCCATCACCCCCGTCCAGTATCAAAACAGCTTCGAACATCTCCAAAACATATCGAGCATGTCTGCCTCTGGATCACCACACCTAGGACAGCTCGAGTCTAAGCGGCGGCCAAACTGGAAAAGTTTAGAAGGAGTATACTAAGTTCTATAAAGCAAGACATCCTCTGAGAGGGGGACAAAGAGACCAGCGGGGCCAATTCCAAAATTCTATTCTACTGTATTTCTGTAATATCTCCCACTTCTTTTTCCCACTGTCTCCTATACGGAGGAGGTTCCAACTCTCCCTATCTCTTCTTATTAATATGTAAGTATATTTTTGAGATTAGACTTTTCCCTGTCTCTGCATTGATTAATTTTTGAAGTACTGGAACTGTACTCCATTCTAAAGTCATTCCACTAAACTGTTCCTTCAGAGCGTGCCTAACCTGTAGGTATCTAAAAAAAGATTTATTCGAAAGGGCATATTGGTCTCTTAGTTCCTGGAAGGATTTCAGAGATCCATCTGCGTATAATTGAGAAATAAATTTTATTCCACATCTCTTCCATTCCCTTACTACCCCAATCTTCTGTAGTTCTCCCATTTTGCCATTCTCCCACAGTGGGGTATATTCTGTAAGGCCACTATACTTCAAGATTGTTTTCACTGTATCCCATACTCTCATTATAAGGTTTAGGGTAGGTAGTCCTAAGGGGAAAGATCCTGCCTCCAGGGCTTCAATTATCGAGTCATGTGGGTTGTTTTGTAGAAGCCTCTTTCTTCTTAGTTCTTGGTCTACTAAATTACAACCCCCAATATGCTGGAGTTGTGAAGCCATGAAATAACTAAATGGGTGTGGAAAGGCTACTCCTCCCTCCTGTTTCTGAAGCTGTAGAGTGCTTAACCGAATTCTTGCAGGGCCACCCTTTCAGATAAATTCCTGAACAACCTATCAATCTTTTGAAACCACTTTTGTACAACCATATTGGAGAATTATGTAGTACATATAAGAGTTGCGGCACCCAGATCGTTTTAATTAGATTACAGCGACCAGTCACAGATATTGGCAGACTTTTCCAGACTTTTATTTTATCTCTAAATTTGGTCAGTAATGGGATGATGTTATCTGAGGTGTAACATTGAGGGTCTCTGGATATATTTATGCCTAGGTACTTAAATTTGTTCACCACTGGGATCTGGGCCACTTCCTCAGGTAAGGGGTCGCCCAGCTAGTCTACAGGTAACAAACAAGATTTCGCCCAGTTTATCTTTAACCCAGAGGTTAGAGTAAAGGTAAAAAATGTACTGTATGATAAATTTGGCTTGGGGAGGGGGGTGAGACAGGGTTGTCCCCTGTTACCCCTCCTTTTTTCCATTGCAGTTGAGCCCCTGGCCTCCGCTCTCAGAGCCTCTTAGCGGGTGAGGGGTTTTAGAAGAGGTGATCACGAGGAAAAACTTGCATTATATGCGGATGATTTATTGCTGTTTTTGGGAGATACGCAGGACTCACCTAGAGAAGCTATAAAGATTATTAATCCACCCCATTCCTAGATCTACGCTCATACAAAAATTCCTGGAGAAACACTGCCCCAGACCCCTCGCTCCAGACATCTTAACAGATCTAGACTACCCGATCACCAAACAAGAATGGGAAGAGGCTCTCAAACATCTGAAACCGGGTAAAAGCCCAGGCCCTGACGGCCTATCAGCTGTTTACTACAGAACCTTATCGGAAGTGTATCAACCCACTTTCAGAAAACATTCAACTCCATATCTGCAACCATTCCACTCTCCCCGGCTTACTTGAAGCACACATCTCAGTTATACCCAAAGGTAGAAAAGACCCCACCCACACGGCAAGCTACAGACCAATATCCCTACTAAATGTAGACATCAAAATATTCGCCAAAACCCTAGCCAACCATCTACTCCCTCTCCTCCCCTCCATTATTTCACATGATCAAGTGGGTTTTTATCCCTGGAAGGGAGGCTAGGCATAATACAATTAAAGCGATCAATCTGCACCATCTCCTGACCTCCTCCAATCAAGCCGTTTTTTTAATATCCCTTGACGCAGAGAAGGCATTTGACAGGGTGGCCTGGGACTACATGGAAGCAGTTCTTAGATTCATGGGTTTGGATATTCGCCTACTGAGCTTCATAATGGCCCTATACACCAATCCCATAGCCCGGGTCCGAGTCAACAGCCTCCTGTAAAATGCCTCCCCCATTCGTAACGGCGCGAGGCAAGGATGTCCTCTCTCCCCTCTGCTGTTTACACTTACCCTAGAACCCTTCCTACGCAGTCTCAAATCCAACCCAAACATTAAAGGAATACATACACCTGACAAGGAATACAAACTGGCAGCCTTCGCCGATCATATACTCCTCTCTCTTACAGAACCACGCATCTCTCTCCCAAACCTGCTAGCAGAATTCTGTCATTTTAGATCAATCTCAAACCTCAAAATTATTTTCTCCAAGTCTTACGCCCTGAACATCTCTTTACCCAAACACATAGTCACTCAATGCCAAAGAAACTTCCCCTTTCAATGGAAGGAAGAAGCAATAACCTATCTAGGAATCCAACTCCCCCAATACCTTAGTAACCTCTATAGCAAAAACTATCTGCCAATCCTACAAAACCTTACCAGCGATCTTAAGTGCTGGAATAAACCCATCTTTTCATGGTTCGGCAGAGCGGCCATATTAAAAATGAATGCTCTACCACGCTTACTCTGTATACTACAAACTGTCCCAATTCATATTCCCACCACCTTCTTCAGTAACTACAAAAGTTTATGCACCAAATTCCTCTGGGGAAACAACAGACCAAGAATTAGCTAACAGCACCTGTCTCTACCGAAGCAAAAAGGAGGGATTGGGCTCCCTGACCTCAAATTATTACAATGCCTGCCACCTTTCCAGAATCCTAACATCATTAATACAAAGATTGGGTTACCCTCGAAGCCTCATTGACCTCCTCCCCTCTCCACCTACTACCCTGAAACATCCCAAAACACATACCACCCGAAACTCGGAATCCCCCCTTAATTGGCCCAACAATCAATTGCTTCCACAACATTTGCAAATCAACCCCCTTATCCTCTACACTGGGCCCCCTCACCCCACTACATCTCAATCCTGACTTCCCTCCTGGAATGCATAACAACTTCATGACTGACATCTGGCCACACAGACATGTCCAGATACACCATTTCTTCTCACAAGGCAAACTTTTACACTGGGAAAAACTCCCTTCAAAGATCAATGGCACCTACATCTTCCCCTGGAATCACACATTATTTCTACACTACATAAGCTCATTGGATAGAAAATTCAAGGTCTCCAGACCACTATCACCTTTTGAAACATTATGCACAAAGCAATCCCCTCAAAACCACTTAATCTCCACTATGCATTCCCTTTTATTCTTGGATGTACCCTCCAACACGGGCCTGGCCTGTTCTCCATATCCCTGTCACAGGAGGAATGGGAATGAGTCTACCTGAACATCTACAAGGGGTCCATAAACGTCTCCACACAGGAAAATGGTTACAAAGTCCAATCACGCTGGTACCGCACCCCTTCCCTCATCCACAAATTCAACTCAGACATCCCAGACATATGCTGAAGATGCAAACAGGAAAAGGGGACCCTCCTACACATTTGGTGAAGCTGTCCCACCATCCAAACTTTCTGGGGCGAAGTCCACCAATTTATAAAGAAAGTAACCACCTACACACTTGACCTCTCTCCAGCGCAATTTCTCCTGCACTTTACCACCTTATCGAATAGCAACTACTTCAAATCTTTAGCCATGCACATGGTAGACGCGGCAAAACAATGCATTCCAGTACATTGGGGCACCTCACGTACCCCATCAATCAAAGAACGGCTAAATAGAATCTCCAAGATAGCTGAAATGGAACGCCTCATCAGCATTGCCCATGATACACCTGCTAAATTCTCATCCAAATGGGCCTGTTGGACCCGCTTCCAGACAACAACAGATTACAAAGATCTCATCACTTCCAATACACTTCCCATTTGACATTACTCTACAACACCTGCATCAATCCAGACTCAATTCACTTATATCAGAAACAGTGAACTATCCTCGCCTGCCACATTCACATAAAACCCGTTATTCCCCCTATCTTCCCCCACCAGAGGGAGAGAGAGATGGACAACAACCACCCCCTGGTTCCCTACCACAACCTCCAAAAACCCTACCGCCTTTCCCCACCCCCCTCCCCTCCTATCTATCCCACCCCCTCTTACCCCCCCGAACAAAATAACAACCACTTCTTATCATATATACGCTTCCTCACAGACCCTTAAACATCCTCCTAGATACACAGAAACCCATGCTCTGAACCTGACCTAGAACTCTCCACTCACTCAGAATCTTTCTCGATACACACCGACTTAATCAAAACATCAGAAGTTACCAACTAGAAGTTATGCACCCAACAGGCTCCTAACTCCACAGATACAGGGTTCTCCCTCTTTAGTTTAATGACATTTAACATTTTGATGTTCATAACCTATAAGTTACGATGTTAACATACCTTGACCTTTGTCATTTGACTTGTATTATGTATTTCTGTGATACTCTACACATGCGTGTTCTCTATTATTTCTAATAAAAAACTTTATGGAAAAAATAAATAAATAAGAGTAGTGATGCCCATTGGCAGTGGAACCAAATTCTTCAACTATAAAAAATATTTTTTGTTTGTCTTACTAGCAGTGGCTGATGCCAATTATTGTTTTAGATATATAGACATAGAATCGTACGGCAGCAGCTCAGACTCCAGTATTTTTGCATGATCATCTTTTTGAAGAATGTTGAGGGAAAATGGCCTGGACCTGCCACAGGACTGTCCGCTGCCAGGGACAAATGGGCTGCCACTACCATTTGTCTATGTTGGGGATGAGGCCTTTGCACTCATTGACCATCTACTAAGGCCTTATTCCAATCGGTCTCTGAGTGAAGAGCATCTTCAACAACCCTTAACGAGGGCAAGGCGAGTTGTCGAATGTGCTTTTGGCATTTTATCTAACAAGTGGCGGTTCCTACATCTAAAAATTTGAAAATAGAAAATGCAATATCTGCAGTAAAAGCAGCATGTGTGCTTCATAACTATGTCCGAATTTGTGATGGGTACCTTTTTGAAGATTCCCTCATGCATGGTATGGAGGGTGCCCAATGGAGTATGGGTACCATGAATGCCACTGTGCGCGAGGGTTTCACTTCATTTTTCATGTCTGCTGCTGGTTGTGTCCCCTGACAGCAGGATGCTATTGCATAATGTATGCCACACATTTTATTTTTTATTATTATTTATATGTCTGTTATATGTGATTGCATTCAAATGATGAATAACAGGTCTTTAACACCCCCCCCCCCCCCCCCCAAAAAGGGATAATTAAAAAAACACATAATGTAACCAGAATATTTTTTATTTGCAAAATTTTCGTGCAAGAATGCACAAAAATTAAAGTTTGTTTTCATGAACTACACCATTTTTTGGTTGTTTATTTTTGCCAACCACAACAAAGAAAAATAAATTAAAATATGTCAATTTGAACAACACCAAAAAAAGGCAGACAAAAAATAACAATATAGAATCTGAATATTTTTAAGCAGAAAAAATCTTTTTGCAAGAATGCAACAAAACTAAAAGGTTTTTTTTGGTGAACTACACCATTTTTTGGTTGTTGTTTGGGCAACCACAACAAAGAAACATAAATGAACAGGTATCAAAAGAACACCAAAAATAACAAAACCTTACAATTGCTGGTATGTTTTTGTTTCAGTGGTCCCGGAACCTGAACTAGTGGATGGTCCAGGGTAATCCACTGATGTTCCTGGGTAGTATTGCCTTTCCAGAGAAGCCCAGAGTGGGATGCAGGCTAAGGGAGGGCTGACATGACGGGGTAGCAGAGGAAAACGGCATAGCAGGAGTTAATAAGTAAGGGGAGTGTACAGATTAGTGCAGGAGGTGGCTTTGTAATTGATTCGCAGGGGGTAGGAGGAGCCAAGGTCCGAGGCTCAGTCCCTTGCTACCGGAAGAAGGAGCAGCTCCCACCCTCCCGCCCTTACTTTTGCTTTATATTTTGTGATGTTTTATTTTGAATTTGTGATGGGTTGGCGGTTGGGGATCTTTGAAGGCATTAGGAATTAAGAACAACATGGCTGAAGTGTGGAACCATCTTGGTATGGTATCCTTGGTTGATGCAAGTTAACTGTGGTTAGTGTCTCCAAGGATTCTCAACATTGGTTAAAATGGATCTGAGGGAATATGATGTTTTGTTAATAAAAGTTATGGATTGAAATGTTTAATAAAATGGCCGGTACGGCCAATTTACTCCAAAACAAGTGTGGTTTCGTTACTTAATAGGATATGTGTGGGGGTGTAGTATTAAGAGGTAAGTTAGGTTTGCATAGGCTATACCATAGTCATGAAAAGGCAGAACATGACTGGGTGTAGGCTGCATAAGTAGGTGCCAAAAGAAGAGCACACACCGCTCCAGGCAAATCTTCAGGTGCAAATGGATGACAGGTGCAGACCCCAGCTCACCACCGTCCAATACGAATATAATGAAGAAATGGTCACACTCTGAATATCCAAAAAAATTTGCTTGATGTACCTTTATTGCCACAAGTGTATCAGACAATCACAGGACAAGCAGTAACTGCTTGTTCTGTGTTTGTCTGATTCACTTGTGACAATAAAGGTACATCAAGCAAGTTTTTTGGAAATTCAGAGTGCGACCATTTCTTCATTTTATGCATAAGTTGGTGAGTGGTTGGGGGGGCCAAGGGTGGAGGTAGTGGGGGCAGGAATTGGATGTAACATGCATGGCCTTGAGGGATTCAGCATATTACCATACTTGTCACAGTTTGGGCGGTTTATTGGTGGGACATACTATGTACTTGGAAAGTGAGGGTACTGATGATAAGGGGGATATGAGGGGAGGGGGGGTTACATATATGCTGAGGATGTTGTTGGCACCTCACCCACAAAGGATTGAGTAGTTGACATCAATGCCATATTTTCGTGCATATTTTCTCTCTCGGGGGACCTGTTTACATATGCCTAAATTTACACTGAGAAATGCTTTGTCTTTACACTGGTTTTCAGCCATTTTAGTGGACATCTATGAACAGTTCCTTGTCAATAGGGATGAGCTTCGAGTTCGAGTCGAACTTATGTTCGACTCGAACATTGGCTGTTCGCAAGTTCGCCGAACAGCGAACAATTTGGGGTGTTTGCGGCAAATTCGAATGCCGCAGAACACCCTTTAAAAGTCTATGGGAGAAATCAAAAGTGCTAATTTTAAAGGCTTATATGCAAGTTATTGTCATAAAAAGTGTTTGGGGACCCGGGTCCTGCCCCAGGGGACATGGATCAATGCAAAAAAAAGTTTTAAAAACGGACGTTTTTTCAGGAGCAGTGATTTTAATAATGCTTAAAGTCAAACAATAAAAGTGTAATATCCCTTTAAATTTCGTACCTGGGGGGTGTCTATAGTATGCCTGTAAAGGGGCGCATGTTTCCCGTGTTTAGAACAGTCTGACAGCAAAATGACATTTCGAAGGAAAAAATCCATTTAAAACTACCCGCGGCTATTGCATTGCCGACAATACACATAGAAGTTCATTGATAAAAACGGCATGGGAATTCCCCACAGGGAAACCCCGAACCAAAATTTAAAAAAAAAATTACGTGGGAGTCCCCCTAAATTCCATACCAGGCTCTTCAGGTCTGGTATGGATATTAAGTGGAACCCCGGCCAAAATTTAAAAAAAAATGACGTGGGGTTCCCCCTAAATTCCATACCAGACCCTTCAGGTCTGGTATGGATTTTAAGGGGAACCCCGCGCCAAAAAAAAAACGGCGTGGGGTCCCCCCAAAAATCCATACCAGACCCTTATCCGAGCATGCAACCTGGCAGGCCGCAGGAAAAGAGGGGGGGACAAGAGTGCGGCCCCCTCCTCCTGAACTGTACCAGGCCACATGCCCTCAACATTGGGAGGGTGCTTTGGGGTAGCCCCCCAAAACACCTTGTCCCCATGTTGATGAGGACAAGGGCCTCATCCCCACAACCCTGGCCGGTGGTTGTGGGGGTCTGCGGGCGGGGGGCTTATCGGAATCTGGAAGCCCCCTTTAACAAGGGGACCCCCAGATCTCGGCCCCCCCTGTGTGAAATGGTAAGGGGGTACTTACCCCTACCATTTCACTAAAAAACTGTCAAAAATGTTAAAAATGACAAGAGACAGTTTTTGACAATTCCTCTATTTAAATGCTTCTTCTTTCTTCTATCTTCCTTCATCTTCTTCTGGTTCTTCTGGCTCTTCTGGTTCTTCCTCCGGCGTTGTCGTCCAGCATCTCCTCCGCGGCGTCTTCTATCTTCTTCTCCTCAGGCCGCTCCGCACCCATGGCATGGGGGGAGGCTCCCGCTCTTCTCTTCTTCTTCATCCTCTTCTCTTCTTCCTTCTTCTCTTCTTCTCTTCTTCATTTTCTTCTCCGGGCCGCTCCACATCCATGCTGGCCCGGAGGGAGGCTCCCGCTGTGTGATGGCGTCTCCTCATCTGATGGTTCTTAAATAACAGGGGGCGGGGCCACCCGGTGACCCCGCCCCCTCTGACGCACGGGACATGACGGGACTTCCCTGTGGCATTCCCCGTGACGTCACAGGGAAGTCCCGTCAAGTCACCGTGCGTCAGAGGGGGTGGGGTCACTGGGTGGCCCCGCCCCCCGTTATTTAAGAACCGTCAGACGAGAAAACGCCATCACACAGCGGGAGCCTCCCTCCATGCCAGCATGGGTGCGGAGCGGCCCGGAGAAGAAAATGAAGAAGAGAAGAAGAGAAAAAGGAAGAAGAGAAGAGGATGAAGAAGAAGATGAAGAGAAGAGCGGGAGCCTCCCCCCATACCATGGGTGCGGAGTGGCCCGAGGAGAAGAAGATAGAAGACACCGCGGAGGAGATGCTGGACGAGAACGCCGGAGGAAGAATCAGAAGAGCCAGAAGAACCAGAAGAAGAAGAAGATGAAGGAAGATAGAAGAAAGAAGAAGCATTTAAATAAAGGAATTGTCAAAAACTGTCTCTTGTCATTTTTAACATTTTTGACAGTTTTTTAGTGAAATGGTAGGGGTAAGTACCCCCTTACCATTTCACACAGGGGGGGCTGGGATCTGGGGGTCCCCTTGTTAAAGGGGGCTTCCAGATTCCGATAAGCCCCCCGCCCGCAGACCCCCACAACCACCGGCCAGGGTTGTGGGGATGAGGCCCTTGTCCTCATCAACATGGGGACAAGGTGTTTTGGGGGGCTACCCCAAAGCACCCTCCCAATGTTGAGGGCATGTGGCCTGGTACAGTTCAGGAGGGGGGGCTGCACTCTCGTCCCCCCTCTTTTCCTGTGGCCTGCCAGGTTGCGTGCTCGGATAAGGGTCTGGTATGGATTCCTGGGGGGACCCCACGCCGTTTTTTTTTTTTGGCACGGGGTTCCCCTTAAAATCCATACCAGACCTGAAGGGTCTGGTATGGAATTTAGGGGGAACCCCACGTCATTTTTTTTTTCATTTTGGCCGGGGTTCCCCTTAATATCCATACCAGACCTGAAGGGCCTGGTATGGAATTTAGGGGGACCCCCACATCATTTTTTTTTTTCATTTTGGTTCGGGGTTTCCCTGTGGGCAATTCCCATGCCGTTTTTATCAATGAACTTCTATGTGTATTGTCGGCAATGCAATAGCCGCGGGTAGTTTTAAATGGGTTTTTTCCTTCGAAATGTCATTTTGCTGTCAGACTGTTCTAAACACGGGAAACATGCGCCCCTTTACAGGCATACTATAGACACCCCCCAGCTACGAAATTTAAAGGGATATTACACTTTTATTGTGTGACTTAAAGCATTATTAAAATCACTGCTCCTGAAAAAACAGCCGTTTTTAAAACTTTTTTTGCATTGATCCATGTCCCCTGGGGCAGGACCCGGGTCCCCAAACACTTTTTATGACAATAACTTGCATATAAGCCTTTAAAATTAGCACTTTTGATTATTCTTGTTCGTGTCCCATAGACTTTAATGGTGTACGCGTGTTCAAGCAAACTTTTTTCCTGTTCGCATGTTCTGGTGCGAACCGAACAGGGGGGTGTTCGGCTCATCCCTACTTGTCAACAGTGTCTTGGAATTGTTCTTCCTCTGCAGCAGCAGCAGCCTCCTCTGACTCATATTCCCATGGCAAACCCTGTGTGCTGTCTTCCCAGCTTGCTTTGGTTCTGAAATACGAATAACACATTTTTAAAGGAAGCATTACAATTGTTTACAGTGGGGATGGAAAGTATTCAGACCCCCTTAAGTTTTTCACTCTTTGTTATATTGCAGCCATTTGCTAAAATCATTTAAGTTCATTTTTTTGCTCATTAATCTACACACAGCACCCCATATTGACAGAAAAACACAGAATTGTTGACATTTTTTCAGATTTAATAAAAAAGAAAAACTGAAATATCATATGGTCCTAAGTATTCAGACCCTTTGCTCAGTATTTAGTACATGCACCCTTTTGATTTAATACAGCCATAAGTCTTTTTGGGAAAGATGCAACAAGTTTTTCACACCTGGATTTGGGGATCCTCTGCCATTCCTCCTTTAAGATCCTCTCCAATTCTGTCAGGTTGGATGGTAAACGTTGGTGGACAGACATTTTTAGGTCTCTCCAGAGATGCTCAATTGGGTTTAAGTCAGGGCTCTGGCTGGGCCATTCAAGAACAGTCACGGAGTTGTTGTTAAGCCACTCCTTCATTATTTTAGCTGTGTGCTTAGGGTCACTGTCTTGTTGGAAGGTAAACCTTCGGCCCAGTCTGAGGTCCTGAGCACTCTGGAGAAGGTTTTCGTCCAGGATATCCCTGTACTTGGCCGCATTCATCTTTACCTCGATTGCAACCAGTCGTCCTGTCCCTGGAGCTGAAAAACACCCCCACAGCATGATGCTGCCACCACCATGCTTCACTGTTGGGACTGTATTGGACAGGTGATGAGCAGTGCCTGGTTTTCTCCACACATACTGCTTAGAATTAAGGATAAAAAGTTCTATCTTGGTCTCATCAGACCAAAGAATCTTATTTCTCACCATCTTGGAGTCCTTCAGGTGTTTTTTGCAAACTCCATGCGGACTTTCATGGGTCTTGCACTGAGGAGAGGCTTCCGTTGGGCCACTCTGCCATAAAGCCCCGACTGGTGGAGGGCTGCAGTGATGGTTGATTTTCTACAACTTTCTCCCATCTCCCGACTGCATCTCTGGAGCTCAGCCACAGTGATCCTTTTCCCCTCCTTTTCGGACGCTGGGCATCTGAATTCCAGCGGCGGGGGTGTTCTTTTGAAGCACCTTATTAGAGCAATAGGCTCTAATAGGCTTAAAATAAGATGGACTTGGAGTGCAGAGCATCGCGCTTACAGTCCACCCAGAAAAGCAAATTAATGTTTTCTTTTCTAACACTGAATCGCCTCTCCACCAATCAGGAAGCGCGGGTATGTTTTGCAGTTCCCGATTGGCTGGAAGCTTAGGCGATCCTATTGGATGCCCAGGAGAAGGGAAGGAGAGACACAGCGGAGGCCGCCATGATCTCAGAGGAAGATGCCATCCTGCTGCAGCATGTCTCCCCCTGCCCGATGATCCCCGCTGATCGGGTAAGTGCTGGTGGACAGGCAAACAGAGGCGGGTGAGGTGTTGGGGGGTGGGAGAGGTGCTGTGGGGGGGTGTGAGGTGCCGTGGGGAGGGGGGTTGTTTACCGTCCCCCCAACATAAAAACACCAGCTGCCACTGCTGGAATAACACATGCTTTTTTATGGACGGACATTGCAAGAATTTGTGTTAGTCCTGCCAGTTGTCTGTCGTTAAAGTACTAAATCCATCCCAATCCTCTTTTCTTATCGTACATCACGGGACACAGAGCCATAGTAGTTACTATGTGGGTTATAGGCCACCTTCAGGTGATGGACACTGGCACGCCCTAAGATAAACAGTGCACTCCCTATATAACCCCTCCCACTACTGGGAGTATCTCAGTTTTTTCGCCAGTGTCTAAGGTGTTGGTCACGAGTGAAGATGTGCTGTGCTGAGCTCCACTGGAGCAATCCTTGCTGGGGCTAGCTATGCAGCCGGATCCATTCAAGGTGTCTTTTAGGCCGCATTGAATGGTACCCGGGCCTCGTAGCCGAAGAAGCAAGGTCTTTGCTTGTAAACGCTTCTCTTTTTAGAGAGCTGGACCCCGGGATCCAGTACTTTTGGTTTTAAGGCCATAAAGTTTTACGGGCGGTGGTGCTATTACAGGTCTAGGATTGTGGGTTTCCCCGAGGATCCCCAGCTCCTGAAGGTTTGTTAACAGAACCCACCGTGAAGGGTGAAGATTGGGTCTGTTGGTTTTAACACAGAAAACCCTGCTGCGGAAAAGGTAAGTGGAGTTTTCTAAGAAATTTTTGAATTTTCTTATGAAATGTCTCCTTTATTTAGTAAATGTTGTCATGCCTATGTGTCACCACTGGGGGCTGTATGGAGCACACCTTCTCATGCTTCCTCAAGAGACACGCTGTGTTGGAGCAGCAGGCTTCTTTCCTCTCCAGCTAGCAGCAGACCTCCAGTAAGTCTGGGGGGTCTTTACTCTTCTCCAGACACCCCCTCACCTGTGCTATATTCTCCCCCTCTTCACGAGAAAGAACATTGGGAGAAAGAATGGAAAAAAAAAGTTCAGCACGCCGCTACTCGGCGGCTTCCAGGCTCTCTCCCCGCCATGTTTTTTCCCCTCACATGTCGGTCCTTTAGAATCAGAGGCCCGTGCGCTGCGGAAAAACTCTTTTTTTTTAAAAAAAAGAGAGAGAGGAAGGCAAAGGCGATGGAAGGGGGTGGAGTTTAGCGCGGCGTTGGCGTCCTCCAACGTCCAGCGCGGGTATGTGTTTTTTAAAGCAGCATTATTACTGGTTAAGCTGGTGGAGGGATGCAAGAGCGTAGAGGGGCATGAAAGAGGTTGGTGACACAAGCATTCTTTTTGACACATTTACTATTGCATCAGGTTGAGCATTAATAGCAGCAGCAGTGGCTGACTATTGATCAAGCAATGGATGCAATTTCTTCTGGTAGTACCTCTGCTTTGTGCATCGGGCTATGTTCAGAAGGGGGGGTTGAAACACTCCCAAAAAAGGAGCTAAAAGGGTCTCCCTCAAGCTCTGGAAAACCTACTCTACAAATGGCATCCTTCCCTGAGAAGGGGTGGCTGGTCAGAGTGAGCATCGGGGCCATGAAATATTTGCAACTGTTTTCAACGCTGCAGCCCCTGTTCTTTTTACTCTTTTTCCTCAGCTATGGTAGGTATAAAAAAAAAAAAAGTTTAGCGACTTTAATCGCATCCCAGTGTGGTCAAGATGCGACAGGTTCTCTTCCATTTTCTCTTCCATTTTCCTAGGATCCTCAGACTGAGGAACTAGGGGCAGGAGAAGACGATTCCCTCAGGGGACCGTGGTGCGGCTGATGACTCCTCTTTTGAGGTGTCAAATGCAGGAGAGTCAGCATTCACAATCTGTAAGATCCGCTCCACATTTATGTACCCTTAACTGAGTTCTCAGGGATCTGGCAAAAGGAGTGTCAAGACAAATGGGGGACTACCTCAATAGCTCCAAACGTACAAACTGGAGTTCCAAGAGTTTCCGTCTCCTCGTTTTCTCAGATCAAACGTTCCTAAGGATCCAGAGAAAAATAAATCTTTCTCCCAAGCATTGGACCATCTTTTGGCAAAAAAGTGGTAATGATGGCCCCCATGTAAGAGCTGAGGTTGGGGTTTGGTTAAATCCAAATGGACATTCTGGATCTCAAAAGATCTAAAATTCAATTCCTGAATATAATCTCTTTTTCTTTTCTTGCATGAAGTCAATCCAATCTGGTATCTCCATCCTACAAGGAGGAGAACTTCTGGCATCAATCGACATCAAAGATGCATATCTTCATATGCCTATTTCCTCGCTCACTAGTAATATCTTCTTTTAAAGTGGAAAATCTTCATTTTCAGTGTGTAGCTCTGCTTTCCTATCTAGCTGCTACACCTCGAGTACAAAGGTTCTAGCTCCTTTCCTAGCCAGATTGAGGGCCCAAGGTATAAAGATTATGGTTTACCTAGTCGATTTTTTATTGTTAGACCAGTCGGTAGCCCGCTTAGACCAAAGTATGGTCACCACATTCGATTACCTGGAATATCCAGGTCGGATTCTCAACCTAGGAGGAATCTTCTTTAAAACCATGAAGAAAATACTTGGGTCTGATCATAGGTACACCCAGAAAAGGGTATTTGTACCCCAGGCTAAGATCAGCGCCATAAAGGAACTGATTTAGGCAGTCGAAGCAAGATGATTTTCTCCTATTCAACTGTGCATGAGGTTGTCGGGAAAGATGGTGGCTTCATTCAAAGCCGTTCCTTATACTCAGTCTCATTCTAGACGGCTGCAAAACAGTATCCTATCGGCTTGAAACAAAGAGTTAAAGCTCTACATTCCCAATGTGTCTGACTCCAAAGCCTACGGCCACATCGCCCTTATAGCGCTCGATATCATCTGATCTTGGAGGCTAAGCAGGGTCGGGCCTGGTTAGTACCCGAATGAAAGACCACCTGGAAATACCAGGTGCTGTATGCTGGGTGCGACGGAGCCTCAGTTTATGGTTAACATCCAAAAAGTCTGCAAAGGGGAAAATCCTTCCTTCAGTTACCTAGGAAATAGTAACAACATATGCCAACCTTTTTTTTGTTTTGGTTGGGGGACAGTCCTGAAAGAGGCAGCTGTCCAAGAGAAGTGGCCTAGATCAGAAATGGCCTTTCCCATTAACATTTTAGAAATTCAGGCAGAACACTTGGTCCTGAGGGCCTGAACGTTCAGTTTAAGGTATTGTCCTGCTAGGATTCAACCCGTGTATGCCACAGCAATGGCCTATATTAATCACCAATAGGGATGAGCTTCGAGTTCGAGTCAAACTCATGTTTGACTCGAACATCGGCTGTTCGCAAGTTCGCCGAACAGCGAACAATTTGGGGTGTTCACGGCAAATTCGAAAGCCACGGAACACCCATTAAAAGTTTATTGGAGAAATCAAAAGTGCTCATTTTAAAGGCTTATATGCATGGTATTGTCATAAAGTGTTTGGGGACCTGAGTCCTGCCCCAGGGGACATGGATCAATGCAAAAAAAGTTTTAAAAACGGCCGTTTTTTCGGGAGCAGTGATGTTAATAATGCTTAAAGTGAAACAATAAAAGTGTAATATTCCTTTAAATTTCATACCTGGGTGGTGTCTATAGTATGCCTGTAAAGGGGCGCATGTTTCACGTTTTTAGAACAGTCTGACAGCAAAATGACATTTCAAAGGAAAAAAAGTCATTTAAAAGTATTCGCGGCTATATCAATTGTCGGTCCGACAATACACATAAAAGTTCATTGATAAAAACGGCATGGGATTTCTCCACAGGGGAATCCCCAACCAAAATTTTTAAAAAAATGGCGTGGGGGTCCCCCTAAATTCCATACCAGGCCCTTCAGGTCTGATATGGATATTAAGGGGAACCCCGTGCCAAAATTTAACAAAAAAAAGGCGTGGGGGTCCCCCCAAAATCCATACCAGACCCTTCAGGTTTGGTATGGATTTTAAGGGGAACCCCGTGTCAAAATGTAAAAAAAAATGGTGTGGGGGTCCCCCCAAAAAGCCATACCAGACCCTTAGCCGAGCATGCAACCTGGCAGGCCGCAGGAAAAGAGGAGTGGACGAGAGAGTGCCCCCCCTCCTGAACCGTACCAGGCCACATGACCTCAACATTGGGAGGGTGCTTTGGGTTCCCCCCAAAGCACCTTGTCCCCATGTTGATGAGGACAAGGGCCTAATCCCCACAACCCTTGCCAGGTGGTTGTGGGGGTCTGCGGGTGGGGGGGCTTATCGGAATCTGTAAGCCCCCTTTAACAAGGGGACACCCAGATCCTGGCCCACCATGTGTGAAATGGTAAGGGGGTACAAAAGTACCCCTACCATTTCACAAAAAAAGTGTCAAAAATTTTAAAAATGACAAGAGACAGTTTGACAATTCCTTTATTTAAATGCTCCTTCTTTCCATTTTCTTTCTTCTATCTTCTTTCTTCCTTCGGTTTCTTCCTCCATCTTCTTCTTCTTGTTCCTCCGAAGGAAGAAGATGGAGGAAGAAACTGAAGGAAGATAGAAGAAGTGTGGGCTGTCAGGTTCGGTAGTTTTCTACCTTGGTTGATGCAGAGCCAGCCTCCATGGTTATATATTATGGAATAAACAACACAGCGAGTGCAGCGCTAATATTAACGTAAAGTATGATATCGTTATGATAACATAAATTGTGAAATAGTCAAACAATGATACATTCAATGGTAAGTGAAATCAAAAAAGAAAAAATAGAAAAAAAGAAAAAATATTTTAAAAAAGAAAAAAAAGGAAAACTAAAGCAATTTCCCATAGTGATCAATGAGAAAATCCATAAGCAATATGCCTCCACAGGAACAAAAGTGAATTGCAGGAAATAGAAGCTTTGACACCAATCTTCCAATGCAAAACCAACGTGTGTTCAGGTTAACACCCAAAAGTGAGGTAGCTTGCTTACCAAAAAGCCGTGACTGCTGCTAGCAGTCTCGCCCAGCACAGGGAATTTAAAAGTCTCCCCAAAACTTAAGATCATCCGGACCAGCCGATCTGTCTAATGTTGCTCAAAGATAAAAGATAGAAACTTCCATAGTGCAATATGTCTGTTCAATATCATTTATTAAAGAAAGAGTTTTCACTTACAGGAACAATGTATCATCATAAGCGCTTGTGTCACATAAAAGCTGCAGTGTCTCTATTCGCTTCTCCTATTCTTAGAACATTCGTCTCACCACCGCCGCGGAAGGCTGGCGTGATGACGTCACCGTCAAAGGCTCCACCCTACGTGTTTCGTCACGAGCGGACGTCTTCTCCCAACTTTTGAACTTCAGAATGAGGGCCACTTGAGGGAAGAAGTATTGACTCAGGGAGGCTGAATACAAATGCACACCACACTTTCCACATATTTATTTATAAAAAAAAATTGAAAACCATTTACCATTTTCCTTCCACTTCACAATTATGTGCCACTTTATGTTGGTCTATCACATAAAATCCCAATAAAAATACATTTAAGTTTTTGGTTGTAACATGACAAAATGTGGAAAATCTTAAGGGGTGTGAATACTTTTTTAAGGCACTGCTTAGCAGAGATGCTAGCAAAATGAGTATTGTGCTTTAACCAGTTCCGGACCGCCCACTGCACATATACTGCGGGCCCAGCTGCGCGAAACGTACCTGTACGTTGCCCGCGCGGTCTGCTCTGGGGCACACGTGTCTTCGGCGACCCTCTCCCGCTGTGATTGGACACAGCGGGAGCCAATCAGCAGACCCCACGGCCGTGATGGCCACTGTCCTACCCCAACTGCTCCGGGGAATGACAGAATGGTGTGAAAAGAAAATATAGCGCATAAACTGTACAGGAAGTCCCCAATCAAGGAAACAACTGAATAATAAATCTCAATAAATAGTGTCCACAGCAACAATATAACTTATAAGTCTCTCAATATGGATGAATAAAGTCCAATAAGTGAGTGGAAAAACTATATATGTGTAGAGTGTCCCACTAGAAATAGTGAGTAAATGTGTAACGGCAAATGTTCAAACACAGGTAGATCCTCAAATCTTCCAAAAGAACTGTATCCAACAACTGCATATGTCTTGGTAGAAATGATGTGTAAGAAACTCTTACCAGATACATTGGACTCCCTTGTCAGCGACAGGGAATCACTCGAGCGGATTGCCTCTCAGGGCCTGCAAGCGGACATCACAACTCTGGAAACCTTCTGGGTCAAACTCTGCATGGATCTCCCGGGGCCGCCAGGTGGGTCCTCCCAAAGGATGGCCACGGTACGAATCAGAGGAGACAGTGCGTCACGCATAAAACTGGAGTGGAGGCTGGATTTTCTCTCAGATGGTATGTGGAGAAAAAATAAACAGGCTCCGCATAGTGTAGATGAGCAAGGTGGGGATTTTTATTGCTAAAAAGCCTGGTTACAATAAAAGTGTGATCACAAGATATAAAAACAAAAATGGGCAACAAGAAGGATGCTGAAAGCGCCCAACGCGTTTCGATCAATGGATCATCTACTGGGGCATACAGCATCCCCTCCAAGTTGCCTTATATTTATAAGTAAAAACATTCATAAAAGCAAATTGTATGAGATGGCAATCAAACTTCCCTATTGGATGGATGGGGTCACCTGATCACACCTGGCTGAACCAGGTACAAATCGTCACTCATTTGCATTGGTAGTGTGTAATTAACCTGTTAAGTGTTGTTGAACAAACGTCTCACTGAACCCTGCATCGCTGATATAACCCTCGGATTAGTAAGAACACATCATAATAAAAATGGGGTAAACTGAGAACTGAACCATCACGTTCAGTTCTCACATTGCTGACACTTCTGTGTTGGCTTGAGACTAAGACGAGTCTGTGCCAATCAGAAACGGCGTCTGCGAGGGCGGGCGGAACTGACAGCCAATAGCTGAAAAGACAGGAAGTCTCCGTCAGCGCCGCCCGACATCCACGAGACAAACAAAGGGAAGTGACGTCAGGCTGAGCAGCGCGCCCGACGTCCTTCCCCTGTCACGTGGTAAATCCATAGGTGCGTCAGGGGGACAGAGAAGGAGGAGAGACGTGCGTCGAACTGGACGTTCCCGACGTCCACTCCCACGCTCCTCCCCCGTGTCCCCGGTGATAATATTAAATACAGGTGATGGTTAAATGTCTCCCACAGATAGTGGGGAATGAACAAACACCACCCGTAGATGCAGAGATAGGTAACACCGCCTGGTATAGGGCGGGACATGGAAGGGGGCAGTGTAACTTGAAGGGCTGCCTCTAGATGGAGCGGTGCCCGGCTACCTCCTGCCAATCAGAGTTTCAAGAAGGTAAAGAAACAACCCTTATGTAAATCGAGTCTTCATGATAGAGAGTAACCCCATAATAAATTAGGAACCACTTCCGGTCAAATGAATAAACGGAATGGAGTGGTTCTAACATAAAAACCGGTAAGATTCTTCCAGAAAAATATGGTGAAATGAACTGAGCTAATAAATGTTACAACAGCCATGGGTGTACCATCTATACAATAAAAATCATGCTGGTGTGTATATCAATCTGAGATCCCCAAAAAGGGGTGAAACTCCCCCCTGAATCCCCATGTGAGCGCACCCCATAGAAATGCACCAACATAAGTAAAACTGGTACCAAACACTAATGAAAATTATTGAAAAAATATATAAAAAATGACCCCTGAACCTGCATCTTAAATTACAATCCAGGTACTCAATGGGTAAAGAACAGAATATAAATAGTCAACATTCAAGACGAATTGATGAACAAGTTGAGGTCCCACTCCACGTTCAACCCAAACGGGAAGAAGGACCTCAACTCGTGGATCCAGTACGTCTCGAGGCGTGAAACGCCTCACAGGCGTGACTCGCCCCTCCAATGCGGAACAAACCTATCAATAACCTGGAACAAGGTTCCCGTAGGGTCCCTGTTGTGGTGTTCCAAGTAGTGACTTGGCACTGTATGCTTGTCTTTACCTTTTTTGATTGCAGCCACGTGTTCGTTGACACGAACAGAAAAAGTTCTGATCGTGCGACCCACATATTGCTTGCGACAGGGACAAGTAATCAGATAAACAATGTATTGTGAAGAACACGTGGTGAAGTGCTTCATGGGATAAGTACGGGAAGTGACCATAGACTGGAAAGTGATGCTCTTGCATCTTCCCCCAATATTATGAAGGCATACTTTACATTTACGGCAGGGGTAATAACCCCTGCACTCCTGAAAGAAAGACACCTTCTTAGGGGGGTCTATTGTGTTTGGGGCGATCTGTCCCTGAATGGACCGAGCGCCTCTGAACACCACAGAGGCTTGTTTGGGTAAAACAGAGCCAAGTAGTCTATCGTTCTGTAATATTCCCCAGTGTTTTTTAATAATACCTTTAATCTGTTTGGATTGAATGGAGTGGGTAGTGAAGAAGGCCAACTTTGCATTAAATTCAATGTTGTCTTTGGGGCGTTCTGTGAGGGTGGAATTCCTTTCGGTGAGCAATGCTCTATTAATTTCACTGTCTAAAAGGTGAGGGTCATAACCCTTATCCAGAAATCTACCTCTGAGGACTTGAGACTGTGATATAAAGTCAGAAGTTTGGGTACAGTTGCACCTCAGTCTCAGAAACTGGCTGCGGGGCACTGACCTGAGCCATTGTTCACGATGGCAACTGTCGATCGGAATGTACCCATTCCGATCTGTGGGTTTAAAATAGGTACGAAACTCCAAATGTTGGTGCACAACAGAAATTTCTAGGTCAAGAAAGTGCACCTTAGTTGAACTGGCTTCATAGCTCAACGATATCCCCCTATCGTTGGCATTAAGAGTATTCATGAAGCACTCGAGGGATGCCAGATCTCCCTCCCAAAGGAGGAGGATGTCGTCTATGTACCTGGCCCAAAGAACCAATTCGGGTCTCCGGGCAGCATAGACGACATCCTACTCCCACTGTGCCATGAAGAGGTTGGCGAGGCTGGGGGCAAATTTAGCCCCCATAGCCACGCCCCACTCTTCTGAACAAAGAAACGGTCCTGGAACCAGAAGTAGTTGTGCCTGGTTGCAAATTTTAACAGCTGCATAATGAAATTCCGTTGCAATGTAGGAAGTCTGCCATCTCTGGAGAGATGGTTTTCGACTGCTTCAAAACCTAGATCGTGTGGTATGCACGTATATAATGCTGCTACATCGGCTGTAACTAGGAGCGTACCTTTTTTAATTAAAACAGGCTCCAACAATTTGATTGTATCCCTGGTATCTTTCAGATACGAGGGGGTGGTTTGGACCAAGGGTTGTAAGTAGAAGTCCACGTATTTACCAATCCTCGCCGTAACCGAATCGATCCCGCTGACGATGGGTCAGCCGGGAGGATTGGTAGGGTTCTTATGAACCTTGGGGAGGTAGTATATGGCAGGGATACGTGGTACTTGAGGGACCAAAAAGCATTTTTCCTTTTTGTTAAGAACTCCCAAAGAAAAACCCTCTATCAATTCTACTAAGGCCTTTTTAAAGGTAACTGTAGGATCCCTAGGGATACAGTGGTAAGTGTCCGAATCACCAAGAATCCTGTTCATCTCTTTAATGTAGTCTGCTTTGTCAAGAACGACAATGCCTCTGCCCTTATCCGCCGGATGACGTGGTTCTTGTTTTCACATAGTGATTTTAAACCTGTCTTAATGTCAGGTTTGACATGAAGATGTTTTTTACGTTTGGCTAGTTTATCCAGGTCCTCTAAGACCAAACTCTTGAAGACCTGGATAGAAGGGGCCAGAGTACCAGGGGGATTGAATAGGGATGGGTTAGACAGTCCCGAATGAACAACCCGAGGATGTGAAGACGTTCCCTCTGTGGAGGGAAAAGTTCCATTATGAGAAGATGTCGGTACTTGGGTAGTAGCTGACACAATGGTCTGGTGGGTGGAGGGAGTGATTTTAGTTAGAAAGTGTCTCTGTATACTGAGTTTTCGGGTAAATTTAAGTACATCAATGAATGTTGCAAAATGGTTAAGCGGTTTAGGTGGTACAAATTTGAGTCCTCTGTCAAGAACTGACTTCTCAGCTTCTGTTAATACAGCTGAACTCAAATTGAAAATGCCCGTTCCCCTTACGTTCTTTTTCTTTTGGCGTTGGACCCTCCTCCCCCCTCTGGTCCCTCTTTTCTGTCTGAATTTCCTGGATGGTAGTCTATGACTCTCTGAAAATCCTGGGGTTGGTTGGGGCCTGGCCTACTTTGATTGTATATATAAGGGGAACGATGGTAATAATCATCCTCTTTCATAGTGAGAATATGTCCCTCCGTACCTTTCGTAGGGGACATTATCCCTGAGGGGGCTAAATCTGTTATTAACATGAATTGGAGAGTGATAATTGTAATCAAGACTCTGCCGTTGTGGAGTATGGTAATTTCGGGGGTCTCCATAATTGGAAGGAGGGACCCGCAAATTGCTCTTATGATAAGAGTCTGTGGGATGTCCTCTGGACCGACCTCTTGTCCTTGGGGCACCCCTCCCCACCCGATTTCCCGGTGGGGGAGGACCCCTAGGGGGTCTAGGTGGTCCTTGTTCTGCACCTCTCTTAGGAGGTGGAGGTTCTCTAGGTTCTGGTTTGTATGGAGGTTGATAGACAAGTGTTCGGTCTAAATTGGTTACTGTTGCCGTGGAGGTTTCCATGGGTGGAGGGTCTCCATTAGCCACTGGAAGAGTATTGAGCTTTCTCTGCCAATTAAAGACCGAACGTGTGGTATAATCTGTGTAGTCTCTATTATACTTTTTTTGTTTTTTATTCCTTTGTTCTTTCTCCTCTTTTTCTAAGATGTTTCTCAAATTGGTGGATAGTGAAATGTATTCTGCAGATGTCTTATGTGGAATTAACTTGTCCCTCAACTCCCTGATTTCAATATCAATGAGGGACAGTTTGATCTGTTTTTTGTCTAATAGGAATCTCAATAGTTTTAAGCCTTCATCATTGAAAAATTTGAACCATGATTCTAGATCTAATTCGTCTTGCTGAGGGTGGATGTCCCACCTCAGACCTCTAGGGACCATCTGTTCCTTAACATATTGTTCCAGGAAAGCGGTGTCCCATTGGAGGTGAAGTTCGCTAATCATCAGATTTTTGAGTCTGATGAACAAACCCCCTAATTCCGTGTTTGGATTAGTATTCGTGAACACACCATCAGTGTTTAAGGACCTAGAGGTCCTGTATTCGAACACATCCATAAAAGAATGTAGAGGGTGGTTGGATAGCTGCTGTGTAAAAGGTCAAACAATCAGGTGCAAAAGTAATTAAATGTATACACTGCGCTAAAAACTAAAATAAAAAATAAGGAGCAGCTACATACAAAGTGACAACAACCAAGAAATACTGTGAAAAGAAAATGTAGCGCATAAACTGTGCAGGAAGTCCCCAATCAAGGAAACAACTGAATAATAAATCTCAATAAATAGTGTCCACAGCAACAATATAACTTATAAGTCTCTCAATATGGATGAATAAAGTCCAATAAGTGAGTGGAAAAACTATATATGTGTAGAGTGTCCCACTAGAAATAGTGAGTAAATGTGTAACGGCAAATGTTCAAACACAGGTAGATCCTCAAATCTTCCAAAAGAACTGTATCCAACAACTGCATATGTCTTGGTAGAAATGATGTGTAAGAAACTCTTACCAGATACATTGGACTCCCTTGTCAGCGACAGGGAATCACTCGAGCGGATTGCCTCTCAGGGCCTGCAAGCGGACATCACAACTCTGGAAACCTTCTGGGTCAAACTCTGCATGGATCTCCCGGGGCCGCCAGGTGGGTCCTCCCAAAGGATGGCCAAGGTACGAATCAGAGGAGACAGTGCGTCACGCATAAAACTGGAGTGGAGGCTGGATTTTCTCTCAGATGGTATGTGGAGAAAAAATAAACAGGCTATGCATAGTGTAGATGAGCAAGGTGGGGTTTTTTATTGCTAAAAAGCCTGGTTACAATAAAAGTGTGATCACAAGATATAAAAACAAAAATGGGCAACAAGGAGGATGCTGAAAGCGCCCGACGCGTTTCGATCAATAGATCGTCTACTGGGGCATACAGCATCCCCTCCAAGTTGCCTTATATTTATAAGTAAAAACATTCATAAAAGCAAATTGTATGAGATGGCAATCAAACTTCCCTATTGGATGGATGGGGTCACCTGATCACACCTGGCTGAACCAGGTACAAATCGTCACTCATTTGCATTGGTAGTGTGTAATTAACCTGTTAAGTGTTGTTGAACAAACGTCTCACTGAACCCTGCATCGCTGATATAACCCTCGGATTAGTAAGAACACATCATAATAAAAATGGGGTAAACTTAGAACTGAACCATCACGTTCAGTTCTCACATTGCTGACACTTCTGTGTTGGCTTGAGACTAAGACGAGTCTGTGCCAATCAGAAACGGCATCTGCGAGGGCGGGCGGAACTGACAGCCAATAGCTGAAAAGACAGGAAGTGTCCGTCAGCGCCGCCCGACATCCACGAGACAAACAAAGGGAAGTGACGTCAGGCTGAGCAGCGCGCCCGACGTCCTTCCCCTGTCATGTGGTACATCCATAGGTGCGTCAGGGGGACAGAGAAGGAGGAGAGACGTGCGTCGAACTGGACGTTCCCGACGTCCACTCCCACGCTCCTCCCCCGTGTCCCCGGTGATAACATTAAATACAAGTGATGGTTACATGTCTCCCACAGATAGTGGGGAACGAACAAACACCACCCGTAGATGCAGAAATAGGTAACACCGCCTGGTATAGGGCGGGACATGGAAGGGGGCAGTGTAACTTGAAGGGCTGCCTCTAGATGGAGCGGTGCCCGGCTACCTCCTGCCAATCAGAGTTTCAAGAAGGTAAAGAAACAACCCTTATGTAAATCGAGTCTTCATGATAGAGAGTAACCCCATAATAAATTAGGAACCACTTCCGGTCAAATGAATAAACGGAATGGAGTGGTTCTAACATAAAAACCGGTAAGATTCTTCCAGAAAAATATGATGAAATGAACTGAGCTAATAAATGTTACAACAGCCATGGGTGTATCATCTATACAATAAAAATCATGCTGGTGTGTATATCAATCTGAGATCCCCAAAAAGGGGTGAAACTCCCCCCTGAATCCCCATGTGAGCACACCCCATAGAAATGCACCAACATAAGGAAAACTGGTACCAAACACTAATGAAAATTATTGAAAAAATATATAAAAAATTACCCCTGAACCTGCATCTTAAATTACAATCCAGGTACTCAATGGGTAAAGAACAGAATATAAATAGTCAACATTCAAGACCAATTGATGAACGAGTTGAGCTCCCACTCCACGTTCAACCCAAACGGGAAGAAGGACCTCAACTCGTGGATCCAGTACGTCTCGAGGCGCATCTACGGGTGGTGTTTGTTCGTTCCCCACTATCTGTGGGAGACATGTAACCATCACCTGTATTTAATGTTATCACCGGGGACACGGGGGAGGAGCGTGGGAGCGGACGTCGGGAACGTCCAGTTCGACGCACGTCTCTCCTCCTTCTCTGTCCCCCTGACGCACCTATGGATGTACCACGTGACAGGGGAAGGACGTCGGGCGCGCTGCTCAGCCTGACGTCACTTCCCTTTGTTTGTCTCGTGGATGTCGGGCGGCGCTGACGGAGACTTCCTGTCTTTTCAGCTATTGGCTGTCAGTTCCGCCCACCCTCGCAGACGCCGTTTCTGATTGGCACAGACTCGTCTTAGTCTCAAGCCAACACAGAAGTGTCAGCAATGTGAGAACTGAACGTGATGGTTCAGTTCTCAGTTTACCCCATTTTTATTATGATGTGTTCTTACTAATCCGAGGGTTATATCAGCGATGCAGGGTTCAGTGAGACGTTTGTTCAACAACACTTAACAGGTTAATTACACACTACCAATGCAAATGAGTGACGATTTGTACCTGGTTCAGCCAGATGTGATCAGGTGACCCCATCCATCCAATAGGGAAGTTTGATTGCCATCTCATACAATTTGCTTTTATGAATGTTTTTACTTATAAATATAAGGCAACTTGGAGGGGATGCTGTATGCCCCAGTAGACGATCCATTGATCGAAACGCGTCAGGCGCTTTCAACATCCTCCTTGTTGCCCATTTTTGTTTTTATATCTTGTGATCACACTTTTATTGTAACCAGGCTTTTTAGCAATAAAAAACCCCACCTTGCTCATCTACACTATGCGGAGCCTGTTTATTTTTTCTCCACATACCATCTGAGAGAAAATCCAGCCTCCACTCCAGTTTTATGCGTGACGCACTGTCTCCTCTGATTCGTACCTTGGCCATCCTTTGGGAGGACCCACCTGGCGGCCCCGGGAGATCCATGCAGAGTTTGACCCAGAAGGTTTCCAGAGTTGTGATGTCCGCTTGCAGGCCCTGAGAGGCAATCCGCTCGAGTGATTCCCTGTCGCTGACAAGGGAGTCCAATGTATCTGGTAAGAGTTTCTTACACATCATTTCTACCAAGACATATGCAGTTGTTGGATACAGTTCTTTTGGAAGATTTGAGGATCTACCTGTGTTTGAACATTTGCCGTTACACATTTACTCACTATTTCTAGTGGGACACTCTACACATATATAGTTTTTCCACTCACTTATTGGACTTTATTCATCCATATTGAGAGACTTATAAGTTATATTGTTGCTGTGGACACTATTTATTGAGATTTATTATTCAGTTGTTTCCTTGATTGGGGACTTCCTGCACAGTTTATGCGCTACATTTTCTTTTCACAGTATTTCTTGGTTGTTGTCACTTTGTATGTAGCTGCTCCTTATTTTTTATTTTAGTTTTTAGCACAGTGTATACATTTAATTACTTTTGCAAATGACAGAATGGTGGTCTGCTGATGTAAAACAAAGCAGACCGTCCTTTTGTCAGACAGGAACAGAGAGATCTGTGCTTCCTGCTAATCAAGAACACAGATCTCTCTGTTCCTGCAGTGAGTCCATCCCCCACACAGTTAGTAAGCACACTGAGGTAACACATTTAACCCCTTGATCGCCCCTGGTGTTAACCCCTTCCCTGCTAGTGTCATTTATACAGTGTCAGTGCATTTTTTTTAGCACTGATCACTGTATTGGTGTCACTGGTCCCCAAAAAGTGTCACTTAGTGTCCAATTTGTCCGCTAATTTGTAAGCTAATTGGGATTTTTTTTTTAACCAAAAATATGTAGCAGAATACATATTGGCCTAAATTGATGAAGAAATTTGATTTTTTACATATTTTGTATTGGATATGTTTTATAGCAGAAAGTAAAAAATATTGTTTTTTTCAAAATTGTTGCTC
This sequence comes from Lithobates septentrionalis, assembly GCA_037952835.1. NCBI lineage: Eukaryota > Metazoa > Chordata > Amphibia > Anura > Ranidae > Lithobates > Lithobates septentrionalis. The sequence goes on along the minus strand of JBBDGP010001034.1, from coordinate 6,448,220 downwards.
TTTTTTTGTTAATAACGCAAAAAGTAAAAACTGCAGAGGCGATCAAATACCACCAACAAAAGAAAGCTATATTTTTGTGAAAAAAAGGATATCAATTTTGTTTGGGTACAGCGTTGCAAGCCCACGCAATTGTCAGTTAAAGTAACGCAGTGATGTATTGCAAAAATTGGCCTGATCAGTAAGGGGGTAAAACCTACCGCAGCTTAAGTAGTTAAAAAAATAAACAGCTTTTGCAGGATTTACTTACATCCCATTGTACATCACTGCAGCGCAGGCATTAATTTGTTGGTGCACCAAATAACCAAATAAAGCTGTTGATACTGATAGTCACTTTGCGCCATATACTGAGAATATACACTATACTGTGAAAAGTATTGGGGACACCTGCCTTTACATGCACATGAACTTTAATGGCACCCCAGCCTTAGTCCGTAGAGTTCAATAATGAGTTGGCCCACCCTTTGCAGCTATAACAGCTTCAACTCTTCTGGGAAGGCTGTCCACAAGGTTTAGGAGTGCGTCTATGGGAATGTTTGACCATTCTTCCAGAAGCGCATTTGAGGTCAGGCACTGATGTGGACGAGAAGGCCTGGCTCGCAGTCTCTGCTTTAATTCATCCCAAAGGTGTTCTATTGGTTTGAGATCAGGACTCTGTGCAGGCTAGTCAAGTTCCTCCACCCCAAACTCACTCATCTATGTCTATATGGACCTTGCTTTGTGCACTGGTGCGCAGTCATGTTGAAACAGGAAAGGGCCATCCCCAAACTGTTCCCACAAAGTTGGGAGCATGAAATTGTCCAAAATGTCTTGGTATGCTAACGCCGGGGCGGATTAAGAGCATCATGGGCCTGGTGTTCAGGATTTTGGTGGGCCTTTTTATGGAAACAAAATGAAAACGCAAAAATATTTTGCTAAAACAAATTAAATATACTCACACCAGTGATAAATATTAAAATTCCGTGCTTGGGATAAAAGATTGCAGCCTCCCCTGATGAGTTCCCAAGGGAACTTACATGTATAATTAAGGAAAAAAGAGAAGGGGTGGTGGCGCTACCTTAAAGACACTAATGATTAAAGGAAATATTTATATATAAACTAACCTCCTACCCTTACCATAAAGTATAAAAATCACTAGCCGTGATTGTGATGTGAAAATGGACGTGTAAAGGAAGTACACAAAAAAGGGGAAAAAATATATATACCCTAATAGGTAAAGAAGTGCATTGAAGTGTGTCTAATTAAGACTAATATACAACCTAAATAAGGGGTTAATAAGATGCGAGTCCACTCTCATCCAACCAACCCAAAAACCATTATATAAACATATACCATAACCATAAATAATGGGTGATAAATTATACGAAAAACCACATCTAAGATGTAAAAGACTAAATTATTATGCCCCCTAAAACATGCGCAAAGCAATCCAAAGTTAATATTGGTGATGGTGAGTGTTCATTAAAAGGTCCAAAAACAATGATCATATATAACCATAAAATGTGCAGAAATGTCAATCAATCAATAAAGAAAAACAAAAATATGATTCCAAATGTCCAGGAACTAGGTGACGTCAGTGCAAAGCAGATATGGTGACTGTAGTGCTCCCCCAATGGGTCCCCACTCACCAGAGGTAGTTACCCCTGCAGGGGTAGTAGGCAAAAGAGTGGGCAGCTCCAGTAGGATCTTCACCTTGGTAGGCCGTGCTGTATCTTCTATACCTCCATATCCCTTTACACCAGATAGTAAGATTTCAGGTAATCCTCCGATCAGGGCTTCCCAGGTACTCTCACATCAGCAGGCGGCACGAACCTCACAGGAGAAAACAAGGGGCTCCCATAGTGTAGTATTGCAAAGGATTTTATTTAAAAATTTTATTAAAAGAAATCGCTATAAACGATGGTGCACAAAGCAAGGAACCGCATGTAGAGTAAACAGTAAGCCGGTCCGTGGCGTGCGTACCAGCTGCGTTCCAAGTCCTGACACTTCCGGGTGTGATGTAAGAGCGTGGCTCCGCCTTACGCGTTTTGTCATTGGACGTTCTCAAAGGCCGTTCTATGCTTTTGTTCTTCTACTTTATGGCCAGGTGGCTATTGAAGTATTAATATAGTTTGCAATGTGATTATAATTGAAGCTAAAATGTATGATGTAATTGTTTTTTGACCTCTCAGAAAGATGTAATAATCTCATGGAATGTTAGAGGCCTGGGCACTGCATCAAAACAACAGGCTATCTTTACTTCTTTGATGAGATTTTCACCTTCTGTAATTTGTCTTCAAGAAACCCACTTACTTCCTCATACTTTACATTACTTAAAGAAAAAACAGTTTAAAACCCAATTTCATTCAACATATACATCATACTCTAGAGGAGTATCCATTCTTATAGCCAACACAATTGATTTCCAATGTAGACAGATTAGGAAGGATAGTAGGGGCCGATATATTTTTTTGGACTGTCTATTGACTGGACAAAGATGTGTATTGGCAAATATCTATATTCCACCACCATACTCTCCTGAGGGAATTTTTCGTGTTTGTATCTGATAAACCAGATAGTCTATGCATCTTAACTGGTGATTTTAAAAACTATATGGACCCATCAATGGATAAATTTTCCTTATTGGATAAGCGATACTCACAGGGGACCACGGCCTTTGCCAAATACATAGCGCAAATGGGGTTACTTGACTTGTGGAGATTGCGAAATCCAACTAATAGACAATTTTCATGTTATTCAAGTACATATAATACCTTATCTAGAATAGATTTGGCACTGGGGTCTCACTCTCTATTGCCATATCTTAGTGAAATTAAATATAAGGCTAGAGGTATATCCGACCATTCGCCTCTGATATTATCCTTTTTATTTAGGACTAATGTGGGGGATAGATTATGGAAGGTGAATCCCTATTGGATCTCACTCATCCCTAAGGATGAAATTAAATTAGAACTTACTACATTCCAGCAGATGAATAAATCTACTGTATTGCCCTTAATATACTGGGACACACAGAAAGCCTACCTTAGAGACCTTTTTATTTCACAAATTTTAAAAAAAAGAGAAACAATTTAGAGCTTGGGAAAAAACTCTTGCTGACAGTATGCTGCAAGCTGAAGCACTATATATAACTAATCCTAGTAAAATCACGTACACATAATGGATAAATAGTCAAGAAAAATATGCACAAGTAGCCATAAAGAAAGCAGAGAATAATTTTTTTTTTCTGCAGCAACCTTATTTTGAGGAAGGAGAAGGAACAGGACGAATATTGGCCTCTGTAGTAAAGGCACAGCGACCAATATCTCTTATTACAGAAATTCATACTTCTGAATGCGGGAAGACTAACAATACCCCAGAGATCCTAGAAGTGTTTCAGGCTTTTTACCAGAAGTTATACAAAAGTAGGACAAGAGATTATGAGGAGGACATGAAAAAGTTATTCGAAACCATTAAATTGCCAAAGTTACCAGATAATAGGGAGATACTGGAGGAACCTTTAACACTAGATGAATTGAGGGATGCAGTGACTAATTTAGCCAATAATAAATCTCCTGGGTCAGATGGTCTACCAGGAGAAATATATAAAATATATGGAGATGTATTATTGCCTGATCTCCTAATGGTTCTTAATCACGCTTACGAGGTGGGGTCTCTGCCCACCTCGATGAAAGAGGCCGTTATCATCTCTATTCTGAAACCAGGTAAAGATCAAACAAAGCCTGATGCATACCGCCCTATCTCCCTGTTGACATCGAACATTAAACTTTTGGCAAAGATAATGGCAACTAGACTCTCAAAGTATATCGATAAATTAATACACCGTGATCAATCAGGTTTTATCCCAAACAGATCAGTAGCCAATAACATTAGACGCTTATTCCTGAACTTACAGGTACCCATAGATAATGCTGGAAATAGAGCTATCATGTCGTTGGATGCTTCCAAGGCATTTGATAGTATTGAGTTGAATTATCTATGGGCTTCCCTAAAATATTTTGGAATAGGACCAAAATTCACTAAGTGGATACAACTGCTATATAATTCTGCGAGTGCAAGAGTACAGATTAATGGATCAATCTCATTACCTTTTTTTTAAAGAGAGGTACAAGACAGGGTTGTCCTCTGCCTCCTCTCCTTTTTGCACTGGCCGTGGAACCCCTGGCGGAGGCTATTCGGGAAAACTGAGACATTGTGGGATTCCAGAGAAGTGCGGGCGAAGAAAAAATAGCACTCTTCGCTGATGATGCTCTAGTTTTCTTAGGGGATACCCATAAATCTTTGTCAAAAGTTATCTCATTTATTGATCATTTTGGTACTTTCTCAGGATTCAAAATTAACTGGGATAAATCAGTAATAATGCCGATTGATCCAATAGACCCGATACAATTGGGGTCTCCACACCAGAATCACCAGATGAAGTATGTTACGTCATTTAAGTACTTGGGGGTGATAATTACTCCAAATGTTAAGGATTACATAGATAAAATTGTATTACCTCTTTTAGGTAAATTTAGGCAACAAAGTAAAACTTGGAGTAAATTCCCATTAACTATGATAGGGAGAGCAAACCTGGTGAAGATGGTGTGGCTTCCCCAATTGCTATTCCTACTACATAATTCTCCAGTTTGGTTGACATTAACCACCTCAATACAGTGCACTTACACCCCCTTCCTGCCCAGACCAATTTTCAGCTTTCAGCGCTCTCAAACTTTGAATGACAATTACTCAGTCGTGCAACACTGTACCCATATGAAATTTGCGTCCTTTTTTTCACACAAATAGAGCTTTCTTTTGGTGGTATTTAATCACTAGTGGGTTTTTTATTTTTTGTGCTATAAATAAAAAAGACCGTAAATTTTGTGAAAAAAATGCCTTTTTCTTTGTTTCTGTCATAAAATTTTGCAAATTAGTAATTTTTCTTCATAAATTTTGGCCAAAATTTATACTGCTACATATCTTTGGTAAAAATAACCCAAATTAGTGTAAATTATTTGATCTTTGTGAAAGTTATAGAGTCTACAAACTATGGTGCCAATCACTGAAAATTGATCACATCTGATCACACAGATGTACTGATGGTCTATCTCATTTCTTGGGACACTAAGAGCCCATTCACACAGGGGCAACTTTGGATCCGACTTCAAGTCGCCCCTAGTAGCCTCAAGTCGCGCTACATGAAAAAATCAATGTAAGTGAATGGATCCGTCTTAATAGACACTACTGCAGTCGCTCCGACTTCAGAAAAGGTTCCTGTACTACTTCAATCCGACTTGAAAGCAACTTGTACCCATTGATTTCAACAGAAGTTGCCTCCAAGTCTGATCACTGTTCATACTGAGGCAACTTTACAGGAAGCAGAAAGGAAACAGAAAGTAATTTCCTCCACTAAACATCCAGCCCCCTCCTTCTCACACACAGCTGATAAGCTCTGATTGGCCACTTGTAAAGTTCCCTGTCCTGCAGGCGACTTCAAGTTGTGTTGTAAGTTGCCCCAAGTCGTGCTGTGATTCATACTCAAGTCGTGTCCAAGTTGCCTCCCAAAGTCGCGCTGGAAGTCGTGTTGCCCCTGTGTGAATGGGTTCTCACAAGTCAGAAAAGTACAAATACCCCCTAAATGACCCCTTTTTAGAAAGTAGACATTCCAAGGTATTAAGTAAGTAGCATGGTGAATTTTTTTAAGTTGTAATTTTTTCCCACAATTCTTTGCAAAATGAAGATTTTTTTTTTTTATTTTTTTACAAAATTGTCATATTAACAGATTATTTCTCTCTCAGAGCATATGCATACAACAAATTACACCCCAAAATACATTCTGCTACTCTTCTTGAGTATGGCGATACCACATGTGTGAGACTTTTACACAGCCTGGCCACATACAAAGGCCGAACATTGAAGTAGCATCTTCATGCGTTCTACGAGCCTAAATGACACATCTCATTTCTCAACCACAATTTACAATTTTGAAGGCCCTGGAGCACCAGGACAATAGAATTGCCCCCAAACTGACCCCATTTTGGAAAGCAAACACCCCAACGTATAATCTATGAGGCATAATGAGTCTTTTGAACGGTTCATTTTTTTCCAGAAGTTTTTGGAAAATGTGGAAAAAAATGAAAACGCATTTTTTTTTACACAAAGTTGTCTATTTATCAGATATTTCCAACACATAGCATGTACGTAGCAAAGATGACACCCCAAAATACATTCTGCTACTCCTCCTGAGTATAGCGATACCACATGTGTGAGACTTTTACACAGCGTGGCCACATACAAAGGCCCAACATTGAAGTAGCACCATCAGGCGATCTACGAGCATAAATGACACATCTCATTTCTCAACCACCTATTGCATTTTTGAAGGCCCTGGAGCACCAGGACAATGGAATTGCCCCCAAAATGACCCCATTTTGGAAAGCAAACACCCCAACGTATAATCTATGAGGCATAATGAGTCTTTTGAACGGTTCATTTTTTTCCAAAAGTTTTTGGAAAATGTGGAAAAAATGAAAACGCATTTTTTTTTTTACACAAAGTTGTCCATTTATCAGATATTTCCAACACATAGCATGTACGTAGCAAAGATGACACCCCAAAATACATTCTGCTACTCCTCCTGAGTATGGCGATACCACATGTGTGAGACTTTTACACAGCCTGGCCACATACAGAGGCTAACATCCAAGTAGCACCATCAGGCGTTCTAGGAGCATAAATGACATATATAATTTCCTGGCAACCTATCATTTTTGAAAACCCTTCATATTTCTAACACATAGCATGCACATACCAAGAATTACAATCCAAAATAAATTCTATTGCAGAAAGGGTAAAAAGAAAAGCATTACCTGTGCTTTTAGTAGTATCCACAGAGGAGAGCGACAGCGATATTAACTATCCAGGCAGCAGGCAGGAATATTGTCTATAGTCGGCACAACACAGTCCATAGAAATTGTCCAGGCAGAGACAGCCAGCACAGCCATAATAATGGTCCTGGTACACTGTTAACTGCAGACACTCATTATTGTACCGCTCTCCAGCCCTTCATAAACATACTGCCTCCTGCTACAGCTAATTATTTGCATAGTCCAGGTAGCGGTGTGGTCCATTCATGCGACAGGCATGGGCATGGTGGCAGTAAGTCAGCAGCAGGCTGAGGGCCACAATCAGGTAAGACCTGTGCACAGGGGCACAGGGGTAGAGGCTTCGACCCACCCAAATCTCTATGAAGCCTCCGGACTCCAGACCCTAATTCCGAAACCCGGAGAAAACAAAAATAATTGTTTTCTCCAACCGGAAAAACAATTCTGGAGCCTCTCACATATGTGAGACCCCTGTGTACTACAGTAGCAGGGCAACAGATCAGTCCAAGCGGTAGGCAAAAGCATAGTCCATAAAACAGGCCAGGGTCGGTTCACATGTAAGCAGTCCAAGCGGTAGGCAGTAGAGTAGTTGATAAAGCAGGCCGGGGTCAGTTCACGTGGAGGCAGTCCAAACGGTAGGCAGAGGCATAGTCACAAAACAGGCCAGGGTCAGTTCACATGAAAGCAGTCCAAACGGTAGGCAGAGGCATAGTCAAAAAACAGGCCAGGGTCAGTTCACATGGAAGGCAGTGGCATGGTTATTTGGGAAAGAATGGAAAATGGTCAGCACAGATGATGAAAATGGGGAAATGGTTAAAAATATGGGCTAATATTTTATGGATGTATGATAAAGTTGGAAGCATTCACCAATGGAAAGGCCAGGTTGGGAGGGACACTGGGGACAATGGTAGCTGGTATCTTTTCTAAATCCTCTTTTGGTGCACACGCGACATTTTTTTTGCCGTCTTAGGCCTGCTTCAGATGGTGGAATGCTGAAGGGGAAGTGGCGCTCATGGAGTCGGCAAACAGCCTCAGAGCGAAGGTCTTCTGGTGGGGGTCTTTGGTGATAGATGAGGGACGTGACAACTTCTTCTATGAATTTTAGGAAGGGGGCGGGGCTTTCAATGGATTTGGTGTAGACTACGTAGGAATTGTAAATGGCCAAATGGATGAGATAAATTGCTACCTTCTTATACCAGAATCGGGACCTCCGACCTCCAAATAGGGCTGAATCATTTGATCATTAAAATCTACAACCCCCCCCAATGTAGAGATTATAATCTTGGACACATGTTGGCTTTTCAATGGGACCTTGTCTTCTTTGTACCACAATTGCAGTGTCTTCATGGATGGTGGACATCATGTGCACGTCCCTCTTATCCCTCCACCTCAAGGCCAGCACTTCATTGCATCTCAATGATGCTCTTTCCCCCCTTCGCAGCTTTTTGTTCGCTAAAGATTGTGGGAAGCCCTTTCTATTTTTTCTGGAGGTTCCACAGGCCAGGGATTTTGCAGTGTATAAGTGTTTGAAAAGGGGCAGGCTGGTGTAAAAGTTGTCAACGTAAATGTGATATCCTTTGTTTAGAAGTGGGTATGCCAGGTCCCATACAATCTTTCCAGTTGTGCCCATGTAGGCCGGGCACTCAGGGGGCTGAAGCTGGGAATCTTTTCCTTCATATATGCAGAACGCATACAAATATCCCGTGGCTCTCTCACATAGCTTGTATAACTTTACTCCGTATCTGGCCCTTTTGCTAGGAATATACTGCTTTATTCCTAGCTGGCCTGAAAAGGGTACCAGGGACTCATCGACGCAAATATTCTGATCGGGGACATAGAATTCTACAAATTGTTGAGAAAAGAAATTTATCAGTCGGCGAATCTTGTATAACTTGTCATAATTTGGATGATTGTGGGAAGGGCACTGGGTGTTGTCGCTGAAGTGAAGAAAGCGCATTATCATCTTGTATCGGGACCTGGACATTAGGGCAGAATAAATGGGCATATTGTGGATAGGGTTGGTGGACCAATAGGCATGTCCTTCATTTTTTTTGTAATCCCCATGTTTTGGGTGAGGCCCATAAACATTTTGAACTCCAAATTTAGATCTCTCCACTCAAAAGGACGGGCATAGGATGATTGGGGGTTGTTGGCAATATATTGCTGGGCATACAAATTTGTCTGGTCCACAATAAATTGCAGCATAGTGTCGGGCAAAAACATATGAAAGAAATCAATCTCTGAGAAATTTCGGGTGTTGGTCTGCACACCTGGCAGTGCTGTGAACGGGGGAATAATTGGCGATGCCGAGTTGGAAGGCAGCCATATTGGGTTGGCAAGACCATCTGGCATGTATGTAGAGGCCCTGGCTCTTGGGGGGTGTGACACTCCAGTAGTTGGATTGGAATTTCCTGTGCTGGTACTCAGGCATGATGTGGCAGGACTGGTACTGGGTCTGGGCATTTGTTCCTGGGGCCTATCGCCGGCGGCAGCGCTGGTACTGGGCCTTTGTTCCCGGGGCCTAACGCTGGAGGCAGCGCTGGTACTGGGCCTGGGAATTTGTTCCTGGGTCCTATTGGTGGTGGCAGCGCTGGTACTGGGCCTGGGAATATAATCCTGGTTTCCAGAGTGCCGTGCCCTTTTGGGAGGGACCCATTCTTCCTCCGAATCATTTGCCGATTCACTATTTGGTTCAAATGCCGAACTTGAATCAGAATCCAAATTGGAATCTGATGAGAACTCCCCGTTGCTCTCATCGGTCATGGAAAGGATCTGGAACGCCTCCTCACTGCTGTAAACTCTTTTGGACATGACACGGTGTGACAGGTGGCAGGTGACGGTCACTGATGGGCTGTGCGATGGGTGGCAGCTGATGTTCACTGATCGTGATGACGGTGTGACAGGCGATGGTCACTGATGGGTGACAGGCCACGGACAGTTACTGGTGATGGGTGACGGTCACTAAAAGGTGACAGGTGATCGGTGATGGCTGACATTCATGGGTGACAGGTGATGGGTAACGGGTGATGGCTGGTGGTCACTGATGGGTGACGGGTGATGGCTGGCGGTCACTGATGGGTGATGGCTGACGGTCACTGATGGGTGACAGGTGATGGGTAACGGGTGATGGCTGGCGGTCACTGATGGGTGACGAGTGATGGCTGACGGTCACTGATGGGTGATGGCTGGCGGTCACTGATGGGTGACGGGTGATGGCTGGCGGTCACTGATGGTTGACGGGTGATGGCTGATGGGTGACAGGTGCACCGCTGATGGTCACTGATTTGTGACGGGTGACAGGTGCACCGCTGATGGTCACTGATTTGTGACGGGTGACAGGTGCACCGCTGACGGTCACTGATGGCAGTCCCTTATGTGACAGGTGCACTTTATTGGGTGACACTGGTGACTGTTGGGTGACAGATGACAATTGGGGGGGCGATGGGACAGGTGTGGTGTTGATGCAGACACTACAGAACACAGATCGGTAACTCACTGCTTCTGGCTCTTCTCTCCTCACACTGGAAACGGTGTGTGAGGAGAGAAGAGCTGGTAACAGCTAGTTACCGCTCTGTGTTTACATTTATGATCGGCTGTGAATGGATCACAGCCGATCACATGGGTAAACAGCCAGCCAATGGCTGTTTACCAGCGTTGGTGACGAGTAGTGTTCCCGGGAACACTCCGCCACCAACGTGCACGCGCAGCGCGCTCGCGATCGTGCGCATGCGCCATGCACAATGGGGTGGACCTATCTGTGATCGGCCGTGACTTCATCACGGCCGATCACATGGTAAACAGCCATTTCCAATGGCTGTTCACCCCCCTCGGTGGCGAGCGCCACCGAAGAAACAGGGATGCGCAAGCACGATCGCGCGCATTCCCTGTTTGAATGGGAGGCCGTCATATGACGCCCTCCCGCAACGAGAGCCACGCCGCCTGGCCGTCAATTGACGGCCGGTGGTCGGCAAGCGGATAAAACTATTTAGGACACTAGATGCTATATTTAGAGACCTTATTTGGAAACATGGTAAACCAAGAATTAAACTTGAAACCCTCCAACAGGTGCAAGACAGAGGTGGAATAGTGGTTCCTAACTCTAGACTGTACTTTTTTTCAGCACAACTTCAACATTGGTGTGGTTGGGAGGAGATAGATGACCAAGACCCTATACAGAATATAAAAATGACTCAGTTTAAACCTCTACCATTAGTTCAGCGAATAGTCTCCCACAGATTCTATGAGAAGAGAAAACTTCCAACTTTTTATCTAATCCATAAACTGTGGGAGACAATACGCATTATTATGCAGCATAAGGGATTCACAAGACATAGGCTTACCAAAAGAGGACTAATAGGGGACCTTTACCACATTTTATTAAATACAGTGAAGGCAGATGGACAGGCTAATGCCGCGTACACACGGTCGGACTTTCTAGAAAGCTAGGTCCGACGTACTTGCCGCCAGACTTCCGGCGGACTACCGCCGGACTTTCTGAACGGCCGGACTTGCCTACACACGGCCGGACTTTCTGGAATCCGGTCTTCCCGCCGGTCTTCCCGCCGGACTTCCGCCGGACTTTCAGAATGAACGGACTTTCCCACACACGGACAAGTCCGTTCATTTTGAACGTGACTCGGGTACGACGGGACTAGAAAAGGAATTCAATCTCGCCGCTTTTTTTGGCGAGATTGAAACCTTGCGAGCCCCGTCGCAGGCCCTTAGGTCTGGTATGGAACTTTAAGGGGAACCCCCTACGCCGAAAAACCGGCGTGGGGGTCCCCCCCAAAATCCATACCAGACCCCGATCCGAGCACGCAGCCCGGCCGGTCAGGAAAGGGGGTGGGGACGAGCGAGCGCACCCCCTCCTGAACCGTACCAGGCCGCATGCCCTCAACATGGGGGGGTGCTTTGGGGGAGGGGGCGCCTTACGGTGCCCCCCCACCACAAAGCACCTTGTCCCCATGTTGATGAGGACAAGGGCCTCTTCCCGACAACCCTGGCCGTTGGTTGTCGGGGTCTGCGGGCGGGGGGCTTATCGGAATCCGGGAGCCCCCTATAATAAGAGGGCCCCCAGATCCCGGCCCCCCCACCCTATGTGAATGAATATGGGGTACATGGTACCCCTAACCCATTCACCTAGGTAAAAAGTGTTAATAATAAAACACAACACAGGTTTTTAAAATAATTTATTAAACTGCTCCGGGGGTCTCTTCTTCCGTCTTCGGGGGTCCCTCCGCTTCATCTTCTCCCGGCGTCCGGTTGGTTCTTCTCCGCTCTCTTCACCCGGTGTTCCAGTTCTTCGGCCGACTCCTCTGCTGTGTTCAGGTAGCTCTCTTGCCAGCAGAGGTCCGGACTTCTGAGCTGCTGGGCTTCTTGTCTTCTCTTCTCTTCCCCCAGATGTTGACACGACGCTCTCTCCGGCTGGACTGGTCTCTGAGGGCTGCGTTGTGACTTATATAGGCGGAGACCCCGCCCCCATATGATGTCACAGGCCCTGGGCATGCTGGGACTGTGACGTTTTAGGGGGCGTGGTCGACCACGCCCCCTAAAACGTCACAGTCCCAGCATGCCCAGGGACTGTGACATCATATGGGGGCGGGGTCTCCGCCTATATAAGTCACAACGCAGCCCTCAGAGACCAGTCCAGCCGGAGAGAGCGTCGTGTCAACATCTGGGGGAAGAGAAGAGAAGAGAACACAAGAAGCCAAGAAGCCAAGAAGCCCAGAAGTCCGGACCTCCGCTGGCAATAGAGCTACCTGAAGAAAGCGGAGGGGCCGGCCGAAGACCTGGGACACCGGGAGAAGAGGCCGGAGAGCGGAGAAGAACCAACCGGACGCCGGGAGAAGATGAACCGGAGGGACCCCCGAAGACGGAAGAAGACCCCCCCCGGAGCTGTTTAATAAATTATTTTAAAAACCTGTGTTGTGTTTTATTACTGACACTTTTTACCTAGGTAAATGGGTAGGGGTACCATGTACCCCATACTCATTTACATAGGGTGGGGGGCCGGGATCTGGGGGCCCCCTTATTAAAGGGGGCTCCCAGATTCCGATAAGCCCCCGCCCGCAGACCCCGACAACCAACAGCCAGGGTTGTCGGGAAGAGGCCCTTGTCCTCATCAACATGGGGACAAGGTGCTTTGGGGGGGGGGCGCAGGGCGCCCCCCTCCCCCAAAGCACCCACCCCCCATGTTGAGGGCATGCGGCCTGGTACGGTTCAGGAGGGGGGGGCGCTCGCTCGTCCCCACCCCCTTTCCTGACCGGCCAGGCTGCGTGCTCGGATCAGGGTCTGGTATGGATTTTAGGGGGACCCCATGCCGTTTTTTCGGCGTAGGGGGTTCCCCTTTATAATCCATACCAGACCTAAGGGCCTGGTATGCCCCGCGCTCGCCGCAATAGGAAGATTTGTTTTTCCTATTGCAGCGAGCGCGAGATGCAGTAACCTGCTCCTCCGTCGCATCTGGTCCTTCGGACTAGCATACAGACGAACGGGCTTTCCGTCAGGAACTGAGTCTGGCGGAGGTACGACGTAAAGATTTGAAGCAGGCTTCAAATCTAAAGTACGTCGGATTTCCGCAAAAATCCGACCGAAACGGTCCGTCGGAAGTCCGATGGAGACCACACACGGTCGGACTTTCCGCCGGACTTTGTCCGGCGGCGTCCGTCGGACTTTTGCAGGTGAAAAGTCCGACCGTGTGTACGCGGCATCAGAGTCTTATTCGTTGGCAGAAAGATCTGATAGATCTTAATGCAGATGAATGGACTCGTGCTATGGAGATCCTTCCTGAGGTATCTATCTCACCATCTCAGCAATTGACTCAGCTTTTTATTCTACACAGAACCAACTATACCCCACAAAAACTATTTGTGTGGGGAAAAAATGCATCGCCTTTGTGTCCGCTATGTTTAGTTTCGAATGGCTCCCTTGTTCATATGCTTTGGTGATGTCCCAAACTTCGTAGATATTGGGAAAAAGTTTTTTTGACCCTGAATACAATTTTGCAAACAGAAATAATAAATACTCCTAAATTATCACTACTGGGAATAATTCCAGATGGAATTTTACCTGTAGATATGCATATAATGTGGACTAGATCTCTCTACCTAGCCCGTAAACTTATCCTACAAAAATGGACAGATAAGGTTCCACCAACCCATAAACAATGGATTAATAAAATAAACTATATATTAAAAAGAGAAAGATTAACATATAAACATAGAGGAGTCCCCCAGAAATTCAGTAAAATTTGGCATTACTGGATTGATTTGAGTAATCTACTGTATGATGGTTCATGTGGAGGGATGGGTGAGGGGGAGGGGGAGAATAGGGACGAAGAGTTTGATCTATAATATATTAATATGATGAGAGTTGAACAAAGTAAAACCAACCGGAAATTAAAGTGAGGTGCATGTTTAATGTTTAGCGTTGGTGTGTGTGGCTAATTTTTTATGAGTTTTTGATATTGTTTGTATTTGTTTATGTCTCTCTTTGTCTCTGATGGTAAATTCTTTCCAAGTTGTTTACTTGGTCAAAGATTATTGTCTTTTCATCTGTATCGAACATGCTTTATAAAAATAAGAAAAAGATTTGATATAAAAAAATATATATATATATTTCCTTTAATCATTAGTGTCTTTAAGGTAGCGCCACCACCCCTTCTCTTTTTTCCTTAATTATACTCACACCAGTAATACCAGCCATGCAGCCTCTCAAGAGGTGGGAACAAAAGCAATACCACCTGCTATGCGGTCTCACCAGCAGCAACATAGGGTGACCCAAAGTGCCATTAAGGGAAAACCACCCCCCTTAACAAAAAATGAGGGGGGGTGTAGTCTCGGGGTTGATGCGGAAATCGGCGACGGGGTTGATTTGTCAGACAAATGGCTGGTGTTAGCACTTAAAATCATCCTGGCACCATGTTTGACATGGTGTCAGGATGATCAAATTCCACTATCTCTATTACTACATTGTAATATATAGTAAAATAGTTCAACTCATCATAATACAGAATCAGTGGGAACCTGAGCTTGTCACTTGCCACCAGATGCAGCTTGTTACTTGCCACCATTGCCTGCTGCCAGATGCTGCGTGCCACATGCCACCCGTAGCCTGCCATCAAATATAGTTTGAAACTTGCCACCCACAGCCTGCCACCAGATACAGTGTGCCACTTGCCACCAGCAGCCTGCCACCAGATACAGTGTGCCACTTGCCACCAGCAGCCTGCCACCAGATACAGTGTGCCACTTGCCACCAGCAGCCTGCCTAAATAGGAATGGTATGGCCATGTGTGAAATGAATGTCAGGAGTATTGATCAGACCAAGTTCTACAGGGGGGTATTGTGTGTACAAGCCTTTGGGCTCACACTGGTGTGCTGTACCGTAGTTTGGCTGCACTGCTTGTGTAACTGCAGTTTTAGCTGCAGTCCTATTGATTTATATTAGGTTGTAGGTTCTTACCGTATTTTCTGACAGTGTGCCAAAGATGCAGCATGCATGAATTTTGGGGCACTTTCAGAAAATTCTGAAAAAACACGCAACCTAATAGAAATCAATAGGACTGCGGGTAAAATGCAGGAAAACTGCAGATACACCAGCAATGGGCCAAAACATAACAAACCAGTGTGAACCCACTTAAAAGCACAAGGGACCAAATACTACCCTAGTAGTATTTGGTAAGAGTCCAGTCACTGAGCTCACACTTGGATGGCCCCTGGAGGCTTATCACTCAGATATCGTGTTCACCTTGTATCTGCCTGCTGCTCTGTTCATAATTTCCCACCCACACGGCTCCTTCACTGCCCAGACTTCACAGAGGGAGAGGGGAGAGAGAGGGGAGGGAGAGAGAGGGGGAGGGAGAGAGAGGGGGGAGACACAGGGGAGAGAGAGAGGGGAGGGGGAGGGGAGAGAAAGAGGAGAGAGAGGGGAGGGGGAGGGGAGAGAGAGGGGGGAGGGGAGAGGGAGGGGGGAGAGAGGGGAGAGAGAGGGGGAGAGAGAGGGGAGGGGGAGGGGAGAGAGAGGGAGAGAGAGGGAGGGTGAGAGAAGAGAGAGGGGAGGGGGAGGGAAGAGAGAGGGGAGAGAGAGAGAGGGGAGGGGGAGGGGAGAGAGAGGAGGGAAGAGGGAGGTTAAGGGGAGAGAGAGGGGGAGGGGAGGGGAGAGAGAGAGGAGAGGGAGGGGGAGAGAGAGAGGAGAGGGAGGGGGAGAGAGAGAGGAGAGGGAGGGGGAGAGAGAGGAGAGGGAGGGGGAGAGAGAGGGGAGAGGGAGGGGGAGAGAGGGGAGAGAGAGGGGGAGGGAGGGATTGAGAGGGGGAGAGAGAGGGGAGAGAGAGGGGAGGGGAGAGAGAGAGGGGAGAGAGAGGGGAGGGGAGAGAGAGAGGGAGAGAGGGGGAGGGGGAGGGGAGAGAGAGGGGAGGGGGAGGGGAGAGAGAGGGGAGGGGGAAGGCAGAGCAGACCCAGCCTCTCACCTCTCCCATTTGTGCAGGTGGGGAATTGTGCACGGTAAAATTGTAATAACCACAGTGAGCCAACACAGGTGCAGTCAGACACCCCTACATTTACACATAGCTTCTCCTTTCCCATAGATGTTTATGGACAGGAGAAAATCAAGCTTATACTGCTGGCTGGGCGGGGCGATTTTAAGGCAGGGGCCTGGAGCTGCAACTCCAATAGCCCCTATGTTAATAAGACCCTGGCTGACGCCGTAAGAGTTTCCTTCACTGGAACTAAGGGGCCAAGCCCAACCCCTGAAAAACAACCCCACACCATAATCCCCCTGCACCAAATGATTTGGGCCAGTTAATACTTAATAATTAATACATTAATACTGTGCCATTAGTTTATACTGGGTGAGTGGTGGGTTTACATCCACTTTAAAGATTAGCTTCACCACTCAGTTGTTTTCAAAGACTCATGTTTTCAATCCTTCCTCAGTAACAGACGTGGTGTTCAGTGCTATGTCGATGACATCATTTTAATGAGCCAGTCAACTTTGAAGCTGTTTTTAATTGCAATGAATCTGCAGGACTGAAACGAAATCTTTCTAAATGGGGCTTTACCCAAACTTAGCTTTTTTCTTTTTGGGTCACATTCAATCACAAGAAGGACTAGTGCCTAATTCTGAGCCTTGATACAAGCACCTGCTCCATCTTACTTTGAGATAAAATTGTCAAAATTTGTCCGATGTGTCCGCCATAATGTCGCAGTCATGATGAAAATCGCAGATCGCCGCCATTACTAGTAAAAAAAAAAAAAAATAATAAAAATGCTATAAATCTATCCCCTATTTTGTAGATGCTATAACTTTTGCGCAAACCAATCAATATACGCTTATTGCTATTTTTTTTACCAAAAATATGTAGAAGAATACATATCGGCCTAAATTGATAAAAAATTAGCTTTTTTTTTAAAAAAAATGGGGATAATTATAGTAACAAAAAGTACAAAATATTGTGTTTTTTTTCAAAATTTTGCTCTTTTTTTGTTTATAGCGCAAAAAATAAAAACCGCAGAGGTGATCAAATACCATAAAAAGAAAGCTCTATTTGTGGGAAAAAAAGGACGTCAATTTTGTTTTGGTGCAGCGTCGCACGACCGCGCAATTGTCAGTTAAAGCGACGCAGTGAAGAATTGCAAAAAATGGCCCGGTCATTTAACAGCCAAATCTTCCGGGGCTGAAGTGGTTAAACAGTGCCATGCATACTAGGTAGAGAAAATTGTTGTTCTTGCATCCAGAACCCTTACAGAAGCAAAACAACAGGAAAATGGTGAACATACCTTTGGGGTCAGTTGACAGTTTACCTTGCAGACAGACCACAGTCTTTTAACTGCACTACTTACTAGAAATAGTCTACCATGAGCAGGAATGCATACAGCCAGATGGTCAGCAAGGCTGCCTAATTTTAACTACAGCATAGTTGCCAACAGTCCCAATTTTCCTGGGACAATCCCGATTTTGGGACCCTCGTCCCGATTGGAGAGTGTCCCGAATTCGGGATTTCCCATAAGGAAAATCGGGAATGTTGGTTTTTGTTTTTTTTTGTTCTTTTGGAGCAGCGGGCTCCAGCAAAATGGCGTCCGGCGCCGCCGCTCTCTCTTCCTCTAGTGTTCAGTGGAGAGGGGAAGGGGGCTCGATCCGTGCAGCCAATGAAGCGCCTTCTTTAGCTGCACGGCCCCTCCCCTCTCCACTGAAGCGAGCAGAAGATACGGCGTCTTCGCCGTGTCTTGCTGAAAGCTCCCAGCCCCGTACTGCGCAAGCTCTGCGCCTGCGCAGTGCAGGGGGTCCTCCATTGCCGAGTGGAACTTTCTCGGCAGAACACCGGCCGCTCCTGCACTGAGCGGGGGCCGGGCAGCATGGGGGGGGCTGCACTAACTGAGGAGGGGGCTGCACTAACTGAGGGGTGGGCTGCACTAACTGAGGGGGGCTGCACTAACTGAGGGGGGGGCTGCACTAACTGAGGGGGGCTGCACTAATAGAGGGGGGCTGCACTAATAGAGGGGGGCTGCACTAACTGAGGGGGGGCTGCACTAACTGAGGGGGGGCTGCACTAACTGAGGGGGGGCTGCACTAATAGAGGGGGGCTGCACTAATCGAGGGGGGGCTGCACTGAGGGGGGGCTGCAATAATAGAGGGGGGTCTGCACTGATGGAGGGGGTCTGCACTGATGGAGGGGGTCTGCACTGATGGAGGGGGTCTGCACTGAGGGGGTCTAGACAGACTCTGGCGGGGGCACCTGATGCAAGGACAGACTCTGGCGGGGGCACCTGATGTGAGGACAGACTCTGCTGGGGGCACCTGATGCAAGGACAGACTCTGCTGGTGGCACCTGATGCAAGGACAGACTCTGCTGGTGGCACCTGATGCAAGGACAGACTCTGCTGGTGGCACCTGATGCAAGGACAGACTCTGCTGGTGGCAGGCGACGTGGCTAGTGACACGCTCAGGGATCCCACTGATTTGGCATTATGGTGAGTTGAATGATTTAATTTTATATTACAATGTAATAATAGAAATAATGCGCTTCAATCATCCTGACACCATAACAATCATGGTGCCGGAATGATTGAAGCGTTAACACCAGGTGTTTGGAGTATCTTTATCTGCTGATTGTTAAACTTTCTAGAATACACATATTTTTATTGTGCAGGATCTGGGGCTGCTGTCCCTTCATTTCCCTCTCCCCCTTTCCCTCTCCCCCTTTCCCTCTCCATCCCTCATTCATCTCAGACTCTAACCACACCCTCTTGAGCCACGCCCATTTAAGCCACGTCCACTGTTCACATAAGCTACGCCCACTTTTCACATAGGTCACACCCACTTTTCACATAAGCCACGCCCATTTTTCGCCATCCATGGGGGAGGTTCCTTGCTCGGGCTCAGACATGGCTGTTTGATACTGTCAAGTTCTCATGTACCTGACTGATGAGCCCGATAGTGCAGAGGAAGGCCTCCCTTACGTATCTGACTCGTGGCCCCTGGTAGAGCAGACAGGTGCCACGGGAGTGCAGAATGGTATGAGTGCCTGGCAGGATCAACAGCAGATAGGTCAGATGGTGGGCACAGCAGACAGGACCAGCAGGCTGGATGGATCAGCAGACAGGTGAGCAGACTGGGTGGATCAGCAGACAGGTGAGCAAACTGGATGGTTCAGCAGACAGGTGAGCAAACTGGATGGATCAGCAGACAGGTGAGCAGACTGGATGGATCAGCAGACAGGTGAGCAGACTGGATGGATCAGTAGACAGGTAAGCAGACTGGGACTGAAGCT
The DNA here is from genome assembly GCA_037952835.1 of Lithobates septentrionalis. Classification (NCBI taxonomy): domain Eukaryota; kingdom Metazoa; phylum Chordata; class Amphibia; order Anura; family Ranidae; genus Lithobates; species Lithobates septentrionalis. The sequence continues at coordinate 6,428,594 of JBBDGP010001034.1, read as the reverse complement.
GGATGGCTGCAGTAGATAAGTATAGCAGACTGGAGGAGATTCTTGGAACGTCAGGCAGGCTGGGTCGATAATCAGGCTAGCAACAAAGGTACAAGAGGAGCAGGCAGAAGGAATCGTCAAACAAGCCAAGGGTCAGGTGCAGGCGGATAGCAGGAACAATCTCAAAACAAGCCGGGTCAAACAGGAGCAGATATCAGATCTTCGGGAAACACATACACAGAGCTGCAGATCAAACAGCAAGGACACAGAACTGCAGAGGTGTTTAAATAAGGCAGCCTGTTGCCAATCACTGAAATCAGCCTGGACTAAGTTAACCCTTAAGTGGCAGATCCATGACATTGCCCCCTCCTAAAGGGCAGCCTCCGGATGCCCAATTGGGCCAACTTCACATCATGAGATCTTTTGAAGGATTGCATTCCTTCTTTAGCATGAATATTGCTTTCAGGCTCCCAAGAGTTATTTTCCGGCCCATACCCCTTCCATTTAATTAGATACTGAACCTGATTTACCTCCTTCTACAATCCAAGATTGCCTCCACCTCAAATTCCTCCTCTCCATTGACTATTACAGGCTCCAGTGGACCAGTACTTCGTTCAGGGAAGGGATTCGGAACAGCAGGTTTCAAAAGAGTCACATGGAAGACGGGGTGAACTTTAAGTGAATCTGGTAATTCCAGCTCATAAGCTGCGTCATTGATCTTTCTCTTTACAGGGAAGGGGCCCATAAACTTAGCGCCCAATTTTCTTGAGGGGCAAGCCATTTTCAAGTTCACTGTAGACAACCATACCTGGTTGCCGGGTTCCAGAATTAGTTCTCGTCATTTTTTCCTGTCAAAGATCTTTTTATTGTACTCTTGTGTTTTGGTCATGGCCTCTTGTAATAGTTTGTTGTTTTTAGAGAAGAAATCTATCGTTTCAGAGACTGCAGGGATTGAGCATTCAGGTATAGTACTAGGCAGGAAGGATGGGTGATAGCCGTAATTAGCAAAAAATGAAGTTTGTTTGATGGCAGAATGGGAAGAGTTATTATAAGCGAACTCGGCAATGGGGAGTAAAGCGACCCAGTCATCTTGTGAGAACTAAGAAAAGCAATGGAGGTACTGCTCCAGGGTCTGATTGGTTCTTTCCGTTTGCCCGTTCGTCTGAGGGTGGTATGCGGAGGAGAAGGCCAATTCTATCTCAAGGGACCCACACAGAGCTTTCCAAAACTTGGAGGTGAACTGGACACCCCGGTCAGACACAATGTTGGCTGGGACTCCACGGAGCCTTACAATTTCTTTGATGAATATTTTTGCAGTTTCCACAGCCGAGGGTGTTCCTTTCATGGGCAAAAAATGGGCCATTTTGGACAGCCTGTCCACCACCACGAAGATGGTAGAAAAACCCTCTGTCGGAGGGAGTTCCACAATGAAGTCCATTGAGATCATTTTCCAGGGTCTCTCTGGAACGGGCAATGGCTTCAGTAAACCCCAGGCTTTTACCTTGCTGTTCTTGCTTCGGGAGCAAGTAGTACAAGACTCCACATAACTCTTACAGACATCTACCACCTGAGGCCACCAGAATGTGCGTTGTACCAGTTCGGCCGTCTTCAGGGCACCAAAGTGCCCAGCCATCTTGTGGTCATGACAGAGCTCCAATACTGCCACCCTTACGTCCTTAGGTACAACAATTTTACCTTCATGCCACAGTAGGTCATCCTGTGCCTGTAAGCTGGTTTCAGAAGACGAAGCAACCTCAGCAGAAGCCTGTTTGATTCATGATAGCAGATTCTCCTGTAGTATGAGAAAGTTTTCTGAGGGAAGGATGGTGTCTGGAAGTGTGGACCTCTCAGAGTTGTTGACCATACGTGAGAGTGCATCTGGTTTTGTATTCTTCGACCCTGGCCTGTACGTTATATCGAATGAGAATCTAGAGAAAAAAAGTGCCCACCTTGCCTGCCGTGGTTTTAATCTTTTTGCTGTTCTCAGATATTCTAAATTCTTGTGGTCCGTATAGACCAGAATGGGATGTGCTGCACCTTCAAGTAAGTAACGCCATTCTTCTAATGCGGCCTTGATGGCCAAAAGCTCACAGTCTCCCACATCATAATTTCTTTCCGCTGTAGATAATTTGTGGGAAAAGAAAGCTACTGGGTAAAGTAGGGCTTTAGCTCCTTGCCGTTGAGACAGCACAGCCCCTACTGCAACTTCCGAGGCGTCAACTTTAAGAACAAACGGTAAGGCAGGGTCAGGGTGCTTCAAGATGGAGGCTGAAGTGAACAGTTTTTTGAGGGCTTCAAATGCCGATTGCGCTTTGGGAGACCAGAGGAATCGGGTTCCTTGTTTAGTTAGTTCTGTAATGGGGTCAATAATAGCAGAAAACCCCCTAATAAACTTCCGGTAGAAGTTGGCAAACCCAATGAAGCGCTGAACCCCCTTCTTGTCCACAGGAGCTGGCCAATCTAAGATGGCGGTGACTTTCTGGGCGGCCATCTTGATGCCTTCAACAGAGATTATCAGGCCTAAGAACTGGATACACTGAAGTTCAAATTCGCACTTCTCTGGTTTGGCGTAGAGGCCATGCTGCCGGAATCGGGTTAGCACATTTCGGACATGCCTTCGGTGGTCATCTACTGTGGAGGAAAAAATCAGGATGTCATCCAGGTACACAATGATGTACAAGTCCAGATAGTTACGAAAAATGTCATTGACAAAGTGCTGAAAGGTGGCTGGCGCGTTGCATAACCCAAAAGGCATGACTAGGTATTCGAAGTGCCCGAATCGGGTACAAAAAGCCGTCTTCCACTCATCTCCTTCTCGAATACGGATTAGGTTGTATGCTCCCCGGAGATCCAGTTTAGTGAAGATGACTGCGGTTCCCAGTCTCTGAAACAGTTCGGGCACAAGAGGCAGTGAGTAACGTTTTTTTACAGTACTCTTGTTTAATTCTCGATAGTCTACGCAGGGGCGTAGTGAATGGTCCTTCTTTTCAACAAAGAAGATGCCTGCGCCAGCCGGAGAAGTAGATGGGCGAATAAATCCTTTCTTAAGGTTGTCATCGATATAGTCCTTCAGCGTGCCCAACTCAAGCTTGGTTAAAGGGAAAATCCTTCCAAAGGGGACCTCAGCCCCTGGTAACAGTTCAATAGGGCAGTCGTAGGATCTATGGGGAGGAAGGGTCTCTGCACCCTTCTTACTGAACACATCCAGAAAATCGTGGTATGCCACTGGGATTGATTGGCGTAATTCAGGATCTGTGTCAAGGCAGAGTAAGGGTAAAGGGTTGACTGAGGCCTCTTGCAGGCAATGTTGCTGGCAATAACTTGAAGGAAATTTGATTTCTCCAGTGGCCCAGTTGATGTGGGGATTATGGACCTGCAGCCAGGGCATACCTAAGATGATGGGGAACAGAGGTGATGAAATGGCATCCAGGCGTAAAAACTCTTGGTGATGGGAAGCAATGATAGCCAGCAAAGGGACATTCTCCTGTGTGACCGGACCAGATTTAATGACAGAGCCATCAGCAAGATGTACGGCTAGTCTCCGGGTCTTTGGTTGAAGTGGAATGAGGTGTTTGGCTGCAAACGTCAAGTCTATGAAACAGCTGCAGGCTCCGGAATCAATTATGACAGATACCTGGATACTCTTTCCTGGGAGCTGTAACATGATGGGGAGAGCAAAGTGAGAGGCTTGGTTAGGTAAGACAGGAACATGCATTGAAGAGATTGAAAGGAACTTACGCATCTTTGCAGGACAAGACCTCACATAATGCCCGGGCCCCCCACAGTACATACAGAGGTTATTGATTCGCCTGCGCTGTCGCTCCTCCGTGGTGAGAGAGGAACGAAGCAAACCCAATTGCATGGGCTCGGAGGAATCTGGAGCCGGAGCAACTGGAGCGGAAGGAGTCTGGCTGGAGAAACTGGGAACTTTAGGTTGCATCCAAGTTGGCTGATATTGACCTATGGATGTTTCGGAGCGACGTTCCCTTAGACGTCGGTCAATCTGATTTGACAAAATATTACGTTCGTCCAGAGATTGGGGTATCCTTACTCGTGCCAGTTCATCCTTTAGAGGATCAGATAGACCCATCCGAAATTGGTAACGAAGGGCCGCATCGTTGCAATTGGTATCAGAACTCCAACGCCTGAACTCGGCCACGTAGTCCTCTGCCGCTGTGCGGCCTTGCTGAAGTGCATGTAATGTGGCCTCAGCAGTGGCAGTCTGCTGGGGGTCCTCATAAAGTTGTGACATAGTGACAAAGAATGTGGTGAGGTTGTTTAACGATTCAGCCTTTTGTTCCAGAAGGCGATGTGCCCTGACTTGGGGTTCACTGGTCAACAGGGAGATAACGAAACCCACTTTAGTTGCTTCCAGAGAAAAGATGCGGGGTTGTAGGGCAAAATAGAGTTCACAAGCATTACGAAAGGCTCTGTATTTGCTACGTTCACCCGCAAATTTTTCGGGCGTGGGTACCCTTGGTTCTGGTGGTAACATCACTACTGAAGGTGCGGATGAGATACCAGCTGAGGTAGCGCTTTGAGGGTTGGCGGGAGATGACAGAATTTGAACTCGTTCTTCCAGCCGAGTATATCTCTCTTGTAGATCTTTAACCACTTGAGCCCCGGACCATTATGCTGCCTAAGGACCAGAGGTCTTTTTCCAATTTGGCACTGCGTCGCTTTAACTGCTAATTGCGCAGTCATGCAATTCTGTACCCAAACGAAATTTGCGTCCTTTTCTTCCCACAAATAGAGCTTTCTTTTGATGGTATTTGATCACCTCTGCGGTTTTTATTTTTTGCGCTATAAATGGAAAAAGACCGAAAATTTCGAAAAAAAATGATATTTTCTACTTTTTGTTATAAAAAAAATCCAATAAACTCAATTTTAGTCATACATTTAGGCCAAAATGTATTCGGCCACATGTTTTTGGTAAAAAAAATGTCAATAAGCGTATATTTATTGGTTTGCGCAAAAGTTATAGCGTCTACAAACTAGGGTACATTTTCTGTAATTTACACAGCTTTTAGTTTATGACTGCCTATGTCATTTCTTGAGGTGCTAAAATGGCAGGGCAGTACAAAACCCCCCCAAATGACCCCATTGTGGAAAGTAGACACCCCAAGGAAATTGCTGAGAGGCATGTTGAACCCATTGAATATTTATTTTTTTTGTCCCAAGTGATTGAATAATGACAAAAAAAAAAAAAAAAAAAAATATTTACAAAAAGTTGTCACTAAATGATATATTGCTCACACAGGCCATGGGCCTATGTGGAATTGCACCCCAAAATACATTCTGCTGCTTCTCCTGAATATGGGGATACCACATGTGTGGGACTTTTTGGGAGCCTAGCCGCGTACGGGGCCCCGAAATCCAATCACCGCCTTCAGGATTTCTAAGGGCGTAAATTTATGATTTCACTCTTTACTGCCTATCACAGTTTCGGAGGCCATGGAATGCCCAGGTGGCACAAAACCCCCCCAAATGACCCCATTTTGGAAAGTAGACACCCCAAGCTATTTCCAGAGAGGCATATTGAGTCCATGGAATATTTTATATTTTGACACAAGTTGCGGGAAAGTGACACATTTTTTTTTTTTTTTTTTTTTTTTTTTGCACAAAGTTGTCACTAAATGATATATTGCTCACACAGGCCATGGGCATATGTGGAATTGCACCCCAAAATACATTTAGCTACTTCTCCTGAGTACGGGGATACCACATGTGTGGGGCTTTTTGGGAGCCTAGCCGTGTACGGGACCCCGAAACCAATCACCGCCTTCAGGATTTCTAAGGGTGAAAATTTTTGATTTCACTCTTCACTGCCTATCACAGTTTCGGAGGCCATGGAATGCCCAGGTGGCACAAAACCCCCCCAAATGACCCCATTTTGGAAAGTAGACACCCCAAGCTATTTGCTGAGAGGCATGGTGAGTATTTTGCAGCTCTCATTTGTTTTTGAAAATGAAGAAAGACAAGAAAAAACTTTTTTTTTTTTCTTTTTTCAATTTTCAAAACTTTGTGACAAAAAGTGAGGTCTGCAAAATACTCACTATACCTCTCATCAAATAGCTTGGGGTGTCTACTTTCCAAAATGGGGTCATTTGGGGGGGGGTTTGTGCCACCTGGGCATTCCATGGTCTCCGAAACTGTGATAAGCAGTCAAGAGAGAAATCAAAAATTCACGCCCTTAGAAAGCCTGAAGGCGGTGCTTGGTTTTCGGGGTTCCGTACGCGGCTAGGCTCCCAAAAAGTCTCACACATGTGGTATCCCCGTACTCAGGAGAAGCAGCAGAATGTATTTTGGGGTATAATTTCACATATTCCCATAGCATGTTTGAGCAATATATCATTTAGTGACAATTTTGTGCAAAAAAAAAAAAAAAATTGTCTCTTTCCCGCAACTTGTGTCGCAATATAAAATATTCCATGGACTCGACATGCCTCTCAGCAAATAGCTTGGGGTGTCTACTTTCCAAAATGGGGTCATTTGGGGGGGGTTTTGAACTGTCCTGGCATTTTATGCACAACATTTAGAAGCTTATGTCACACATCACCCACTCTTCTAACCACTTGAAGACAAAGCCCTTTCTGACACTTATTGTTTACATGAAAAAGTTTTTTTTTTTGCAAGAAAATTACTTTGAACCCCCAAACATTATATATTTTTTTAAAGCAAATGCCCTACAGATTAAAATGGTGGGTGTTTCATTTTTTTTTTTCACACAGTATTTGCGCAGCGATTTTTCAAACGCATTTTTGGGGAAAAAACACACTTTTTTAAATTTTAATGCACTAAAACACACTATATTGCCCAAATGTTTGATGAAATAAAAAAGATGATCTTAGGCCGAGTACATGGATACCAAACATGACATGCTTTACAATTGCGCACAAACGTGCAGTGGCAACAAAATAAATACATTTTTAAAAGCCTTTAAAAGCCTTTACAGGTTACCACTTTAGATTTACAGAGGAGGTCTACTGCAAAAATTACTGCCCTCGATCTAACCTTCGCGATGATACCTCACATGCATGGTGCAATTGCTGTTTACATTTGACGCCAGACCGCCGCTTGCGTTCGCCTTAGTGCGAGAGCAGGGGGCGACAGGGGTGCTTTTTTTTTTTTTTTTTTTTTCTTTATTATTTTTTTGCTTTTTTATCTTATTTTTAAACTGTTCCTTTCATTTTTATTTTTTTTTTAATCATTTTTATTGTTATCTCGGGGAATGTAAATATCCCCTATGATAGCAATAGGTAGTGACAGGTACTCTTTTTTGAAAAAATTGGGGTCTATTAGACCCTAGATCTCTCCTCTGCCCTCAAAGCATCTGACCACACCAAGATCGGTGTGATAAAATGCTTCCCCAATTTCCCAATGGCGCTATTTACATCCAGCGAAATCTAAGTCATAAAATGCTCGTAGCTTCCGGTTTCTTAGGCCATAGAGATGTTTGGAGCCACTCTGGTCTCTGATCAGCTCTATGGTCAGCTGGCTGAATCACCGGCTGCATTCTCAGGTTCCCTGTTGAGACAGGAGAGCCAGAGAAAAACTCGGAAGACGGTGGGGGGGGGCATTCCCTCCCACGGCTTGTAAAAGCAGTCTAGAGGCTAATTAGCCGCTAGGATTGCTTTTACATGAAAGCCGACCGCTGGCTGAAAAGAATGATACCAAGATGATACCTAAACCTGCAGGCATCATTCTGGTATAACCACTCAAAGTTGTGAATGGCGTACCTGAAGACAAAAAAATGGTTAACAATAAAGCACAGTAAACGGTAAAGTATAAAAAATTGCATACCTGAAAAGCAAACATGATAAAGCATAATAACAATAAAACATTGCAGAATAGAATACAGTAAAAAAGAGCAGAACAATAGAGAGAATAGAGAGAGAGAGAACAATAAAACGACAACTATTTTTTTTTATTATATATATATATATATATATATATATATATATTTTTTTTTTTTACACTTTTTTTGTAACTAACTTTTATAACTGTAACCGGTTCCAGGTTCGGGTCTCTCAAAATGCGATGGCATCTTGGGAGACCCTGTGAAAGTGTGCCTAGTCTGTGCAATGCTGTACCCTACGCTAATACTCAACTAGTGTATGGTAGCGTTCAAAACATTCACCAATGCAAAGACCAGGATTGTCAGGACAGGAGGGACAATAATAGCGGGTGTCACGCCTATATCCGCGCTAGCTGCAGACACAATATCTTTTTTGGGGGCGTTCGCTGGGTAGGGGTACTCGGGAGGACATAAAGAAAATGCCTCTCATGCAGCCGACTGCATTTGGTTGGGGATGTGAATGGGGGAAGTACGGGCGCTGCAGAAGCGGTGGGTTCCCAATTAGGATTGGCGAATGCAGTAGGAAGGGCACTATGGGCACGACGGGCCTGTGTTTGTCTTTCTGGTGGCAGCGGGACACTACTTGTGCTTGCCACCTCACCAGCTTGAACTGCACTTATGGGACTCGCCACGTCACCAAGTGTTACTGCAGTGCTGGTTTGACTACGACCGGGGTGTACTAGGCCGCTGGCGCTTGCCAGTTCACCAAAACGCTACCAAAAAATCTGTTAGCGATCGCAGGGATCAGGCCTGACTCTGCGAACGCTGCAGTTATGCGTTTTAGTCTTTTGTAAGTGACAGTGATCGATCGATACTGCACTTGGGTGGGCTGGGCTGGGCCGGGCGGAGGGGCAAAACGCAGGTGCTAGCAGGTATCTGGGCTGATCCCACTAACACTGCGTTTGTGAGAACCCTAAACTGCTGGGGATGCTAGTATAGATCTGATCGGATCAGATATTGATCCGTTCAGATACTATACCACTAAGGGTGGTGTACGGTGCGTGCGTGGGTGTTAGCGGTACTGGCGCTAACCTGACCCTGCCTGGGGCTGGTGCTTGCCAGTTCACCAAAATACTACCAAAAAAACTGTTAGCGATCGCAGGGATCAGGCCTGACTCTGCGAACGCTGCAGTTATGCGTTTAGTCTTTTGTAAGTGTCAGTGATCGATCGATACTGCACTTGGGTGGGCTGGGCCGGGCGGAGGGGCAAAACGCAGGTGCTAGCAGGTATCTGGGCTGATCCCGCTAACACTGCGTTTTTGGGAACCCTAAACTGCTGGAGACGCTAGTATAGATCTGATCGGATCAGATATTGATGCGTTCAGATACTATACCACTAAGGGAGGTGTATGCTGCGTGCGTCAGTGTTAGCGGTACTGGCGCTAATCTGACGCTGCCTGGGGCGATGCATATCACCGCCGGGCGATCAGGGGGCTAAACCTTTATTCGGTAATAAACGGCGGGTGCCCTGACACTATAAAAAATAAACAAACTAACCAGCGTCAACCGTAACGGTTATACGGTGATCAGTGGTGAAAGGGTTAACTAGGGGGCAATCAAGGGGTTAAAACATTTATTCGGTAGTATATGGGGGTCCCTGACGCTATAAAACGCTGACGGCGAACCTAAATATTTATGTCCCTAACTAGCGTCACCAGCGACACTAATACAGCGATCAGAAAAATGATCGCTTAGTGACACTGGTGACAGGGGGTGATCAAGGGGTTAAAACTTTATTAGGGGGGGTTAGGGGGGTACCCTAGACCTAAAGGGGGGTAATACTCACTGTCCCAACACTAACTGTCACAAACTGACACCAATGCAGTAATCAGAAAAAAAAAAAAAAAACTGCTGGTGTCAGTTTGTGACAGGGGGGGGGGGTGATTGGGGGGGGATCGGGGGGCGATCGGGGGGGGGATCGGGGTGTTTTGTGTGCCTGGCATGTTCTACTGTGTGTGTGTGTGTTGGTGCACTCACATTGATGTCTTCTCTCCTCGGGCCGGAACGGAAAATACCGAGCCGAGGAGAGATGACATCATTTCCTTTGCTGCTGTTTAGCATACAGCAGCAAAGGAATGATTCGATTGGCCGGCGGCGATCGCGAGGGGGGGCCACGAACGGATGGTCTCCCCCTCACCACCGATCGCCGGGGCACAAAGGACGACCGCCTCGGGCACCGGGGGGGGTCCGATCGGACCCCCCACCCGCGGAAGGCAAATCACGTACACTGTACGTGATTTTGCCTGTCCGTGCCACTTTGCCGACGTACATCGGCGTGAGGCGGTCGTCAAGTGGTTAACAGCTTGTGTCAAACCTGCCAGGTGTCGGCACAGTTCTTCCATGGGGGAGGTTCCTTGCTCGGGCTCAGACATGGCTGTTTGATACTGTCAAGTTTTCACGTACCTGACTGATGAGCCCGATAGTGCAGAGGAAGGCCTCCCTTACGTATCTGACTCGCAGCCCCTGGTAGAGCAGACAGGTGCCACGGGAGTGCAGAATGGTATGAGTGCCTGGCAGGATCAACAGCAGATGGGTCAGATGGCCGGCACAGCAGACAGGACCAGCAGGCTGGATGGATCAGCAGACAGGTGAGCAGACTGGGTTCATCAGCAGACAGGTGAGCAAACTGGATGGATTAGCAGACAGGTGAGCAAACTGGATGGATCAGCAGACAGGTGAGCAGACTGGATGGATCAGCAAACAGGTAAACAGACTGGGACTGAAGCTGGATGGCTGCAGTAGGTAAGTATAGCAGACTGGAGGAGAGTCTTGGAACGTCAGGCAGGCTGGGTCGATAATCAGGCTGGCAACAAAGGTACAAGAGGAGCAGGCAGAAGGAATCGTCAAACAAGCCAAGGGTCAGGTGCAGGCGGATAGCAGGAACAATCTCAAAACAAGCCGGGTCAAACAGGAGCAGATATCAGATCTTCAGGAAACACGTACACAGAGCTGCAGATCAAACAGCAAGGACACAGAGCTGCAGAGGTGTTTAAATAAGGCAGCCTGTGGCCAATCACTGAAATCAGCCTGGACTAAGTTAACCCTTAGGTGGCACATCCATGACAGTACCTGACAGAAAAATGCACAGCAAACTACATTTTGCAGATACTGTACACAATTCCCACAAGGTCCAGTGCCTCTGAAATCATCAGTTGCTTAGACTGTTCCAAATCAACAAGATAAAAGTAAGCATTATACTGACTGGAAACATGGTGCAAGAAAAATACACTTTCTAACTGGATAGCTAGTTAGCTTTAAGAAACAGGGGCAATTCATTTTTTAAAAATCCATTTGGATTGACAAGTCAATGAGGACCCTACACTTAGGGGCTGCCTGATGGATACATATGAAAATTTCATCTTTCACCTGTTAGGCAGGACTTTAATTTGACAAAGGACATTTTCCTATTCTTACTGAAGAGCAATCAAATTGGAGAACAGGAACCTGAACCGCATAGACATATTCAAAGAATCTGAAAGCCTCCTATGTCGATCAAGGGTTATATAATGTAAATAAAATGCACAGTACTGGTTTGTGATATTCTTTACATTGTAGTTGTTGATATTTTTAGTACTGAGGTAAAAAAACTTTTTATACTATGAGGGGAATAGATGGTGTTTATACCTTTGATATGAAATATCACTATTTAGGCACAGTCCCATCACTTTACTTGTTAAAGGAGAAGTACAGCCAAAGCTCATTTGGTTGTACTTCTCCTGTGGATCACAAGAGTGCAGTTTGTTCTGCACTCCTGTGGCCCATTTTCAGCATACAGAGGGCTGAAGCTCACTGTCGGCTAAAGTTACAGAGCCAGGCCAGGCTTGGGTAAGACAATAGGACAAAACACAAAAGATAACAGTTTGAAATATAATATCAAAGGACTTCAGCCACATCGTTTTTTGTGCTCTAGTTATACTGCCGTAAAGAACCATGATATGGAAAGTCTGCATGCATTTCTCACTTAGTTAGAAGCACTAAAATCATTTTTAATTTGACTATACAAGAGTGTTCTTTGGTATGATGCTTTAAACATCTTTGAAAAGGCTTATGCCCCGTACACATGATCAGACTTTCCGACAACCAAACCATGGATTTTTGTTCGAAGGATGTTGGCTCCAACTTGTCTTGCATACACACGGTCACACAAATGTTGGCCAACAATTACGAACCTAGTGACGTACAAGACGTACGTGATATCTCCATTCCGAATGCTAGTTTTACAAGACCGAGCGCTTTTGGCTCATACTTCATTCTGAGCATGCGTTGACTTTTGTCCGGCGGAATTGTGTACACACGATCGGAAAGTCCGACAACAAACATTTGTTGGCAGAAAATTTAAGAACCTGATAGCCGACATTTGTTGGCGGAAAGTCCGACAACAAATGTTCGATGGAGCATACACTTTCCGGACTTTCCGCCAACAAGCTCACATCCAACATTTGTTGTTGAAAAATCCGATCGTGTGTACGGCGCAATAGTCTTGCTTGCGTCACAAATATTATAAATTAGACATACATAAAGAATGTGTTTCTTGCACAATGTAGGCATTTTGTATAAAACCTTAGGCACTGGTATTCCTACAGATTGAATTTAGAGTTTTGTTATATATTTGGTTTATCAACACTGAACCATTTTCAGAACTTCTCTTGTAAAATTGTGCAGTCAGTTTAATTACTTCATTACATTTGATGATGTCTGATCTGCAGTAAATGCTTTAATTTACTTACTTCTGCAACTTTCATACATTTTTTAGGACCATTGTTTTTTACCGATAACTTGAGATGATTGAATCTGCTCAGGCTTTATTCCTGGGTATATCCTCAAAATCTTTGTAACTTGAACTTAGCAGAGAACCCCATTCAAGTCTATATGGGGATGGGGGGGGGGGGGTGAACCATGACACGAAATGTTGGCCATTTTGAAGGCTGAAAAGCATCTTATTGTCAAAAAATTGCACAAGGAACTGGAGACTGATGTGGGGGTCATTTAACAAAGCAAAAAATAAATAAAAAATACCATATCATGGGGAAAGGATTCTTTTACGGCGACCTTGAGGGCAACATGGGAAAAAACACCAGTACTTTAAATTACATGCTTGGAAGATGCCTTTAAGCTGTATATGGTATTTCAGGAGGGCATGCCTTTTCACAAACAATATCAGGGACACCGTAATTTTTTTATCACATATTTTTATTTTTTTATTTTTTACTTTTACATTGTTGCTGGGCCTAAATACGGGAGCAGCAGCACCCAAACATTTAACTTGAAAAAGGGCTATTTTTAGGTAGTTTTGGCTCCAACACCTGATTAACAGAAAACTGTTTAATAGTATAGTTTGTGGGCTTTGTCTTTGTGGGCTTTGTCTCAGAAACACTTCACAACTACAACCCCACACTCACTGAACTCCTTCCCATCCTCATATTCCAAATTATTCCCAAAATATTCAAAATATATGCTTCAAGCATGTTATTGGTAAGAATTGTCTAATGTCAGGACAGTGCACATGCACTTGAATAGGCAGCAAATAGAAAGAGACAAAGCAGGTTTTATCTATTTTAATTTTAATTTTATCAATTAAAATAGAGTATACTGTCTGAGAGACAATGGTCACACATTTCTTACAGTGGATGGACAATGAAACTCCAGAGCAGGCATCATCTAGTCAAGTTAGTGGTCTGAGTCCAACTTTGTCCAAGTTCTTTACACCACAACCCCTTCCATATAATCTAGTAGAAATGTCCTGGTGTGGGTGGCCACAGAGTGGCAGATTTGCATTTTTTAAATTATGCTTTAAGTTAAGTAATTTTTTTGTTTTTACCTTTTTTCTGTGCTTTTTGTGGGCAGCAGCAAAAAAGTGTAGAATCCTATGGCCCTCCTCAAATCAGGACTGTGCCGCCAAAAAATTAAACCAGTGCATGAAAGGAGAGGTTGAGGTGCTGTGTTTGTCTCCTCCACCACCTTCTCCTCCTTTACTTTCACCTCCTTCTCCACCTCTACATCCTCCATCTCTTCCTCTTTTCAAGCCTGCCTTACCTCTGCCAGCAAGACCAATCCTACTCTCCACCTTCACGTGGAGCATTCATTATTGTCTTCCTTAAATTTTCATTCAATGTTTAATCATATGGGTCTGAAGGTGGCGTTCTGTTTGTGGCAGGTTATAAAGGAGTCAGACCACTTGTAGTCTGTTGCAACTGATGAGTTGTTGGGCATAACATGTTGGGTATGCAAAGAGAACAGCAGCAGTGCTTGTGGTACAGCAGGAGGAGATTAATGCATCCCTGAATCAAACCTGGCAAAAAAACTGTTGCGTAAATTTTATCACAAAAGTTTTAATGTGATCACTCAAGAAAACATTCACTGCAACTCCTCCCATACTTATTATAAAGGTTCCTGGCTTGTGCGGCTCCACATTAACATATTCCTAGCCTCTATTCATTTCTTACACAATTTTCATGCTTATTTACAAAATTTTCAAATATTTTTTATTTAAATATTTAATTGTTTTCCTTGTAGGGCTGCCTGTGCCTTGTCTCTGGCTTCTCCTTCACCTCCAACTCCCTTTCTATCCTTCATCTCTTCCTGCTCCTCCTACTACACCTCCACCTCCTCCTCCCACTAATCCTTCACCCTTTCCTCCTTCACCTCTTGTACTGTACCTCCAATGTGATTATGGCATGAGGAGAAGCTCTAGGGCAGGGATATGCAATTTCCAGCTGTTCAGAACTACAAGTCCCATGAGGCATAGCAAGACTCTGACAGCCATAAGCATGATACCCAGAGGCAGAAGCATGATGGGACTTATAGTTTTGCAACAGCTGGAGGTCCGCTAATTGCATATCCCTGCTCTAGGGAGTCGCCATTATTTTCACTCCACTTGTGGCTTAACATGCAGGAGGTGATAAAGTGTCTAACAAAGACTTTCTTTCTCTTAATACTCCCAGGTGTTGAACAGCCAGTTGTCTCAAAGTGCTTCTAATGCATCTTTTCCCTCATTCTCCTTCCCTCCCCTTCTGCTAATCAGGCTTTAGCAATGCAAACTGGAAAATTAGGTGGAATTACAGGCTACAGTTATCCCCAAGGCTGGTCCACGGAGCTTTACAGCACGGCCTTTTTTAGGGTATCTGCTGCTGGTGCCAGGACTCCAAATGCCAGTTTGTCATTGCTGCTGCTCCCTTTTCAGTTTGTGGAATAACCCCTTTCCACTAGTTTATGGCCTGTTCTACACCACAGTTACAAGCATTTAGCCACCATTAGTGTGCCCAAAAGCCCATCCCCCAGCTGCCATTATTTTGCCCAGAGTGCCATCCTTGCCCTCCTCCAGTATGTAGAATGCAATGAAGCAGTAAGGGGTAGAGGAGAGATATAAGGAGAAGGATGGTTGGGCTACTGGCAGTGAGGAAAAGAAAGAAATGGGGCAGGCTGCAATGGCATGTTCCCCCTTATAAGCCTTATGAGTTGAATGTTGATAGTGTGAGATGGGGGAACTCAAATGCTATGCTACAAGGAATTTTTGCTTTTATGCTCAAATGCCTGTGCAAGGTCCCCAGGATTTGGGTCATAAAGGAGAGGGACCACTGTTGGATGGACACCCTATTATATCCCCAATACAAGGGTAAAATAACCACCCTACTGGCATCCCAAAGGGAGCCCAAGATGTGGCACTTTGAGGAGATGCTGCTTAAGAACCAATTTTCTGCATTTCTTGCTCCCCACGCCATGTGCCTCTGATCCTCTAAACCCTGAAAGGAGTTTTTGTTTAAACACAGCAGCCAGGTCCAGCTTCAGGCAGTACTCACAGGCAGCTCCTTAATCACTTACAAATTTTAGCAAATTAATTGAGAGAGAAAAGAATAACACAGATAAATCCAAAACACTCAGCAACAAATAGGGAAATATCCATATGACTGGATCAATTCTTAGCTCATCTAATATATTAATTGTATAAGGAGATGTGTATGAATTGATTGTATCTATGGATTGCGTTTATTAGCTTATTTTTTATGCAGGCTAGATATCCACTATTTGATAAGATTATCAATTCTTTATTGCATTAAAACCCT
Organism: Lithobates septentrionalis; assembly: GCA_037952835.1. Taxonomy (NCBI): domain Eukaryota; kingdom Metazoa; phylum Chordata; class Amphibia; order Anura; family Ranidae; genus Lithobates; species Lithobates septentrionalis. The sequence goes on along the minus strand of JBBDGP010001034.1, from coordinate 6,412,697 downwards.
TATACCAACCTATTCTATTTAGATGCAAATTAAATGTATTTATTTATTTTGTATAGAGATGTTATATTATATTTCATAGAGAATGTGTTTCTGCAATTTGAAAAGACCATTATGTTTATCATTATACTTGTTTAAGTTGCCTATAGGTTTTTTTCACTCATAACTCTTTACCTCTATTATAACATAGCAATGCCAGCCTTTTTTCATATAAATCTATATATACTGATTTCCACATATCAAATGTATAATCAAAAACAAAATGTATTAATTCAAAAACCACTGATATGTTTTACTTACAGTCTTGATGCACCATACCTGATGAAGTAGCCTGAGTAGCTATGAAGTTTTATGCTTATAAAATAAAGTTCTTTTTGCTATAAAAGGCATTTAGAGGAATTAAATCTGGCAGTATGGTCCTTTAAAATGGCCTGCACCAGATTAAAATCCCTGCCACCGATTTTGGTAGCTTTACATGCAGCGATTGGACAACAAACCAGGTCTGAAGACATTCCCATACATACCAAATATTCCATTCTAAAAGGTCTGCGTGACAATGACTGACCTCTCTCCACTTTAGAAAATCAGAGAATGCTTTGTACTTATGGGTGAAATTATAAGGCTGTTAATGAATGACTGAGGTGCAGTGCAAGTGATTCTCTCTTTCTGGCAGCAAACGAGAAGCCACTTGTACCAGTACAGATAGACAAGGCATCTTACTGTTTGCAGCAATGCTACTAAAGGGTTCACTGTTCCACCATGGAGATGATAAATTTGTAATTCTGAAAGCAAACCAGAAGATCTGGTTTAAGTTGTATGTAAACTCAACCACTAAAATCTCATATAAGCTCTAACATGATAATAACACTTATGCCCTGTACACACGACCAGACTTTCCGATGGAAAATGTGCGATTGGAGCTTTTTGTTGGAAATTCCGACCATGTGTAGGCTTCATCTGACTTTTTCCATCGGAATTTCTGACACACAAAGTTTGAGAGCAGGATCTAAAATCCACTTGCGTAAATTCCGATCGTGTGTAGACAATTCCGACGCACAAAGTGCCACGCATGCTCGGAATCAGAAGAGCAGCACTCGCTATTGAACTTCATTTTTCTCGGCTCGTCGTACGTGTTATACGTCAATGCGTTCTTGACGTTCGGAATTTCCGACCAACTTTGTGTGACCGTGTGTATGCAAGACAAGTTTGAGCCAAAATCCGTTGGAAAAAATCAGATGGATTTTGTTGTTGGAATGTGCGATCGTGTGTACAGGGTAGGGATGAGCTTCGAGTTCGAGTCGAACTCATGTTCGACTCGAACATTGGCTGTTCACAAGTTCGCCGAACAGCGAGCAATTTGGGGTGTTCGCGGCAAATTCGAATGCCGCGGAACACCCTTTAAAAGTCTATGGGAGAAATCAAAAGTGCTAATTTTAAAGGCTTATATGCAAGTTATTGTCATAAAAAGTGTTTGGGGACCCGGGTCCTGCCCCAGGGGACATGGATCAATGCAAAAAAAAGTTTTAAAAACGGCCGTTTTTTCAGGAGCAGTGATTTTAATAATGCTTAAAGTCAAACAATAAAAGTGTAATATCCCTTTAAATTTCATAGCAGGGGGGTGTCTATAGTATGCCTGTAAAGGGGCGCATGTTTCCTGTGTTTAGAACAGTCTGACAGCAAAATGACATTTTGAAGGAAAAAACCCATTTAAAACTACTCGCGGCTATTGCATTGCCGCTCCGACAATACACATAGAAGTTCATTGATAAAAACGGCATGGGAATTCCCCACAGGGGAACCCCGAACCAAAATTTTAAAAAAAAATGACGTGGGGGTCCCCCTAAATTCCATACCAGGCCCTTCAGGTCTGGTATGGATATTAAGGGGAACCTCGGCCAAAATTTAAAAATAAAATGACGTGGGGGTCCCCCTAAATTCCATACTAGACCCTTCAGGTCTAGTATGGATTTTAAGGGGAACCCTGCGCAAAAAAACAAAAAAACGGCGTGGAGTCCCCCCAAAAATCCATACCAGACCCTTATCCGAGCACGCAACCTGGCAGGCCGCAGGAAAAGAGGGGGGGATGAGAGGGCGGCCCCCCCTCCTGAACCGTACCAGGCCACATGCCCTCAACATTGGGAGGGTGCTTTGGGGTAGCCCCCCAAAACACCTTGTCCCCATGTTGATGAGGACAAGGGCCTCATCCCCACAACCCTGGCCGGTGGTTGTGGGGGTCTGCGGGCGGGGGGCTTATCAGAATCTGGAAGCCCCCTTTAACAAGGGGACCCCCAGATCCCGGCCCCCCCCTGTGTGAAATGGTAAGGGGGTACTTACCCCTACCATTTCACTAAAAAACTGTCAAAAATGTTAAAAATGACAAGAGACAGTTTTTGACAATTCCTTTATTTAAATGCTTCTTCTTTCTTCTATCTTCCTTCATCTTCTTCTTCTTCTGGTTCTTCTGGTTTTTCCTCCGGCGTTCTCGTCCAGCATCTCTGCGGCGTCTTCTTTCTTCTTCTCCTCGGGCCGCTCAGCACCCATGGCATGGGGGAGGCTCCCGCTCTTCTCTTCATCTTCTTCATCTTCTTCTCTTATTCTTTTCTTCTCTTCTTCTCTTCTTCATTTTCTTCTCCGGGCCGCTCCGCACCCATGCTGGCATGGAGGGAGGCTCCCGCTGTGTGACGGCGTCTCCTCGTCTGACGGTTCTTAAATAACGGGGCGTGGGGCCACCCGGTGACCCCGCCCCCTCTGACGCACGGGACATGACGGGACTTCCCTGTGGCATTCCCCGTGACGTCACAGGGAAGCCCCGTCCAGTCACCGTGCGTCAGAGGAAGGCGGAGTCACCGGGTGGCCCAGCCCCCTGTTATTTAAGAACCGTCAGACGAGGAGACGCCATCACACAGCGGGAGCCTCCCTCCATGCCAGCATGGGTGCGGAGCGGCCCGGAGAAGAAAATGAAGAAGAGAAGAAGAGAAGAAAAGAAGAAGAAAAGAAGATGAAGAGAAGAGCGGGAGCCTCCCCCCATGCCATGGGTGCGGAGCGGCCCGAGGAGAAGAAGATAGAAGACGCCGCGGAGGAGATGCTGGACGAGAACGCCGGAGGAAGAACCAGAAGAGCCAGAAGAACCAGAAGAAGAAGATGAAGGAAGATAGAAGAAAGAAGAAGCATTTAAATAAAGGAATTGTCAAAAACTGTCTCTTGTCATTTTTAACATTTTTGACAGTTTTTTAGTGAAATGGTAGGGGTAAGTACCCCCTTACCATTTCACACAGGGGGGAGGGCCGGGATCTGGGGGTCCCCTTGTTAAAGGGAGCTTCCAGATACCGATAAGCCCCCCGCCCGCAGACCCCCACAACCACCGGCCAGGGTTGTGGGGATGAGGCCCTTGTCCTCATCAACATGGGAACAAGGTGTTTTGGGGGGCTACCCCAAAGCACCCTCCCAATGTTGATGGCATGTGGCCTGGTACGGTTCAGGAGGGGGGGCGCTCTCTCATCTCCCCTCTTTTCCTGCGGCCTGCCAGGTTGCGTGCTCAGGTAAGGGTCTAGTATGGATTTTTCGGGGGACCCCATGCCGTTTTTTTTTTTTTTTGGCACAGGGTTCCCCTTAAAATCCATACCAGACCTGAAGGGTCTGGCATGGAATTTAGGGGGACCCCCACGTCATTTTTTTTTAAATTTTGGTTTGGGGTTCCCCTGCGGGGAATTCCCATGCCTTTTTATCAATGAACTTCTATGTGTATTGTCGGAGCGGCAATGCAATAGCCGCGAGTAGTTTTAAATGGGTTTTTTCCTTTGAAATGTCATTTTGCTGTCAGACTGTTCTAAACACAGGAAACATGCACCCCTTTACAGGCATACTATAGACACCCCCCCAGCTACGAAATTTAAAGGGATATTACACTTTTATTGTTTGACTTTAAGCATTATTAAAATCACTGCTCCTGAAAAAATTGCCTTTTTTTTGCATTGATCCATGTCCCCTGGGGCAGGACCCAGGTCCCCAAACACTTTTTATGACAATAACTTGCATATAAGCCTTTAAAATAAGCACTTTTGATTATTCATATTCGTGTCCCATAGACTTAACAGTGTTTGCGTGTTCGAACGAACTTTTTTCCTGCTCGCATGTTCTGGTGCGAACCGAACAGGGGGGTGTTCGGCTCATCCCTAGTACAGGGCATTAGAAAGCTTATTTTTATTTTCATCACTAGGGGCTGGGTAAAAGGGTCCTCGTTTGGGCGCTCTGTGCCCAATGCAGTGGCAGAGTGACAATGCTCTGCACTGTATCCCACAATATCCTGCCTGGAAATCACCATTACATATTCCCCCAAATTAAAGAATAATTTGCCTCTGCCCCACTCTCTTACATTGATTGATGTTCAGCTGTTAGGTCCACACTTCCACTATACCATTGAACTATGTGAGTAGAGGCTGCCCAGGTAAATATGAAAAAATCTGATTTGCCTAGTTGGATTCCATTTGACCACCCCCTCCCTCTCCTTCCATCCCCCTTTTTTCTTTTTCCCCTTACAACCCTCCCCCCTCCATTTTTAACTCTTCTAACTTGAAAAGCTATGTCCTTTAATAGTATATTTTGGCACTTTATTGCCCCTGACATTTTGTCCTGAAATTTTGGCGAGGCTCATGCAGACTATGCACGTCTATATCTATAGTGTGCTTATGTATGCTACTTGAACTGTGGCACTACTTTTGACTAGGGATGAGCTCGATGTTCGGGTCGAACATAGGTTCAACTGGAACATTGGGTGTTCGCCCGTACGCTGAACAACGAACATTATGGGGCGTGCGTGGAAAATTAGAGAGCTGCGGAATGCCCCATAATGCACTGCGAGATCGCAGTGCATTGCTGTATGATGATTCGCCAAAGCATGCACCTGAACTGCATGCTTTGGCCAATCACAGCGTGCTCTGCTGAGAGAGCCATAATTGGCCAGAGGCAGGGTGCCTTTGGCCAATCATGGCTCAGGGGGACTGAGTCCATGCCCCACACTATATAAGGCTGCTTACACGGTGGCTGTGTGTAGTCTTGTTGGCGTGGACAGAGAGATAGCATGAGTTAGATTAAGCAGGCAAGTTATTGAGTTAGTGGCAGTGTATTTGGTATATATATACAGCCAGTCTAGTATATATATACAGTGGGGACGGAAAGTATTTAGACCCCCTTACATTTTTCACTCTTTGTTATATTGCAGCCATTTGCTAAAATCATTTAAGTTCATTTTTTTCCTCATTAATGTACACACAGCACCCCATATTGACAGAAAAACACAGAATTGTTGACACTTTTTCAGATTTATCTAGATAGATAGATAGATAGATAGATAGATAGATAGATAGATAGATAGATAGATAGATAGATAGATAGATAGATAGATAGATAGATAGATAGATTTAAGCACCCAGCTAAAATAACGAAGGAGTGGCTTCACAACAACTCCGTGACTGTTCTTGAATGGGCCAACCAGAGCCCTGACTTAAACCCAATTGAGCATCTCTGGAGAGACCTAAAAATGGCTGTCCACCAACATTTACCATCCAACATGACAGAACTGGAGAGGATCTGCAAGGAGGAATGGCAGAGGATCCCCAAATCCAGGTTTGAAAAACTTTTTGCATCTTTCCCAAAAAGACTTATGGCTGTATTAGATCAAAAGGGTGCTTCTACCAATTACTGAGCAAAGGGTCTGAATACTTAGGACCATGTGATATTTTAGTTTTTCTTTTTTAATAAATCTGCAAAAATGTTAACAATTCTGTGTTTTTCTGTCAATATGGTGTGCTGTGTGTACATTGATGAGGAAAAAAATGAACTTAAATGATTTTAGCAAATGGCTGCAATATAATAAAGAGTGAAAAATTTAAGGAGGTCTGAACACTTTACATCCCCACTGTATATATACTCTGCATTTAGCATAGACTTTATATTTGGTGTTTACTTGATATTCAGTCAGTGCAGGCAGTGTATTAATATATATATCTATATATATATATACACAGGGGCGGACTGATAACTCATGGGGCCCCCAGGCAATAGGAGGTTATAGGGCCCCCGGGCAATCGGAGATTATGGGGCCACACAGTATACACACACACAGTATACAATCACACAGTATACACATACATGTACACACAGTATACACAGACAGATGTAAAAAAACACAGATTTATACATACTGTCCCTGGTTTTACTGAGGCTGGCAACCCTGATGGGGCCCCCTAGTGGCCCAGGGCCCTCGGGCAGTGCCCGAGTTGCTCAATGGTCAGTCCGCCCCTGTATATATATATATATATATATATATATATATATATATATATATATATATAGTCTTGTATATATACTGTATATACCGTATTTATCGGCGTATAACACACACTTTTTTCCCCTTAAAATTAGGGGAAAATCGTGTTATACGCCGATCCCCTGCGATCCTGAGCTTCAAAATCGCCGATCGCAATTTGAAAATGGCGCCGCTGGCGCTAAAATACACAAAGCCGGTCCTCGGCTCTTCTCGGCCACTTTCGGGCTTCACTCGAGCACCGCCCAAACCTAGCCGAGTGTACTCGGCTAGGTTCGGATAGCTCCGCTCACAGTCACGCCAATCCTGGGCGGGACTACGAGTGGAGCCGAAAGTGAACGAGAGCTGCCTAGAAGAGCCGAGGACCGGCTCCGTGTATTTCGGCGCCGGCGGCGCCATTTTCAAATCGCGGTCGGTGATTTTGAAGCTCAGGATCGCAGGGGATCACAGGATCGCAGGGGAGCGGCGCCATTTTCAAACTGCGAACTGCAAGGCTGCACTGGGGCAAGGCTGCACTGGGGCAAGGCTGCACTGGGATAAGGCTGCAATGGACACTGGGGAAGGCTGCACTGACAAGGCTGCACTGACAAGGCTGCACTGACAAGGCTGCACTGACATGGCTGCACTGACATGGCTGCACTGGGGCAAGGCTGCACTGAGAAGGCTGCAATGATGGGCATTTAAATGTAAGTTTTTTTCCCTTCAACTTCCCTCCTAAAAGTTTTTTTTTCCTTAAAATTCCCTCCTAAACTTGGGGTGTGTGTTATACGTCGATAAATACGGTATGTATATATATATATATATATATATATATATATATATATATATATATATATATATATATATATATACATATATATATATATATATATATATATATATATATATATATATATATATATATATATATGTACTCTGCATCCAGTGTAACCTATATCTACAGTGCCATAGGTGGTGTACTGTTTCTAATACACTTCAGGTGGTGTATTTATATATTATATATATATATATATATATATATATATATATATATATATATACTCTGCATTCAGTGTAGCCCAGTGTAGCCTATATCTACAGTACATTCGGTGGTGTACAGTTTCTACTACACTTCTGGTGGTGTACACAGTATAAATTATAGTGCAGCCGTAGTACAGTTTCTAATACAGTGCAGGTGGTGTACAAAGTATCTAATAGTGTGTACAGTTTCTACTACACTTCTGGTGGTGTACACAGTACACAATACAGTGCAGCCGTAGTACAGTTTCTACTACTTTTCTGGTGGTGTACACAGTATCTAATACAGTGTGTACATTTTCTTCTACACTTCTGGTGGTGTACACAGTACACAATACAGTGCAGCTGTAGTACAGTTTCTAATAAAGTTCAGGCGGTGTACACAGTATCTAATACAGTGTGTACAGTTTCTACTAAACTTCTGGTGGTGTACACAGTACACAATACAGTGCAGCTGTAGTACAGTTTCTAATAAAGTTCAGGCGGTGTACACAGTATCTAATACAGTGTGTACAGTTTCTACTAAACTTCTGGTGGTGTACACAGTACACAATGCAGTGCAGCCATAGTACAGTTTCCAATACAGTGCAGGAGGTGTACACAGTATCTAATACAGTGTGTATAGTTTCTACTACACTTCTGGTGGTGTACACAGTACACAATACAGTGCAGCTGTAGTACAGTTTCTAATATGGTGCAGGCGGTGTACACAGTATCTAATACAGTGTGTACAGTTTTTTTACTACTTTTCTGGTGGTATACACAGTACACAATACAGTGCAGCCATAGTACATTTTCAAATACGGTGCAGGCGGTGTACACAGTATATATTACAGTGTGTACAGATTCGACTACACTTCTGGTGGTGTACACAGTACACAATACAGTGCAGCCGTAGTACAGTTTCTACTACTTTTCTGGTGGTGTACACAGTATCTAATACAGTGTGTACAGTTTCTACTACACTTCTGGTGGTGTACACAGTATGAAATACATTGCAGCCATTGTACAATTTCTAATACAGTGCAGGCGATGTACACAGTATCTAATACAGTGTGCACCGTTTCTACTACACTTCTGGTGGTGTACACAGTATAAAATACCGTGTGGTGTGGTGTTGCAAAACAAAAAAATATGTCATGTCCGGAAGGCCACTGAGGAGAGGCAGACGCTCACAGGCCACTAAAAGAGGGCAAGCAGTCTCTGTGTCTACAGTCAACAGTGGTTGTCATGGACATGGTGCATCCTCTGTAGGTGGCCGCGGGGCACACTTGTCCTTTTTTATGTTGCTGGCCGTGTTATTGAGCCACAACATGCAAAAAAGTTGGTGGAGTGGATAACAAAGACGTCCTCATCCTCCTCATCCTCTGTCACCCAGGCTCAGTGTAGTTTGCCTTACAATGCAGCTGCCAAAGCGTCCTATTCCACTGACTCCTTGTCCACAGTCACTCCTTCCATAGCCCCACCATCATGCACAGAGGAGTCCCCAGAATTAATTGACCACAGTGTCAGGTACATGCTGCTGGAGGATGCGCAGCGATTTTTAAGGCTCCGATGTTGGTTCCCAGGTTGAGGAAGGGAGTAATATGAGCCTAGAGAGAGGGGGTGCCACAGAAGGACAAGAAACTGAGAGTCATGTTCCCCCAGCTGCAGCATACTGCCAAATTTGAGGAGGGAGGGGATGATGAGGTCACTGAGTGTACTTGGGTGCCTGAGAAAAGAGAGGAGGAGGAGGAGGCACAACTCCAATGAGGCATGATGTCATCTAGGGGGCAGCTTAAGGGCAGCCACCTTATTGCATCACATTGCAGAGCTCTGCAGGAGCAGGGCGCTGCTGACTCCCCGCTGACTTCTAAAAGTTCCTTGGTGTGGGCCTTTTTCGGCACGTGTGCAGCAGATCGCACCGTTGCTGTTTGCAACCTATGTCTGAAGCGGATCAAGCGTGACCAGAACAGCAGCTGCTTGGGCACCACATGCTTGACCACAGACATATGACGACCTGCCATGCAGTCCGTTGGCAACAGCACTTGAAAGACCCACATCAAAAAAAAAGCGGACTTCTCCTTGCTCCTCATCTGGGATCTCCAACCCTACTATACCTCCAGTCCTCTCAAAAACCTGTACTGAGAGGAATGAAGGTATAGCAATAGGTGTCCCAGGTACTTGAAGCCAATCTGCTAGCAGTACACCACCGTCTGATTTTAGCAGGCAAATTTCTCTACCCCAGTTGCTGAACAGTAAAAAGAAATTTGGTCCCAGCCATCCACATGCTCAGCGTCTAAATGCTAGCTTGGCCAAATTGCTAGCACTGCAACTTCTGCCTTTTCAGCTGGTAGACTCTGTCCCCTTTCGTGAATTTGTGGAATGTCCTGTACGTCAGTGGCAGGTTCCAAAACGCCATTTATTTTCATGGAAGGCCATTCTGGCTCTCTATCGGCATGTGGAAGGCAATGTTTTGGCCTCATTGGACAGGGCAGTCAGCAGTAAGGTTCATATTACCGCTGACTCATGGTCCAGCAGGCATTGGCAGGGGCGTTACCTTTACTTCACGGCGCACTGGGTAACTCTGCTGGACGCTGGGAAGGATGCAGGACAGGGTTCAGTGTTGTTGGAGCTTGCTCCACCATCACGCCTCCAAAATGCTAGTGGTGACTCTGCCACAGCTCTCTCCTCCACCTCCTCCTCTTCTTCTTCCTCTATGGCCTCTTCTGCAGATTTGTCCTCTGAACCAGCAGTGCTCCGTAAGCGTTCAAGGGGCTGCGCAAGCAGTCAGGCTAAAATATGCCATGTGGTGCTTGAGTTGGTCTGCCTAGGGGACAGGAGTCACACTGGGGCAGAGATTCTGTCAGCTCTGCAGGGGCAGGCTCAGAAGTGGTTGACGCCACGCCAGATTCAGCCAGGAATGGTTGTATGCGACAATGGCACCTGACCCATGTTCCATGTTTGGCACACGTCCTGAATTTGGTGGTGCAGCGGATCTTGAGCAGGTACCCAGGCTTACAGGATCTCCTGAGCCAGGCCAGAAAAGTCTGTGGTCATTTCCACTGGTAGGGATGGACTTTATGTTCGGGTCGAACATAAGTTCGACTCGAACATTGGCTGTTCGCCCGTTTGCCGAATAGCGAACAATTTGGGGTGTTCGCGGCAAATTTGAAAGCCGCGGAACACCCTTTAAAAGTCTATGGGATAAATCAAAAGTGCTAATTTTAAAGGTTAATATGCAAATTATTGTCATAAAAAGTGTTTGGGGACCTGGGTCCTGCCCCAGGGGACATGTATCAATTCCAAAAAAAGTTTTAAAAATGGCAGTTTTGTCAGGAGCAGTGATTTTAATAATGCTTAAAGTGAAACAATAAAAGTGTAATATTCCTTTAAATTTTGTACCTGGGGGGTGTTTATAGTATGCCTGTAAAATGGCACATGTTTCCCGTGTTTAGAACAGTCTGAGAGCAAAATGACATTTCTAAAGGAAAAAAAGTCATTTAAAACTACTCGCGGCTATAATGAATTGTCGGTCCCAGCAATACACATAAAAGTCATTGAAAAAAACGGCATGGGATTCCCCCACAGGGGAACCCCAAACCAAAATTAAAAAAAATTTTTTGTCCCAGTCCGGGCCTGGGTACCACCAACACCTAAGGCTCAATTTTCTCTATGAGTAAGGTTCTTTACCGAAACGTGTAAGCTGCTGTAAGTTGCAGACTGTACCCTTTATCAATAAAGTACTTTTATCGGGAGGACGAATTGCTAACTCTATGTCTTATACTCTCATGTTACTTTCAAAACCCTTTAATAAAGTTTTCTACTGTTAAAAAAAAGAAAATATAATTTGCTGTGCTGAAAAATACTTGCCTTGGTCCAAAATTCTAATGTTTCTGGGAGGTGCATTCGATGTCACTGTGCCTCACTGCTGTCTCCTGAGATAATTCCTGCAATAATGCACTTCACAGTGCGGGGGCATATTATGATATCACATGAACTTAAAGGGGTTGTAAACCTTCCGTTTTCTTCACCTTAATACATCCTATGCATTAAGGTGAAAAAACATCTGATAGTTACAGGCCCCCCAGCCCCCCAGTTTACTTACCTGAGCCCTCAAAAGTCCCCCATCGAGAACGCGCTGGCTTCTCGGCTCTTCTCGGCCCGGTCTTCTCGGCTCTTCATTGGATAGATTGATAGCGGCGCAGCCATTGGCTCGTGCTGCTGTCAATCAAATCCAAATGACGTGGGCACCGGGGGGCGGGGCCGAGTCCGGCATTTGTGTCTATGGATGCAAATGCTGGACTCAGGAGAGCGCCCACAAGGTAACCCCCCTTGGGAAAGCGCTTCCCAGAGGGGGTTAGCTGATGAGGGGAGGAGCCGAGACAGCCGCCAGGGGACCCCAGAAGACGTGGATTGAGGCCACTCTGTGCAAAATGAGCTAAACAGCGGAGGTAAGTATGACATGTTTGTTATTTTTTTTTTTTAAATTACGAATCTTTAGTATCACTTTAAGCTCCCAGCTATCTCAGGAGTCAAAGTTATGGTCTGGTATATATCACCTGCTGGGGTCATTGTAAGTTTTTTTTAGCATCAACTTTATTTTTAAATCACAAAAGTCAAAGAGGATTTGACTTTGGGGGTGGGGGGCTTTCAACCTTCCATTTTTGCGTTAGGCACGCTTTAAATAGTGACAACAGGGGACACACCTGGGCAATGTGCATAAGCGCAACAACATATGGTTTTGCTTAAAAAGGTCTGTGAAAATACAATCACGGCCTGTAATAATTTTGAAATATGCTTTATGAAAAAACACATGCAGCCTGTTATCACTGTAGTGCATGAGGACAAGAGTAGGCTATAAAAAGGTTGCCTGACATCTGACTACCTGCAAGTGCCTACAAGTCCTAAATTAATCTCTCCCTGGGCTCTTTATCACAGCTAAAGTGCATTGTCCATATGGCTGCTGGGAACCCACTTTTTTTTATAATGAAAGGGTTGGCTTATACAAAAGCCCCCTTTTTGGGCCTTCTAAGCCAGCTAACCTAAGGTCAAGGACCATGCAGTGTATTAGGGTTACAAAGAATTTGGTCTTGCAAAGTCCTGAATGTATTTGCCAGATTCATGTACCTCAAACATGCAGAATTCCCTGCAAAAGTATGCTAGCAATGATCCTGAATCCTCATATTTAACATATCCTCCTTTAACATATAAAACCATTTTGTTTCAAGCTTATTTCTTCTATTAAAAAACATTACATGTACATGCAGCAAGGACCCTTATGAATGCTAATTCTTTTGATAATGATATAATGCTTTTGTATAGCTTTCCTGCCTAACAATGGGCCAGAGAACAGAGATCCCAAGGTCATGGATGCATTCAATGTATGATTCAAATGCTTATACTTGCAAAATAAAAATAAATACACAAAAGGAATGTATTTCATAAAAAGCATGTATGTAAGAATGTCTACCCTAGCACTTACTATGTCTTCAGATTAATCTTTGAGATATTTCTGTTTTGTTGTTTGTAAAAAGTTTAATCTTTAAAACTGATACATATCCATAAACTAAAAGTCATATATCGGATAGTTGGATTAGACTAATTTAAACTGTTTTAAAAATATTTTTAGTTTTTTTTCAAAATCATACTTACCCCGGTCTGATGCTGCAACTGTCCCTGCTGGCTCTAACACTGGCTCTAACACTGAGAACCGAGTGATCAAAGACCGCTGATTGCTTGGTTCTCAGAGTTCCGTGAGCAAAGAGCTGGTGGCTGTTAGTCACCGTTTCTCTGCTCTGTTCCCCTGTGCTAACTGGAGTGCTGGGCTGTGGAGGGGGCGGGAGCGGCTGGCTTAGTCTCTTGGTTGAGCCAGGTGCCAGATCCCTACTTTATTGTTGTGATCTTGCCCCATCCTGGACCGGCACTGTGACCCCAGCCCACAGCAGGCTTCAGCCTGCTGTCTGCTGAAAAGTGTCACAGGAGTGCAAGACAAACTGCACTCCTGTGATCCACAGGAAAAGTACAGCCAAATAAGATTTGGCTGTACTTCTCCTTTGATGTAAACACCTGGTCAGGTTATGGACTTTCAAATATTTGAAAATTCTGAAATACCACTTGTGGACCGCCCACTGTAGATTTACTGGCCACCATGCACCAGATCACACTTCCGGGTTGATTGCCCCTGATGTTAACCCCTTGTCTGCCAGTGTCATTAGTACTGTGACAGTGTATATTTTTTAGGCAAACCAATCAATATACTCTTGTTGGGATTTTTTCCCCAAAAATATGTAGCAGAATACATATTGGCCTAAATTGATGAAGAAATTTGTTTTTTTACATTTTTATTAGATTTTATTTTTTCAAAATTGTCGTTCTTTTTTTTGTTCATAGCGAAAAAATAAAAATAAAAATGCAGAGGTGATCAAATACCACCTAAAGAAAGCTCTATTTGTGGGAAAAAAGTGACAAAAAATTTACTGGGTAAAGTTGCGCACGTCCACGCAATGGTCAGTTAAAGTAACCTAGTGCCGTACCTCAAAAAAATGGCCTGGTCATGAAGGGGGGTAAATCTTCTGGAGGTCAAGTGGTTAAACAAGCCTCCACTGACGTCTGTAGCTGTAGGTACTGTGAACCAAAGCAATTTGTTCTGAAAGCTCACAATGGAGGCACTGAAATCACTGCCCATCTCCCCATGATTCTTCTGGCAGAAGGGATTTGGCAAACTGCCAGCTTTCAAATGGAAACAAAAAGAAGGTATTGTAAATTGTTGAAAAACAACTGCAACCAGACTTCAAAGATCAAAGGGTTGTGAACCATGAGAATTAATTGTTTCAAAGTTCCTGCAGCTACAGTCATTGAGTGCTTGTTTTAAAGCTGAAAAATCCAAGTCATTAAAATGACAGCCAGAACTTGCCTGGCATCACATTTTTATTACAGTGTCAGACCCCTTTCACATTGAGGTGCTTTTCAGGTGCTTATGCGTTAAAAATAGCACCTGAACACTGCTTCACATTCATTTCAATAGAAGCTTTCACACTGGAGTGGTGCGCTGGCGGGGCGGTGCAAAAAGTCCTGCAAGCAGCATCTTTGGGGCATGTTTGAAACCTCAAAAATGCCTCTGTCTATTGAAATGAATGGGAAGCACTTCCACAGCGCTTGAAAAGTGATGCAAAAGCACCACAAAATGGCTCTTTTTTTCTTTGTCATGTGACTTTAAAAAAAATGCTAGTACCATAAAAGCGCCGCAAAAATGGTGCTAAAGCGCCGCAAAAGCACCGCAGAAACGCCCAACATTTAGTGGGCTGTTTTTGAGCACCTCAGTGTGAAAGGGGTCTAATTACTTAGTTTGATTTAACTGCAGATTGAAGGGATATCAGTTAAGGCAAATTTAGAAGTAATATATATATATATATATATATATATATATATATATATATATATATATATATATATATATATATATATATATATACAGTGCCTTGCGAAAGTATTCGGCCCCCTTGAACTTTTCAACCTTTTGCCACATTTCAGGCTTCAAACATAAAGATATACATTTTTTTTTTTTTGTGAAGAATCACCAACAAGTGGGACACAATTGTGAAGTGGAACGAAATCTTTTGGATTTTTGAAACTTTTTTAACTAATAAAAAAATGAAAAGTGGGGCGTGCAAAATTATTCGGCCCCCTTGCGTTAATACTTTGTAGAGCCACCTTTTGCTGCGATTACAGCTGCAAGTTGCTTGGGGTATGTCTCTATCAGTTTTGCACATCGAGAGACTGAAATTCTTGCCCATTCTTCCTTGCAAAACAGCTCGAGCTCAGTGAGGTTGGATGGAGAGCGTTTGTGAACAGCAGTTTTCAGCTCTTTCCACAGATTCTCGATTGGATTCAGGTCTGGACTTTGACTTGGCCATTCTAACACCTGGATACGTTTATTTCTGAACCATTCCTTTGTAGATTTTGCTGTATGTTTGGGATCATTGTCTTGTTGGAAGATAAATCTCCGTCCCAGTTTCAGGTCTTTTGCAGACTCCAACAGGTTTTCATCCAGAATGGTCCTGTATTTGGCTGCATCCATCTTCCCCTCAATTTTAACCATCTTCCCTGTCCCTGCTGAAGAAAAGCAGGCCCAAACCATGATGCTGCCACCACCATGTTTGACAGCGGGGATGGTGTGTTGAGTGTGATGAGCTGTGTTGCTTTTACGCCAAACATATCGTTTTGCATTGTGGCCAAAAAGTTTGATTTTGGTTTCATCGGACCAGAGCACCTTCTTCCACATGTTTGGTGTGTCTCCCAGGTGGCTTGTGGCAAACTTTAGACGAGACTTTTTATGGATATCTTTGAGAAATGGCTTTCTTCTTGCCA
Source organism: Lithobates septentrionalis (assembly GCA_037952835.1). Taxonomy (NCBI): domain Eukaryota; kingdom Metazoa; phylum Chordata; class Amphibia; order Anura; family Ranidae; genus Lithobates; species Lithobates septentrionalis. Next base: position 6,397,012 of record JBBDGP010001034.1, on the reverse strand, counting down.
CTCTTCCATAAAGGCCAGATTTGTGCAGTGTACGACTGATTGTTGTCCTATGGACAGACTCTCCCACCTCAGCTGCAGTTCTCTGCAGTTCATCCAGAGTGATCATGGGCCTCTTGGCTGCATCTCTGATCAGTCTTCTCCTTGTCTGAGCTGAAAGTTTAGAGGGACAGCCAGGTCTTGGTAGATTTGCAGTGGTCTGATACTCCTTCCATTTCAAAATGATCGCTTGCACAGTGCTTCTTGGGATGTTTAAAGCTTGGGAAATCTTTTTGTATCCAAATCCGGCTTTAAACTTCTCCACAACAGTATTACGGACCTGCCTGGTGTGTTCCTTGGTCTTCATGATGCTATCTGCGCTTTCAACAGAACCCTGAGACTATCACAGAGCAGGTGCATTTATACAGAGACTTGATTACACACAGGTGGATTCTATTTATTACCATCAGTCATTTAGGACAACATTGGATCATTCAGAGTTCCTCGCTGAACTTCTGGAGTGAGATTTCTGCACTGAAAGTAAAGGGGCCGAATAATTTTGCACGCACCACTTTTCAGTTTTTTATTTGCTAAAAAAGTTTAAAATATCCAATAGATTTCGTTCCACTTCACAATTGTGTCCCACTTGTTGGTGATTCTTCACAAAAAATTAAAATTTTATATCTTTATGTTTGAAGCCTGAAATGTGGCAAAAGGTTGAAAAGTTCAAGGGGACCGAATATTTTTGCAAGGCACTGTATATATATATATTTTTTTAGATAAATCTTTTCTTATTTAATACCTAATTAATCCTTATTTAAGCTTAATCAGCCCCAATTACCCCTTCCTCCCCTTCCCTCCATATAATATTTTTCTGCAGTTTTTTACATTTTATTTCTATTTTCTTAAACCGTTAATATTTGAACATTTTTTCCATTAGCATTGATGTTGTTAATTAATTATTTTTTCTAGTTCTGTGTTAAAAATATCCTCTTTAAATGTCTTTACCATGCTTTGTACAAGAATCATACTTTAATGCCGCGTACACACGATCGGAAATTCAGCCCGCAAAAGACCGATGAGCGCTTTTTGTCGGAAAATGCGACAGTGTGTATGCTCCATTGGACTTTTGCTGGCCGAATTCCAGCCAGCAAAAGATTGAGAGCATGTTCTCAATTTTTTGGTCGGAAAAAGTTCCTATCCGAAAATGCGATTGTCTGTAGAAATTCCGGCGCGCAAAATTCCTACGCATGCTTGTAAACAATTCGACGCATGCTCGGAAGCATTGAACTTCATTTTCTCAGCTCATCGTAGTGTTGTACGTCACCACGTTCTTGACGGTCGAAAGTTCAGCGAACTTTTGTGTGACCGTGTGTATGCAAGGCAAGCTTGAGCGGAATCCCATCGGAAAAGCCATCATATCATTTTTCGACCAAAATCCCGATCGTGTGTACGCGGCATTAGTGTCATTAAGAACAGAAAAAAGTTTACTGCAAAATGAATACTTTAAAAATACAGCAAATTTCAATAATTTTAAAAATACTAGAAAACGAATTTTGCTAACAGCAGCCATGAGTTAAATCAGACATTCAATCCCATCAAGAAAACTTTGCTTTTAAGTTGTAAAGGACCCTTCAAATTGTAATTCGAATTTTGTTAAAAAAAAAACAATTGTCCACAGGGAAAATACTGTATATACATCCCAAGGCTTTTAAAAAAGTTTTTTTTGTATTAAAGAAATAGCTTTTTGCTTGCCACTTCCTTTCTCAAACCAATTTCTCACTGGTCTGCTTTCATTACAGCCATCTAAGTGTTGTAATATGAAAGGTGTCTGCGTCCGTTTAGATGTGACCAATTTTAAAGGATATCTCACCAACAATATAACTTTTATTGCAGGGGAAGCCTAAAATTATACTTGTTCTTCCAAAAAAGGAGTGAACCACTCACACAAGCAGGTAATGAGTTTTTTTTGGGAACGCCTCCAGGCTCCCATATTGCAATACATAATTATAGAAAATGACAATATCTGCAGACTGAACCTGAAAGGTAATTTTTAAATCAAAACTTTGGAGTGGCTTGTATGCATTTAGATTTAGTGAAAGTTGATTTTTTGAGCATTCATTATATATATTTTTTATTTTACATTTTTTTTGCATCAATGTAAATTAACTGAATGTTGTTCACACACATTATAATTAGACGGGGGCGTGGCTTGGCCAAGCAAGAAGATGGCCGCTCAACTAGAGAGCTCCTGGCGTCGCCTGTCCTTAAACTTCAAAAGCGGAGATTTTTATCAGAAAACACAGCTTCTGACAATGGAGACAGCTTCTAGAACCTCATCGACATCTAGATCTTGCTCCCTGAGAAGGCAGACTGAAGGAATCAGCCAGAATATCCCTGAAATGTTCCGGTCCCAGAGAAACAACATGGCGCCTTCCCGCCACAGGCCACCTCAGATCTCGGACACACCACAGCTAAACCCCCCTCCTCTACCTACAACCGCAGATCCATTACCTCCGGATAACACTGGTGCCTCCGCTCAGCCTCACCTCAACATCCACGACCTATGGACCATAGCTGCCGACATAAAGGACACCCTGTCAGCGGCCATTGCTGATTTACGTATCGACATACATACGTTGTCTGACAGGGTTCATGAAGTAGAACAAGTGGCGGCTAAACACGATCAGGTACTACGTAAAGGATTAATACGCATACATTCCAACTTAGAGAAATCCAGCGACATGTCGAAGATCTCGACAACAGAGGTCGCCGCCACAACCTACGGATAAGAGGTATGCCTGAAACTGTTTCCGCAGAACACCTCTCCCCTGCTGTAACCAACTTGTTTAATGATTTACTAAACAGACCACCTCTGACACAAATCGCCATGTAGAGAATACATAGGGCCTTTCACCCCAAAGGCAGGGACACAGATCCCCCGAGGGATATAATCTGCTGCATTGTAGATTTCAGACTTAAAGAAGAAATCCTCAGGAAGGCAAGGAGCCATCAACAGGTGCTGCATGAAGGGCACACAATCCAGATCTTCCTGGACTTATCCAGTATCACATTGCAACATCGACGTGATCTCAAACCTATACTGGATGTCCTCCGTACCAGAGGAATTCAGTATAGGTGGAAGTTCCCCTTCTGCCTCTCGGCTACACATCTAGGTCGCACAGCCCTGCTAAAAGTCCCTGAAGATCTAACCTCAATTTGCGAAGCTCTGGACATCCCCTCAATGAATGTGCCTAATTGGTACGCAGACTTCCGCTACCCTACCGCGAGGAAACTGGTGCCGCAAGAAGAACCGATGGAGGCACAAGAAGCAAGGTCCCATGGGCGAAGATCCCCTTCAAGCAACAGGAGACGGAATCCCTGCCATAATACCCACCGTGGCTCTAGTCCCTATGACTCCCCTCAGTCTCAGAGAGCCAGAAGGGAATACTGAAGACGCCAGACTCAAAGTTTACTACTAAGTTTAGTTGAAACCGACGGATCGGTTCAGTTCAATGACTTTTATTTTCTGTTAAGTTAACTTTCGTTATACCTATTCTCCCCGCTGTAGCTATCTCACGCTGCCCATTGAGAATGGGGAATGCTTCGATTCAATGGAAAAACCACGACACGCAATTGCTTTGAATGCTACTCTGGTGGATGCTCTCCCATAACTCCTTATCAGCCCATCACGGCTAACACAACTATGGATTTCTGATTGTTCATCGAGATTCAACCCTCGCCAAGAGACTCTTCCACTGACTTTACCCTCTTCTTACCATTGCCAACTCCAGGTTCCTCTAAAAGGACAGCTTTGCTCCTGCATTGCTTGATTGACTGGTGTACACTATACAGACCTTTAACTACGAGACTATCTCTAAATACCTTTGGTAGCTCATGTTACCTGCTATTATACTGAAATGGGTAAGATATGATAGGCACGCTACCATACATATAGAGGTATACTACTCTTGGAGAGCTGACCTACCCAACTGATACGCTAACAGATAGTTCTGCCATTCTTCATTTATGGGTTAGCATATTCTACTTCTTCCCACAACCCTACAGTCTAACCATTCAATTCCTCATTATCAGCACATTGCACTGAGGTCTCTCCTTTACCCTTCCTGACGTATATAGTGCAAAGGTTTATCATTTTCTTCCCCATACTTGTACATTCCCCTCGCACCTTTTCTAATAACACTCATAAACCTTATTATGCCTATTACTTCCTGACCATAGGGCTACTCCTTCCAGCAAGACACATTCAGGAGGTAATACAAATCCCCTGTGCTCCTTACAGGTCCTCAATGTGGGAAAGCCCGAACTCTTTACGGGCTTGGCTCCCAATACTGACCCACAACCCCTCAGGAATAGCAGATAAAACGCCGCTATTCCACAGACTCGGGTTACATATTCAGGTGGGGAAATGACACAATACCAACACAATATCACGCCATAAACCACAAGGAGGTTTATACACATCTAAGCTCATTATATTTCTTACACTCCCTATACTTATCAGTGAAGACACCTCATCACTCTCTATAGGATCTCTGATGTCTTACATGGCTTATGGGTTGTGGGAATGTCAATTTTCTCCTTAATATCTCCTGCAACCTGTAGACTAGTTAAACACTCTTGGTGAAAGGTATACAGGACTCTACGGTTACCCTTTCATACAAATATCACCTGAACACGAAGTGAAGAAGGACTACAGAGCAAAGGGATTTTTAGTTTCTAGATACTGGTTTAAGATTTTAACTTCTCACGGTTTTCTTACATTACTGGTTGAACCACAGGTTCTTAGGGATACAGGTCTTCCTACTTATGCTATAGTTTGGTTAACAATTAATGTATACTTTGATGTTTTATGCTACTAAGCTACCGCCAAGTACGGGTAGCTCAAGGTTTCTGACTTACATGGTAATGCTTGAATACCCTCCACCATTCATCATGGTCATTATAGTATAGTTAAAATATAGATTTATCTCCATATAGATGCTCCTTTAATGCAAACCCTTTGGCTTCCTACGATAGCTCCTTATACCTTACCAACCCCCCCATCTCCTAATAAATCCATACTATACCCCTATTAACCAGAAAACTTTCTTAACATTCACTTTACTCCTCATGTCCGCACCGTTGACAGGTGACGGCGGGTTCACTCAGTTCCACTCAAGTTTACTTTCTTTTTGAAATACCTTCTGTGCTAGGCTTTCTCCAACCCCCACACAGTCCATTGGTTCAGCCTTGACCCTGGTTAGGGTCAACTTCCTCTGATGACACACTGTACTCTATACCCCTCTTCCTATAGAGGAGGATACTCTAACACCCCCCCTCCCCTCCCCCCCCTCTCACAGCCTTTCTACAGTACAAGGACTGACATTTTTGAATTTGCTTTACCTGACCATATTGAGTATCTACTTACATACCAATAACTTAAAATGCACGCCCCTCCCCCCACATCACTGGTAGACACTCCAAACCAGGGTTCACAGGGCCATGACAGACCACTGACCTCCTCCCAAATAAAATTCTGCTCATTGAATATGCATAGACTAAACACACCCGAGAAAAGATCGAAACAACTACACGCACTGAAGCAAAACAAAACCCAGATAGCTTTTATCCAGGAAACCCACTTTCACTCGGACAATATCCCAAAACTCTCCAACCACCATTACCCTATGGTATACCATGCTTCCAACGATGAATCTAAAACTATATTGATAGCTAAAAATTGCCCTCTACAAATTTCAGAAGTTAAAAAAGACGATAAAGGTAGATACTTATTCCTCAAAGGGACGCTACATAACAAACCCATCACAATAGCGAACCTATACGCTCCTAACACGAAACAGGTGCTATTCTTCCGTGAAACTCTCCAGCTTCTAACTGAATTCTATTCAGGCATCCTCATTGTTGGGAGAGATTTTAATGTAGCACTATCTCCCACACAAGACTCTTCCACTGGAGCATCCTCTATGCCAGTGTTTCTCAACTCCAGTCCTCAAGGCGCCCCAACAGGTCATGTTTTCAGTATTTCCTTTAGATGAAAAGGCTGTGGTAATTACTAAGGCAGTGAAACTGATCAAATCACCTGTGCAAAATAATGGAAAGCCTGAAAACATGACTTGTTGGGGCGCCTTGAGGACTGGAGTTGAGAAACACTGCTCTATGCCATACAGAGCCCTTAGAACCATCAAAAAACTTCTCCAAGACTTGACGTTACACGACGCATGGCGAACACTACACCCGAACGAAAGGGACTTCACGTTCTACTCCTCACCCCACAATAAGTATACGAGAATCGACCATTTCTTTATCTCCCAAATGGACCTACCACTTCTCTCGAAAGCCTCTATTGACCCAATGGTTCTCTCTGATCACAATCCAGTCTCCATATCCCTAGATATACCGACAGTTAGCTCCAAACAGATGATCTGGCGTCTAGACAACTCACTTTTGACCGATATTGATATTACCCAAAAACTCAATACCCGCCTCATGCATTATTTCACAGAAAATACTTCTACAGATTCAAAACAATCCAGCATCTGGGCAGCTCATAAATGCGTTATGAGAGGGGAAATCATGTCCCTGTCTGCACACAGAAACAAAACTAGACAAACTCACATTGCAGCGCTTTTGGCAAAAATCCACAACTTAGAACAAGCTCATAAACTCTCGCTGGCCGGCAATTCCCTTGTAGAACTAATCAAAACCAGAGAGGATCTCCTTGAAGCATTAGGCAAATCCTTAAAACGCAAATACATCCTCACCCAAAAACTGTTCTATGAACTGGGTAACAAGTCAGGCAAATTGCTAGCAAGAGCCTTACAATCCAAGAAAGCATCCCACACCATACACACAATTAGAGATTCATCTGGTACCTCATTTGCATCATCACAAGACATCGCCATCCAATTTATTAAATCTTTTTTGAACTTTATAATTTACCAGCCTCCAACGGGCAGGGAGTTTCTCCAGACAGACAAGGTATACTTAGAGATTTCCTAACACATCACTGCCCTTCAACCATCTCGCCAGAGGACTCTTCAAATTTAGTTCGCCCCATTAGCACAGAGGAAATTACAGAAGTACTGAAACAACTTAAACCGCGTAAAAGCCCTGGCCCTGATGGACTGACTGTAAGTTACTACAAGACTTTTCAAGACATACTTATTCCCCAACTTGCTAAGACTTTTAACGCTCTTTCTTCCCCGACACAAACAAATAAAGACCTCCTTGAAGCCCACATCATGCTCATACCCAAACCAGGAAAGGACAAAACATTAGTATCTAACTACAGACCCATATCACTCCTAAATGTAGACATTAAAATTTACGCCAAAATTCTCACCAATCGCATACTCCCTTACCTTCCCAAACTAATTTCATTAGATCAAGTCGGCTTTATTCCTGGCAGGGAAGCTAGGGATAATACTATCAAAGCCATCAATATACATCATTGGCTTTCAAATTCCCCCACAAAAGGTTTCTTTCTATCTCTTGATGTGGAGAAGGCATTCGACAGGGTGGCCTGGGACTATATGATAGCAGTATTACAGGCTATGGAATTCCCCGCACACTTCCTCCAAATGATCTTGGCATTATATACCTTTCCCACCGCCAGAATAAGGGTCAACGGATGCTGTCGGACGCCTTCTCCGTCTCAAATGGCACTCGTCAAGGATGCCCCCTGTCTCCCCTCCTCTTTGTACTCTCTTTAGAACCTATATTACACAAAATTAAGACTAATCCAAAATTGCAGCTTACGCAGACGATATTCCTTTTCCTCTCTAACCCCTTAATCACCATACCTAACCTCCTTAAAGATTTCGAACTTTTTCATAAACTGTCCAATTTGAAAATAAACTTCACTAAACCTAAAGCCCTCAACATCACCCTCCCTCCGACGACAGTCTCTAAATGCCAAGCTAACTTCCCTTTTAGCTGGGAGACTCAAGACCTTACCTATTTAGGTATTCAAATACCCTCTAAATTAACTGAGCTTTACGACAGGAATTACACTCCCATCCTCCACAATATAAAGACGGACCTCGCCAAATGGTCTACTGGACAGTTTTCTTGGTTTGGGAGAATTGCCATAATAAAAATCTTACCCCACATATTAGATATTTTACAGACCATCCCAATCAAACTCCCTCTAACATTTTTTAGAATTTATAAAAGAATATGCAGGCAATTCATTTGGGCCCACAAATCCCCCAGAATCAGCTGGGACAGAATGACACTCCTCAAACTTAAAGGTGGACTAGGCCTTCCGGATATTCGTAAATACCATGATGCATGCCACATCACCAGATTGATTGACTGGCACATCCACACTCACTCTAAAGACTGGATCTCACTCGAAGACTTTAGTACCCAAATCCCTCTCTCACACATACCATGGTGCAGCACTATGAACGCCCCTAAAGAACACTCCACACACCCTATGACGGGACCTACCTTGGAAAGCTTTCGAAAAGTATGTCATTCTCTAAACTTAACACCCTCCCCAGGTCCTATGACTCCTCTGACTGGCAATCCTGACTTCCCCCCGGGTCTATCGGAGAGCAATGTGCTCTTAACAAACGGGGAACATACCCTGAGAGCCCACCACCTCTTTCACAAGGGATCTCTTATCCCATTCTCTGATCTGCCCTCTAGACTCCCTGATCATAATATTCCATTCTTCACATTTCTACAATTAAGACACTTTCTGACTGGCACCAACCCCATTTCACATTGGTGTAGAAACCAAAATTCTTTTGAAGCCTTATGTTTCTCTCCAGGCCCTCAAAGTCACTTAATCTCGACAATTTACTCTTTACTTTTCGGTCCTACAGACTACAAATCTAATCCGGCCAATCAGAAGTGGGAAAGCGAGCTCAACCTAGACTTTCCTAGAGAGGATTGGGAGAATATACATGAACATATACATAAGGGCTCCATGAACGTCACAGCACAAGAAAACAATTACAAATTGTACTCAAGATGGTATCACACGCCCGAACGTCTACATGTATTTCATCCAACTATATCTCCGTTGTGCTGGAGATGTAACTCTGAGATGGGCTCTCTTCTCCATATCTGGTGGGATTGTGCTCACATAAATCCATTCTGGGAAACAGCACACAAAATGATAGCCCACATTACCACCTACAACCTAGACTTTTCCCCCGCTCAATACCTACTCCACCATACACTCATACCACAATCCACTTACAGAAAATCGTTAATGCTCCACCTTATTAACGCTGCTAAACAATGTATCCCACTACGTTGGAAGAACACTAACCCTCCCACTATATCTGAATGGCTAAAACGGGTGGAAAAAATAGCAGAAATGGAGGACTTAATTCACCAAGCTAAAGACATTCCTACAAAATTTTGTAACACCTGGGCTTGCTGGATTAATTTCAGAGACTCCCAGGAATATAAGACCTTGATGCTAGACCCTCAACCCGGACTCCCTTCTAAAACTTAATAATAATGTCTCTGGAATGCTTATTTTAAACAGGCTCGGAGTGTCTACCGTATATTGCCTCCACCATACCCTAGTTCATGTACAACTACCCTAACGATACACCCCGCTACATACACGTGCTGACTGATTCCGATACTCTCTGATTTCGTCCTTATTCCACAGTAAGCCTGCACTTCGCACTCCCCTCCTTCTGCACTTCGGATTCCCTATCTGACTATAAACTGAAACTTATGATTACACTTATGATTACACTTTGCATTCTCAGGAGATGGTCTCAGTCTTCCCTAGATCAATAGATCCTCCATGTACCTAATAATTGTTGTTTTCCTAGACTGATGAAGATACTCCTATCTCACTCAGGATCGTTCTAAATACAAGCTCTACTTGCAATAACCATATCGTTCATAGACCCTTCTTCCAAGTATTTACCCAGTATTGTACTCATGGTTGTACCTGCAAAACTTCACTTGTTCGCTGAAGAAGAGATTGTCAGTTCATGTAACAAATAAATTACATTTGCACTATTGAAGAAAATGTCCAAAAAGAAAAGCCCATTGGAGAACCTAGGAGACAGATAAAAAAAACCCAAGCAGTAAATCAAAGGAAATCTTATTTCAGTTTAAGTTCAAAAATTGTTGATAAAATGTTTCTTAAACAGTTTCTGGCACATCAATGGCCCCCCTACTCGCAAAGTACTCGACTTACTTCTGTCTCACTTCGCGGGCACTTTGGGGGGGCAAGCAAGGATCACCAGCTTCAAGCGCCGTCAGGGTTTCTTCTTGAAGTCCGACCTCAGGCCCAACTGAGGCCACATAGTTCATTGAATTTCTCCTTAAATAGTTGTGTAGAATGCAGCATGCCAGGATTATATGGTTAAGTTTATATTCCGCCATGTTGATTGGCGTAAGGAATAGGCGGAACCGGCTGGCCATTATCCCGAAAACGTTCTCCACCACTCTTCTGGCTCTGGCCATACGGTAGTTATAAACCCTCTGGTCTGGGGTGAGGGTCCTCATGGCTTCAAAACGGTCGGCTGGTCAGGACGAACTAACAGAAAGCACTGAAAAACAGAAAGGCCGGAGCTGAAAATCAGATACGAGTGGACAAGAACACACTGAAAATCAAATATGTAATAGAAATACGAACCCACAAGCACAAACTGAACAGGAACAATCGTAAAATCAGGAGGCTGAAAAGCGCGAATCGTCTGTCTCCAAACTTCTACCAACACGAGATTCGCAGAAGGAGCCCAAAGGGTGGCGCATTTGGTATTGAACTTCCTCTTTCTAGTGCCGTCACACGTGTTGTATGTCACCACGTTCTTGACGTTCGGAAATTCCGACAACTTTGTGTGACCGTGTGTATGCAAGACAAGTTTGAGCCAACATCCGTCGGAAAAAATCCATGGATTTTGTTATCGGAATGTCCGATCAATGTCTGATCGTGTGTACAGGGCATTATACAAGCTGTACAGTCACTACTTTACATTGTAGCAAAGTGTCATTTCTTCAGTGTTGTCACATGAAAAGATATAATAAAATATTTACAAAAATGTGAGGGGTGTAATCACTTTTGTAAGATACTGTATGTATTCTGAGACCAGCACCCTGCTGCTGTCAGAATACAGAGATCAGTTCTGCAACTGATTGGCATTCCTGCAAAGTAAACAAAGCAAACAACTTTTTTTTTTCACTTTTTCTTTTTACATTTTCCTTTACTTTTTAAAATTTAAACGGTCTCTCAAAATGCGATAGATAGTTTCCTGATCACCTAACATCTTTAGAGACCCTTATTGTGCAGAATTGTGTACCCTATACCATGCCATGCTGTACCCTAGACTAAAAGTCCCCTACGGTGTGGTAAAGATGGAAGCAGTCCTTGAGGCAGAGGCCAGGTTTGCCAGAACAGGAGGGACAAAAAAACGAGCGTCGTGTCTCATTTCGTGTTTCCCACAGGCATGACATCTTTTTGGAGTGACTTTTTTGTAGGGGTATCAGGGAGGACAGCTGGAAAATGCCTCTCATGCAGCAGGCTAATTGCATCTGGATTTTGGCGTTTGGCCACAGCACCTTCTAGATGCAAAGGGGCTATGATGATCACTAACTGAAATTTTAGAAAGGATTCAGCTATTCTAGTTGCTTTGTAAATAACAAAAGCATTATATAGAGGCAAATTAAATAAATATATACTGTAGACACTTTTTCGTACCAGTATTTTTAACCAGATAATAGCTCTGTGAGACGCTAAATATAGGTTCATCATTTGGTCATTGAGGTCTACACCTCCCTTATTTGGATTATAGTCGTGGACACAGAAAGGTATTTCAATGACACCAGATGCCATGTTAATTTAGACCATCATGTCTGCATGAATAGAAGATGAGTACAGCCCTTTTGTCCTTTTACTTCACTGTGAGTAGTTCTTCATTACACAAGCAGGCTTTCTCCCCCTTTCTAAGTGGGGTGTCAATGAGCCGTTGGGGGAAGCTCCTGCAATTAGGTCCCATGGTGCCGCAACAGCCAATTTTTTGAATGAACAAATCTCTAAAAAGTGGCACACTTGCATTAAAGTTGTCCATGTACAAATGGTATCTCTTACGGAACAAGGGTGACAACAAGTCCCACACTATCTTGCCATTGCTCCTCATGTAGTTTGGGCATTCAGGGGGCTCCACTTAACTTTCCTCATAAATTCTGAAACAGTATGTATAGCCTGCAGCCCTTTCACAGGGCTTCTACAGTTTTACCCATATTTGGCATGCTTGCTGGGAATATATTGCTTAATTGCAAGCCTGCCAGTAAAATGTACAAGGCACTCGTCTATGGAGATGTTTTGTTATACATCTGCAAAATAGTCATTTATGAGCTTACGAATTTTGTGGAGCCGATCATGGTCAGGGTCATTCTAAGGATGACAAAGGGTATTGTCATTGAAATGCATAAAACACAGGCATATGATGAATCGGGTGTGTGGACCAATTTGAATGCAATTTATTCTTTTTTGCAATGCCAATGTTAAGGGTTAGGTTCAAAAAAATTTTCAATTCAGAAACCGTTATATATTTCCACTTGAATGCCCTGGCAAGGTATGAGTTTGGGTTGATGGTGATGTACTGTTTAACATAAAGATCACTTTGGTTCACAATTTGGTAAAAAACAGCTTAAAAAACAAGGCTCCTTGTTAAGTTTGTTGTTTCCACCTGAAACCCAGGCTGGGATGAGAATGGGGGTATAACGGGGGCTGCTGAATCTGGAGGCGGCCAATTAGGGTTTGCAAGCACCTTTGGAAGGCTACTATGGGCTCTATGTGCATGTGCTTGAATTCTTTGTGGCTACGGATGCATTACACTACTAGCGCTAGTCACCTCACCAACTTGTACTGCACTTCTGGTGCTCACCACTTCACCATGAGATACTGCAGTGCTGGTGTCTAAAAGGCCAGGATGTACTACGCCGATGGTTCTTTCCAGATCAGTTCTGATCATGATGAAAATACTGATCCGTTCAGACACTATACTAGTAATGGCGGTGATCAGCAACTTTTAGTGTGACTGCGATAGTGTGGCGGGCAATCTGGTGCTAGTTGACCCTGGCTGGGGGGGGGGGACAACTAACTGACCCTGACGCTATCTAAAGCTATATGATGTCGCTTGTGACAGTAATACAGTGATCAGTGAATAAATGCTGTACACTGTATTAATGACACTGGCGGCAGGGCAATCAAAGGGGTAACTGAAAGGTGATCAAAGGGTGCAATGTTCCTAACAAGGTGTATGCCATTGTAAATGCACTGATTCTTCTCACACAAGTCTGGCTTTCTTCTATCTCTGGAGCAGAAAGGGCTCAGGTAGAGAAGAACCAGCCATATCCTGTGGCTCTATTTGTAAACAAGACACAGGGCTGTGATTGGCTACAGTGATCTGCAGGTTCACAGCCAAAATCATTAGCTGGAACCTGCTGACAAACTTGTGCTGTAGCGATTCACAGCACAGTTCAGCAAGAAGTGAGCGCCTGCATGCCCCAAACCCAGAAGCAACCCAGCAACATTTATTTACATTGCTGAGCCTGCAGCTGTTGCGCGGTCACAGTAAATCTACTGGTACCGAGAGGCAAGTGGTGATTTTTGCTGCCAGAGAGCAAAAGCCCTGTGTTGTAGAGAGATGTGAGCAAGTCTGTCATCACAGCATCTGTGGGGAGGGATGTAGGACTCAGGTCATGTTGCGAAAGTAACAAAGTGTGGAGTCCAGGCTGAGGTTCTGATATGAGCATGATGCAGGAGCTGCTATCTGATTCTATCGAGATTGGCTCCCAAGCTGGCTTACAAAGACAAGGGCTCTTCAACTGAAGGAGTCATTGTGGTGCACTGTTTGGAATAACCCTTCCTTGAAATCAGCACCCTCTCTGTCATGCTGCGTTCTCAGTGGGTAGAGAAGTGAGCGGTAAAATAATCAGTGACAGTCGGGTTGGTAGTGGACTTGTTTATGCTCAGGCTCTTTCTCCCTTCACTCAGAGTAATACCTTTTGTATAATTTTCCTCTCCCTTGTAGATTGTAAGCTCTCACAAGCAATCCCCTCCTCCTGACCTTCTTGTATTGCATTGTATTGTAACTGTACTGCTTCCCTTTATTTTGTAAAGCTCTCGGCAAACTGTTGGTGCTATAGAAATAAATAATAATAATATCTATTCCACAAACTTAAAGAGGAAGTAAACTGTGCCTGCAGTTTAGTTCCCCCTGCATCGGACCCCTGGCCTTACGGTCCTGGACGGGCCCCCCATCAGCGGTGCTCCTGTGTTCTTTGTCCAACGGCTTTGTGCTGGGTTTCCCTAAGCCCCTGTGTCATCCATGCGGCTTCAGCCTCCAGGTACTGTCAGTTTTTTAATCCAAGTCTCTGCATGACCATCAATTGACTGCTGTATGCCTTGGTGAACATTTTATTATTTTTTAACAATAATAAAAAGTTTTTACTTTGCCTCTGAGGGTCCTCTTTATGTCTGCTGATCAGCGCTGTTCACCCCTTTGATTATATCTTGATTGTATGTACCTATAGGTAAGCCTATAATAAAGCTTACCTATAGGTACTGTAAATATCTCCTAAACTTGCACCGTTTAGGAGATATTTACTATATACGCCACCGATGACATCATCGGCGCATGCGCTCTTAGGGAACGGCCACCCGTGCCGTTTCTTCAGAGCCCTGTACCTTGACTGGCGGAAGTGACATCATGGAGCTCCAGCCAGTCACACAGCCGGGGTCCGCGGACCCAGAAAGAAGGCCGGAGAAGATGTATGTGGCCTCCAGCGGCGACAACGAGGGCTTCGTATGCAGGTAAATTTCACATAATGTGCTAGTATGCAATGCTTACTAGCACATTATGCCTTTACTTTGCAGGTCGCCAAAAATAAACAAAAAAGAGGCAGTGTTTATTTCCTCTTTAACATTTCCATAACAATTCATCAGTTCAGACTCCACTTAGTTTTTTTAAACAAGTCAATAGGTTATACAGAAACCTTATTTAGAGAATAATGCTAACCCAAAAAAAGTGCATTTATTATTGTAACGGAACGTCCCACACTCCACTTGAGTGTTTCCGTCAGTATACCACTTCCTCCCAGTCTGGATACAGATATCCGATATTCCAACCGCTCATAAGCACAAAACAAGGTGACACTTGTTTCACTGCTAACATGGACTGACTCTTCATTTGAGATCTCACACAAATATATACAGCAGGATGACTAAAACCTAACCTAATTAACATGAGCTAATTATCTAACATGACCTTTTGTCCAGTCTTGTAGTCACCGAGCTTCACACAGTACATTATACATTATCATAAGTACAACCACAGGACATTTTCACAATAGCAGGAGCTAATTACAATTAACAATACAAACAGTGTTCTCCCCCCCTCCTCAGCCTAGTCATCAACAACTATAGTGGGAGTAGACTGTTCGTCTCCTAGCCAGTCCTGGAGGCCAATGTGATCAGCTCACTCAATTAACATGTTGAGTTCAGAATTAAACAAACCTATAATAGTCTTTACATATATATCCTGGGAGATATTGGGGATAAATATTGCTGTCCCATTTTAAGCAATCCAAGACATACCCTCCAAGTCACCATTTCCCATATGGCATACACAGGGTCCCCAGAGTCTGTGTGTCCTGGGGGACCAGGACCCGAATCCACAGTAATACCACCTCAAGATTCCCCAGGCATACAGCTCACAAAGAGCATCGTTCCCCCAAATGCCAGGGCCCATAATCGGTCGGCAAGAGGCTTGCATTCAGTCCCCTCCAAAAGCCTCTATCCCGGTTGAGTTTGTCACATTTCTCCCCCATCAAAGCCTCCACCTGGTCTGGACATGTGTTAGTCAGGCAGAGTGAACTCACATAGTCTGTCCGCATGATCTCCTTTCTTGGCTGCAAGGAATAGTTGATCTCAGTAGGTGTGGGGCAGAGGTCATTTACTCTCTGTCTGGCTGCCAGCGCTTCAGTTGGGTGGTTTTTAACATTCCGGGGCTCAGTCTGCTGCTGGGCAGAGGGGCCGATCGCCCCAGCTTTCTGAAACTGTAGAGACACTGTAGGTGCTAGGCAGAGGCCAGCGGCGCTCTGCCCTGTTGCCAGTGATTCAGCTGGGAGTAGCAGCTTTACTACATCAGCTTGTCGCTGGAGAGAGGGGCCGACTGCCCCGCCTCCCTGGAACTTCACAGTTGTTGCCGGTGCTGGGCAGAGGTTGGTAGCACTCTGCCCTGTTGCCAGCACTTCTGCTGGGGACTCCTCTTCCTCCGCTCCGGCTAACCGTTGGGGCAGGAGGCTGGCTTCCTCCACTCCCAAACTGTGTAGCTGCCATTGGGGAGGTGAGCCGTCTGCTTCCTTTTCCATTCCCTCATCTGGCTGCTGGGACGACATGTCTATGGTACTGTCTCCCAGGTGCACGGATCTTTGCTGGGGAGGAAAGGCCGCTTCCTCCACCCTGGCCAACTGTTGGGGAGGGACAACACACACCTCCTCTTCCTTCTCCCCCTGTATCTGCTGCTGGGAAGTGATTGCCACCTTCTCACCCTGAGCCTCCGAAACTGCCACAGGTGTGGGGCAGAGGTCTTGGACCCTCTGTCCGGTTGCCAGCACTTCTGCTGGGGGTTTGCTAGGTGGTTCCTCCTCTACAGAAACGTCTATTAAATCCCGTCTCTGGAATTGCTAAAAGTGTGGGGCAGAGGTCTTGGACCCTCTGTTCAGTTACCAGATCTTCAGCTGGAGAAGTTTGTTGTAACTCCACAGATACTGCTGTTGGTGCTGGACAGAGCACAGTGAAGTTTGGCCCTAATACCAGCTCTTCTGCTGGAGGCTCATCAGGTTGTTCTTCCTCAGCAGAAAAGTCTATTAAATCCCCTGTCTCTGCAACTGGTGTCTGGGGATAGAGGTTCACCATCTCCTGCCCATGGAACCCAGAAGATGCTATCAGTGCTGGGCAGAGGTTAGCAGAGCTCTGCCCTGTTGTCAGCACTTCAGGTTTGGGGACGGCAATCTCCAGATTTTCCACTGTCAATTCTCTGGCATGCTGCTGGACAGGCACATTCCTCCATCCAAGATCATCCCATGTAGAAACAGGATCATCAAGGTCAGTCAGCACTTGCTGCATCCGTCATAGGACCTCCGCCTCCCTAGCTGTGGGGGCAGGTTGGCAAAGCACACTGTTCCTCTGCCACATTGCCGACTCTTCAGCCAGAATTTTAGAGTTGTCACCTGGTATTTCCTGATAGTCCCAGGCAAAGGGAGCCCAGCCCTCGCGCTGAGCAGAGTCTAGCAGCCGTCTGTAGGCGATCTCCAGCTCCCATTCCTGAACGGCCAGAAACTCTATATTTTCCAGTGCCCAGTGCACTTCCGAAACGTTCAGTAGCTGTTCTCTGTAATCCATTATTTCGTCCACTTGCCACTCCAAATCACTCCCAAAGTTAGGGTCCCCTGTCAGCTTCACATACAACAGTCCCAGGCTGCCATAGCCAAAGCCTTCCGTTGGGCTGTCATCCACTATCCAAGGGCATGCTTGGGATACATGCCACCGGAGGGCTCTGTAGCTCTCATCCAGCCACATCTCTGTCCAAACCAGCCTGCTTAATTCTGCTGTCTGCTCCTTGTTTGGTTTTTCTCCCAAAAACAGAACCCACAATCCATACTGCGACCAGTACCTTTCCTCAATGGAGGGGAGAACTTTTCCCTGGTGTCGCTGCTCACAGGCTAGCGCTTCCTTCCAGAGTTCACAGCGGATAGAAACAAACCATCCCAGCAGGACCTGCTCTGATACTGGTCCTCTGTGCTGTTTCTGCATCTCTCGCAACCTCCTTCTGAATTCCTCTTCCATGGCGGCTGGTATCTGTACCTCTCCTCTCCTCTCTTGCTATCCGGACCATGGATCCAGGTGGAAGCTTGGATGTTCCAGACTGCAGGAAGCGCCCCGCTGCTTGCCACCAATGTAACGGAACGTCCCACACTCCACTTGAGTGCTTCCGTCAGTATACCACTTCCTCCCAGTTTGGATACAGATATTCGATATTCCAAACGCTCATAAGCACAAAACAAGGCGACACTTGTTTCACTGCTAACATGGACTGACTCTTTATTTGAGATCTCACACAAATATATACAGCAGGATGACTAAAACTTAACCTAATTAACATGAGCTAATTATCTAACATGACCTTTTGCCCAGACTTGTGGTCACCGAGCTTCACACAGTACATTATACATTACCATAAGTACAACCACAGGACATTTTCACAATAGCAGGAGCTAATTACAATTAACAATACAAACAGTGTTCTCCCCCCCCTCCTCAGCCTAGTCATCAACAACTATAGTAGGAGTAGACTGTTCGTCTCCTAGCCAGTCCTGGAGGCCAATGTGATCAGCTCACTCAATTAACATGTTGAGTTCACAATCAAACAAACCAATAATAGTCTTTACATATATATCCTGGGAGATATTGAGGATAAATATTACTGTCCCATTTTAAGAAATCCAAGACATACCCTCCAAGTCACCATTTCCCATATGGCATACACAGGGTCCCCAGAGTCTGTGTGTCCTGGGGGGACCAGGACCCGAATCCACAGTAATACCACCTCAAGAGTCCCCAGGCATACAGCTCACAAAGAGCATCGTTCCCCCAAATGCCAGGGCCCATAATCGGTCGGCAAGAGGCTTGCATTCAGTCCCCTCCAAAAGCCTCTATCCCGGGTGAGTTTGTCACAATTATTATTTTTTTTAGGAGCCTGGAAAGCCTTACACTAGTGATCAGCACCTTTTGACACTGACAGGAAGAATCAATGAACTACCACGGCGCTCAACAGCGCCGTGGTAGTTAATTTTGAACTACAAGCTGAGAGCTGCAAAGGAGCCCTGCACCACCGTGCTCTTTTCAAAAAGTGACAGCTGGTTCGGAGAACTTCTCCCTGCACTGCTGTAACACACAGGGCTCGGATCACCGAGCCACTGCAGGAGTGGGAACATGTTTCATGTTCCACCCTAAAAACAGGTGGAACATGTAACATGTTCCTGAAGCTGAACTTATCCTTTAAATATCTAATATTTTTGAAGAAAAACTTAGATCCACTTTACTCATCTGATATTTATTAAGTAAGGTCTGAAGGATGATGTATATCCAGGTTAAGATTCTGATGAGGGCCTCATGTAGGCACAGACATCTGATCCTGTCGAGATTAGCCTACAAGCTGGCTTCCAAGGGTAGGGGCTCTTGCACTGAAGGAATCATTGTGGTGCGCTGTTTGAAATCAGCACCCTCTCTGTCACACTGTGTTCTCAGTGGGTAGAGAAGCGAGGGGAAAAGTAATCAGTGACAGTGGGGTTAGTAGTGGACTGGTGTACTCTCTAGCTCTTTCCCCCTTTGGCATAGAGAGTGGAATACAGACTGTACAGAGAACTGTACAAGTTCAAGCTGAAAAGGTTGTGAGGTACAGAGGTTGGAACACATCTTCATGCTGCCATTGTGAGACCACACCCCCAACTCTTTTTTTTACCTTTAACTCTCTATCTTTATTATTTTTTTCCCCTCTGCCTCCAACTAATAAATCAATCACTGCCGAGGACATTGCCAATCACTTCAAAAAATAGAAATCGATGTAATTCATGATGAGATCTGCACTGTCCAGATATGGTTTGCCCCTCTACCAACAAATTCAGTACTTTCCTCTTTTGACTTTGTTACCTCAGAAGAGGTTTCAAAACTTCTTTCTAACATCCACCTAACTACTTGCCCCTGGACCCCATTCTCTACTATGGTCACCTCCTTGCTCTACTCTATGCTATCTAACTCACATATTAAATTTCATCCTCTCTACTGCAGTCATATTTCCCACCCCTAACTTAACAGCCTTTCAGTAGCCACTAACCCTCTCTGCTAATCCCTTCACTAGCTTCCGCTCACCCAGTTAATAAAATTCAAATCGCTAACAACAACACACAAAGCCATCCACAATACTACCCCAAAATATCACCCAAACTGACCTTTTCACTCCTCCTATGACCTCTTGCTCTCTAGCTTTCTTGTCAATTCCTTTCCTTACTATCATGAACCACAGACCAGGCGGAAACAGAAAATGCAGTTAAAATCACACCTTTAATTAAATAGCAAAAAAATAACATAGTTCAGGAATGTAGTCAAAAACTGAAGCCAGGGTTTGGATGCCAGAGCAGGTAATCAGATGAGCCAGATCAGGAAGCTAGAAATCAGCGTAGTAAGGAGCCAAAGCAGGAACAGGAATCGGAAGAAAAGTCAGCCAGGGCAAGTCATACACAGGAACACAGACAGAAAAACACTGGATAATGTTGACCATGCAAGGGAGCGGAGAAAATAAGCTAAGCTGCTTAAATAGCCGAAATGGGCTGGCTGGACTAATGAGGCAGGTTAATGGTAACCAGGTGAGTCACTGTGGAAACCACGAGTGGCTGGTAATTAACTGACAGCTGAGCAGCTCTGTGCACTGAAAGAAAATAGCTGCTAGTAAATAGCAGGAGCCCAACCCTGACAGTACCCCCTCCTTAATGACTTCTCCCCCTTGGGGGAGGCCCAAGCTTGAGAGGAAAGCATCTATGGAAAGCACGAAGGAGGGAAGGGGCATGTACGTCCAAGGATGACACCCATGAGTGTTCTCCAGACTGTAACCCCTCCAGTAAACTAGATATTGTATGCGTCCAAGTCAGTAGAAAATTATATCTCATATTCCTCAGGGTTGTCAACCTGAACCAGGTGAGGGCGGTTATTATGGTGGTCAGAAATATAGCAATGCAGTGGCCCGTTCTGCGGCCCTATTGAACTGCGGGTGATATGCCAAGGAGAGGGAAAGCTGAATTCCCAACTGTGCACAGAAGGCTCACCAATACCTGGACACAAACTGGCTACCTCTGTCTGAGATGATAATTTTAGGTATCCCATGTAACCGAAAAACCTCCCGAGCTAAAATTTATGCCAGTTCTTTGGATGTAGGCAACTTCTTTAGCGGAATACAATGGGACATTTTCAAAAACCAGTCAACCACCATAAGAATTACTGTGTTGCCCTAGGAGTTGGTTAAATTCACAATAAAATCAATATAAAAGTGGGTCCATGGCCTCTCCCCACTGCATATGGGTTGTAGGAGGTCCACTGGAAGGTGTCAGGAGTTTTTATTCTGAGCACACATGGGACAAACGGCTACAAAGGCAGTTACAACAACGTGGAGACTAGGCCACCAGAATTGTGGAGACATAGACCATATGAGTTAATTCTTCCCTTGGTTCCCAGCTGCTTTAGGAGAATGGTAGGTCTGGAGCAAAGCAGAGCAGAGATTCTCAGAGACAAAGCAGCAATCATGAGGTTTTTCAGGTGGAGAAAGGATCTGAGAGGCCAGAATTCTCTTATCCAATGGTGAAGTGAGATTAGTGCAGTATAATGGCCAAAATGTGGTCCGGAGGTATCATAGGAGTAGGAACAGACTCCATCTTGGAAGAGGAGGAAAATTTATGCGAAAATGCATCTGCCCTTATATTCTTTGTACCGAGTAAGAATGAGAATATGTAATAGAAGCTTGACAGAAAAAGGGCCCACCGTGCCCTTCTGGGAGATAAAGTAAGCGTTAAGCCTCAGACAAAAATGGGAGATTCTTATGGTCATTCAAAATAAGGATCAGCACTATAGTACCCTCGAGAAGATGCCTGCATCTTCTGAATTCATGGCCCTCGCATAATGTCAGGAACCACAATCCAGGCAGAAACAGAAAATGCAGTTAAAATCACACATTTAATGAAATAGCAAAAAATAACACAGTTCAGGAATGTAGTCAAAAACTGAAGCCAGGGTTTTGTGTCTGTCGTGAGGTGTGATTGACGATAAAGTTACATCTCAGAACACTTTTTTAAATTTATTTTTTAATAAAGGAATTGTCAAAAACTTTCTCTTGTGGTTTTTACTTTTTGACACTTTTTTGGTGAATAGGTAGGGGTACAATGTACCCAATACCCATTCACATGGGCGGGGCAGCGATCTGGGGTCCCCCTTGTGAATGGGGGCTTCCAGATTCTGATAAGCCCCCTGACACCGACAACCACCAGCCAGGATTGTCGGAAGAGGCCCTTGTCCCCATCAACAAGGGGACAAGGTGCTTGGGGGTGGGGGTTGCAGAGCCCCCCCCCCGCCTCAAAGCACCTACCCCTCATGTTGAGGGCATGTGGCCTGGTATGGTTCAGGAGGGGGGGCACTTGCTTGTCCCCCCCATCCTGACCTCCAGGCTGCATGCTCGGATAAGGATCTGTTATGTATTTTGGGGGGGACCCCACGGCAATTTTTTATTTTTATTTTTGCGTGGAGTTCCCCTTAAAATTCATACCAGACCTGAAGGGCCTGGTATGGACGGGGGTGCCATTTTTTTCATAGATTTTTCATCTATATTGCCTGAAATACATTACAGATGAGAGCAAGTTTAACCACTTCGGCCCCAGAAGGATTTGCACCCTTTCTGACCAGGCCATTTTTTGCGATACGGCACTGCGTTGCTTTAACTGACAAACTGACAATTGCGTGGTCGTGCAATGCTGTACCCAAACAAAATTTGTCCTTTTTTTTCCACAAATGGAGTTTTTTTTTCTTTTATTATAATTTATTTTTTGCACTATAAGCAAAAAAAGAGCGACAATTTTGAAAAAAAACAATATTTTTAACTTTTTGCTATAATAAATATCCAAAAATAATTGTAAAAAAACAAAATTCTTCATCAGTTTAGGTCAATATGTATTCTACAGATTTTTGGTAAAAAAATTTGCAATAAGCGTATATTGATTGCTTTGTGCAAACGTTATAGCATCTACACAATAGGGGATATATTTATGGCATTTTTATTATTTATTTTTGTTACTGCTAATGGTGGTGATCTGCATTTTTAAGCGGGACTGTGACATTGCGGCGGACAGATCGGACACTTTTGGCACTTTTTGGGACCCTTGACATTTATACAGCGATCAGAGGTAAAAATAGCCACTGATTACTGTATAAATGTAACTGGCAGAGAAGGGGTTAACACTAGGGGGCAATCAAGGGGTTAAGTGTGTCCTAGGGAGGTGTTTCTAACTGGGGGGGATGGGACTGACTGGGAGTAGAGAGAGATTGCTGTTCCTGATTACTAGGTACAGCAGATCTTTCTCTACTTCCCTGACAGAACGGGGATCTGTCTGTGTACATTGACAGATCCCCGCTCTGTCTCTGTATGGAGCAATCGGCTCCGGCGTCGCGCCGCGGGCACCCTAGAGCTCTTAAAGCAGCCAACATACACCTACAACTATTCGCCCAGTAGAGCCAACCTGTCACAGTATGACGGTGGCTGGTCGGCAAGCAGTTAAATGACATATTTTCCTTTAGAAATGTCATTATTGCTGCGGCACCTGACCTGCATGCTTTGCCCAATCACAGCGCGCTCTGCTGTGAGAGCCATGATTGGCCAAGGACAGCATGCCTTTGGCCAATCATGGCTCAGGGGGCTAAGTCCATGCCCCACACTATGTAAGGCTGCTTACATGGTGGCCGTACATAATGTAATGAATGAGAGCAGCAAAATTACATTTCTACAGGAAAAAATGTCATTTAAAACTGCTTGCGGCTGTAATGTATTGTTGAATCCTGGCAATATACATAAAAATCATTGAAAAAAATAGTGTGGGTTCCCCCCTCAGTCCATTACCAGGTCCTTTTGGTCTAGTATGGATAATAAAGGGAACCCCGTACCAAAATAAAAAAAAATGGTGTGGGGGTCCCCCCAAAATCCATACTAGGCCCTTTAGGTCTGGTATGGATATTAAGGGGAACCCTGCTCCAAAATAAAACAAATGGCGTGGGGGTCCCTCAAAAATCCATACCAGACCCTTATCCGAGCACGCAACCTGACAGGCTGCAGGAAAAGGGGGGGACGAGAGAGCACCCCCCTCCTGAACTGTACCAGGTCACATGCCCTTAACATGGGGAGGGTGCTTTGGGGTCCCCCAAAACACCTTATCCCCATGTTGATGGGGACATGGGCCTCTTCCCCACAACCCTTGCCTGGTGGTTGTGGGGGTCTGCAGGAGGGGGGCTTATCGGAATCTGGAAGCCCTTAACAAGGGGGCCCCCAGATCCTGGCCCCCCATGTGAATAGGTATCGGGTACAATGTACACCTACCCATTCGTCAAAAAAGTAAAAACGACAGGAGAAAGTTTTGTACAAGTTATTTTATCTTCACACGTCCATTCATCTTGAATAACAGCGTCCGACGTTCCTGAGAAGAAAAAAACAAAACAGAAAAACTCAGTGACTGCAGCCTTTTCACGATGACAGCTGTTATATAGCTGAGGGCTGGGGCCACAGTGCACGGTGACCTAAACGGGTGATCCCTGCCCCCCTCTTGCCTATATAACAGCTGTCAAAGCAAAAAGACAGCAGTCGTGGGGATTCCTCCCATGGAGACAGAGTTTTCCATTTTTTTCGGGAACGCCGGACGCTGTGATTGAAGATAAATGGACATCGCGGGACACTTTTTTTTTTTAATAAAGGACTTGTCCATAACTGTCTCCCGTCATTTTTACTTTTTTGATACTTTTTTGGTGAATGAGTAGGGGTACACTGTACCCGATATCCATTCACATGGGGGGCGGGATCTGGGGGGCCCCCTTGTTAAAGGGGGCTTCCAGGTGCCGATAAACCCCCCCGCCCGCAGACCCCCACAACAACCTGGCAAGGGTTGTAGGGAAGAGGCCCTTGTCCCCATCAACATGGGGACAAGGTGTTTTGGGAGACCCCAAAGCACCCTCCTCATGTTGAGTGCATGTGGCCTGGTACAGTTCAGGATGGGGGGCGCTCTCTCGTCCCCATCCTTTTCCTGCAGCCTGCCAGTTTGCCAGCTCGAATAATGGTCTGGTATGGATTTTGGGGGGACCCCCATGCCATTTTATTTTTAGTTTTGGCATGGGGTTACCCTTAAAATCCATACCAGACCTGAAGGGCCTGGTATGTATTTTGGGGGGGACCCCGCGCCATTTTTAAAAAAAATTCTAGCAGGGTTTCCCTTAATATTCATACCAGACCCAAAGGGCCTGGTAATGGACTGTGGGGGGACACCATTTTTTTTCAATGATTTTTATCTATGTTGCCGGGATCTGACAACCCATTTGCGCAACTCCTCCTAGCTCTGAGGAAACTAGCAGTGATTGGCTAGTGAAACGCGTCAACGTGACGTCAGCACGTCGAACAGGGGATCGTTCGCACGCTGCACGAGCAAAGCATGGTGTTGGTGGCTGATCGGCGGCTTTGTGTACTTTGGTCGAAGCCGCCAGTCTGTGTGAACGGCATCCCATACATAGCAGGAAATCCTCCAGGTGTCCGGATTCTGGTATATACTGAGCATGGCTCAAACTCGGATCAATGGGTAGAGGCGCATTGAACCAGTGGACACACAGGACTTGGTGAGAGTATCTCTATCCAATTATAAAACAGCAATGGTGTTTTATTTCACATGTTGCCTCCCCACTCTGCACCTGATGGAGATGTATCCGTGCTACTAGTGTACTGAGTGACTTTGCGCTAAGTCCGTTCCTCAAGCATCATCAAAACCACCCCCTCTGCTTTTACAAGGTGGAATCTGTCCAAAAATCTCAATAGGGGACTCATTATCATCCCGTTGTGGACTGCTATTCAATAGGGATGAGCTCTGTGTTCGAGTCGAACCCATGTTCGACTCGAACATCGGCTGTTCGGTCGTTCGCCGAATTGCGAACGATATGGGCCGTTCGCGCCAAATCCGTGTGGCGCGTCACGGCCCATAATTCACTGCGGCATCGCAGTGCATTGCTTGCTGATGATTGGCCAAGCATGCACTATGACCCGCATGCTTGGCCAATCACAGCGCCGCCTGAACAGAGAGCCGTAGTTGGCCAAAGCCAAGGAGGCTTTGGCCAATTATGGCTCAGGGGATTTAGTACACGCCCCACACTATATAAGGCCGCCTGCACGGCGGCCCTGTGTAGTGTGTGTTCCGGCGTTGAAAGAGATAGACAGAGAGAGAGACAGTGTCATTTGATTTGAGTTAGATAGATTAGGCAGAACAGTCAGTCAGCTAGCTGCACTTACAGTGTATTGTGTATATATATGCATCCCAGGTGTTGCATATATATATATACACTGTATTCAGTTTAGCTAGATCCGTTCCTGTTATCTTCTAGACTATTTACATTTAGTACAGTGCGTTCTGCTCACAGTGTTCAGCTAGATCCGTTCCTGTTATCTTCCTACTGACAGGCAGGCTTGTCTTGTTACAGTATTAACAGCTACCTAAAGAAAATTACTGGTGTTCTTTTGATCCTATTAGTACCACGGTCAGGCAGCTAGACTATTTACATTTAGTACAGTGCGTCCTGCTCACAGTGTTCAGCTAGATCCGTTCCTGTTATCTTCCTACTGACAGGCAGGCTTGTCTTGTTACAGTATTAACAGCTACCTAAAGAAAATTACTGGTGTTCTTTTGATCCTATTAGTACCACGGTCAGGCAGCTAGACTATTTACATTTAGTACAGTGCGTCCTGCTCACAGTGTTCAGCTAGATCCGTTCCTGTTATCTTCCTACTGACAGGCAGGCTTGTCTTGTTACAGTATTAACAGCTACCTAAAGAAAATTACTGGTGTTCTTTTGATCCTATTAGTACCACGGTCAGGCAGCTAGACTATTTACATTTAGTACAGTGCGTCCTGCTCACAGTGTTCAGCTAGATCTGTTTCTGTTATCTTCCTACTGACAGGCAGGCTTGTCTTGTTACAGTATATAAAGCTACCTGAAGAAAATTACTGGTGTTCTTTTGATCCTATTAGTACCACGGTCAGGCAGCTAGACTATTTACAGTTAGTGCAGTGCGTCCTGCTCACAGTGTTCAGCTAAACCTACAAGTTAGTGGGGTGCGTCCACCTCACAGTGTTCAGCTAAAGCTACCTGTAGAAGGTTGGTGGTGTTCTCATACTACAGGCAAGCAGTTGATTTTGCTAGCTGCAGTATCAGTACATATATATCCTCATCAGCACGTGGCCATGGGACATGCTTGGCCTTTTTTTCGGCAGCTGGCCGTGTTGAGCCGCAACATGCGGAAGACTTGGTCGAGTGGATGACCAAGCCGTCCTCATCCTCCTCATCCTCTCTCACCCATGCCCAGGGTGCTTTGTCTGGCAAAGCAGCGGCCTCTTCCCTCGGCTCAATGTCATCAGTGACTCCTTCCCTAGCTCCACCATGTCCTCCTGAGGAGTCCCTCGAACTGTTTGACCACAGTGTTGGGTACATGCTCCAGGAGGATGCCCAGCATTTGGAAGACTCTGATGATGATACTGAGCTCGATGAAGGCAGTAACATGAGCACGGACAGAGGGGGTGCCCAAGAAGGACAGCAATCTGGCAGTCATGCTCCCCCTGCTGCAGCATACTGCCAGGTTTGCTCCAGTGATGAGGAGGGAGGGGATGATGAGGTCACTGACTCAACGTGGGTGCCTGATAGGAGAGAGGAGGAGGAGGAGGAGGAGGAGGAGGAGGCGGCACATCACCAACGAGGCAGGATGCCCTCCAGGGGCCAGCCTAAGGGCAGCACATTGACTGCATCACACCCCAAAGCTCCACATGTGCAGGGCGCTGCAGTCTCTGCGCGTTATTCAAAAAGTTCTTTGGTGTGGGCCTTTTTTGAGACGAGTGCATCAGATCGCACCGCTGCTATTTGCAACATATGTCTCAAGCGTATCTCACGTGGCCAAAACATCTCCCGCTTGGGTACCACATGCTTGACCAGACATATGTTGACCTGCCATGCAGTTCGTTGGCAAGCGTATCTAAAAGACCCACACCAAAGAACAAAGAGGATCTCTCCTTGCTCCTCATCAGCTGAGATTTCCAACCCCACTAGACCTCCTGTCCTCTCTGAGACCTGCAGTGAGAGGAATGAAGGTGTAGAATTAGGTGTGTCACAGCCAAGTACTTGTGGGCAATCTGCTTTTGGTACACCGACGTCAGATTGTACCAGGCAAATTTCCCTGCCCCAGCTGCTGCACCGCCGAAAGAAGTTTGCTCCCAGCCATCCACATGCCCAGCGGTTGAATGCTAGCTTGGCAAAATTGCTAGCACTTCAACTGCTGCCTTTTCAGTTGGTAGACTCTGCCCCCTTACGTGAGTTTGTGGAATGTGCGGTTCCTCAGTGGCAGGTACCCAAACGCCACTTTTTCTCATGGAAGGCGATTCCAGCTCTCTACCGGCATGTGGAAGGCAATGTCCATGCCTCGCTGGACAGGGCGGTCAGCGGTAAGGTGCATATTACCGCTGACTCATGGTCCAGCAGGCATGGACAGGGACGTTACCTAAGTTTCACGGCGCATTGGGTGACTCTGCTGGCAGCTGGGAAGGATGCAGGACAAGGTGCAGTAGTGTTGGAGGTTGTTCCGCCACCATGCCTCCAAAATGCTAATGATTGTGACACACCTCTCTCCTCCACCCCCTCCTCTTCTTCTTCCTCCATGGCCTCTTCCTCGGAACCAGCGGTGCTCCGTAGTCGTTCAAGGGGCTACGCAAGTACGCAGGCCAAAAGATGCCATGCGGTGCTTGAGCTGGTGTGCTTGGGGGACAGGAGCCACACTGGGGCAGAGGTTCTGTCAGCTCTGCAGGGGCAGGTTCAGAGGTGGTTGACGCCACGCCAACTTAAGGCAGGAATGGTGGTTTGCGACAATGGCACCAACCTCCTCTCTGCCCTCTGACATGGACAAATGACCCATGTGCCCTGTTTGGCTCACGTCCTTAACTTGGTGGTGCAGCGGTTCTTGGGCAGGTACCCGGGCTTACAGGATGCCCTGAGGCAGGCCAGGAAAGTCTGTGTGCATTTCCGCCGGTCATATAATGCCAGTGCTCGGCTGACGGACCTCCAAAAGGAGTTTAACCTGCCCAAGAACTGCCTAATCTGTGACATGCCCACCAGGTGGAACTCAACGTTGGCCATGCTGCAGCGGCTGCACACACAGCAGAGGGCCATCAATGAGTACCTGTGCGACTATGGCACCAGGACAGGGTCAGGGGAGCTTGTTTTTTTTTCCCCACGCCAGTGGGCCATGATCAGGGATGCATGCACTGTCCTGTTACCATTCGAGGAGGCCACGAGGATGGTGAGCAGTGACAGTGCATGCATCAGTGACACTGTCCCCCTTGTCCACCTGTTGGAGCACACGCTGCGTGGAATAATGGACAGGGCACTTGAGGCAGAACAGAGGCAGGAAGAGGAGGACTTCCTTAGCTCTCAAGGCCCCCTTTATCCAGACAGTGTTCCTGCGTGCCCGCCGATCACACAGGAAGAGGACGAGGAGGAGGAGGAGGAGGAGGAAGATTGTGTCAGTATGGAGGTGGAGCCTGGCACTCAGCATCAGCAGCAGTCTTTAAGGGATCAGTCCCAAGAAACACATGGACTTGTACGTGGCTGGGAGGAGGTGGCTGCGGACGTTGTCGTCCTTAGTGACCCAGAGGACTCCGGACCGAATGCCTCAGCAAACCTACGCTGCATGGCCTCCCTGATCCTGCAAAGCCTGCGTAAGGATCCTCGTATTCGTGGTATCAAGGAGAAGGACCAATACTGGCTGGCAACCCTCCTTGATCCACGTTACAAGGGTAAGGTTGTGGACCTTATCTTGCCATCGCAGAGGGAGCAGAGGATGAAACATCTTCGGGAGGCCTTGCAGAAAGGTCTGTGCAACGCGTTCCCAGAGACTGGGAGGTTACAAACTCCTGTTTCTGGACAACGTGTTGCTGAGGCTTCGGTCAGTCAAAGAAGGAGCGGTGGAGAAGGTGGCCGTCTGACCGATGCTTTCAGACAATTTTTTGGTCCGCAGCCCCAAGGTATGATCGGTTCCAGCAACCATCGCCAGCGTCTGTTTTACATGGTGCAGGAATACCTAGGGGCAAGATCAGTCTTGGACACCTTTCCCACCGAAAATCCTCTGGGTTACTGGGTCTTGAGGATGGATCACTGGCCAGAGCTTGCACAGTATGCAATTGAGCTACTGGCCTGTCCTGCATCCAGCGTTCTTTCGGAACGCACATTCAGTGCTGCTGGAGGCGTGGTAACCGATCACAGGGTGCGTCTGTCCACCGACTCGGTCGATCGACTGACCTTCATAAAAATGAATCAGTCTTGGATCACCACCAGCTACCAAGCACCTGATGCTGATGTAACCGAATAATTTTTTTTGAAATCTCAGATCCCTTCAAAGACTGCCTATGCTGATGCTGAGTGACTATCCCTGAGTAATTATCCTCTTCCTCCTCAATCATCACGCTGATAGCTTGTAAGAACATTTTTGGTTCTGGGCGCCACCACCAGTGCCTAAGGCACAATTTTTCAGCCCCTGTTTAACAGGGGCGTGTAATTACAATTTTTGATGTAATACTTTGCAGCAGGGCTCGTTCCTGCATTCCAACTAGAGTGTCTGTGAGGGGTTGCAGTGTTGTGGCACCAGCACCAGTGCCTAAGGCCCAATTTTTCTGCCCCTGTCTAACAGGGGCGTGTAATTACAATTTTTGATGCAATACTTTGCAGCAGGGCTCGTTCCTGCGTTCCAACTAGAGTGTCTGTGAGGGGTTGCAGTGTTGTGGCACCAGCACCAGTGCCTAAGGCCCAATTTTTCTGCCCCTGTCTAACAGGGGCGTGTAATTACAATTTTTGATGCAATACTTTGCAGCAGGGCTCGTTCCTGCATTCCAACTAGAATGTCTGTGAGGGGTTGCAGTGTTGTGGCACCAGCACCAGTGCCTAAGGCCTAATTTTTCAGCTCCTGTTCAACAGGGGCATGTAATTACAATTCTTGATCTAATATTTCACAGCAGGGCCCTGTGAGGGCTTACAGTGTTGTGGCCACAGCAACACCTAAGGCCCAAATTTCTGCTGAGTATATAGGGCAGGACCCTACTTTCAAACATCTAACTTACAAACGACTCCTACTTGCAAACGGAAGGAGACAACAGGAAGTGAGATGAAATCTACCCCTAGGAAGGGAAATTCTCTCCTGTAAGAGTTAATATGGGAAGAAAACTTCTCCTTTCCACTGATGCTTTCCAATCCTTGTTCCACAAAAAAAAACAAATTTTCAAAAAACAAATTTTCATTGGGACAAAAAGTGAGGTGAAATCTTCTGAAGAGGAGGAAAGACAGCAAAACAAATGTCACAGGGGTGATAACCCTTCCCTATGTTTTCCAAAAAGCTTAAAAAAGATTTTTTGGCTGGAGCTAAACACGTTAAAAATGTACCCGTTCAAAATTACAAACAGATTCTACTTAACAACAAACCTACAGTCCCTGTCTTGTTTGCACCGCCTGTATACTGCTGTTCAGAGTATATAGGGCCTGGTGGCCCCACACCTTTCCTTATTTTAATTTGGGTGCGGGGTTCCCCTTAATATCCATACAAGACCCAAAGGGCCTGGTAATGGACTGGGGGGGGTACCCATGCCGTTTGTCTCACCGATTTTCATCCATATTGCCATGACCCAACATTACATTAAACCCGCAAGCAGTTTTAAATGAGATTTTTTCCTTTAAAAATGACATTTGGTGCAGGGACTTTTCTAAACACGGGAAACACGGGTCACTTTACAGGCATACTATAGACACCCCCCAGGTACGATATTTAAAGGAATATTTCACTTTTTTTTTTTACTAATCATTAAAATCACTGCTCCCGAATAAAAAGTTTTTAAAAGTTTTTTTTGCATTGATACATGTCCCCTGGGGTAGGACCCAGGTCCCCAAACCCTTTTTAGGACAATATCATGCAAATTAGCCTTTAAAATGAGCACTTTTGATTTCGAACGTTCGAGTCCCATAGACGTCAATGGGGTTCTAACGTTCGTGCGAACTTTCGGTCCGTTCGCAGGTTCTGGTGCGAACCGAACCGGGGGGTGTTCGGCTCATCCCTACTATTTAACACCCTATACATGATCCCAGGACAGCTATGCACAAATGAATTCGCTCCACATCATCCACATTCAAATGAGCCACCTGACCCAATAACTTTAATAGTTACCAGAAGTTGTGTTTGCTATAATCCTGGCCCAATTTAAGGAAGGAGCTCTATATATACCAATTGTCTTTCTGTAGCTAACTATTGGTCAGTGTGAGTGCTTGAATGTGATTACTGAATGTGTGATGCATGAGCAGCTGTGAACTCCCCCTTTTAATTAATGACAACATTGTCTTTTTTAACTTGTCTGTGGGCTACTTTATCAGTCTCTCTCTTTTTTTTCATTAAATTGCTGTGTGTAATTTCTACCTAATAAATCAATTAAATCAATCATAGTGTCCTATGTCTGGCCCTCTTGGGAGAACTTTCTTCCCCCTTCTTTGTTATTTTCCGACAATAGGAAAAATGTGCTACTTTACAGGCAGACTAAGGAGACCCCCCAGGCACAATATTTAAAGCAATATTTCATTTTTATTGTTTCACTTTAAGCATTATTAAAATCACTGCTCCTGAAAACACAGACATTAACTAATTCCCCAAACATTTTTTATGGCAACAACTTGCATATAAGCCTTTAAAATGAACACTTTTGATTTTTCACATTCTTGTCCCATAGTCTTTAATGGTGTTCGCATGTTCGCACAAATTTTTTACCTGTTCGCATGTTCTGCTGCAAA
The DNA here is from genome assembly GCA_037952835.1 of Lithobates septentrionalis. Taxonomy (NCBI): domain Eukaryota; kingdom Metazoa; phylum Chordata; class Amphibia; order Anura; family Ranidae; genus Lithobates; species Lithobates septentrionalis. Next base: position 6,364,323 of record JBBDGP010001034.1, on the reverse strand, counting down.
CCAAACCGGGGGGGGGGGGGGGGGGGGTGTTCGGCTCATCCCTAATCATAAGTAATGCACTTAGCAGGTTGGGAAACTAGGCATGAAAGTAACATTTCACACTTGTTAATATCTAATCTTTTTGGAGAAATACTCTTCTTTTAGTTTTAGACACTTTCAGAGTTGAAATCCTCTCTTGGTAATTTTATATTTATTAAGTAAGGTCTGAAGAATGATGTAAATTGTAAAATCTAATTACTATTAGAAATAGAGGAAGACTCACTGAAATACTACCCCTTAATAAACTGGGGAAGCCCCCTATTTGCAAAGGTTATGCTTTCTTCTGAAAAAAAAAACACATAGTGCAGCTCTCTACTGTTATTGAATTACATATAGATATACCCCAATTTTAAAGGGTGAAAAGAATATTGGTTATATATATATATATATATATATATATATATATATATATATATATATATATATATATATATATATATATGTGATCAAACAAAGTCCCAAAAAACAGGAGAATAGCAGATGCAATAGTCCCACAGCCGTGATGGAAGTAAGGATCCTTAAATAAGCCAGGTAACACCTCACATTCTCATGCTCTGCTTACCAGACAACGTATGACCCCTAACTGGAGCGGTCAACTTGCGCTTTTGTATAAAAACATTCCAGCATTCCCAACAGACAAGAGAATCACTCTCAGAAAGGCAGCCCCAAACAAATCCAGCTCCCAGATGGAGGTTTAAACCCTCATTCCAGAGTGGGTCTGGATCACATGAAAATAAAAGCACTCCGATAGTGTAATATTGCATGCCTCCTACTTAATACCTTGGAATGTCTACTTTGAAGTAGGGGGCAAGATATGCTTCTCTGAAGAGAAAGGTTTTTTAGGGTTCACCGAAAAGTGGACAGAGTAGGAGATAGTTGGACAGATTGGGGTAAGGAATTCCATAGGATTGGAGAGGCTCAAGGGAAGTCCTGGAGGCCAGCATGGGAGGAGGTGACAAGGGAACTAAAGAGCAAGAGGTCTTGGGAGGAATGAAGAGAACGATTTGGTTGGTATTTTGAGATTAGGTTAGTGATGTAGCTGGGGGCCAAGTTGTGGATGGCTTTGGAAGTTATTGTTAGTATTTTGAATTGAATTCATTGGGTGAGTGGCAGCCAGTGGAGGGATTGGCAGAGAGGGGTGGCAGACACTGAACTGATGCTGCTTTGGCTTCAGATCCTGATAGATTGGCATCTGTGACAAGGTATACACATTTATTCCCAGAGTGCCAAAGTTATCATTAATATTAAAAAAGGTAGGGGCTAGGTAGTTATGTTACTCTTCTTCCAACTTGTGACAGCTTTTATCAAGTACACTGCTTTTTTTTTTACATTTTCGTTCATACACAAGTGTGTCCAGGAAGCGTGTTTTGGTAAAAAGCCAGTGCTGTGGAAGGAAACTCGGTGGGGGTAATGATTTTCTGATTTTCCACAAAAAAAGATGAACTTGATACAAGAAAGAATTGTAATTTAAGCTGAAAACAAGACAATAATAGAAATCAGAAAAAAATCAGACTAATTGGTATTGGAAGGGCAGAAGTTGGCTCATTTCTGTTATTTTCAATATCTTGAGTGCTTTCAGGCTAAGAAAGTGTTTAACAGCAGCGTTCATTCATGTGTCCATCAATGCACAGCTGATAACTCCTGGAGACTATTAACAATTAACGTTTCTGTAAAGCCTGCTGGCCTTGGATGTCTAAATTTTTTTATGAAGTCAGTAAATGGAAGGCAATTCTTTGTCACTATTTACATTGTTATTAAGCCATGAGTTTCTTTTTCCAAGGACATGCAAAGTAGAGGGACATTATGTGACTGTAGCTTGTCATTTGTCAAGACTAGGCCCATTATTACATTTGCAGTTGCTTTCAAAACGTAAAAAAAAAATTAAACATTAAAGCGGCAAATTGATTGGGTCTTATAGTCAGTATAGATATTTTCTTTTTACATGCTTTTATAAATGATGGCAATCAGGACATGGTTACAAGTTATATTAATGTAGATGTAGGTAGATATGCCCTTACAGTAGGAAGGCTTCTCAATAATAATGATCATTGGACAGTTCGACCTTTCCAAAAGTGGTCATTCTGACCATTTTTGGTTGACCTCACTGGAAATGTTTTTTCTTTTATCCTGGCTAATTAGGGCACTTGTTGTTAAAGAGCAAGCTACATACTACATTAACATCTTGAGACTGTTTCTTTCTGCAATATCATCATCCATAATGATTTGAATCTGCATATGTGACCAGACTATGCACATTAAACTTTTTAAATACTACTAACAATTTTTAAAACTAGCCCTACATGATCTGTAAGGTTATTAATTGATCACAACAAACACTCTAGAGTCTATCTTCCTAAAACATATGCTGGTTGTTTACATTTAGGACTAGCAGCCTACCAATATCTGTTGTCATAGAAAAAGCTAAGATTTTATTGCCTGTATTTCGAGCTATAAAAATTAATTTCCCCACAATGCTTAATGACACAGAGATGTTTTAAAGTGCATTTCCTGCTTGTTCAAAATATGTAAATACTTAAGTGTGTATGATCTGGACACAGGTTCCCTTTAGGATCAAATTGGCTACTTTGCAGTGTGGCTCGCTTATCTCTTCTCACAACAAGTTACAATGTATTAGCATGTGTTTACATTTTAACATTGTTTAACCACTTAAAGACCGCCTGCCCACCCTCAATGTACTGCGGATGGTGGCCTGTGCAGGCAAAGCGACGTACCATACAAAGCAGCGATGAGAAACAATGAGACATTTAGTAAAAAGCAGCACATATTACACATTGTTAGGCACACATTTAACCCCCTGATTACCCTAGCGGTTAACCTCTTCTCAGCCAGTGTCATTAGTACAGTGACAGTGTATAGTATTGTCACTGATCACTGTATTAGTGTCACTGGCAGTTAGTCAGTTCCCCCCAAAATCAGTTAGTGTCAGATTGTCCACCACACTATCACAGTCCAATTATAAGTTGCTGATCACTGCCATTAGTAGTATATAAAAAAATTCAATATACTGTATATATCATAGTTTGTAGATGCTGACGATTTCAAGCAAACCAATCAATTTTTTTTACCAAAAACATGTAGCAATTTACATTTTGGCCAAAATGTATGAAGAAATTTGATTCTTTTACTTTTTCAATGGATACGTTTTATAGCAGAAAGTAAAAAATATTGTTTTTTTATTTTCAAAAATTTCAATCTTTTTTGTTTATTTAATTAAAAAAACAGCGGTGATCAAATACCACCAAAGAAAGCTCTGTTTGTGTGAAAAAAATGATAACATTATCATTTCTGTGTTGCATGACCGCGTTAAAGTAGAGCAGTGCTAAATAGCAAAAACTGGCCTGGTCGTGAAGGAGGTAAAACCTTCCTGAGCTGAAGTGGTTTTACAGCCACAGCTTTTTGTGCAACTCAGCACAGGTCCATGGAATTGCATACCTGTGTCTGAGCTCAGCTGAAAGGGACTCCGGAATGATGACGTACATCTTAGGTCCTGAACTTGCTTACCTGTTAAGGGACCTTGGATAAAATTTATAGAGCATATACTTATAAAGTATAGAGGAGAGTGGAGCACCAGAAAAGTGCTCCACCCCCCTATATACTACACTTCACAGTGTAAAAAAGGACTTGGTAAAGAAAGAAAGTTCATCCGTGCAAGCATAGAACACCTGTCTGAAACATGATGCAGAAAACTGCCTGAGAAATCCATAGCAGGATCAGTGGCGGCTGGTGTGTTTTTGTTTGCAGGGGCGGCAAACAACCACCCCCCCTCGCGGCACCTCAAACTCCCCCCTCCTCGCTGTCTGATGGTCCACTGGCACTTACCTCATCTAGGTGGTGGGCGCATCGGGCAGTGGCAGGGTTCAGGCATCGACAGGCACATTAGGCAGTGATGGGGATCGGGGCAGCAGCGGGCATTGGGCAGCTGCTCCTGTGTCTTCTCCTCCTTGCTTCCGCCGTGCGTATCCTCCCCTCCTCCTATTCTTCCAATAGGATAGCCTGCCCTTTCAGCCAATCGGGTGACAGGTATCAGACCCACTTCCCGATTGGCCGGGAGGAGGATCAGTGTTGCAACAGCGAATATTCATTCACTGTTGTAACACCTGGGTGGGCTCATGGCGCAATGCTCTGCACCACGAGCCTACCCTATTTTGAAGCCTATTCAGATGCTTCAAAAAAACACCCCTGCCGCTGTAATTCATTCATGTAATTTATGCGCCCGGCATCCTGAAAGGGGCCGGACACATGAATGGGGGGTGGCGGCCATGGACTGGAAAGAGCATGGGGATGGCGGCCGTATATAGAGGGGGCAGCTCGGGCACCCCTAATGGACGGGCTGCCACTGAGCAAGTTATGCCTTTTTTGGTGAACTGCCTCAGCACAACCACTGATCTCCTGCAACCTTTTCCTGTCTAAATGCATGTACATTCGGTGGCTTCTGCATGTTATTACTCATGGTTGGTCAACCTGCTTGTGCAATGTATTGCATGGCTGGCTTTAATCATTAATAAATGACAGGGTGACAATGCAGTAGAGCAATTGGGAGATAGTGGTCACTCTAAAAAGGACGTGCCTGAAAAAGGATCTTGATGGCGGGATCATCAGATATTATCTTTATAAAAGCTACAAATTAAAATAAAAAACAATGTTTGAAATTACAATAACCTGCTAAAGGTGATATGAATTTTTACTGGTTGAGTTCCCATATAGAAAAAATAATTAGCTGTCTAATTACAAACCGCGCTCCTATGCAAAATCACTCTATGTAAAAATAAATATTATAAATAGAGAAATCGTGAGAATTGTGAAATAATATCTGCCAACTAAATATTAAATCATCATAGTGAAAAATAACAAGCAAAAAATTAATCAAATGAATCGAATGTGCAAAATTCAAAGAAAAAGTCCACCATTATTATCCAATGTGTACGACAGATATGTGTCAAAATAGTGTTCAGAAAAGAAGGAGGGCGCACCAACCTAGTGCATTACCACTAATAAACTTTAATGCAGCATAAAAACAGCAGAAATAATACTCACAAACGAGCTTGTAAAACCAGCTTTAAAAAGGGCGCAACAGCGCTGTTTCTGTAAATCGACACACCAGGACCTATTGCCAAGAGGGTCAAACCGGTGCAAACGGCTAACGCGTTTCGGGGGAGCACCCCTTTCTTCAGAGCCTGAGCGGGCAATGGTTGGTCTCTCAAACTTCTCTCTCTATAAATGTGCCTGTATCTGCCACACCCAATTGGTGGGGGGGGGAGAGGGGGGGGGACGTAGGCGCCGACCACACATTCCTCAAATCGTGCATGTAGATCAGTCAGTAGCCACATACCATAGATTCACCAGGATGGGTATTGCGGGGTTTCTCCGGCTCCCAGGAGCTCCTGGGAGCCGGAGAAGCCCCGCAATACCCATCCTGGTGAATCTATGGTATGTGGCTACTGACTGATCTACATGCACGATTTGAGGTATGTGTGGTCGGCGCCTACGTTTCCCCCCCCTCTCCCCCCCCCTCTGTGGTGGTTGTCCGGAGCGGCTGCGCCCTGTGCTATGTGGTCCATGCTGATAGCACTATAGATCCTTTGGCTCATTATTTAGCAGGCAACATTGATTATTGTTTTTTACTATGTGGCTCAAATAGAGATCGCACTCAGAGGGATAGGTCCAGGGAGGGATAGCCCAAATGGGTGGGTGTTGCCTAAGTCTTTGGAGGAGGGGGGGCGTCGCCGCCAATTGGGTGTGGCAGATACAGGAACATTTATAGAGAGAGAAGTTTGAGAGACCAACCATTGCCCGCTCAGGCTCTGAAGAAAGGGGTGCTCCCCCGAAACGCGTTAGCCGTTTGCACTGGTTTGACCCTCTTGGCAATAGGTCCTGGTGTGTCGATTTACAGAAATAGCGCTGTTGCGCCCTTTTTAAAGCTAGTTTTACAAGCTCGTTTGTGAGTATTATTTCTGCTGTTTTTATGCTGCATTAAAGTTTATTAGTGGTAATGCACTAGGTTGGTGCGCCCTCCTTCTTTTCTGTTTTTTTCTAGCTTGAATACCCATTGTTCAAAGGAGGGCTGCAAGACAGTAGGCATTACCTTTTTAGGCGGTCGCACCACACGTTTGGTTCATGGACACCTGAGCGCAGGAGAGATTTTTACTGTGTTCAAAATAGTGTTCAGAAATTGAAAAATAGAAAAACAGAGCTTCTGGGTGGATAGAACTTCTAGACAAATCTTTCTTGGGTACAGCGAAGCATCAAATAGCAGTATTCAATCGCCATCACCAGCCACACAGCCTACTCACCAGATGGAGGTGACTCCCATGACAGGAGTCAAATACGCTTTGGGGTCAACCAACGACCTCCCAGGGTAGGTCACAGAGACCGTAGATGTGTAGAATTGGGGAGAGATGAATGAAAAACTCCCATGGTGGAGTAAGCCAAAATATTTATTTAAGCTAAAAACTGCTTAAAACCGCATTCCCCACATGAGGGTACAAGCGGGCAAAATTACAAACAGAAAAAGCAGGTAATCAAATATGAGCGGAAATGGCGTGTCACGTTCGTTTTACGTCCGACCGGTTTCATCAGAACGTTCTGACGTCATCAGGGATCGTACGGACGGACACACCACCTCCTTAAATATACATCACCATTAAAGGCATCCAATCCGGTGACATCTCCTCTAATGGGGAATTAAACCAGAATTAATTGACTGCAATCTTGTGGCCGAAAAGCAAAATGCAACCAAATTCAAAAAATGTTTTGTTATGCATTTGCAACGACATACAAACTGCCATCTTGTGGAGAGATGCCGAATTGCACAATCAAACCAAATGTCATTAATTGAAATTAAATTAAATAGATATGTAAATGAGTTTAAATTTAAAATAGAATAAAATTAAGAATTAAAATTACATTTATAATAAAAAGGAATACAAAGAGATGAAACCGAAGTGGACAGCCCCTTCACAAACTGAAAGGACAGAAAAACCAGATGTTCAGTAGTTGGACAAACAGCAGTTTAAATCAATATCAACATTGATGCCTGCCGGGGTAAGTGTGTCCAATCGGTAAATCCATTCCGTTTCGTTTTTTGATATTCTCTGAACAATATTTCCTTCCCTCCAATCAGCATCCAGCTTATCAATGCCAAAAAATCTGGCCAAGCTAGGATCCTGTTGGTGGTAGATTCTAAAATGGTTAGAGAGGCTGTGCTTGGGAAAACCGTTTTTAATATTTGTGAGGTGTTCATTGATACGTGTGCAGAGGTTCCTTTTTGTACGCCCAACGTACTGTAACCCACATGGGCAGACAATAAGGTACGTGACGAAGGTGGACTTGCAAGTAATAAACGTATCTATTTTATATTCTTTAACTGTACTAAAGGATGTGAAGTGTTCCACTTTCCTTACATTATTTCTAGTTAGTTTGCAGGCTTTGCATTTCCTACAATAGAAAAACCCTTTTACATCCAGGAAAGTGGGAGCCCTCCTGGGAGGATTTAAAACATTCGGGGCTAGCTTGTTACGTAGATTCGGTGCACGTCGCTAGATGAACCTAGGACGTTCTGGTAGGAAGCTGGACAGAGTCCTGTCCCCCAACAGAACTGGCCAATGTTTTAAAAAGATTTTTTCAACACTTTTATAGTCCCTATTGAAGCTAGTTAGGAAAGGAACATAATCCAGTTCACATTTCTCTTTGATGTTGTCTTTCAAAAGTTTATCCCTATCCATCTGTAAAATTAGTGATTGAGTAGCCCTGAGATCTTTTTCACGATAACCTTTTTCCTTGAATCTATCAACTAGTAAATTGGATTGAGACATGTAATCTGACGTGGAGTCACAATTACGTCTAATCCTTAATAGTTGACCCTTAGGAATCCCTTTCAGCCAGTTGGGGTGATGACAGCTGGCCGTGGGTATATAGCTGTTTCTGTCAGTCCCTTTAAAATGAGTTTTTTTCTGAATCCTACCATTGTTCTTATATAAGATTAGGTCGAGGAAGCTAATCTCACTATTGCTCCAATTACCTGTAAAGCTAAGGCCGTAGCAATTGTGATTAATATTAATGAGGAACGACTTTAAGGCCTCCACTGTGCCGTTCCACAAAATCACAATATCATTTATGTACCTTTTGTACAGGCAGATCTCGGGGGCACGGGTTCCAAATATGCTGTGGTCCTCCCAGAGGCTCAAGAGTATGTTGGCCACACTAGGAGCATACTTGGCCCCCATAGCCACACCCTTGATCTGCCTGTAACAAGACCCCTCATGCCAAAAATAGTTGTTAGACATAGCCAACTCCAAGATCTCGATCAAGAAATTTTTCTGTTCAACCTTCAGATTGGACTTAGAATCAAGGGCCCTCCTTGTAGTTTTCAAAACATCCTTCTGAACCAGATTGGTATATAGCGATTCGACATCAATCGTAACAATGATTGTGTCATCTTGAACCGGTATATCCTTAAGCAGGTTCATAAGATGCTTACTGTCCCGCAGGTATGAAGGGTACGATTGAACATTGGGCTGTAAATAATAGTCGACATATTACCCTAACCTAGAAAAAATGGAGTCTATGCAACTGATAATAGGTCTACCAGGTGGGCACTGGGGATTTTTGTGTATTTTGGGCAATTGATAAATTATAGGGAGTCTAGGCGCGTCAGGGACTAAATATCTAGCTTCTTTCTTGTTGAGAATTCCTATCTCTTTGGCTTTACGTATACTATCTTTCACTGATGTTTTAAGTTTTTTTGTAGGATCACCTTTAATTTTCTTGTAGGTTACGGTATCACTTACCAACCTATTAAGTTCTTTTATATAATCATCTTTGTTTAGAACCACTATTCCCCCCCCCCCCCTTTATCTGCTTGCCGGATGGCGATATTTTTCTTTTTTTCTAATGCCTCTATACCTTTTTGTATGTTACCCTTCTTTTTCCCTCTTTTGGTTTTAATAAGTCTAATATCTTTCTCAACCATACTTTTGAACGTTTCAAGAAAATGGTTAGATGACTTTTTGGGGTTGAAAACAGACTGATTCCTTAGTCCGCTATGCTGGTATTCTGATTCTATAGGTTGAGTATTAAGAACTTGTTTCTCTGCAAAATGTTTTTTAATATTCAATTTACGTACAAATTTCTCAGTATCGATGAACACCTCAAATTTATTTAATCCTCTATCCGGGGCGCATTTAAAACCCAACTCAAGTACTTTGAGTTCATTAAGGGTGAAGGACTCATTACTTAAGTTGAAAATACCTTGGCCAACTACTCTCTCTTTCTTTTTATTCTTCCTTCCTCCTCTTGCTCCTCTACGTTGTTTCTTTGGGGGTCCCTGGTAGGCCACACAGGTGGTTCCCATTGTTGCCAATGAGAATTCGTCTGATCCCCATACCGAATCTCTGGTGTTGGATTGTGCCAGGATGGGTTGGGTGGACAACCCCTCTCTCGCCCTCTCCAATTCCCCCTCTGGCCAGAATAACCTCTGTTCTGATTCCAGCCCCCCCGAGGTGGAGGATCTCCATGTCCTCTCCTGCGAAAACCCCTATAGGGGGAACCCCCTCTCTGTGGGTCATCTTCCTGGTAGAGTGGCTGAAATCTATTGTACATGGGGATGTCATGGCCTCCGTAGTAACCATTATCATAATAGCCAGAGTTAGAGTTAAGGGCGGGATAAGTTGGATAACTTGAGTAGCTGGAACCCCTAGGGACAGAGCCTCCTCTTCTGAACGGTGCACCCCGGATGGGGGGACTGGGCTTACGCCTTACAAGAAAGAAGCTAGATATTTAGTCCCTGACGCGCCTAGACTCCCTATAATTTATCAATTGCCCAAAATACACAAAAATCCCCAGTGCCCACCTGGTAGACCTATTATTAGTGGCATAGACTCCATTTTTTCTAGGTAAGGATAATATGTCGACTATTATTTACAGCCCATTGTTCAATCGTACCCTTCATACCTGCGAGACAGTAAGCGTCTTATGAACCTGCTTAAGGATATACCGGTTCAAGATGACACAATCATTGTTACGATTGATGTCGAATCGCTATATACCAATCTGGTTCAGAAGGATGTTTTGAGAACTACAAGGAGGGCCCTTGATTCTAAGTCCAATCTGAAGGTTGAACAGAAAAATTTCTTGATCGAGATCTTGGAGTTGGCTATGTCTAACAACTATTTTTGGCACGAGGGGTCTTGTTGCAGGCAGATCAAGGGTGTGGCTATGGGGGCCAAGTATGCTCCTAGTGTGGCCAACATACTCTTGAGCCTCTGGGAGCACCACAGCATATTTGGAACCCCCGAGATCTGCCTGTACAAAAGGTACATAGATGATATTGTGATTTTGTGGAACGGCACAGTGGAGGCCTTAGAGTCGTTCCTCATTAATATTAATCACAATTGCTACGGCCTTAGCTTTACAGGTAATTGGAGCAATAGGGAGATTAGCTTCCTCGACCTAATCTTATATAAGAACAAAAGAGTTTCATCTCTTTGTATTCCTTTTTATTATAAATGTAATTTTAATTCTTAATTTTATTCTATTTTAAATTTAAACTCATTTACATATCTATTTAATTTAATTTAAATTAATGACATTTGGTTTGATTGTGCAATTCGGCATCTCTCCACAAGATGGCAGTTTGTATGTCATTGCAAATTCATAACAAAACATTTTTTGAATTTTATTGCATTTTGCTTTTCGGCCACAAGATGGCAGTCAATTAATTCTGGTTTAATTCCCCATTAGAGGAGATGTCACCGGATTGGATGCCTTTAATGGTGATGTATATTTAAGGAGGTGGTGTGCCCGTCCGTATGATCCCTGATGACGTCAGAACGTTCTGATGAAACCGGTCGGACGTAAAACGAACTTGACACGGTATTTCCGCTCATATTTGATTTCCTGCTTTTTCTGTTTGTAATTTTGCCCGCTTGTACCCTCATGTGGGGAATGCGGTTTTAAGCCGTTTTTAGCTTAAATAAATATTTTGGCTTACTCCACCATGGGAGTTTTTCATTCATCTCTCCCCAATTCTAAACATCTACGGTCTCTGTGACCTACCCTGGGAGGTCCTGTTGCATGCATCCAAGTAGCCTCAGCGCTGATCAAGACGCCCGAGTCCCAGCACTTGAGTTCCAGCATCTACACCTGGCCGTGATCGGGAGAAGCCTCGGTGGTTGACCCCAAAGCGTATTTGACTCCTGTCATGGGAGTCACCTCCATCTGGTGAGTAGGCTGTGTGGCTGGTGATGGCGATTGAATACTGCTATTTGATGCTTCGCTGTACCCAAGAAAGATTTGTCTAGAAGTTCTATCCACCCAGAAGCTCTGTTTTTCTATTTTTCAATTTCTGAACACTATTTTGACACATATCTGTCGTACACATTGGATAATAATGGTGGACTTTTTCTTTGAATTTTGCACATTCGATTAATTTGATTAATTTTTTTGCTTGTTATTTTTCACTATGATGATTTAATATTCAGTTGGCAGATATTATTTCACAATTCTCACGATTTCTCTATTTATAATATGTTGTTTTACATAGAGTGATTTTGCACAGGAGCGCAAATTGTAATTAGACAGCTAATTATTTTTTCTATTTTTCCTTGTTTACCATTATAACGTGCTGCTCCCCAACTAACTAATTTTCCATATGCGCGAGTAGGTAATTTTACCACTTTTTCACTGAGTTTCCATATACTTTAGTTTTCCTCAGCCTTAAAAGACTGACATGCAGTTTATATCTTTCAGTATGTATCTGCTGCTTTGAAACTCACCATATTTACAATCTTGTTAAGCTTTACAATAAGTAAAACAGGTTTCTCCAAACATATTTTTATGGAATGGAAAGCAACCACAATAAACATATGCCAATAGCACCTTGGAACACAGTGAACCTAAAGTCTTGTGTTCTTTAAAAACTCAATGGCACTTACCCTGTAGTAGATTGTAGAATGCTTTGTATGCAAATGCCTTGGTTTATATTTTGCAACATGGTTTTGGACTATATCAATAGGAACAGTTCCTATAAATGTAAGATGTTCAGTCTGTGAAAGGACTTTCAATCGATTTGGTGCCAAGATAAATATAAAGCACAACTACCAGAGGGACACGTTATATTCAAAGAGCATATAATAAATGCATTTCTTTCTGAATTGGTAGGATTTTAGTTAACACAATATGCTTTTAAAGGAACTAGTTCTCCATGAAACATGTTTCAAGTTTAAAACAATATTTTAGTAGAAAGATCTGAGACTGAATAAGTATTTCTTCACTATCACTAAAAACCACTTAAAATCACTTAGTCACATTTTGCTAATGGAAGCTATGTTCAAAGTTACAGAAAGAACAAATGCCTGCTGCAAATTTACTTACGGTCTCTATTTTACAATCCAACAAGAGGCATTAAGCTTTGACTAGCAACAGATAAATATCGCAATACATTTTACCAGCCAGCTTCAACTGATGCTTTCCTTTTTATGTTGTTACTTCAACAATCCATTCAGGACTATGGTCCATGCAATACTTTATAGTGTGTATGTGCGCTATCCCTACGGAATGCGGAATGCACTTGACATGTTGCAATGTCAGTTCAAAGTCATTACTTAGACTATAGCAACATATTGCATCAGTCTTTTTCTTTGCACGTTTGGCTTAATGTTGATTTGTTATTTTTGAGCTTTGTTTCTCCTGTTTTTATACATGTTTTTGCTTTGGTTAATGGTCCATTAAACCATGGCAGAATGGCCCAACACTTAACAATGTTTTCAACTAAGTCAAATATATTATTTATGATTATATGAATTGGCTATGTTACATTAAACGTACTTACCTTACTTTTCATCTTCCTGAGCGCTTCAATCTTCATTGTGGGCATGTGAAGCTCACTAGGACTCTCTTCTGGGATAAGGTGCTGCTGGCACGCGCATTCTTCGCGGGGTATAATGCAGGCAATGTGTCGGGTTGCCATCACAACAGGTGGCAACGGAAGAAAGGCCTGCCCCATTGTTATGCCAGTGAAGATAATCAATCTCCAGCAAAACATGGAAGCCTTAGCATCCGTCGTTCATCGCGTCATTTCCTGTTTGGAAATAACTCAATGCAATCATTCTGCGGTGCCCACAGACTCCTGGGAAACGATGACACACAACTCCCAGGAGCACAGATGCCGCAGGAAATTACATATATTGCCATGGTCCGGAAGTGGCAGATTACAAGGGACAAAAATTTTTTTGTCCAAATGTTGTTATGCAAGCATAAAGGAAATGATTTATATAAAGATGAAATTATGGGTGGAACTCCACTTTAAAGTTATACACTAGAGCTGTGATTCCTCAGACTGGAAATACAGTATTATAATACAATCATTATTAGTATTATTAATATCAAGTATTAATGTAAAACATGTATGTTTAAGTGTGAAAAAATTAAATACAGTATCTCACAACAGTGAGTACACCCCTCACATTTTTCTAAATATTTTATTCTATCTTTTCATGTGACAACACTGAAGAAATGACACTTTGTTACAATGTAAAGTAGTGAGTGTACAGCTTGTATAACAGTGTAAATTTGCTGTCCCCTAAATATAACTCAACACACAGCCATTATTGCCTAAACCGCTGGCAAAAAAAGTGAGTACACCCCTAAGTGAAAATGTCCAAATTGGACCCAATTAGCCATTTTCCCTCCCCTATGTCATGTGACTTGCTAGTGTTACAAAGTCTCAGGTGTGAATGGGGAGCAGGTGTGTTAAATTTGGTATTATCACTCTAATGCCCTGTACACACGATCGGACATTGATCGGACATTCCGACAACAAAATCCATGGATTTTTTCCGACGGATGTTGGCTCAAACTTGTCTTGCATACACACAAAGTTGTCGGAAAATCCAATCGTTCTGAACGCGGTGACGTAAAACACGTACGTTGGGACTATAAACGGGGCAGTAGCCAATAGCTTTCGTCTCTTTTGTAGCTTTCGTAATTTATTCTGAGCATGCGTGGCACTTTGTGCGTCGGATTTGTGTACACACGATCGGAATTTAACCGATTGGATTTTGTTGTCGGAAAATTTTATAGCCTGCTCTCAAACGTTGTGTGTCGGAAATTCCAACGGAAAAAGTCAGATGGAGCCCACACATGATCGGAATTTCCGACAACACAATCCGATCGCACTTTTTCCGTCAGAACATCCGACCGTGTATACAGGGCATTACTCTCTCATACTGGTCACTGGAAGTTTAACAATGCACCTCATGGCAAATAACTCTCTGAGGATCTGAAAAAAAGAATTGTTGCTCTACATAAAGATGGCCTAGGCTATAAGAAGATTGCCAAGACCCTGAAACTAAGGTGCAGCACGGTGGCCAAGACCATACAGTGGTTTAACAGGACAGCTTACACTCAGAACAGGCCTCGCCATGGTCAACTTAAGAAGTCGAGTGCACATGCTCAGTGTCATATCCAGAGGTTGCGTTTGGGTAATAGACATATGAGTGCTGCCAGCATTGCTGCAGAGGTTGAAGGGGTGGGGGGTCAGCCTGTCAGTGCTCAGAACATACGCCGCAAATGGCATCAAATTGGTCTGCATGGCTGTTGTCCCAGAAGGAAGCCTCTTCTAAAGATGATAGTGCACAAGAAAGTCCGCAAACAGTTTTCTGAAGACAAGCAGACTAAGCACATGGATTACTGGAACCATGTCCTGTAGTCTGATAAACCAGATAAACCAGATAAACTTATTTGGTTCAGATGGTGTCAAGCGTGTGTGGCGGCAACCAGGTGAGGAATACAAAGACAAGTGTGTCTTGCCTACAGTCAAGCATTTTGGTGGGAGTGTCATGGTCTGGGACTGCATGAGTTCTCCTGGCACTGGGGAGCTACAGTTCATTGAGGGAACCATGAATGCCAACATGTTCTGTGACATACTGAAGCAGAGCATGATCCCCTCCCTTCAGAGACTTGGCCGCAGGGCAGTATTCCAACATGATGATGACTCCAAACACACCTCTAAGATGACCACTGCCTTGCTAAAGAAGCTGAGGGTAAAGGTGATGGACTGGCCAAACATGTCTCCAGACCTGAACCCTATTGAGCATCTGTGAGGCATACTCAAACAGAAGGTGGAGGAGCACAAGGTCTCTATTATTCACCAGCTCAGGAAACTCCATGCCCAAGAGGGTTACGGCAGTGCTGGGAAATAATGGTGGCCACACAAAATATTGACATTTTGGGCCCAATTTAGACATTTTCAGTTAGGGGTGTACTCACTTTTGTTGCTGTAGGGCTCAAAATGTCAAGTCCTGAGCCACTAGCCAGGCCTTAAGAGTCACTCGCCACCAGTTGCCCCACCCAATCCCTACCTTTTTCCACCCCTAAAAACAGCCTCATAAGTGCAGCCTATTGTGCCCATCAGTGTAGAATATCGGTGCTGCCTTATCAGTGCCCATTAGTGCAGCCTATCAGTGCCCATTAGTGCAGCCTGTCATTGCCTACCAGTGCAGCCTATCGTTGGCCACCAGTGCAGCATATCATTGCCCACCAGTGCAGCCTATTAGTGTCCATCAGTGCAGCCTATTATCGCCCATCAGTGCAGCCTATCATTGCCCATTAGTGCAGCCTGTCAGTGCCCATAAGTGCAGCCTATCATTGTCCATCAGTTCGGCATATCAGTGGCCATAAGTACAGCATATTATTGCCCATCAGTGCAGCCTTATCAGTGCCCCTCAATGCAGCCTATCATTGTCCATCGGTGCAGCATATCAGTACCCATAAGTACAGCATGTCATTGCCCATCAGTGCAGAATATCATTGCCCATCAGTACAGCCTTATCAGTGCCCCTCAATGCAGCCTATCATTGCCCATATGTGCAGCATATTATTGCCCATTAGTGCAGCCTTATCAATGCCCCTCAATGCAGCCTATTATTGCCCATTAGTGCAGCCTTATCATTGCCCATCAATGCAGCATATCATTGCCCATAAGGGCAGCAGGGAGGAATCGGGAGGATCGGGAGGAAACTGTCAGGAGGATCTGGCAGCCGGATCACACAGAGCAGGGATCTCCCGCTGAGACACGGCTTCTATATGAATAGTCAGCAGCTTTTAAACAAATTTTCCGCCTCCTGGACTGGCTACTCTAATAGACAGCACACAAGTCCAATGCCGATTCAGGAGGCAGAACATCATTTGACAGCTGCTGGCTATTCAAATAGAAGCCATGTCTCAGCGGGAGATCCCTTCACTGTGTGATTCGGCCGCCAGATTTTTTTTACAGGATATTAGAGCGGTCCGGGGGGCAGGGAGCCCCCCTCTGGGCCGCTCTGATGGCCACACCGCTTCTGCCAGAAGCGATCAGCCAGGAAACTGTCAGTCCAGTCTGCCCCTGCTCCACACTCACTCTCCTCTAATTTCCAGTGGCCAAATGTGAGCAGGCGAGTGGAAATTTTGAGGGCTGATATACTGTATATACACAGTTCTTGAAAAAGTATTCATACTTCTTGAAATGTTCCACATTTTGGCAT
Organism: Lithobates septentrionalis; assembly: GCA_037952835.1. Lineage (NCBI taxonomy): Eukaryota > Metazoa > Chordata > Amphibia > Anura > Ranidae > Lithobates > Lithobates septentrionalis. Next base: position 6,347,746 of record JBBDGP010001034.1, on the reverse strand, counting down.
GTTACGACCAAAAATGTAAATGTATTTTATTGAGATTTTATGTGATAGACCAACACACCTGGCACATTTGTTAAGTGGAAGGAAAATGTTAACTGTTTTTCAACTTTTTTTACAAATAAATATGTGAAAGTGTGGAGTGCATTTATATTTAGCCCCCTGAATCAATACTTTGTAGAACCACCTTTGCTGCAATTACAGCTGCAAGTCTTTTTGGGTATGTCTCTACCAGCTTTGCACATATAGAGAGTGAAATGTTTGCCCATTCCTCTTTGCAAAATAGCTCAAGCTCTGTCAGATTGGATGGAGAGCGTCTGTGAACAGCAATTTTCAAGTCTTGCCACAGATTTTCAATTGGATTTAGGTCTAGATTTTGACTGGGCCATTCTAACACATGAATTTACTTTGATCAAAACCATTCTATTGTAGCTCTGGGTGTATGTTTAGGGTCGTTGTCCTCCTGGAAGATGAACCTCTGCCCCAGTCTCAAGTCTTTTGCAGACTCTTTTTTTCTAAGATTTGCCGAGGGTGATGTGCAGTGTTAGTTTTCCGCCACACATAGAGTTTTGCTTTTTAGGCCGAAAAGTAAATTTTTGGTCTCATCTGACCAGAGCACCTTCTTCAACATGTTTGCTGCGTCATGCACATGGCCTCTCGCAAACTGCAAAAGGGACTTTTTTGTGGCTTTCTTTCAACAATGGCTTTCGTCTTGCCACTCTTCCATAAAGGCCAGAGGAGTGGAGTGCACGACTAATAATTGTCCTGTGGACAGATTCTCCCACCTGAGCTGTGGATCTCTGCAGCTTCTCCAGAGTTACCATGAGCCTCTTGGCTGGTTCTCTGATTAATGCTCTCCTTGCCCACCCTGTCAGTTTAGGTGAACTGCCATGTCTTGGTAGGTTTGCAGTTGTGCCATAAGCTTTCCATTTTTAGATGAATAATTGAACAGTGCTCTGTGAGATGTTTAAAGCTTGGGATATTTTTTTTAAAACCTAACCCTGCTTTAAACGTCTCCACGACTTTATCCCTGACCTGTCTGGTGTGTTCCTTGGCCTTAATGATGCTCACTAAGGTTATCTAACAAACCTCTGAGGGCTTCACAGAACAGCTGTATTTATACTGAGATTAAATTACACACAGGTGGACTCTATTTACTAATTAGGTGACTTCTGAAGGCAATTGGTTCCACTAGATTTTAGTTAGGGGTATCAGAGTAAAAGGGGGCTGAATACAAATGCACACCACACTTTTCAGATGTTTATTTGTAAAAAAAAATAATTGTTTTCCGTCCACTTCACAATTATGTGCCACTTTGTGTTGGTTTTTCACATAAATAAAAACCCAATAAAATACATTTACGTTTTTAGTGAAAGGTATGAATACTTTTTCTTGTCAAAGTATTTTATTATCTATTCAAAGGTAAGTTATACAAGTGAATAATATAATCATTTACAATCAAATTGATGAAGCTCAATTACATAAATCCAAAAACGATTTAGAATAATGTTAAATACAATAAAGAAAAGGTGATAAATCTTTAAGTAATTGTTGATCGATAATTAAGTTGATCATCAAAACTATCATATCTATGGTCAAAATAGAAATATTTGAATCTATAATAACTCTATATGCGTATAAATAGCATGTGTAGGAGCTTCAAAATCACATATTGAATGTAGATAAAAAAGAAGATATAAAGGAAAGAAGGAAACAAAAAGGAGGAGTAAGGAAAGAAAAATGAGGTCCGCAAGATCAAGTCGAGAGCCACCACAATATCCGACGTAATGATTTTCAAAAAGAAACCTATTAAATAAACTACCATGGCAGTAGTACTTTTTTATCAAATGTTGATGGCATGAAATTTATCCAAGGTTGCCATATTTTTTCAAATTTAGAAATCATGTCTGTTTTAAGAGCTACCATTTTAGCTTGTATCATAGTATTATACATTCTATTCACTGCTTTATTAACTGCCAATGTCGGGAATCTTAAAGGTTTCGCTAGCATTTGTTTCGCTGCTGTGAAGAGTTGTACCAACAATTTAAAGTGTGTGTATGATAAAAATTTTGGTTCAGGTTAAGCAGAGCCATTGTAGGGTCTAGAGGAAATTTTATTTTAAATAATTTAGACGCAATGTGAAATATTTCCTTCCAAAATGTTTGAGCAATAGGGCAAGCCCACCAGATATGAAAATATGTACCCAAATCCGAACAGCCACAGTAACATTATGCTGAATAATTTTGAGTATATTTAGCTACCCTAACGGTACAAGGTGCCATCTTGTTAATACTTTGTAGTTGGCCTCTAACGCCATCACATTGGGAGATGCTGTTTTGGTTACTGACCTAATTTGATTCCAGTCTGCATTCTCCAGCGTTCTCTCTAGGTCCACCTCCCACTTCTGAACATAAGATGGTTTTTCTGAGTTGGGTTGAATTAATAACTGAGAGTATAGAAGAGATATTATACCCCTGGCATGTGGCTCTTTCTTACAGATAGCTTCAAAGCTAGTTAAAATGGTGTTCCGGCCGAAATTATACTTTTTAAATACAAATACCCCTATAATACACAAGCTGAATGTATTCTAGTAAAGTTAGTCTGTAAACTAAGGTCTGTTTTGTTAGTTTATAGCAGTAGTTTGTTATATTATAAACTTACAGCAGGCTGTTGCCATCTTAAGTGTGGGCATCTGAAGCCAGACTGTATTTCTTCCTGGATCTCATCCTTGCAGATCTTGCACATGCTCAGTGCAGCACAAGCAGTGTAATTGGTTTCAGGTCAGGTTTCCATAGCAACGGCAGTGTCAGAGGAAGTTGCCGCCCCTTCCCAGAAGGCATTGCAAACAGGAAATGATGCGATGGGCCACGGCCAGGGAGGAGGAAGTGAAAATGAATACAGCAGATATACAGTAGGTGCTGAGAAAAAATATAAAAAAATATCCAATTAGTTTACAGTGCACAGTTTAGTGAGGGATGCTGAAGAGTTGTAAAAGTGGGTGGAACTCCACTTTAATATATTTAGGGGAGTGTCAGGAACTTAAAAAGGTGAGAACATTTTTTTAATTTGGAGGTATCTAAATAAATCTGATTGAGATAATCCATAAGTATGGGAAAGGGAATGAAAGATGAGAAGTGCACAAATGTATGCATGGTCAGCATATCTAATGATACCCATTCTTTGAAAGATCTAGGAGAGACCCATGCTGGGTAAAATGCTGGGTTTCTATAGAATGAAAGTAGAGGATTGTGTCTAGATTGCAAGTGGCACCTTAAATGTATCCCAAAGAGATACCGTATTTATCGGCGTATAACACACACTTTTTTCCCCTTAAAATCAGGGGAAAGTCGCAGGTGCGTGTTATACGCCGATCCCCTGCGATCCCGAGCTGTCACAACTTCAAAATCACCGACCGCGATTTGAAAATGGTGCCGCCGGCGCCGAAATACACAGAGCCGGTCCTCGGCTCTTTCCAGCGGCTCTCGTTCACTTTCGGCTCCACTCGTAGTCCCGAGCGGAGCTATCCGAACCTACTCGGCTAGGTTCGGATAGCTCCGCTCGGGACTACGAGTGGAGCCGAAAGTGAATGAGAGCCGCCGGAAAGAGCCGAGGACCGGCTCTGTGTATTTCGGCGCCGGTGGCGCCATTTTCAAATCGTGGTCGGCGATTTTGAAGCCCAGGATGGCAGGGACAGGGGATCGAAGGCTGCACTGGGGCAAGGCTGCACTGGGGAAGGCTGCACTGGGGAAGGCTGCACTGGGGAAGGCTGCACTGACAAGGCTGCACTGGGGAAGGCTGCACTGGGGAAGGCTGCACTGACAAGGCTGCACTGACAAGGCTGCACTGACATGGCTGCACTGACATGACTGCACTGACAAGACTGCACTGACATGGCTACACTGAGAAGGCTGCACTGACATGGCTGCACTGACAAGGCGGCACTGGGGAAGGCTGCACTGACAAGGCTGCACTGACATGGGTGCACTGGGGCAAGGCTGCACGGAGAAGGCTGCAATGATGGGCATTTAAATGTAAGTTTTTTTCCCTTCAACTTTCCTCCTAAAAGTTTTTTTTCCCATAAAATTCCCTCCTAAATTGGGGTGCGTGTTATACGCCGGTGCGTGTTATACGCCGGTGCGTGTTATACGCCGATAAATACGGTATATAATGTTTAGTAATAGGATTTCATAATTCTCTACGATCTTTAGGAGAGATCCAAAGAAGGTTAGATATTGATATTGGGTCACATTCAGCCGCTTCTATAGACACCCATAATGGGATTTCATTTTGTGAATGGTATTTAGTAAGACTAGCTAAATGTGCAGCCCTATAGTAATATGCAAAGTTAGGACATCCTAGACCACCATTAATTTTGGGAAGAAATAATGTACGTTGTTGTATAAGTCGTTTAGAGGAACCCCATATGAATGACATCGCTCTTTTCTGTATAAGTCTTAAGAAATAAGCAGAAACCGGGATTGGTAAGACACAAAATAAATATAACATTTTAGTTAAGATCGTCATTTTAATGGCGTTGATTCTTTCAAACCATGATAACGTGAGGTGGGACCAAGATTTCAGCAGATTTGGTATATTTTTCAAAATGGATGGATAATTAACTCAGAATAGGTTCGATAAAGAAGCTGATAAATTAATCCCTAAATAAGGGATCCATTTTTCCGTCCAAGTGAAAGGAAGACCTATCTTTGCTGAATTTAGTTCCGAAAAGACTGCAAATTCATTGAGGATTGGAATAAGATTAGGACCGGATACTTGTGGGGATGAAAGAAATAGAAGGATATCATCCGCAAATAGACAGAGTTTATGTTGGTAACCGCCAATTTCAATTCCTGTTATAGTAGGGTCATATCTAATCTGTTGGGCAAGTGGTTCTATTAAAAGGGCAAATAATAGGGGAGAGAGTGGACATCCCTGACGTGTACCTCTATTTATACTAAAGGAGTCAGATTTATAACCAGCATTTTGGACATATGCTTTTGGGTTATTATGAAGCGCTATGATCCAATTTATAAAATTGGGGCCAAAGCCCAATTTTTGTAAAGTATAGCGTAAGTAAGGCCAGGAAATGGAATTGAATGCTTTCTTGAGATCTAATGAATAAAAAAGCAAGCTGGAATTCGACGTGATTTCGCAATCTGTGCCAATAGTACCGCTCTACGTACGTTATCACCTGCTTGACATGCTGGCATGAAGCCAACCTGATCTCGATGTATTAATGTGCCTATGATATTTTTGAGACAAGTTGCTAGAATTTATGCTAGAATTTTAATATCTATATTTAGCATGGAAATGGGTCGGTAATTCGTGCAGGAAGTGTCATCTGATTGAGGTTTTGGAATCATGCAAATGATTGCCCTTAAGTGATTCTTGTCTAAAGGATTTATTATCTAAAATATTATTAAATGCTTTTGCCAAAACAGGGGAGATGATATCAGTAAAAGTGCGATAATATAGGGCTGAGTAGCCATCCGGGCCCGGTCTTTTATTTACTTTTAATTCTGTAATAGTTGCTACTACATATTCCACAGTTATGGGCATATCTAGTGGAGTTTTATGAGAAGGAGATAATTGTGATAGAGTTATTTTCGAGAAGAAGGAATCAACTTTGTTAGAGTTAAAAGTATTGGTTTCCAAGTAAAGATTGGTTAGGTGAGAACCGAATTTCTGAACGATTTTGAGAGGGTTTCTTGTACTGTATATACATTTTTAGCCAATTTAAAGTGGAGTTCCACCCACTTTTACAACTCTTCAGCATCCCTCACTAAACTGTGCACTGTAAACGAATTGGATATTTTTTTATTTTTTTCTCAGCACCTACTGTATATCTGCTGTATTCATTTTTCACTTCCTCCCCCTGGCCGTGGCCCATCGCATCATTTCCTGTTTGCAATGCCTTCTGGGAAGGTTCGGCAACTTCCTCTGACACTGTCGTTGCTATGGAAACCTGACCTGAAACCTATTACACTGCTTGTGCTGCACTGAGCATGTGCGAGATCTGCAAGGATGAGATCCAGGAACAAATACAGTCTAGCTTCAGATGCCCACACTTAAGATGGCCATGGCCTGCTGTAAGTTTATAAAATAACAAACTACTGCTATAAACTAACAAAACAGACCTTAGTTTACAGGCTAACTTTACAAGAATACATTAAGCTTGTGTATTATAGGGGTATTTTTATTTAAAATTATAATTTCGTCCGGAACACCACTTTCAGTTTAATTGGTTTAAAGGATTTATTTATAGAGTTTACTGCTCGAGCCAGATAATTGCCAGGTTTGTTAGATTTTATGTAAAATGCATGTCTGGAACGATGCAACGTTTTATCAGCCCCTCCTCATTACCTCTTATTTAGCGGCCACCAGTGTATAGGATGTATCCCCTTCAGTTCTCCCACATAGAGGAGTTTAGCTCCCATGGTTGAGACAAAGGATCCTACATTCTATTACTAGAATAGGACCCACTAATTCGGAGTACTTTGTCACAGTAAGTGGTCTTAGCACTATATGACCATATAGTGTGACCAAACCCCCGTATTTTTTGAATATGTTTGGGTGTTTTTAACTAGCCTTGCAGGAAATGTCATTCTTGTATGTGTGCGCTGTAAAATATTTTGTACTGTTTGTAGGTCTTATAGCAGCACCATCTTGAATTTAAACGCATTGTAGGGCGTGCCCCCCAAATATGTACTTGTATATGATATTTTTGAGATGAGTTGCTATAATTTTCGCTAGAATTTTAATATCTATATTTAGCATGGAAATGGGTCGGCAATTCGTGCAGGAATTGTCATCTGATTGAGGTTTTGGAATCATGCAAATGATTGCCCTTAAGTGATTCTTGTCTAAAGGATTTATTATCTAAAATATTATTAAATGCTTTTGCCAAAACAGGGGAGATGATATCAGTAAAAGTGCGATAATATAGGGCTGAGTAGCCATCCGGGCCCGGTCTTTTATTTACTTTTAATTCTGTAATAGTTGCTACTACATCTTCCACAGTTATGGGCATATCTAGTTAAGTCTTATGAGAAGGAGATAATTGTGATAGAGTTATTTTCGAGAAGAAGGAATCAACTTTGTTAGAGTTAAAAGCATTGGTTTCCAAGTAAAGATTGGTTAGGTGAGAACCGAATTTCTGAAAGATTTTGAGAGGGTTGCTTGTACTGTATATACATTTTTAGCCAATTTAAAGTGGAGTTCCACCCACTTTTACAACTCTTCCGCATCCCTCACTAAACTGTGCACTGTAAACGAATTGGATATTTTAAATTTTTTTTTCTCAGCACCTACTGTATATCTGCTGTATTCATTTTTCACTTCCTCCCCCCTGGCCGTGGCCCATCGCATCATTTCCTGTTTGCAATGCCTTCTGGGAAGGGGCGGCAACTTCCTCTGACACTGCTGTTGCTATGGAAACCTGACCTGAAACCTATTACACTGCTTGTGCTGCACTGAGCATGTGCGAGATCTGCAAGGATGAGATCCAGGAAGAAATACAGTCTAGCTTCAGATGCCCACACTTAAGATGGCCATGGCCTGCTGTAAGTTTATAAAATAACAAACTACTGCTATAAACTAACAAAACAGACCTTAGTTTACAGACTAACTTTACTAGAATACATTAAGCTTGTATATTATAGGGGTATTTTTATTTAAAATGTATAATTTCGTCCGGAACACCACTTTAAGTTTAATTGGTTTAAAGGATTTATTTATAGAGTTTACTGCTTGAGCCAGATAATTGCCAGGTTTGTTAGATTTTATGTATAATGCATGTCTGGAACGATGCAACATTTTATCAGCAGAGTCTGTGAGAAATAATTCATATTCCAGTCTTGCTTTTTCTAATTTATTTTTCGCCATTAGGGTGGGATTGTTTTGGAAGGCTGTAAAAGATGAATTAAATCATTTTCTAATTTCTGTGCCAGAATTTCTGTGCCAGGGAAATACATTCCCTCTTGAGTATTCCAGATTGTTGCTGGAATATTCCTCTCAGGACAGGTTTGTGGGCTTCCCAGAGGGTATATGGGGAGACTTCTGGGCATGTATTATGTTTTAAGTAATCTTTTAGAGCCTGTTCAATTATTAAACGTTAAGAAGAGTGTTTTAATAATATATTTGGGAGATACCAGGTTGGGTCATGTGCCATGGGTATGATAGATGCAATGGAAGTAAAGACTGCGTTGTGGTCAGACCAAGGGATAGGGATAATATTAGATGTAAGTATTTCTGGTAACATTCCTGCAGTCAGAAATATGTGGTCGATTCGGCTGAATGTCTGATGTGGATATGAGTAATATGTAAAATTTATTTTTGTTGGGTTGTTTTCTCTCCAAGAATCAAGTAATTTATATTTAGAAAGGAGCTGAGAAAGAGACTGTATTTTTTGGGGTTCTATGCAGAAATGGGAGGAGGACCTGGTTGGAATCTCCACATATAATGAGTGATCCCATTTTATGAGAATTCACTACCTGGAAAAGGTGTGATAAAAAAAGGTATAGGCTTTCTGCTAGGTGCATAATACGAGACAATAGTTATTGCCATGTCAAGAACGTATCCTATTAGTATTAGATAACGTCCTTCCGGATCTTTTATTTCAGCATGAATTGTGAGAGGCGTGGATCAATGGAAAGCTATTAGAGTTTCTCTTTGGTATCAGTTGAAGCTGTGAATACCTGTGGGTAAGAGGAGTTAAAAAATTTGTGTGTAGATTTGTTTGTGAAGTGTGTTTCTTGTAAACACACAATGTGAGCTTTCATAGCCTGGAATGATCGAAATGCTTTTGTGCATTTTTGTGGTACGTTTAGGCCCTGTACGTTCAGGAAAATAATATTTAATGGTGCCATTGTATTTGAACCAGCAAGCTATCCTTACCAAACATTATGATGTGGTGACTTTTCGACCTATCACTCACGGACAAGGAGAGAAAAAGAAGAAAGAAAGATCCACGGTGGTCTAGAGTGGGGAAGGTAATAAAAATCGTAAGAGATCATATACTGTAGCATATGAGTAAAATAGAAGTACGGAGAGATTCAAAGTTTACCCGTGATGAAGGATAAAATCCTCCATTAGGGGATAAGGAACCCTCATCAAGTCCCCACATAATATCTGTGGGGATCCGATAAAAGCAAATTGGGGCACACAGGATTTTCACAAGAGAAACACCCGCCTCAAAAAAAAATCTGAAACGAACATCACAATGATGTATTATTACAGGCCCTAACAATATTCAAAATTTAAATCAAATCATCTATATTTAAATTTAACAGTCAACATTTAAAATTCTGAGACGGATAATATAGGGAGATGTATATATATTAGGCAAATAACATTTTTAGGAAAAATATTTCCTAACATAACAGAATTACAGGAATAAAAATCCGGATAATAAAGTCTCATCCGCCTTGAAGTTCTGAGTCGGTTGGTCTATATAAACTAAAGTAAAACCATAAAAAAAATAAAAATATGACATTACTTGAAACTTCACTAAATTGTCATTAAATCATGGGGGTCCAAATATATAAGTACATAGAAGGAGGAAAATAAAATGTTTAGAATTTAACCATAACTAAAATTTCTAATGTTAGGAAATATAAATGTAAATCAGTTAGTATTGTATAACCTGATATCCTAATACAATAAATGAGAACAGGTGATTTTAGAGAGCTTCTGAATTATTACTGTTGTTTTGATCAAGTCCTAGAGAAGCAAGATGAGATTAAGTCTCTTGGGTCTTTCAGGTCTTTCATTCCATATTGTCTTTTTGGTCTTGAGGTGGGAATGCATGTCGACTCCGCTTGTGCAAATGATGATTACCATTTTTATCTATGGCTTGAGTTGAGTTCCTTACAGATGTAGTAGAAGCTGTTCTTCTTCTTTATGCAGTTGTGGTATGAGGATTTTCTACCAGGTTAAGATCCTAAAGGGCTTGCTGGAGTTCTTCCGATGATCTGCAGGCAAATCTGTTTCCTTGATGAGAGAAGCGCAAGGAAAATGGGAAACCCCATTGATATTTATTTTATGTCATGGCGTTGTAATTCCAATAATTGAGGTTTCATAGCTCGCCTTTTGGAGATGGTAGATTTGGAGAGATATGCAAATAATTGGTAAGTATGGCCCTGGAAAATAAGGTTGTTTTTTTCCCTGGCCGCAACAAGAAGCTGTTCTTTTTTTCTATAGTAGTGGAATTTTGCTATAATGTCCAGTGGAGGTCCATCTACTTTTTTGGCCATAAGGGCATGGTGAACTCTGTCCATTTCCAGGCATTCTAGTGGTATACCTGGTAGTAATTCTTGACATAACGCTGTTACAGTAGATTTTATATCTGTAACAGATTCAGGTATACCTCTAATTCGGAGATTAGATCTCCTGGCTCTATTTTCATAGTCCTCCAATTTATTCTGTAAAACAGAGTTTTCTTCTTTAAGAATATCAATTTCTGTCATGTAATCCTGTGTAGAATTTTCAATTTCTACTACTTTAAGCTCAAGCGCTTCAGCGCGAAGACCCAGCTCTCTGATTTCTCTTGTGAGGTTGTTAATAATTTATTCTGAAGTTTGCTTCAGCGCTTTATGTAGTATTTTCCCAAATTGCTTTAGAATGCTGTGTGAAGCAGTAGATTCTTGTGAGGAAGTCTGTGACATGTTTATTTCTATGTCAGAATCTCCTGAGGAGATATGCTGTAGTGATTTGGGCTTTCTAGAGCACTCTGAGGTAGCTGAGGCTGAGGAGACCGACGCCATCTTGGATGATACCCGCACCTGTGTACCTCCATTAGATTTTGTTTTTGCCTTAATACGGGCTCCTCCCAGCACCATTTTTGTTTTAATTGTTCTTCTCACCTCTCAGGTGTATAATACAGATATTCCGCTGTTTAAATTTACTTTGGGCTGGATCTATATTTCGGGTCTTTCTCCTCACGAAGCGGAGCTCTAGCTGAACATGTCCAGCGCGCTAGACTCCGCACATGTGCTCCTCTCGGTATGATCACTTTTTCAAGGCACTGTATATACTCATTGACTACTTTATTACATACACTTTGCTAGTACTGGGTTGGACCCCCTTTTGCCTTCAGAAGTGCCTTAATTCTTCATGGCATAGATTCAACAAGGTGTTGGAAACATTCCTCAGAGATCTGATGACTGTGGAGGACATTTGAGTATAGTAAACTCATTGTTATGTTCAAGAAACCAGTTTGAGATGATTTGATATTTGTGACATGGTGCATTATTCTGCTGGAAGTAGCCACCAGAAGATGGGTACACTGTACTCATAAAGGGATGGACATGGTCAGCAACAATACTCGGTTAAGCTGTGGCATTTAAACGATGCTCAATTGATACTAAAGAGCCCAAAGTGTGCCAATAAAATATCCCCCACACCATTACACCACCACCACCAGCCTGAACCATTGATAGGGGTCCATAGAAGCATGGATGGATCCATAGATTTTATGTTGTTTATGCCAAATTCTGACCCTACCACCTGAATGTCGCAGCTGAAATTGAGACTTATCAGGCCAGGCAACGTTTTTCCAATCTTCTACTGGCCAATTTTGGTGAGCATGTGCGAATTGTAGCTTCAGCTTCAGTTGTAGCTTCAGTTTCTTGTTCTAAGCTGACAGGAGTAGCACCAGGTGTGGTCTTGTGCTGCTGTAGCCCATCTGTTTCAGGTTTCAATGTGTTGTGCATTCAGAGATGGTATTCTGCATACCTTGGTTGTAACAAGTGGTTATTTGAGTTACTGTTGCCTTTCTATCATCTTGAACCAGTCTGCCAATTCTCCTCTGACCTGATATCAACAAGACATTTTGATCCACACCACTGCCGCTCACTGTATATTTTCTCTGTATATTTTCTCTTTTTCATTCCATTCTCTGTAAACTCTAGAAATGGTTGTGTGTGAAAATCCCAGTAGATCAGCAGTTTTTTTTAAATACTTAGACCAGTCTGGCAACAACAACCATGCCACATTCAAAGTCACTTAAATTCCCTTTCTTCCCTATTCTGATGCTCAGTTTAAACCTCAGCAAGTCAGCTTCCTCACGTCTAGATGCCTAAATGCATTGAGTTGCTGCCATGTGATTGGCTGAATAGCAATTTGTGTTACCAATCAATTGAACAGGTGTACCTAATGAAGTGGCCAGTGAAAGCGTATATATATATATATGTATATATATATATATATATATATATATATATATATATATATATATATATACTGTATCATAATGTTTCTGTGCTGTATTCAAAGTCAGTGCAATGTTTTTAATTTATTTTGTTGTATGCAGTGTTAAATCTAATTGTCTTTAAAACATCCCCTGGTGAGCCCAGAGCGGCGAAACATGTTGGGACAATCACTCCAATGCTACTGCTGAGTGATTACATTTTGTCAACTATTTTGAACTTGTACATGTGCACATAACTTATAACAAAACTTTTAATTATGTCCTGTATGTAGTAAAAACCTTGTTATTTTTTCTCTCGTCAAATTTGTTTATTGATTTTGAAAATATAAACATTGATACAATTAACAAAATATTGATTACATTAAATGGTAGCATTAGTTGAATTTACATATCAGATCTTAGTATTTCTTGTAGTTACAAGCAATGAAAGACTTTAATAGGCTATATGTTTTAGAAAGACTAAGGTGTTACAATCAATTTTAACAATTTTATAATCAAGAGCAACAAAAAAATGAAAAAGTTGTTAAACTTTTAACTTTGAGTAATATGTAATAGAGAAATAATATTAATTACTATGAGATTCAGTTATTTATAATAGGACATTAGAGCTTACTATCTATTATTGTATTATAATTGAACATTATAAAAGTGAGTGTTTCGCTACCATTTCGTTATGTAAAAATAAATAGAAGAAGACAGGATAGAATAAGGAGAAAAGAAAAGAATTAAAGGAAAGTAAAGATAAGAAGAAGAAAAAAAAAAAGAAGTCTGGATTAGTAGAGGTTTCCGGGGATTTCTTAGTAACAATATATACATAGTATCTTTTTATCAGTTATTCAAAACAAAGTTATATAGTTACCAAGGTCTTAGTAAAGAAGTGTCAAAATTAGGAGAAAGAAAGTGGGTCACCCAAGGACTCCAAATTTTCTCAAATTTAGGTATGTTATCGTTGGATATGGCATCTGTTTTCGAGAGGATCATGGCCTGATTTATTCTATTCGTAGTTTCAGAAAGCATTAGTGATGAGGACTTCCACGCTTTGGCGATGGTCTGCTTTGCGGCTGTGGTAATTTGTAGAAGGAGTTTAAATTGTGTATAGGAGATTTGGGTAGGCTTTAAATTTAGAAGCGCAATTGTCGGATCTGGGATGATAGTTTTCTTGAATAATTTAGAGAGCATTAGGAATATTTCTTTCCAATAAATTTTTGCTATATGGCAATCCCAAAAGATATGAAAATGCGTTCCTAGATCACCACAGCTGCGAAAGCAAAGTGGAGAGTATTGTGGAACATATTTTGCGATCCTAACAGGGACCAGATACCAACGCATAAGTACTTTATAGTTCGCCTCTAAGGCTACTACATTATGAGAAGATATTTTGGTATTGGCCCAGACTTTATCCCATTTGAATGAGTCCATGTGAAAACCAAGATCATTCTCCCATTTTTCCACATAGGAGGGTGTTTTTGTATCAGGCAAAGCATTCAGGTGACTATACAACATTGACACAAGCCCCTTTGAGTGGGGCTCATATTTACAAATACGTTCAAAATGCGTTATGTCACATAGATTATCTCTACCTTGTATAAATGGCATAAAAATTTTTTTGATCTGTAGATAACGAAAGAGTTCTGAATCTGGAAATTGATGGGTTTCACATATTTCAGGAAATGTTTTAAGTGAAGTGGTCGTTATCAGGTCATAGAGTTGTGTTAAATCAGCAGAAATCCATTTTTTAAAAGTTTTAGGAGATGTATGAGCTGGGTAGAAAAGTAGATTTCTTATAAATGATACAAGAGGTATATGCGGAGATTGTAGTCTTTTGATTACTTTGAATCTATCCCATATAGCAATTGTATGTTTAGTAATCCTATTTTTTATTATTTTATGGTCAGAAGAGGTAGACCATATTAGATTTGGTATGGAGATCGGATCACAGTCGATTGATTCAATCGCTACCCAGAGGGGGATCTCGTGCTTCGTGTGATATTTAGGAATATGTGCTATTTGTGCTGCATGGAAATAATCAGTAAAATTAGGGAAACCTAATCCTCCTTTAAGTTTAGAAAGATAAAGAGTGTGGGTAGGTAAGCGAGATTTTAAGGAGCTCCATATGAATGCTTGTGTTTTACGTTGTAGGTTCCTAAGGAAGTATGCCGGGATAGGAATGGGTAATACACAAAAGAGATATAACATTTTAGGTAATACAGTCATTTTTATTACATTTATTTTACCAATCCATGATATTGGCAAAGAGGACCATTGTTTAAGAAAATTAGTAATTTTTCGTAGTAGTGGAGGATGGTTAGCAGAGAAGATATCAGATAGATTGGGGGTAAGAGTAATACCTATATATGTGAGGTGAGACGTTGACCATGTAAAAGGCAGAGATGTTTGAGCTTGTTGTAGTGTTTGCGGGGGTAAAGAGACATTTAAATCTGTTGATTTTTGTAATTAGTTTATAATTAGCCCAGAAATTTGGGCAAAGTGATCTAGTTTGCTTATAAGATTGGGAGCAGAAATATGAGGGGAAGACATAAAAATGAATATATCGTCAGCAAATAGACATAATTTATGTTGATGGCCTGCTAAATCTATGCACTTGATTGAGGGGTCTGTACGGATAGCCTGGGCAAGAGGTTCAATGAGTAAGGCAAATAAAAGTGGGCAGAGAGGACAACCCTGACGTGTTCCTCTATTTATGTCAAACATGTCTGATTTGTATCCTGCATATTTAACATATGCCTTGGGATTATTATAAAGTGAAGTGACCCAGCTTAGAAAATGAGGTCCAAAGCCCCATTTTTGTAGAGTGAAATTAAGTAGGGCCACGTCACTGTATCAAATGCTTTTTTGATATCTAATGACAGGAGACACAGAGGTATTCGCCTTGTTTTAGCTGCTTGAATCAATAATGATGCTCTACGGACATTATCTACTGCTTGTCTTAAAGGGATGAAACCTACTTGATCTTTGCTTATTAATGAACCAATTATATTATTAAGACGGGATGCCATTACTTTTGCTAGTAGTTTTATATCTAGGTTTAATAAGGATATAGGTCTAAAGTTAGTACAAGATGAGTCATCAGACTGAGGTTTAGGGATCATTGAAATTATTGCTATTAAAGTTTCCGGTCGGAAGGATTGTTTGTTAAGTAGGGAGTTAAATGCTTTTGTCAGGATGGGAGTAAGAATATGGGAAAATTTTTTATAGTAGATGGCTGAGAATCCGTCAGGGCCTGGTCGTTTATTTAACTTAAGGGATTTAATTGCTATTTCGATTTCTATAAGTTCAATAGGACTTTCAAGGTTATCATATTGAACTTGAGGAATGGTTGGAAGTTTAACTTGTGAAAAAAATGATTCTGCTGAGGATTGGTCGAAGGATCCTTCTTTTTTTGTATAAAGAAGTAAGATGTTTATGAAAGATGTGTAATATCTTTACTGGGTTACTAGTGTATTTATCATGGGGTATTTTTAGGCGAATTGGCTTAACCACTTCAGCCCCGGAAGGATTTACCACCTTCCTGACC
The DNA here is from genome assembly GCA_037952835.1 of Lithobates septentrionalis. Lineage (NCBI taxonomy): Eukaryota > Metazoa > Chordata > Amphibia > Anura > Ranidae > Lithobates > Lithobates septentrionalis. The sequence goes on along the minus strand of JBBDGP010001034.1, from coordinate 6,332,009 downwards.
AGAGCACTTTTTACAATTCGGCACTGCGTCGCTTTAACTGCTAATTGCGCGGTCATGCAATGGTGTACCCAAACGGAATTTGCGTCCTTTTCTTCCCACAAATAGAGCTTTCTTTTGATGGTATTTGATCACCTCTGCCGTTTTTATTTTTTGCGCTATACACGGAAAAAGACCGAAAATTTTGAAAAAAAATGATATTTTCTACTTTTTGTTCTAAAAAAAATCCAATAAACTCAATTTTAGTCATACATTTAGGCCAAAATGTATTCGGCCACATGTCTTTGGTAAAAAAAATGTCAATAAGCGTATATTTATTGGTTTGCGCAAAAGTTATAGCGTCTACAAACTAGGGTACATTTTCTGGAATTTACACAGCCTTTAATTTATGACTGCCTATGTCGTTTCTTGAGGTGCTAAAATGGCAGGGCAGTACAAAACCCCCACAAATGACCCCATTTTGGAAAGTAGACACCCCAAGGAATTTGCTGAGAGGCATGTTGAGCCCATTGAATATTCATTTTTTTTGTCCCAAGTGATTGAATAATGACAAAAAAAAAAAAAAAAAAAAAAAATTACAAAAAGTTGTCACTAAATGATATATTTCTCACACAGGCCATGGGCATATGTGGAATTGCACCCCAAAATACATTTAGCTGCTTCTCCTGAGTACGGGGATACCACATGTGTGGGACTTTTTGGGAGCCTAGCCGCGTACGGGGCCCCGAAAACCAATCACTGCCTTCAGGATTTCTAAGGGCGTACATTTTTGATTTTACTCCTCACTACCTATCACAGTTTTGAAGGCCATAAAATGCCCAGATGACATAAAACCCCCCCAAATTACCCCATTTTGGAAAGTAGACACCCCAAGCTATTTGCTTTGAGGCATGTTGAGTCCATGGAATGTTTTATATTTTGACACAAGTTGCGGGAAAGTGAGAAATTTTTTTTTTTTTTTTTTTTTTTTTGCACAAAGTTGTCACTAAATGATATATTGCTCACACAGGCCATGGGCATATGTGGAATTGCACCCCAAAATACATTTAGCTGCTTCTCCTGAGTATGGGGATACCACATGTGTGGGACTTTTTGGGAGCCTAGCCGCGTACGGGACCCCGAAAACCAATCACTGCCTTCAGGAATTCTAAGGGCGTACATTTTTGATTTTACTCCTCACTGCCTATCACAGTTTCGGAGGCCATGGAATGCCCAGGTGGCACAAACCCCCCCCCAAATGACCCCATTTTGGAAAGTAGACACCCCAAGCTATTTGCTGAGAGGCATGGTGAGTATTTTGCAGCTCTCATTTGTTTTTGAAAATAAAGAAAGACGAGAAAAAAAAATTTTTTTTTTCTTTTTTCAATTTTCAAAACTTTGTGACAAAAAGTGAGGTCTGCAAAATACTCACTATACCTCTCATCAAATAGCTTGGGGTGTCTACTTTCCAAAATGGGGTCATTTGGGGGTTTTTTTTGCCACCTGGGCATTCCATGGCCTCCGAAACTGTGATAGGCAGTGAAGAGTGAAATCAAAAATTTACGGCCTTAGAAAGCCTGAAGGCGGTGCTTGGTTTTCGGGGTCCCGTACGCGGCTAGGCTCCCAAAAAGTCTCACACATGTGGTATCCCCATACTCAGGAGAAGCAACAGAATGTATTTTGGGGTGTAATTTCACATATTCCCATGGCATGTTTGAGCAATATATCATTTAGTGACAACTTTGCGCAAAAAAAAATAAAAAAAATAAAAAATTGTCTCTTTCCCGCAACTTGTGTCACAATATAAATTATTCCATGGACTCAACATGACTCTCAGCAAATAGCTTGGGGTGTCTACTTTCCAAAATGGGGTCATTTGGGGGGGTTTTGAACTGTCCTGGCATTTTATGCACAACATCTAGAAGCTTATGTCACACATCACCCACTCTTCTAACCACTTGAAGACAAAGCCCTTTCTGACACTTATTGTTTACATAAAAAAATAATTTTTTTTTGCAAGAAAATTACTTTGAACCCCCAAACATTATATATTTTTTTTAAAGCAAATGCCCTACAGATTAAAATGGGTGGGTGTTTCATTTTTTTTTTTCACACAGTATTTGCGCCGCAATTTTTCAAACGCATTTTTTGGGGAAAAAACACACTTTTTTACATTTTAATGCACTAAAACACACTATATTGCCCAAATGTTTGATGAAATAAAAAAGATGATCTTAGGCCGAGTACATGGATACCAAACATGACATGCTTTAAAATTGCGCACAAACGTGCAGTGGCGACAAACTAAATACATTTTTAAAAGCCTTTAAAAGCCTTTACAGGTTACCACTTTAGATTTACAGAGGAGGTCTACTGCTAAACTTACTGCCCTCGATCTGACCTTCGCGGCGATACCTCACATGCATGGTGCAATTGCTGTTTACATTTGACGCCAGACCGACACTTGCGTTCGCCTTAGCGCGAGAGCAGAGGGGACAGGGGTGCTTTTTTTTTTTTTTTTTTTTTTTTTTTTTCTTTATTATTATTATTTTTTTATCTTATTTTTAAACTGTTCCTTTCATTTTTTTTTTAAATCATTTTTATTGTTATCTCAGGGAATGTAAATATCCCCTATCATAGCAATAGGTAGTGACAGGTACTCTTTTTTGCAAAAATTGGGGTCTATTAGACCCTAGATTTCTCCTCTGCCCTCAAAGCATCTGACCACACCAAGATCGGTGTGATAAAATGCTTTCCCAATTTCCCAATGGCGCTATTTACATCCGGCGAAATCTAAGTCATAAAATGCTCGTAGCTTCCGGTTTCTTAGGCCATAGAGATGTTTGGAGCCACTCTGGTCTCTGATCAGCTCTATGGTCAGCTGGCTGAATCACCGGCTGCATTTTCAGGTTCCCTGTTGAGACAGGAGAGCCAGAGAAAAACACAGAAGACGGTGGGGGGGGGGGGCATTCCCTCCCACTGCTTGTAAAAGCAGTCTAGAGGCTAATTAGCCGCTAGGATTGCTTTTACATGAAAGCCGACCGCTGGCTGAAAAGAATGATACCAAGATGATACCTAAACCTGCAGGCATCATTCTGGTATAACCATTCAAAGTCGTGAATGGCGTACCTGAAGACAAAAAAATGGTTAACAATAAAGCACAGTAAACGGTAAAGTATAAAAAATTGCATACCTGAAAAACAAACATGATAAAACATAATAACAATAAAACATTGCAGAATAGAATACAGTAAAAAAGAGCAGAACAATAGAGAGAGAGAATAGAGAGAGAAAGAACAATAAAACGACAACTATTTTTTTTTTATTTTATATTTTTGTATGTGTTTTTTTTTTTTTTCTTTTTTTGTAACTAACTTTTATAACTGTACCCGGTTCCAGGTTCGGGTCTCTCAAAATGCGATGGCATCTTGGGAGACCCTGTGAAAGTGTGCCTAGTCTGTGGAATGCTGTACCCTACGCTAATACTCAACTAGTGAATGGTAGCGTTCAAAACATTCACCAATGCAAAGACCAGGATTGTCAGGACAGGAGGGACAATAATAGCGGGTGTCACACCTATATCCGCGCTTGCTGCAGACACAACATCTTTTTTGGGGGGGTTCGTTGGGTAGGGGTACTCGGGAGGACATAAAGAAAATGCCTCTCATGCAGCCGACTGCATTTGGTTGGGGATGTGAATGGGGGAAGTACGGGCGCTGCAGAAGCGGTGGGTTCCCAATTAGGATTGGCGAATGCAGCAGGAAGGGCACTATGGGCACGACGGGCCTGTGTTTGTCTTTTTGGTGGCAGCGGGACACTACTTGTGCTTGCCACCTCACCAGCTTGAACTGCACTTATGGGACTCGCCACGTCACCAAGTGTTACTGCAGTGCTGGTTTGACTACGACCGGGGTGTACTAGGCCGCTGGCGCTTGCCAGTTCACCAAAACGCTACCAAAAAATCTGTTAGCGATCGCAGGGATCAGGCCTGACTCTGCGAACGCTGCAGTTATGCGTTTAGTGTTCTGTAAGTGACAGTGATCGATCGATACTGCACTTGGGTGGGCTGGGCTGGGCTGGGCCGGGCGGAGGGGCAAAACGCAGGTGCTAGCAGGTATCTGGGCTGATCCCGCTAACACTGCGTTTGTGGGAACCCTAAACTGCTGGGGACGCTAGTATAGATCTGATCGGATCAGATATTGATCCGTTCAGATACTATACCACTAAGGGAGGCGTATGCTGCGTGCGTGGGTGTTAGCGGTACTGGCGCTAATCTGACGCTGCCTGGGGCTGGTGCTTGCCAGTTCACCAAAACGCTACCAAAAAAACTGTTAGTGATCGCAGGGATCAGGCGTGACTCTGCGAACGCTGCAGTTATGCGTTTAGTGTTTTGTAAGTGACAGTGATCGATTGATACTGCACTTGGGTGGGCTGGGCCGGGCGGACGGGAAAAACGCAGGTGCTAGCAGGTATCTGGGCTGATCCCGCTAACACTGCGTGTTTGGGAACCCTAAACTGCTGGGGACACTAGTATAGATCTGATCGGATCAGATATTGATCCGTTCAGATACTATACCACTAAGGGAGGTGTACGGTGCGTGCGTAGGTGTTAGCGCTACTGGCGCTAACCTGACGCTGCCTGGGGCTGGTGCTTGCCAGTTCACCAAAACGCTACCAAAAAAACTGTTAGCGATCGCAGGGATCAGGCCTGACTCTGCGTACGCTGCAGTTATGCGCTTAGTGTTTTGTAAGTGACAGTGATCGATCGATACTGCACTTGGGTGGGCTGGGCTGGGCTGGGCCGGGCGGAGGGGCAAAACGCAGGTGCTAGCAGGTATCTGGGCTGATCCCGCTAACACTGCGTTTTCGGGAACCCTAAACTGCTGGGGACGCTAGTATAGATCTGATTGGATCAGATATTGATGCGTTCAGATACTATACCACTAAGGGAGGTGTATGCTGCGTGCGTGGGTGTTAGCGGTACTGGCGCTAATCTGACGCTGCCTGGGGCGACGCATATCACCGCCGGGCGATCAGGGGGCTAAACCTTTATTCGGTAATAAACGGCGGGTGCCCTGACACTATAAAAAATAAACGAACTAACCAGCGTCACCCGTAACAGTTATACGGTGATCAGTGGTGAAAGGGTTAACTAGGGGGCAATCAAGGGGTTAAAACATTTATTAGATAGTATATGGGGGTCCCTGTCGCTATAAAACGCTGACGGCGAACCTAAATATTTATGTCCCTAACTAGCGTCACCAGCGACACTAATACAGCGATCAGAAAAATGATCGCTTAGTGACACTGGTGACGGAGGGTGATCAAGGGGTTAAAACTTTATTAGGGGGGGTTAGGAGGGTACCCTAGACCTAAAGGGGGCCTAACATTCACTGCCCTAACACACTAACTGTCACAAACTGACACCAATACAGTAATCAGAAAAAAAAAAAAAAAAAAAAAAAACCTGCTTTGTGTCAGTTTGTGACAGGGGGGGGGGGGTGATTGGGGGGGGATCGGGGGGCGATCGGGGGGGGGATCGGGGTGTAATGTGTGCCTGGCATGTTCTACTGTGTGTGTGTGTGTTGTGCACTCACATTCCAGTCTTCTCTCCTCGGCCCGGAACGGAAAATACCGAGCCGAGGAGAGATGACATCATTTCCTCTGCCTCTGTGTACAATACAGAGGCAGGGAAATGATCCCATTGGCTGGGAGCGATCGCGAGGGGGGGGCCACGAATGGATGGCCTCCCCCTCACCACCGATCGCCGGGGGACATTTGCCGACCGTCGCAGGCACCGGGGGGGGGTCCGATCGGACCCCCCACCCGCGGGCAGGCAGGGACGTACAGGTAAGCCCTTTTGCCTGCCCGTGCCGCCCTGTCGACGTACATCTGTGTGCGGCGGTCGGCAAGTGGTTAAAGGGGTTATTTAATTTTTGAAGCGCACATGGCAAGAAGGGTGCCAGGTTTATTAGCTTTAAAGTAGAATTTATATTTAGATTTACGTATTGTTTTGTCCACCGATTCTGATAGGAATAGGTCAAGATTTAAACTTGCCTTATCAAGTTGTGCTTTTGACACTGGAGTAGGGTTTGATTGGAAATTTGTGTGGCAGTCATTAAATTCTTTTTCTAGTTTTTGTTGTAGTTGTCGTTTTTCTTTTTTAAGGTATGATGCTTGTCGTAGACAGACCCCTCTAAGAACAGGTTTATGGGCTTCCCACAATGTCAGTGGGGATATATGAGGAGTATCATTGTATCCAAGATATTCTTTTATTGCTGATTCTGAGTCAGATGAATGTGATGGGTGTGCCATGTGGGGTCTTGAGCTTTTGGGATTAAAGAAGTAAAGGTTGAAATTATCGCACAGTGATCTGTCCAAGTATAAGGTTTAATATAAGAGTTGAGCAATTCCGGTGACATACTTATAGATATTAGGATATGGTCAATACGTGAAAAAGATTTATGTGGGTGGGAGTAAAAAGAGAATTGACGTTTTGAAGAATTCATTTCACGCCAGGAATCTAGCAGTGAATGTTGTTGAAGAAGTCTTTGAAACATACGAGATTGAGAGCTGGATACGGTTGGAGCAGGGGATTTATCTAGATAGGGGTATAGAACTTGATTTGAATCACCAAATATCAAAAGTGTGCCCATTTTATGCAAATCTATTACTTGTAGCAAGTGAGAGAGGAATGATGTTGGTCTTTTATTAGGTGCATAATAGGAAACAATTGTGAGTGGGATATCACATAGGTGTCCCAAAAGTATGAGATAGCGGCCTTCTGGATCTTTGTTCTCTGTTATGAGGGAAAAAGGTGTAGTTCGGTGAAATGCTATTAGTACTCCTCTGCGTTTTGATTTAGCTGAAGCAGTATAAACTTGGGGGTAGCATGTCCCAAAATATTTAGGGGTTGAAGTTTCAGTAAAATGCGTCTCTTGGAGGCACACTATATGGGCTTTTGAGGAGGATAAAGATCTGAATACTTTTGTTCGCTTATGAGGAATGTTTAGACCTTGGACATTTAAGGTTAGGACATTTAAAGGAGCCATATATAATTTTTACATAAGATATATCAATATATTTCTGTTATCAGGTGCGGAATCAAAGAAACCCCAGGGAAAGATTGGATAAAAGAAAAAAGGAGAAGTAGATTATGAGAGAAGAAAGTAATGATAAGAGTCATATATTTAAAATAAGTTATAATTACTAATATATGTATAAAAATAAAACGATGGCGTACTGAGCACGCAAATCTGCTAGCTCAGAGGCACAAAGTCTATCCAAGGAGGCCCCTCACACTGTAACCCAAGTGGAGGAGAGTCCTAGGACAGAAAAATGGGGGCAGCAGTGACCAATTCTCGGGTCCCCCGCGGCCAAATTTAATGAAAAAATAAAAAAATTCAATTTAGACATCCGATTTTGGCTTTATTCCTTAAAAAATAAGCAAACATAAGAGTCAGATTAAATAGTATTCCTTTTAACAAATCCTTAATTAATTATATATGAATATTTGAATGTAAAGTTATATACTTTAACTTATAACATATTAACTTGAAATATTTAAAATTAAAGATAAAGTAGGTGAACCATTAAGTTAAATGAGCTTCAGAGAGAAATGGAAAATGCGTTCAGTCCATTGTGTCTGGTGGGTCTAGGTCTGGGGAATTGAATCGACCCCTTTTTGATGCACCTTGTATGCTTCTGTCAGTTCCAGGCTTAGATGCACTTTGTGGAGAATTAGATGTTGTACGTCGACAAGGGCTAGTAGAGGGCCCATTGTATAGATGAAGGTTTTGCAAAGTGTTCTGTAATTGTTCGAAGGATCTGCTTGAATATTTGGTGCCTTGAAATGTAAAACGAATAGAAAATGGGAATCCCCATTGATAAGGGATATGATGGTGTTGGAGATTTTGGAGCAAAGGTTTCATCGCGCGCCGTTTAGCAACTGTTATTGGTGATAGGTCAGCAAAAATCTGGTATGAATGACCTTGAAAAGTAAAAGATTCTTTGTTCCTGGCGGCTGTCATAAGTTGCTCTTTTGTGCGAAAAAAGTGGAACTTTACAATTATGTCACGAGGGGGACCTTCAGCTTTGTGTGGCGCCAAAACTCTATGGATTCTGTCCATTTCCAATCTTTCAATTGGGATTGATGGTGTTAATTACTGAAAAAGAGCAGTCATAGTCGATTGAAGGTCAATGATTGACTCAGGCATACCTCGTATGCGGAGGTTTGAACGACGTGCCCTATTCTCAAAATCTTCTAAACGCGCTTGCAGCGTTAAATTTTCATCTTTAAGAGACTCCAATTCATTGTCATGTGATAATACATTAGTTTCAATGTCATCCATTCTGTTTTCCAATTCAGCTGTGCGTTGGCCTAAATCACGTATTTCTTTTGTCAGTTTCTCTGTAATTTGGTCAGAGGTCTGCTTTAACTGCTTCAGATCCGGGCCATTGCCAAATGACGGCAACAGCGCGGATCTAAATTGCCGGGACTACGTCCATTGACGTCGTCCCGTGCACGAGCGGCCTGCGCGCCCCCTGCAGGGCGCGCGCGGCGCGCTCGGTGATCAGCGAGTCTATGAGACTCGCCTGATCACAGATCAGAGTAAGGGGTTGGTCCCAACCCCTTACCACATGATCAGCTGTCAGCCAATGACAGCTGATCATGTGATGTAAACAGAGCCGGTAATCGGCTATTTTTCCTCCTCGCGCTGACAGCGTGAGGAGGAAAAAAAACCCGATCACCGGCGGCCGTGATCGGGACATCAGTCCCGATCACGGCGATCTTATAATAAAAAGCAATAGGCAGCAGTGCTGCCTACCAGTGCCCACCATATTAACCCATCAGTGCCCACAGTGCCATCAATCAGCGCCACCCATCAGTGCCCACAGTGCCACCCATCAGTGCCCACAGTGCCACCCATCAGTGCCCACAGTGCCACCCATCAGCACCCACATCAGTGCCACCCATCAGCACCCACATTAGTGCCACCCATCAGCACCCACATCAGTGCAACCTATCAGTGCCCATCAGTGTCACCTACCAGTGCCCATAAGTGCCCATCAGTGCCACCCATCACTGCCCATCAGTGCCACCCATCAGTGCCCCCCATCAGTGCCCCCCATCAGTGCCCCCCCATCAGTGCCACCTATCTGTGCCACCTATCTGTGCCACCTATCTGTGCCACCTATCCGTGCCGCCCATCTGTGGCCATCAGTGCCGCCTTATCTGTGCCCATCAGTACCGCCTTAACTGTCCCCATCAGTGCCGCCTTAACTGTGCCTATCAGTGCCGCCTTAACTGTGCCTATCAGTGCCGCCTTAACTGTGCCTATCAGTGCCGCCTTATCTGTGCCTATCCGTGCCCATCAGTGCAGCCTATCAGTGCCCACCAGTGCCGCCTCATCAGTGCATATCAATGAAGGAGAAAAATTACCTGTTTGCAAAATTTTATAACAAACTATTAAACATGATTTTTTTTTTTTTCAAAATTTTCCATCTTTTTTTGTTTGTTTAGCAAAAAATAAAAACCCCAGCTGTGATTAAATACCACCAAAAGAAAGCTCTATTTGTGGGAAAAAAATGATAAAAATTTCATTTGGGTACAGTGTTGTATGACCGCGCAATTGTCATTCAAAGTGCGACAGCGCTGGAAGCTCAAAATTGGTCTGGGCAGGAGGGGGGTTTAAGTGCCCAGTAAGCAAGTGGTTAAAGCTTTCTGTAGCATTTTCTCTATTTGTTTTAATATATTTGGGTGCAATGTATCTGCTTGTTGTGGCTGGGAGCTGGCACTGTATTCACTATCTGTGTCATACAGTTCCTGAGGTAAATGCAGCTGTTTCTTTTCAGCGCAGGCCTTAGCTGTGTGAGGAGAATTTGACTGAGCCATATTACAGGAGCCTCTGAGCGGTTTTTCCTTGTGGCTTTGCACTTTTGTTTTGCCTCGGGCAGCTCCCAAAACCATTCTATTTGGTTCACAGGGTACTAAGGAGGATATTAGTATGCTTTTTGTTTAGTTACCCTGCCATTCGGGCGTCTGTGGTAGCCGCGAAGTCCCGGGAATAACAGAGCCTCAGCGGGACATGTCCATCGCTGTCTGCTCCGCGCATGCACCCCCACCTTGTTATTTTTTATACCTATTATGGAGTATTGAAATTACTTCTTTTTTTGCCGGCACCCCCAAAAATCCCGCCAAAAAATTTCCCACACTTATCTACAGGGATATTGGTGCCATCTTCTTGTCATTGTCACCTACCCATATTGTTACTTTCCAATATACAGTATATATATATGATGAGATTATTATTAAATTAAACACTGTAATATCATTCTGTCTATGTCTGTTTTTTTAACATAAGAGGCAAGAAATACGAATATGATTTACTGAAACTGAGAAGACTTTCTACACTGAAATATCTTTAAAAGTCTGAGAAGAGATGAATTCCCGTCTCTGTACAACTAGGTGCCAACACAACTGAGCATGCTCAGACCTGCAAACTACTCTCATTTTAACTCCCATAGCTTTTTTACAGGGCGCTATAGTAAATATCAAAATGAGTGCTGGCTTAAAGAGTGCTTTTTGGGAGTGAAAGTGAGAGTTATGTAGCCCAATGCAAGTTTCAGCCATTGATTCTAATGGTACAATTTTAACTTCCCCAAATAAATACTTTTCTTGTTGAGATAAAATGTATCTTTCTCTGAAATAAATTGTCTTTGCAACAATGTTGCTTCTACTTAATCTGTTTTGTTTTTAAGTGTTGGTTCACAATACAGCAACTTGGATTCCGACTTGTAAGTCCTCAAGTTGCTCCAAGTCGCTGGACATAAGAAATGCCATAGAAGTGAATTGACACTACTGAAGTTGCTCCGACTTCAGAAAAGGTTCCTGTAATACTTCTAGGCGACTTGTACCCATAGATTTCAATGGAAGTCACCTCTAAATCAGATCTCCATCTATACTGTAGCGACTTTACAGGAAAAAGAAAAGAATTTACCCAGGTACTACCCACGATTACCGAGGCAACCCCCTCCCTCCCACAGAGCTGATTATTCTGTGATTGGCCACAGCCAAAGTCGCCTGTCCTGGAGGTGACTTTAGGTCGCATTGTAAGTTGCTCAAAGTCGCACTGAAGTCACGCTGGTGTTGCCTCCAAATCGCCTTGCAAAGTTGCGCTGTAAATCGGATTACCCCTGTGTGAATCAGCACTAAGAATGTTAGAATGTGGAATGTTTTCATGTTTTGGTAAAATATATTTTTCTCTGTCACTTTCACTTGTTACTCTCCATCTCACAAACATCTTTACCCAAACTCACACTGGTGTCTTTACAAACCACAAACAATACCATTACTGGTGCAAATTTAAAATAAGTCACAATTTTTTGTGTTTTTTATTACTTCCAAGTAATCATAATTTGAGCCCAAAAATGTGATATGCGTACCAACATCAGAAATCAAAATGTAATTCCCAAAAGTTAGAGGGTAACATCACTATTCTACACTTACCCACCAAGAACCACCAAATATCACAGAATAAATCAAGAAGAATAACTCTTGAGTAATGTAATTCCACCACCTATATGTCCAAAGAAATGCAGTATTTATGTGTATTTATGTGTAGGAGTTTTCCACATGTGGCAGCTCCATGGCTTAGAGGTCAGAACTTCTGCTTAGCATCCCAGAGGGTCTGGGCTTGAATCCCAAACATGCCGCTTCATGTAGAGAAGTTGTCTCATCTCGCTATGTTGTTAAACATAACTCCTGACTCAGGTCCTAAAACTGTGTCTAAAAGTAGTATTTATGTGTAGGAGGGTTCCACCATCATTTTAAATCTTGCCAGATACACTATCTAGCCAAAAGTATTGGGACACCTGCCTTTACACACACACACATGAACTTTAATGGCAGCTCAGTCTTAGTCTGTAGGGTTAAAATTTGATTTGGCCCACCCTTTGCAGCTATAACAGTGGCTGGGAAGGCTGTCCACAAGGTTTAGCGTGCCTATGGAAATGTTTGACAAATTCTTCCAGAAGCGCATTTGTGAGACCAGGCACTGATGTTGGATGAGAAGGCCTGGCTCGCATTCTCTGCTACAATTAAGCCAAAGGGTGTTCTATCGGGTTGAGGTCAAGACTCTGTGCAGGCCATTCAAGTTCCTCCACCCAAAACTCTCTCATCCATGTCTTTATGGACCTTGCTTTGTGCACTGGTGTGCAGTCATGTTGGAACAGGAAGGGGCCATCCCCAAACTGTTCCCACAAAGTTGGGAGCATAAAATTGTCCAAAATGTCTTGGTATGCTGATGCTTTAAGAGTTCCCTTCACTGGAACTAAGAGGCAAAGCCCAACCCCTGAAAAACAACCCCACATCATAATCAAATGATTTGGGCCAGTGCACAAAGCAAGGTCCATAAAGACATGGATGAGTGAGTTTGGGGTGGAGGAACTTGACTGGTCTGCACAGAGTCCTGACCTCAACACAACAATTTACCTTGGGGTTGAATTAGAGCGGAGACTGTAAGCCAGGCCTTCTTGTCCAACATCAGTGCCTGACCTCACAAATGCACTTATAGACACGCTCCTAAACCTTGTGGACATCCTTCCCAGAAGAGTTGAAGCTATTATAGCAGCAAAGGGTGGGCCAAATCACTATTGAACCCTACCAACTGGGATGCCATTACAGTTTAAGGCAGTATAAAGGCATGTATTGTATATTGCTTGTGACACTGAGTATGGCTATGGACTTAGGGCTGGTTCATACCACAGAGATGCAGACTACATGTGTGAGGCTGCCCGCTGGCTAAGTGGGTAGCAATTCTGTCTAGCAGCACCAGGGTTAGTGGTTAAATTCCCCAACATGCTAATGCTTGTGTTGAAGTTTATATGTTCTACCTGTGTGGGTTTCTATCCAAAGACATGCTTGCACCTTATTTGTCTCCTGTCGAAATAGTCTCTAATGTAAGAAAGTTAGTTTTGACTTTAGAGTGGAAGCTCATTGCAACCAGGGACTGATGTTAATGTTTGTTAGCACTAATCATGCCCAGGGACTTGGAAATTTAAAATTGTAGGGTTTACACTGCACAGGTACGTATTCTTAGAAAACTGTTGCTTTGTTTATGTGCATGCAAATGGACTTTGATCTTTGGCCTGTAGTTGGATATTTGATGGACATAGCCAAGGACTAACACAGCTGCAAATAGTATTATGTGTTCCTGCTCATCAGGTGCAATCACTCAATCACTTTAGACATACATGAAGAGACAGATTGAAAGATACTGGTGGTACTTCTATTGGGCATGTGTCAGTGTGCTAACAATACAACCTATCTTATATAAAGGGCTGCGGGGGGGGGGGGGGTGTTTGGCCTGTGAAGAGGCTAGGTTTTTTTGCTGTGATCTGTGGGGGGAGAAGGAATGTTTGCTGAAATTCTTGTACTTTTTTTCCATCAAAAGTGGGTTCATGTGGCCATGCTGTCAATGTTGTGTGTGTATTGTTCCTGTCTGACCATGCATTCATGGTTTGGGAGCATCTGCTGACTTTCTGCTCTTTGATTTCATTGCTTAATCATGTACACAGAAATGCAGCTTCCAGCAGAACATACTCACCAATGTATGTGTGTGGATTGTGGGGTGGGTGTTATAGTTTGAATATGTGCCTTTTTAAATAATATGTTGAAATGCTTTGTAAGAATAATGACTTAAGTATGTTTCTATAATCTTACAAATAAAAATATGATGTGGGCTGGTGGGTGAGTAGTTGTACTATCAAATGTGTTACCCGTTATACACTGAAAGTAAAGCTGTGTCCACTCTAAGGTTTAGAAAAAGTTTAGATTGTAAGCACTTAAAACCCAATTGCTAACTGTTTTGCTAAATGTAGCACCATATATCCTGTAGAATATTTTTTTTTTTTGCTAGTAAATGAATGTTCATAATTTTGTTTCCGCTGGCAAAATAAACGTACATTATTGAGCTTGTTTGTTGTTTTTTCTCTTTTCTTTCTTCTTTTTAATTCATTTTGGGGGTGGTGGATTTGGGGAAGTGCAATATCTTATACCCATAGAAGATATAATTGTGCACCAAAAAACCTTATCTCTTCAGCACACCTGCAAGTAAATGATAAAGATTTTTTATGTGGAGTCTTTGAATATGACAGCTGTGGAGAATTGCAGACAATGAATTCAGCTGGTGGATAGGCAGTGTTGTATGTGTCAGCTCTGGTTCACATTGGTGCGATTTGGCATGCGATTTGACAATTGCACAATTATTTCCAAAGGTAGTTTCTGTACTACTTTTGGCGACTTCAAGGTGCAATTTTTTATTGACATCTGTGCAGAAACTCGCACAGGTGTCTCTGCAATTCCCCCCCGCAGTTGGGACTGACATGTGGGAATGAAATCGTGTGAGTTCAGCTGAACTTGCACAATTTCATTCCTGCTGTCAATGTGAACCAGGGCCCAAACTGGGCCTTTGTCTTTGTAATTCACCTGCTGCAATCCCAGGGACACCATTTCTTATCAAACTCCCTTAAGTTTGCCTTCAAATATCGTTATATGTAGAAATACATATTTGCAAATAAACGAAATAAAAAAATTCTAATCGTGGTTGCGATTAAATATTTGCAGCTGTGATTAAAAGAGCGTGGTTTCATCTTCTGACCCGGAAATGAGTCATTGTAATCACCCGGAAGTTCCTGTGCTGGTCAGGATCTCCATCTAGGTGGACATGGCGAGGTCCCTCTTTAGAAAAGAGGAGGTGCTCCTCATTTGCCGGGTAAGTGTAGGATATGTGCTCATGCTTACTCAATGTGGGGGTGGATGTGGTAGTTAAATTTGGTGTGGGTGGGGTTCATTGATTTGTTTATTTGGCATCACCACACATTTGCCTCTGGCCCATGTGCACACATCACTTCCTGCATTTGTTCTGCTGATGTAAATCAGTAAGGACTATGAAACTATAAATGAGAGCTCCTTTTTGTTAAAATATATATGACTTGTTTCACTTGGGTGACTTTTCCAGCAAATTTGGACCTCCGAGTTGCATGACAAGTTGTACCCCATGATTCTCAATGATGACCATTCATACCTGTGCTACTTCAAGTTGCAACAACTTCAAAGTGGTCTCTGTACTACTTTGGTGTGACTTTCATGTGACTTGAGGTACATAAATATTACACAGGCATTCCTAGATGTTGGGGCCAAGTTGCAGCACCAAAGTGGCAGCAAAATAGTGTGACTTTCAGGTTGCAGCAGTGTGAATGAGATTCATGGATAATACCTTTGAATTAGGCCCTATTCTCACTTGTGCATCCTGCAAGTGGGTAAAATTCGTCCCTGCACTACTTTGGTTTGACTTTGATGCGACTTGAGGTCCATATACTGCAAGATTACACAGGCATTGGTCGCACAAGTGCAAATGGGGCTTGATTCAAAGGTGTTATCAATGAATCTCATTAGATTCCTTTCACACTTGGGCGACTTTTCATGCAACTTGAGGTCCATAAGTGCGACCTGAAAGTCCCGTGATTTTGCAGTGCTTTTTCCAGCAAATTTAATGTGATTTTAAGCAATGCCAGTGTAATCTTGAGGTCTATGGTCACAGGAGTCACAGGACAAGTGTGAAAGTGGCCTTAGTGCCAGTTCACACTACTCTGCTTTGGATGTGATTTGCCCCGCACTGCAAATCACATGCGATGTCTGTGTGATGCAAACTCAGCCATACAGATTGTATGGCTGAATTTGCATCACATTCAGACCCCAAAGCACCCTCCCCATGTTGAGGGCATGTGGACTGGTACGGTTCAGGAGGGAGGGGGGGCTTCTCTCTCCCCCCCCCCTTTTCCTGCGGCCTGCCAGGTTGCGTGCTCGGATAAGGGTCTGGTATGGATTTTGGGGGGACCTCCACGCCATTTTTTTTATTTTGGTGGGGAGTTCCCCTTAAATTCATACCAGGCCTGAAGGGCCTGGTATGGATTTTGGGGGAACCCCCATGCCATTTTAAAAAAAAATTGGCGCAAGGTTCCCCTTAATATCCATACCAGCCCCACCCAAAACACCTTGTTCCCATGTGTTGGGGACAAGGGCCTCATCCCCACAACCCTCGGTGGTTGTGGGGCTCTGTGGGTAGGGGGCTTATCGGAATTTGGAAGCCCCCCCTATGTGGATGTGAGAATCGGGGGAAGAAGAAGCTGAAGGAAGAAGGACAAGACTGAAGGAAGACTGGAGGAAGATGGAGGAAGAAGCGGGGGGAAAAAAAAGACATTTTTAATAAAGGAGTTGTCAAAAACTGGCTATTGTCTTTTGTCACATTTCACTGCTTTTTTTGGTGAATGAGTAGGGGAACAATACCCATTTACATGGGGGGGCGGGATCTTGGGGCCCCCTTGTTAAAGGGGGCTTCCAAATTCCGATAAGCCCCCCACCTGCAGACCCCCACAACCACCAGGCAACGGTTGTGGAGAAGAGGCCCTTGTCCCCATCAACATGAGGACAAGGTGCTTTGGGTGGGACCCCAAAGCACCCTCCCCATGTTGAGGGCCAGCGGCCTGGTATGGTTCCTGGCCTGCCATGACTGCTTACTCGGATAAGGGTCTGGTATGGATTTTGGGGGGACCCCATGCCTTTTTTTTACATTTTGGCATGGAGTTCCCCTTTTCGAAGTTCTCAAAGGGCCTGGTATAGACTGGGGGGGGGGGTGATTGCGCACCGTTTATTTCCTTGATTTTTATTTATATTGCTGGGATCTGGCAATACATTACAGCTGCAAGCAGTTTTAAATTACATTTTTTCCTTTAGAAATGTCATTTTGCTGCAGCAATGTTCCACACATCGGCCAGATGCGCTACTTTACAGGCAGACTAAGGACACTCCCAGACACGATATTTAAAGAAATTTTTCATTTTTATTGTTTCACTTTAAGCATTACTAAAATCACTGCTCCTAAAAAAAACAGGCATTTAAAAAAAAAATTCCATTGATACATGTCCCCTGGGGCAGGACCCAGGTCCCCATACACTTTTAATGAAGCCCCATTGACTTCCACCATTCCCGCATATGCGATCTTACAGGCATGTTCGCCGGCTATAGAGCGCTTTCCATTTGCATGTGCGCCCAGTTTCTGAGAGTTGAAGTCCTAATTGGCCTTAATTGGGCACTATTTTCTGGGACTGCAGGATCATTTATTAGCGTTATAGTAAATGAACCCCACTGTGTCCTGTTCTACACTGTGTTTGCGTGTGTAGCATCTTGGAAGGGGCAGGGTTTTGTGTCTTCATGTCAGAGTCTCAAGCAAGGAGAACAATGAGCAAAACTGTAGCGGCACCACTAAATCTTTCATTAATTCTGAGGTAGCAGTGCCTTAGATCAAACACAGCAAATATACAGCTTTGAGACTATAATCACAGGAGTACCTAGCATCTCTCACATACTAGGGAGTGCACTGCTGTTCTTCAGGATGAATTCAAGACAAAAGGCACATTTTAGGATGCTGCTTAAAAGCAATGAACACTTCTAGATATCCCATATAGCATAGCAGATCTTCACTTTTTGAGTTCAGGTCCACATTAAATCTACGACCAATGGCTAATTCACTAGACATTAAAGCGTACCTGTTCCTTTGCCTCACATTGAGGCTTGACCTTCTCAGGCAAAGTTTGGGCCACAGCACCCTACAAAACTGGGTTTTGAGTACCCTACCTCTGTGAATAGATTTAGGTTACAATAAAATAAAACCTAATAAAAAGTTCTCTCCGAGTGCTGGTATTTTAAAAGAAAATCACCGCTGCCCCAAAAAAACCCAGATCCGTTTCAAGAGATCCTGACTACATCGTTCCTTCCTAAGTTGAGTTGGAGATTTTCCCCTGCTGAATACATGAAAATGGTATTGGGAATTGGAAATGTAAATGTGCTTTCTGCAGTATTGGGATCTTAATTAGTATTCAATATGCTCACTTTATGCTTTTATTTAATTTAAAATGATGATCAGATTTTGGTCTGTATATTGCCTATTATAAATATTAAATTGCTTTAAAATCATAATTTGTCGAGTCACATGTGCGACAGCTCCCTGAATGGCTGCTTTATCAGGGAGCCCCGTCCCGCTCCAGCCAAACAAACCCCGCCGTAGCCAGCACACAGCTCGACTGCACACCGCTACACCTGCCCGTGACTCAGGAGAGCCTAGGGACTTTTTTCTATGTCTGTGGGGCAAGTGAGGAGGGACCTTTCCCAACAGCTGAAACCCGCTACTCCAACAATCCAGACCTCCAAGATGGCGGCCGCAACACAGCATGGTGAGGCAGCCGAGGGAGAGAAGGAAATTGCGGACGTGGATCCCGGACCTCTGAACAGGTCAGTCCCATCTAGTCCTGCTATGGGCACCTTTGCCCCTGCCTTCCCCTCACCAGCTTCCACCGAGTCCTTGCTGGAGAGAACCCTGGACAAACTCTTCCAATCCCCCACAGGGGACATATCTGCCAGCCCAGGCTCCAAAAGTGGACTTTCAATACACTGCTCTCTCAGCACAGCTGACCTAACTTCTCTAATGTCCACCTTCTCTAAAATTCTAGCCAGAGGCCTAGCACAAACTGCCACAAATTAACTCAGAAATCTGGACAGATTTGCAAAACCTGGGAGCGAGGATTGAGGGTATTGAACAGAAAAACAGATCACACCGTGGCAGGGGCTAATCAAAATACTGCAAGAATTCAGGATCTCCAAGACCAACTGGACACTGCCCTGTCTAAAATCGACGAGCTGGAAAATAGATCCCGGCGATACAATTTCAGGATAAGAGGGCTTCCCAAATCTGTACAAGATGTACACTCTGCGGTCTGCACCTTCATCAAGGAACTGTTTCCAGATATCCCTAACCACTGCTTGGAACTGGACAGAACACATAGGGCCCTCTGGCCTCCTCGCCCCGACTGTGTCACAAGGGACATTGTTGTCAAGCCACATTTCTACGGGGTGAAAGAGGAGGTCATGAAAACAACCAGGAACATGGAATGTTTAAATATCCTAGGTCATCCCATCCAAGTCTGGAAAAATGATATGGCTCATGTGACTAGGTGTGTAATTGCCATCATTCCTATGTTAACAAGAAAATGTGAGAAACCTCTAGTTTGGGATTTTTAAGGTAATTAAATAATTATTTTATAAAAAAAATTCTATATATAAGAAATTTTATTTTGACATGTAAAAAAGGCTAATTGAGTAGAAAATTCAACATGTTGCATTTCGAATAATACGTGCATAAGTAAAATCCTCACCAGGGATTTATACCACTACTTAAATAGCCTATGGTGTCCCTCTTTGCTTTGAGTGCCATATATTTGGATCACATCCAGCAGTCCTGTACAGGGTGAAGGGCAATTTGTGTAAATCCTGGACTTTTTCCACCGACATATGGGGAATGCTTCTGCCAAAAGTTACTCAAACATGTATTTAGAACGTAAGTGTTCATGTCATACGTTTGCAGCTATTGAAAATGTGTACTTTATATGGTACTTATACGAATTCTAATTGTAAAATGCTACATTTTGTACTTTCAGAAGTGGTATAGATCCCTGATGAAGATTTTGCTTATGCACTTATTATTCGAAACGCGTTGGATATCCCTCTACTCTTTGCCATCCAGTTTCCACTGGTGGTCATTCAGCTGGGAAGTAGTGGGTAGTTGGGAAATACCACTTCCAACTGAATCCAATACATTATGCATTGTTTTTAATCTTTGTTTAATTATGCAACATTTTGAATTTTTCTACTAATTTGTTTTTTTTACATGTCAAAATAAAATTTCTTATATGTAGAATTTTTTTCTAAAATAATTATTTCATTGCCTTAAAAATCCCAAACTAGAGGTTTTTCACATTTTCTTGATCCCATCCAAGTCTTTGCTGACCTTTCACTTACCACCATTCAGAAGAGGCATACCCTAAAACCACTACTTCAGGCACTTACGCAAAAATTTATCTAATACTGGTGGTCCTTCCCTTTCCACCTGAGCTTCATTTTTCAACAAAAACCTACGGATTCTTCTATTTTAATGATGGCGAATGTCTTCTGCACCAGCTGGGACTGATATCTCAGTTCCCCACCACAGCTTCTTCCCCCAGGAATGCTGATTCTGCCAAGAGGCCCTCTTTTCCGAGCCCACTTACCCCTGGGTGACAGAAACAACAAAACAAGAGTTCCAAGAACTCTCGTCCACCCTGACAAGGACACTTCTAACCCCGGAGGGTTTACATCCAGGCTTCAGTCCCTTCATATAAGGGCTTTCTCCTCCTTTCAGCTGACCCATGTTTAACATAGAAAGAGCTTAGATATTTGTTATGATTAGCTAATTTTATTCCTCCCTTGCGCCCCTGTAGTTGTTGTGGGGCTGTTGAAATTCCCTCATGGGGAGGGGGAGTTTTCTCTGTTCTCTCTAGAACAACCTTTGAATAGGATGTTCACTACTTCGAAAGAGGAACTGGAGCCTGTGGGCACCCCAGAATGAACCAGTTCCTCTGGGACTCACTGCTTCAGCCCTCTTGCTGACCTCAGGTTCCTACTTGGTGTCAGTTTCTCCCCGATGTGGGGGGGTTTGTCACCAACTGGGACTCCAGAATATACTTCAATGTTATACATTTTTAGAATTGGTTGTGAGAAAAGCCACCCTCTGAGGGCTATTATGTACTAATGGGTTCAAGGCCGGAGGTTACATGCTCCTCCGTCTACCTCTGCAAGACACATAGGTCCTCTTGCCTGGGCGGACTATTATTCCCAGTATTGGTGCACATTTGTTTGGATTGTATGGTAGAGAGGAATGGGCTGGTCCCTTCCCCTCTATCTGTGTTTGGGGGTTTACTAATGTTGTGGTGTTAATATATACTGACTAGGGATGAGCCGAACACCCCCCTGTTCGGTTCGCACCAGAACATGCGAACAGGAAAAAAGTTCGCTCGAACACGCGAACACCGTTAAAGTCTATGGGACACGAACATGAATAATCAAAAGTGCTAATTTTAAAGGCTAATATGCAAGTTATTGTCATAAAAAGTGTTTGGGGACCCGGGTCCTGCCCCAGGGGACATGGATCAATGCAAAAAATACACATAGAAGTTCATTGATAAAAACGGCATGGGAATTCCCCACAGGGAAACCCCGAACCAAAATTAAAAAAAAAAAATGATGTGGGAGACCCCCTAAATTCCATACAAGGCTCTTTAGGTCTAGTATGGATCTTAAGGGGAACCCCGGCCAAAATTAAAAAAAAATGACGTGGGGTTCCCCCTAAATTTCATACCAGACCTGAAGGATTTTAAGGGGAACCCCGCGCCAAAAAATAAACAAAAAACAGCGTGGGGTCCCCCCAAAAACAAAAATCCATGCCAGACCCTTATCCGAGCACGCAACCTGGCAGGCCGCAGGAAAAGAGGGGGGGACGAGAGTGCGGCCCCCCCTCCTGAACCGTACCAGGCCACATGCCCTCAACATTGGGAGGGTGCTTTGGGGTAGCCCCCCAAAACACCTTGTCCCCATGTTGATGAGGACAAGGGCCTCATCCCCACAACCCTGGCCGGTGGTTGTGGGGGTCTGCGGGCAGGGGGCTTATCGGAATCTGGAAGCCCCCTTTAACAAGGGGACCCCCAGATCCCGCCCCCCCCGTGTGAAATGGTAAGGGGGTACTTACCCCTACCATTTCACTAAAAAAACAGTCAAAAATGTTAAAAATGACAAGAGACAGTTTTTGACAATTCCTTTATTTAAATGCTTCTTCTTTCTTCCTTGATCTTCTTCTGGTTCTTCTGGCTCTTCTGGTTCTTCCTCCGGCGTTCTCGTCCAGCATCTCCTCCGCGGCATCTTCTATCTTCTTCTCCTCGGGCCGCTCCGCACCCATGGCATGAGGGGAGGCTCCCGCTCTTCTCTTCATCTTCTTCTTCATCCTCTTCTCTTCTTTCTTCTTCTCTTCTTCATTTTCTTCTCCGGGCCGCTCCGCGTCCATGCTGGCATGGAGGGAGGCTCCCGCTGTGTGACGGCGTCTCTTCGTCTGACGGCTCTTAAATAACGGGGGGGGCCACCCGGTGACCCCGCCCCCTCTGACGCACGGTACATGACGGGACTTCCCTGTGACATTCCCCGTGACGTCACAGGGAAGTCCCGTCAAGTCACCGTGTGTCAGAGGGGGGCGGGGTCACCAGGTGGCCCTGCCCCCCGTTATTTAAGAGCCGTCAGACGAAGAGACGCCGTCACACAGCGGGAGCCTCCCTCCATGCCAGCATGGACGCGGTGCGGCCCGGAGAAGAAAATGAAGAAGAGAAGAAGAAAGAAGAGAAGAGGATGAAGAAGAAGATGAAGAGAAGAGCGGGAGCCTCCCTTCATGCCATGGGTGCGGAGCGGCCCGAGGAGAAGAAGATAGAAGACGCAGCGGAGGAGATGCTGGACGAGAACGCCGGAGGAAGAACCAGAAGAGCCAGAAGAACCAGAAGAAGATGAAGGAAGAAAGAAGAAGCATTTAAATAAAGGAATTGTCAAAAACTGTCTCTTGTCATTTTTAACATTTTTGACAGTTTTTTAGTGAAATGGTAGGGGTAAGTACCCCCTTACCATTTCACACAGGGGGGGGCCGGGATCTGGGGGTCCCCTTCTTAAAGGGGGCTTCCAGATTCCGATAAGCCCCCCACCCGCAGACCCCCACAACCACCGGCCAGGGTTGTGGGGATGAGGCCCTTGTCCTCATCAGCATGGGGACAAGGTGTTTTGTTGGGCTACCCCAAAGCACCCTTCCAATGTTGAGGGCATGTGGCCTGGTACGGTTCAGGAGGGGGGGCCACTCTCTCGTCCCCCCCTCTTTTCCTGCGGCCTGCCAGGTTGCGTGCTCGGATAAGGGTCTGGTATGGATTTTTGGGGGGACCCCACGCCATTTTTTTTTTTTTGGTGCGGGGTTCCCCTTAAAATCCATACCAGACCTGAAGGGTCTGGTATGGAATTTAGGGGGAACCCCACGTCATTTTTTTTTTAAATTTTGGCCGGGGTTCCCCTTAATATCCATACCAGACCTGAAGGGCCTGGTATGGAATTTAGGGGGTCTCCCACGTCATTTTTTTTTTTTTAATTTTGGTTCGGGGTTGCCCTGTGGGGAATTCCCATGCCGTTTTTATCAATGAACTTCCATGTGGATTGTCGGCAATGCAATAGCCGCGGGTAGTTTTAAATGGCTTTTTTTCCTTCGAAATGTCATTTTGCTGTCAGACTGTTCTAAACACAGGAAACATGCGCCCCTTTACAGGCATACTATAGACACCCCCCAGGTACGAAATTTAAAGGGATATTACACTTTTATTGTTTGACTTTAACCACTTGAGCCCCGGACCTTTATGCTGCCTAAGGACCAGAGGTCTTTTTCCAATTTGGCACTGCGTCGCTTTAACTGCTAATTGCGCGGTCATGCAATGCTGTACCCAAACGAAATTTGCGTCCTTTTCTTCCCACAAATAGAGCTTTCTTTTGATGGTATTTGATCACCTCTGCGGTTTTTATTTTTTGCGCTATAAACGGAAAAAGACCGAAAATTTTGAAAAAAAATGATATTTTCTACTTTTTGTTCTAAAAAAATCCAATAAACTAAATTTTAGTCATACATTTAGGCCAAAATGTATTCGGCCACATGTCTTTGGTAAAAAAAATGTCAATAAGCGTATATTTATTGGTTTGCGCAAAAGTTATAGCGTCTACAAACTAGGGTACATTTTCTGGAATTTACACAGCTTTTAGTTTATGACTGCCTATGTCATTTCTTGAGGTGCTAAAATGGCAGGGCAGTACAAAACCCCCCCAAATGACCCCATTTTGGAAAGTAGACACCCCAAGGAAATTGCTCAGAGGCATGTTGAACCCATTGAATATTTATTTTTTTTGTCCCAAGTGATTGAAAAATGACAAAAAAAAAAAAAAAAAAAATATTTACAAAAAGTGGTCACTAAATGATATATTGCTCACACAGGCCATGGGCCTATGTGGAATTGCACCCCAAAATACATTTAGCTGCTTCTCCTGAGTATGGGGATACCACATGTGTGGGACTTTTTGGGAGCCTAGCCGCGTACGGGGCCCCGAAAACCAATCACCGCCTTCAGGATTTCTAAGGGTGTAAATTTTTGCTTTCACTCTTCACTGCCTATCACAGTTTCGGAGGCCATGGAATGCCAAGATGGCACAAAACCCCCCAAAATGACCCCATTTTGGAAAGTAGACACCCCAAGCTATTTGCTGAGAGGCATATTGAGTCCATGGAATATTTTATATTTTGACACAAGTTGCGGGAAAGTGACACTTTTATTTATTTATTTTTTTTTTTTCATAAAGTTGTCACTAAATGATATATTGCTCACACAGGCCATGGGCATATGTGGAATTGCACCCCAAAATACATTTAGCTGCTTCTCCTGAGTATGGGGATACCACATGTGTGGGACTTTTTGGGAGCCTAGCCGCGTACTGGACCCCGAAAACCAATCACTGCCTTCAGGATTTCTAAGGGTGAAAATTTTTGATTTCACTCTTTACTGCCTATCACAGTTTCGGAGGCCATGGAATGCCCAGGTGGCACAAAACCCCCCCAAATGACCCCATTTTGGAAAGTAGACACCCCAAGCTATTTGCTGAAAGGCATGGTGAGTATTTTGCAGCTCTCATTTGTTTTTGAAAATGAAGAAAGACAAGAAAAAACATTTTTTTTTTTCTTTTTTCAATTTTCAAAACTTTGTGACAAAAAGTGAGGTCTGCAAAATACTCACTATACCTCTCAGCAAATAGCTTGGGGTGTCTACTTTCCAAAATGGGGTCATTTGGGGGGGTTTTGTGCCACCTGGGCATTCCATGGCCTCCGAAACTGTGATAGGCAGTGAAGAGTGAAATCAAAAATTCACGCCCTTAGAAAGCCTGAAGGCGGTGCTTGGTTTTCGGGGTCCCGTACGCGGCTAGGCTCCCAAAAAGTCTCACGCATGTGGTATCCCCGTACTCAGGAGAAGCAGCAGAATGTATTTTGGGGTGTAATTTCACATATTTCCATGGCATGTTTGAGCAATATATCATTTAGTGACAACTTTGTGCAAAAAAAAAAAAAATAAAAAAATAATTTGTCTCTTTCCCGCAACTTGTGTCGCAATATAAAATATTCCATGGACTCGACATGCCTCTCAGCAAATAGCTTGGGGTGTCTACTTTCCAAAATGGGGTCATTTGGGGGGGTTTTGAACTGTCCTGGCATTTTATGCACAACATTTAGAAGCTTATGTCACACATCACCCACTCTTCTAACCACTTGAAGACAAAGCCCTTTCTGACACTTATTGTTTACATGAAAAAGTTTTTTTTTTTTGCAAAAAAATTACTTTGAACCCCCAAACATTATATATTTTTTTAAAGCAAATGCCCTACAGATTAAAATGGTGGGTGTTTCATTTTTTTTTTTCACACAGTAATTGCGCAGCGATTTTTCAAACGCATTTTTTGGGGAAAAAACACACTTTTTTTAATTTTAATGCACTAAAACACGCTATATTGCCCAAATGTTTGATGAAATAAAAAAGATGATCTTAGGCCGAGTACATGGATACCAAACATGACATGCTTTAAAATTGCGCACAAACGTGCAGTGGCAACAAAATAAATACATGTTTAAAAGCTTTCAAAAGCCTTTACAGGTTACCACTTTAGATTTACAGAGGAGGTCTACTGGAAAAATTACTGCACTCGATCTGGCCTTCGCGGTGATACCTCACATGCATGGTGCAATTGCTGTTTACGTTTGACGACAGACCGCCGCTTGCGTTCGCCTTAGCGCGAGAGCAGGGGGCGACAGGGGTGTTTTTTTTTTTTTTTTTTTTTTTTCTTTATTATTTTTTTGCTTTTTTAATCTTACTTTTAAACTGTTCCTTTCATATTTTTTTTTTTAATCATTTTTATTGTTATCTCGGGGAATGTAAATATCCCCTATGATAGCAATAGGTAGTGACAGGTACTCTTTTTTGAAAAAATTGTGGTCTATTAGACCCTAGATCTCTCCTCTGCCCTCAAAGCATCTGACCACACCAAGATCGGTGTGATAAAATGCTTCCCCAATTTCCCAATGGCGCTATTTACATCCGGCGAAATCTAAGTCATGAAATACTCGTAGCTTCCGGTTTCTTAGGCCATAGAGATGTTTGGAGCCACTCTGGTCTCTGATCAGCTCTATGGTCAGCTGGCTGAATCACCGGCTGCATTCTCAGGTTCCCTGTTGAGACAGGAGAGCCAGAGAAAAACACGGAAGACGGTGGGGGGGGGGGGCATTCCCTCCCACGGCTTGTAAAAGCAGTCTAGAGGCTAATTAGCCGCTAGGATTGCTTTTACATGAAAGCCGACCGCTGGCTGAAAAGAATGATACCAAGATGATACCTAAACCTGCAGGCATCATTCTGGTATAACCACTCAAAGTCGTGAATGGCGTACCTGAAGACAAAAAAATGGTTAACAATGGTTAACAATAAAGCACAGTAAAGTGTAAATAATTACACACCTGAAAAACAAACATGATAAAACATAATAACAATAACAATAACAATAAAACATTGCAGAATAGAATACAGTAAAAAAGAGCAGAACAATAGAGAGAGAGAATAGAGAGAGAGAGAACAATAAAACAACTATTTTTTTTTATTTCATATTTTTTTTTTTTTTACACTTTTTTTGTAACTAACTTTTATAACGGTAACCGGTTCCAGGTTCGGGTCTCTCAAAATGCGATGGCATTTTGGGAGACCCTGTGAAAGTGTGCCTAGTCTGTGCAATGCTGTACCCTACGCTAATACTCAACTAGTGAATGGTAGGGTTCAAAACATTCACCAATGCAAAGACCAGGATTGTCAGGACAGGAGGGACAATAATAGCGGGCGTCACGCCTATATCCGCGCTTGCTGCAGACACGACATCTTTTTTGGGGGGTTCGTTGGGTAGGGGTACTCGGGAGGACATAAAAATGCCTCTCATGCAGCCGACTGCATTTGGTTGGGGATGTGAATGGGGGAAGTACGGGCGCTGCAGAAGCGGTGGGTTCCCAATTAGGATTGGCGAATGCAGCAGGAAGGGCATTATGGGCACGACAGGCCTGTGTTTGTCTTTCTGGTGGCAGCGGGACACTACTTGTGCTTGCCATCTCGCCAGCTTGAACTGCACTTATGGGACTCGCCACGTCACCACGTGTTACTGCAGTGCTGGTTTGACTACGACCGGGGTGTACTAGGCCGCTGGCGCTTGCCAGTTCACCAAAACGCTACCAAAAAACTGTTAGCGATCGCAGGGATCAGGCCTGACTCTGCGAACGCTGCAGTTATGCTTTTAGTGTTTTGTAAGTGACAGTGATCGATCGATACTGCACTTGGGTGGGCTGGGCCGGGCGGAGGGGCAAAACGCAGGTGCTAGCAGGTATCTGGGCTGATCCCGCTAACACTGCGTTTTTGGGAACCCTAAACTGCTGGTGACGCTAGTATAGATCTGATCGGATCAGATATTGATGCGATCAGATACTATACCACTAAGGGTGGTGTACGGTGCGTGCGTGGGTGTTAGCGGTACTGGCGCTAATCTGACGCTGCCTGGGGCTGCTGCTTGCCAGTTCACCAAAACGCTACCAAAAAAACTGTTAGCGATCGCAGGGATCAGGCATGACTCTGTGAACGCTGCAGTTATGCGTTTAGTGTTTTGTAAGTGTCAGTGATCGATCGATACTGCACTTGGGTGGGCTGGGCCGGGCGGAGGCGCAAAACGCAGGTGCTAGCAGGTATCTGGGCTGATCCCGCTAACACTGCGTTTTTGGGAACCCTAAACTGCTGGGGACGCTAGTATAGATCTGATCGGATCAGATATTGATCCGTTCAGATACTATACCACTAAGGGAGGCGTATGCTGCGTGCGTGGGTGTTAGCGGTACTGGCGCTAACCTGACGCCTGGGGCTGGTGCTTGCCAGTTCACCAAAATGCTACCAAAAAAACTGTTAGCGATCGCAGGGATCAGGCCTGACTCTGCGAACGCTGCAGTTATGCGTTTAGTGTTTTGTAAGTGACAGTGATCGATCGATACTGCACTTGGGTGGGCTGGGCGGAGGCGCAAAACGCAGGTGCTAGCAGGTATCTGGGCTGATCCCGCTAACACTGCGTTTTTGGGAACCCTAAACTGCTGGGGACGCTAGTATAGTATCTGATCGGATCAGATATTGATCCGATCAGATACTATACCACTAAGGGAGGCGCATGCTGCGTGCGTGGGTGTTAGCGGTACTGGCGCTAATCTGACGCTGCCTGGGGCGACGCATATCACCGCCGGGCGATCGGGGGGCTAAACCTTTATTCGGTAATAAACGGCGGGTGCCCTGACACTATAAAAAATAAACAAACTAACCAGCGTCAACCGTAACGGTTATACGGTGATCAGTGGTGAAAGGGTTAACTAGGGGGCAATCAAGGGGTTAAAACATTTATCAGATAGTATAGGGGGGTCCCTGACGCTATAAAACGCTAACGGCGAACCTAAATATTTACCTCACTAACTAGCGTCACCAGCGACACTAATACAGCGATCAGAAAAATGATCGCTTAGTGACACTGGTGACAGGGGGTGATCAAGGGGTTAAAACTTTATTAGGGGGGGTTAGGGGGGTACCCTAGACCTACAGGGGGGTAACAGTATCTGTCCCAACACTGTAACTGTCACAAACTGACACTATGCAGTAATCAGAAAAAAAAAAAAAAAAAAAATAACTGCTGGTGTCAGTTTGTGACAGGGGGGGGGGGTGATTGGGGGGGGATCGGGCGGCGATCGGGGGGGGGATCGGGGTGTTTTGTGTGCCTGGCATGTTCTACTGTGTGTGTGTGTGTTGGTGCACTCACATTGATGTCTTCTCTCCTCGGGCCGGAACGGAAAATACCGACCCGAGGGGAGATGACATCATTTCCTTTGCTGCTGTTTAGCATACAGCAGCAAAGGAAGATTCTCATTGGCCGGCGGCGATCGCGAGGGGGGGGCCACGAACGGATGGTCTCCCCCTCATCACCGATCGCCGCTGGACAAAAGACGACCGCCTCGGGCACCGGGGGGGGGTCCGATCGGACCCCCCACCCGCGGAAGGCAAATCACGTACCCTGTACGTGATTTTGCCTGTCCGTGCCACTTTGCCGACGTACATCGGCGTGAGGCGGTCGTCAAGTGGTTAAGCATTATTAAAATCACTGCTCCTGAAAAAACGGCCGTTTTTAAAACTTTTTTTGCATTGATCCATGTCCCCTGGGGCAGGACCCAGGTCCCCAAACACTTTTTATGACAATAACTTGCATATAAGCCTTTAAAATTAGCAGTTTTGATTTCTCCCATAGACTTTTAAAGGGTGTTCCGCGGCATTCGAATTTGCCGCGAACACCCCAAATTGTTCACTGTTCGGCGAACTTGCGAACAGCCAATGTTCGAGTCGAACATAAGTTCGACTCGAACTCGAAGCTCATCCCTAATACTGACCTGTGCTCATCTTCATTTCCCCTGGTCTTCCTTCTTTCTCCTCCTTTTCCTTCTCTTTCCCCGCATCACCCTGTCGGTCGCATCTGGCAGAAGATCCCAGTTTTCAGCTCCTGGGCTTTCCAGCTCCGTCCTACTCTGACAAGTCGGACACGGCTAAGGCAAGTTCCATTATCCTACAGCATTCACCTCACCCTCTGGTCCATGTCTCTGTCTGATCCAGACTCCTTTCCGCTATGGATAGCCTCAAACAATGCTCAAGGTCTGAACTTTCCGGTTAAGCGACGTAAGTTATTTCAACTTTTGTCACTCCTAAAAAAATGATGTGCTTCTACTTCAGGAAACACACTTCCCTGCGTGACATAGTCCTTCCTTTATCCACCAGAAATACCCACAATTCTATCTAGCAAATGCAGAAAACAAAACAAGAGGGGTAGCTATCTTTTTCTCCAAGTGTTTGACTTTCTCCCCAATCTGCAAAGTTAGGGACCCTAGTGGGAGATATGTTCTGCTAACAGGTTTGATAGACTTTAAAACTTACACTTTTCTCTCCTACTACGCCCCTAACCGTGGACAGGCAGCCTTCTTCTTCTCCCTAGTCTTGATCGTTTCGTTGCACGTGGAAGGTGTAGAGGTCCTCGGAGGCGACTCCAACATAGCCCTAGATCACTGCCTCAACAAATTGGGGGGTTAAATCCCCCCTCAAACAGCCCCCAAAACAAAGTCTGCGGCTTGCTAAGACTATACACTCATTCGGCCTAGTAGATATTTGGAGAGAACTCAACCCTATGTCCAAAGACTATACTCATTATTCGGCCCCCATCAAACCTACGCCAGGATAGATCACATTTTTGTCCTTGCATTAGTCACCCCACTCTCCACTAAATCCCTCATCAGAGACACAGCCCTTTCAGACCACGCTATAGTCCTCCTTATGCTCACACTGCCACCGGGCAGGGCCGTCTTAGAAGCATCATGGGCCCCTGGGCAAAGTAATGCTCTGGGGACCCTACAATTGAGACAGCGTAGGTAAACAGACATCAAGTAGGTAGGAGGCAGAGCTTCCCCTTTTGGGTGGAGCTCCGCTTTAACTACATGAACAATCATTCTGTACAGCAAAGAAACAGTGGGAAAATACTACATACATAAAGTAACAAAGCTGTCCTGTGCATATAATATATCTGCTAGAATGATGCTTAGGACAGTTGTAACAAGTATAGACACGGCCGCCAATAAAAATGGCCCTGATAGGGCCTCAGAGTGAGATACCCCCAACATTGTAACCCCCTCTACATCTTATATACATCCTGCACTCCTAACTCCCCCCAACCACCCCCTACACACACACCAGGTTTCCCCTACTATTGTTATCCTGTTACTGCCTCCACACCCCCTGGATTTTCATCCCCAAATCCCCTGCACTATGGCACCTCTACACCCTAGATATCCCCCCAGCACTCTGACCCCTCTACACCCCAGATATCCCCCAATACTCTGACCCCTCTACACCCCAGATATCGCCCCAACACTCTGACCCCTCTGCACCCCAGACATTCCCCCAGCACTCTGACCCCTCTACACCCCAGATATCGCCCCAACACTCTGACCCCTCTATACCCCAGACATTCCCCCAGCACTCTGACCCCTCTACACCCCAGATATCCCCCATCACTCAGACCCCTCTATACCCCAGATACATCCCCATCACTCTGACCCCTCTACATCCCAGATATGCACTCAGCACTCACACCCCTTTACATCCCAGATATCCCCCCCCCCGGCACTCTGATTCCTCTCTGCACCCCAGATATCCCCCCAGCACTCAGACCCCTCTACAACCAAGATATCCCCCATCACTCAGACCCCTCTACATCCCACATATCCCCTCAGGACTCAGACCCCTATACATCCCAGATATCCCCCCAGCACTCTGATCCCTTTCTGCACCCCAGATATCCCCCCAGCACTCAGAACCATCTACAACCCAGATATCCCCCATCACTCATACCCCTCTACACCCCAGATACCCCCCCATCACTCCGACCCATCTACATCCCAGATATCCCCTCAGCACTCAGACCCCTCTACATCCCAGATATCCCCCCAGCACTCTGATCCCTCTCTACACTCCAGATATCCCCCAGCCCTCTGACCCCTCTACAACCCAGATATCCCCCCAGCACTCAGCCCCTTCTACACCCCAGATATCCCCCCAGCACTCTGATCCTTCTACACCTCATGTATCCCTCCAGCACTCTGATCCCCTCTACACCCCAGATATCCCCCCAGCACTGTTACCATATACCATAAGATACCCCTTGTATTGTGACCCCACTACATCCCTGATACGCCCTACACTGTATCCTCTCTACAACCCTGATACCTCTAGCACTAAAGCCACCCAAGATACCCCAAGCATTGCTAGCCCCTTTACCCCCCAGATCCCTCCTCAGCATTGTTTCCCCCCATACAACCTTAATATCCCCCAGCACCATTATTTCATCCATGTAGTAACCCCTTTTCCAGTGGAGATGCAGTGCATGTGAACTTTTGGTGCCCACCTCCAGAACTGTGACAAGGACTCACCAATAACAATCAAGTCATGCAGGCAGAAGGAGGGGTGGAGGAGGGAGCATCCCTCAGGGCATTCCAAGATCTTCGGTGCGAACAGTGCTGGACAGCTGGGCTCACCATGACACCATCCACAATGCCACTTCCGCAGGTGAGCTCTTTGTGCTGCCGACTCAGCAGCTCCCACTCCAGCTCCTACCCCGTGGCCTCCGAGTCCCGAGCATTCAGACTGCATGGGGCGGGGTCAGCACAATAATTGTGCTCCGGCCCCGCCCCTCCCTGCTGGCTGTGAAAAAATAGGTATCGTTCTGCACAGCACGGCTCACCGCTGCCAGCCTGCCTCCCCTGTTTATTCATCACTCTCAGTGCCTTCATGGGGACCAGCTGCTTTAAGGGAAAGTGCAGGGGCCCCCCATGCAGCTGGGGCCCCTGGGCAGTGCTCAGGTGTGCCCACTCATTAAGACGGCACTCCTGCCGGGCATCAAAGGCCACTTCCAGTGGCGACTCAATGAGTCTATACTTAGCGACCCAGTCCAATGTACCATCATAGAGAGGGAACTAAAGGAAATGTTCTAACACAAACGACTCTGGAGACATTTCTGCTGAATCCCTGTGGGCTGCCCACAAGGCTGTGATCAGGGGTACAATTATTCAGATTTTCTCTAAACTCAAGAGGGAGAAAAGGTCTGAATTAGACAAGCTGGAGAAGGATTTCCAAATACTGAGCAAATCACATAAGCAAAACCCCACAAATACCTCCCTGGCTCAATTAGATACGGCTCGTCTCGTCCGAATCTGGCCCTGACCATGGAGGCCAAAAAGTCTCTGGTGGTATGGTGCCCGATTCTACTCCCAAAAAGACAGAATTGGTCCCAAATTAGCTTCTAAACTGAACCCCAGACATTGCTCCTTCTCCTTCCCTAAAATTCGCACCACTTCAGGAGTCCTATCTCAGAATCCCCAGTTTCGGAGCTGGAAGTATTGGAGGTGATCAAATTTCTTAAAAGGGGTTCCGCCCCAGGCCCCAGTGGATTTTCATTTGTTTATTATAAATCCTTTGCCTCACCCCTAGCCCCCTTTCTGACAAGATTCTTAAACTCTCTCTGTGATGGCAACGCTATTGATAAAGCCTTGAATTTAGCATATGTGACAGTCATCCCTAACCCATGGAAAGACTCTAGTGATGTTAGCAATTATAGACCGATCTCGCTAATTAATAATGATTTAAAAATCTTAACTAAAATCCTTTCCAATAGACTTTTGGCCTTTATAGCTAAATATTATGTTCATAAGGATCAAGTGGGCTTCATCCCGGGGAGACAGGGCCCTGACCAGATACCCGAGCAATTGATGTAATTTCTTTACTCAGCTCACAATGGGGTGGGAGAGCTCCACAAGAAGGCTTCCTGTTATCAATTGATCTACAGAAAGCGTTTGATAAAGTGGCATGGCCGTTCCTCTTTGAAGCACTGGAGAGATGGGGCTTCGGCCCGCACTTTCTATGAACACTCCGAGCTTTGTACTCTAATTCCAGTGCACAAGTGCGCCTTCTAGGACACTACTCCAATCCCTTCAACATAGCGAAAGGCACACGCCAAAGTTGCCCCCTCTCGCTGCTCATCTTTGCTATATCGAGACACTAGCCATAGCAATTAGAAACCATACTGACGGGGGGCGTGGCCGACCGGCGAATGAGAAGGACGTGCTCCAGAGGAGCTCCGTCTAGCTAGCTTTTATCCACAGCCATCCGAAGGGTTCTAGAGACAGGAGAGCATAGAAACTCTCCCCAGCCATCCCCAGGAGACACCTGCTTAATTCCCAGGGGGATTACTTTCACTGACGAGCCGCTTAGGAGTCTTCGGCCCGCGGCCGGGCCTACAGCTGCTACAGGCCGCCGCCATCTTGAGGCCTACTGTGCCTCCTACACTCCCGGCCTCCGGTGCCGTGATTCGTGGGCGGAGAGGAAGCGGATCGCCGCACAAGGGAAGCCGGACATCCCTGGGAAGATGCTGCAAGGTGAGGGGGCCTAAATAGTTATAAGGAGGCTCACAGGAGCTGCCCCTGGAGGCCGCGGCCGCCGCCATCTTGGGGCCTATCGTACTTTTTACATCCCCGACCTCCAGCTCCGCGATCCGCGGACGGAGAGACAGCTGACCGCTGCATAAAGGGGCCCGGGCATCCCTGGGAAGGTGCTGCAGGGTGAGGGGGTAAAACACAGAGGCCGCTCCTGGAGGACTGCCGCCACCATCTTGAGGCCTACTAGCCCGGACAGAGCCTCCAGACTCAGGTACTTTACTCCCCTACAACAGAGCCGCTCTCCCTGTGCCATAATCTGGGTCCAGAGGGTCTCTCACCCGAGACACACATGGCGACAACTGGCTCACACTCCTCAAAACTCACTGACCCTCATCAAGGCACCATACAAAGATATCTTCTTAGAACGGCGCCCCACAATCCTCGGACCCCCAAAGACAAGATGGCGCCTGGCCGTACCACAGGAAAGACCAAACCTCCACATACCACTTCAGCCGGCACGGTGGAAGATAACAATACGAGACTCAAAGACCCCGGGGGAGAACCCTCAGCCTCATCGGTGAGCTCAGTCGCACCACTAGACGCAGGCGTTAGGGAATCTCAGTCAGCCACACATCCCCTGTCAGGAGAGCCCATCAGAACGGAAGCTACAGCCCTCCTTTCTGCATTCAGAATGGATTTTGAATCATGGGCAAGCAAAATGGAAGAATCCCTTCACATGGAGCTAAATGCTTTTAGACAACAAGTCACAGCAAATGAGGAAGCAGTGTCAGTCTTAACCAATGCTCAAGATGACCATGAAGCACGTATAACAGCACTTGAAACCTCAAACGCGACTTACCCACTTCGCCTACGCCATCAGCAACTCCGCATAGAAGACAGCGAAAATCGCAGTCGCCGAAATAACATTAGACTGCAAGGCATACCGGAGGCAACATCTGGAACAGAGTTGAAACCCACTGTCATAGCTATCCTCAATAAAGTACTGGGGAGGGAGGCAACATCACCAATTGAAATAGACCGTGTTCACAGAGTGGGTGATCTGGAGGGGGCACGAGATGGTCGCCCCCGAGATGTTCTTTGTCGGGTCCACTAGTTCACCTTGAAGGAAGAGGTCATGTGAAAGGCTTGGAGCCTGGGTTCATTAAACTTTTTTGGAGCCCCTATACACCTGTACCCGGACCTGTCTCGCAATACACTGTACATGCGTCGTGTGGTGCGTCCTCTCCTCGACCTTATACGACAAGCCGGAGCTTCATACACATGGGGACACCCCTTCAGCATCAAGGTGACCAGAGGAGCAAGCAGGTTCACGCTATCAGACCCAGATCAACTGCCGGACTTTTTTCTCTTTATCGAGCAAGAACCGGTAGATGTCTTAAACTGGCTAGATCCTCCGGACGATCGAGTACGACAGATGGGACTTGGCTCACTCCCACAGGGCCATAGACGTCTTAGGTCTAGATCAGCCTCCTCCGGCCCAGGGATCAGGGGACCTACCTCCCCAGAAGATTGATACAACAGCTTGCTGGAGACTGATGTCTTGTATCGCCTCGACCTGTCTTCTATTCTACAGAGGGGTCCCGGTGGTCTTGCCATATTTCTGGAGTCATGTTTATATATGACCCTCAGACTGTATCTTTCCTCTTCTTTAAAACCGGAGCTCTCTAGTAGTCTTGGTAAGAGGTTTTGTAAGTATAGGACTTGGAAATACTAGCTCTTTCCCTGCTCTTTGCCGATTTAATAACTGGCTGGGGTTCGGGGGAGAGTATAGGCAATAGTCACTCTGTGACCCTCACTGTGACGGGCGCCAGGTAATGCCAATATGCACTAAATCGTTTTTTCTATGTTTTTATGTTCCATTTCAAATTGTTCTCTCTCACCACCCCTGTGTTGTATGTGATGGGGGTTGGTGGTGGGGGTGGGGGATACCGCTCTGGGGGGCTTTGAACACCGGTTTTACTTAATCTCTGTTTCGCAAGATACAGGTCTTGGGGTGCTGCCCACGGGTGGTTGGTGGAGTCCGTGGGTGGGTCCTCCGCCCCCCCCCCCCCTGCCCTATATATATGTATATGGTGGGTTTGGCTGAATAATCTTTCTACACACAGGAACTAATATAAGTGTTCTAGCTATGTGCCCCTAGGCTAAATACCTGAATCTTATCCACAAATTTAGTTGGCTGTTCCCAACTGTTATCATCAAAAGTAGTTCATAGGAATGGGTTTCTATTATTTTGGTGAATAGGTAAAGACAAACACATGCACGAGTCTTAACCAACTGGCCTTATATATCTGATGAGATTTATAAATAGAGGCTATGTACCAGAAGGGAAATAACAAACATAGCAAGGCTTAGTTTACAGACCCTCACCCCACCCATGTACTTCTGTGTTGCAGTGGGAGTCATTTCAATCCCACCCAGAAGATACTATCCTTATTCTTATAGGAAAAAGTTGTCGCTTGCTTCACAAACGGATCAAATGTTCAGTGTGCGACATATAATTTTTATTTGCCTGATTCGCTGTCGGGACCACGACTCAGGTCCATTCGTCTCGACCTCCCCCCCAAGATAGGACGGGCACTGTTTGTGCCTAGTGCGTGATATTGCACGCAGTGTTTTGCGTTAGCAGACACATTAGTACCTCAGACACATATTATTAGGTGTCTTTTCCTTTACACCTTGCTTTATCCTTTTGTGTTTTTTGTTCTTGTTTTGTGTTTCTCCTTCTCTTATCTTTATTCTTACCAAATTGCCCTATTCCTTTCTCCCCCTCCCCACACTTACGTATTCACTTTTTTTATTATTTTGCTCAGTACTGCTCTCCATTCTGCAAACCTTCCTCCCTTTTTTTTTTATAACCTAAAGCACTCCAGCATGGCTCACACGGTGACCTCACACCCACAGGTGAAATTTTGTTCATATAATGTAAATGGGCTTAACATTGCCTCCAAACGTGGGCAAATTCTATACCAGATGCACAAAAGACAGGTTAACGTGCTCTTGCTGCAGGAGACCCACTTCCAGTCTGATTCCACCCCTTCCTGCTCCAACAGGTACTTTAATAAGTGGTTCCACAGTACCAACCCGACACAAAAATCTAAGGGAGTATCTATTGCATTTCACAAAACACTCCCTATTGAATTGCTTGACTATATGACAGACCCACAGGGCAGATACGTCTTTGTAAAGATATCCCTCTGGGGGACTAAATTTACAATAGCCAATATTTATTTACCTAACACACACCAAGTCCCATCAGCCTTGCAGTATTTAAAGACTCTGGCAGATTTTGCTGAGGGTAAACTCATACTTGGAGGGGACTTCAATACTCCCCTGGATCCATTATTGGATTCCTCAACGTCCCGTTCCTCTGTTTCCTTCCCTAAACTACGGGTTCTAAAACGTGCCATATATAACATGCATCTTGTTGATGTATGGCGGATACTATATCCAGAATATCGAAACTACACACACTTCTCTAGCGTGCATCATTCCTACAGCCGCCTAGATTACTTTTTAATAGACCACGGCTGCTTAGACTGGTCCCCAAAATGTGAAATAGATCCTATGGTTTGGTCCGACCACTCACCAATATCCCTGATGCTTGCGGTCCCTTCTACCCCAATAAAAGAATGGACCTGGAGGTTAAATGACTCAATACTAACTGAGCCAGGCTTCGACGCACAGATAGCAGAGACTATAACAAACTTTTTTGCGGACCACAGCTCTGACGACACTTCACCACCGATTCAATGGGAGGCATTAAAGGAGGTCTTGCGGGGTAGATTTATCCAATTGGGCGCTCGCCTGAAAAAAGAACGCTCCGCTGCAATAACTACGGCGATAGATAAACTTAAAACGTTTGAGACTACTCATAAGCGTTCCCCCACGGCAGAGGTGCTTGCGGAGGTTTCTACCGCTCGCACTCAGCTTAAGGAACTATACGAAGAGTCAGCACGTACATTTGCGAACAAACTAGCCTTTCACCAATACAAATTTAAAGATAAATGTGGTAGATCGCTAGCTCGCACCCTACATTCCAAACAATCTAACACCTTTATACCTCACATTCAAGACAGGACCGGGAAGACTGTCTCAGCGCCAGCCGAGATGGGACAGGTATTCCGAGACTTCTACCAATCCCTATATAGCATACCTTTAACAAACCCCAATGAATCTACATCTGGTACAACAGAAACACAGGCCTCATATATTGCACAAACTGCACTTCCTACTTTAGATGATGCAACGATAGAGGACCTTGAGGATTCAATATCGGAAGATGAGGTAGCTCGCGCCATTGCATCTACTCCATCTGGAAAAAGCCCGGGCCCTGATGGCTTCACCCCAAAATTCTACAAACAATTTGCCCCCCTCCTTACCCCCTTCTTAACAAAAGTGTTTAACTCCATATCTGAGGGCTCAGTATTCCCGCCGCAAACACTAGAGGCTCATATCACCCTCATTCCAAAACCAGACAAAGACCCAACTATTTGTGCTAATTACCGACCCATATCGCTGATAGGAGTAGATCTAAAGATGTACACGAAGGTGCTAGCTAATAGACTACAACCATTATTACCCCGCTTAATACACCTAGATCAGGTGGGCTTTGTGAGTGGAAGAGAGGCGAGGGATAACACCCTGAAAACACTTCTCATTACGGATTATGCTCAGACACATAATGTCCCATTGTGCCTCCTTACAGTTGACGCAGAGAAAGCGTTTGACCGTGTCGACTGGCAATTCCTTCGCCTAGCCCTACAGCAGTTAGGCCTAGGCCGGAACATGATCTCCAGAATAATGTCCCTCTATATAACGCCCTCCACTAGGATTAGACTAAACGGTTCCCTATCTCCAAAATTTACTATCCACAATGGAACGAGACAGGGGTGCCCCTTGTCCCCCATTCTCTATGTTCTAGTTATGGAACATTTGGCCATTGCCATGAGAATCCGGCTATTCATGGTATTAATATAAGCCCTATACATACCAAAATGGCTTTATTTGCAGAAGACCTGCTCATGTTTGTCACCCAACCGCAAGTTTCCCTGCCTGCTATTATGCAAGAATTTAGGAGATATGGAAATGTTAGTAACTTTAAAGTCAATCATAGTAAGTCAGAAATTCTCAACATATCACTTCCAAAAACGGCTCTCCAACAGCTCTCAGCCTCCTTCCCCTTTAAGACAAGCTCTACTACTATTCGGTATCTGGGAATCCATATTCCAACAGACGCATCCCAACTATTTTCCAGTAACTTTACCCCTCTACTTATCAGAACACAAACAGATCTGGCTTCATACGTGTCTAAACAGCTCTCTTGGTTGGGTAGGGTAAATGTCTTGAAGATGGATGTTCTCCCTAGATTCCTATATCTTTTTCAAACCATCCCCATATATATTCCCACCTCGTTCTTTCAAAAGCTTCGACAGATTTTTTCCAAATTCATATGGAAGGGAAACCGCCCCAGGATAAAATATGACACAATGACCCTCTCGAAGATCCGTATCATAAGGCGGCGGTACTCACACGTATCGTAGACTGGTTTCACCACTCCTCCTCCAAGCTATGGGTCCAACTGGAGGGGCATCTCAATGAGGGTGATCTTTGCGCCCTGCCGTGGACTCCTACGGCACAGCGTAAGGACAATTCATCCTCCACTGCTCTTACTCGGCAAACCCTTCGGATTTGGGATCATCTGATTTTACCTGGTAAACTATCTAAACAACAGGGCCCAATGACACTTCTCTTTGGAACTCTGGCTTTCCCCCCGGCAGTTCACAGTAATAGATTTGGACCATGGAATAGGGATAGTCATAGACGCTTAGCGCAGGTTTTACGACCTGACCCATCTCTGAGAACAGACATACCCCCCCAGACGATCAGTGGGCCCCCAACAATGTGGATACAGAGGGGTCAATTAATGTCATATGTACGTACTTTCTCCTCCATCTCTGAGATCCTGGTGGACCCATCAGACTTTGACGAACTACTTTTACAATCAGACCCGCCCGCCCATGTAGTATCATTGCTATATTCCATACTACTTAACATATCTGCCCCAGACCTTCCAACATATACGCAGAAATGGGAAACAGATTTACAACACTCCATCTCCCCTGCTGATTGGCAAAAAAGCTTTGTACTGACACACAGGATTTCCTTAGCGACTAAGTCCCAAGAAAAAAGATTTAAGCTACTAACGAGGTAGTACAGATGCCCAGTGACTATCCAACGGTTCAATCCATCCTTGTCAGATACCTGCTGACGGTGCATGTCCTCTAGAGGGACAATGCTCCACATCTGGTGGGAATGTCCTCCAATCAGGAAACGTTGGCAAAAGGTCTTTGATCTATACAGCAGGCTGATGGTGACCTCAATTAAACCTACTCCAGAGATAGCCCTACTATCTCTGCTCCCAGGCTCCTTCAAAACGATTAAAAAAGATATATTGCGCCACTTTTTAGCCGCAGTCAGGACAGTGATTCCCCGTCACTGGAGAACAACAGTGGTACCCTCTTTGGGCGACTGGGCTGTGGAGATGGATCAGATTAGAGATCTGGAACGTCTGTTGGCGCAGGAAATGGGGAAGGAGGAACAATTTTCCATCACCTGGACCGTGTGGGCAATGTTTCGTTATTCCGTCGATTTTTCTGTATGGGTCAGAGATTCCCCATTATCATCTACTGGCTAGCCATGCTGGGGTGCTCCCCACTTTTTTCATCATCCTTCACCTTTTCTCGCAGTGATTCTCTCGTCCCTTCTTTAATATATTTCTCTCTCTGTTTTGAACTAGGTTTTCTTAGTTTATGAACAAAGGCCATATACCTAGATTAGTTTAACGACAAAATTACTTTAGATAAGTGAGCAAAAAAGGTCCCGACAGCTTATCATGTAGGGGGAGATCCCTCCGATATTACCAATACGCAAAACCACATGAGTAACCATATATTGGATCCCACGCATATAACACACTGCCCATGTGTCTAAAGACCTTTGTTTACAATGGGATATTTCGTTGTTTAACCAGAGACTTTATGTCAAACTATATACAGATGCTAATATATGGTATAGTTGTGTATCATTATATTCTTCTTTTATACACAATTCATGTATTCACGTGATGTAAGAATTCAATGTAGCAAACTTTTTCTCTCTGTTATATTTCCATTTGTATTATGTTTATCTTTTTTTCTGAAATAAACTAAGATTAAAAAGAAACCATACTGACATTCGGGGAGTATTTTGTGGCCCTACGGAACATAAATGGGCACTATTTGCGATGACCTTCTCCTGTTTGTCTCCTTACCCTTTATCTCAGTTCCCAATATTTTTAATCTGCTTAAAGACTTCGGTTCAGCCTCCAGACTCCAAGTAAATATGTCTGAACATTTCAGTAGAACTCTCTTTAGTCGACCTAATACAGACTAATTTCTCATTCTCCTGGAACACCAACTCCATCCCATACTTAAGTGTACATCTGACCCCCAACATTGATCAGTTGTATAGGGTGAATTATCCTCCCCTCTACAAAAAACTTGGAGAGGATCTTGATTCCTGGGCCACGATCTATCCTGGATAGGTAGGATTAATTCAATTAAAATGAAAGAGAGCATCTGAAAAGCTTCCAGACTAAAATTATACTATTCGTTTGGGGAAAGAAGGGTTTCCGATGCCCTAATTCTATTCTATTCAGAATGCGAACCCAAGGGGGGTTAGCCCTCCGTAATCTCTGGCGGTACTTCCAGGCAGCTCAATTTCTATTGTCTACTCACGGGGTACTAAACCAGATTGGATTTATATGGAATGGCAGGCAGTCCACCACCATATGCTGGATTATCTTGTTTGGTGCCCTCCCAAACTTAGGCCCCCAATTCTAGCGCCCACGCTATTGCATTCGCTCGCCTTATGTGACCAGGTACATAAATCCCCCGCAATAGCCTCTGAACGCCGGCAGTTAGCACACATATTCCACAACCCACAATCCCCCCCAGATCTCAATATCAAAGCATTTCATTGGTTGCTAGATAAAGGACTATTTTGCATAGGACACTTCTTTAATTCCATAGGGCCATTATCTGTGAGCTACTGCATCAGTAAACATGAAATGCCCAGTACTGAAAGATTCAGGCTTTCACAAATTTTGTACTTTTTACACTCCATCTGGAACAGCAAACCTGACCCTGCCAGGAAAACCTCTTACGAGCGTTGGTGTTCTGAGAATTCAGACAAATGGGGAGGTATTTCCATCATCATACTCCTCACTAGTCAACGCTGCTGGGAATAAACCTACATACGCTCGGAGCTGGGAACTGGATCTAGAGGAAGTGTGGAAATTGGACACCTGGCACCAGTGCTTCCAACGCTCCTTCAAGCGAGTCATTAACATCTCCCTGACTGAGGCTAATGTTAAAAATATCTTGCGAATGTACCTTGTGCACAGACTTCTTGTTAAAATGTTCACAGACACCTCCCCGCTTTGTTTCTGAGGTTGTGGCCACTTGGGTACCCTTTTTCATATCTGGTGGTCATGTCCTCGCATTCAAGGTTTTTGGAACAAAGTCTTTCAAATGACATGTAAGGTCACAGGCTGTCCCATTCCCCAAACCCCCCAAATAACTTTGCTAAACAGATGAGTAGAACACACTCCTAAACACATTCAATCCCTCTTGTTTTATATGCTTCTAGGAGCTAAAATTACGGGCCTGGAAGCAGCACTCTGTTTCTTTCGGGCAACCAAAGGGAAGATCTCTTGGATCATGGTGCAGGAAAAACTAGTTAGTATTCTCCAAGACACAGTTGGGAAATTTGTACTTATCTGGGAACCCTAGGCAGACTACATCCATACCCCTTTTCCAAATACCGCAAATAATGCCATACTGCAATCTTCCTTGTGACTGCACTCCCCCCTTATTCTCTTCTTCCCCCTTCCTCTCAATCCCCCCTCACCACACAACCTTCTTTTATTTCTCTCTCTAATCGCCCTCTTTGATCTTGGTTTGTTTCCATATAGTTATGCTCAGATATGAACTTCTCAAAGCAAACTCTCCTCCGCTAACTTCATACAAGTGGGACCAGGAGGGTGCTGTGAATTCTTACCTCAGCCCCCTGTCCTCGCTGGGAACTAGATCACATAAATGCCCTATTCTACAACTCGACCCCTGTGCCCCTTAGAATAACAGTTTGATTGCCTAGCGGTTCCCAGGCACATCCTCATCCTGGGATCTATAGATTCCCTGCCAGAGAGGACACCTGAGAGCTGTATGTGTCGCTGCCGTTGCCCGGAGCATGGCTCTCGGGATCCCTCACCCTACACATCATGTCTCCCAGGAGGTGGATCAGGGCACTGGGATCTACCGTCACTTATTTCTTACTTGATTATTTTCTCCGTCCCATGTTCCTCTGAAGTTCTGAATGTATTCTGCTCATAACGCTG
The DNA here is from genome assembly GCA_037952835.1 of Lithobates septentrionalis. Lineage (NCBI taxonomy): Eukaryota > Metazoa > Chordata > Amphibia > Anura > Ranidae > Lithobates > Lithobates septentrionalis. The sequence continues at coordinate 6,288,464 of JBBDGP010001034.1, read as the reverse complement.
TACTTCATGTCTATTTATGCTTACTGTTCATAATGTTCATTGCTCTTTTGATAATATTCAATAACAATAATTGAAAATAAAATCATCATTTGTTGTAAAGGATCTATTGTTTAAAACAATAGACTTAATATACTCTTTAAGTTTTGAAGCCATGAGAATTCAAGCAGACATTTCCTAGAGCTGGTAATAGTGTAGCAATAAGTGGTAACTCAATCTTCTATGCAACATCACACTCAGATCTGAGTTTCTCTGTGCAACATGAGCTGTCAGTGTTTGGGCCAAGTTCCTTCCTCTCTCTTCCTCAGGACAATAAAAGCTTGATCATGCTCAATTACCACTGCATGCTCTCAATACACATTCAGTCCCTTATGGTTTATCACTATTCTTTTTGTGTCAAGGAGTTCTATTCAGTCGATCACTTGCTCTGTAGTTTGTTTGTGCTTTGTAAACTAGTGTTGGGCATCCTGATATGTTCCAGTTTTCATTCATCTGCAAATAAATACTGAACTCGTGTAGTAGTATTATGGGAAACACTGAGTAGCCAGCTTACATGGTTCTTTTTTTCTATAATTACAATTTTATTTGATACAATAGTATATTTGACATAGTGTGTTATTGTGTTCTGTAAATATACATTGTTTCAGGTGCAATGTTTTATTGTAAATTTATCACCTCTGGATACTTATATATGGCTAGGGACTATCCCTGCCATACTCCCAATTGGGAAGAAAAAGGGGAATGAACCATCTCAGTACCCAGAGACTAACACAGTTTATATTGTAACTTTTTTTTACATTTTATTGAAACAACATAATTAAAATCAGGACATTATATCCATACACGAAAGTGAAAATAAAAACAATGCTTGCAGTGACATATAATGTTTTACATCAGTATTGCTGGTGGAATGGAAACTTCAGGTGATCCTCAGGGTACAGGGTAATTGATGTGGAGCAAATCCTCTACATGTTTCACGGTTCCAACCGCTTCTTCAGGAGGAGTTAATTACTACCATCCATGGAGTACCAGCAAACGAGAATTGTGGCAACAGCAGGGGCACCCGAGGGTACTCCCCGCTGGAGGACACGGAGGCAAACCACCACCAATATATCTTTTTTTTTTGTCATTCAACGTTTATTTAAAAAAAAAAAAGATGTACAATACGCAAGTTGCAGGTACAACTGCATACATTTTTTGATACAGCTTAAAATACTGTGTAATAACCTGAAAACATTATCTGATAATTCTCAATTGTTGTGGTTGTCATAAGAGGTCAGATCTTTCTTAACCACCTATAAACTATTATATCCAAAGATAAAAGACTTCGGTTTTGCCTCTGTCATCAACTAAATATTACAAAAAAACACTGTTAACCTTATTCTAGCTTGTTTTCTTGTCACCCTCTGCTGCCGTACTTATAAGGGTAGGGAGATAGAAGTAAGAGAAGAGAAAGGAAGGAGTTTAGTTACAGTGTTAGCTTTCAGCTTCAAGTAAATAGTGTAGATTACAGATATGGTTCTGTGGGAGTATGCTTTTGTTCTGTCATTCTGAGGTGTGGGCGGACATAGCATCCTCAAAATCTTGGGAATATTTAAAGACAAACCAGGGTTGCCAGATCTTGTGAAATATTTCTACACTGTCTGTATCATGCGCCAGGGTATCTTCCATATCACAAATGTCTTTGACTTTAAAGTGCTGTAGAGTGCTGAGTGCCATGAATAGGCGATTGAGGTGGCCTTGATAAGTGGGGTACTACCATGGCACACCAATTCCAGGTCAGTTAGGGGTCTGTGGAAGTCCTGCGGGTTCCCTTTCTTGCTCAAACAGCTTCTTAGTTGAAGGTAGGACCAGTGACGCATATGAGGGAGGTTGTTTTCTAGCTTGAGAGTGGTCCACTCTCTTTACTCCCAGTGAAAAAGTCACCTGCCAACAGTGGGGTGTTCTGCTGTATTGGTTGAAATATTATGTTCTGGAGACCCGGGACAAAGTCAGCGTTGTCTTTCAGTGGTGTCAGCGGGCTAAGAGACGTATTGATAATCGTACATTTGACAATGGAATGCAAATTCTCCAGTGTGTTGCCTGTAAGGGGGTAACTGGTCCACGGGATCCAGGGAGAGTATTTCAGTGGTATCGGATTCAAGTCTGCTTCTAGTGATACCCAGTCTTTCATGTGGTCATGGCAGTGCCAGTCAATTACTCTAGCAAGGTGTGAAGCATAGTAATAATGTTTGAAATCCGGTAGGCCCATCCCACCCAACTCCTGGGGTTTAGTCAACCAGTTAAGTCTAATCCTAGGTTTCTGCTGGTTCCATAAGAACCTTAATAAGATAGAGTTTAGTGCCTTGAAGAAATTTTGGGGAATTCTGATGGGTAGAGTGTGCATCGGGTAAAGGAACTTAGGCAAGATCACCATTTTGATGATTGCCGCATGGCCAAACCAGGAAAAGTATCCTAAGTGCCAGCTTTTAAGGTCCTTTTCACAGTTCTTAAGTAGTGGGGGGTAATTCTGTTCAAAGATAGCTTGTGATTGTGGGGTTAGGCAGATTCCAAGGTATTTGAGTGCCCGAAGGTCCCATCTGAAGTGTGAGTTGGTCTTAGTCAGTGAAAGTATTCTTTCGTATAGTTTATCTTCAAATTTGAAATATAACCATAATGGGTAAATTGCTTTAGCAAATTGGGCAGGGTTATTTTCGGGTTTGTTAGAAAGAATAGGAGGTCGTCTGCAAAGGCTGCTATCTTGAATTCCCTGTCCTAAACCCGGAAGCCAGTGATTGCGGTGTTTGTCTTAATCATTCTGATAAATGGTTCTAAGGACAAGATGAATAGCAAGGGTGATAAAGGACAACCCTGTCTAGTTCCATTCCTTATGTGCACCTTTTCGGACAATATGCCGTTGATTTTTAATTTCGCCAAGGGGTTTTGGTATAGAGCAGAGATCCATGACAACATATATGGGCCTAGCCCCACATGTCTGCACACTGCTATCATAAAATCCCAGGCAACACGATCGAAGGCCTTCTACGCATCAGTGGAGAGGAGAAAGCCTTTGATGCCCTGCGCTCTCACCGTATGAATTAGGAGGAGGGCTTTGGTCACGTTGTCTTTGGCTTCTCTACCAGGTATGATGCCCACCTTTTCCAGACCAATGAGCTCCAGAAGAAGTGGTTCCAATCGCAGAGCGAGGACTTTTGCGAATAGTTTAATTTCCAGGTTTAACCGGGAGATGAGACGATAACTGGCACAATCCATTGGATCTTTACCTAATTTTGGTATCACCGCAATGTATGCAGAAGGGAAATCTGGGGTTACCTCCCTGGGTTTGGACATGCAATTCAAGGTCGCAGTGAGTGGTTCCGTGATAATGTTTTTGAAGGTTTTGTAGTAGATGTAGGAATAAGCATCTGGCCCTGGGCTTGTCCCTGATTTCAGTTGTTTGATAGCTTGTCTGAGCTCTAGAGGTGAGATTGGTGCTATTAGTAAGGAGATGTTTTCTTGAATAATTTGTGCCTCTCCCTCCATACCCTGTTGTCTGTGTTGTGGTGGTAAGCTATATAGCTTTGTGTAAAACTTGTGAAAGTGTTCAGCTATCGCCTCGGATGCCACATCAATGTTGCCATTCTCTCGTTTGATACCGGCAATAATATTGGCATAGGTTTGTTCTCTCAAGGCCCTGGCCAGAAATGTATCCGTCTTATTCCCTGACTCGTAGTAAAGCTTCTTTTTGAAAAACAGCATTCGTTTCATTCTGGAGTCGAGTATGTGTTGCAAATCTTTTCTGGCGTCTAACAGTTTTTTGCTGTTTGTACAGAGAGGGACTGCTTGTGGAGGGATATTAATGTTCTGATTTGTTCTATCAGGCTTTGAATATTATTTTCCCTTTCCTTTTTGCGTTTAGAACCCAACCTGATCAGTTCCTCCCTGATTGTGCATTTATGTGCCTCCCAGTGGATCCGCATCCGGTGTGATGTTATGTCTAAATAAATTCTGTCAGGGCAGAGGTGATTGTGGGAAGAAGTGATGGGTCAGTCAGCAGTGAAGCATTAAGTCTCCATGTCGGATGCTAATGTGGGGGAGTGATTAGGTCCATTGTTAGGGAGATGGGAGAGTGATCTGAAAACTACTGAATACCTATATGTGCCCCTTTCACTGTTGGGAGGTCTCTTTGTGAGATAAACAGACAGTCTAGTCGTGCATATCTGGAATGTGGGGTAGAAAAGTATGTAAAAACCCAGCGTTCAGGATTAAGCAAGTGACAGGTCTCTACCAGCTGTAGGGATTGTAATAGGGATTTAATCCTTTTAAGTATTCTATACGTGATGCAGGTTTTTCCATTAGAGGTGTGTCAGTGGGTTTAGTGACACATTAAAGTCACCTCCCATGATCAAGCAACCCGAAGTGAAACCCTGTAACTCCCTAATTACTTGTTGGAAAAATGTCACCTGAGGCCTGTTGGGGAAATATACATTCGCCAGTGTCACCGGCGTGCCCCCAAATGTCCCTTTCAGGAATATGAATCTGCCCTCTGGGTCAATTAGTTGTTCTGTTAATTGAAAAGGTGCTTCTTTGCTCACTAGTATTGTGACCTCCTTGGACCTTGAATCGTTGTTAATGCCATGATATGCCTTTGTAAAATAGGAGTTCCATAAGTTTTGGTATGTTATGTGTTTTAAAATGTGTTTCCTGGAGGAACACAAAATGGGGCCTACCTTTTTTGAGCTCCCTTAAAAGGGTAGTGCGTCATTCAGGTATGTTCAAGCCCCTGATGTTGTATGAGGTCACTGAGGGGCTGCGCCCCAGAGATGAGTAGGCCATCCAGAGGACTCAGGAGGAAGTGCTTCAAGGACCAATCTGCAAAAACAAAACTAGTAGACATAGATTAGTATCTGTACCAAGAGTAATAATAGTGCTAACAGTACATTCTTCTGTATACTGTAAGATAGATAGGTAAGGATAGAGATAGAGAAAGAAAAAGAAATAGGACAAGAAGCAGAAGTAGAGATGCAAGAGTGCACTAGCTCCTTCTCCTGAGGTGGTAATCAGCCACCCCAGGAGAAGTCACTTCCCAAAGTAGTGTACCCTGTATCTGTACACAGAAGCACAGGGACACTCTGTGGGGTAAGAGGGAAGCGACAAATGACTTGGTGACAATTCAGCTCCAACGTTTGTTAGGAGTAGTCTAAACAGTTAAACCTAAAGGAACATCCTAACTGTTGCACACACAGCCTTAAGGGCATCAACTATGAATCTTAACTAGTGTACACCCGACCATAAGGGGTGTTATGAGTCTGGGTAAACAAGTCATAAGTCCTATCAATTGGTAAAAGGCACTACCTGAGGCCTGCACAGTCAACCATCCCTCGGGATGACAGGCCGTGAGGGCTGGCAAGTAAACCTGAGCAAAATTAAAGTTGAAAATGGTAAACCAAACGGGTTGGCTCAGGGTGGGTTCCATGTCCATCCACTGGAGCCTGAGCCACCGCATGAGTTGAACATGGCAAAATGGGATTCTTCATGTAGGTCAAGGACCAGATCCCTGTAACCTGGTCTCCCTGGTTACAGAGATCAAAACAGATCTGCGAAGTCTGCCCGAGATCTTATGCCATGTACAGTCAACGATTATGGAGGGACCCTCATACACGTACATAAGCTCAGTGTTGCTGCGTAAGTCATTCTTGTATAGAGAGAGGGACATCATAACTGGTCAGGCCCCAGCGTGGCCTGTGGGTAGTCAGTTGTTATGGATTGAACATGCTTCCAATGAGAGGTAAGGCTCGTGGGGCCACTGGTTACCAGGTTTTCCTCTACCTGAGTCCTCAGGGGACGATTGACAGTCCTCACTGTATTCCTCCTTGTGGTGTGTCGGCGCTATCTTGGATCCTATCATGCTGCTGTGAGCTGCAGGCTTGTTTTTGAAGAGATCTGTAATGTTCCTTGGTGGATAGGCTGCCGAACTATGGGGTGGACAAGAGTACAGGGTGGTGAAGAGCCTTATGCCTGGCATCTGAGAGCTGGTGGTCGGTTGTTATGCTGTAAACGGCCGTGTGTGCAGAAGAGCTCCCTCAGTGTGCTGCCATCCTCGCAGCACACCAAGCCACGCCCACAAGCACATATATCTATATATCAGCAGAGTAACCATACATTACAACCTGGAGTAGAAGGTAATTTTTTGCCCGCAGCCACTGGGAACCCCACCAGAGTAGGTGGATGCTACAGGGTAGCTCTATAAGGTGTCTGTACTACATGATCCATTCACCTGCAACCAGAGGTCCAAAACGCATAAGAACCCGATAATGTCTCCAATAGCTAGGTCTTCCCCAGGTTGGTGGGCACCACTAGGCCAGGGGGAGTACCCTCAGGTGCCCCTGCCATTGCTGGTATTCTCGGTTGCTGATACTCCATGGAAGGTAGTAATTGATTCATCCTGAAGAAGCAGTTGTCACCGCAAAACATGTAGAGGATTTGCTGCACATCAATTACCCTGTACCCTTAGGATCACCTTAGGTTACCATTTCACCAGCAATACTGATGTAAAACATCAGCATTGTTTTTATTTTCACTTTTGTGTATGGATATATGTCCTGATTTTAATTATGTTGTATCAATAAAATGTAAAAACTTTTTTATCATATAAGCTATGTTAGTATCTGGGTACCGAGATAGTCCATTCCCCTTTTCTCCCCCCATTGGGGGTATGGCAGGGATAGTCCCTAGCCATATACAATTTGCCATTGCTAGGATGATGGTACCCTATACCATATAGATATAAGTTTCATGTATACCTCTGGATACTTAAAACAAATACTTAAAGTATATTTAAATGCATTCACTATAATCTCATGTGAGCTTTAACATGTTAAATTCATTTAATAAGTAATTTTAAATTTTCTGGTATAGGGTGACAATTCCCCTGTCCTTGTCTCCCAATTGTGTTCCTGTATTGTCTTCAAATTCTTTATTTATACAAAAGGGGCTGAGAATCCATTAATACATCAAATTCCACAGAGTACATACACAATCTCTTTTAGTATCGATACATTTTAGGGTAGCTTAATATTCCACAACTATATACAGTGGGGACGGAAAGTATTCAGACCCCCTAAATTTTTTTACTCTTTGTTATATTGCAACCATTTGCTAAAATAATTTAAGTTAATTTTTTTTCCTCATTAATGTACACACAGCACCCCATATTGACAGAAAAACACAGAATTGTTGACATTTTCGCAGATTTATTAAAAAAGAAAAACTGAAATGTCACATGGTTATAAGTATTCAGAGCCTTTGCTCAGTATTTAGTAGAAACACCCTTTTGATCTAATACAGCCATGAGTCTTTTTGGGAAAGATGCAACAAGTTTTTCACACCTGGATTTGGGCATCATCTGCCATTCCTCCTTGCATATCCTCTCCAGTTCTGTCAGGTTGTATGGTAAATGTTGGTGGAAAGCCATTATTAGGTCTCTCCAGAGATGCTCAATTGGGTTTAAGTCAGGGCTCTGGCTGGGCCATTCAAGAACAGTCACGGAGTTGTTGTGAAGTCACTCTTTCGTTATTTTAGCTGCGTTGTTGGAAATTAAACCTTCGGCCCAGTCTGAGGTCCTGAGCACTCTGGAGAAGGTTTTCATCCAGGATATCCCTGTACTTGGCCGCATTCATCTTTCCCTCAATTGCAACCAGTCGTCCTGTCCCTGCAGCTGAAAAACACCCCCACAGCATGATACTGCCACTACCATACTTCGCTGTTGGGACTGTATTGGACAGGTGATGAGCAGTGCCTGGTTTTCTCCACACATAACGCTTAGAATTAAGGCTAAAAAGTTCTATCTTGGTCTCATCAGACCAAAGAGTCTTATTTCTCACCATCTTGGAGTCCTTCAGGTGTTTTTTTAGCAAACTCCATGCAGGCTTTTAGGTGTCTTGCACTGAGGAGAGGCTTCCGTCGGGCCACTCTACCACAAAGCTCCGACTGGTGGAGGGCTGCAGTGATGGTTGACTTTCTACAACTTTCTCCCATCTTTCGAGTGCATCTCTGGAGCTCAGCCACAGTGATCTTTGGGTTCTTCTTTACCTCTCTCACCAAGGATCTTCTCCCGCAATAGCTCAGTTTGGCAGGATGGCCAGCTCTAGGAAGGTTTCTGGTCGTCCCAAACGTCTTCCATTTAAGGATTATGGAGGCCACTGTGCTCTTAGGAACCTTAAGTGCAGCAGAAATGCTTTTGTAACCTTGGCCAGATCTGTGCCTTGCCACAATTCTGTCTCTGAGCTCTTCAGGCAGTTCCTTTGACCTCATGATTCTCATTTGCTCTGACATGCACTGTGAGCTGTAAGGTCTTATATAGACAGGTGTGTGGCTTTCCTAATCCAGTCCAATCAGTATAATCAAACACAGCTGGACTCAAATGAAGGTGTAGAACCATCTCAAGGATGATCAGAAGAAATGGACAGCACCTGAGTTAAATATATGAGTGTCACAGGAAAGGGTCTGAATACTTAGGACCATGTGATATTTCAGTTTTTCTTTTTTTATAAATCTGCAAAAATGTCAACAATTCTGTGTTTTTCTGTCAATATGGGGTGCTGTGTAACCATTAATGAGGCAAAAAAATGAACTTACATGATTTTAGCAAAGGGCTGCAATATAACAAAAAGTGAAAAATTTAAGGGGGTCTGAAAACTTTCCATCCCCACTGTATATAATAATCCATCCTCAACAAAACTCTCTCTTATCTTCGTAATTTAGAAAGTAACTACCACCAATACCTCAGGTTTTACCCCAATGGACTCTTCAGCTCTCCTTTTCATTTTTATTTTTTAAGAAAACAAACAGAGCTAATCAAAACAAAACATAACAACAAAAAAAAGGCGGGGGGGACAAATACCTATTCCCAGGTGGATGACCTCTGTGTATTAATAAAAACGAAGGAGGGGGACTCACTCTTCCGAGCCACTATTCAGCAATCTCTTCCCCTCTTCTGAGTATACAAATAGATCCCAAGCTGACCATGTTTTAGTGTATTCCTTTTTTCTATCTTGAGCCGAGAGCACTAGGTCCTCCATGGCACCGATACTTCTTCTAACCCTGTTAAGCCACATAGCAATAGAAGGAGGTTTAGAGCAGGGGTCTTCAAGCTACCGCCCTCCAGTTGTTCAGGAACTACAATTCCCATCATGCCTAGTCATGTCTGTGAATGTCAGAGTTTTACAATGCCTCATGGGATGTGTAGCTCTGCAACAGCTGGAGAGCCATAGTTTGAAGATTCCTGGTTTAAAGTCTCTCCAACAGAGAGTAATACAGGCTTTGGCAGCGTTAACCAAGTGACATTGCACAGATTTTTTTGTATATCGGTGGTGGCATTTGTGAACAGTCAAGCAAGAAAAAAGCAGGATCCTGTATTGTCACCTTGTCACACACATTTCCAATACAGAACACAAATGCCTGTGCCAATGCACGTTACACTTACATTTTCCACTGTTGTCAAATTTAGGAAACCTGCCATGAGAAATGAAATGCAACAGTTTCCAGAGTGAGTGCATGTAGAAAGCAAATGGCTGCAATGAGATTGGAGGAGATCTAGTGAACTGAAATACAGCAAAGTATTAAAATAATGTGGAAAAATTATCCTATTAAAAAGAAAATACAATTATTTCTGATACACAGTGCTTTAGCAAACTACATATATCCAGTTACAGTTTACATGTTCTTTGAAGCTGAACTCCGGGCAGATATAAAAGACATATATTAATACAGCTCTGTATTTATTAATCCACCAAATTTGATATGGTAACAGCCTCTTACAGTCCCTGTTCAGTTGGATCCAAACTGGAAGAGGGAGAAGTAGCACAAAGAGTGAGTCAGTTGTTCTACAGTGCTCATGTGCTAATAATGGACATGCTGATAAAAACAGAGTGACAGGGGTATGAGCTCATCATTCTGTTTCTCCTCCTTTCACTGTCCAATAACAGTGTGGGGGAGGATAAGACCAGTATATACTTAGTGGCCCCTGCTCAAGCTAACAAGGTCTGATAAATTGGATGCCGCTGACCAGGCAGGGTGCAAATTGGGGAAAGGTTCGTCCAGACCCAAAGCACGCTGTAGAAGCAGGAAGAGATAGCCCGGCTGCTGCACCTCATTCGGTCCGAGTGGTTAGCAAGTAAAAGCAGCCTCAGCTCGATCCATCCAAGCCATGCCCCAACATGTTTCGCCCTACCCGGGCAGCTTGTGCAGCTTAAGTTGGCCACACAAAAATTTAGCTGGACCAACAGGGACTGGCTGAATTTCAATCAGTGGGTCACTGTCCCTGCTCAACAGAAGTCAATAGTTTGATTAACTTCTCCTGAAAAGACAGGTAGATACATTTTTCTTGATCAGTGGCTGTAGCCAAACAGCTTCAGCCTCTAATCAGGGTTAGGGATGAGCCGAACACCCCCCTATTCGGTTCGCACCAGAACATGCGAACAGGCAAAAAATTAGTTCGAACAAGCGAACACCGGGGGGCGTGGCCGGATGTGATCGAGGCAGCAAGCGTTTCCCAGAGGCTCCGTTTATCCTGACAAAATCCGTGCATTTGGAGCATTCCTTTTACCACCCAAATTTAATAATCAGGTGGGGGAAGAAGTCAGGAGCAGAATGATGCCTTCCGCATCCTCAAAGAAGCAGCAGAAAGCAGCAAACGAACAGCGCCATACCCGCTCTATGAAGGACGGAACGAAAGACTCCGCCCCCGCCATCTTGCCAGCACGGACATCAGCAAAGCGCGCCACGCTGACTTCTGGGAAGATGGCGACGGAAAGTGAAACTGCTGAGATGGAGCTAGCAGTGGATCAAGCAGAGGAGAATCAGGGAGCTGTAGATACAGATGCCATAATTCGTCCGATCCCAGAAGCCATAAATGCCAGTAAGTCGGAACTCATGGGTAGAATCGATCATCTATCCTCTGAATGTACCTTGATAAGGCACGATCTAGACAAGATCCGGGGGCGGCTTACCACGGTTGAAACGAGGGTCTCGGATGTGGAAGATATTACACATTCTCAGGGGACAAATATAGCGGAACTGAAGGACATGGTGCTCGCCTTGCAGCGTAGAGCTATAGATGCAGAAGACCGTCAGAGGAGAAATAACGTCAGAGTGGTGGGCCTACCTGAAGGGGCAGAGGGGGACAAGCCTGCACTATTTGCTGAAGGTTTCTTCAAACAACTCCTATCGCTGAAAGATTTGCCCCCAACTTATGTTGTGGAAAGAGCCCACAGAGTACCAACAGGGCGCAGACCGCCAGGAGCTTTCCCGAGACCCTTATTGGTCAGGTTTCTGAATTATAGAGACCGAGATATGATTTTGGCCAAGGCCAGACAAGTTCCGGAGCTGAAACATGAAAACGCGAGAGTAATGTTTTTTCCTGATTTTTCGGCAGCCACACAGCAACAACGCAGGTCTTTTAACGACGTACGCAAACGTTTGAGAGACAAAGAAATCCAATACAGCATGCCAAACCCGAGTAAGCTCAGGATTCAACACAAGGGCAGCGTGAAATTCTTGGAGGATCCTGGAGAGGCCAGTGATTGGCTAGACAAGGAACTTTCCTAAAACTACTTGAGACTGAACTCAAATGTAACTGAGCTGCAAGTTGCACCTGTTGTGCGTTGTTGGGTGACACAAGTTATATCATTAATACTCAGGAAATCGAGGAATAAAGAGCAAGTGTAATTGCAATTCTCCCGGATTGCACGAAGTCGGACCTCAAAGGAATCCTCTATACCCCGGAGAATATCTACATAGAACCAGGATCCAGCTATGCAGGAGACCTACAGGACAGAGTATCAGGAGCTGTGCAAAAGATCATACGCCAAAATGACAGAGAACTGCTGGGGATACAGACGGCGTTAACAACCAATATCTCCAGACAGAAGACGACTTCACGGAAATTCTCAACATTTTCGCAAGGAAGGAAGGCTCCTTCCCGCCATGAGCAGAGGTACTTTTTCTATGCTAACTACTATTATTTTTATTTTTCGTTTTTGGATGCTCCAAAACAACAATTTTTTTTGGAAGGGAGCGAAGAGGAAACAGAGTAGACACCGAGCTGCAGAACTGTTGATCGCAACGACCAAATTCCACAAGAAGGTTTTTTTGTTGTTTTTTGGGATGAAGCTACCTACCAGAACTGTTTTTGAGTTTAGTTGGGGACTTTTCTCTGGTATAATAGCAGGGAGGGAAGGTACATTTGTCACAGCCCAAAGGTCTAAATTTTCTAAAAGGTTTGGTGATCTATTAATGTATGTGAATGTGGGAAACACCGCTGGGAGGAGAAGTTTGGGTCCCCTGATGTTCCTTATTAATGGACATTTAAACAGGATAAATTATGACGGATAAAATAAACATAGTGTCCTGGAATGTCAGGGGACTCAATAACAAGTTCAAGAGGGCCTCAGTCTTTCGTTACTTAAAACATCACAAACCTCACCTGGTGGTACTGCAAGAGACCCATCTAGAGGGAAGTAAGGTGTTAGCCCTACGTAAAAGGTGGATACAAAAAGCTGTTCACTCCACATATTCCACGTATGCAAGAGGAGTGTCCATTCTCATAAGTAGATCTGTTTCTTGCACTATTCATCACGTAATTACTGATCCAGAGGGCAGGTATGCTGCAGTGATAATGGACATTCTTAATAGTCAAATATTGCTAATAACTGTATACGTACCTCCACCTTTCCAGGTCCAAATTCTATATGACATGGTAACAAGACTGGCACAATTTCTACACTTGCCCCTGGTGGTGTTGGGGGATTTCAATGCTGTGTTACATGCGGCCTTGGACTCCTCCAACCCAGGCAGGACAAGCTCAGAGGACCTAAAGAGTTGGGCCACCACGGTTGGAGTAGAGGAAATATGGAGATGGAAACATCCAGCTGACAAATGTTTCTCTCATATATCGACAGCACATGGCTCCTCAGCGAGAATAGACTTGGCTTTTGGAAATAACACCATGTTACAATATGTGTCTAGTATAGAGTATCTAGCAGGGGGTCTATCGGATCACAATCCCCTCCTCCTCACATTAGCAGTAAGAACGGGGGGGAGAAAGGGTGTTGGCGCCTATCTCCTGAATGGTTGCAGCACGAACAGGTTGCTGCCCAGCTGGAAGATGCGACAAAAAACTACTGGCAGTGCAATGTTGATTCAGCAGAGCCACCAATGGTCTGGGACGCCTATAAGGCGGTAGTCAGAGGGGAATCCATATCGGCTATTAAGACAGCCAGGGTAAATGAAAATGAGGAATATAAAAATATTCAACAGGAAGAGAAAGATCGGGCCAGGGCATATGCAGCAGCCCCATCGAGGGAACTGTTTGAATCCCTCCTTGAGGTCAGAAGACGTCTGTCACTGCAGGTTAAAGGACAGACAAAATTAGAGGAATCCCAGAGAGCACATAAAATTTTTGCTGAGGGAGACAAAAATGGAAAGCTCCTGGCCATGTTGGTGGCGGATCACCCTCCGATGGCTCACATTCCGGTTATCAAAAACGGGAGTGGGACGCTGGTCAGTGACCCGGTACTTATCATGCAGGAATTTGTGGACTTTTTCTCGTCGCTGTATTCTCCCATTCCTCCTTATGACAGGGAGGAATTGGATAGTGTAATGCGAAATCTACCGATACCTAGATTATCGGAGGAAGATTGCAACATTCTGGAAGCTAAAATAACAAAAAAAGAAATAGAGGCCGCAATATGCGCCTTCCCGTCCAATAAGGCCCCGGGGCCGGATGGTATACCGGCGGACTTTTACAGGGCCAACATTGAACAACTAGCAGGTAGATTCAATTGGTTATTGGAACATTGTCTAGAGCACTCCTCCCTACCTGACTCAATGATGGAAGCCTATATGATTCTCCTACCAAAACCAGGGAAGGATCCGACAGAATGTGCATCATATCGTCCAATTGCCCTTCTAAATTCAGACCTAAAAATCTTAACTAAAGTACTAGCAACCAGACTGGCCCAGGTTATACAGACTATAGTGAATATAGACCAAACCGGCTTCATGCCAGGAAAATCGACAGACACCAATCTTAGGAGACTGTTTACACATCTACAGCTTCCACCCACAGACTCTGAATCAAAAATAGTGGTATCTCTTGATATAGCAAAGGCATTTGATTCGGTAGATTGGCAGTTCATGAATAAGGTGTTGGAGGTCATGGGATTTGGACCACAGTTTCGAAAATGGGTTTCACTGCTTTATAGCAACCCCAAGGTGGCGATCCGTATGGGTAGGAGGGTGTCTCCATTTTTTGAAATAGGAAGGGGCACGAGGCAAGGGTGCCCTTTGTCCCCCTTCCTGTTCGCTCTTGTGGTGGAGCCATTGGCCATTGCCTTAAGGGTCTCCGGGAGGGTTCAAGATGTTAAAGTTGGCACCATACACGAAACAGTTGCACTTTATGCAGATGATATGCTCCTGTTTCTGTCAGACCCGAAAAATTCACTAACTGCGGTACTTGAAATCCTGGATGATTTTGCCAGGTTTTCGGGGTTACAAGTGAATTGGAACAAGTCCTCAATACTTCCTTTAGATGATAGAGCAAGGGAGGGGGTTGACCCAGATCTGCCACTACAATGGGTAACGTCTTTGAAATACCTTGGGGTAAAGATCACAGCAAAAATAGAAGATTACATGTCCCTTAATGTTATTCCACTGATAGCATTCCTCAAACAAAAAACGCAGGCGTGGTCCAGACTTCCATTGTCTTTGATAGGCAGGATCAGCCTACTCAAAATGAAGGTCTTACCGGTGATATTATACTTTTTGAGACATGCTCCAGTGTGGATACCAAAATCTTTTTTTCGTCAAATGGACGGTATAGTGGGCTCCTTTTTGTGGGCACCAAAACTTCCCAGGATTGGGATTAAGGTACTTCAGGAACCGGGAGACGAGGGGGGTCTGGCCCTCCCAGATTGGCACAAGTACTATCTGGCAGGGCAGATGGTTTTTGCCCGTAGATGGCTAATCATGGACGAAGGGGACGCAGCCACGGTGTTGGAAGCGGCACACCTGGGGTCCTATGAAAGTTTGCGTATGGCACTGTTCAGGGGACTTAAGTCTGACTTACCATTGACTATAACTATGAAGGCTACAATAAAAGCATGGGACATGGCGATGCATTTGGCATCCCCAAGTTATCAAGGTCATTCACCCACGACGCCGCTGTGGATGAATCCTGTGCTACAGCACTTCTACAATATGCCTGACCCCATGATATGGGCAATAAAGGGGATTAAGACATTAGGTGACATAACAGCTTTTGGAGATCTTCTGACGTTCCCTCAGCTAAAATCAAGACACAATTTAGAAAACGTCTATCTATTCCGTTACCTACAACTTCGACATGCCTATCAGTCGCAATTCAGGGTACGTAAAGTAGAGTCTTTGACATCCAATCTTGAGTCAATGCTATCGGAGGAGGGTCTGGACAAACCCCTCTCCAGATCATACAAAGAATTTTTCAAAATTACACCAAAAGCTATCGCAAAGACCAGAAGTAAATGGGAAATGGAAGTTCCGGAACTCCAGGGGGAGGATTGGGAGGAGGTATGGGACCAACCATTTAAGCATCTGGTATCAGCCAGAGATAGGCTGATTCAATTCAAATTCCTTCACAGGAGTTATTACACCCCGGCAAGATTAGGGAAAATTTTTGGGCAGACATCAGCGGAGTGCTGGAGATGCACTTTTTCCCCGGCAGATGCCAGCCACATTTTCTGGGATTGCCCACAAATAAAGAGATATTGGGAGGAGGTCCTGTCATGTGTCTCGGGCCTCCTCACAATACCTATTCCACTAAGTATCAAGGTGTGCCTGTTGGGGTTGGTGCAGGAGGTGGTACAAACCAGAGCCTTAAGAACACTGCTCACTATTCTGCTTTTCTACGCCAAAAAGGCCATCTTACTAAAATGGAAGGATCCCCAAGCGCCAGATGTCGCATTTTGGAAAAAGTTGGTAAATAATATGATGCCTTACTATAAATTTACATATCAAGCTAGAGGATGTAAAAATAAATTTGACAAGGTATGGCAGGCATGGTATGGAGATGATAACACACTAGGGTAGCCATACTAATACACTGTGAATAACGACAGGTAATGGGTAACTTATTAACATGAGGTAACGCTAATTAACACAGAAACAGGAGGAAGATAGAAGTGCGAGGGAGTGGGGAATTATAATGTAATAAACCACTCTGACCCGGCGGTGTAACAACTTTATGCTACAGGAGACATTAAGAATACGTTAGTTACTTTGAATAGGCATTGGGCTGTGACAGGGAGGGAGGGGGGGGGTGTCCGGGGGGAGGGTGGAAGGAATTAGGGGGTAAGACACACTGTTGGGCCCTGCGAGGCCAAATCTAGGCTCTGTCATGTTGGCAGCCTAGTGGTTATTGTATAAATGAAAAACTTTAATAAAAAGAATTTTTTTAAAAAAAAGAACAAGCGAACACCGTTAAAGTCTATGGGACACGAACATGAATAATCAAAAGTGCTAATTTTTAGACATGTGCATTCGTTTTCGTCCGAATGCATTTTCGTCCGAATTTTAGGTATTTTCGTTATCGTTTTAACAAACGATAACGAAAGTGCAGAGTCCGAAAAACGAAAGATCCGACATAAACAAATGCTTTATTTTCGTTTTCGTTGCTACAACAGTTCGATATAGATAGGAGATTCGACATGATGATGACAATAACAATCTGTGTCCGTCAAACCTGTGGGTCGAATGTGCCTAACCTTAGCTCTATTAGTCCAAGATTATTCTACATAGAGAGAAAAGATTTGACGTAGAGAGAAAAGATTCGACGTAGGGGAGGAAAGATTCGACGTAGGGGAGGAAAGATTCGACGTAGGGGAGGAAAGATTCGACGTAGGGGAGAAAAGATAAATAAAAATAATGATGATGATGAATGTTATTGGCTGATTGTAACCAAAGAGGTGGAGCAGTAAAATAGCTAGAACTAAGTACACACGTACTTTGGCTTATGGTGTCTGTTGAAAGTTCTAAGAAGATTAGACGGAGCAGGTAAACTATACGGCATTGTACAGTTTAGCTGCTCCGTCGAATCTTCTTTGAACATTCGACAGACACCATAAGCCTTCAATGACAGATTCGACCTTAATTTGGATTTTCGGACGAATGCAATTTTTAACGAAAAATGAAATAAATAAAAACGAATTTCGGGAGTAACTAAATAAATTTATTTTTCAGACGAAAACGAAATTCCGAAACGAAATATTTCAGTGTGCACATGTCTACTAATTTTAAAGGCTTATATGCAAGTTATTGTCATAAAAAGTGCCTGTGGGTGCTAATGGTGGCACATTTGACATGGATACATCGGACCCACAGGAGCATCAATCTCAACATCAACAACATTCTCTACCTACTCAAGGAAGAGGAGGGGGAACAGCTTATTATAAATCTGAGGCTAATCGCCAGTCCACCCTCCCCCGTACCCCTATGCCTAACCGGAAAGGACCCCCCCCCCAATTCTAAAGGAAGAGGGAAGGGTTTAAGAGGAAGAGATAGAGGACAGAGAGACCAGTCATCGAACCATGACCAATACAGATCACCATTAAGGAGAGGGAATTATCAGGATAGACAAAATGAGCAATATGAACATTACTATCCACAAAGAACACCAATACACACCTACAATAAGTATTCACCACTTAGGGAAGAGAGACCACGGGACAATTACAACTCACAATATCCGTATAGAGAGGCAGATTTCAATTATCACAATAGGTCACCCTTTAATTATAATCAAAACAACCTGGAACCTCCAATTTGGGGGGTTTTCCCAAGGAATCCGAGAGGTACAAACGAGGTATAGATTCAAACGCGGGACCAGAGGGGGGAGGCGTACCCGAAAAAAAGAAAGCGAACCTAAAAGATAACAGCATTTTTAATCTCAGTAAGGTCAATCTTTTGGAGGCGGAACTCCTGGTCCTAGAGAAGGGCCTGAAGTTCGCTCCTCAGAAAAGGTTGAACAAATTCAACACTTTTATAGACATACAGAAGTATGTGCGAAAACTTAATGTTCAACGATACATCATTTCAAACCCTACTAGATCTCAAAATGAAGTTTTGAGTTCACATATATTACACTCAGGGCTTGCTAACCCTTTTTATCCACCGGCTCCAACTGCTCCTTCGATTAAAGTTTTCCGTGATCTTGTATTACAAGACGTAGAGAAATTGCCCATTAAAAAGGTGTTTAGTGATCCTACTATAAAAATTGGACTCAAACAACTATGTGAGCGGAAGGATTTAATCATCCGCCCCGCAGACAAGAAATGGGGGATAGTCATTCTGGATAAAAATGACTACCATCTAGAAATGACCAGAATTTTGAGTGATACAGAGACATACTCTAGGATTTTTAATAATCCCACCTCTACTTTCAAGAAATCACTCATTGATCTGATCGATACGGGATTCCAATTAGGGATTCTGGACAAAAAAGAGAAAAGCTATTTAATTCCGGTTGCCCCACGGATCCCGGTGATGTATTATTTGCCTAAAGTGCATAAAAGTATCAGCCAACCTCCTGGTCGCCCCATCATCAGCGGCATCGATTCCATCATTTCCCGTATAGGGAAGTATATTGAGTTCTACCTGCAACCCATTGTACAATCTATGCCATCATATTTGAGGGACACTAAGGATACCATCACTAGACTAAATAAAATAGTTTACAGTAAAGATTTACTGCTGGTCACTGCCGATGTCACA
This sequence comes from Lithobates septentrionalis, assembly GCA_037952835.1. Classification (NCBI taxonomy): domain Eukaryota; kingdom Metazoa; phylum Chordata; class Amphibia; order Anura; family Ranidae; genus Lithobates; species Lithobates septentrionalis. The sequence goes on along the minus strand of JBBDGP010001034.1, from coordinate 6,269,684 downwards.
GCTTTATATACTTGTATACCTCATAATTTAGGACTAGCAGCAGTAGAATTATTTCTGTCTAGAGAAGAGACCATCCCAAGAACCCAACAAAGATTCATTATGGACTTGTTGAGGTTCGCTACCAAACATAACTATTTTTGGTACAATGGAGATTTTTACCTCCAACAAAAGGGAGTGGCCATGGGGGCCAAATTTGCTCCAAGTTTGGCAAACATTTTTATGGCGCACTGGCAGGAGGATGTCGTCTATGCCCTAGACCCTCCGGAAATTAGTCCTTTGGGCTAGGTATATAGATGACATCCTCCTCCTATGGAGGGGTAGCGTAGAATCTTTGCACTCCTTCCTTACTGTGTTGAATGCTAATAATATTGACATTGATTTAACATATAAGGTTAGTCCTTCCACCATCCATTTCTTGGACTTGGAGATAACCGTTGTTGATGACCACTTGGAAACTAAAACGTTTTTTAAACCCACCGACCGGAATGGTTACATTCCGGTCGATAGTTGCCATCATGCCACCTGGCTAAAATCTGTACCTCCTAGTCAACTTACCCGCATTAGACGTAATTGCAGTGACCTCTCTGACTATTTCCATCAAGCCCAAACCCTGAAATCCAGATTTGTTGATAAGGGTTACGATTCAACAGACATTGATGATGAGATCAAAAAAATTTCTCTGATTGACAGGAATTCATTATTATCTGAACAACCTAAGCGTACACAAGAGAATAAACATAAATGGTCCCTTTTAACTAATTTCTCAGTGCAGCATAAGCAGATTAAAGACATCATATATAGACATTGGAAAGTTCTAAAAAATGACCACATATTAGGTCCTTTGCTTCTGGAACATGGAGGGGTCATATATAGAGGGGCTCCCTCTATAAGAAGTCAGATTGCTCCTAACATTATTTTGTTCAAATAATTTTTATTGAAAGATTTTTTTTCTTTAGTACAAATACACATAGATGCAGTCATACAGGAAAAGATTGAGTAACAATCCTGTACTAACTGTACAGAAAAAAATTCAACAGTATTAAATAATTTTTAAACATTAAATATGTCTGTAGCATTCTTCTAAGTATCTTAATGGTTGTTGCTTTATTACTGTAAAGAATCTGTGAGCTATGAATGATTATGCGGGTCAATAACTAACTATGAACATATCATATGGAATACAAAACTTGTACAGGGGGGTGGGAGAAGATCCCAGGGCACCCCTATGGGAACACACTGTGCTCACATAGGATCTCTCCCCCCCCGTAGTGTATTGGTAAATCATCAAACAATTCAAGTAATAATCAGAATGACTCGGGGAATACGTAGATGTATTATTTTGCATATATTACCAGCTACAGCTAGTTCGAATGACTAGACGAAAGATTAAAATAAATAATTGGAAGAAAGAAAAAGTTTCCATGGATACCAGTTATGTTCAAACTTTGAAAAGTTTCAATCTCTGTATGCCATAATTTTCTCATATTCTGTTATAGTGTTTATTTTTATTTTTATGTTCTTAGTAGTAGGTACATCACTAGATTTCCACCTGTATATCAGTTCCATTCTTGCTGCCAGCAAGATTTGTGTTACTATACATCTATGTTCAGGTTTATATTGGTCCATATTTAATCCTAGAATAGCTTGTTCTATTTTTGGGACCACCGTGCAATCAGTTAATTTAGAAAGCATGTCATAGACCTTCCACCAAAATTTTTTGACTCCTGCGCATGACCACAGCATATGTGCTAGGGTCCCTATCTGTCCGCACCCTCTCCAACATAAGTTTGAGTTGTCTCTAGAGAATTTTGCCATAATATACGGTGTGTAGTACCATATTAACATTAGTTTTTGTGTTAGTTCCTCATAGTTGGCACATCTGGAGAATTTACGATTATTAGTAATCGCCTTTTTCCATTGTAGATCTGTGAACTCTTTGCCTATTTCCTTTTCCCATTTAATAATCTTGTTTTTTTTTGTAAAAGCATCTTTAGAGTGGAGAGAGTTGTAGATCACTTTTATTGCTTTTATATTTTATATTTGGGTTTTTGGATTGGAGGAAGGTCCATACTTTTTCTATTATGGATACATGTGTGGCCTTAGCCGCTTGGAGGTATGAAGCAATCTGGGTATACGTTAGAAATTCTGAATTATTGAGATTAAATTTCTTTTGTATTGAGCTTAACGGTAACAACTTGTTGCCACACATGATATCCACTATGTTTAGTATTTTTGCTTTATACCAGTTGTGAAGGTTAATGTTGGGAATTGTCCATTGCAGTGTGTCAAGGGGAATGGTTATCATTGTTGAAGGGTAAAATTCATTCCCTGTAGTGCAAATCTCTTCCCAAGATTGTAGTACTGCTTGTATTGTTAGTGGGAGGGGTCTTCTACTCTGTTTATGTGTTTTGGCAGCGATTAGAAATGATAATGGTGGCAATTTGTTTAATCGTGCAATTTCCAAGTGGCACCAGGGTTTGGTAATAGGGGTAGAGAACCAGTTTTTAAGTTGGTCCAGAACTGCTGCTGTGTGATAGTCTTTCAGAATTGGTAAGCCCATGCCTCCAACCGTTTTGTTTTTGGTTTGTATTTCAGGGGAGCGCCTTGGTCTTTTCCCTGGCCATACAAAGTTGGATAATTGTTTTTGCATTAATCTAAAGAATGATGCTGGGGCTGGTATTGGTAGAACTCTGAATATGTATATTAATTTCGGCAGGATGAGCATTTTGTACGCTGCTAATCGGCCTAGCCATGTCAAGTGGTGTTTCCTGAGTCTAGATAGTTCTGGCTGAAAGGAGGGAAGAAGTGGGGTATAGTTGATGTTATATATTTTCGATACTGGGTAAGTGAGCTTAATACCTAAGTAATTAATTGATTCTTTTGTCCATGGATATGGTAGGGAGTGTTTGAGGCGGTTTTCAAGTTTTTTATGTATATGTATTCCTAATATGCTGGATTTGCATGCGTTGACTTTATAGTAAGATATCTTGCTGAATTGTGCAAGGACATCATGTGCTGTGGGTAATGATTTGTCTGGGTTCGATAGGGATAGAATAACATCGTCTGCAAATAATGAGATCTTATGGTGGCGTTCTTGTGATGTAATACCATGTATGGAGGGATGGGATCTTATTTTTTCCGCTAGTGGTTCCATAAGCATGGTGAAAATTATGGGGGACAGAGGGCACCCCTGTCTTGTTCCATTTGTAATGATAAATGGCTTAGAGAACATGCCTTCTGTGTATACAAATGCGGAGGGTGAGGAGTATAGCGCCATAATGGCTTTTTGCAATGGGCTGACCAGACCAAACTTATCCATAACTTTGGACAAGTACCCCCAATGCACTCTATCAAAGGCCTTCTCTGCATCCAAGGCCAGAAGCAGAGAAGGCTCTTTGTTTTCCTCCACCAAGTGAAGAAGATTTAACATTCTTCTGGTGGCGTCTGTGGTCTGGCGACCCATTACAAACCCCACCTGGTCATAGTTTATTAGTTTGGGTAGAATATTGGATAATCTGTTTGCTATCAGTTTAGCTTGTAGTTTGACATCTACATTTAATAAAGATATTGGCCGAAAGTTTTGTGGAAGATTGGGTTCTTTGCCTGGTTTGGGTAGAGTTATGATTGTGGCTGTCAACATTTCTGAAGGGAATTTTGCTGTAGTTGTTGCAGCTTCAAATACAGGAAGTAAGTGAGGGGTCAGGATGGAGGAGAATAACTGATAATATTCTGAGGAGTATCCATCTGGGCCTGGGGCTTTATTGCGTGGGAGATGCTTGATAGTGTCGTTTATTTCTTGTGGTGTAAATGGTGGGTTTAGGTATATTAAATCTTCTTGTGATATTTTAGGGAGATGTATTGACTCCAGAAATTCTGAGATCACAGCGTCATTGGGCTGAAAAGTATCTGGGCCTTTTTTAAGGTTATATAGTTGCTCGTAGTAATCACTAAAAGCATCGGCTATTTCTTGTGGGTTGTTAACTTTTTTGTTGGATTTGGGGTTAAGGAGGTTGGATATTTTTTGTTTAATGGTTTTTTCTTTTAATTGTGTGGCTAGTGACTTCCCTGCCTTATTCCCGTATCTATATGTCTGTGCTTTTAGTGATCTCAATTGGTGGTTATGGCTTGATATTAGAAGTGTTCGCAGTTCCTGCCTGGACTTAAACAGTGCTTCTCTTACATTTTGCGTAGTGTGTTGTTTGTTTGATTTTTCTAACTGTTGAATTTGAGCTAGTATATCATTGAGCTTTTTTAATTTCTGTCTTTTTGCTCTAGCACTCATCTGTATAAGTAAACCTCTCACGTAAACCTTATGTGCGCTCCATAGCGTGAAGGGATCGCTCACCGAGGGGGCGTTGATGGCAAAAAATTCTGTAATTGCTTTTTCGATTTTCGTTAGATTTTGTGGTTGAGATAGCGTGAAAATGTCATTGCGCCATCTGTTAGCCCTGGTCTCGGCGCAACGATCCCCCACGACTACAGATATGGGAGCATGGTCCGACCAAGTAATACAGTGCAGTTCAGATTTTGTAATCTGTTGTAGGATAAATTTATCTACTAAAAATAAATCTATTCTAGAATATGTATGGTGAACGCTGGAAAAAAATGTAAAGTCCTTTTCAGAGGAATGTTGGCACCTGCACACATCATACAAACCATAAGATGAGATGAAATCGTTCAGGGACAATCTGCTTCTCGAATGTTTGGTCTGGCTGGATACATCTAGGTCTCTATTGGGGACAGCATTAACCACTTGACGACCGCCTCACGCCGATGTACGTCGGCAAGGTGGCACGGACAGGCAAAATCACGTACATGGTACGTGATTTGCCTTCCGCGGGTGGGGGGTACGATCGGACCCCCCCCCGGTGCCCGAGGCGGTCGTCTTTTGTCCAGCGGCGATCGGTGGTGAGGGGGAGACCATCCGTTCGTGGCCCCCCCTCGCGATCGCCGCCGGCCAATCGAATCATTCCTTTGCTGCTGTATGCTAAACAGCAGCAAAGGAAATGATGTCATCTCTCCTCGGCTCGGTAATTTCCGTTCCGGCCCGAGAAGAGAAGACATCAATGTGAGTGCACCAACACACACACACACAGTAGAACATGCCAGGCACACAAAACACCCCGATCCCCCCCCCCCCGATCGCCCCCCGATCCCCCCCAATCACCCCCCCCCCCCCTGTCACAAACTGACACCAGCAGTTTTTTTTTTTTTTTTTTTTTTTCTGATTACTGCATAGTGTCAGTTTGTGACAGTTACAGTGTTGGGACAGTTACTGTTACCCCCCTTTAGGTCTAGGGTACCCCCCTAACCCCCCCTAATAAAGTTTTAACCCCTTGATCACCCCCTGTCCCCAGTGTCACTAAGCGATAATTTTTCTGATCGCTGTATTAGTGTCGCTGGTGACGCTAGTTAGGGACGTAAATATTTAGGTTCGCCGTCAGCGTTTTATAGCGTCAGGGACCCCCATATACTACCGAATAAATGTTTTAACCCCTTGATTGCCCCCTAGTTAACCCTTTCACCACTGATCACCGTATAACCGTTACGGGTGACGCTGGTTAGTTTGTTTATTTTTTATAGTGTCAGGGCACCCGCCGTTTATTACCGAATAAAGGTTTAGCCCCCTGATCGCCCGGCGGTGATATGCGTCGCCCCAGGCAGCGTCAGATTAGCGCCAGTACCGCTAACACCCACGCACGCAGCATACACCTCCCTTAGTGGTATAGTATCTGAACGCATCAATATCTGATCCGATCAGATCTATACTAGCGTCCCCAGCAGTTTAGGGTTCCCAAAAACGCAGTGTTAGCGGAATCAGCCCAGATACCTGCTAGCACCTGCGTTTTGCCCCTCCGCCAAGCCCACCCAAGTGCAGTATCGATCGATCGCTGTCACTTAAAAAAGACTAAACGCATAACTGCAGCGTTCGCAGAGTCAGGCCTGATCCCTGTGATCGCTAACAGTTTTTTTGGTAGTATTTTGGTGAACTGGCAAGCACCAGCCCCAGGCAGGGTCAGGTTAGCGCCAGTACCGCTAACACCCACGCACGCAGCATACGCCTCCCTTAGTGGTATAGTATCTGAACGGATCAATATCTGATCCGATCAGATCTATACTAGTGTCCCCAGCAGTTTAGGGTTCCCAAAAACGCAGTGTTAGCGGAATCAGCCCAGATACCTGCTAGCACCTGCGTTTTGCCCCTCCGCCCGGCCCAGCCCAGCCCACCCAAGTGCAGTATCGATCGATCACTGACACTTACAAAACACTAAACGCATAACTGCAGCGTTCGCAGAGTCAGGTCTGATCCCTGCGATCGCTAACAGTTTTTTTGGTAGTATTTTGGTGAACTGGCAAGCACCAGCCCCAGGCAGCGTCAGGTTAGTGCCAGTACCGCTAACACCCACGCACGCACCGTACACCACCCTTAGTGGTATAGTATCTGAACGGATCAATATCTGATCCGATCAGATCTATACTAGCATCCCCAGCAGTTTAGGGTTCTCACAAACGCAGTGTTAGCGGGATCAGCCCAGATACCTGCTAGCACCTGCGTTTTGCCCCTCCGCCCGGCCCAGCCCAGCCCACCCAAGTGCAGTATCGATCGATCACTGTCACTTACAAAAGACTAAAACGCATAACTGCAGCGTTCGCAGAGTCAGGCCTGATCCCTGCGATCGCCAACAGATTTTTTGGTAGCGTTTTGGTGAACTGGCAAGCGCCAGCGGCCTAGTACACCCCGGTCGTAGTCAAACCAGCACTGCAGTAACACTTGGTGACGTGGCGAGTCCCATAAGTGCAGTTCAAGCTGGTGAGGTGGCAAGCACAAGTAGTGTCCCGCTGCCACCAAAAAGACAAACACAGGCCCGTCGTGCCCATAGTGCCCTTCCTACTGCATTTGCCAATCCTAATTGGGAACCCACCGCTTCTGCAGCGCCCGTACTTCCCCCATTCACATCCCCAACCAAATGCAGTCGGCTGCATGAGAGGCATTTTCTTTATGTCCTCCCGAGTACCCCTACCCAGCGAACGCCCCCAAAAAAGATATTGTGTCTGCAGCAAGCGCGGATATAGGCGTGACACCCGCTATTATTGTCCCTCCTGTCCTGACAATCCTGGTCTTTGCATTGGTGAATGTTTTGAACGCTACCATGCACTAGTTGAGTATTAGCGTAGGGTACAGCATTGCACAGACTAGGCACACTTTCACAGGGTCTCCCAAGATGCCATCGCATTTTGAGAGACCCGAACCTGGAACCGGTTACAGTTATAAAAGTTAGTTACAAAAAAAGTGTAAAAAAAAAAAAAAAAATATATATAAAATAAAAAAAAATAGTTGTCATTTTATTGTTCTCTCTCTCTCTATTCTCTCTATTGTTCTGCTCTTTTTTACTGTATTCTATTCTGCAATGTTTTATTGTTATTATGTTTTATCATGTTTGCTTTTCAGGTATGCAATTTTTTATACTTTACCGTTTACTGTGCTTTATTGTTAACCATTTTTTTGTCTTCAGGTACGCCATTTACAACTTTGAGTGGTTATACCAGAATGATGCCTGCAGGTTTAGGTATCATCTTGGTATCATTCTTTTCAGCCAGCGGTCGGCTTTCATGTAAAAGCAATCCTAGTGGCTAATTAGCCTCTAGACTGCTTTTACAAGCCGTGGGAGGGAATGCCCCCCCCCACCGTCTTCCGTGTTTTTCTCTGGCTCTCCTGTCTCAACAGGGAACCTGAAAATGCAGCCGGTGATTCAGCCAGCTGACCATAGAGCTGATCAGAGACCAGAGTGGCTCCAAACATCTCTATGGCCTAAGAAACCGGAAGCTACGAGCATTTTATGACTTAGATTTCGCTGGATGTAAATAGCGCCATTGGGAAATTGGGGAAGCATTTTATCACACCGATCTTGGTGTGGTCAGATGCTTTGAGGGCAGAGGAGAGATCTAGGGTCTAATAGACCCCAATTTTTTCAAAAAAGAGTACCTGTCACTACCTATTGCTATCATAGGGGATATTTACATTCCCCGAGATAACAATAAAAATGATTAAAAAAAAATAAAAATGAAAGGAACAGTTTAAAAATAAGATAAAAAAGCAAAAAAAAAATAAAGAAAAAAAAAAAAAGCACCCCTGTCGCCCCCTGCTCTCGCACTAAGGCGAACGCAAGCGGCGGTCTGTCGTCAAACGTAAACAGCAATTGCACCATGCATGTGAGGTATCACCGCGAAGGTTAGATCGAGGGCAGTAATTTTTGCAGTAGACCTCCTCTGTAAATCTAAAGTGGTAACCTGTAAAGGCTTTTAAAGGCTTTTAAAAATGTATTTATTTTGTTGCCACTGCACGTTTGTGCGCAATTGTAAAGCATGTCATGTTTGGCATCCATGTACTCGGCCTAAGATCATCTTTTTTATTTCATCAAACATTTGGGCAATATAGTGTGTTTTAGTGCATTAAAATTTAAAAAAGTGTGTTTTTTCCCCAAAAAATGCGTTTGAAAAATCGCTGCGCAAATACTGTGTGAAAAAAAAAATGAAACATCCACTATTTTAATCTGTAGGGCATTTGCTTTAAAAAAATATATAATGTTTGGGGGTTCAAAGTAATTTTCTTGCAAAAAAAAAAACTTTTTCATGTAAACAATAAGTGTCAGAAAGGGCTTTGTCTTCAAGTGGTTAGAAGAGTGGGTGATGTGTGACATAAGCTTCTAAATGTTGTGCATAAAATGCCAGGACAGTTCAAAACCCCCCCAAATGACCCCATTTTGGAAAGTAGACACCCCAAGCTATTTGCTGAGAGGCATGTCGAGTCCATGGAATATTTTATATTGCGACACAAGTTGCGGGAAAGAGACAATTTTTTTTTTTTGCACAAAATTGTCACTAAATGATATATTGCTCAAACATGCCATGGGAATATGTGAAATTACACCCCAAAATACATTCTGCTGCTTCTCCTGAGTACGGGGATACCACATGTGTGAGACTTTTTGGGAGCCTAGCCGCGTACGGAACCCCGAAAACCAAGCACCGCCTTCAGGCTTTCTAAGGGCGTGAATTTTTGATTTCTCTCTTGACTGCTTATCACAGTTTCGGAGACCATGGAATGCCCAGGTGGCACAAACCCCCCCCAAATGACCCCATTTTGGAAAGTAGACACCCCAAGCTATTTGATGAGAGGTATAGTGAGTATTTTGCAGACCTCACTTTTTGTCACAAAGTTTTGAAAATTGAAAAAAGAAAAAAAAAATTTTTTTCTTGTCTTTCTTCATTTTCAAAAACAAATGAGAGCTGCAAAATACTCACCATGCCTCTCAGCAAATAGCTTGGGGTGTCTACTTTCCAAAATGGGGTCATTTGGGGGGGTTTTGTGCCACCTGGGCATTCCATGGCCTCCGAAACTGTGATAGGCAGTGAAGAGTGAAATCAAAAATTTTCACCCTTAGAAATCCTGAAGGCGGTGATTGGTTTTCGGGGTCCCGTACACGGCTAGGCTCCCAAAAAGTCCCACACATGTGGTATCCCCGTACTCAGGAGAAGTAGCTAAATGTATTTTGGGGTGCAATTCCACATATGCCCATGGCCTGTGTGAGCAATATATCATTTAGTGACAACTTTGTGCAAAAAAAAAAAATAAAAAAAAAATGTGTCACTTTCCCGCAACTTGTATCAAAATATAAAATATTCCATGGACTCAATATGCCTCTCTGGAAATAGCTTGGGGTGTCTACTTTCCAAAATGTGGTCATTTGGGGGGGTTTTGTGCCACCTGGGCATTCCATGGCCTCCGAAACTGTGATAGGCAGTAAAGAGTGAAATCATAAATTTACGCCCTTAGAAATCCTGAAGGCGGTGATTGGATTTCGGGGCCCCGTACGCGGCTAGGCTCCCAAAAAGTCCCACACATGTGGTATCCCCATATTCAGGAGAAGCAGCAGAATGTATTTTGGGGTGCAATTCCACATAGGCCCATGGCCTGTGTGAGCAATATATCATTTAGTGACAACTTTTTTTAAATATTTTTTTTTTGTCATTATTCAATCACTTGGGACAAAAAAAATAAATATTCAATGGGTTCAACATGCCTCTCAGCAATTTCCTTGGGGTGTCTACTTTCCAAAATGGGGTCATTTGGGGGGGTTTTGTACTGCCCTGCCATTTTAGCACCTCAAGAAATGACATAGGCAGTCATAAACTAAAAGCTGTGTAAATTACAGAAAATGTACCCTAGTTTGTAGACGCTATAACTTTTGCGCAAACCAATAAATATACGCTTATTGACATTTTTTTTACCAAAAACATGTGGCCGAATACATTTTGGCCTAAATGTATGACTAAAATTGAGTTTATTGGATTTTTTTATAACAAAAAGTAGAAAATATCATTTTTTTTCAAAATTTTCGGTCTTTTTCCATTTATAGCGCAAAAAATAAAAACCGCAGAGGTGATCAAATACCATCAAAAGAAAGCTCTATTTGTGGGAAGAAAAGGACGCAAATTTCGTTTGGGTACAGCATTGCATGACCGCGCAATTAGCAGTTAAAGCGACGCAGTGCCAAATTGGAAAAAGACCTCTGGTCCTTAGGCAGCATAATGGTCCGGGGCTCAAGTGGTTAAAATCTCCACACATGATGGTATGACCTTGTTTCATCGATGAGACTTTTTTCTATACTTTTTTTAGGAATGATAGCTGTTTGGAGTTTGGGAGATAAATGTTCACTAAGGTGAATTTCTTGCCGTTGAGTTCACATACTAAGATAATTAATCTGCCTGAATTGTCCAAATGGATATCTAGACTTTGGAATTGTACGGTGTCTTTAATAGCTATGGCGACACCCCTTTTTTTTGAGGAGTAGTTTGCTTGAAAAATGTGCGGGAACTGGCGATTTTGAAAATTAGGTGAATTAGTTGCTGCAAAATGGGTTTCCTGGAAGCATATCACATCACAGTGAAGATTTTTGGCTTCTTTCCAGGCCATTTGCCGTTTGTATGGGCTGTTCAAGCCTTTTACATTGAGGGATACAATTTTGATTGGCATGATGAGGTTTCTGGTTATTCTTAGTTATAAGCCTTGACAACAATATAGATGCCGATTACCTTGAGGTTGGTGAACGGCTCGATTCTAATCCGGTAGGCGATGTTCAGTCGTTGGCAGTGTGGTTGTCCGTGAAGTGGGACTTGCGGTTGAGGGAACTCTCAGGTAGTGGCTGTTGCAGATATGCTGTGATGAAAAACTGCAGGTGGTATTTCTGTTCAGGTGGTGTAGTAGATAGTTCCTTGAGATACACAGAGATGGATCCGATTCTTGGAAACTTCTTGAATAAGAAAAAAAACAGTTAACAGCAACAAACAGAACTTGTGATTCTTAAAAGAATCTGTGCGGTAAGAATAACCGCTCAATCGAGGGGTGTTTAACAGGTAAACGAAAGGTGGCAATACCCGGGGCCATCAGGGATGCAATAGTAGTAGAGGTTGCCTAAAATCAGGTTTGGTTTGTGGACCTCTTTCTTTCTAGCCATGGTTGTCTTGGACGTCTACGTCAGGTAGGATGATTTGCCAATCTCGCAGGAGGTGGAGGCCATCTTTGATGTTAGAGATCACATGTGTGGTTCCTTCTCTTATTATCATGAGTTTTACTCGGTATATCCACTGATAGGTGATATGGTGGTTGTTCAGTGGCTTCGTGATAGAAGCTAATTGACGCCTCTGTTGCATGGTAAAAGCTGACAAATGAGCAAAAAAGGATAGTTCTTGGAACTCCTCTGGTAGGGAATCACGGTTTCTTGTGGCTGCCATAAACTGATCCTTGACATGGTAAAAATGTATCCGGACAATAGTGTCCCTGGGAAGGTGAGCGGCTATATGTTTTGGCTTTGGCAGTCTATGGATACGATCCACTACTAGTTCATCTTGGGGAACTTCTGGAAGGGCAGATTTCAGCATTTGTATAAAGTGAGGTTTCAGGTCAGGATTTTTAACTGATTCAGGTATCCCACGTATTTTAACGTTGTTCCTCCTGGACCTGTCTTCTAAATTTGCTAACTTTAGTTTAATTTGCAGCATGTCGTCATCTCTATCATTGTGGGCATCAACTAAGTCATTGAAGGTACATGCAAATTCACCCATCTTTGTTTCAACATGTGAGATTCTCTTGTTCACTGATGATATTTCAGACTTGAATTGTCTAGTCAGTGATTGAATATCAGCATGCAATGTGGATCTGAGAGATATCAACATATCTTTAAGTGTAGTGTCCATTATTGGTGTGTTAGCGGTGGGGAAGTCAGTTATGGAGTCCTGCAGTTCTCTGGTATCATCCTGAGATGAGTGCAAGCTTACCTCTTCATTATCCTCCTCTGTGTGATCCAGCTTTGGTTTGCTTTTGGCTGGGCTGGATGAGGCTGAAGGAGGCAGGGAGTACTGCTCAGCGGTGGGTGAACTGTAAGCTCTGCTTGATCTTCTCCCCTGTGCAGCGCCGTTCTGTGTGTGAGAGCCTCGTGTGCCTTTCCCCTGCTTGCCACCGCCATCTTGCTCAGGATAACGCCGCTGCCACATGAAGTAGTCTGGCAGTTTGTTGGGATAGATATCCTCTTTTCTTTTCCTAGATGTCATCCTTAATGTTCCCCCAGCTGAACCGCTCTGATGGCTGTAAATTTCTAGGCTGTAGGTCGCTGTAAAAGTGTCTGATGGCCCTTGGCAGAGAGGAGCTCTTTCAGTGAGCGTCCATACACCGCGCCGGCTAGCCACGCCCCCCTGCTCCTAACATTATTGACCCTCCGGTTACTCGGTCCTTCTTCCACAACATGAAGGGCTTTTTCCCCTGTCGCAGATGTACTGTATGCTTACACAATGTTTGTGGACGGAGGAGAACTGAAACTTTTGTCTCCACATCTACAGGGAGAGAATATCAAGTTAAGCATTTTCTGACATGCCAAACAAGGTATGTTTTTTATCTGATCACGTGCCCATGCGGGAAACAGTACGTAGGCTGCACCATACGTACATTCTCCGTGAGGGTAAACGAGCATATAACCAACATAAAAAAGGGACTTACAAACCATAGCGCCCCCAAACATTACCTCCAGTGTCATAATCAAAATCCAGCAGGGACAAAGTTCCAAGTTATAGATAAGTTCCTCCCACACTGGAGGGGCGAGTCTCTTAAAAGGGGTGTATCAAAGTTAGAGACCTTCTGGATACACCAATTAAAATGCTATTTGCCATACGGCCTCAATATTGATTGGGATATAAATGCATTTATTAACCAATCTTAGAAAGTTCCATCTGTTTCCTCCTTCCTTTAGTCTCTCGGCGTATATTTTTTACCCCCTCATTGATTGCCAGGGTAGATTTTTCACACTGGATTTAGTAGTTCTACCAGAAAACATTTTGCCTTTTTAGATTTATATCATATTATTTTGGTACATATTTCTGTAGATTTATGATCTAATGATTATAGCTATATATTTTGGTACAAACTTTTGTAGATTTATGGTCTAATGATTATAGCTACCCTTCTAACATGTACTAATTATAAGCATATAAAGATGAGGCTATCGGCCCATTTTTTGTGAAGTAATAGATATTTGTTTGTTAAGGTACTCAGATATATGGACGAGAATATTTGTATTATATTTTGGATTTGTAGTTATATTGTACCAGATGACTTACAACACTGCAACACTACAACACTGTTGATGTTATGTGAAGTTAACTACTTTAAATTTGTAAATAGATATTGCTATTGTCCCAGTGGAGAATAGCTTGATTGCTTAACAATCTTTTTAATTCCCCCAAGTAAGACTTTGATATCTGCCTAATATTGAAGCCCACTTTTGAAGCTTGAACCACATTTGCGTTCCAAGGTTCTTATGTTTATTTCCTGCTTTTGCCAGCCATCTCGGAGAGACTACGACTGACGTCACGAGTAGCTCACGAGGGGTCGGGTACAGATCCCCCTGATGAAGACACGTGACTCCCTGTGTCGAACACGCGTAGGGGAGGGGCCAGGACGGAGCGAACAGCACTGAGCTGGGCTGGAATGATCTGAAACACTCCACAGCGCATCGAATCTTTTTTTCGGAGTTTATTCTGCCTGTACTGTTTGGTGCACATAAGCACCTATGCAATGTGAGTACCCCGGTGTGGGGATTGTTTACACTGATTATCATTAAATATTTTGGCGATATCACACTATGCAGTCCCTTTTCTCTTTTGTTATGATGTCTATGGAGTCCTAGGAGAGCTTGAAGGGAGATCATCTGGTGTCCTGATTACTGAGCCCAGGGGTGGCTCCAAAGCGTGTTTGGACACGGCTAATCCCTGTGTCACACGCTCAGAGGTGAGCGCAGCTACTTTGGGGGTCACCAGGGCACTTTTTTTGGGCACTGTGGTTCTACGATCCGTCTCCCATGTGAAGCACCCTTCTGCACCATTGGATTCTTTTCTGCCACCCACTATTATGTGATTTGGATTTGGAAGATTTTCCTCACATTTAAATAGACTATTATCACTCAATTATTATATCTGGTTTTATTTGTTTTCTATCACTTATTTGCTTGTAGAGTTTTTTCACAGTTTATATGCCAATTATTGTATTTATAATGCATGTTTTTTCACTTGCCACACTTTTATAAGCAGTTTTTCTTGCACGCAGCACTTTAGATTGGATTTATGTATGGCACTTTGATGTAAATTTCGAGCATATTTATTGATATTTGTTTGATTATGTCCTTTATATAAATAGGAGGTTCATTATTATTAAGAGCATTATACTGGTATTAACATCCAGTAATACGGTGGATTTATTTATATCACATATTTCGTATTTTGATTTGTGATTGGAAGCACATACACTGGGCACCTTTAGATTGATAAGGTGAATATATACCTAAGCGCAACACATTTTCTCCATTTAGTTTGTTGGGATAGATATCCTCTTTTCTTTTCCTAGATGTCATCCTTAATGTTCCCCCAGCTGAACCGCTCTGATGGCTGTAAATTTCTAGGCTGTAGGTCGCTGTAAAAGTGTCTGATGGCCCTTGGCAGAGAGGAGCTCTTTCAGTGAGCGTCCATACACCGCGCCGGCTAGCCACGCCCCCCTGCTCCTAACATTATTGACCCTCCGGTTACTCGGTCCTTCTTCCACAACATGAAGGGCTTTTTCCCCTGTCGCAGATGTACTGTATGCTTACACAATGTTTGTGGACGGAGGAGAACTGAAACTTTTGTCTCCACATCTACAGGGAGAGAATATCAAGTTAAGCATTTTCTGACATGCCAAACAAGGTATGTTTTTTATCTGATCACGTGCCCATGCGGGAAACAGTACGTAGGCTGCACCATACGTACATTCTCCGTGAGGGTAAACGAGCATATAACCAACATAAAAAAGGGACTTACAAACCATAGCGCCCCCAAACATTACCTCCAGTGTCATAATCAAAATCCAGCAGGGACAAAGTTCCAAGTTATAGATAAGTTCCTCCCACACTGGAGGGGCGAGTCTCTTAAAAGGGGTGTATCAAAGTTAGAGACCTTCTGGATACACCAATTAAAATGCTATTTGCCATACGGCCTCAATATTGATTGGGATATAAATGCATTTATTAACCAATCTTAGAAAGTTCCATCTGTTTCCTCCTTCCTTTAGTCTCTCGGCGTATATTTTTTACCCCCTCATTGATTGCCAGGGTAGATTTTTCACACTGGATTTAGTAGTTCTACCAGAAAACATTTTGCCTTTTTAGATTTATATCATATTATTTTGGTACATATTTCTGTAGATTTATGATCTAATGATTATAGCTATATATTTTGGTACAAACTTTTGTAGATTTATGGTCTAATGATTATAGCTACCCTTCTAACATGTACTAATTATAAGCATATAAAGATGAGGCTATCGGCCCATTTTTTGTGAAGTAATAGATATTTGTTTGTTAAGGTACTCAGATATATGGACGAGAATATTTGTATTATATTTTGGATTTGTAGTTATATTGTACCAGATGACTTACAACACTGCAACACTACAACACTGTTGATGTTATGTGAAGTTAACTACTTTAAATTTGTAAATAGATATTGCTATTGTCCCAGTGGAGAATAGCTTGATTGCTTAACAATCTTTTTAATTCCCCCAAGTAAGACTTTGATATCTGCCTAATATTGAAGCCCACTTTTGAAGCTTGAACCACATTTGCGTTCCAAGGTTCTTATGTTTATTTCCTGCTTTTGCCAGCCATCTCGGAGAGACTACGACTGACGTCACGAGTAGCTCACGAGGGGTCGGGTACGCCGACGGTCATGGCTGATAGCTTAGCTGTGATTGGCCCCGTTATCGTGAGTATGTGACGATTGTCAGCCCTGATTGGTGGGGAGTCTGCTGTTTGACGTCCATGTGGAGGGGACGTGACAGAGAGCGTCCATGCGGAGCTTTACGGCGGCAACCTATAGGTCAGCCAGACCGAGGCTTGGCTGTCTCTGTTTTTATTCGTCTACTAATACCTGCTGATTTACCCATTGACGCCATCTTTACAAACCCGGAAGTTGCGCTTCACATGGCGCAAACAGGTGTTTTAGGGTTCATTATCATTTTTCATATATATATAGGCATAGTAGTGGCAGACAGACATATACCCCAGCTGAAGTCCATGTGGACGAAACGCGTCGGGTTTTGATATGCATGTTTAGCCACGATTCATGTAAGCGCTTTTTTATCACTTGTCTGCACCTGGTCCCTACTTGTTCTAGGAGCCAGAGCTTTTTTATTGCAAGCTTTTATTAAAAGTTTTCTGGAAGCAGATTCACACTATGTGGAAGTATTTTTTCCATTTTTTGCCTTGAGGGTCATGCCTCTTCTTTGTTGATCTGAAATTGGATCTATCAACCACTACAGAATCCTGTATCGCGGAGATCTTAAGGCAGCCAGACCCTCATTGGGTGATTGGTGAGTGTTGTTGCCATCCTTCCATCAAGTCCGGACGTGGAGTCATACCCATCCTTTCCAGGACAACCATCTCTATTGAACTCCTAAAGCTTGTCTGACTCTCAGCCACCGGCTAGTGAGTCCACCTGTTCCGGTAAGGGTGTTTTAACCTATCTATACCTGCATTAAGAACCTGGGTATTATACTACTTCAGAGTTCGTCCCTGCCATGGGAGATTGATATGATACACTCTACTGAAGGCTCCAAAAGTCAAGTTTATATCAACACTCAATATATGTTTTATGAACATTTATTGAACTCCTCATTTTTTGAATATAGTGCACATGTTTATTTTTATACCATTCACATGAATGCATATCATATAGAGGTATCTCTTTGGTTGATACTTTTTATATTTTTTTGCATAATTTTTTCTTGAAATATATTTTATATACACACACTCCTTTATGGTCTTCGGACTATTAGGACTTTATTATGCACAATTAGAAGTCTGTTTGGGTTTACAGACACACATGTGTTTTTAATATAGTTTTACTGTGTTTGTTTCACATTCACTCAGTAGAGACACGTTTCAATAAAACTTTATTGTGCATTCTGACTTCCAGATGACCATTCTGGTTTGTCTTGCCCAATAACGAACATCACGTTTTTTTAGCGCCACATTGTGTTATTTTTATTGGCTCACAATTAGTCTGATTGTTATGTTGGCTGCTTTGTACATTTTAGTTGGCGCAGTATTATCTTTGACACTTTCATTGTCATAAAAAGTGTTTGGGGACCAGGGTCCTTCCCCAGGGGACATGGATCAATGCAAAAAAAAGTTTTAAAAACGGACGTTTTTTCAGGAGCAGTGATTTTAATAATGCTTAAAGTTAAACAATAAAAGTGTAAAATTCCTTTAAATTTCGTACCTGGGGGATGTCTATAGTATGCCTGTAAAGGGGCGCATGTTTCCCGTGTTTAGAACAGTCTGACAGCAAAATGACATTTCAAAGGAAAAAAAGTCATTTAAAACTACTCGCGGCTATTAATGCATTGCCGGTCCGACAATACACATAGAGGTTCATTGATAAAAACGGCATGGGAAATCCCCACAGGGGAACCCCGAACCAAAATTAACAAAAAAAAAAAAAATGACATGGGTGTCCCCCTAAATTCCATACCAGGCCCTTCAGGTCTGATATGGATATTAAGGGGAACCCCGCGCCAAAATAAAAAAAAAATGGCATGGGGTCCCCCCAAAAATCCATACCAGACCCTTATCCGAGCACGCAACCTGGCAGGCCGCAGGAAAAGAGGGGGGGACGAGAGAGCGCCCCCCTCCTGAACCGTACCAGGCCACATGCCCTCAACATTGGGAGGGTGCTTTGGGGTAGCCCCCCAAAACACTTTGTCCCCATGTTGATGAGGACAAGGGCCTCATCCCCACAACCCTGGCTGGTGGTTGTGGGGTCTGCGGGCGCGGGGCTTATCGGAATCTGGAAGCCCCCTTTAACAAGGGGACCCCCAGATCCCGGCCCTCCCCCCTGTGTGAAATGGTAAGGGTGTACAAAAGTACCCCTACCATTTCACAAAAAAACTGTCAAAAATGTTAAAAACGACAAGAGACAGTTTTTGACAATTCCTTTATTTAAATGCTTCTTCTTTCTTCTTTCTTCTATCTTCCTTCATCTTCTTCTTCTTCTGATTCTTCTGGTTCTTCTGGTTCTTCTGGTTCTTCCTCCGGTGTTCTCGTCCAGCATCTCCTCCGCGACATCGGCGTCTTCTTCCCTTCTTCTCCTTGGGCCATTCCCCATCCATGATGGCATGGGGGGAGGCTCCCGCTCTTCTCTTCATCTTCTTCTCTTCATCTTCTTCTCTTCATCTTCTTTTCAGGACGCTCCGCATCCATGATGGCATGGAGGGAGGCTCCCGCTGTGTGACGCTTCTCCTCTTCTGACGGTTCTTAAATAATGGGGGGCGGGGCCACTCTGACGTAGGTGACTTGACGGAACTTCCCTGTGGCGTCACGGGGAATGCCACAGGGAAGTCCCGTCATGTCCCCGTGCGTCAGAGGGGGCGGGGTCATAGGGTGGCCCTGCCCCCCGTTATTTAAGAACCGTCAGAAGAGGAGAAGCGTCACACAACGGGAGCCTCCCTCCATGCCATCATGGATGCGGAGCGGCCTGAAAAGAAGATGAAGAGAAGAAGATGAAGAGAAGAAGATGAAGAGAAGAAGATGAAGAGAGGAAGATGAAGAGAAGAAGATGAAGAGAAGAGCGGGAGCCTCCCTCCATGCCATCATGGATGCGGAGCGGCCCGAGAAGAAGAAGGGAACAAGACGCCGACGTCGCGGAGGAGATGCTGGACGAGAACACCGAAGGAAGAACCAGAAGAACCAGAAGACGAAGAAGAAGAAGATGAAGGAAGATAGAAGAAAGAAGAAGCATTTAAATAAAGGAGTTGTCAAAAACTGTCTCTTGTCATTTTTAACATTTTTGACAGTTTATTAGTGAAATGGTAGGGGTACTTGTGTACCCCCTTACCATTTCACACAGGGGGGAGGGCCGGGATCTGGGGGTCCCCTTGTTAAAGGGGGCTTCCAGATTCCGATAAGCCCCCCGCCCGCAGACCCCCACAACCACCGGCCAGGGTTGTGGGGATGAGGCCCTTGTCCTCATCAACATGGGGACAAGGTGTTTTGGGGGCTACCCCAAAGCACCCTCCCAATGTTGAGGGCATGTGGCCTGGTACGGTTCAGGAGGGGGGGGGGCGCTCTCTCATCCCCCCTCTTTTCCTGGGGCCTGCCAGGTTGCATGCTCGGATAAGGGTCTGGTATGGATTTTTGGGGGGACCCCACGCTATTTTTTTTCTTAATTTTGGCACGGGGTTCCAATACCATGCATATAAGCCTTTAAAATTAGCACTTTTGATTTCTCCCATAGACTTTTAAAGGGTGTTCCGCGGCATTCGAATTTGCCGCAAACACCCCAAATTGTTCACTGTTCGGCGAACTTGCGAACAGCCCATGTTCAAGTCGACCATGAGTTCGACTCGAACTCGAAGCTCATCCTTAATCAGGGTACTAATCAGCCGTGGGTACTGCTGTCAGAATGCAATGTCCTAGTGGGAGTATTCCTCCATCTACCCACTGGCTGAACAAAATAAAAACTAACTGTACATGGCCAGCTAAATGCCCCGTACACACAATGAGATTATCGGACGAATGATTGTCCATTTTTTTTGCATGCTAATCTCAGATCGAATCTGATGAGTTTACTAAAGTCACGAAAATTTGCGTACGACAGAATAAAAATTCGGAAGTGATGTCATGTGTTGTAATGCATTTGTATTGCATTTTTGAATGTCAGCTGTACTGATTAAACGAAAATCGGATGATATGGCATCGTAGGAAAAAAAATTTTGTGCATGTTCGATCAAACAATATCGGATGAAATGTCCTGATCGGCTCTTGAAAGCTCTGTACTAATGATCAGATTAATGTACAATCACTTCGAGATCTGTATTTTTCGTACGGTTTTCTGATCGTGTGTACCGGGCATTAGTCTACAGCTTTTAGATGTTTGCAAGGAAGAAGGTAAGAATCTTTGCAAAAGATACAGATTCACACAACTATTTCCCAGGAATTACACGATTTTTCAATGGAATCCAATTATATCAATATGTAAATCTTGTAAATGGACCCAATAGTATGTCTCTTCCTATGTCCAATTTGTTAAATACAGTGCCTTGAAAAAGTATTCACACCAATTGAAATTTTCCACATTTTGTCATGTTACAACCATAAATGGAAATGGATTTTAGTGGGATTTTATATGATAGACCAACACAACGTGGCACATAATTGTAAAGTGGAAGGAAAATGATAAATGGTTTTCCAGATTTTTTACAAATAAATATCTGAAAAGCGTGGCGTGCATTTGTATTCAGCCCCCTTTACTCTGATACCCCTAACTAAAATCTAGTGGAACCAATTGCCTTCAGAAGTCACCTAATTAGTAAATAGAGTCCACCTGTGTGTAATTTAATTGCTGTATAAATACAGCTGTTCTGTGAAGCCCTCAGAGGTTTATTAGAGAAACTTAGTGAACAAACAGCATCATGAAGGCCAAGGAACACACCAGACAGGTCAAGCATAAAGTTGTGGAGAAGTTTAAAGCAGGGTTAGGTTATAAAAAAATATCCCAAACTTTGAACATCTCACAGAGCACTGTTTAATCCATCACCTGAAAATGGAAAGAATATGGCACAACTGCAAACCTACCAAGACATGGCCATCCACGTAAACTGACAGGCAAGGACAGCATTAATCAGAGAAGCAGCCAAGAGGTCCTTGGTAACTCTGGAGGAGCTGCAGAGATCCACAGCTCAGGTGGGAGAATCTGTCCATAGGACAACTATTAGTCATGTACTCCACAAATCTGGCCTTTATGGAAGAGTGGCAAGAAGAAAGCCATTGTTGAAAGAAAACCATAAGAAGACCCATTTGCAGTTTGCGAGAAGCCATGTGGGGAACACAGCAAACACGTGGAAGAAGGTGCTCTGGTTAGATGAGACCAAAATTTAACTTTTTTTTGATGCTCTCCATCCAATCTGACAGAGCTTAAGCTATTTTGCAAAGAGTAGGCAAAAATGTCACTCTCTAGATGTGCAAAGCTGGTAGAAACATACCCAAAAAGACTTGCAGCTGTAATTGCAGTGAAAGGTGGTTCTGCAAAGTATTCACTCAGGGGGGCTGAATACAAATGCATGCCACATTTTTCAGATATTTATTTGTAAAAAAAAGGTTTGAAAACCATCTATCATTTGTCCTTCCACTTCACAATTATGTGCCACTTTATGTTGGCCTATCACATACAGGGCCAGTGCTACCACTAGGCAAACTAGGCAACTGCCTAGGGGGCACTGCCGCCTAGGGCGCCCAACCGCTGGTTTCCCTCCGCGTCTTCATGCTCTGCAGGCTGCAGCATGTAACTCAGTCTCAGGAAGTGGCTCCGTCTGACCGATTAATGTGTAATTAGAGGCACACAGCACTGGAGCCTGGAGGACATGTCCCAACAGACATGCGCTTCTATGATCATCAGTGACCAACCTGTCTGTCTCTGTCAGAGACTCTCTGGTGATCGTTCTAGTGTAGCCAGCTCTGCCTTACACACAATGCATTCCTTACAGCAGGGGTGCCCAAATGCTGGCCCTCTGATGTTGCTCGCCACCTCCTGCTCTGGGATGGTGGGTTGGCAAGCCCAGATTGCGGGTTCCCGACTCGCCATCCCCGAGCATCAGTGTGAAGAACAGAGCCAGCACTAGAGGAAGCAGAGCTGATGCTTCCTGTATAGCACCGTCACATGGGCAGGGCAAACAAGGTTTCGTCTAGGGTGTCAAAAATCCTTGCACATAAAATCCCAATAAAACACATTTACATTTTTGGTTGTAACATGACAAAATGTGGAATATTTCAAAAAGGTATGAATACTTTTTCAAGAAACTGTAGACAGTACATTAAAAGTTTCATTGTAAGTAGTCAGGTGAATCAATTACTATAGACGAAAACACATGCACCAGCATTCACTGCACCTGCAGTGAAAGTTTTGTGAATGTTGCTTTCATTTCTATACAACTATACCTCTTTTTTTTGCAATCTGTTTGAAATTTGAAATTGGTGGTTAACAAGTGTGATTGGTAGACATTTGTGATTCTTTCTAAATGCTCCACAACAGACAACTCAGAATGGGGCTCTGTTCACATGTGGATGGTCAACATGTGGTGCCTTTTGGCATGGTTGCTTGAAAACAATTTTTATTGTGTTGTATTGCTGACCCATAAGGAGAGTAGTCAGATCATGGACATTATCATATTGCCCATGAGATACTTATGCCCAGACATATCCTATTTGTGAAAGGCTTCATAGTGAAATAAACACCCAAGGACAATGCAGATGATGTCAAATAAGAGCATCTGCGACAGTTGCAGGGCAACTTCAATGAATATACAATACTGTGCCTAGTTGGGGCAGGTTCTGAAGGAACAAGTGAGTATTGTTAACAAGGAGTATTGGTGCTGAAATTATATAGTGAGGCTGAAAATAGAAAAGGTATAAAGAGCAACAGCAAGGTAGAGCATGTATGCAGTGAAACCCAACTGGGTGCAAAAGAGAACAATGTGAAATTATAAGAAGGAATTTGGTGAAATGAGAAAAGCACAAGAACAAGAAGCAAAAAGAATAGAGCAGGCACTTGGGCCCAGGAAAGACAGGACTTACCAATAAAGTTTAGGCTACAAAATTTTAAGGGACTGATGACTGAGAATTAAAAGATCTAGAAAAATGTGATTCCCTACAGATAGGTGGAATACATATATTGATATGTTTGGGTGAAAGATATATTTGGGTGAAAGATTTTCTAATTTACCTCATATGATTATGTGAATTAATTCATTCAGTACTACGCATACATGTTTAGATAATAGCATATAGCTGTCCATCACACATAGCGTAGGTAAACCCATTTCAACACAGAAACAAAATATTGCATTTTCAAGAGTGTGCACATTTCAGATATGCTGCTGTTGCATGCTTACTGTTAAAAAAAAACAAAAAAAACAAAAACTTTTTTTATTGACTAGAAATTACAGTTTCTCTTAGTTAGAAAGGAAGGAATCTTTAGAGGTGTTTGAAATAGATGTTAATAGAAACAACATTACTCCAGATACAAGTGATTCTTTGGAGGAAAAGAGTGATATTTTTATTTCAAGGCTGAAGCATAATGGATAGTCAAAGAGAGGAACACAACATAAACAGGATTAGTCTGAATACCATGCTGCAAGGACCTTAAAGAGGATTATTCTGGAAGGGGCAGCGAGTTCTGGTAAAGAACTCAGCAACACCAAGAATTTATTACAGCAAGGTTCAGATCTTCTGTACAGACAAAGAAAAAGAATAGCTTGCAGTGACAACGAGAATCATCTGATCTGGGCATCCAGGGATGTGCAAATGTGTGAGGGTGAGCTTAGCTGGGGAAACAGTTGCAAATAAAGTTTTCAACCTCATTTAGCCAAAGAGGAAAACTACTGGAGGACTAAAAGATATAGAGTTTAGAACATATCTTGGTACTGTCTCTTTCATTCTTACTTAAATGGTCTACTAGCAGCGGAGTGATATGTAAGATTTATTGAAATGGAGTGCCAAAAGCACAGCACTGATCTTGAGCTCCCAGGTTGACAGTTCTAGGCTGACAGATAACCCTATGGGCCTTGGGCAATATTTTCATCAGATGCTCTTCAAAAGAAGATTGCTATCACCACCATCTACTGCACACTTGTAGAGTATGATCTACAGATACCATATACCTAGAACACTTTGAATTACAATTACAGCCCCTAGCTGTGGTAAGTCATGGTGTATTGGTATTGGTATAAAAACAGAACATAGTTAAGGAACACAGCCCTACATTAATATGTTGTTTTACTTTGAAACACTGGTTTGTTTTCCTGTGCAGAATGGCAACAGAAACATAGCAGGCACATTTAATGAAATGCAGACCTTGTTGTTACTCTATACTAGGATGCACTTCTGTGTAACAGTATAGACATGGTGTGGATGCTTCACATAAGATATGAGGTGGTATCAAAAAATTTTGAGACTAGATTCCTAACATGCCAACAAATGGCAGCACAAGGCTGCACACACCGTCACAGGGAGCACCAACCTTCATAAGTCAGTGTGCGGGAAAAAAAAATCGTCCTGTGTACGTCGGGAGCTGTGCAACTGGGGCTATTCTGGCCACGTGCGTTACCATGTCTGCGATTTCATCATGGACAGCAAGTTAGAACAAATGTGAGTTTCTCACCAGAAACAACATGATCTCAGTTCTGCACCCACCCTGCCTACCAGATTTGGCTCCTGTGAACTTTGCCCTCTTCCCGAAGATGAAAATTGAGCTCAAAGGTCGCTGTTTTTAAACTATGGCGAAGATCCAGCATAAATCGCAGAAGATGCCTGGCATGGTTCGAAGAGAAGACTTCCATGACACATTCCAGAAATGCTGGGAGCGCTGTATTGGTGTGCATGGGGACTATTTTGAAAGTGATAGTGTGTAAACGTAGATAAATAAGTACTTTCTTGTAAACAGAGCTAGTCTCAAAACTTTTTGATACCACCTCGTACATTCCACTCGGGTCAGATTTTTATTGTGATCTGAACATAATACACATTAATATTCTATAGTATGCTTTTAAGAAGCATGTTTGTAGTGGGGGATAGGAATCAGGTTCCCCACAACCATGGGTTTGCTGGTTCAAGATTCACGGTCCACGGTCCAAGATTCACAGTTTTGTGCACATTTACCTGTGTGGATTTTTGAACTATGAACATTAAACTATCAGCTGCAGGCTTTGTGGAACCAATAAAGGAGTGATTGTGTAAGCCAGCACAATTGCTATAAAAGGAGGAGCAAAGAGCAGTACAGTAATAGTATCAGTAAACTGGAAGCTATTGTAGTGAAAGTATAGGACAAGCTGATACATTGCATAGAGAGGCTGTAGAACTATATTTTTATTCATGAATACTAGCTCTTTATTCAATCAATCCCTTTGCTGCTTTTTTTGTTCTTATTGATTGGGGCATTTTTGTGCTAAATTTTATTTTGTGGCCACTTTTGACTGTTATCCCATCCACAGCAAACTTTATTTTTTTCTGCAAGGGTTCACCTAAAAAATGCCTTTGGTCTCAGGGGGTGGAATTTTTCTTTTTTTTCTTTTTTTAATGGGGGGGGGGGGGGGGGGGGCTTTATTTGAGGTTAGACATTTTTTTTTTGGTTGGACTTTTGTTTGGGGGGGGGGGGGGGGTTATTTTATTTGGAAGAAAAACAAAAACTAAGTGCAGGAACAGTGTGCACCTAAGCCTTCTCACATTATATCTGTAGTGAAGCCCCAATCCCCATAAGCACAATAAAAGTTGGGCATGCACCAGCCCTATTATTCCTGATTAAAATGGTCCTTTTGTTGGCCATATTTACAGTGCTGTATTCTTTGCAGTATCTTAAAGGCATTGCATATTTCCAAATGTTTTCATTGTTTTAACCAGGTAACAGTGTAATTTTATTTCCTGTGTTTGTTTGCCTTACTTTGCACTGATCCACTGACTAGTATCGGTATCGGTGTTGCGTATTTGCCTGAGTACTTGTACTTGGGCAAATGCTCCTGATGCCTAATCCAATACCTTTGCATGAAGAGGCGGTCATGCTCGCTCCCGGAAGGTAAGCTGGCCTGGCCAGGGGTGTGGGTTGCAGCCACTTGTGCCATCAGAATCAGTGACCCGGGCCGTCACATTCGTTAATGGAATTGACGGCCCGTGTCTCCGTCAGAGATTGAACACTGTGATGCCCATCTTGGTACACCCTGCACTCGGCCGCAGTAAGCCTGCCGTCACAAGGCGGCAGCAGACATCTTGTTACACCCAGCCCATATAGTTCACTAACTATATGGGTTGGGTGTAACAAGATGTCCGCTGCTGCCTTCTGACTGTAGGCTTTCTGCGGCTGAGTGCAGGGTGTACCAAGATGGGTGTTGCAGTGCTTGTACAGTATACTCGAGTTGCAAAATCCTCCAAGTTTGAATGGTTATTGTCTCTCTTCATTCATTTATCATGCCAGCAATTGCCAATACAATCAGTGCTGCATTTCAGTGCCACTGCCTGCCCATCAGTTCCACTTATCATTGCTCATAGGTGCTGCCTATCAGTGCCACTTATCAGTGCCCATAAGTGCCACCTATCAGTGCCAGCCATCAGTGCTGCATATCAGTGCCCATCAGTCAGTGCCACCTATCAGTGCCTCTCAGTGCTACTGTCACATAACATTACAAAAAAGTATTGGTAATTGGTATCAGCGAGTACTTGAAAAAAAGTATTGGTGCTTGTACTTGTACTGTCTTAAAAAAGTGGTAATGGTGCAACCCTAGTAATAATAACTGCTGACAAATGAATGTGAGGATTTGCTGTACTATAGGCTGTGCGCACAGGGCAACAAATGACACCAAGAAGCTACATGATCAATGTCTATCTTATGCAGGTGAAAAACAAAAGGTGCGGGTAGGAATGTTTACCATCCCTTTAATTCTTGTATTAAAGCCCCAACATGTGCTCTTTAATGCAAGTATATTTAGATCTAGCCTTGCTCAATAAATTTGTCCTGATGTTAGCAAATTGTACACTTGAAAGTGCACTTGCAGTGCACTTGGAAGTAAAGTCGCTATAGATCCGAGGGGGACATGTAAGGAAAATAAAAAACAGAATTTTAGCTTGCACATGATTGGATGATAAAATCAGCAGAGCTTCCACTCATTTCAGATCTACCCCTTAGATTTAGAGCGACTGCACTTCCAAGTGCACTTGCAGTGCAAAGTGGATTTGCCTTTCGTAAATAACCCCCATTGTTTCATCAGTGGCGGCTGGTGATGTTTTAGGATGGGGGGGCGCCAGACCCCGCCCTTCCTTTTTGACCCCTCCCACTTGGTGAAAATGGGAGTGGTTTCAGCAAAATAGTGGGCGTGGCTCTAAGGTGGTGTGGTTAGCATCTGAGATGAATGAGGGATGGAGGGAGAGAGGGATGGAGGGACAGCAGGCCCAGATCCTACACAACAATAGAAATATGTGTATTCTGGAAAGTTTAACAATCAGCAGATAAAGATATTCCAAACACCTGGTGTTAGCACTTCAATCATCCCGGCACCATGGTTGTTATGGTGTCAGGATAATTGAAGCGCATTAATTCTATTATTACATTGTAATATAAAATGAAATCATTCAACTCACCATAATGCAGAATCAGTGGGAGCCCTGAGCGTGTTACTAGCCACGTCGCCTGCCACCAGATGCCATCAGGTGTCCCCAGCGGAGTTCGTCCTTACATGCAGCCTGTATCCCATAAAATGCAGCCTGTGTCACACAAAATGCAGCCTGTGTCACACAAAATGCAACCTGTGTCCCACAAAATGCAGCCTGTGTCCCACAAAATGCAGCCTGTGTCCCACCAAATGCAGCCTGTGTCCCACAAAATACAGCCAGCCTGTGTCCCCCAAATGCAGTCTGTGTCTTACCAAATGCAGCCTGTGTCTCACCAAATGCAGCCTGTGCCTCACCAAATGCAGCCTGTGTCTCACCAAATGCAGCCTGTGCCTCACCAAATGCAGACTGTGTCTCACCAAATGCAGACTGTGTCCACCAAATGCAGCCTGTGTCCCCCAATGCAGCCTTGCCTGTGTCCCCCAATGCAGCCTTGCCTGTGTCCCCCAATGCAGCCTTGCCTGTGTCCCCCAATGCAGCCTTGCCTGTGTCCCACAATGCAGCCTTGCCTGTGTCCCCAATGCAGCCTTGCATGTGTCCCCCAATGCAGCCTTGCCTGTGTCCCCAATGCAGCCTTGCATGTGTCCCCCTATGCAGCCTTGCCTGTGTCCCCCAATGCAGCATTGCCTGTGTCCCACAATGCAGCCTTGCCTGTGTCCCCCAATGCAGCATTGCCTGTGTCCCACAATGCAGCCTTGCCTGTGTCCCCCAATGCAGCATTGCCTGTGTCCCACAATTCAGCCTTGCCTGTGTCCCCCAATGCAGCATTGCCTGTCTCCCACAATGCAGCCTTGCCTGTGTCCCCCAATGCAGTATTGCCTGTGTCCCCCAATGCAGCCTTGCCTGTGTCCCCCAATGCAGCCTTGCATGTGTCCCCCAATGCAGCCTGTGTCCACCAAATGCAGCCTGTGTCCACCAAATGCAGCCTTCCCTGTGTCCCCCAATGCAGCCTTGCCTGTGTCCCCCAATGCAGCCTTGCCTGTGTCCACCAAATGCAGCCTGTGTCCACCAAATGCAGCCTTGCCTGTGTCCCCAATGCAGCCTTGCCTGTGTCCCCAATGCAGCCTTGCATGTGTCCCCAATGCAGCCTTGCCTGTGTCCCCAATGCAGCCTTGCCTGTGTCCCCCAATGCAGCCTTGCCTGTGTCCCCCAATGCAGCCTTGCCTGTGTCCACCAAATGCAGCCTGTGTCCACCAAATGCAGCCTTGCTTGTGTCCCCAATGCAGCCTTGCCTGTGTCCCCAATGCAGCCTTGCATGTGTCCCCAATGCAGCCTTGCCTGTGTCCCCAATGCAGCCTTGCCTGTGTCCCCCAATGCAGCCTTGCCTGTGTCCCCAATGCAGCCTTGCATGTGTCCCCAATGCAGCCTTGCCTGTGTCCCCAATGCAGCCTTGCATGTGTCCCCAATGCAGCCTTGCCTGTGTCCCCCAATGCAGCCTTGCCTGTGTCCCCAATGCAGCCTTGCCTGTGTCCCCAATGCAGCCTTGCATGTGTCCCCAATGCAGCCTTTCCTGTGTCCCCAATGCAGCCTTGCATGTGTCCCCAATGCAGCCTTGCCTGTGTCCCCCAATGCAGCCTTGCCTGTGTCCCCCAATGCAGCCTTGCCTGTGTCCCCCAATGCAGCCTGTCCAGCCCCCCCCCCCCCCCCGGGGGTAGTGTACTACTTACCTTGCCGTTGTCCTCTCCAGCGGTGTCTTCTTCATACTTCCTGTTTCCTTTCTCCCGGGCACAATGGGAGAATGAGAACAGGAAGTGACATCAAACTGAGATGTCAATCAAACCGCCGGGCGGAAGCTAATCGGCGCTACGGAAAGCGCCGCAAGGCGGGCTCAACGCCCGCAAATGCAGCGCCACGTCTGCAATCTCGTGATTGCATAGACGTGGCGCTTCCCCTTAGTGCAATGTGTCCGGCGTCGCACTGTTTCCAGCGTCCGCACACAGTGCACTAAAGGACCTTTTATTGTTTTAGTTTCTTTTTTTAAAGGGCCGGTATTAAAAAATAATTTTTTTTGACATTTTTTTTTTTTGGTACTGCCTGGAGGGGGGGGGGGGGGGGGGGGGGGGCGGCGCCCATGCGCCCCCTATGGACGGGCCGCCACTGTGTTTCATCCATGATTTCTTAACTCTTGTAGTAAAACACTTGCTTGTACTTCTTTATTTAGTACATTTCAGCCAATTCTTTCTAATGAACAAAGTGTCCTGCTGCTTGCCAATTTTACACTGTTATACCAACAACCGTTAATGGGCAGGCTGAATGTTCCAAGTTGATCAATCGATCAACTTGGGTACAACCAGCCTGCCGGATTATCTTGCGATTAATGCTAGCGGCTGCTATAGCTACTAGCAATAATCACTGTCTTCTCCCAGAGGGGACGGCTTCCCCCGTCCTCCCCCACCCCTGCTGGGAGTAGACAATGGCCTGGCAGGAGGTATTCCTGCATCAACAATTTGGGGGTTATTTACGAAAGGCAAATCCACTTTGCACTACAAGTGGAAACTACAAGTGCAAAGTGCACTTGAAATTGCACTGAAAGTGCACTTGGAGGTGCAGTCACTGTAGATCTGAGGTAAAGATCTGAAATGAGGGGAAGCTAATTTTATCATCCAATCATGTGCAAGTTAAAATGCTATTTTTTTTATTTTCCTTGCATGTCCCCCTCAGATCTACAGCGACTGCACTTCCAAGTGCACTTTCAGGGCAATTTCAAGTGCACTTTGCACTTGTAGTTTGCACTTGTAGTGCAAAGTGTATTTGCCTTTCGTAAATAACCCCCTATGTCTATGTTGATGGGGGAATCAAGCAAACTTTTTTGCCTGCAACCCCTGGTTGCAAGGAAAGAAATTTGCTCTGTGTATGGCCAGCCTAATGGCGCGTACACACGATCAGAAATTCTGTCAGAACAAACTTGGATGGTTTTTCCGACGGAATTCCACTCAAGCTTGCCTTGCTTACACACGGTCACACAAAAGTTCTCTGAACTTTCTAGCGTCAAGAACGCGGTGACATGCAACACTACGTTGAGCCAAGAAAATGAAGTTCAATGCTTCCGAGCATGCGTCAAATTGTTTCCGAGCATGCGTGATTTTTTGCGCATCTGAATTGCATACAGACGAACGCATTTTCAGATAGGAACTTTTTCTGACCGAAAAATAGAGAACCTGCTCTCAATCTTTTGCTGGTTCGAATTCTGCCAGCAAAAGTCTGATGGAGCATATACACGGTCGGAATTTCTGACCAAAAGCTCACATCCGATTTTTGCTTGCGGAATTTCTGATTGTGTGTACGGGGCATAAAACTGCCTTGTCCACAGGATGACAATGCTGCTGCATGGTTTCACTGCAGAATAAACCGCAATGTCATCCTACTACAATAACCGGAATGAAAAGATCTGCTGTCAGGATCAACTAATGCCGCGTACACACGACCAGACTTTTCGGCATCAAAGGATCGAATCCATCGGACAATTCGATCGTGTGTGGGTTTAATCAGGCCTTTTCTGTCTAAAAATATGACGGACCTTAGAAATAGAACAAGTTTCAAATCTTTCCAACGGACTCGATTCCTATTGAAAAATCAGTTCGTCTGTATGCTAGTCCGAAGGAACAAAAACAACGCTAGGGCAGCTATTGGTTACTGGCTATGAACGTCCTTATTCTAGTCCGGTCGTACGTCATCACGTTCGAAACGTTTGGACTTTGGTGTGATCGTGTGTAGGCAACTCCGTCCAAAAGTCCTTCGGAGTTCAGTCCGACGAGAAGTCCGCTCGTGTGTACGCGGCATATGGAACTATGTTACATGTCAATTTAAAAGAAAAAAAATGTGTTAATACTAGTGACAATCTGTATCATAGATGTAATTTTTTATTTTACTCATAGCACCTTTTTAACCACTTCAGGACTGCCCACCCACATTGTACTGCGAATGGGTGGCTCCTACAGGCACAGCGATGTACCTGTAGGTCGCTCTCTGCTTCTGGGTTCAGGGCATGCGCAAAGCAGGGCGAAGAAAAAAATAGATTTTATTTAAAAAGCAGCACACATTGACACTTGTTAGTCACACACTTAACCCCTTAATTACCCCGTGATGTTAACTACTTCCCTGCTAGTGTCATTAGTACAGTGACAGTGTATAGTATTATCACTGATCACTGTATTAGTGTCACTGGTGATGTCAGTGCCAGTTACTGTAGTCAGTTTGTCAGTTCCCACCCAGCACAAGTTAGTGTCAGCTCTAATATTAGTCACTGATCACCACCATTACAGGATAAAAAAAAAAATTACAGTATATATACACCATAGTTTATAGACGCTATAACTTTCACACAAACCAATCAATATAGACTTATTGGGATTTTTTTTTTTTATCAAAGAAATGTAGCAGAATACATTTTGGTCTAAATTATTGAAGAAATTTGATTTTTTTCTAATTCATTTAATGGATATGTTTTTTAGCAGAATGCAAAAAATATTGTTTTGTTTTTTTTCCGTTTATATAATATAAAATAAAAATAACCCAGTGGTGATCAAATACCGCCAGAAGGAAGCTCTACTTGTGTGAAAAAAAATATATTTTCCATACAGTGTTGCATGACCGTGCAATTACCAGTGCTAAATAGCGAAAAATGGCCTGATCATAAAGGAGGCAAAACCTTCGGGAGCTCAAGTGGTTGCAGAAAAGACACACTTGAGCTGAGTAGCTCTGCACTGTGCACATTACTTACTATTGCATTATGTATCTTGAAAAGTTGTTTTAAAGAAATAACTTATTTGGGAATGGGATGTTATTTGAAGAATTTTACTACAGAGAACTTCCAATGAAGGAATGTTCTGCAACTGAATTTAATCAGAAATGATATAGCTGCAGTGGATTTTTGCTACAGCCAGCATAGAATAAGTGTGATGACCAGACAGATATAATTATTAAATTAGAATACCAGAAAATGTGTACTTTCATACATTAAAGCTGTGAGCAATAGTGATTAGGTAATCTTCTTGTGTAGGGTGACAGCTTTGAGTATTACTGGTACTTCCATTTTTAGGTTCAAGACCATGACAAAATGAAATGTGTTGACCAATGCATTGCAAATCTACATTTCCAAACATAATAACGTATAATTTAACCATTAGTTAAATTGTACAAGACAATTACTTCAAATTAGATAACTGTGGGAGCAACAGTTATTTAAAAGCAGCTGTTTGTAAAGTATCACAAGTAGTTACAAAAAAAAATCAAAAAGTGTGTTTGTTGAGTGCTATGGAAAGTCAAACACAAGGATTAGAAACATTTTCAACATTTACTTTAGCTGAGCTTGCCACACAGAGTGCTCTGCTACTGCCTGGAGGTGTCAATGAGACAAAAGAAACAGGATGATTAGACACTACACATTCAGCAAAACTTCCTTAACAGACTATGCTGAGATTACTATGAGCTTTGTCCAAGGAGAGAAGTACCTACATTCAAAATATCGAAATGCTTCTGAGAAAAAACAAATAGCTTTTAAAATGTTAAATTACAGATATTCCGATACATATTTTTATTTAATGATTTTTGATGACTACGTAGTTCACAAACAGGTACTAAATCAGGTCATTAAACCAGTCATACAAGTAGGAAGGGGGTTATTCAATTTATTATGAGAGTTGGATTTCAAGTGGGTGCTTCTGTTTACTGATTTTATTGCACCAGAACACAGGTGCTTGTGTTAAATGAGTTTGTTCTACCCTTGCATGTTGCATCTGAAAGTTTTTATTAAGACTAATAATAATAATAATAATAATAATTAACAAACATAGGATAATGATAAAGCAATCTGGCAAAACCCTACCCGAAATGTTGCCACACTAGGCTTATTCTTTTGCCACACTAGGTCGTGGCCATGCTTAAAATCCAAGCCTGACTAAATAATGAACTATGCACATGCATTACAAAAGCCCATGTTAGTCCCCTGTAACATATTTTTAATACTAAATCCTCAAGGTTGAATGGAACTCAAAAAGTGAAGATTTATTATACAGTATAATAGGAAAAATCTTGAAATGTTATTTGTGTCTAAGCAGTACCCTAAAAAAGGACCCTTTGTCTTGAATTCCTCTTAAAATATAGCGGTGGCACTAGCCTAGGCACTCCTCTGCCTACAATCTTATAGCTGCATATCTGCAGTGTGAGACCCAAGACAATGCTGTCTCTATCTGGTCTCAAGAAATTTGGTGATGTCACTTACTTTCTAGAGGTTCTAACATGAAAAAAGTCTCTACTAAGATGGCTGCCTTGACACAGAGATACAGGGGGTTATTTACAAAAGGCAAATCCACTTTGCACTACAAGTTTGTGCTGCGTACTGGTTGCTAGGTTAGTGAGAGAAACCTATCCAGGCGGGCAAAGATTCAACTCTAAGAGGAAAGTACATTCACCTACAAGATTTCAATTCCTAATAATACATTAAGAAAAGGTATTTGAACTTCCCTGCAACTCTTCTTCTACCTCTTTCCTGCTACTTCCTACAGTTATGTTTATTAAAGCATTGGAAAAGATACTCAAGTGTCCGCCGGTGCCAACATGGTCTGGTATTAAACTCAACGGGACCCTAGACCCGGTTCTGGTGAAATAGAGGTAACGAAGGTGACGGTAACAGCCCGCTTTAAACCAGCAGCTCCACCGAGAGTTATTGCTACAGTAATTTAAAGGATTTGTGTTTTTCTCATGTCACCCTGGAAGTTGCATTGAAAGGATTCTCTCCCTGCTGTAGAGTATGTACTTTTTTTTTTTTTTGCTTTGGTAAATGCCCTTCATTGCTGTGCCAAGTTCCCCATGCCTTTTATGACAATAACTTGCCTTAAAGTGGTTCTAAAGTCAGAAGGTTTTTCATCTTAATGCATACTATGCATTAAATTAAAACAACCTTCTGTGTGCAGCAGCCCCCCCTAATAATTACCTAAGCCCCATCTTGATCCAGCGATGTTGCACGAGAGTCTTGGCTGTCCAGGACTCTCCCTCCTGATTGTAGGAGACAGTAGTGGGGTGTCATTGGCTCCCGCTGCTGTCAATCACAGTCAATGAGCCAATGAGGAGAGAGAGGGGACGGGGCTGAGCCCTGGCTCCATGTCACAATGGACACACAGAGTAGCGGCATGGCTCAGGTGCGCCCCCATGACAAGCTGCTTGCTTTGGGGGCACTCGACAGGAAGAGGATGATCTGGGCTGCTCTGTGCAAAACCACTGCACAAAGCAGGTAATAATAACATGTTTGTTATTTTTAAACAAAAAAAACAAGACTTTAATGTCCTTTTAACCTTGAAAATGGCCAGAATTTAGTATCAAGATTTTCGAGCATTGAGTCTAGGGCTGGACTGGGACAAAAATTTGGTCCTGGACTTCATCCAGACTGGCCCACCTTACTCCAAACACCTGGTGTTAGCGCTTCAATCTTTTCGGCACCATGGTTGATTTGGTGTCTGGATGATTGAAGCGCATTATTCCTATTATTACATTGTAATATAACATGAAATAGTTCAACTCACCATAATGCAGAATCAGTGGGAGCCCTGAGTGTGTCACCTGCCACGTCACTTGCCACATCGCCTGCCACCAGATGCAGTGTGTCACTTGCCACCGCACTTGTCAGCAGTGGCAGCTTGTCATTTGCCACATTGCCTGCCACCAGATGCCGCATGTCACTTGCCACGTTACCTGCCACCAGATGCAGAACGTCACTTGCCACCATCGCTTGCCACCAGATGTGGCGTGTCACTTGCCACATCGCCTGCCACCAGATGCCGCATGTCACTTGCCACATTACCTGTCACCAGATGCAAAACGTCACTTGCCATATCATTGTCAGCAGAGGCAGCTTGTCACTTGCCACATCGCCTGCCACCAAATGCTGCATGTTAATTGCCACGTTGCCTGCCACCAGGTGCAGTGTGTCACTTGCCACCATCGCCTGCCACCAGATGTGGCGTGTCACTTGCCACATCGCCTGCCACCAGATGCCGCATGCCACTTGCCACATTACCTGTCACCAGATGCAAAACGTCACTTGCCATATCATTGTCAGCAGAGGCAGCTTGTCACTTGCCATGTCGCCTGCAACCAGATGCTGCATGTCACTTGCCATATTGCCTGCCACCAGGTGCCGCATATCACTTGCCACCATCGCCTGCCACCAGATGCAGCGTGTCACTTACCATGTCGCCTGCCACCAGATGCCACATGTCACTTGCCACGTTACATGCCAAAAGATGCAAAATGTCACTCTCTATGTCACTTGTCAGCAGAGGCAGCTTGTCACTTGCCACGTCGCCTGCCACCAGGTGCCGCATGTCAATTGCCACCATCGCCTGCCACCAGATGCCACATATCACTTGCCCCGTCGCCTATCACCTACCAAGTCACTTGTCACCAGATGCAGTGCTACTACAGGACTTGATGGGCACCTCCAACCCAGCTCTGTCCGCCCCCAACACACAACGTAACAGGGGAGGAGATAAAGATACACAGCGCAAAATGTAGCATTAAAGCAACTTGTATTCCACTTAAAGAACGTTACTGACAAAGTTAGTAGGGTGAAAGGCATTGAGACACTGTGCAAGAGTCCAGGCTTGTCATCGATCTGAATTAGGAGCCGCCACCGGGAAGCGATCGGGCCAGTAGATGCAAAGCATCGGTGTGTACTACTACTTCCTGGTAGCGGTGGAACGCACGATGGGGCGGACATGATGTCATCATCCGGAAATGATGCAAGATGTGGGAGGTGACGCATCCTTCGGGCCATCATTCCTCCGCCACCAGGAAGTAGTAGTACACACCGATGCGCTCTGCATCTACTGGCCCGATCGGTTCTCGGTGGCGGCTCCTAATTCAAATTGATGACAAGCCTGGACTCTTGCACAGTGTTTCAATGCCTTTCACCTGACTAACTTTGTCAGTAACGTTCTTTAAGTGGAATAAAAGTTGTTTTAATGCTACATTTGGAGTTGTGTATCTCTCTCTCCTCCCCTGTCTCTGAAACTGGCCCACTGAGCCATCGGCCCACCGGGAATCTCCCGGTAGTCCCGATGGCCAGTCCATCCCTGATTGAGTCCAGTTGGAATCTTAGCTAAGTTTTGTTTTGCAGATTTCAAGCAGGATTCGACACACCCCACCAGAATTGAATCTGAGCAGATTCATATGTTCTACAGATAAGTTATACATCAAATAATGTCTATCTACAATATAATAAACAAACATCAAAATAAACAGATTTTGCTTTTGTAATAATTTTAATGTAATAACTTCACTTCTTTAATTTCATTTGCTGTTTCCAAATATATATTTCAATGCTATGGTGTAAATCAAAACTGGAATTCATGTAAGCTCTTACTAGTGTGAGTAGTAGTATCTGTGAAAATGTTTGTGGTTTACCGCTGTATGTGTGAAGCAGCCAATTAGTGTGTTTGTGGTTTTTGAGCATCTTTTGGAGCATGACAGCAGTATCATAATACAAATGGACAGACACAATCCCTCTGCTTTCCTCTTTGTGACAGTTCTTGAGTCCCTCTTTTGTCTTCAGTAATTTGAGTACTAAAAGCTTTGTATAGCCCTCTGCTAGACAAGACCAGGTGATTATCCTAGTAAAGTGACAACATCCTGTCCATACAAGTCTGAAATGTAAGAAAAAAAGTTTTTTTTTGTTTTTCATGTTTTAAACTGAAATTGATAGACAGCTCTAGCAGTTTTACTTAGAATGTAGGAAGTAGAATTGAAATAAGTAACAATGCCTAGGAGTAAATGTGTGTCTGTGTGTTTTGGTGCTTGTGTGTGTATTTGGTATAAGTATACCATTATTGTTATTCTTTACTCATACTGTATATGGCACCAGTTAATTGAAGATGTTTTCTAGATCATTTTAGTTTATTATTCTAGATTATCTTCAGTAGATTATGTAATACATTAAGTCAAATTGTTAATTATATGTACAGTTTTGCTGCAACTGTGCAGTGATCCATTAGGGTAGAGACTGTAAATAGAAATTGCCCAAGAATCCAATTTTAAATGGCTTGTAAATATCTAGCCTATTGAGAGTTCTTCCAATATAAATGGAGCTGTATTCAGGTTAATAGCAGGGTTAAAAAAAAAAATCTTCAATCAAACCACTGATCCAGTAAGATCAGGGTGCTTGACTTGTCCTTTAACTGGATTTTTAATTAAGTTTGTAAGATTTGGATATTCATGTTCAAAGAAGAACTTACAATTTATAGTTGGGCAATAAAATCAGTCACATGATGGCTATATAATACATTAGATATACAGTAGTTATTGCACAGTTGCACCTAAAATCCTGCACTGACTAATAGAAAGAAATTTCTTTTTTTTATTTGATATTTGTTCCATCTGTATTTGAAAGTTTCTTTAAAGTGTTACTAAAACCCACAACAGGAAAATCAGTCTGTAGATGCAGTAAAGCATGCTTGTTATACTCACTGTGGAACCTAAGGGGTTAATTCTCTGCATTGTGTAAAAAGGCTGTTTGATCCTGTCTTCTCTGATCCTCCCCTCCTTCCACTGACTCCTAATAATTTCTTGATAACACAGAGTCTATGGAGTCAGGCTGCACATGCTCAGTTTGATGTCTATTGCTAGAGAGGTTTTTTTTTCTTGGGAGAGTGCATGTGATCGGCACAAGGCCAATCAGCACTGTCCAGACAGAGGGCCAGGGGTCTTGCAGTCTCATAGGTCAGTTTTAAAACTCTTCCTACAAGCTTTAACCAGACACTGATAGAAGTCACAAAACTCCCGGTGGGATATTATTTTGTTATGTAAAATGATAAATAAAGAATTAAAAAAAAAGTCACAAAACTGCTCTAACCGCTGATGAGAAAAGGTATTCAGCAGTTTGTATTTACTAAAATAATTGCATTTCCATGTTCTGTGTACTGTGGGAGACCAGATATTGTGAATGCAGGGTCCTGGGTTTAGTAACAAGTTAAGTACAGGTCTTATAGAGTAACTGCCTTTCCATCAATCTTCTTCTGGTAATTAAAACCTTTAACTTAGCAGGTAGAAAGAACATGCTCAAACTAAAACTTAAAAAGAGCATTATTACGTTTTCATTTTTTTCTACTTAACATGCTGTGCTTTACCTGTTACTTTCATTTAAGTCATTTTTGCAGCATTTAGCTTAAGGAATATGTTACCCCACCCATTCAAACTCCTGATATGTGTACTTTGTACCATGAACTTGTGTTAGAAAGTATCCTGTTCTCTTTGTACTTGTTTTCCTTTGTATGAAATACCTGCCAGCCCCCCTGATTTTCTATTTTAAACTGACCACACAGGGAGCACATCTGTCCCAGCATGGTTAGTTTTCTAGCTGTTCTCTATTTGCCAAGGCTTGTGCTGACATTGTGCTTGTGCCCCTTGCACAGCTCGTCACTGGAAACATCAATGTACTGCTGTTTCTCCACCCCACCTCTCCAAGACCCTTATTCAGCTAAGCCTGGAAGCCATGTGATTACTTATAGAAAAAATTTTAAAAAAAGTATTAGTAGTATCATTTTTTATACATATATAGAAATGTTTTGCCTTTCACTTTTATTTTAAACTGAATGGGTTGGTTTACAAGGTAAGGGTTCACGTATACTTTTACCGCTTCAGGTCCACCCTATAGCAGTTTTACTAATACAGGGCGGCACCTGTGCGCTGGATCATGTATATGTGAACTGACACTTCTGTGTAGGGGGCCGGCATGCTCGCCGCTGGCGGCTCGCTTCCACTGTGATTACACACAGAAGAAGCTGATCGGCAGGTGCACGGTACCCAATGTCCTCTGGCACCTGCCAATCATTAGGCAGAGAGTCAGAACTGTGATCTGCCAATGTAAACAAGGCAGATCACTATTCTGACAGGAGGGAAGGGATGGGATTTGTGTCCCTGCAAAGCAGGGAATAAATTCTATCTCTTCCCCTAGTAAAAGCACCTCACACAATATAGTAAAACATAGGCTAGACACACAGTTAAATTTTTGATTGCCCCTGATGTTAACCCTTCCCCATCTAGTGTCATTAGTACAGTGATAGTGTATAATTTTTAGCACTGATCACTGTATTAGTGTCACTGGTCCCCAAAAAGTGTCAAAAATGTCCGAATGTCCGCTGCAATATTGCAGTCCTGCTTTAAGTCGCTGATCGCCGCCATTATTAGTAAAAAAACAAAATAAAAATATCCCATAGTTTCTC
This sequence comes from Lithobates septentrionalis, assembly GCA_037952835.1. NCBI lineage: Eukaryota > Metazoa > Chordata > Amphibia > Anura > Ranidae > Lithobates > Lithobates septentrionalis. The sequence continues at coordinate 6,229,687 of JBBDGP010001034.1, read as the reverse complement.
CATATACACTTATTGGGATATTTTTTACCAAATATATGTCATTTATGAAGAAATTAGATCGTTTCCATTTTTTAATTGGATAGGTTTTATATCACAAAGTAAAAAAATATTGTTTTTTTTTTTTTTTTTTTCAATTGTCTGGGTTTTTTGTTTATAGCGCAAAAAATAAAAAAAAGGAGATGATCAAATACCACCAAAAGAAAGCTCTATTTGTGGGCAAAAGGACATACATTGTATTTGGGTACAGTGCCATGTAGCACAGTGCCGTATCAAAAAAAATGGCCTGGTCATGAAGGGGGTTTAAGTGGTTAAAGTAGGAACGGGTAAAAAAAAAAAAAACCTGTAAGGGCATTTTTGCTGCCTGTGTCCCACTGGAATAGAATGTGAGAGGAAATCTTACCAAAATTATTAGAAAATGTGTCCTGATTGGATTATTTACCTTCAACTGTCACTGGGACATATAGAGAGAGTAAAGTTTCATAGCGGAGACAAACAAAACAATAAAAAGTGGTCTAATGAAAAAAGTTTGCCTTTACATACTACTAATGCCCCGTACACACGGTCGGACTTTGTTCGGACATTCCGACAACAAAATCCTAGGATTTTTTCCTACGGATGTTGGCTCAAACTTGTTTTGCCTACACACGGTCGCACAAAGTTGTCGGAATTTCCGATCGCCAAGAACGCGGTGACGTCAAGCACGTACGACGAGACTAGAAAAGACCAGTTTAGAACCAAGCGCAGCACCCTTTGGGCTCCTTTTGCTAATCTCGTGTTAGTAAAAGTTTGGTGAGAGACGATTCGCGCTTTTTCAGACTCGTGGCTTTCAGATCGTTTTCTGCCGTTCAGTTTGTGCTTGTGGGTTTGTATCTGCTCTTCAGTGCGTGCAGTCAGTTCGTATTGGAGTTTTCTGTGCGATCTTGTCCGCTCGTTGCTGTTTTTCAGGTCGCTCTTCACAGGCCTTGCTGTTCTTCAGTGCGTTCTGTTACTTCGTTCTGAGCAGCCGACCGTTTTCTAGCCATGTTTCGTATGCGTACTCCTCGTACAGTTCGTGCTGTGCGGGGGCTTGGTGTTGGGGTCCTGACCTTGACACAAGTCCAGTCCATGAACAGGGTGGGGAGGAGTTCATGGACCAAGAATTGGTTGCTTCAGCGTCACCAATTCTCTCATATGCCTTTGCTCTGTGAGATCCGTGAGAATAATCCTGATGATTTCAGGAACTTTCTCCGGATGACGGACCCCGTGTTTCACCGTCTGTTGGCTTCGCTGACCCCCTATATCAGCAGGCAGGATACCTGCATGAGGCAAGCCATCACTCCGGAGCAGAGGTTGGTCGCTACCTTGCGGTATTTGGCCACAGGGAGAAGCCTGCAGGACCTCAAGTTCTCGACAGGCATCTCCCCCCAGGCTCTTCTTTGTGGACATTTACTGCTTGTGTTTGTTTTAGCTGACCCTGACAGAAATGTGTGGAGTGCATAAAATGTCGTGATTGTGTAACCTTACAAAGCACTGTTGGCTGTTATTTACTAAATGCAAAGACACTTTTCACTACAAGTGCACTTGCAACTGCACTGAAACTGCACTTGTAGTGCAAAGTGGATTTCCCCTTAGGAAATAACCCCCATTTTCTCATCAAACAACAATTACATCACCCCAAAAGTGTTGTAGCGTTGAGACAATAATCCACACATTCTTGATGAACAATCTTTTTAATACCTGCACAATCACATGTGCATTTACCCAAGGTTTTTCTGACAAACCGACATGTTTGTGGTATAACAATTTTTGTGGTGTCATTATCCAAAATCAAAATGTCCATTTTATAGAAAACAGGCCTGTGTAAAACCCACAAGAAAGCCACAAATCTTGATCTTACAAAGTTCACATTTGGTAGAACTGGAAGGCAATATCAGACATGAGTATTTAGGAACTGTGTTTGATATTGCGTTCAGATGGGGTGAAATCACCCCTGGAAAAGCCAAATTTGGAAGATGCACACAAATTTCACAATGTCAACATGTGCTATCTGCTATCACGGGGGATCAAGGGATGTGTTTTGGGGGAGAAAGCCCTTCCTCACCGCTACTTTATTATTGAGGTAGGGGTTGCACCCCCAAAACGCGTCCATTGATCTCCCGTGATGGCAGATAGCACATGTTGGCACACTGTGTGCATCCTCCAAATTTGGCTTTGGGAAAAATCACAAAAACATTTCGCACATTGTAGCACACAAAAGAAGAAAGTGATTTGGAGGGGCTTTAAACTCGCCCCAAAACATCAATGATGTTTTTATATTTTGGAATAACATCATTGATGTTTTGCTTGATTATTTCCAATTGTAAATTACACCCCATGATCTCCCCGATCAGGATCTGGGCACTTTCGGATGTGAAAGGATCTGGATCCACAACCTCACAATCACCTAAAAAGAGAGGAACCAAAAAATAAATTAGGTTTCCAAAAAATGCCGCAATCCATCTCTTATCTGAGCCTGTAGTCGCAGACACTCACCTGTTGTGGTAACTACTTCCACCACGTCTTCTTCCTCCTGCTCAGCTTGTCTTTGGGGTATTTCCCCTTCTTCCAGAGGGGGGGGGGCTCTGGTCTCCTCGGATGAGGGGTGTCCTCCGAGTCTTTTCTCCCCTATGTAAAACAAAAATGGTATAATTAGCACACAGATATTTGATGGCAGAACTCTAAAGATGAAACATTGCTTGGAAGTGGGGTACAATTGTCTATTTTAGCCGAGTTCCAAGATGTAATTTTTTATTGCCCTTTGTCAAGCTGCAATACTTTACCTGTTTTGTACAAGCTTCACAGATGGAGCCCCCCCTATAGTATACACTGGAGCACCTGTGTGCCCCCCCTAATAAAAAGGGTGTTCTGGGGTCCCACACTAGTGCTCCAGCGTCCAGATGTGAAAACAGCTGCTCAGTGTCCTCTCCTTACACACAATCTAGTTTGCATTTCATTCTAGTAACAAAGCCATCTACACAACACAATTCTTTGAAGACAAGTATAGGGCGTCAAAATGGTGGCCAAATGCATATGGCCTAAACAATGGTATTTTTTCATCCCAAATAACAATGTGTGATCCGAACGAATAATGTGCCCATGAACATGAAAGTTGCCATTTTAAACTGTACAACAGTTCCAAAAGCACATGGAGCAGCACGAACGTAATAAACACAAGAACAATAGGAACACAGCACAACTACTTACTTTTTTGCAGCACTCTCCGGATCTTTCTGTACTGCTCATGTTCTCGTAATTTCAGGTCCGACCACCGCTTCCTGAGCTGATCTTTCGATCGTCGTACCCCGAATTTCCGGTGCAGACTCCTGACCACTTTCGCCATGATCTTGGCCTTTCGGACATTGTGGTTGGGGTAAGGCCCATACTTTCCATCATAGTCGGCCTTCTTAAGGATGTCCACCATCTCCAACATCTCCCCAAAGGACATATTTGAGTCCTTTAATCTCCTTCTGGATCGGGACGTTTCAGGCTCCGGCCTTTCCTCCCCCTCCTCCTCGTTGGTGTAATTAGCCCGATCCTGCTGTCTATCCGCCATGTGCTCTTCCTCCACTGTGCCGAACGAAAAGGGGCGGGGAATAGACTAGAAAGAACGTCAGGGGCGGGCGGAGTTATACGCATGCGCAGTGTGTATAAATCGTAATGCGCGCGTCTTACGTACGATCTGTGAGCGGAGGAAGGAGCATCGGAGACGCCGATCGTGCTAACGAAGGTAGGATCTAAACTTGGGCCTATACTGCTTCGAAATGGAAGCCTATATTGTAACAAAATTAGGGGAGTTTGGCCTGACATTAGGGTTTGTCTTGTGTTGTGTCTTGCAGAGAAAATGGATGGCTTCAATGACCACAACTTCCTTCCCCTGTTCATAGACAAGTACAGAGAGCTGCCCTGTCTGTGGCAAGTGAGACACCCCCATTATAACCACAAACAGAAGAGGCAGGCAGCGCTGGAGAAACTGCTGGAGTTGGTGAAGCCGGTGGTCCCCACAGCAACCATCCCTTATTTGAAAGCTAAAATTGGTGGCCTGAGGAGCACATATCTTAGGGAGCGCAAGAAGGTCACAGATTCCCTGAGGTCCGGAGCTGCAGCAGATGACGTTTATGTCCCCAGGCTGTGGTACTATGAGAGACTGCGATTTCTGTCAGACCACACTGAGGTCAGGGAATCCCTCTCTACTCTTCCTTCCACGCTTCCTTCCACACCAGCTGAGGCTTCTGATGTCCAACCTGGGCCTTTCTGCCAGGAAGAAGTGGAGGAGCCCAGCTGGAGTCAGGTATAGCATTCTTCTACAGATTTCTGGGCAATAAATAAATGATGTTTATTAGATGTTATTATTGATCACTAATTGCTGATTAAAAAAAGTGTTTTACATATCAATAGACAGTAGTGGGCACATAAAATTGGGACAAGAATGAAAACTGCTGGGCTCAGAAGGATAGTCTGTTATATTTGTGAACATTGAATTTGCAGCAGTCAGGAGGTGAAAATTGTGTGTGATTGATGTAAAAAATACTAAAACTATGTCCCTTTTTCATACACAGGAAGACCTCAGCCAGGAGGAGGCTGTGGAATGTGGCAGTCAGGAGGAGGCGGGGATTAGTGGCAGCCAGGAGGAGGCGGGGCTAAGTGGCAGTCAGGAGAAGCCTGGGACAAGTCGCAGCCTGACTGAGTCTCAGGTCCCTCCCCTCCGCCTGCCATATAAAAGGGCCAGGAAGGCCACTCCCAGTCCTGTGCAGGATTCAGCATACAGGCTGATCCAGGAGGCTTCGGCGTCCCTCCGAGCCTTCCCCAGTCCTGAAGAGGCCTTTGCCTGCATGGCTGCCACAAAATTGCAGGGCATGCAGGAGGGCCAACGCAAGCTCTGTGAGGACCTGCTTTATAAAGTGCTTCGTAAGGGGGAGAGTGGGGAACTGACACCCAAGACGGATGTCATGGAGAGGGACGATCCTCCTCCTCCTCCTGCTGCCACAACTCCACCACCACAGCCAAAGCCTGGAAGGAAGCGTGGAAAGAAGACCAAAGAGTGATTGCCCTGGGTTCAGTCTGGTCTGACAGAAGATGCAGTCTCTCGTATGACCACAGCCTGGGGACACAGATGTCATCTGCTGCTTTCCGGATCTCTGGGACTTCTGGACCAGACTGCCCTCCCTAAGATATGGACTCCTCAGGCCACCAATTTTGCTTTTAAATAATTGATGTCTGCCCCGGGGGTCCAAGGCTTCGCCCACTTCTGCAGTTTCTCCAGCGTTGCCTCCCTCTTTGTTTAGTTGTGAGCCCTTAATAAAAAATTTTTGGGTAAATTCTACTCTCCTGTGTGTGTTTTCATCCAAAAAGGACAGTTTGTTGGTGACGTTTCAGGTACATTTCTAAAAACATAAAATGTGAAATTAACAAGGGACAACAACACCAAACAATCTCCTACAGATTAAATAGAACAACATATCAATGGTGTTGTGGGAACTTGTCACAAAAAACACACAAACATTTTCGGGAGTACAAATCAAAATCACCAAAAAAAAAAACTAAAAAAAAGAGAAACACAAAAAATAATCTACATTAAAGTCCAAAAAAAAATAAAAATTTTGTTGTCAGATGTGAGAAATCAAAATATATTGAGGGAATCCCGATAAATAATAACGAAATAAGTTTGTGAGAAGTGTGTGTGAATATGAGCAGCAAAACTACTATATTCTTGTCACATTATAAAGAAGAAGAGAGTGCGCTGTATTAAACCATTTTGAACATTGCAGCGTGACGAAAGTGCTGTATCCATTGCGAACGCTAAGTTTACCAGAACGAGCTGTCCCGTGTCGGAATTTCTTCTGAGCATGCGTGGCACTTTGTGCGTCGGAACAGGCCACACACGGTCGGAATTGACGCGATCGGATTTTGTTGTCGGAAAATTTTATCTCCTGCTGTCCAACTTTGTGTGTCGGAAAATCCGATGGAAAATGTCCGATGGAGCCCACACACGGTCGGAATTTCCGACAACACGCTCTGATCGGACATTGTCCATCGGAAAATCCGACCGTGTGTACGGGGCATTACAGTTGTTTTTGAAAATGTCACAAGCTTGCAATTTCATATTTGTGTTCTGTTAAAAGTAGACATTTTTTAGCCACTAGAGCAGGGGTCTCCAAACGTTCTAAGCAAACGGCCAGTTTACTGTCCTTCAGGCTTTAGGGGGGGGGGGTCTGTGGCCAGTAGGACTAGAAAATGCCCCAGGATCAATGCCCCATCATTGGTTTCATTGGGAGAAATAATGCCCCATTATTGGTATCAATTGGAAGAATAGAGCTACATTGATAGGGTCAGCAGGGGGAATGGTGCCCCAGAATTGATGTCAGTTGGTGGAGTAGATTTTGAAGAAAAACTGTAAAGGACATGTGCATATATTTTAGAATCTATGCATAAAAAGAGTAAAAAAAATAACACACAGATTATTTATATCAAGTAGATCTCTATTCCACATATATTTAAAAATGAACAGAAACGACTCTACATTCCTCTTAAGACATTGTCTAGAGATTTTGTATCTTTGTATATTAAAAACTGATTTACTAGGAAGGACATAAGCACGTATATGTAGAAGGGCAGTTCATCTACAGATGCCAATACATATGGTTCATGTGGACTGAATGTTAATCCTCTGAAAGAAGTCTTGCACATGCTAGGAAGTCTGTTACTCTATCTGTATAACAACTGCTCGCATTCAAGACGGCAAAGATAAAGTTCGGCTCTTGCTTCGGAGCTCCGTGTCACATGATGCATTGTAAAAGATTGCACTACAAAGTTTGCCACTGGGTTTATAAAGGAATATATTTTACAAGCCATGAAAAAACATCAGAGAAAAAATGCTAGCCAGCTGCCATTATACGTCATCCCAAGCCTAATCCCTTTTAACACAGTCCTCAGTGCAGGTTTTATTACCTCATTTGACCAGCGTCCACAAGAATGGCAGCTAATTCTTATTTCAACAGCTGCAGGTGACTACTTGCAAATGTTTTTACTTTGCTTTAAGGACTTAAGGAGGGGGTGACATTTAGCTAAGGTGATGCCGCTCTATGACCTATGGCTTAAGTGTCAAACTCACTGGTATGCATATGGGTGGATATATAAGAGGAAAACATAAGCAAGCTAAGCCGGTACAATTAACTGTGTGCAAAACACAACAGATATTTTAATGCCTTAAAACACAGAAATTATACTTATAGAACCTACTTCTGTTATATAATATGATATAGTTGTTATCAATATTGCCATGTCTATCATCTGTTCACAATATGGGATGAGTGATTTTGACAAGCAGTTTAGTGGTATGGTGCAAAATCCCTAAGTAGGTTAAAAGCCTTATTTGCATCATATTCTCGGACGCTTCTTTCATTATGGCTGATTTTCTAAGTGAACAAGAGCAGGAATAAATCATTACTATGGAACTTTGCACTATGGATTCCCATGGGTGCATGCACATACTGTATGTACACACAGAAGACAAGTGCATACCTCCCAACTTTTTGAGATGGGAACGAGGGACACCTATCTGCAAAAGTATGCAGGCATAGGGCACACCCCCTGTCACGCCCCCTTAAAGGAGAATTGTACAAAGAAACAAGATTGGTTAAACCCACAAGGGCTTTTTTTTTACCACTACTGTTCCTTTATATTGGCTTTTGGAATTTACAAATTCAGCAATTTAGAAATCAGATGAAAGGTTTACCACTGGAAAACACTTTTTGATAGATAAAAAGTGCATTTTATAAACATCTATATAGATCAGACCAAAATGAGGGACAAATGAGGAGGAATGAGGGACAGAGGGACATTGCTCCAAATCAGGGACAGTCCCTCAAAATCAGGGACAGTTGGGAGCTATGCAAGTGTGGTCCTGGAAACTATCTAGCAGAATCTAGAAAATTGTAGTCTATTATTATATGCATACACTATAGTCCTAGTTTGCATGCTGCTTTTGTGCCATCTGATCCGATAACGTAAACTAATGCCGCATACACGCGATCGGAATTTCCGACCAAAAGCTCACATCGGACTTTTGCTGGCGTAATTTCCGATCGTGTGTACGCGGCATAAGACATGCATGTGTCAACCCACATGTGTTAAAGTTTATGTTGCCCCAATATTTCATATTCCTGATAAGTGTCTGTTCTACCATATACTTGTGTTAAAAAGTATCCTTTTCTCTTTGTATTGCTTCCTTTGTGTGAAATACCTGGTGATCCTGCCAGTCCCCTTGCTTTTCTATTTCAAATTGACCATGCTAGGCATGAGAGTACATCCTTCCCAGTGTGATCAATTTTCTGTCTGTGCTGGTACACAATGCCCTTCAATGGTCAGACTTGTGCTGGTATGCCCCTTGCATACCTAATCACTAGGAAGATCAGTTTACCGCTGTTTCTCTGCCTTCTGCAGACATTCCCCTCTGCAGTCCTCACCCCATCTCTTCAAGCCCTTTATTAAGCTGAAAACAGAGATTATGTGATCACTTATGAAAATATTTATAATGTTTTTTACATATATACACAAATGTTTTGTCTTTCATTTTAATTTTAAACTAAATTGTCTGTTTTACAAGGTAAGGGTTCACATATACTTTAGGCAAAGGAAAGAGAAAAAAACCCAATCCACCATACTTTGGAACAAAAAAGGCAGCACTGGTATGGGTATTTATTATTGGAAACCTGTTTAAATGCAATAGTGTATATGTGTCTAGGCTACGTCTAAAAAAAGCATATCTGTAAATTTCTAGTGTGATACCCACAGCCAGTGGCGGCTGGTGGTATTTTCTTTGTGGGGGGGCGGCAAACAATCCACCCGCTGCCACCCCTGGTCAGTCGGTTGGGTCACGGGCAGTGCTTCCTCCGGGCAGTGGGCGCCATCTCTTCCTCCTGTTGCTTTACAGCGGTTTCCCCTGCGTCTCCTCCTTCTTCCTCTTCAGCTGCAAATAGGATCGCTTCACCAATCGGATGACGGGTCTCAGGACTGGTTTCCTGATTGGCCGGGAGGGGAATCAGGAAGACAATAGCGAATAATAATTTGCTATTGTCACACACACAACGCCCCCCAAGCCCACCCTTTTTTTGAAGCCTATTAGAGCCTTAGGCTTTAATCACATGCTTCTAAAAAAAAACCAAAAAAAAAAAACCATTGGAATCTATGCGTCCGGCGCCCCGTGTGTAGATTTGGAGGCCGGACGCATAGATTAGGGGGGCTGCGCCCTGCATTATGTGCCACCACTGCCCATAGCACAGTGTGCACTATGGCTTTTTTCACTTTTGCTGGTTTTTGTTGTCACCTTACTGACATCAGTATGGACTTGCAGTCAGTATACCCAAAAACAATAGAAAAAATATACCTATTACTCTATATAATGTTCGCCTACTGACAGTAACGAATAGGCTGAATGTCCAGAGTTCAGCTGACCACCCAAACAATTCCCACTTAAGGTGAGTCAATGACTCACAAATTATGAAAGGCAGAAGCAGCCCAACAACTAGAACTTTTAGAAAAAGGCCTGAAAAATCAGTCCCTGTATTTCCCATAGTACAGCCTTCTTGAAATTTTCTGCATCCTAAAGTAGATAGGGAGATAAATTATCATTAAAATTATGTTTTAAATCATTAGGTACTAATTTGTCCTTACTTTTTATGTGCATTTTATATTTAGTATTGTTTTGGCACATTTAGAAATTATTTCAATATATTTTCCTCACTTCACAATTGCTTTATACGTACCACTCTTTTCTCTCCATATATTTTCTATGTTATGTTCTTTTGTCATATTTAGAAATAACTGCCTAACCAATTGGCCAAATCTCTATAACATATTTGAACTTTGGGGGTTATTTACGAAAGGCAAATCCATTTTGCACTACAAATGCACTGCAAGTGCACTTGGAAGTGCAGTCATTGTAAATCTGAGAGGTAGATCTGAAATGAGGGGAAGCTCTGCTGATTTTATCATCCAATCATGTGCAAGCTAAAATGATGTTTTTTATTTTCCTTGCATGTCCCCACTCTGCATCCAGTGTATATATATATATATATATATATATATATATATATATATATATATATATATATATATATAGTCTTATATATATGTATATATATATATATATATATATATATATATATATATATATATATATATATATATACCGTATATACTCGAGTATAAGTCGAATTTTTCAGCACATTTTTTTGTTCTGAAAGTGCCCCCCTCGACTTATACTGGAGTCAAGCACTTTTCTGTAGCAAAAAATTTCATTTTCCGAACCGACTTTGGGGCCGCGTATCTCAGGGCCACTTAGTGCTAGGAACCCCAAATTCGGTGTGCAAACCCAGTGCAACTGGTACTATAACATATCCAAAGCTGGGGTTCCTAGCACCAAGTGGCCCTGAGATACGGGGCCCCAAAATCGGTTCGGAAAATGTCATTCTCTGCTGCAGAAGTGCTTGACATTTTCTGAACCGATTTTGGGGCCCCATATCTCAGGGTCACTTGGTGCTAGGAACCTCAAAACTGGTTCGGAAAATGTCATTCTCTGCTGCAGAAAACTGCTTGACATTTTCTAAACTGATTTTTGGGGCCCTGTATCTAGGGGCCACTTGGTGCTAGAAACCCCAGCTTTAAAAATTTTATGGTACTAGTTCCACTGGGTTTGCACACCGAATTTGGGGTTCCTAGCACTCAGTGGCCCCGAGAAACGGGGCCCCAAATTCGGTCAACTGTGTCCATCTGCAGCAATTTCGGGACCCTTTGGCTTCAGAGACCCCAAATTTTGGCTGCAGCTAGGGGGCATCTAGGAACCCTTAACTACCGAGTTTGAAGTTCGGGGGACCTATGGCTGCAAATGGGCACAGTGAGGCATGCAAATGGGCACAGTGATGCTGCAAATGGGCATTGTTGACCCTCTTTTCCACTTACAGTAGCTGTGCATTTCTCACCCTCATCTTATACTCGGGTCAATAAGTTTTTCCCATTTTTTTGTGGTAAATTAGGGCCTCGACTTATACTCGGAACGACTTATACTCGAGTATATACGGTACTCTGCATCCAGTGTAGCCTATATCTACAGTGCATTCTGTGGTGTACTGTTTCTAATACACTTCATGCAGTGTACACAGTATCTAATACAGTGTGTACTGTTTCAATTACACTTCTGGTGGTGTACACAGTATAAAATACAGTGCAGCCTTTGTACAGTTTCTAATACAGTGCAGGCAGTGTACACAGTATCTAATACAGTGTGTACAGTTTCTACTACCTTTCTGGTGGTGTACACAGTATCTAATACAGTGTGTACAGTTTCTAATACACTTCAGGTGGTGTACACAGTATACAATTCAGTGCAGCCATAGTACCGTTTCTAATACAGTGCAGGCGGTGTACACAGTATCTAATACAGTGTGCACAGTTTCTACTACTTTTCTGGTGGTGTACACAGTATCTAATACAGTGTGTACAGTTTCTAATACAGTGCAGGCGGTGTACACAGTATCTAATACAGTGTGTACAGTTTCTTATACACTTCAGGCAGTGTACACAGTATCGTATATAGTGTGTACAGCTTAGAATACACTTCAGGCAGTGTATTAATATATATATACAGTCTAGTATATATATATATATATATATATATATATACAGTATCTCACAAATGTGAGTACACCCCTCACATTTTTGTAAATATTTTATTATATCTTTTCATGTGACAACACTGAATAAATTACACTTTGCTACAATGTAAAGTAGTGAGTGTACAGCTTGTATAACAGTGTAAATGTGTTGTCCCCTCAAAATAACTCAACACACAGCCATTAATGTCTAAGCCGCTGGCAACAAAAGTGAGTTCACCCCTAAGTGAAAATGTCCAAATTAAGCCCAATTAGCCATTTTCCCTCCCCAGTGTCATTAGTGTTACAAGGTCTCAGGTGTGAATGGGGAGTAGGATTGGTAAATTTGGTGTTATCGCTCTCACTCTCTCATACTGGTCACTGGAAGTTCAACATGGCACCTCATGGCAAAGAACTCTCTGAGGATCTGAAAATGCAAAAAAAAAAATTGTTGCTCTACATAAAGATGGCCTAGGCTATAAGAAGATTGCCAAGACCCTGAAACTGAGCTGCAGCATGGTGGCCAAGACCATACAGTGGTTTAATAGGCTAGGTTCCACTCAGAACACACCAAGCTATGGTTAATCAAAGAAGCTGAGTGCACATGCTCTGCGTCATAGCCAGAAGTTGTCTTTGGGAAATAGACATATGAGTGCTGCCAGCATTGCTGCAGAGGTTGAAGGGGTGGGGGGTCAGCCTGTCAGTGCTCAGACCATACGCCGCACACTGCATCAAATTGGTCTGCATGGCTGTTGTCCCAGAAGGAAGCCTTTTCTAAAGGTGATGCACAAGAAAGCCCACAAACAATTTGCTGAAGACAAGCAGACTAAGGACATGGATTGCTGGAACCTTGTCCTGTGGTCTGATGAGACCAAGATAAACTTGTTTGGTTCAGATGGTGTCAAGCGTGTGTGGCGGCAATCAGGTGAGGAGAACAAAGACAAGTGTGTCTTGCCTACAGTCAAGCATGGTGGTGGGAGTCTTATGGTCTGGGGCTGCATGAGTGCTGCCAGCTCCGGGGAGCTACAGCTCATTGAGGGAACCATGAATGCCAAAATGTACTGTGACATACTGAAGCAGAGCATGATCCCCTCCCTTTGGAGACTGGGCTGAAGGCAGTATTCCAACATGATAATGACCCCTAACACACCTGCAAGATGACCACTGCCTTGTTAAAGAAGCTAAGGGTAAAGGTGATGGACTGGTCAAGCATGTTCTAAACCCTATTGAGCATCTGTGGGGCATCCTCAAATGGAAGGTGGAGGAGCGCAAGGTCTCTAACATCCAACAGCTCCGTGATACCATCATGGAGGAGTGGAAGAGGACTCCAGTGGCAACCTATGAAGCTCTGGTGAACTCCATGCCCAAGAGGGTTAAGGCAGTGCTGTAAAATAATGGTGGCCACACAAAATATTGACACTTTGGGCCCAATTTGGACATTTTCACTTAGGGTGTACTCACTTTTGTTGTCAGCAGTTTAGACATTAATGGCTGTGTGTTGAGTTATTTTGAGGGGACAGCAAATTTACACTGTCATACAAGCTGTACACTCACTACTTTACATTGTAGCAAAGTGTCATTTCTTCAGTGTTGTCACATGAAAAGATATGATAAAATAATTACAAAAATGTGAGGGGTATACTCACTTTTGTGAGATACTGTATATATATAGATCTAAACTGCTTCATAGCTAACCCATGATGGGACCCTGTATGGCCCCACCCTCCTGTGTGGGCTTGCATTATTCCATCATGAGGCCTTAGAGAGCCCACACACTTAATATCTTAATTTCATTTGATGCAATTTTTGGCACCTCCCATTTCTTCTTTTTATTTATTGCTCTGGGCGGGGTTGCTCCATATTGCAGTATATTCTTGTTTGTAATATGGATCCTTTTGTCCTTCCTCTCACCACACATCCCGGGTCTATAGAGGACCAGGGATCATGTGGTCATGAGAGGCTTGTTTCTATTTAATATTCATAATGCACATATCATACATATTTATTTATGAATGTGGATGACATACATTCTCCAATATAAGGGATTGTTATTATCTCACACCCCACACGGTGCATAAAACAACAGGGGCAATACACACCAGCACCTACACTTCACTAGGAATAGGGACTGTTTGTTCTTTTTACTTCCACATATCCTGACAGGAATAGGGATTATGTGGCCACTAGAGGTTTGCCCCCCTTTTAATTATTATTTTTTACCTCACTTCACGCACATACTCACATATACATTCTTTTATATATGGGGGACATATACCCCCTAATATTTATAATTAAAGATATCTACTTTTTATATGGTTTACACCTCAGCATTAGCTGATTAAGCATGATGGTCTCTTCACACACACATGTTATAATAAATCACAACACAATTAATTATTTTTCCCTTTTAATATTTTCAAGGGGCTCTAGCACACTTATGGATCAATAGTGTTCGGGCCGCCTATTATTCTATATGGGCGGATGGGACGATGTTGTAGGATACACACACACTTTTTCACCTGCTTATTTACATATATATTTTGTAATATGTACTATTTTTCCTTGTTTGGTGCCTGCTGGCTATTACACTATACTTTTGGTATGCGTGCATAAACACATGTATATGTGTGGCCAACATACCAAACGTACCCTTGTCCTAGATTTACAAGGTAATATCTGACAACACTCATTTTATCTTGGTGTATGCAATACCACTACCCTACCAGCAGGGGGAGTTTCCTATCTCTAAACACTATCTGTGTGATATATGTCTATGATACTGATATGGGGGAGAGTGCTACCATGGCATCCACTATAATAATCCATTGATTATGTCACTTAGACCTTAAATTTTGTGTCTCCCGGGGATCACTCTCTGATGGGCAATATGTCCATCCGCTTACCAAGGGGAATTTGTATGTCTTTGTTCCCATTGGCTGCCTATGCTCAAGTGGGCGGGGCAGGCATGGACGCTCTCCCTACATAAGACATAGTGTGCAATAGCGTGGCACCGTCACTGAGAACATCAATGACGAAACGTGTACGACGGAGCCACGCACACTACGTCACTCCCGTGTTTACGAGTGGGTGGAACGCAGTTGGAGCGCATAGCTGCCAGCATCTCCCATCTCGGTACACGCTTATTTTTTATTTGTTTTTACCTGTTTTTTACCTGTTTGGAACCGGTGTCACCCTTTCCCAACTGTGAAACCAGTTAGGAACATACGGCATCTGGAGGTTTGTTCCTTGTATATGTTTTTTAATTTAATAAACTGACGTTTTTTTGATCCTACTACACTATGGGAGCTCTTTCTTCATTTTTTTGGTGTATGAGGGCATAACAGCATCTACTAACCAACCAGGACTCATCCGGGACATCCATCGCAGACACCAGGGAGCAGTGACCTCCATATAAAGCACTACATGCCTATTATCCCTGTAGGGGTGCTTGGATTCGGTGAGTAGGAAGTCTGAAGGGGGAGCACAGAAGTCACCTGGAAAACTTTTTTTAATCACTAAAGTCACCCTGATGATGCCCTAGTTTGATGCAAATAAATGCCTATGGGACTATTACTACTATTTTGATTTGATTTGATTTGCATATTATAGCTACCTTGGCCTCAAGCCATACTGTCTAATCTGTATAGTATATTATATCTTTGCTATAGCCACATTGTGGAGGGGCCTATGTGCCCACTTGGCTGATTGTTTTATGCTTGATCCATTCATTTATATATATAGACGTGACAGTATATACTGGTGTATGTATACTGAGGTCTTTTTGTCTGCATACTGTATTTATGCATTTAGCCTATATGCTTATCAGTCTCTCCTCCACCACATACCACTACACACCTAGAACCTTTGCCTAGGTATCTAGGGTTTTTTCCACATCATTCTACCAATAACATTCCACATCTCCATTTAGATGGTATGGGTAGAGGTGTGTAACCCTTTATTGAATTAAAACACCCCCTGTGGGTTTTTCCCTATTATACAGCAGTATTTAGGTTTTTTCCAGGTAGCGCCAATACCCCATTTTTTCATTTTATAATACGTTATTGGAGTACTCCTTGTGAGTGCTCAAGTTAGGGGAGGCAGCAACCTGTTCTGTTACAAAATAGGCTCATCCTAAGCGCAGTTTTTTTATCTATTACTACCATTATTTTCCAGCACTGCCTTAACCCTCTTGGGCATGGAGTTCACCAGAGCTTAACAGGTTGCCACTGGAGTCCTTTTCCACTCCTCCATGTCGACATCACAGAGCTGGTGGATATTAGAGACCTTGCGCTTCTCCACCTTCCGTTTGAGGATTCCCCACAGATGCTCAATAGGGTTTAGGTCTGGAGACATGCTTGGCCAGTCCATCACCTTTACCCTCAGCTTTTTTAGCAAGGCAGTGGTCGTCTTGGAGGTGTGTTTGGGGTCATTATCATGTTGGAATACTGCCCTGTGGCCCAGTCTCCGAAGGGAGGGAATTATTCTTGGCTTTAGTATGTCACAGTACATGTTGGCATTCATGGTTCCCTCAATGAACTGTAGCTCCCCAGTGCCGGCAGCACTCATGCAGCCCCAGACCATGACACTCCCACCACCATGCTTGACTGTAGGCAAAACACACTTTGCCTCCTCACCTGGTTGCCACCAAACACACTTGACACCATCTGAACCAAAAAAGTTTATCTTGGTCTCATCAGACCACAGGACATGGTTCCAGTAATCCATGTCTTTAGTCTGCTTGTCTTCAGCAAACTGTTTGCAGGCTTTCTTGTGCATTACCTTTAGAAGAGGCTTCCTTCTGCGATGACAGCCATGCAGACCAATTTGTTGCAGTGTGCGGCGTATGGTCTGAGCACTGACAGGCTGACACCCCCCCCACCCCTTTAACCTCTGCAACAATGCTGGCAGCACTCATACGTCTATTTCCCAAAGACAACCTTTGGATATGACGCTGAGCACGTGCACTCAACTTCCTTGGTCGACCATGGCGAAACCTGTTCTGCGTGGAACCTGTCCTGTTAAACCGCTGTATGGTCTTGGCCACCGTGCTGCAGCTCAGGATCTTAGCAATCTTCTTATAGCCTAGGCCATCTTTATTTAGAGCAACAATTCTTTTTTTCAGATCTTTAGAGAGTTCTTTTGCCATGAGCTGCCATGTTGAACTCCCAGTGACTAATATGAGAGAGTGAGAGCAATAACACCAAACTTAACACACCTGCTCCCCATTCACACCTGAGACCTTGTAACACTAACGAGTAACATGACACTGGGGAGGGAAAATTGCTAATTGGGCCCAATTTGTACATTTTCACTTAGGGGTGTACTCACTTTTGTTGCCAGCGGTTTAGACATTAATGGCCGTGTGTTGAGTTATTTTGAAGGGGCACCAAATTTTCACTGTTATACAAGCTGTACACTCACTGCTTTACATTTTTAGCAAAGTGTCATTTCTTCAGTGTTGTCACATAAGATAGAATAAAATATTTACAATAATGTGAGGGATGTACTCACTTTTGTGAGATACTGTGTATATATATGTAGGAAGGCCAGTATGGTGGCCTGAATTTATGGGAGGAGCCCGGGGGGTATTTAAGCAGCCCGCTCACCTGTGGTGCTTGTCGGTTTCCTGTCCGCGATATACGTCACTAGGCCGACTATTCGAATACCAGCGTCCGCAAGTTCTTGCCTCGCAAGTTTCCGTATTCGCAATTTCCGTGCTCGAGAGTTTCGAAGTCCGTGTTTACCGATTCGTAGTTCGTACCACGCGTCTGGCTTGGCTGTCGCAGGTAGGGTCCCGTCGGACTTTTGTTTTTACGCATTCTTAGATATCATGTCACTAAACCGTGATATCAAACTTACGAATCACTCGCAAAATTTCACAAACGTAACCGCAATGTATATCACTCGTACTATCGTTATGTTACCATTTCGCGTTATCTGAGAAAACCACCGCGACGCAGACGTCGCTTCATTTCTAGCATGTCTAAAATTGTTAAACATGCGTCAGTAGACAGCCATAGCGATTCGCAATTCGCAAATCTTATCGAATCACGTCAGTTCGATACCAATCATTTCTCATTTCTGAACATTTCTAAATACATTTCTAACATTTCAAACCATTTCAAATCATTTCTCATTTCAGTCACGCACCGCGCTCCGATTCGAATCCAGTCGCACCTAAAAGATGCACCGATTCGCTCCGGTGTGCCCCAGTAGTTACGGCCTCATTTCAGTACATGCTCCAGAGTCACGTTATTATCAGTCACTTCGACTCACCGATTCGTACCTCTGTCATGGTTATCATTTCATTGCCACGTATCACGCTCCGATACGAATTCAGTCGCATGGAAATGCACCGATTCGTCTCGGCGTGCCCCAGGTATTAGCCACATTTCGGTACATGCTCCAGAGTCCGATTCGTAGTCAGTCGCTACAACAGCACGACCGATTCGCGCCTCTGTCATGGCAAACAATATATTACACCTGCACTTACCGCGCTCCGCTTCGAATCCAGTCGCATCCTCCATGCACCGATTCGTTACGGCGTGCCCCAGGGCTCGGCCTCATTTCTGAAACATGCTCCAGAGTCCGGATCATAGCTAGTCGCAGATATCGGGCGACTGATCCGCACCTCTGTCATGCAATTGCTACCATTTCACTCCCACAGCGCATCACCGTTTCGAAACCAGTCGCATCCGAGATGCACCGATTCGTCACGGAATGCCTCAGTTGTTTCGGCCGTATCCATACCTATACCAGAGCTCGGTTCGTTGCCAGTCGCAAAATGCGGCACAACCAATTCGAGCCTCGGTCAAGGTAAAACATTTCTCTCATTTCGTTTCATACTGCGCTCCGATTCGAATCCAGATGCATCAAACATGCACCGATTCGTCCCGGTGTGCACCAATGTTTTTTCAGTTGCCTCATTTCAGTACATGCTCCAGAGCCCGGTTCACGGTCGGTTCAGTCACGACACGATCGAGCCGGACCTCTGTCATGGAGTTCACTCATTTCATAATCAAGGCAAACATTTCAAATCATTTCATTGTCACAAGATTGCAAGCACCATACAAGTCGTTGCTTCAAGTTAGTCAGCAAACCCTTCACGAATTATCACCTTTCATTTTCCTCTAGGTCAGTCAAAGTTCAGTAGGTCCACCCTGCACCAGGTTGGACGATATCCCCCCAGGTTACAGTCAACCAAAAAATAAGAGCTCAAAGACAGGAGATTCTCACCAGATCAACCATGTCTCAGGCCGGCAGCGAAGACTTCACGGCCCCTCTGTCACCTTCCCCGGTCTCAGAGAGCGGCAGCGTGCAGTCCCTCAGGGGATGGACTATCCCCAAACTGACGGCAGAGCTCAGACGCAGAGGTGTGCCCTTCCCCGCCACAGCGAGGAAAGGCGAGCTGTTCAAACTCCTCTTTCCCCCACCAGCAGCAGGACCCAGTACCCAACAGGCATCCCTCCAGTCAATATCTTCAGCCATCTCACAACTAAACATGATGGTGTCATCCCTGTCTACCTCGGTCACAGACGTCCAAACCAGGGTGGCACTCCTGGAGGCTCGACCGGCCGCGGCTGTCCCCGACCCAACCGCAACCCAAACCTTAACACCCCTTCCTGCAGGTACCTCAGGCTGGAGCCCCATTGTCTACCCCTCCCATTTGGTTCCAACCAGCATCAGGAAGGACATTTTGGACGGCAGGGACGTCAACCTGGCCTCTCTCCTTATTTCTGTGCACGATCTGGCAGAAAATAAGGCCTACTCCTGGGGTGACATATCGGTGGTCCTTAAAGCCAAAGACCCCAGATTGAACCGCAAGTTATCTGTCCCAGAATTCACCTTGGCCTTTGGCATGCTGAGAGACGTCCTATGCTCAGCCGCCCCCAGCAGAAGGGAAGAGCTGGACTTGTACCTCCATACGGTAGTAGACTTGGGCTACAAGTATGGAGGATTTTCCTTTTACGACTACCACCGTTCCTTTTCCGCAAAGGCTGCCGCCAGACTCACACAATTCCAAACAACAACAAATTGGAGTCTCATGGACACAGAGCTCTTCTGCCGCCATTTTGCCGGCTTACGCTCACCCCTGTGTGCGATTTGCCAGTCCTCCACCCACACTGCCACCTGGTGCGCCAATGCGGCGATCAGACGTCCCTTCGAATTTCCCTCTACCTCCGGTGCACTTCAGGGTCAGTCGCCCCCCTGAACAAACGCCTCAGGTGGACAAATTCGGACGCCCATTCCGAACCGTGGGAGGGGCAGCCATCTGCAATAATTATAATTACGGGTCCTGCAACTTCAGTCAGTGCCGCCTACTCCACATCTACACCTTATGCCAAAGAGCGCACCCAAGAAACTTGTACGAAGTCAAACAACAGAAGAGGGCATGACTAAGCCGGATCAACGTCTTATGGCTAGGACTCTACCTCACCTCACATCCCACCCCCTCCCTGGCCACCTACCTTATCCAGGGCTTCACAGTAGGCTTTCACACCGGCCTCATTTCACTACCCCACAGTACTTACGAATGTGGGAATCTTCGTTCAGCAGCCATTGACGAACAAGCCATAGATCGGCTCTTACAAGCAGAAGTAGACCGAGAGTACGTTATAGGCCCTTTCACTCAGCCCCCTTTCAGCACTTGGAGAGTCAGCCCTATTGGGCTTGTCAAGGGCAAATTCACAAATAAATTACGTTTGGTGTACGACCTGTCTGCGCCTCATTCTTCCCACACCCCCAGTCTCAATTCCCTGATCCCCTCCGAAGAATTCTCCCTAAAATATTCCTCCGTCGACATGGCAATACAAGCAGTCATCAAAGCAGGTACAGGTGCCTGGCTCTCCAAAGCCGACATCTCGGGTGCCTTCAAGCTCCTGCCCATCCACCCATCCCTTTGGTGCTGGCATGGCATCAAGTGGAAGGAGGCATATTATTTTGCCACAAAACTAACCTTCGGTTCAAAGAGTAGTCCTTGGCTCTTCGACACATTCGCTCAGTCCCTTGCTTGGATACTGTTACACAAGGGTCAATGCCAAGAAATCATCCATTACCTGGACGACTTCCTACTAATAGAACCTCCCAGCAAGCCCCCAGGAGACCTCGACAAACTCAGAGTGATATTTGGAAATCTCAATGTTCCCATCGCCGAGCACAAAGTCGACGGCCCAGCACACATCATCACCTTTCTCGGGGTCAACTTAGACACCTGCGCTATGCAAGCCAGTCTCCCCCTCGACAAACTAACCCGCATTAGGGCGGTCCTTCACAAATTCACCCACACCAAGGGCTGCACCAAAAAGCAGTTGCAATCTCTCCTGGGAATGCTTAATTTCGCCATGCGAATTATTCCACAAGGCCGCACCTTCGTGTCACGCCTGCTGAGATTCCTGTCAGAAACACAAGACCCCGATCAGATCCTAAATCTAGACTCCGCAGCAATAGCGGACCTATCTATGTGGGAGGAATTCCTGTCCGCCTGGAATGGCATATCCCTATTTATACCCATGGTTACAGGCCTGTCACCCCAGGTGGTGACAGACGCTGCAGCCTCCACAGGTTTCGCGGCAATTTTTGGCCACCAATGGTTTTCAGGACCCTGGCCTCAACAGATACTGTTGATACCCGGCTTTATTCGAACATCTTCCCTCTTCGAACTCTATCCCATAGTGGCAGCTGCACAACTCTGGGGCCACCATTGGACAGGGCAAACCGTAGTCTTCACCACCGACAATCAGGCCACGGCAGACATCATCAACAAAGGCAGGTCCAAGTCCCTAGCAGTCATGTCCTTCCTGCGCAGATTGGTACAACTGTCTTTACAGCATCAGTTTAACATACACTGTGCATTTATTCCCGGCAGATACAATTTAGCTGCTGACGCACTGTCACGTTTTAATCACACCTCCTTTTTCAAACAGGTTCCCGAAGCCGAACCAGTGTCGGCCCCTATCCCTGTCTGGTCACAGCTGACCCTGGACTAGTTCAACATTTACACAGAGCAACGCAGCTCATCAATCATTCACTCTCTCACAACACACTCAAAGCCTACTAGACAGCTTGGAAGGCGTTCAATAAATTTCTCACATCCTGCCGTAAAGGACCAACAGATGTCAAACAAGTACTGGCCTTCACTTCATACTGCCACACTCAGCTGGCCTTATCTTACAATACCATTCGGCTATACCTAGCCGGCATACAACATTTCTTGATGCTTGAAGACCCCACGAAATCTTCACTGTTCTCATCACACGCTATACGAGCCATCCTAAGGGGCATTCAGAAACAACAACCAGTCATCAGCACCAAGCGCTTACCCATTACGGGGCCCATCTTCAGGGACATGTCGACTATTCTGGCTACTTCGCCATTCGGTCTGCTCCCCAGCACGGTCCTACAAGCAGCCATATATTTGGCTTACTACGGGTTCTTGCGACCTGGCGAATTCACCTATAACAACCCCACAGACCAAGTACTATGCAGACGGCACTTGCTTCGCTACCAAGACCATTTCATCCTTCACTTCGAGGTCTCTAAAACCCAGCAAACAGGCTCTGGAGTGGACATTCACCTCTACAAAACCAATAACAGCTGGTGTCCAGTCACCGTACTCAACCGACTCCTGTCACTCCTGCCTGAACAACCGGACACCAGTCCTCTTCTACCATTCCCAGTTAAACCCTTAAGCGCCTGTCAGTTTGTAAAACACATAAGGATACTTCTCCGCAATCTTCACCTTAACCCCAGTCAGTATTCCGGACACTCCTTTCGCATCGGAGCAGCCTCCGCAGCATCCTGCCACGGGGTTCCAGACCACGTCATCAAAAGACTAGGCAGGTGGAAATCAGCCTGCTTCGCCCGGTATATCCCCAATCCTCAAGTAGAGATGGCACAGGCATTCTCCAAATTGGCTCAATGAATAACTGAAAACCAATAAAATATTATACCCCTACCTGAATGTTTTTGCCCCCTTATTTTGGCATACCGGCCATTAGACCAAGGCACACTTTCAGGTCCATTTCATATGGTAAGTCCACACTTACAGGTCTATTTCCGATGGTAAGTCTTATCTCAACTATAAATGTTATCTATGTCCATATCGGACATAGGGCTCCAACCATAAGTAGGAAGGCCAGTATGGTGGCCTGAATTTATGGGAGGAGCCCGGGGGGTATTTAAGCAGTCCGCTCACCTGTGGTGCTTGTCGGTTTCCTGTGCGCGATACCCACCCTCCCATCCCCATTTCACAGCATTTCTCAACTATTCATTTCTCTTTACAGAATAATCATTTCTTAAACCAGGGTATGCCCCCTTATTTTGGCATACCGGCCATTAGACCAAGGCACACTTTCAGGTCCATTTCATATGGTAAGTCCACACTTCCAGGTCTATTTCCAATGGTAAGTCTTATCTCAACTATAAATGTTATCTATGTCCATATCGGACATAGTGCTCCAACCATAAATATATATATATACAGTGGCTTGCGAAAGTATTCGGCCCCCTTGAACTTTTCAACCTTTTGCCACATTTCAGGCTTCAAACATAAAGATATAAAATTTTAATTTTTTGTGAAGAATCACCAACAAGTGGGACACAATTGTGAAGTGGAACGAAATCTTTTGGATATTTTAAATTTTTTTAGCAATTAAAAAACTGAAAAGTGGTTCGTGCAAAATTATTCGGCCCCTTTACTTTCAGTGCAGAAAACTCACTCCAGAAGTTCAGCGAGGATCTCTGAATGATCCAATGTTGTCCTAAATGACTGATGGTGATAAATAGAATCCACCTGTGTATAATCAAGTCTCTGTATAAATGCACCTGCTCTGTGATAGTCTCAGGGTTCTGTTGAAAGCGCAGAGAGCATCATGAAGACCAAGGAACACACTAGGCAGGTCCGTAATACTGTTGTGGAGAAGTTTAAAGCCGGATTTGGATACAAAAAGATTTCCCAAGCTTTAAACATTCCAAGGAGCACTGTGCAAGCGATCATTTTGAAATGGAAGGAGTATCAGACCACTGCAAATCTACCAAGACCTGGCTGTCCCTCTAAACTTTCAGCTCAGACAAGGAGAAGACTGATCAGAGATGCAGCCAAGAGGCCCATGATCACTCTGGATGAACTGCAGAGAACTACAGCTGAGGTGGGAGAGTCTGTCCATAGGACAACAATCAGTCGTACACTGCACAAATCTGGCCTTTATGGAAGAGTGGCAAGTAGAAAGCCATTTCTCAAAGATATCCATAAAAAGTCTCGTCTAAAGTTTGCCACAAGCCACCTGGGAGACACACCAAACATGTGGAAGAAGGTGCTCTGGTCCGATGAAACCAAAATCGAACTTTTTGGCCACAATGCAAAACGATATGTTTGGCGTAAAAGCAACACAGCTCATCACACTCAACAGACCATCCCCACTGTCAAACGTGGTGGTGGCAGCATCATGGTTTGGGCCTGCTTTTCTTCAGCAGGGACAGGGAAGATGGTTAAAGTTGAGGGGAAGATGGATGCAGCCAAATACAGGACCATTCTGGATGAAAACCTGTTGGAGTCTGCAAAAGACCTGAAACTGGGACGGAGATTTATCTTCTAACAAGACAATGATCCCAAACATACAGCAAAATCTACAAAGGAATGGTTCACAAATAAACGTATCCAGGTGTTAGAATGGCCAAGTCAAAGTCCAGACCTGAATCCAATCGAGAATCTGTGGAAAGAGCTGAAAACTGCTGTTCACAAATGCTCTCCATCCAACCTCACTGAGCTCGAGCTGTTTTGCAAGGAAGAATGGGCAAGAATTTCAGTCTCTCGATGTGCAAAACTGATAGAGACATACCCCAAGCGACTTGCAGCTGTAATCGCAGCAAAAGGTGGCTCTACAAAGTATTAACGCAAGGGGGCCGAATAATTTTGCACGCCCCACTTTTCATTTTTTTATTAGTTAAAAAAGTTTCAAAAATCCAAAAGATTTCGTTCCACTTCACAATTGTGTCCCACTTGTTGGTGATTCTTCACAAAAAATAAAAATTTTATATCTTTATGTTTGAAGCCTGAAATGTGGCAAAAGGTTGAAAAGTTCAAGGGGGCCGAATACTTTCGCAAGCCACTGTATATATATATATATATATATATATATATACTCTGCATTTGGTGTAGCCCATATATACAGCTCATTCGGTGGTGTATAGTTTCTAATACTCTTCAGGCGGTGTACACAGTATATAATACAGTGTAGTGTGGTTTTGCAAAAAAAAAAATACATCATGTCCGGAAGGCCACCAAGGAGAGGAAGACGCTCACAGGCCACTAAAAGAGGGCAAGCAGCCTCTGTGTCTACAGTCAACAATGGTGGTCGTGGACATCCTCTGTAGGTGGCATTGGGGCATGCTTGTGCTTTTTTTCTGCTGCTGACCTTGTTATTGAACCACAACATGCAGAAAAGTTGGTGGAGTGGATAACAAAGCCGTTCTCATCCTCCTCATCCTCTGTCACCCAGGCTCAGAGTAGTTTGCCTTCCAACGCAGCTGCCAAAGCGGCCTATTCCACTGGCTCCTTGTTCAAAGTCACTCCTTTGATATCCCCACCATCATGCACGGAGGAGTCCCCAGAATTATTCGACCACAGTGTCAGGTACATGCTGCTGGAGGATGCGCAGCGATTTGAAGGCTCCGATGTTGGTTCTTAGGTTAAGTAAGGGAGTATTGTGAGCCTAGAGGGAGGGGGTGCCACAGAAGGACAAGAAACTGGCAGTCATGTTCCCCCAGCTGCAGCATACTGCCAAGTTTGCTCCAGTGACGAGGAGGGAGGGGATGATGAGGTCACTAACTGTACTTTAGTGCCTGAGAGAAGAAAGGAGGAAAGTGAGGAGGAGGAGGAACAACTCCAACGAGGAAGGATGTCCTCTAGGGGGCAGCTTAAGGACAGCCACTCTATTGCATCACACCACAAAGCTCCACAGGTGCAGGGGGATGCTGACTCCCCGCTGACTTTTAAAAGTTCCTGGTGTGGGCCTTTTTCGAGACGTGTGCAGCAGATCACACCTTTGCTGTTTGCAACCCATGTCTGAAGCGGATCAAGTGTGGCCAGAACAGCAGCAGCTTGGGCACCACATGCTTGACCAGACACCTGCCATGCAGTCCGTTAGCAACAGCTTTTGAAAGATTCACATCAAAGAAAAAGGCGGACTTCTCCTTGCTCCTCATCTAGGATCTCCAACCCTACCATACCTCCAGTCCTCTCAAAAACCTGCACTGAGAGGAATGAAGGTATAGCAATAGGTGTCCTAATTACTTCCAGCCAATCTGCTAGCTTTACACCACCAATTGATTTTAGCAGGCAAATTTCCCTACCCAATTTACTAAACCGTAAAAAGAAATTCGGTCCCAGCCATCCACATGCACAGCGTCTAAATGTTAGCTTGGCCAAATTGTTAGTACTGCTACTTCTGCCTCTTCAGCTGGTAGACTCTGCCCCCTTTTGTGAATTTGTGGAATGTGCTGTACCTCAATGGCAGGTTCCAAAATGCCATTTCCTTTTCACGGAAGGCCATTCTGGCTCTCTACCGGCATGTGGAAGGCAATGGTTTGGCCTCGTTGGACAGGGCGGTCAGCAGTAAGGTTCATATTACTGCTGACTCATGGTCCAGCAGGTATGAGTTGGGACGTTACCTTTCCTTAATGGTGCACTGGGTAACTCTGCTGGCAGCTGGGAAGGATGCAGGGCAGGGTTCAGTGTTGTTGGAGCTTGTTCTGCCACCACGCCTCCAAAATTCTAGTGGTGATGCTGCCACAGCTCTCTCCTCCACCCCTCCTCTTCTTCCTCTATTGCCTCTTGTTCAGATTTGTCCTCTGAACCAGCGGTGCTCCGTATGCATTTAAGGGGCTACGCAAGCAGTTAGACTAAAAGATGCCATGTGGTGCTTGAGCTAGTCTGCCTAGGGGACAGGAGCCACAGTGGGGCAGAGATTCTGTCAGCTCTGCAGGGGCAGGCTCAGAGGTTGTTGATGCCACGCCAGCTTCAGCCAGGAATGGTTGTATGTGACAATGGCACCAACCTTCTCTGCTCCCTCCGACAGGGACACTTGACCCATGTTCCATGTTTGGCACACGTCCTGAATTTGCTGGTGCAGTGGTTCTTGACCAGGTAGCCAGGCTTACAAGATCTCCTGAGGCAGGCCAGAAATGTCTATGGTCATTTCCGCCGGTCATACAATGCCAGTGCTCGGCTGGCTAACATTCAAAGACAATGCAACCTGCCCACCAACCGCCTCATTTGTGACATGCCCACCAGGTGGAACTCAACGCTGGCAATACTGCAGCAGCTGCACACACAGCAGAGGGCCATCAATGAGTACCTGTCGAGTATGGCACCAGGACAGGGTCAGGGGAGCTTGGCTTCTTTTTGCCATGCCATTGGTTACTGATCAAGGATGCATGAACTATCCTGTCACCATTTAAGGAGGCCACAAGGATGGTGAACAGCGACAATGCATGCATCAATGACACTGTCCCTCTAGTCTTCCTGCTGGAGCACACACTTCGTGGAATCATGGACAGGGCACTAGAGGAAGAACAGCGGGAGGAAGAGGAGGACTTCCTTTCCTCTCAAGGCCCCCATTATCCAGATACCATTCCTGCGGGCCCGCCAAACACACAGGAAGAAGAGGAGGAGGAGGAGGATTGTGTCAGCATGAATATAGAGGATAGCACTCAGCAGCAGTCTTCAAGGGATGGTTTTCAGTCCCCAGAAACCCAAGTAGTTGTACGTGGCTGGTAGGAGGTAGTTATGGATAATGTAATCCTTAGTGACCCAGAGGATTCAGAATCGAATGCCTTTGCAAACTTATGCTGCATGGCCTCCCTGATTCTGCAAAGCCTGAGAAAGGACCCTAGGTTTCATGGTATCAAGGAGAGGGATTATTACTGGCTGGCAACCCTTCTTGATCCACATTACATGGGTAAAGTTGCAGAACTCATCCTGCCTTTGCAGAGGGAGCAGAGGATGAAACATCTTCTGGAGGCCTTGAAGAAAGGTTTGTGTAACACATTTCCAGACCCTGGGAGGTTACCATTTCCTGGTGCTGGATAACGTGTTGAATTTGCTATGGATCTGGGATCCCTTGAAGACTGCCTATGCTGATTATCCTATTCCTCCTCAATCTTGATGATGCTAGCTTCCAACAATATTTTTGGTTTAGGGCACCCCCACCACCACCCAAGGCCCAATTTTTCTGCCCCTGTTTAACAGGGGCATGTAATTATACTTTTTGATGTAATATTTTACAGCAGGGCCCATTCCTGCACCCAACAAGAGTATCTGCGAGGGGTTACACTGTTGTGGCACCACCACCACCACCCAAGGCCCAATTTTTCTGCCCCTTTTTAACAGGGGCATGTAATTACAATTTTTGATCTAATATTTCACAGCAAGGCCCATTCCTGTGCCCAGCAAGAGTATCTGTGAGGGGTTACAGTGTTGTGGCACCACCACCCAAGACCCAATTTTTCTGCCCCTGTTTACCAGGGGCATGTAATTACAATTTTTGATCTAATATTTTACAACAGGGCCCGTTCCTGCGCCCAACAAGAGTAACTATGAGGGCTTACAGTGTTCTGGCGCCACCACCACCCAAGGCCCAATTTTTCTGCCCCTGTTTAATTTTTGATATAATATTTCAAAGCAGGGCCTGTTCATGCCCCCAACAAGAGTAACTGTGAGGGGTTACAGTGTTCTGATACCATCGACACCTAAGGCCCAGTTTTTCTGAAGAGTATATAGGGCAGGCCGTATAGTATATATACTGCTGTTCAGAGTATATAGTGCCTGGGGGCCTGGGGGACCCCCACGCCATTTAAAAAAAAAAATTGGTGCTGGGTACCCCTTAACATCCATACCAGACCTGAAGGGCCTGGTATAGATTTTGGGGGGAACATCCACACCATTTTTTTGGTATTTTTCTTATTTTTATATATATTGCCGGGATCCGACAATACATTACACCCGCGAGCAGTTTTAAATGACATTTTTTCCTTTAGAAATGTCATTTTGCTGTAGTACTGTTAATAACATGGGATAGATGTGCTACTTTACAGGCATACTAAGAACATCCTCAGGTACGATATATAAAGGAATATTTCATTTTTACCGTTTCACTTTAAGCATTATTAAAATCACTGCTCCCGAAAAAACTGACGTTTTTAAAACTGAGGGGGGTGTTGAGCTCATCCCTAATCTTGAGTGTTCACAAGTTTTGAGGGACCTGGGTCTCATATACATATTTCACTTCAGAATTCACTTTTGGTTCACATTATTTGTCTAAATTAAAGGGGGCTTTTCTTTTAGTGGAGTACTTTGGTGTTTTCATTTCTTTTGGGGTTTTTCTTTTATGTTGATAGAATCTTTTTTTAAACCTGGGGTACACAAAGTGCAGAATTCACTTATTACTGACATCTGTTCTTGAGCTGCTATTTGTTCACAGCACACCGCCGCATTGTTTGAAAGAAAAATTATCTGTAAGAATGGTGTGCACCTATAACAACTTGCATTATATCATCAACCCCCTCTAAACTCAGGAATAAAATAACTGTATCCTGTGAAGTATCTTACATCTTAAAGTAAAAAGCCCAGGCCGGGGGCGTGTCCGGACACTGAGCAAGGAAGACGTGCTTGTATTGAGCTCTGCTCAGCCAGCAAGCAATCTACTGCCATCCTACCTTTCTCTTACCCCGGAGAACCTCCAAAAGCACGGCATACTACTCAGTACAATCTCTGCTGCAAGCACAGCTAAAAATTATCTTCCATTTCGGACTCTACCCGACTGTGTGCATCCCGGTCTGGCTCTCTGATTCCTGGGCTCGAGGCCCGACGCCATCTTGAGGCCTCTCGGCCCCCACGCTTCTAAACAGCAATCATCTTACCTCCACCTTCCAGCAGGACACCTCCAGAGGTTGCTGGATAGACCTGAAACGGAGCGGTACTACCTGGGGATCCCTGACCGTGAGCCCTGAAATACCGCGGCCTGACGTCCATCTACAGCCTGCGGCCTACTGATCAAGCCACACCAGCTCCCTGAAGGACACAGTGAGTAGTGGAAACATCCACACCTCCCATCCCAAAGCCAAGCGTCCCTGACATCAACCGCCAACTGTCCCATTAGTTGTGTGCCTCCCCAGGAGCCCTTTAGCCCAGACGAAGCCCAGACGGAGCGGCAATCACACGGCCGGCCGGCCGGCCCATAGGAATGGCCGCGGCTTCGGCCTACACACGGAGGCCGGCGGCCATCTTGGGACTTCAAGATACACCCAGCTGCTTCTATGCATCCAAACTGTACTTACTCATCATAACCCAGAGACACAGTGAGTAGTGGAATCACCCACACCTACCATCCCACAGCCAAACATCCCGGACATTAAGCGCCAACTGTCCCCATAGGAAAGACCACGGCTTTGGCCTACACACGGAGGCCGGCGGCCATCTTGGGACTCCAAAATACACCCAGCTGCTTCTGTCCTTCTTAGCTGTACCCACTCATCATAACCCATCTCTTTATACTTCCTTATCAATACTCACTACTGGGAACACTATGCCCTGTAACAGTTACCTAACAAATCACCCTTACAACTGTTCCATGTAAAACGCACACGCAGCTTGCAAAAATGGAAGACGTCTGAACTCTAAGCCTTAACCTCCGCCTACAGATCCGAACCTCCCGCTCCGCAATGCTATTATTTTCAAGACCTGGGATACGCACTAACCTTTCAGGGAACCCCATAGTTACTTCTCAATCAGTGCATGGGTAAAATCGGAGACCAACGCACCGTATACTCAAAACAAGCCTCACAGGCCGCACTTCGGCGAACCCACTCAATGGAGAAATACCTACGGAGGCCTCACTCCCCGGCCTCAAGTACCCCGGAGACAGCTATGAACCAAACGGACAATTTCCCATTAGTTGATCCCTCTCTGTTTATGGAAGACTCTTCACGACGTCCACAGCCACCTGTCTCCCCCGCAACATTACTACCCGTAACCGTGGACGTTTTAGATACTAAGTTACAGGCTCTGCTTCACAGCATCACCCATAACATCACCAAAGAAGTAAATAAGTTAGCCCATGAGCTTAGGGGTGAAATAGATCAACTTGGTGAACGTACGGATCATCTGGAAACCAAATTCGACGACATGGTTCAATATGTCCATGTCCTAGAAGAGGAAAACGCAGGCCTGAAAAATGCAGTCTCGCTATTACAAACACAGCAAGAAGACCTCGAAAATCGAGAACGCCGTCAGAACTTATGCATCCGTGGAGTCCCGGAATCCATTCCAGATAAAGAAATTCGATCATATCTCCTTGCTCTATTTGTCATGTTGGTACCTCATATCCCTGACATAGAGTGGCGCCTGGATAGAGCACACAGATCACTGGCTCCTAAACCTCCTCAGGGTGCTAATTCCAGGGACATAATCGCTCGTTTCCACTTTTATGAGAGCAAGGAGGCCTTGACCATTGCTACCCGAAACAGATCGAGGGTCGAATTCAAAGGCGCAAAACTACAAATTTTCAATGATCTATCGCCCATCACTTTGGCTAAACGCCGCGCTCTACGCCCAGTTACCTCCCATTTGCAACAATACCAAGTCCCTTATTGTTGGGGTTTCCCGTTCCGATTGTCAGTCATGAAAGACGGTTCACAACACTCCATGCGAGACCTACAAGAATGCAAAACTTTTATCAAAAACCTAGGTCTCCCTCCTATACCAGATGAAGACCTGCAGATACAAATCCCGCCTCCCCGACAGATGTCCACGCCTGGGAAATATGGACCCCGGTACGCCAGAAGTCAAAGAAGACACCAGTTACACCTCAAAGAGCGGCTCCATTTAAAGGATCTACTTGAAAACATCCTGTGACATACCCCTGTGATTCCTCTTTACACATAGGTCCTATCTTTTTTTTTTTTTTTGACCTATGTGTTCTGAGACTCTGTGCTCAGAGTCGAACTTCCATATCCGAAGTGCCTTACATGTTTATTTGCTTACTTGTTTGTTATTACCCAGCACATAACCTCCATGTTGGGGGTTCCATGTTTTTCTTTTTCTTTTTAATGTTTGGATTGGGCGGAGGCCCACAAGTCTAATTTTGTAGGCTGACACACCCCCTGTTAACATGGTCTTGATTCAAGACCGTGATTTCCTGAGGCTCTTACATGCCTCAGGCCTAATACCTAACTGGTATATGTTTTTTCTTCTTTTTTTTCACTAGAGGCCCTTTTTGGTCCTAACCTGGATCTCCTCTTTTTTTACCATTATTTTTATTACTCTTTTTGTTTTGTTTTTCTACTTCCCAACCCCTTGCTTCGATTGATTTTTTCATACATATGGGGTTTTTTTTTCAAACCCATGTTCAAAATACAGTTATGTTTTAAAAATTATACAATACTGTCATATGATTTCCTATGATACATCTATTATTATGTTCTATACATCATGGTACACGTTCCTTCCCTATCCTCTAAATTTAATATATGCTTTACTCATATACCTGAGCTATGGCTGTAAGTATACTGTCATGTAATGTCAAAGGTCTAGGTTCCATCCGCAAACGTTGGTTGGCGTTGAAGGTGTTTAAGGCATCCAGAGCAGAAGTGATCATGGTTGAGGAGACACATTTTAAAGCGGAGGGATCTTTTAAATTTGCCTCCAAACATTTTCCTACCGCTTATATAGCATCAGACCCTTCTGGAAGGGCTGGAGTAGCCATATTATTGAAACGTAATTCTAATATCCGTGTCAAATCGGCATACTTAGACCCTCAAGGCCGCTTTGTTCTCCTGAGCTGTGATCATGAAAATGTTTCATTTACCCTTGCCAATGTGTATGCACCTAACACAGGACAGATTGGTTTTCTTGAAATGTTTTTTGAAAAATTGCAATCCTTTTCTCAACCATTCATGGTCATTGGGGGGGATTTCAATTTATGCATGTCTCCGACTAAAGATAGACTTGCCCTTTTTACACACACCCCACCTCCCCAGGTTCAAAAGCTGGCTACATCCTTTAGAAAACTTATCAGAGCTCACAACCTCTTTGATACTTGGAGGATAAAACATCCTACAGCCAAACAATTTACATTCTATTCACCCCCACACAAGCTATATACAAGACTAGATCACTTCTTTGTCTCAGCACCCTTACTGTCATATGTAGTCCATTCGGAAATAAATACAATCACATGGTGGGACCATGCCCCCATAACCCTTGATCTCCTCCTAACCAAACCTACATCTAGGTCGTGCCACTGGCGTCTTAACGAGACCCTTCTTAAAATACCTGATATTCATATTCATCTCCAGAAAAAACTGACAGAATTTTTTGAACTTAACGAAGGTTCGGTTTCTGAGGCGTCCACCCTATGGGAGGCTCATAAGGCCTTTTTCAGGGGAGAGTGCATCTCCTCAAGCTCTCGTCTTAAAAAAGACCGAGCTCTCCAAAGATCATCGCTCTTACATGACTTATCCAAAGCAGAGGAATCCCTTGTCAGCTCCCCTACGGTGGAACGCCTTAGATCAGTGGTATCGTTACGTAACCGCATTAAATCTCTTGATCTGAATACACTTGCTAAATCCTTGCTATGGTCCAAACAAAAGTTTTACGAATTCGCTAATAGACCCCATAGAATGCTAGTCAATAAATTAAAGCCTAGACCCGCAGCCTCAATCCCTGATTTACTATTACAACCCAACGGTGAACCTACATATTGCCCCCAACACATGTCCAAAGTCTTTGGTGATTATTACCAAAAACTCTATAACTGCTTAGCAACAGACCAAAATTTCGCATTCACTCAAGAAAAGTTTGATGACTTTATCAAAACTCTAAATCTTCCTACACTCTCTCCTGAGAAACGCTCAGGGCTCAATGCTCCCATCTCTGCTGAAGAAATTACAGCGGTTATTAAACAGCTTCCGACCCACAAGTCCCCAGGGCCCGACGGACTTCCTTATTCATACTTTAAAAGCTTCCTACCAGTTTTAATACCCCATATGATAAGTTTATTTACCTCTCTGATGTCAGGGAAAGTTCCGCACTCCCAATTCCTTCATGCCTTTATTACGGTTATTCCGAAACCGGATAAGGACTTATCACTACCAGACAACTATCGCCCCATTGCCCTCCTGAACTCTGATTACAAGATTTTCACAAAAATTTTAGCTAACAGACTGTCCCTACTTCTTCCCTCACTCATACATAGGGACCAGGTCGGTTTTGTTCCCACTAGACACGCAGGAGACAACACTAGAAGAACTATCGATCTTATTGATCTACTGACTAAAACTAAGAAACCTGCGATAGTCCTCAGTTTAGATGCTCAGAAGGCGTTTGATCGCCTAAACTGGTCTTTTATGTTCGCCATTTTGACTAGATATGGAATTTCAAGTCCCTTTATACACGCTTTAAGAGCGCTTTACTCCACGCCCACTTCCCAGGTACAGTTGTCTTCCCATGTCTCCCCGCTATTCTCCCTAAGTAATGGTACTCGTCAGGGATGTCCTCTATCCCCCTTACTTTTCATTTTAAGCCTGGAACCTCTGGCCGAAGCTATTCGTTCCCACCCTGACATAGGGGGAGTGGCGCTGAGACATCAGGAATACAAACTGTCCCTATTCGCTGATGATATTCTATTAACATTGACCCATCCCCATATATCACTCCCCTCTCTACATGCAATTCTACATCAATTTGGCAGCATTTCAGGTTTTAAAATAAACCCGACCAAAACTGAAGCCCTCCCTATTAACCTTTCCACAGATATGCTCTCAACTTTACAGGAAAATTTCAAATATTGTTGGTGCACCCATTCCTTGAAATATCTTGGGGTTTATCTGACCTCCTCTTACTCCACTCTTTTTCAGGCCAATTTTCCTCCTATGTTTATAGAAATCAACAAATTATTAAAGTCATGGACGAATCTCCCCTTATCCCTTCTTGGAAGGATAAACGTCCTCAAAATGTCAGTGCTCCCTAAACTCCTTTATCTCTTTGAGACCCTTCCAGTCAAGGTTCCAATGTCCCAATTAAAGTTAATCCAACAAAATTTCCTAAATTTTATTTGGAATCATAAATCTCATAGGATAGCTAGCTCGGTACTTTTTGCATCCCGAGGTGGAGGTTTAGGGGCACCCGACATAATCAAATATTATTATGCCTCCCATCTAAGAACAATAACCTCCTGGACATCCAGATACGCCCCTAACAGATGGTCTGAGATAGAAATGGGCATCACGGTACCCGCACATCCATGCTATATGTTATGGCCATCTTCGGATAAATTCATCTCTCAGTTACGTAAAATCAGCTTAAACCCGATGCTATTTACCCTCTCAATATGGAAAAGCTGCTCCGGTAAATATAAGCTTTCATCCCCATGCTCTCCTTTAACAAATATTACCTTTAATCCAGAAATTCCTGATAGTCTCTCTTATGATGCCATGTTGCCATGGACGAAAGCCGGTATTTTCCAACTACGCCACCTGGTTAACCCAGTGACCCGTAAACTCCACACTTTTACTGACCTACAATCTAAATATAAAATCCCAAAAAACCTCTTTTATTCCTTTCTACAAATCCAACATTTTCTCTCCACCAAAATACTACAACTGACCCTAACCATCCCTACTGAATTTGAAGTGGTGTGCTCCAGAGGCCCTCATGATTCTCATCTAATATCCACCATTTACAAAATTCTGCATGCTGCCTCTCCTATCACAGAACAGACTCACACATATATGCGCAAATGGTCCCATATTTTAAACAGACCTATCCAAATAAGTGAATGGAAGAATATCTGGGAAAGTGCATCTAAGACATCCAGATGTGTGACTCAGAAAGAAACAACCTATAAAATACTGATGTTCTGGTATAGAACCCCGGAGTTTCTTTTAAGACAGAAACTGACTACATCCGGTCAATGCTGGACATGTGGCTCATCTCTGGGCACCCATTTCCATATATTTTGGGAATGTCCCTTGATAATGCCATACTGGTCACAGATCCATGCCCTGTTGGGAAAAATTCTAAAATTCCCTATACCTTATCAACCTATACATCTCTTGCTAGGCTTGCCCCTCCCTAAGATGCCAAAAACACTTAGGAAACTGATGGCTTTCATCTTACTAGCGGCCAAACGGGTTATACCCCAATGTTGGTTAGCTAACACCCCCCCTAACTTTTGCACAATTTTTGTCAGTAATTACAGATATTTGCAGGATGGAACGTATCACAGCCATAATTGATGACTCCCTTCCCAGATTTGAGGCTATATGGGGACACTGGGATTCCTCTGAATACAACATAGAGAACCCCCAGGTAGTCCAGAGTTAATGAGATATAAATACAGTTTCCTATATTGATTGACTGCAGCAGGGCCACAGACCATGCCATTGCTTTATTTCACTAACTGACCCTCTTATTTCTACCATGATGTGTATGTATTGTCTGAAAATCATTTGACACCTAATGTTATTTCTTCTTGATATATAATAAGCTACCAAAAAATGTTTTACCTCATTGAAAATATGCTGCTATCAATGTGTTTTCTAAGAGAATGAATACTCTGTTTATGTATACTTGAATATACTTAAAAAATAAACAATTAAAAAAAAAAAAAAAAGCCCAGGCCAATATTCTTTGTCCCTAGAAAATTTGGGCCTAACCTTCCTATTTAAAACTGTCTTGCCGCTGGCCAATTTTACACTGCTGTGTCATTGTGGCCCCCTAATTATTATACAGTAGGTAAACACCTGCCTGCCTGTAGTCTTTTTCTCTAGTACATTCTGGACAATTCTTCCTCATTAAAAATGTCCTGTTAGAAATTGCTGTATCATCTATGGTCACTTGTTAATGAGAGTTTGATAGAAATTGGCAAGCAGCTGGACAGTTTTGTATCAATGAGAACAGAGACAGCCTCAGTGAACTTCTGGCTTTCATTCTGTCCATCATACAGATACCATTGTAGTTCCAGTTCACCATTGGTTTGTTCACGTTGGATGCGAACATTCTGATAAAATGTATAGGGACACTTTTTTGTCTGTAGGCAGAGTACTATTTTAATTAGGGGGCGGGTATGCATTTGTAGGCGTAACATATAAGAAGTCTAAAAATGAGCAGGGTTTAGACTATGCTAAATATTGGGTGTGGCTTAAAGGGGGTGTAGTTACAGTCTGAAATGACAGTGAGAAAGAAAGAAAAAAAAGAAATAGAGTTGGAGGGACAGCAGGCCCAGATCCTACACCACAATAGCAATATGTGTATTCCAGAAAGTTTAACAATCAGCAGATAAAGATACTTCAAACACCATCCCCCCAGGCAGATCCCATCAAACAGATAACAGATGGCCAGAGACTGCAGACATAATACAAGGCATGGTCAGAGACCGCAGACATGATACAAGGTATGGCCAGAGACCGCAGACATGATACATGGAATGGCCAGAGACCACAGACATGATACAAGGCATGGCCAGAGACCGCAGACATGATACAAGGCATGGCCAGAGACTGCAGACATGATACAAGGCATGGCCAGAGATCTCTGACATGATACGAGGCATGCCCAGAGACCGCAGACATGATACAAGGAATGGCCAGAGACCGCACACATTAAACAAGGCATGACCAGAGACCGCAGACATGATACAAGGCGTGGCTTAGAGACTGTAGACATGATACAGGGCATGGCCAGAGACTACAGACACGATACTGGAGAGAGAGACACAGACAGAGAGAGAGAGCCCCTGAATACCTGCTGCTTGTTCCCCTCCCTCACAAAAAACCCCTCCAGAGACAAAGAGTCAACCTATCATGATTTTCTACAGACTTTTAACTGCATAGAGTCCAAACTGCAGGGTACACACATAGCTCTGCTTGGATGCACATATGCTGCAGTTAAGCTCAGGTCGGGCTGCCATATTCTTCTTCACCTCTCCGTGGCTGGCCACGCCCCCTCTCTGAGTCATGGCCAATTAGTGAGAGGCAATAAATCCTCCCCACATGCTAATTCGCTGGAGAGGAGGAGGCAGGGGGAGGATCTGAGGAATCAGTCTTTTTAACCTGTGTGTTACCCTGGCGCTGCAGCCGGGTTTTGCAATGCAGAGACTAGGCTGGCTGCTGCCCGGGAAGTAGTTAATTTTTGAGATTCTTGCCGGGACAAAGACTCCATGGGAAATCAGTTTCCCGGGAATGTCCCGAGAAATCTGTGACTGTTGGCAGCTATGACTTTGCTGTCAGTCAAGTCCTGATGAAGGGGGCACTTTCACCCCTGAAACGCTTTGGCTATTTCTTGAATTGTACCCCTGACCTTTAATGGAATAAAGTTGTATCTAGACCTCTTAGCAGTGGTATGGCGCTTTAATTTCAACCCCTCTCACATTACACTACAAGCCACAGAGATTGTGGAGTTCTTCTGGGATGTAGAAGACACCTGCCCATGAGCCAGATCATTTACACCAACAATAATACCTTAAGATAACAATACCAGTAAAATAAATCTACGGGTCCAGCAATATATTTCCCCTTTCCTCTTCTGGCCCATTTGTCTCTGTCAATCAAAGCAAAGTCAGTACCGCTTAATGGAAAAACATGTGTTCCTGCTAAAACTACTAAGCCAAGCTAATTGCAAAATAGATAAATTCCACTGCCAAATTTGCACTGCCAGTGTACACTGTTGTTGAGATTGTCCTTAAAAATCACTAAAAATCGCACTCTTATGTAATACATCATACAGCTTTAAGACATCCCCTGACCATAATTTTTAAAGGATTTGTGTATTTTCAATGTTGCCTTTGAAGCCACATGAAAAGACCTTTTCCCCATTGTACAGTTTTCTTTTTTTGCGTTGGTACATTTCCCCATGGAAGTACCCACCTTCCCTTTCTTTTTTTTGCTAACAGTTTGCCTATTATACTTAGAACTGATCAGAATTTATTAACAAAATCCCCCCGCCCACAGACTTCAATGGAATTTGCAGCTACATTCAGATTCACTGTATTTCAAACAGCAAACTGACGAATAATGCCGCGTACACACGGTCGGACTTTTCGTCTACAAAAGTCCAACGGACGCTGACGGACTAAAGCTGGCTGGTAATCCGATCGTGTGTGGGCTTCTCCGGACTTTCAACGTACTTTTTTAGCCTCAAATCCGACGTACTTTAGATTTGAAACATGCTTCAAATCTTTACGTCGTAACTACGACGGACCCCGAAATCCGCTCGTCTGTGTGCTAGTCCGATGGACAAAAAGCCACGCTAGGGCACCTATTGGCTACTGGCTATGAACTTCCTTATTTTAGTCCGGTGTACGTCATCACGTACGAATCCGTCGGACTTTTGTGTGGTCGTGTGTAGGCAAGTCCGTTCGTTAGAAAGTATGCCGCAAGTCCGCCGCAAGTCCGCCGAAAGTCTGCCGGAAGTCTGTCGGACAGGCTGTCTGACTTTTGTAGACGAAAAGTCCGACCGTGTGTACGCGGCATAAGAGTATTTAGACCTGAGGGAGGAAGTGGAGACAGATCTCCTATCACAATTTGGATTAGCAGCAAGGATGGGAAGTGTTATCATATTGGGGGATTTTAATTATCCAGACATAGACTGCGGCGAGGGAACCGCGCATTCATTTAAGGCTCGCCAGTTCCTTAATGTCTTGCATTTGTACAATTTTATGGGTCAGATGGTAGACGCACCAACTAGAAATAAAACATTACTGGATCTACTGATTACCAACAATACAGACCTGATCACGGATGTGGAAATACGGGGCAATTTAGGTAACAGCAATCACAGGTCAATTAGTTTCAGTATAAATCACACAAATAGGAAACATAAAGGGAATACAAAGACACTGAATTTCAAAAGAGCCAACTTCCCTAAATTACAAACCTTGCTAAAAGGCATAAATTGGGATAAAATATTAGGAACAAAGAATACGGAGGAGAGATGGGTTTGCTTTAAGAGCATATTAAATAAGGGCATTAGCCAATGTATCCCATTTGGTAATAAATTTAAAAGAGCGAACAAAAGTCCTGGATGGCTTAACTCCAATGTAAAAATGCATATAAAAGCAAAGGAGAAGGCCTTCAAAAAATACAAGGTTGAGGGATCATCCTCAGCATTCAGACTTTATAAAGAATGCAACAAGAAATGTAAGGGTGCAATTAGGACAGCTAAGATAGAACATGAAAGACACATAGCGGAGGAGAGCAAAAAAAATCCCAAGAAATTCTTTAAGTATGTAAACAGTAAAAAGGGGAGGAGAGACCATATTGGCCCCATAAAGAATGAGGAAGGACGTCTGGTTACAAAGGATGGGGAGATGGCGAAGGTATTGAATTTAATCTTCTCCTCAGTCTTCACGAGTAAATCGGGGGGCTTCAGTAACCAAAACTGCAGTGTTTATCCTCATGACACAACACAGGAAGCACCTCCATGGTTAACAGAGGACAGAATTAAAATTAGACTTGAGAAACTTAACATTAATAAATCACCGGGACCAGATGGATTGCATCTGAGGGTACTTAGGGAACTCAGTCAAGTGATTGCCAGACCGTTGTTCCTAATTTTTACAGATAGTCTACTGACTGGAATGGTACCAGCTGATTGGAGAAAAGCCAATGTAGCACCAATATTTAAAAAGGGCCCAAAATACATCCCTGGGAATTACAGACCAGTTAGCCTAACATCAATAGTATGTAAACTCTTGGAGGGGATGATAAGGGACTATATACAAGATTTTAGTAATAAGAACGGTATCATTAGCAGTAATCAGCATGGATTCATAAAGAATCGTTCTTGCCAAACCAATCTATTAACCTTCTATAAGGAGGTGAGTTGCCATCTAGATAAAGGAAGGCCCGTAGACGTGGTGTATCTGGATTTTGCAAAAGCATTTGACACAGTTCCCCATAAACGTTTACTGTACAAAATAAGGTCCGTTGGCATGGACCATAGGGTGAGTACATGGATTGAAAACTGGCTACAAGGGCGAGTTCAGAGGGTGGTGATAAATGGGGAGTACTCAGAATGGTCAGGGGTGGGTAGTGGGGTTCCCCAGGGTTCTGTGCTGGGACCAATCCTATTTAATTTGTTCATAAACGATCTGGAGGATGGGATAAACAGTTCAATCTCTGTATTTGCAGACGATACTAAGCTAAGCAGGGCAATAACTTCTCCGCAGGATGTGGAAACCTTGCAAAAAGACCTGAACAAATTAATGGGGTGGGCGACTACATGGCAAATGAGGTTCAATGTAGAAAAATGTAAAATAATGCATTTGGGTGGCAAAAATATGAATACAATCTATACACTGGGGGGAGAATCTCTGGGGGAATCTAGGATGGAAAAGGACCTGGGAGTCCTAGTAGATGATAGGCTCAGCAATGGCATGCAATGCCAAGCTTCTGCTAACAAAGCAAACAGAATATTGGCATGCTTTAAAAGGGGGATCAACTCCAGAGATAAAACGATAATTCTCCCAATCTACAAGGCTCTGGTCCGGCCGCACCTGGAGTATGCTGTCCAGTTCTGGGCACCAGTCCTCAGGAAGGATGTACTGGAAATGGAGCGAGTACAAAGAAGGGCAACAAAGCTAATAAAGGGTCTGGAGGATCTTAGTTATGAGGAAAGGTTGCGAGCACTGAACTTATTCTCTCTGGAGAAGAGACGCTTGAGAGGGGATATGATTTCAATTTACAAATACCGTACTGGTGACCCCACAATAGGGATAAAACTTTTTTGCAGAAGAGAGTTTAACAAGACTCGTGGCCACTCATTAAAATTAGAGGTTTAACCTTAAACTACGTAGAGGGTTCTTTACTGTAAGAGCGGCAAGGATGTGGAATTCCCTTCCACAGGCGGTGGTCTCAGCAGGGAGCATTGATAGCTTCAAGAAACTATTAGATAAGCACCTGAATGACCGCAACATACAGGGATATATAATGTAATACTGACACATAATCACACACATAGGTTGGACTTGATGGACTTGTGTCTTTTTTCAACCTCACCTACTATGTAACTATATGTAACTATGTAGACCTTTCAAATTTAAAGTGGTTGTATACCCAGAACAAAAAAAGGGGCAAACAACCGCTTTAAAGGTCCACTATGATAGGTGAGCTGCCATCTTTTGTAATTTTGGTGGTGGAGCTTTCCTTTACTTTCACCTGGGATTCACAGAGGAGTTCTTGAGTGAAGATTTTTACTCACCATGTTGTGATGTGGACTTACATTTTGATGAACTTTGCACATCTTAGTTTTTCGTATTTTATGTGAATATCAAAATTCTAATCTATCACACAAGAGCTGTTAAAACTTGTAGTGCCGCTCTAAGTGGGAAATGTGTATTATCCCGCTGGTACTCAGAATTCCAGAAATGGGGTGTCGGCTGGAAATATCACCTTCCAGTAGTGTTAGCATACTTAGAAAAATCGCCACACTCCCTATCCAGTCTGTGAGGTTAAATATGTGAGATGGCCTCAGCCTTGCACTACTCCACAAGCCATACCCTCTGACATATTTTACCCCACCCCCCGGGGCTTAGTCATAGAGCTCCTCTATGACTAAGCCCAGTGTTGCCAACCGTCAGAATTTTTACTGGCAGCCAGTAAAAAACGGGCACTTTTTCTCCTGCCAGTAAATGCCAGTAACAGGAAAAGGTTGCCAGTAAAAAAATATGGCTGAGCCGGCCCAAACCCAGAGTGCCTGCTACAGTGTCAGAGGGGGTGCCTGAGCGTGTTGGGTGACCTCATGGTGCAAGGGAACCTGAGCGGAGTGGGCAGAGCCTCGCGTGCGGGACTGTGGGATTGGAGTTATGCAAGCCGGGAGTGGGACTGTCAATGCTATTTGGATTCAGTGGACTAAAGGGACCACCTGCCGTGGGTAGAGATTGTTACTATGACTCAGTAGTCAACGTGTCATGTTGGTGAGATGTCATCATCATCTGTGGTGCTACACAATGCTGTCAGTGTCACTGTGAGTCAATGTCATGTGTGTGCCTGCCCATTCTGATTTCTTGCCCTCCTGAGTCCTGTCCCTAAGCTACTTACTTACTATATCAAAAATAATTTAAGAAATATGATTTTTGCTATTATAAATCTACCTTACATCATATTGCTAATTGCATATTGTACTTGTTTGTAGCCTAAATACTGAAATTTGCACTTGAAACTTGCACTTGTAAATACTTGTAAATTTGCACTTGTAATTTTGTAACTTTTGGAGATGCCAGTGGAAACATGGCTATGCCAGTAAATTTTGGGTGCTGCGTCAGTAAATTTCAATCTGGTAGGTTAGCAACACTGCTAAGTCCCATCTCACACATTTAACCTCACTGACTGGATAGGGAGAGATTTTTGTAAGTATGCTATCAAACAAGAGAACATTACATGTATTTGTACAATATTATTATAATATTATTATTATTAATTATTATAATATATTGTACTAACAATATAAAAAAAAATAAAAACTCTCAACATCTCCTTCCCACTTAATTTCATGTTGCCAAAATGGTGAGTTTTTGCCAAAATCTCCTAAAATTCACAAAATTGTGTGTATGATGATTCAAAAAGAAGAAAATGACAACAAGATCAGTGGCAGTGATTTGAAGTGAGCAAAAATCTAGAAGTGAACACTTTATGCACAGATCTGAACCTAGAAAACATATTCCAGAATAAAAACAGCATGAAAGGTATAAAAGCTTTGATAGATTTTAGGCAGATGGCACCAAAGACTGTCCATACAAAGTCCGCCATGAGGATTTTAAAGACAAGACTCAAATATGGTCATAACAGACTATCAAAGACATTCTTAGGGCTCATTTACTAAATAGAAAGAGAAGGCACTCAATTGCCATGTCTGTAATATTGGGGGAGAAAAAGGGGGGTACTACTGGAGGTACTACCTATAGTCGGACTTTATAGGCCAGGAAACAATGGAGAAGGAAACAATATAAAGCATCACATTTATTGAAAAAATACAAAACATAAATGTTGAGAAGAGTAAAAAACATCATACATATGCATTTATGCAATTTGTACAGTGAGCCCTTGTGCGTCTACGCGTTTCGACATTAGGCTTCTTCAGGACACGACCAAGGTTCAAAGACGCAACAGTTAAGAGAACAAATCTCACTATCTTAAGTTGGAGTACGTTGTGATATATACCCGCAGCCTGGATAGGCAATGGGTTTCCAAATAATAAGTGAATTTCAAATTTTATAAACAGGGGCAGGTAGAGCCTTCACTCCAAAACATGTAAGGGGCCAGCTGAGCAATACTATAGAGTCCGATATATATACAAGAAACAGATCCTTATTAGGATTCAGTAATGCTCATGGCTAATAAAGCCTGAAATAATACGCTGTGCATGGAGAATATAGTAAAAAATATGCACAGCGTATTATTTCAGACTTTTTTAGCCATGAGCATTACTGAATCCTAATAAGGATCTGTTTCTTGTATATATATCAGACTCTATAGTATTGCTCAGCTGGCCCCTTACATGTTTTGGAGTGAAGGCTCTACCTGCTTCTGTTTATAAAATTTGAAATTCACTTATTATTTGGAAACCCATCGCCTATCCAGGCTGCG
Organism: Lithobates septentrionalis; assembly: GCA_037952835.1. Taxonomy (NCBI): domain Eukaryota; kingdom Metazoa; phylum Chordata; class Amphibia; order Anura; family Ranidae; genus Lithobates; species Lithobates septentrionalis. The sequence goes on along the minus strand of JBBDGP010001034.1, from coordinate 6,185,387 downwards.
GGTATATATCACAACGTACTCCAACTTAAGATAATGAAATTTGTTCTCTTATCTGTTGTGTATCTGAACCCTGGTCATGTCCTGAAGAAGCCTAACAGCGAAACGTGTAGACGCATAAGGGCTCACTGTACAAATTGCATAAATGCATATGTATGATGTGTTTTACTCTTCTCAACAATTATGTTTATATTTAGTATTTTTTCAATAAATGTGATGCTTTATATTGTTTCATTCTCCATTGTTTCCTGGCCTATAAAGTCCGACTATAGGTAGTACCTCCAGTAGTACCCCCTTTTTCTCTAGGGCTCATTTACTCTTGCTTCGGCTTCAACACACATTAAGGGCTAGTTTACACTTGCTTCAAAACAAGGCTTCGGACACGATTTGTTAAAGCTCTCTGAATGCCAGTCAAAGCCCCTGTCACTAAATAAAATGGTTAGCTTACAGTTTACACCTTGCTTTTGCTTTGTTTTGCTTCGGCTTTGCTTAAAAAATTATACCCCTTGTCGCTTTAGTGGGGCTTCAAAGCATCTTCAAAGCCTCCATAGAACTCTATGGCAAAGCTCGCTTGAAGCACCTTTTGAGGGGCTTTAATTCAGCTTTAGCTTCCTTTGTTTTGGAGAAATTGCAGGAATGAGATGTCGACACACACACACACAGGGCATCTGCCAAGCTTCAACAGAGCATTACCGAACCATCACTAAAGCTTCACCGAAGCATCACCAAAGCTTCATCGAAGTACCAATGAAGCATCACAAACACATCATAAAAGCATGTTGAAGCGGTAGGGGCTTTAATGTGTGTTGAAGCCAAAGCAAGTGTAAACGAGCCCTAAGGGCTCGTTTACACTTGCTTTAAAACAAGGCTTCGGACATGCTTTGTTAAAGCTCTCTGAACACTAGTCAAAGCTGCTGTCACTAAATAAAATGGTCAGCTTACAGTCCTATTTACAACTTGCTTTTGCTTTGCTTTGCTTTGGCTTCACTTCAAAACTTATACCCCATGTCGCTTTAGTTATACCTCTAAAGTGTCTTCAAATCCTCCATAGAAGTTTATGGCAAAGCTTGCTTGAAGCCCCACTGAAGCCCCACCGAAGCCTCATCGAAGCCCCACAAAGCCTCACCGAAGCCTCATCGAAGGCCCACCAAAGGCTCATCGAAGCCCCACCAAAGCCTCATCGAAGCCTCAGCGAAGCACCAAGCAAATGCAAGGTGTAAACAGGACTGTAAGCTAACCATTTTATTTAGTGACAGGAGCTTTGACTGGCATTCAGAGAGCTTTAACAAAGCATGTCCGAAGCCTTGTTTTGAAGCAAGTGTAAACTAGCCCTTAGGGCTCATTTACACTTGCTTCGGCTTCAACACACATTAATGGCTAGTTTGCACTTGCTTCAAAACAAGGCTTTGGACACGATTTGTTAAAGCTCTCTGAACGCTAGTCAAAGCTCCGAAAATGGTTAGCTTACAGTCCTGTTTATACCTTACTTTTGCTTTGCTTTGTTTCGGTTTTGCTTCAAAAATTATATCCCATGTAGCTTTAGTGCTTCAAAGCATCTTCAAAGCCTCCATAGAAGTCTATAGCAAAGCTTGCTTGAAGCCCCACTGAAGTCTCATCGAAGCCCCACCAAAGCCCCACCAAAGGCTCATCGAAGCCCCATCAAAGCTCCACCCAAGCCTCATTGAAGCCCCACCGAAGCCTCATGGAAGCACCAAGCAAAAGCAAGGTGTAAACAGGACTGTAAGTTAACCATTTTATTTAGAGACAGGAGCTTTGACTGGCATTCAGAAAGCTTTAACAAAGCCTGTCCAAAAGCCATGTTTTGAAGCAAGTGTAAACTAGCACTTAAAGTGGAAGTAAACCATCTTGGCCTCTGTTTAATCTTCACTTGCCATGATGCACATGTGATCAGTTATGACACCAGCCATTGGATGGTTTGACAGTTTGGTTGAGAGCACAACCAATGTGACAGTTACATTCCCGTCACATGCCGAAAATTTAACTTTCTTTTGAAACTGTTAAATCAATGGGTTTACTTCTGCTTTAAACAAAAAAATGTACAGTATCTTTCTGTGATAAACTAATATTACTTACAGAATTTCCATGCCTCTTTTTGCCAGGTAATTGTAAAGAACTTAATAATGTCATTTTAGTCTTTACTGCCTAGCAAGCCAATGAACAGAACTAAATCAGCATACTAAAAATCATACTATAGATACATTTTTGAGGGTGTCATATTTTTTTTAAAATCTAACTAAAATCTCATTTTTGGTGAACTAGCCCTTTAATAGAGCAATTCTTCAGGCCTAAGACTTTACAGGTTTCTTTCAAAAGATGTTTTTTTTTCTACATTCTGAAGAATATACTTATAGCTTATGGTAATATACAAAAAAAACCTTACAACCCATACCACTGTCCTATGTTTATAAATTAAATAAGTAAAAAAGCTTGTCCCTTTCAGAATCAAGTGACCATAGAAACAAAAATCAATTCACACAGGTTTATGTTAGTGATTTTATAATGTGTGCAGAGTAATTGTTTGCTGTACCCATGGCAACCAGTTAGGTTTTATTTGTCATTGTTTGTCTGTGCTGTAATACTGAAAGAAGGCTTCTGATTGAGTGCTCTATGCACTTCAGCCCAACTAAGGCTAACAGGAAAGAAGCGGGTTCTGGCCCATTGATTGCTGTGGACAATTTCTACCATAGAAATATAATTATAATTTTTCAAAAGTTATATATATATGTATACATATTTAGATGTTTCTATTACATCACCTGTGGAATTCTCTATATTATGCAAGGCATACAGAGCCATGTAGTCTGTGATGATTTTGGCCTTAGGGAACGTATCACAAATGTCGCCTATAGGAGTATGTTACTAAAACCCAGACCCGATTCTACTTGTATTCCACCTAAAATACTGCCACTATTTTTTGGGAAATGGGGTTATAATGAATACTTTGCAGAAGCAGGGTCTATTAAGCAAACCGCTATTAGTTTCGTAACATTTTTATCATTTAAATTGTTCCCATTTAATACATATGCCTAATCACCACCATTATATCAATCTGGTTTATTTTGCAAACGAATAACGCCTTCAGCTTGATTCAGAAGTCTTTTATTTTCTGCTTGTTTCTCTAATTTGTTTCCACGGCAAAAGGGATTCAATCTGTGAATTTTATTCATGTCTGTACTGTGTGCCCTACCTTCCAAAATAATTAAGTAACTGAAGAGGCTGTCAATTAAACAGTGATACTAATCAAAGCTGAATAGATCCTTTAAGAATCCCCAGGTTTGAACACATTTCCTAACATTGTTAGCATTGACTTCATTCAGTCCAATTCTTGCACTATTGAGTGCTCCACATGTTTATGTGTCATCAAGGCAACATTTGTAACAGGGATGACCCTTTCTATAGCAAAAACAGAATAGAAGTCACCTATTGTGTGTCCATGCTGTATGGCAGAAATAAAATGTGGCTATTTTGATCATTAATTAACGCTAGCTTTTTTAATGAGGACACTGTCAAGGACAGTTAAGAAAATGGCTACAAGTGTCCTTGGCAACTTGAATGTAGCATTGCTGAATTTAACTTACTTCCACTAAGTGTGACATAAATGTCAGTTTCTTTGGTGTATCGGGAGCAGCATTCCTTGGATCACACAATCACAATAAATGGAGGAAGCATCTGTCATCTTCTTCTTCAAAAAAGACCTTTTGCCATTCTTTTTCAACAAAATAAAACGTTGTGTTCTTGTATTTTTCTTACACACAGTTTAATTGAGATTTTATAGCAGAATGAGGAGGTAATATATGAATTGCAACAAAAAGCAATGTAATAATGTAATAATAATAACCAATATAATGATTAACATGTGCATGCACTGTAAAAAAGGAAAAGATAATACAGAGCAAGTATAAAGGATTGCAAGTAATTGGCTATAATAAGTGTTCTTATTTCAAAAGTAACAGACATTTGTACCTAACATGAACAAAATAAAACTGATTGGTTGTGCTATAGAAGATACATCAACCTTGTTACATGTTTAAATATTAGTTATGTAGCAGATGCCATATATTATATGGTCATAATAGTAAGTTCTGAAAGGTTGTAATTCATATAATAAAATTCACTTGGCAATTTAAACAGGTCATATGAAAAGAGTATAAGCAAAGGTTACCTAGTTACCTTCAGGGAAAAATGTATGACAATTATCTTTAGATCCAGAGATAAAAACAGGTGGTGTTATATGCAAATCTTGACTTTTCTTGTAAAGTAGACATTTACCCTAATGCCTCTGGATTTTCAAAGCTGTTCAGAATACTGCAGACAAAAAAAAAAATGCAACTTATGTGGCCATATATTGTTTTGCACAGGTGTTTAAAGCTGAACTTCAAAGTAAAAATAAAGCTACCCTAGCAGTGGGCTTCCCCTGCACTGCAAGAGTTAAACCCTGTTTTTTTCTAGAATAGCTTTAAAATCAAGTTTTCCTTGACTACATTATCACTTGCTCCTGCAGGCTTCCTCCTCTTCATGTGAACAGTTCCTCAAAGCGATTTTTCTTGGCGCTTCATCTGGCTGTTGCACTCTGATGTCCTCATGTACCAGCAGTCCTGCATTGTCCTGCCAGCAACTGGGGGATGAAGGGATGAGGTAAGTACAAATGTAACTTAAAGCTACCCTAGACAAAAAAGGAGCACTGGAAAACCCACTGCATGGGTAATTAACATTTTTCCCAGCTTAATGGAAATAATTAGAAAGAAAAAATGTAAGCAGCCATTGTGAACCTCATTTTGAAAATTCTAGATGTCTGGTTGTCTCTGGCACTAATTCTTTATGAATCACTAACCTGGAACAAATATGTAACAAGTAATCTCAAAGCAGTGTCAGAAGTTCCTGCACACTTCTGTGTCAGAAACTGTTAAAACTCAGAAAAGTCTTTGGATAAGCATGACCGTTGTGCATTTAATGTTTTCAGATGGAGAAATAAGCAATGGCCGTCTACAGTTGTGTGAAAAAGTAATTGCCCCCTAAACCTAATAACTGGTTGTGCCATCCTTGGTGGCAACAACTGCAATCAAGCGCTTGCGATAACTGGCAATGAGTCTTTCACATTGCTGTGGAGCAATTTTGTCCCACTCTTCTTTGGAGAAATGTTTTAATGCAGTCACATTGGAGGGTTTTCCAGCATGAATGGCCTGTGTAAGGTCATGATACAGCATCTCAATTTGGATTGGATTGGATTTGACTAGGCCACTCCAAAACCTAAATTTTGCTTTGTTTGAACCATTTGGAGGTGAACTTGTTGTTGTGATCATTGTTCTGCTGCATAATAAAAGTGCACTTGAGCTTGAGGTCATGAACTGATGGCATTCTCTTTAAGGATTTTCTGGTAGAGCTCAGAATTCATGTTTCCATCAGTTATGGTAAGTCGTCCAGAACTCTCCCATGGATGCCATTTTTTGCCCAATCTCTTTCTTATTGTTGAATCATGAACACTGACCTTACCTGAGGCAAGTGAGGCCTGCAGTTCTTCAGATGTTGTTCTGGGTTCTTTTTTGACCTCTTGGATGAGTCGTCGTCATGCTCTTGGAGTAATTTCTGTAGGCCAGCCACTTCTGGGAAGGTTCCCCACTGTTCCAAGCTATCTCCATTTGTGGATAATGTCTCTCCTCGTGGTTTATTGGAGTTCCAAAGCCTTAGAAATGGCTTTGAAACCCTTCCTAGACCAATACATGTACATTACTTTGTTTCTAATCTGTTCTTGAATCTTTTTGGATTGTGGCATGATGTGTGGCTTTTTGTGATCTGTTAGCATGCTTTACTTTGTCAGACATCTTCTATTTATGTGATTTCTTGATTCAACAGGTCTGGCAGTAATCAGGCCTGGGTAGGCAAGTAAAATTGAACTCAGCCTTCCAAAAAATTGTGGTTAATCACAGTTCATTCATGATTCAGCATGGGAGGGGGCAATTACTTTTTCACATAGGGCCAGGCAGGTTTGAACAGCTTTTTTCCCTTAATAAATGAAATAATCATTTAAAAACTACACCTTGGATTTACTCGGGTTATCGTTGTGTAATATTTCAATTTGTTTGATGATCTGAATCATTTAAGTGTAAGAAATATGCAAAAAAATGGAAAATTCCTATCAAAATACTTACCGTAATTTTCCTTTCCTGATGGACTCCATGGCAGCCAACGTGTGGGTTTAGTCCCGCCTCTACTACCCTATAGGACACTACTCCCATAAATCTTTGCTCCTCACCAGCAGCCGTGTTCGATAACTAGCCTACTCCAGCCATTTGGGAGGGAACTCCTGCTGCCATGGAGTCCATCAGGAAAGGAAAATTACGGTAAGTATTTTGATAGGAATTTTCCGTTTTCCTGACAGACTCCATGGCAGCCAACGTGTGGGAAATAACTCGCACCCGGGTGGGAAAAATGCTGAAGAAACAAAGATTTATTTAACACCGTCCACCGACAGTACTTTAACACCAAAATCAACTGAGGATAGAGCAGCTGGCTCAACACAATAATGGGACATGAAGGTATGGATCGATGACCAAGAAGCCGCCCTGCAAATCACTTCAGGTGCAACGTGACGAGAAGCTGCCCACGAGGTCGAAAGACTTCTAGTCGAGTGCGCTGTTACCGCCTCTGGAGGAGCCAGGCCCTTCTCTCTATATGCCCATTGAATTGCCTGTACAACCCATGCAGCAATGGATCTGACTGAGGCTCGGAGCCCCTTGTTCTTCCCGTAGAACGAAACAAAAAGATAATCCGATTGACGGAAGGGAGCCATTACTTCTAGATACTGTTTCAAGGAGACACCAACATCGAGTGGATGTATTTCCAGATTTCCGGCAGATCTAAAGGTAGGAAGTGAGATCTCTTGGTTCTCATGAAAGATTGAGGTGACCTTAGGGTTTGACCCTAGCATTGGAATTAGAGTCACTCTGTCCGGAAAGAAGGTTAAGAAAGGTTCCTTTGACCCTAAAGCCTGGATTTCAGACACCCTCTTGGCTGAAGTGATGGCAGTCAAAAAAGCAGTCTTGATAGTAAGTTCTCTAACAGACAGTGGTTTATCGAGTTGTGAGAAGAACTCAAGAACTAGAGGCAGATCCCATTTAGGGAATCTGGGTTTCCTTTGGGGCCTCATTCTAATTGCTCCTTTGAAAAATTGTTGAATAAGGGCATGTCTGGCCCACGACACCCCAGTAAAGGCTGAGATCGCTGAGACCTGTACACGCAGCGAACTGACGGATAAGGGTAAATCCAGGCCTGATTGGAGGAAACTCAAGATATCCTGTACTGCAGGTGCGCCACATGACTTGGCCCAGACGACATATGGATCGAGAATTTTGACCAAATACGCTCATATACTTTGTTAGTGCTTTGTCTTCTTGCATTCAGAAGTGTAGGAATAACCTCCTTAGGGCAACCTAGTGCTTCCAACCTACCCCTCTCAAGAACCAAGCCCTCAACTGTAGGTGAGCTGGGCACGGGTGGAGAATTGTGCCTTGGGAGAGTAGATCCACTCTGGTCGGAAGAAGAACTGGTTCTCGGAAGCTGAGGAGTGATAGGAGAGGAAACCAAGGCCTGTTGGGCCAGTACGGAATTATGGCTATTATCTCCACCTCCTCCCACCTGAGCCTCCGCAGGGACTGGAAGATAATAGGTGTCGGAGGGAAGGCATATGCTCTGTGAAACCACCAACGTTCTGTCAGTGCATCTATCCCGTAGGCTTGTGGATCCCGGAACCTTGCGTAATACTTCCCTAGCTTTTTGTTGCACGGGGAGGCGAAGAGATCGACCTCTGGAGAGATCCCCAATGTTAGAATCCATTTGAACACATCCTTGTGGAGAGACCACTCGTTGTTGTCCAAGTGGACTCGTGAGAGAAAATCCGATTGGACATTGAGAATCCCCGGAACATAAGTTGCCGTTAGGTTGACCAGATTCTTCTGGGCCCAGACCATTATTGGTTCCACCTCTTGTAGCAGAGACAGACTCTTGGTACCCCCTTGTTTCCTTACATAGGCTACTGCCGTCGTATTGTCCAGTCTGAGTAATACAGATGCCCCTGCTATCAGATGCCGAAATGCCAGCAGTGCCTGGAAGGCTGCACGTAACTCTAGGATATTCTACACCAATCTCCGCGCTGGGAAATCCCAGGAGCCTTGAGCCACTTCCGCTAGGCAATGAGCACCCCAGCCTCTCTCGCTGGCATCTGACGTTACTGTGATCCAAGTGATGGGAAGGATGGAGTGACACCTGCGTAGATTTTCTCTTTGAAGCCACCAGAGGAGGGAACCCCTCATGGTCTGAGAGATGCAAATGCGCTGATTCTTGTCGCCCGACCATTGAAGAAGAAATCCCTTCTGAAAAGGACGCATCCTCCACTGAGCCCATTTTACCATTGGTATTGTGGACACCATGGTGCCTATGATTCTCAGACACTGGAGGGCCCGGAGATGCGAAGAGGAGAGAGCCAGGCGAATCCTGTCCTGAACTATTGTGATCTTCTCCTCGGGTAAGGAAATTGTGCCCCTCGCTGTATTGAAGAGGGCCCCGAGGAACACGAGAGACTGAGAAGGCTCCAGCTGGCTCTTCTCCCGGTTCAGGAGCCATCCAAATTCCTGGAGAGTTGAGATGACCAGATCTCTGTGTTTCAGGAGGCAATCTCTGTCTTGAGCCAGTAGGAGGAGATCGTCCAGATAGTGATGAAGACGGATCCCTCTGGTTCTCAGTAGAGCCACAACAGCCAACAGGACCTTCGAGAAGACTCGTGGAGAGGTGGATAGACCGAAGGGAAGGCATGTGAATTGTAAATGTAGATGGCCTATGGAAAAACGGAGAAAGCGTTGAAAATCTGCTGCCACTGGAACGTGGAAATAAGCGTCCTTGAGGTCTATAGAAATGAGCCAGTCTCCTGGCTGGACTGACTGACGAATTGTGGACTGGGTTTCCATTTTGAACCTTTCTCTTTTGATGAAACGGTTCAGGTGCGTCAAATCTATGACAGGTCGCCATGCACCATTCTTTTTCTGGACCATGAAGAGAGGAGAATACATCCCCATGCCACGCTGGTCGTCTGGGACAGGAATGGCCGCGCCTTGATCTAATAAAGATTTCACGCAAGCTAAAAGGATTTTTCTTTTTTCTTCTGTGGCTGGAAGAGATGTGGGGATACACCTGAGCCTGGGAGCACTGCTGAAAACCCAGGTGTGGCCTGAGGAAATCGTTCTGACGGTCCAAAAGTCCTGGATCGAGGCCGCCCAAACATGCCGAAAGCGGAGGAGGCGAGCCCCCACATCTCAAAAAGACTTGGTCGGTTCCTTCTCACCCGACATACTACTCTTAGCAGTCTTCTTGAAAGATGATTGTCTGGCCTTCCAGGATCTGGAGAACTCACGGCCCGGCCTGTATCCACGTGCCTCCCTGGCACGATCCTGGTTCTGTTTCCTTGGAAACGATCTTCTCTGGCCTTGTAATCGCCTGTCCTGAGGGAGGAACCCCGACTTACCTCCGGTGGCACGGGTTATGGCGCTGTCTAATTTATTTTCGAAAAGAGAGGACCCATTCGAAGGGAATACGGCACCAAACCTGTTTTGATGCTGGGTCTGCCTGGATGCTTGGCGGTAACTGCAGACAACATAACTCTAGCCACCAAGCGGATAATGTCGATTGAGGCCTCCCCCAGAAAGGCTGAGGCTAACCTTAATTCCTGGATGGGTGAACTCCTGGCCACTTCCTCCGAGACACCTCTAAGTGTCTCGTCCACGCTGTCTGACCACGTCTCCATAGCCCTGGACATGGCGGCCAGAGCCAAGGCTGGTTTACATGCCATACCTGCTGTGAGATAGACCCGCTTCAAATCAGAGTCTATCCGTCTGTCCAAGGCGTCTCTGAACGAGACCGTGTCTTCCAGAGGGAGGGTCACATGCCTGACCAATCTCATCACAGCTGCATCCACCAGAGGAGCAGACTCCAATTGCTTAACTTCTTCTTCCTTGAAGGGATAAAGCCTTTGTATTTTAGAGAGAAGGGAGTTCTTCTTCTCTACCTTTCCCCACTCATCCGTGATAACTTCACCTAATTCAGCGAAAAAGGGGAAGTTGACACGTTCCTTCTTCAGCTGCTTGAAGAACTTCCTCTGTTTTGCGGGGGCCGTCACTGGCTCTTCCCAGTTTAAAGTTTCCTTTATGGCTTTAATCAGAGGAGGAAGTAAGTCAAAACTAAATCCAGTATAAGGGTCTTCTCCCTCAGAATCACTATCTGAGGAGACAGCAGACAGGTGACTGGGTAAAGAGGACTCACAAGTGTCCTGAGCCTGGGTATCCCTCATTGGTGGGTCTGGAGGCACTGCAGGAGAAACATGGGGTTGGCTAGACCCCAACTCCTTTAGATTCTCTTTAACAATCTTTTCCACCAGAGACTTGAGTTGCTGATCCGATCCACCTCTTTCACCTGTTGCTTTTGTATAGCAGGTATCACAGAGGGATTTGCCTATAGGAACCTTTGCTCTACACCCCCAGCAGGCTCCTTCAGCTGCATGACTGGTGTGAGACTTGGAAGGGCGAGATGGTTCCCGGCTACGGTGTCTCGATTTCGAGGAGGAACCGTGATGTCCAGATCTGGAAGAGGAATGCCGGTGCTGTGATCTAGAGGAACCACTTCTGTGCGAGCTACGTTGCTGAGTAGACCTAGAAGGGCTGACAAGAAAAAGACAAGGCCTTCTGTGTTAATGGAGACAAACAGATAACTGATGCTCCATAACCCCCCCCCCCCGCAACACCCAGGCAGGACCCCCTACCAAGTACCTGTTGCGAGAGGGCTGGCCAGAGGCAGGCGGTGAAGCGTTCATGCTCCCGGAGGGATCCATCAGGGCTGAAAACACAGGCAACCAGTTAGAAAATAGACATGCAGTAAGGGCAGGCCACAGAACCTGTCCCCTAGAAGCCCCCTCACCTGATACAGCAGAATCAGAGCCAGGGGAAGACACTGCTAACAGTCTGCAAGCATTCCTAAGCCTGCAGACTATTTTCTCAAATTTAAAACTGGCGCCCCTGTGACGTCACCGCCGTGTCCGTCTTACCACTAGTGCGCACGCGCAGTTAGCGCTATGCGCGTGCGCGAACCAAGCCTCGTTCTCGCGCCGGACCCGCGCATGCGCAGAACGGCCGCGAAAACGAAACCAGGAAGTGAACGGCGGCTGGAACGCAGAGGGAACCAGCCGCCATATCTGCCAGCTACACTGTACCCGACAGTGCGGGGGAGGACACAGAATACAAGCAGACATACAGGGAAGGATTAACACAAACTGCTGCCATTAAGAGAAAAAACGGAACGGACTCACCACTCCTGCTGCGATCGAGACCTGGGTACAGGTAAAACAGCACAGACCGGACTTGTTTCTGGGCAACCAGGGTCACCTGCTAGTAGCTAGGCTGTATGACCAGTGTGGGGTTCGCCTGCCAGTGGCTAGGACTACACCGTCTTCAGCGCCTCTTCCATATGCCCCTTCCATACCCTGCTAGTAGCTAGGGCTTATTGGAATACTGCGATCCCTGCTCCATAGGGATCGCTCGCCAGATCTGACCGCAGGGAGAAAATAATCTTCGGGTAGAAAGACCATTATAGCTAGGTCCTTTGGAGGAGGACAAAAAAAAGAACACGGCTGCTGGTGAGGAGCAAAGATTTATGGGAGTAGTGTCCTATAGGGTAGTAGAGGCGGGACTAAACCCACACATGGGCTGCCATGGAGTCTGTCAGGAAAATACAAAATCAGGAAGGGGGCAAATACTTTTTCAAACTGTGTATCTGTTCTCTCTACTTCATTTAAAAGGTTGTCTGAAGGATCCCCTATCATTGCTTCACTATACACAGTAAAACAAAAGTAAGTAAATCCCTTGGACATTTTGACTATTTCAACATATTCAAAGTGGAATTTTGGTAAAAAAAATTATGAAAAGGCAATATTTATATTAGATATACTATCTCTCTTCTGCATTAAAGTTTATTACCTGCCTGTTCCTACTGTACACTGAGCTGCACACGTGCTGTTCAGTGTACAACTTCAGCATCTGCAAAGCTGAATAAACCCCTGTGCATGAGCGAAAGTGATGTCATCGCAGCTCATTCAATCAAAGCGGCTGAAGAATGGGAACCCAGGAGAAGACTGGCTGAAAATTTCAGTAGCTGGTGAGGGAGCTCCAGGAGTATAGTTCAGCTATAAAAAGGCAAACATTACATTTTCATTCAAACAGTGCTACAGATAGAGGTGGTATACTTAATTTACAGTACCACACACTGGGCTGGTAGATAGGTCTACAGACCACATCCTTACAACTAGCAGGACTTTTTGGGCGTTGAATGTAATTAAATCTTTGAAAACTACCAATGTGATCAAATCACATTTTTTCACGTTGCTGAGTAGGTGTGTACCAACCCAGTACCAAAAATGGAGAAGGTAGAGGAGCCTAGTGGCCATGTCTTCTTCCATCTGTTAGCATTTTTTTCAGAATGTACTACACATATCCATTGTCTTTGAGATATACCAGGTGGCTGTACTGCCTTTATTTAAGTACTGCGGCTGTCTCTGTCTCCCTACATTGCTTTTTCAAAGGGCCTTGTTACAATATTAACCTTCCCTTCTGCTCCTGAGGAAACAAGGCTGAAAAATGCATTTAAAGGAGGCTGCTCCCCCTCTGCTGTGAAAAATCTTGTTATTGGGCTTCTAGAAGGCTTCGGATTTCTTATCTTAGCTAGCATGGTGGAAAATTGGAAGGAGAGTCATACAGGCAAAGATGTTTATTTACAATATATTTAAATCTGTCTTTTTCTGTTCGATTTTGTCACATTGGTGATAAACACAGTGTTAATTTTGATGTCAAATTTCAATTCAGTTTTAGTCATATATGTTTGAATAAAATACCATTTTTGTTTTAGTTGTATTTTAGTCATCTGAATTGTTTTAGTCTAAAGCCTCGTACACACGATCAGATTTTCCAATGGGAATTATGTGATGACAGGCTGTTGGCGGACAATCTGACCATTTGTACGCTCCATCGGACAATTGTTGTCGGATTTTCCACGGACAAATGTTGGATGGCAGGCTTTAAAATTTTCCCCTTACAAATGTCTGTTGTCGGATTTTCCGATCGTGTGTACACAAGTTCATCAGACAAAAGTCCAAAGTACAAACACGCATGCTCGGAAGCAAGGATGAGCCAGAAGTGGTCGGTCTTGTAAACTAGTGTTCGTAATGGATTGTGACGCGGCAAATTAAGAAATCTCGAAATGCAGCACACATTCTCTTCTTCTTTAATGGGATAATAATGAAGCTGCTTTGCTGGTGATACTGATGGAGTTCTGCCAAACATATTTTAAAAGGCTTTTATTTTCTAGTGATATCAAGAAAAATATTATTATGCTTGTTTTTTTTTTGTTTTTTTTTGGGCAAGTTACCACAACACCATTATCCCATAGTTTTTACAATCAAAGATACAACTATGTTGGTGTCCCTTGTTAATTTTACATTGTATTTTTTAAAATGTAACTGCCTACTTCCAAACTGTTATTTGAAGTAAAACACATAGCCAAGTATTATTCTCCACAATTTTTTTTATTGTGCATTAAAAAAAGAAAACAATTAAAATTAGACATGCTATCTGCCAATAGAACTTAACCAAAAAGTGCATTCTATGCATTCAAAAATATAGAAAATATACCAAGGGGGAGTGGCTTGGCGCGCGGCGGAGATGGCTGCTCACTGAAGAGGCTCTGAGACACACACGGAGGTTCTAAGCCCTTACACCCGACCTACAGCTCACAAATGCCGGGTAGAAAGCTACATTGGACGCCTGGACCACGGACACGCCGAAACTCGGCTTCTGCCAGTGCCAACATCGCTGAAATCTTCCGACATAACTCAGCGGCCCGTAGCGGGACCCCGAGAAGCAAGATGGCGCCGACGCCACAGGAGGAAGGGGAGAGCGAGGACTCGCTCGATGTCCGCTTCTGAAGACATCAGTAGGGGTAAGTCCAAACCGGACCACCCGCTCACATTTGCGGACATGTCGATATTTGCTGCAGACATAAAAGCTACGTTTTCTGCCGCCATAACGGATCTGAAAACAAGCATGATGGTGATAAATGAAAAGATGGCGACGGCCGAAAGTGCAGGCAGACAGAGAGATAAAGCAATCCACAAGCTAGAGCTGGTTTCGTCAAACCACATGCAGCACTTTATTAACATGAATAGACACATTGAAGATCTCGATACCCGGGGGAGGAGGTGTAATATCAGAGTCAGGGGGATCCCGGAATCAGTAGATCAAGATCAGATCACCACAGCTCTCCGGAGAGTCTTCAACAGCCTGCCGGAGAGGCAGGAAGACACGGAAATCGATTTTGTAAGAGCTCACAGAGCTCTCAGACCCAGAGGCCCAGATACTGCACCGCCCCGTGACATAATCTGTTGCTTAAAAAGCTTTACTACCAAAGAAGAGATTATGCGAAAAGCGAGACAAAATGAGCAAATTATATTTAATGGCGCCACGATTATGCTGTTCCAGGATCTTTCTCAGATTACTCTGAAGAACAGACGTGCACTGCGACCCCTGCTGGAGAAACTGAGAGCGAAAGACTTGAGATATACTTGGAGATTTCCCTTCGCGCTCACAGTTACCTATAATGGCCATCAAGCTATCCTGCGTTCACCAGCAGATTTACCAGAGTTCTGTGAAGCATTAGACCTGGAACCAATGGAATTACCGGAATGGTATGAGGAAATCCTACAACCACCCTTGGTCAGGAGCCCCCCCACCTCCCCACTCTCTTCTCCAGACAAAAGGTTATCGAAAAAACACAAGCAGAATAAAGGAAACAGCTCCTACGCAGAAACCCCGAGGAGACTGGCCGGCCCATCCAGAGCCCAGGAATGTGCATAGTTCCCTCTATACCACAATAGACATGACTTTAACAAACCTACAGTCCAGAACACAACTCTC
The DNA here is from genome assembly GCA_037952835.1 of Lithobates septentrionalis. Taxonomy (NCBI): domain Eukaryota; kingdom Metazoa; phylum Chordata; class Amphibia; order Anura; family Ranidae; genus Lithobates; species Lithobates septentrionalis. Next base: position 6,170,370 of record JBBDGP010001034.1, on the reverse strand, counting down.
ACCACACTGATGTGCATGTCATATTACTGTCGCCTGTGGAACATTCCCCCCAAGGGAGAGGGACGATGGAGGAAAGGAAATAAGGATGATCACTTCTACAAACATCACCCGGAGGGGTACCTATGACAACATCCCATAGCTCCCTGCACAGCCATTAAGCTTAAGATGCGAGCTCTGAAGTTTGATCAGGAGGAGATCTACCCCTTCAGGTCCATATCTCTTGTTGATTGAAGGAGGGACCTTGACCCCAGATGTGACGACAGATGTGCCCTGGACGTGGCTCACTGCTACACTAACACCTAGCCCTGAAGCACCGGGATTCTGGCTGCAAACTACGAAGATTTACAAAACTGTGCGGGAGCGAGAAGATTGGATGGGGGAGGGTTAATAGGAGTAAAGGTTGTTTGCTGCTGCCTCCTCTCCCCCCCCTCCCCTCTCCCTCTATCCCCCCTCCCCCTTCCCCCCCCCTCCCTTCTGCCTCCCCCCCTCCCCCCCAACCCCCATCCCCCCCCCTCCTCCTCCCCTCCACCCCCCCCCCACCCCCCTTTTTTTTTTTTCCTACCGCTCTGAACAGATTTACTGTATGCAGATTGGATCTGATTATATACTTATATGAGGGGCGTATCCACAGGTGACAGCTAGGACTACCTAATTAGATGATAGTCTGATGACATAATTGTTAAAGTTACATTATGTGAGTTCAGGTTCTGGTTTTCACGTTTAAACCCGAGTTAACTTGTTACACATCCTGGTCGGGTGTGACCTTTATAATATCAATATTTTTACTAATGTGAGCCTCCGTGTGTGTCACGTTGAGACTATACATTCATAGTTTTCACAGCACTCCATTTACTTGGAGCCTAAGCTACGCTTAATCGTAGTCGCTTCCCACAGTCCCCACAAATTTTACTTGATATTTTACGCCTGGGGGTACATCTCCACCTAGGATGGTTTAGGTACCTCTGGAGATTGACCCCCATAGTAATAACTCCCTACTAAGCTTTTCCTCTTCTTTTACTACTCACCCTTTTTCCTCCTCCTTCTCTACTTTCCCTTCTGTTTAGTGGGGGAGGGGCACCCGCCCGGGCTATTGGAAATATTCTATATCTGAGTGAAGATCAAGTGTCAAACCTTCAGATAACAGTCTTGTCTTTGCAGATTCGAAATCCGGCCGTCTCCTCCTTTGCCAACACTATGGTATACTCATCGCTGGGGAATCGTCCCCTTGTGATCTCTCACAACATCAGAGGCTTAAATATACCCGAGCGACGTTCCACTCTGCTCAGAGAACTTAAAAAAGGTAAACCTCAATTTGTATTCCTACAAGAGACCCATTTTAAAACAAACAACATCCCCAAATTAACATCCCCACAATTCCCGAGAGCTTTCCATGCTACCACAGCCGATTCTAAATCAAAAGGGGTCACGATACTAATAGGCAGAGACACACCATTTAAACTAAATGAACAGTTGTGTGACCCTGAGGGCAGATTCGTGTTCCTGAAGGGTACATACAACGACTTGCCTTTGACTCTCGCCAATGTATACTTCCCAAATAAGTCCCACATAACCTTTTGCCAACTCATCGTGGGGAGGTTACAGGAGTTCGCCGATGGTTGTATTATACTTGGGGGGGATTTTAATGTACCTCTAAACCCACTTCTGGATACGTCCAATGGAAGGACATGCATCACCTATAAAATTCTGAAAAAGATTAAATCACTCCTACACAAACTCCAGTTGGTGGACTCCTGGCGCTTCCTTAACCACTTGCCGACCGCCGCACACAGATGTACGTCGACAGAGCGGCACGGGCAGGCATAAGGGCTTACCTGTACGTCCCTGCCTGCCCGCGGGTGGGGGGTCCGATCGGACCCCCCCCGGTGCCTGCGGCGGTCGGATCGAGGTCAGGGTCGATCAAAGGTGAGGGGGAGGCCACTCATTCGTGGCCCCCACCTCGCGATCGCTCCTGGCCAATGACAGGCTTCCTCGGCTTCTGTGAATGTAAACAGAAGCAGAGGAAGTGATGTCATCTCTCCTTGAGCCGGTCTTTTCGTCCGGCGCCGAGGAGAGAAGACATCCAAGTAAGTGCACCAACACTACACATACAGTAGAACACGCAGGCACACTTGTCACCCCCCTGTCACCCCCCGATCACCCCCTGATCACCCCCCTGTACCCCCTGTCACTCTGACACCAATAGCAGGTTTTTTTTTTTTCTGATTTATTGCATTGGTGTCAGTTTGTGTCAGTTACAAGTGTTAGGGCCGTTAGGTTAGCCCCCTTTAGGTCTAGGGTACCCCCCTTTAGATCCAGGGTACCCCCCTAACCCCCCTAATAAAGTTTTAACCCCGTGATCACCCCCCGTCGCCAGTGTCACTAAGCGATCATTTTTCTGATCGCTGTATTAGTGACACAGGTGACGCTAGTTAGGGAGGTAAGTATATAGGTTCGCTGTCAGTGTTTTATAGCGACAGGGACCCCCATATACTACCTACTAAAGGTTTTAACCCCTTGATTGCCCCCTAGTTAACCCTTTCACCAGCGATCACCATATAATTGTTACAGGTGACGCTGGTTAGTTGGTTTTGGTTTTTTGTAGTTTATTACAGTTTTAGGGCACCCGCCGTTTATTACCCTATAAAGGTTTAACCCCCTAATTGCCCGGCAGTGATAGAAGTTAAGTTTTTAGGATCAGATAAGGTCTGCGTCGCCCCAGGCAGCGTCAGGTTAGCGCCAGTACCGCTAACACCTACGCACGCAGCATACACCTCCCTTAGTGCTATAGTATCTGAACGGATCGATATCTGATCCGATCAGATCTATACTCCCCAGCAGTTTAGGGTCCCCCAAAAAAACGCAGTGTTAGCGGGATCAGCCCAGATACCTGCTAGCACCTGCGTTTTGCTCCTCGGCCCAGCCCAGCCCAGCCCACCCAAGTGCAGTATCGATCGATAACTGTCACAAAACACTAAGCACACATAACTGTAGCGTTTGCAGAGTCAGGCCTGATCCCTGCGATCGCTAACAGTTTTTTGGTAGCACTTTGAATCAGTCGCTGACAGTCAGGAGCTTTTTTGCCTGTGAGTCTCACTAGTGTACCCCTAAATTTAGAGCCCAAAATGGCAAATAGAAGGTACACTAGTGAAGAGGCCTACAGGATTCTGAGCATGACAGATAGTGAAGAGGAAGTCACTCATCTGTCAAGTTCAAGCTCAGAATACGAACCTGTAGAGGACAGCGGCTCCATGACAGATAGCTCTGACGACGGAGTTGTGGTCCCTGCTAGGGTCAGGCGTACCAGACCCCGATCTTCTTCTTCTGTCCTTGAAGTGCAAGAACCGCAGGGCTCTCGTAGGGAGCAGAGAGGTACTAGTGCCGCTACTCCTTCTGGTGAACTGGCAAGCACCAGCGGCCTAGTACACCCTGGTCGTACATCCAGCACTGCAGTATCACGTGGTGACGTGGCGAGTCCCATAAGTGCAGTTCAAGCTGGCGAGGTGGCAAGCACAACTAGTGTCCCGCTGCCACCAATAAGACAAAGACAGGCCCGTCGTGCCCATAGTGCCCTTCCTGCTGCATTCGCCAATCCGAATTGGGTACCCACCACTTCTGCAGCACCCGTACTTCCCCCTTTCACTGGCCAACCCGGAATTCAGGTGGAAACAGTTGACTTTATGCCACTGGATTTTTATTCACTGTTTTTCACCGAAGATCTCTATAGATCTATTGTGGACCAAAGCAATTTGTACGCTGGTCAACACATCGCCGCTAATCCCCAGTCCTCCCTTGCCAGAGATTGGAGACCAATTACGGTCTCCGAATTTAAGATCTTTCTGGGCCTTTCCCTCAACATGGGCATAACCAAAAAGAGTGAGTTGCGGTCATATTGGTCCACTGACCCAATTCACCATATGCCCGTGTTCTCTGCTTCAATGGCCAGGGCACGATACGAGCAGATTTTGCGGTTCATGCACTTCAACGACAATGAACTCTGTCGTCCTCGTGGAGACCCTGCATACGATCGGCTCTACAAAATTCGGCCCCTCGTAAACCACTTCAACCAACGTTTTGCAGACTTGTTTACCCCCCATCAAGTTGTCTGCGTTGATGAGTCCCTGGTTAAGTTTTCTGGCCGCTTGTCCTTCAAACAGTACCTTCCCAGCAAGCGTGCCAGATACGGGGTCAAGATGTATAAGCTCTGTGACAGGGCCACAGGCTATACATGTAGATTCATGGTTTACGAGGGCAAAGATAGTCACGTAGAGCCGATAAACTGCCCTGACTACATAGGAAGCGCTGGCAAGATAGTGTGGGACTTGGTGTCACCCTTATTCGGAAAGGGGTACCACTTGTACGTGGACAATTATTATACGAGCGTGCCACTTTTTAGTCACTTGTTTGATCAGCAGATTGGAGCATGTGGCACCGTGCGACCTAATCGCCGGGGCTTTCCCCAGAGGCTTGTAGATTCCCGTCTTAGGCTGGGGGAGAGAGCCTGCTTGAAGTATAATAATTTGCTCGCTATGAAGTGGAGGGATAAGAAGAATGTTTTCGTTCTCACCTCCCTTCATGCAGACACGACGACCCAAATTACTACGGCGACTGGTGTTGTGGAGAAACCCCTCTGTGTCCACGAATACAACCTTAATATGGGAGGGGTGGACCTCAACGACCAGTTGTTGGCGCCGTACCTAGTTGCCCGTAAGGCCAGACGCTGGTACAAAAAAGTGTCTGTTTATTTATTTCAATTGGCTTTGCTGAACGCTCATGTGCTATACAGAGCTTCAGGACGGACTGGATCCTTCCTTAAATTCCAGGAAGAGATCGTCAGAGCCCTTCTGTTTCCAGACGGTGCTCCACCTCACCTTCCCAATCCAAATGCAGTAGGCCGGCTGCATGAGAGGCATTTTCCTTATGTCCTCCAGAGTACCCCTACCCAACGAGCCCCCCAAAGAAAATGTCGTGTCTGCAGAAAGCGCGGATTTAGGCGTGACACCCGGTATTATTGTCCCTCCTGTCCTGGCAATCCTGGTCTTTGCATTGGTGAATGTTTTGAACGCTACCATACACTAGTTGAGTATTAGCGTAGGGTACAGCACTGCACAGACTAGGACACACTTCCACAGGGTCTCCCAAGATGCCATCGCATTTTGAGAGACCCAAACCTGGAACCGTTACAGTTTTAAAAGTTACAGTTATAAAAAAAAAAAAAGTAAAAAAAAAAATATAAAATAAAAAAACCAAAAATAGTTGTCGTTTTATTGTTCTCTCTCTCTCTATTTTCTCTCTATTGTTCTGCTCTTTTTTACTGTATTCTATTCTGCATTGTTTTATTGTTATGTTTTATCATGTTTGCTTTTTAGGTATGTAATTTTTTTATAGTTTACTGTGTTTTAAACATTTTATTGTTTTCAGGTACGCCATTCAGCTGCAGCGCGGATTTATTTATCTTGACAGCAACAGCGTTTGCTCCCACGATACATAAAGCCGTGACTCCAGCGCTGTCGGAGGTGATTTCACCACCACAGTTACATACTTCAGCATATATGCCGAAGCGTGGGGGCAGAAGTGGGTGGAGGAGCGATTTGCTCCTGCCTTTTGCGGGAGGATGCCCCCATGCTTCGGCATATATATATTTTAGGTAGGCACAGGTTGCGTTAAATGTTTTATTTTTTACTATGGTTTTTTTTTGTATTTGCTTTGCAGGTATGGTAAGTATTACTGTTATACTGTAATGTTACTTTGTTTTTTGTTAACCATCATTTGCTTAGCAGGTACGCCATTCAGTTGCAGCGCGGATTTATTTATCTTGACAGCAACAGCGTTTGCTCCCACGATACATAAAGCCGTGACTCCAGCGCTGTCGGAGGTGATTTCACCACCACAGTTACATACTTCAGCATATATGCCGAAGCGTGGGGGCAGAAGTGGGTGGAGGAGCGATTTGCTCCTGCCTTTTGCGGGAGGATGCCCCCATGCTTCGGCATATATATATTTTAGGTAGGCACAGGTTGCGTTAAATGTTTTATTTTTTACTATGGTTTTTTTTTGTATTTGCTTTGCAGGTATGGTAAGTATTACTGTTATACTGTAATGTTACTTTGTTTTTTGTTAACCATCATTTGCTTAGCAGGTACACCATTCAGTTGCAGCGCGGATTTATTTATCTTGACAGCAACAGCGTTTGCTCCCACGATACATAAAGCCGTGACTCCAGCGCTGTCGGAGGTGATTTCACCACCACAGTTACATACTTCAGCATATATGCCGAAGCGTGGGGGCAGTGGGTGGAGGAGCAATTTGCTCCTGCCTTTTGCGGGAGGATGCCCCCATGCTTCGGCATATATAAATGGTGCATGTATGCCCATCATTAGAAGTGGGTGGATGAAGGGAGGTATTCTAATGGTGGGCATACCCACCGATCAATATCTTTTTTTCGTTCAGCCCACAGGCTGCATGAAAAAAAAGTTTACAATATATGCCCAACAAGGACCAGCAACGTACTGGTATGTTGCTGGACTTTGAGTGGTTATACCAGAATGATGCCTGCAGGTTTAGGTATCATCTTGGTATCATTCTTTTCAGCCAGCGGTCGGCTTTCATGTAAAAGCAATCCTAGCGGCTAATTAGCCTCTAGACTGCTTTTACAAGCAGTGGGAGGAAATGCCCCCCCCCCACTGTCTTCCATGTTTTTCTCTGGCTCTCCTGTCCCAACAGGGAACCTGAGAATGCAGCCAGTGATTCGGCCAGCTGACCATAGAGCTGATCGGAGACCAGAATGGCTCCAAACATCTCTATGGCCTAAGAATCCGGAAGCTACGAGCATTTCATGACTTAGATTTCGCCGGATGTAAACAGCGCCATTGGGAAATTGGGAAAGCATTTTATCACACCGATCTTGGTGTGGTCAGATGCTTTGAGGGCAGAGGAGAGATCTAGGGTCTAATAGACCCCAATTTTTTCAAAAAAGAGTACCTGTCACTACCTATTGCTATCATAGGGGATATTTACATTCCCTGAGATAACAATAAAAATGATTTAAAAAAAATAAAAATGAAAGGAACAGTTTAAAAATAAGATAAAAAATCAAAAAATTAATTAAAAAAAAAAAAAAAAAAAAAAAGCACCCCCATCCCCCCCTGCTCTCGCGCAAAGGCGAACGCAAGCGTTGGTCTGGCGTCAAATGTAAACAGCAATTGCACCATGCATGTGAGGTATCACCGCGAAGGTCAGATCGAGGGCAGTAATTTTAGCAGTAGACCTCCTCTGTAAATCTAAAGTGGTAACCTGTAAAGGCTTTTAAAGGCTTTTAAAAATGTATTTAGTTTGTCGCCACTGCACGTTTGTGCGCAATTTTAAAACATGTCATGTTTGGTATCCATGTACTCAGCCTAAGATCATCTTTTTTATTTCATCAAACATTTGGGCAATATAGTGTGTTTTAGTGCATTAAAATTTAAAAAACTGTGTTTTTTCCCCAAAAAATGCGTTTGAAAAATCGCTGCGCAAATACTGTGTGAAAAAAAAAAATGAAACACCCACCATTTTAATCTGTAGGGCATTTGCTTTAAAAAAATATATAATGTTTGGGGGTTCAAAGTAATTTTCTTGCAAAAAAAAAAAATTTTTTCATGTAAACAAAAAGTGTCAGAAAGGGCTTTGTCTTCCAGTGGTTAGAAGAGTGGGTGATGTGTGACATAAGCTTCTAAATGTTGTGCATAAAATGCCAGGACAGTTCAAAACCCCCCCAAATGACCCCATTTTGGAAAGTAGACACCCCAAGCTATTTGCTGAGAGGCATGTCGAGTCCATGGAATATTTTATATTGTGACACAAGTTGCGGGAAAAAGACAAATTATTATTATTTTTTTTTTTTTTTGCACAAAGTTGTCACTAAATGATATATTGCTCAAACATGCCATGGAAATATGTGAAATTACACCCCAAAATTCATTCTGTTGCCTCTCCTGAGTACGGGGATACCACATGTGTGAGACTTTTTGGGAGCCTAACCGCATAGGGGACCCCGAAAACCAAGCACCGCCTTCAGGCTTTCTAAGGGCGAAAATTTTTGATTTCACTCTTCACTGCCTATCACAGTTTCGGAGGCCATGTAATGCCCAGATGGCACAAACCCCCCCCCAAATGACCCCATTTTGGAAAATAGACACCCAAAGCTATTTGCTGAGAGGTATAGTGAGTATTTTGCAGACCTCACTTTTTGTCACAAACTTTTGAAAATTGAAAAAAGGAAAAAAAAAATACGTTTTTCTTGTCTTTCTTCATTTTCAAAAACAAATGAGAGCTGCAAAATACTCACCATGCCTCTCAGCAAATAGCTTGGGGTGTCTACTTTCCAAAATGGGGTCATTTTGGGGCGGTTTTGTGCTATCTTGGCATTTTATGGCCTTCAAAACTGTGATGGGTAGTAAGGAGTGAAATCAAAAATTAACGCTCTTAGAAATCCTGAAGGTGGTGATTGAATTTCGGGGCCCCGTATGAAGCTAGGCTCCCAAAAAGTGCCACTCATGTGGTATCCCCATACTCAGGAGAAGCAGCAGAATGTATTTTGGGGTGTAATTCCACATATGCCCATGGCATGTTTGAGCAATATATCATTTAGTGACAACTTTGTGCAAAAAAAAAAAAAAAAAAAAAAATTGTCACTTTCCCGCAACTTGTGTCAAAATATAAAATATTCCATGTACTCATCATGCCTCTCAGCAAATAGCTTGGGGTGTCTTCTTTCCAAAATGGGGTCATTTGGGGGGGTTTTGTGCCATCTGGGCATTTTATGACCTTCAAAAATGTGATAGGTAGTGAGGAGTGAAATCACAACTTTACGCCCTTAGAAATCCTGAAGGCGGTGCTGGGTTTTCGGGGCCCCGTACGCGGCTAGGCTCCCAAAAAGTCCCACACATGTGGTATCCCCATACTCAGGAGAATCAGCAGAATGTATTTTGGGGTGCAATTCCACATAAGCCCATAGCCTGTGTGAGCAATATATCATTTAGTGACAACTTTGTGCAAAAAAAAAAATAAATTGTCACTTTCCCGCAACTTGTGTCAAAAAATAAAATATTCCATGGACTCAACATGCCTCTCAGCAAATAGCTTGGGGTGTCTACTTTCCAAAATGGGGTCATTTGGGGGGGATTTGTGCCATCTTGGCATTTTATGGCCTTCAAAACTGTGATAGGTAGTGAGGAGTAAAATCAAAAAATTATGCCCTTAGAAATCCTGAAGGCGGTGCTTGGTTTTTGGGGCCCCGTACGTGGCTAGGCTCCCAAAAAGTGCCACACATGTGGTATCCCCGTACTCAGGAGAAGCAGCAGAATGTATTTTGGGGTGTAATTCCACATATGCCCATGGCATGTTTGAGCAGTATATCATTTAGTGACAACTTTGTGCAAAAAAAAAAAAAATTGTCACTTTCCCGCAACTTGTGTCCAAATATAAAATATTCCATGGACTCAACATGCCTCTCAGCAAATAGCTTGGGGTGTCTACTTTCCAAAATGGGGTCATTTGGGGGGGGTTTGTGCCATCTTGGCATTTTATGGCCTTCAAAACTGTGATAGGTAGTGGGGAGTAAAATCAAAAATTTATGCCCTTTGAAATCCTGAAGGCGGTGCTTGGTTTTAGGGGCCCCGTACGCGGCTAGGCTCCCAAAAAGTCCCACACATGTGGTATCCCCGTACTCAGGAGAAGCAGCAGAATGTATTTTGGGGTGTAATTCCACATATGCCCATGGCATGTTTGAGCAATATATCATTTAGTGACAACTTTGTGCAAAAAAAAAAAAAAAAAAAAAAATTGTCACTTTCCCGCAACTTGTGTCCAAATATAAAATATTCCATGGACTTAACATGCCTCTCAGCAAATAGCTTGGGGTGTCTACTTTCCAAAATGGGGTAATTTGGGGGGGGTTTGTGCCATCCTGGCATTTTATGGCCTTCAAAACTGTGATAGGTAGTGAGGAGTAAAATCAAAAATGTATGCCCTTTGAAATCCTGAAGGCGGTGCTTGGTTTTCGGGGCCCCGTACGCGGCTAGGCTCCCAAAAAGTCCCACACATTTGGTATCCCCGTACTCAGGAGAAGCAGCTGAATGTATTTTGGGGTGCAATTCCACATATGCCCATGGCCTGTGTGAGCAATATATCATTTAGTGACAACTTTTTGTAATTTTTTTTTTTTTTTTTTTTTTGTCATTATTCAATCACTTGGGACAAAAAAAAAAAATATTCAATGGGTTCAACATGCCTCTCAGCAATTTCCTTGGGGTGTCTACTTTCCAAAATGGGGTCATTTGGGGGGGTTTTGTACTGCCCTGCGATTTTAGCACCTCATGAAATGACATGGACAGTCATAAACTAAAAGCTGTGTAAATTCCAGAAAATGTACCCTAGTTTGTAGGCGCTATAACTTTTGCGCAAACCAATAAATATACGCTTATTGACATTTTTTTTTACCAAAGACATGTGGCCGAATACATTTTGGCCTAAATGTATGACTAAAATTGATTTTAATGGATTTTTTTTATAACAAAAAGTAGAAAATATCATTTTTTTTCAAAATTTTCGGTCTTTTTCCGTTTATAGCGCAAAAAATAAAAGCGGCAGAGGTGATCAAATACCATCAAAATAAAGCTCTATTTGTGGGAAGAAAAGGACGCAAATTTCGTTTGGGTACAGCATTGCATGACCGCGCAATTAGCAGTTAAAGCGACGCAGTGCCAAATTGTAAAAAGTGCTCTGGTCAGGAAGGGGGTAAATCCTTCCGGGGCTGAAGTGGTTAATCCCGATGGTAGAGACTATACTCATTTCTCGACACCACACAGCAGATATGCCCGGCTGGATTGCATATTTGTTCCTCAGAGAGATCTATCAAAAATCTCCGCCGCGAAAATAGGTACACAAACAATATCGGACCACGCACCTATCTCACTGACACTGGACTTACAGAACTCAAGTAGACAACAGCAGACATGGAGACTGAACACGTCTTTATTATCAGATCCGACACTCTTACCTGTACTTACAAACAACATAACCGATTTCTTCAAACATAATAACACACCTGGGATAGACCCCCTACTATTATGGGAAGCACATAAATGTACCATACGAGGAGTTCTGATAGGGATGGGTTCAAGACGCAAAAAGGAAAGAGATGCCCAGATCAGAAAATTACTCACCCAAATTGAGTCACTAGAACTATCACATAAACAATCTCTATCGGAGACCTCAGCCAAGAGCCTCCTAGAGGCAAGGAAGGATCTACAGCAGATTCTCCACACTAAAGCCAAACGGATTCTTTTCTTTAAGAAGCGGCTCTATTATGAGTCAGGTGACAAAGCTGGGTGGTTCTTGGCGAGAGCCCTCAGAGAACAAAATTCAATCAATCAGATAGTTGGTATCAGATCCAAAGAGGGAAAGCTCGAGGTAACACCTGAGGCAATAGCTAATCACTTCCATGCTTTCTATACGAAGCTTTATAACCTGCCCCCACAACATAAACCTCCACAAATGTTAGGAGATAGGACACAAATCATACAAGACTACATAAGACATAGCGGACTACCATCTCTGCCCAAGGAGGATACAGATCTCCTAGAAGCCCCAATCACAACAGAAGAAATCAAACAGGCCATCAAATTACTAAAACCGGACAAGAGCCCGGGTCCTGACGGATATTCCGCCACATATTACAAATCCTTCATAGAGATTCTAACTGAACCCTTAAAAGATGCATTGAACGCCTTATCCAAGCCAAGACGTATCACTCCGGGTTTCCTTTCTGCCCATATTGCGGTTATACCGAAAGAGGGCAAAAACCCAGAGGAATGTGCTAGCTACCGTCCCATCTCTTTGTTGAACCTCGATGCCAAGCTGTTCGCGAAGATCATTGCATTGAGGATGGGGCCGCTGCTCTCAAAACTAATTGGCTTGGAGCAGGTGGGCTTTATGCCAAACAGAGAGGCCAGAGACAATGTTACTTAAGCTCTCTTGCTAACACTGGCTGCGAGACAACGGAAGATCGAAGGCTTTCTCCTCTCAACAGACGCGGAGAAGGCCTTCGATCGTGTGGCATGGGACTTCATGCTGGCGGTGTGTGGAGGGGTGGGCTTAGGTCCGAACATGTTGCATTGGATCTCGGCCCTCTATCAGAACCCAACAGCGGAATTAAAAATAAACGGAATTCTCTCAGAAAAAGTATATATTAAAAATGGGACTAGACAGGGTTGCCCCCTATCGCCCCTTTTATTTATTCTCTCACTAGAGCCCTTTATTAGAACAGTGCAAAAGAACACAGCAATACAAGGTTTCCAGATTAAAAATAGAGAGTACAAAGTAGCTGCATACGCAGATGACTTATTGTTCTTCTTAACGAAACCGACTACAACTCTCCCTAACCTGTTACAAGAATTCGCACACTACGGATTTGTATCCAATCTAAAAATTAATTACACAAAGTCAGAGGCCCTGAACCTCTCCCTTCCAGACAGTGTACTCAAATTAACACAGGCGAATTCAACATTTACCTGGGATAGGACCAAACTAAAATATCTAGGAATTTGGCTTACACCATCTCTAAAAATGGCATATGAGAGAAATTTTGTGACCTTTCTAAAAAATTGTGCGAAGGATCTAACTGCCTGGAATGAGAACTACTTCTCTTGGTTTGGCAGAGCAGCCATAGGGAAAATGGTCATACTGCCCAAATTTTTATATTTGACTCGCACATTACCGATAGAGATACCTCAGAAATTTTTCAACGAACTTAATACAATGGTCACAAGATTTCTCTGGCAACATAAAAAACCCAGAATCAAACTAGGCACCCTGGTCAAACCCAAAGATCTAGGAGGAATCCATTTCCCGAACTTCCGCAGTTATTACCAGGCCTCACACATAACCAGAATCATAGACTGGCATTGCCATGAGTCGGAGAAAGACTGGGTATCACTAGAGTCAACTCTTGCCACGCTGCCACTTAAATACCTGCCATGGTCCTCTATCAAAACTTTACCTCATGTCGTTAGGTTACACCCGATCACTGGTACCACACTGAAGATCATTACCGGCCTAGCTAAACAAAAAAAGTTGACCACAACACCCAGCCCTCTAACGCCCCTGACAGATAATCCAGGCTTTGCCCCAGGCCTACATAACCCGACTCTTAAGTCGACTCCGGCGGGGGATCCCTTGCTGGCCGGAGACTGTTATAAGGAAAACAAATTCAGAGACTGGTCGTCTTTCAAGACAGACATAAACCGACCCCAACTGAAACTCTGGACATATTTCCAATTAAGAAGCTACTTAGGTAACATTAAAGAACCCCAAACACTATATAGACCCCTGACGGCTTTGGAGTCGGTGTGTCGGGAGGGAACTCCAATTAAAAAGGCCACTTCTGTTGCATATGAGTGGCTGAGTCGCTCGGGGACTGAGATATCGGACGGGCACAGGAGGAGATGGTCGGAAGAACTTGAATTGGAGATCTCAGACAAACAATGGAGGTACGTGGCTGCCCTAGCACATAAATGTTCCATAAGCACAAAACTGCAAGAGACAAATTACAAACTTCTGACCCATTGGTACAGCACTCCCGACAAGATACACAAATGGGATACACAAAAACCAGACACCTGCTGGAGATGTCTCTCCGAAAAAGGCACACTAGCCCACATCTGGTGGCATTGCCACAAAATTGAACCATTCTGGAATGAAGTTAAGGTTTTAATTAAAAAAATTACAGAAACCAGAGTAGAACTGACCCCAGCATGTTGTCTACTACACCTGTCCAATACCTCTTTTAAACGCTACAAACGCTCGTTGACGATCCACCTCCTCAATGCAGCCAAATCTCAAATACCTCTACACTGGCTCTCTACATCTACTCCAACTGTAAGGGATTGGCTGTCGAGAGTCAGTGAAATCCACGATATGGAAGATGTATTGGCCCAAGACAAAGGCCATATCGAACGATTCCACAAAACATGGCAACCCTGGTTGATTTTCAAATACTCTGCAGAATTCCCTTCCTGAATTAGGTTTGGGAGAGACCTCGCGGTCTGGGCGGGTGCCCTGCCTCTGTATTCTATTTTTGCCCTTCACTTCATTATCTCCTTTATTCTTTTTTACTTCTTTTTCTACATCTAACTTCTTAACCACTCTATGGCTGATCTATAGCCTATGTTCTCACTGGTATATATCTTGGGAATTCGTACTTCTCTTATAGACGTGAGTTAGATTGTTTCAGAGAATCATAGAGACCACACTTTTGCTTGTTCTCAACAATAAACAATCTGAACAACTGATAAGAAATGTTTGTCGCAATGGCTTGCGAATGAGTAGATAGAAATATTATATTGTATTTTTTACAGTCACAAAGTCAGCTTAGTGGAAATAACCTCAGTGAAGCAGTGTCTGTTAAACATTTAGACTTCTACACGAGTTTCACACTAACTGTTTATTTTGTAAAAAGACGAAAAGTACGCAGTTGCACCTGCAAAATTTGCAATATACAGTGTATGCTTTTGTTATTATTCTTTTTTTTTCAATAAACTTGAAATGAAAAAAAAAAAGAAAATATACCAAATCAAATCATTGTTCAACCAAAAAATAAAATAAAAGCCTCATGCATGTGTCATCCGGATTATTCCCCTGGAGCTCCCGCAGCAAAGGCATATGACATAATTGGTCACGATTAATAAAGCAACCAATTTTTGGCCCAAGAAATCCTCCTACTCCTGTTCCTGGAATGGACTTGGATCAAAGCAATAACTCCAAGGCCAATAATAAATAACATGTTATCTCCTCCGATTCTGCAACATGTCTGGTTGACGAACGCCCGTTCAGAAATGAACTGAAAAGCACAAAATGAAAAGCGCGAATCAACACTCACCAAACTTCTACTAACACAAAATTAGCAGAAGGAGCCCAAAGAGTGGCGCCTGACAATTGAACTTCCTCTTTATCGCCTCGTAGTATGTCTAGTATGTCACTACGTTCATGTTTGTTGGCCGACAATTGTGTACCGTTTGTATGCAAGACAAAATCCAGGTACACGCCCTTTGGACAAAAGTCAGACGTTTTGTCTGCGGAAAATCCGATCATGTGTACGAGGCTTTAGTCTTATTTTAGTCTACTAAAATCTTCAGTACATTTTGGTTGACTAAGATCTAATGGGTTTAATGAAATTGTATAGCATAATTGAATACTCCTGGAGTTAAAATCTAATAACAAGTTAATTTATGGTATTAAGGTTTGAACATGTACTACAGAAAAAGTTTTAGCCATTGTGATATGTAACATCTTTATAAATAAAACCAAGTTTCATAAACAAACAAAAATATTGCTTTTTGACAAACAGAAGTGCAACTTTAAAATATAAAAATAACAAACAAAAAAAAGTACACTCTATTGGCTGTAATGCCATTGCATATATTACCTGAATATGTTGCCGACATTAAATAATAAGAAAAAAAAAAAGAAAGGCCTTTTTCTTAATTTTCTTTTCTTTCAGCAGCTTAGTAAATGCCCCCTATTTATTGTTATGTGGTAATGCAGTGTTAATGTTGACATCAAATGTCGATATAGTTTTAGTCTTATTTCAGTCATCTGAATTGTTTTAGTTTTAGTCGTATTTTAGTCCACCAAAATAGTGTTAATTTACACTGGATAGATGTAAATAAAAACAGTTTTTTCAAAAGTTACACCGTTGGTCTCAAAAGCAGGTATGGTTCCCTTTAGCAGAAAATACTTCTTAGGTCTCATACACGCTAGGTGATTAGCCTTTGTGCATGAGACTACAGCATCCAGCCGCACTGTCAGCAGCCTGTAAGAGGCTAACAGCTGCAGCAGCTGACCTGGGCTGGACAGTGAACTAACATTTGGAGCAGCATGCAAACCCAGGGCCAAATGACCGGAATGCACAAAGTCTACATTCCAATCATTTATCCCTGAGCACATACTGCCCTAAATGTGCAGAAGCTGTCAGTCTCTCATAAAGTTTTACAGGCTGTCAACAGCAGGGCTTGACGGTGAGCCTGTGCCTTCCGCCCACACCAAAAAGCTGGAGTCTCATGCCCCAGTGCAAAGATCTAAGTTTGCAAGTGGCCCTAGGCATTTTGCATCCAGTTTTACATGCTATCAGCACCAGGGATGGATGGTGCACCTGTGCCCTCCACCCACATCAAAATTTCTGGAGTATCATGCACTAGGGCTAAAACTAGTATGCCAGGCCAAATAATAAGGCCCAATATGCAGGGAGCACATCAGGTGTTCTAGGGACATAAATTACACATTTAATTTCTTGACAACCTATCACACTTTTAAAGGCCCTAGAGCACTAGGACAATGGAAATGCCCACGAAATGACCCCATTTTGTAAAGAAAACACCCCAACACATATTCTGTGAGGCATAATAAGTGTTTTGAAAATGTAATTTTTTTCCACAAGGTTTTGAAAAATGTGGAAAGAAAATGAAAACGCAATTTTTTTTTAAACAAAGTTGTCAATTTATAAGATATTTCTAACACACAGCATGTACATAGCAAAAGTTACACCCCAAAAAGCATTCTGCTACTCTTCCTGAGTATGGCAATACCACATGTGTGAGACTTTTACCCAGCCTGGCCACATACAGAGGCTTAACATGCAGGGAGCACCGCCAGGATGAGCATTGATGTGGCATGGATGTGGCACTGATGATCTCTGATGTGGTATGGATGTGACACGGATGAGCACTGATGAAGCATGGGTGAGCACTGATGTGACACGGATAAGCACTGATGAGGCATAGATGGGTTCAAATGAGCACTGATGTGCCATGAATGAGCACTGATGTGGCATGAATGAGGCATGGATGGGCATAAATGAGCACAGATGTGGCATGGATGAGTCACGGATGTGGCATGGATGAGGTATGAATTAGCAAGGATTAGGCATGGATGGGCATGGATGAGGCATGGATGAGCACTGATGTGGCATGGATGGAGCACGGATGAGGTATGGATGAACACACATGAGGCATGGATGGGCACAGATGAGTCATGAATGAGGCATGCATGGGCACGGATGAGGCACAGATGGACACGGATGAGGCATGGATAAGCATGTATGAGTCACGGATGAGGCATGGATGGGCATGTATGAGGCATGGATGAAATGTATTGCCAGCTCCCAGCAATATAGATGAAAAAACAATGAAAAAAATGATGTGGGGTCCCCCCCCAGTTCATATCAGGCCCTTTGCATCTGGTATGGATTTTAAGGGGAACTCCACACCAAAATTAAACAAAAAATTGGCATGGGGTCCCCCCAAAATCCATACCAGACTCTTATCTGAGAATGCAGCCTGGCAGGCCAGGGTTGGGGGGGATGAGCGAATGCCCCCCCTGAACCATACCAGGCCACATGCCCTCAACATGGAGGGGTGGGTGCTTTGGGGCAAGGGGGCTCTGCGCCCCCCACCCCAAAGCACCTTGTCCCCATGTTGATGGGGACAAGGGCCTCTTCCTGACAACCCTGGCCGGTGGTTTTTAGGGTCTGTAGGCAGGGGGCTTATCGTAATCTTGAAGCCCCCTTTAACAAGGGAGCCCCCAGATCCCGCCCCCCCATGTGAATGGGTATCGGGTACATTGTACCCCTACCCATTTACAAAAAAAAGTGTCAAAAAGTAAAAACCCCAACAGACAGTTTTTAACAATACCTTTAATAAAAAAGAAAAAAAAAGTGTCCCGCGATGTACATACATCTTCAATCATGCTGCTCAATGGACCCAAAAAATCGAAAAAAACTAAAAAAACTCCATGGGAGGCCTCCTGGCAACTGCTGTCTTTTTGATTAAAAAAAAAAGGAGATTAAGGTCTGACACCTCCATCCCTAATAATGCACAAAAAAACCAAGAGAAGTAGCCCTGGGACTTTAGATGAGGTGAGAGAGGTTTAGCCAATGTTCACAGAGAACAATGAGACAAAATCAATCTATTCATTTAAAAATGTTATGTAACGGAGCTGCAACAACAATGATTGTGAGTTACCCGGCATAATAGCCAATGTACACAGCACAGATGAAAATAAATATATAAAGATTTATTACAAATGTTATACATCAATGAGCAACAATAAAACATGAAAGTTGCTGGGTCAGTAAATACACATACACAATAAGAAAATAAAAATGTACATACATATGGACAGGAAAGTATGTAAACATAATGCAGACATAATAATACCCAGCATGTACCCGGCATAAAACAAGCATCAATAAAACATCATATTTTTGCTTTGACAGCTGTTATATAGGCAAGGGCGGGGCCATCTGCTGACAGATGACCCCGCCCCCTCTGACATCACATGACGTTTCATGATGTCAGAAGGGGAAGGGGTCACTCGGTTACGTCACCGAGTGGCCCCACCCTTGCTTATATAACAGCTATCAAAGCCAAGAGACAGCAGTCGCTGGAAGGCCTCCCATGGAGGCGGAGCTTTTTTATTTTTTCTATTTTTCAGGTCCGTGGAAGATTGAAGATGGATGTACATTGTGGGACACTTTTTTTTTTAATATGGGAATTGTCAAAAACTGTCTATTGTGGTTTTTACTTTCTGACACTTTTTTTTGTGAATGGGTAGTGGTACAAAGCACCCTCCCCATATTGAGTGCAAGCAGCCTGGTATGGTTCAGGAGGGAGGGGCCTCGTTCGTCCCCACCCTTTCCTGGCTTGCCAGGCTGCACGCTCGGATAAGGGTCTGGTATGCATTTTGGGGGGAACCCCACGCCATTTAAAAAAATAAATTCGCTTTAAGTTCCCCTTAAATCTATGCCAGACCCAAAGGGCCTGGTATGAATTTTAGGGGGATCCCATGCTGTTTTTTTTTTATTTTGGTGTGGAGTTCCCCTTAAAATCTATACCAGACCCATAGGGCCTGGTATGGATTTTTGGGGGGGACCCCACGCCGTTTTTTCTTAATTCTGTCATAGGGTTCCCCTTAACCACTTCAATACACTGTATTATATAATCTGCACTGCACTATATACCCTGCACGGTATTATATATACTACACTGACTGCACTATTTATTCTCCATTGTATTATACATACTACAATGACTACACTATATACTCTGCAATGTATTATATATACTACACTGACTGCACTATATACTCTGCATTGTATTATATATACTACACTGACTGCACTATATACACGCCACTGTATTATATATACTATACTGATGGCACTATATACTCTGCACTGTATTATATATACAAACTGACTGCACTATATACACTCCACTGTATACTCCACAGTATACAGTATATACAAACTGATTGCACTATGTACACTCCACTATATACACTCCACTGTAGCCTTTGGCCAATCATGGCTCTCACAGCACATCGCACTGTGATTGGCCAAATCATACAGGTCAGGTACATGCACTGCGATCTTGCAGTGCATTATGGGGCACTCCGCGGCAGGCAAACTTCCCGCGAGCGCACCATATGTTCATTTGTTCTAAGAACAAATGAACACCCGATGTTTGAGTCAAGCTTACATTTGACTCAAACATTGGGACTATCCCTAGTACTTATATAGCTCTGTCAATTTACGCAGAGCTTCACAAATATATTGTACATTCACATCAGTCCCTGCCCTCAAGGAGCTTACAATCTAAGGTCCCTAACTCACATTCATACATACATATACTAGGGCCAATTTAAACAGTAGCCAATTAACCTACCAGCATGTCTTTAGAGTGTGGGAGGAAACCGGAGTACCCGGAGGAAACCCACGCAGGCACAGGGAGAACATCCAAACTCCAGGCAGGTAGTGTTGAGGTTGGGATTTTGTTTTAATCAAACAAAAATAACTAAATGCTTTCCATTACATAATTAAAGACCACAAGGGAACAAATAAGACATTTTCATTGCTAGAGAGAAGGGTAAGGCCCCAATTACAGATTAGTAGAAAGCTAGTGCAGGTACCATCATCCCAAAATTATATAATGAAGGGGTGATTTTATTTTTGTATTTCAATTATTAAAAATGTACACATCTTTTTAGATTCTTGCAACTGTATATTATTATCGAGTACCGTGATAGTCCCAACTTCCAATTTTGGGGGTGCACGCGTGAATAGACAGTAGCAGCAACTGCCTTCACGTCTCCACCCCTGTATCCCCTTCATTTTCATTGCTAGGATTTGTATATACTTAATTTATAGCCTACAATAAATAGGCAACAAATGTGTTAAATCTGAATATGTACATAAACCTTATATAAATATAGATAACATATGTGTCCTGCTATCAGAAAACAATTTTTAGTTAGTGATGATGTACAGAAAATAAAATGTTTTCTTCAGCATGCTCTATGATGACTTGTTGACTTGAATGTTTTATTGTGTTTGAATAGCTATGTTTATTACAAGTGCTACTGTCATGTCAGGATACAAGTGAATGCGTTTTTACTGTGCCAAAAATGTAGTGAGATTTCTTAGATATTTGCCACCAATGAGAGAAATGCCTTCAATGTCTGTTAGAGGAGTCCACACACAGTATTACATTGACCTTTTGCTCTATGGATGTTAAAAGGCATGCACTTGTGGAATTCAATGCCTTGGCAATAGCAAAGGTTCATGAAATGATGGTCATGTTCTTCAGAATATTACGTCTTTCCCTGTAAGATGGAGATCTTTGTACTGTGATTGCAAGTTCAGACAATAATACTGAGGATGATAAATACATCATAAGTAACCATTTTTTTTATTGTGAACAGTCAGAAACCTCTTTGTGAGGGTATTTTTTAAATGAGCTCAATGGAGATAAAGGCCATGGCAACAATTGTTCATGTCTTCTATCTTGCTGCCATGCTAAAACAGGCTTTAAAATAACAGTGAAGAAAGGTCTGTCCTGAAGGTCAGTTTTTAATATATATAGTCTTCTTCTATAATTTCTTTCAACAATAATTTCAAAGGAAATGTTTGACGTGTAAATTCAGTAGGTTTCTCGCTTGTCGACTACTTTGTCAAGTGTTCAAAAAACAGTTATTTATATCAAATTGTGGTATCTTTACTAAATAAAAGTCTACGTTGTATACATTTTTAAAACAGGTCTTTAACAAATCCTGTACTTATTGTAAACAAAGAAAACAGGACGTACAGAGGAATTTTAGTTTCCCCTTAGTTCTAGCCTGATATAGAGATTACATGTGCAAAATAATAATATAGAAGGTTCAATAATTTGGCTTGATAAAAACTTGTGTTGTAAGTTAAATAAAAAAACTTTGTATAAAATAACATAAACCAAAAATTCCCCCAGGAAAAACTAGTTAGGACTTTTAGGGTACCACAAATTCTTCACATTATGTATAAAGCATCAAAAAATTGTATTATTGTAACAATTAAAACCCAACATCAAAATTTCTCAAATTTGTTACCGGGTTTACAGATCATATGTTTGATTTAATTTTTAAAACACAATATTGCACAATATAACACAATTTGCATACAAAGTAATTAACAGTAAGGACTAAGCATAAGATGACATTTGGCATCCAGATCAGCATAAATAGTAGCAGGACCACCTCAGCATTGAGCAGTAGTAAAGTTAAACCTTCTGAGTGCTTGGACTATACTACCAGAGTACATTATATGCTGGTCCACCGACTGGGTATGCACTGGAGGAGGAGGGGGAGGGGAAGAGGAACAAAAGAGACTTGTAGAGTAAATATTATGGGAGGGGCAGTTCTTTGAGATGATCTTCTGTTGGCTATCATTAGGGCCCTTTAACAGCATTGGTGCACTTAACAACAGTCCCAGCTAACCTGCATGCAGTATTGGAACCGTATAGGTACAGTATTGTCTTGGCACAGATGCAAGGTAAATGTCGTTCAGATGTGGTAAAGGTTTGCTATAATGTGGTATAGGTGAAGTCTAGGTTTGGAATAAAGCCGGGTATACAGTACAGTTGAGCTGCTGTGTTTTGACAGGGGGACGGCCCCTGTTGCCAGAACACTCCGATCAGCATGCTCTGCCATTGGCAGGAAGCGCTGATCAGGAGTCAGTCGGATGCTGGTTTTCCAGCATGCACCTCCGACAAAAGCCAGCCAAGTGGCTGGCTTCTTTTCGGACACACCGACATACACACATTTTTTTTTTGAACCTGCTGTTGTCTCCCGACATTTGGCCCATGTGTGCGGGGCTTTAGTGTGGTACAGAGTGCAGTGTGGGAGCAGTATGGATACACTTGGTGTCCTACTCTCAGTGGCTCAGTCCCTGGTAGCAGTATCAGCAAATGGTGAATAGCCCTTTTACCAGTCCCAGTTTTACCAGGATACTGCAGTGACCTCTTGTTGTAGAAGGGGAGGCCCCCTCGGTCTCTCCCTGAAGGCTTCCAGTGATCAGCAGTGGAAATTAGGAGGGTGAGTGGATGCTCCAGTATCTATAGAGTATACGAGTATACAGATATTTTTAACAGAAAAAGCATTTTTTACCTTGCAGCTGTAATTAGACTGCATGTTTCATAGGTTGCAACTCAGCTAGAACGTTCTCTGATGCCTGACCCAGTTCAGAAGCCGGTATATCACAAGGCCCCATTTAGATTTATAGTAGGTAAAAATGCCTACTTTTCAATTGGCTTAATATAGCAAAGTTACCACTGTTCTGTGCAAGTTCTGAAGAGCGATTGATAACAAACAGCAAGGGTAAGTTGGGATTAATGATAACAGAAGGGGCAATATCCTACCTTTGTGTCAACCAGTTTTCCCCTAGTCACACTTCTGCTGCACCAATGAGTGGTACAAGACAAGGTCTAAATCATGAAATGTAACTTCTCTCAACTCACTGCCCCTGCTGATAACCACAACAACCACAACCTAGTTCAGCACCCTGGCACTACAAAATCATTCCACATTAACTGTACTGCAACCTAGTGCTTTATTCTGGCACTACAGAAACACTCCACACTACCTCTCCTGGAACCTAGTGCCCCATCCTTGTACTACCAAATCATTCCACACTACCTATACTGCAACCTAGCACCCCAGGTTTCACAACCACACAACCCACATTGCTAGCACTTGAACTTCGTTCCCAACCTGTTACTCCTAAATCAATTCAGGTTCAGGTTGAACTGGATGGACTGGTGTCTTTATTCAACCTTACTATGTAGCTAACTATGTAACCATGTAACTTCATACTGGCTCTACTGCAATATAGTGCCCCAGTCTTGTATTACCAACTCACTCCACACTCCCTTGACTGCAACCCAGTAGCCAACCTGGCACAACCAAATTGCTCCACAATAAGGTGACCAGACTTTTAAAATGAAATCTGAGGACACCCTACACTCACACCCACAAAATCACACCCCCATTTGTACACACACCCACAAAATCATGCTCCATTTGTAACCACAGACGCCCTTGTTTTTAACATGCCCTCAAACAATTGTTCACAATCTTTTGGGACAAGAAGCAGGCATTCAAGGTATAAAAATGAAAACAAAAATGATTCCAAATAGGAGGCACTAAGATATGCATGCAAAGTTAAGAGGGGCACCTTGAAGGTAACAAAAAAATATGGCACACTGCCTATTAAACAACTGGAGGCATGGCTAATAAGGTGGGTGCCACTTTTAATGTGTATGGCTTGTAGCGTGTGAGTGAAATAAGCCCAGCACTTAGCAGACATACCATAATAAAAATGCTTGGTCAGAAATTGCTGTCGATTACTGCAATGATAAACTATAAGTTGCTTTCATTGACCACAATAACCCCCACATTGGTGCCATTGATCACAATAGTAACATGTTGGTGTAAGTGACTGCAGTAATAAACCCCACATTGGTGTAAGTGACAGTAATAATAAACCCCACATTATTGTCAGTGATAGAAATAAAAATACAACAGAAGACACGGGGCCACACAATGAGATTGGAGGAAAAGCAGTTTTAAAAGACTCTTGGACGTGCATCTTAGCAAACACAATATACAGGGATATGGGAAATGATTATTGACACAAACACACACACACACACGCGTACACACACACAGGTTAAACTGGATGGACTAGTGTCTTTATTTAGATATAAACAAGGCCAAGGATAAATCCAAGGAAAAAAACAAGCTTACTTACCGACCAGCTCAAAGACAACCAATTAAACCTGTCTAACAGTATGCAGGGGTTCAGTCTGCACGCATTTGCAAATGCATGATTAAGCCACAGAGCCTTGCCATGGCACCCTCGTATCTGTGGTCCCTAACACTAACTTATAAGTGTCTCCACAGTGGAAGCACACTCATTCTGATGGATAGATGGAGGGCAGGTGGACTGAAGGGGAGCCCACCCCTTCTTAAAGGCATAGGAGCACACTGAGCACCCAGCATGTAGCTCAATGGTTGAGAAGGTGTCAGTGTGTTGCCTGACCAACACACAGTGATACAAAAAAAGCCCTGCCCCATCTATAACTGGCCATCGCAGTAAGCAGCATTGGAGGGCGACATAAGATATAAACAAGGCTAAATCCTTGGCCTTTATTCAACCTTACCAACTAAGAAACTATGTCAGTGACTGCAACAATAATTCATATATTGCTGGCATTGAACACAGTAATAAGACCCACATTGATGTTAGTGACTGCAGTAATAAACCTCACATGGATTTCAGTGACCACAGTAATAAACCCCACATTTGTGGCAGTTACATTTTTAACCTGCACATTGGTATTGGTGGCAGTGAAATTTAACCCCCACCTTGGTGTCAGTGGCAGTGACATTTTTAACCCCCACGCTGGTGTAAGTAGCAGTAAAATATTTAACCCCAGATGGGTGTGAGTTTTTTACCTTCCACATTAGTGTTGTGGCAGTAAAATATAACACTCCACATTGGTGAAATTTTCAACCCCCTTTTTTTAGTGGTAGTGAAATTTTTACTCCCCCCCCAGCACTGGGTGTGCCTCACATTCTCCTTCAGGCACAAGCAGCCAATTGAGAATTGTTGCTAGGTAGATCACTTTGCAGTTCCTGAACTGAGGATGCCATTTGTAAAAATGGTGACAAAATTGTGACACTTTTTATTTGGAGACAGTCTCCTTAAATTAAAGACAGTCCCCAGAAATCAGGGTAATTTAGTCCCACTACTCCCATGTCCCTCTGCTGTGACCTTGTGCCCTAACCTGACACTACTAAATAACTCCAAACCCCTTCTGCTGTAACCTAGTGTCCCAAACTTGCACTACCATACTGCCACTGCTGTAGCCTTGTTTCCTACTTTCATTATGCATCAATCACAATGCACAATAAGAACACAATTGCTGAGAGTTACGGCACTTTGCATATTGCTCTTTGCAATGTTGACCAATGTAAATTTGTCACAAGTTTGAATAATTCAAAGTAAGCACATGGAAAGAACATTAATGAGCAGAGGATATTTTCTGTAAAAAATGCATGGAAAAATAATCAGTTGATCCAGCAACACTGACAGCTGAATATAAATGAAAATCTTAACTTTTTTTTGGGGTCAAGCTTGGCCCTGACTTCAATTGGACAGTGAGACCAATTTTAACATTAGAAGACCAATTGATATAGACTTGTAAATATGGCTTTTAGAGAAAAACTAAAAAGATTTGCATGCAGATTCAGCTGCCAATATCTCTGGATCTCTTAAAGGTAGTTTTCATTGAAATTAATCTTTGTATAAGCATTTTTTTCATACCCAGACTGAATTGCCTAGGTTTGCTTTCAATTAAAGGATGCAACATGTATTTTTTTAATGCCCTCCCGGGTTCCATAACCTGGCGTATTCAGTCAGTCTGCAATTTTTCTGTAATTCATGGCTTTGTCTGACATCTAGAGGTAGATAACAGAAATCACATGAAACAAAACACTAAATTACGTTTGTATAAGGTAACCATATAAATACAACGTACTTCCAAAAGCTGTGCATAATTTAAATGACTATAGTAATTGCTAACCTAAATTCATATTTGGCCCAGTACAAATTAGGATATATACCCTTGAATATAAAAAATGTTCTAGTGTGAATTACAAAATTTAACCAAGGCATGCAAAAAAAGTTACATTTATCTAGCTGTTTATGCTTTTTTTGCATTGTGTATTTTATCCTTTTTGTCATATGTGTAATCTACATGATTATTACAAGTACAGGCAGTCCCCGAGTTACGAACACCCGAGTTACGAACAACTCCTACTTAGGAACGGCCTCAAATGCCGGCCGCTTGTGCTCCATGTTGGTCCTGGATACCTCCAAGCACCTCCGGACACATCCCACACTGCAGTACTACATGTACTGCATGGCCAGAAGAGCCCCCGATAACATAACTGGATGCCCAGAACATCCCACATCCATGCACAGGAAGAAGTTACACTTACAAATGCTGTATTCAGACTTACGAACAAATTCCACTTACAAACAAACCTACAGTCCTTATTGTGTTCGTATCTCAGGGACTGCCTGTAAATAGCTCATTTCAACCAATATTGTAGGGATTACAATTAGACTAGAACTCTTACGCATTTCTTCAGTTACACGGCTACTTTATAATGTTCTCTTATAGTACTTATATACAGTATATACACAGTATCTCACAAAAGTGAGTACACCCCTCAAATTTTTGTAAATATTTTATTATATATTTTCATGTGACAACACTGAAGAAATTACACTTTGCTACAATGTAAAGTAGTGAGTGTACAGCTTGTATAACACTGCAAGTTTGCTGTCCCCTCAAAATACCTGAACACACAGCCATTAATGTCTAAACTGCTGGCAACAATAGTGAGTACATCCCTAAGTGAAAATGTTCGAATTGGGGCCAAAGTGTCAATATTTTGTGTGGCTACCATTTTATTTTCCAGCACTGCCTTAACCCTCTTGGGCATGAAGTTCACCAGAGCTTCACAGGTTGCCACTGGAATCCTCTTCCACTCCTCCATGACAACATCACGGAGCTGGTGGAAGCTCAGATGATCCTTTGACTCCATCAAGTCTGTTCTTCGTGCAAAGGGGATTAAGTACAGTGTCCTCTTTCCTGCCAAGCTTAGTGTGGTGGATGGAGAAACGATCAGGTTCTTCACCTCTCCGAAGGATGCTGCTTCATGGCTGGAGTCTCTTCCCCCGCTGGGATGAATTGGTTGTCCTCCTCATCGAATACTTACCCTTCCATCTGTGGCCTTTTTCTGCCCTATCTACTGCACTTTCACTGTTGACTGTGAACTCAGTACAGTAATATGGGGCACATCTGACTTCCACCCCGGGTCTTTATTCTGCTCTTGTTTTCCTCAGTTTATGGATACTCGCAAGTTTTTCTGAATATTCTTTGGGATATTTGAATTTACTTGTACCAGAATCTTAAGATTAGTGCCCCTGGCTGTGTCCAAGGGATTACCCAGACAGTAATCCTGCTTATGTTCCAGCATCTCCTATTGGGGATTTTGTTCGTTCTACCCTTTCCTACAAATGTGGGACTCCAGGGATGTAGTCTGTGATGGATCAGTGAACACTTCACATCTGACTGCACGCCTCCCATTTAATTGTTGCCTACAGGCAGGTTGCTGGGGACTTAAGCAGTCTCACACTATGTGAGTCCACAATAAAACAATCCTTCATCTTCTAGGACCATGTTCTTGGAAATAATGTGCTTGGTACAAAATGTGTTTACACTGTTTCCAATGACTCCTCTGTGTCTTCAACACATTTCATGAATTGGTCTCCACAGTGCACAACCTAAGAGATAACTACTCACTAGATAGTGTTGACCACTTATCCATGTTTTAGCTAGTTCCACTCTCTCTTTAGCGTAAAACCTTTTAAAACTTTATTAGTAATCAATATAAAAAGAATCACATTTCCATGTGCTATACAGCACTATTTAACACACTCTGTACTGGACACCGCTACCCCTATGCGTCAGGAGTGGGGTCACCGCCATTATCCTGATGAATGTGAGGGTATCACAGACCGATCCCATTCAACATGTTTCATCTGTGCTGTCATCTGTTACCCCTTAGTCTCCCAACATAATCTGATACCGCCAATGGACAATTGTCAGTTGCTGACAACTGTTGGACTTTCTTTTCAGTTATTAGTTTTTTGCTTTTTTTACTGTATGTTTTTGATAAATGTTCCTTTCTGGCATGGTATGGCTCCCTTTTTAATGTACAATATGACAATGCTCTGGGGGTGTGGTGGCCCCTGGAGAGCTGGAGAGCTGTCTCCGCTATCCAGTCACTTATTTCCTTGTGCTATGATGGCTCAGATCTCAGTAGTATGCTGCAATGTACGAGGCCTAAACTCTGCGGTTAAGAGATCTCTAGTTTTCACTTATTTATGAAAATTTTCTCCCCAGATTTGCATATTGCAGGAGACCCATCTCCTGGGTTCTCAGGTATTAGGGCTTAAACGGGCCTGGGTGGATTCCCACTATCACGCAACGTACTCCAGCTCCTCTAGGGGGGTCAGTGTTCTGGTACACAGATCACTTCCATTTAGGCTTCTGGATATCAGGACAGACCCAGGAGGCCACTATATTGTGTTGCATGCTATGACAGCTGATTTTAAACTTGTCCTAGTTGGGCTGTATTTACCGCCTCCAGCGGATGTCTCTGTACTCTCCTCTATTATGCAGTTAGTAATTAATTATGATGTTGAGGATGTGTTGATAGTGGGGGATTTTAACCTGACCCCTTCCTCAGACCTGGACCGACTCCATTCTACATCAAGTTAGTCTCCTGGCTTATCTCACTGGGTGAACACGTTCTCTTGAACAGGTTCAATGTATGGTGGCATTTCCATCCCACGGTCAAAGATTTCACGTGCCTCTTTTCAAACACTATCTCGCATTGATTTGGCCTTTGCCAGTCAGTCCACGCTTCAGAGAGTCTCTATGGCTAACATTTTGCCCAGGGGCATTTCTGATCATGCACCTCTACTGGTGACGTTGTCGTTGACCCCTCCTGGGGAGAGGTTTTGGAGGCTGTCCAGGATCCTAATATTCAAGAGGCCATTCAGGAGGGGGTCTGCCGGTACTGGTTGACTAATGCGGGATCCACTACCCCCAGGATTGCCTGGGACACATTTAAGACTTGGGACCAGGGGGAGTATGTTTCCCATATTGTGGCAGCTTGTAGGAAATCCGCACAATCTCTGGAGAGGCTGGAGGAGGAAGCTAGACTTAAAAAGGCTTCCTATGTTGATAACCCTGACCAGGTTGGTTTTCACTACCAGAGGTTTCCTTACTACGTGTAGAAATTACTCAGAAGTCCCCTCTCAATATAGCTCAGCGGGTCTTTGAATATGGTAACAAGAAAGCAGATAGCTGGTGTGCTTAGCTAAGGGTCAGTTTGCTTCCACACATAGCAGCAGTATTAGGGACTCTGCTGGAGAACTACTGAACTCGCCAGGTGCTGTTAACAACAGATTCCTGCAATATTACCAGCATCTGTATTTATCCCAGGTAGATTATACTCGCTCTGAACTGTCCTCCTACCTTGATCTTGTTAACTTCCCTACGCTTGACTTAGAGGCCAGATCCTGACTGGACTTGGACATTACTTTAGAGGAGGTCCAATTAGCTATGAGTCAGCTCCAATCTGGTAAGACTCCTGGAGCAGACGGGTTACAGACTTTTATTTGCAACATTTAGATCTGGTTGACCCTAGACTTACCTCTCTTCTTGAACAGTTCTTCATGTTGGGCTCCCTTTCCCTCCCGCCTGATTCTATGGGTGAGGCGGTGGTGGTGTTGGTGCTCAAACCAGGGAAAAATCCTGAAGAATGCTCCTCGTATAGGCCGATCTCTTTGCTTAATGTTGAAGCTAAGATCTTGGCAAAAATATTAGCTAATCGCTTATCCACGATCCTTGAGGAGCTGATTCACTTAAAAAAAACTGGTTTATGCCTGGGAAGGGGACCGACATCAACCTCTGATGCCTCTTCCTGAATCTTTCTATTGACAGTGGAAGTAGAGTCATAGCCTCTATGGATGCAGAGAAGGCATTTGATTTGGTGGAATGGGGTTCCTGTGGGAGGTGTTGCATCATTTCGGTTTCAGGCCTAAATTTCTCCAGTGGGTTAGAATGCTATACCTAGCTCCCAGGGTTAGTGTTTGAACTAATGATAGATTATCCGTGTCTTTCCACTACAGAGAGGTACTCGACAAGGATGCCCCTTGTCCCCCTCGC
Source organism: Lithobates septentrionalis (assembly GCA_037952835.1). Taxonomy (NCBI): domain Eukaryota; kingdom Metazoa; phylum Chordata; class Amphibia; order Anura; family Ranidae; genus Lithobates; species Lithobates septentrionalis. The sequence continues at coordinate 6,140,155 of JBBDGP010001034.1, read as the reverse complement.
TCTTTCCCTTGGCCCTGGAGCTGTTGGCTATTCTTATCAGGGGATCTCCTCTAGTTGAAGGAATGTGAACCAGCTTCCTAGAAGAAAAGATTTCTCTTTATGCCTATGACGCCCTTCTGTAGCTACATAATGCCTCCCCATCCCTGCAGGCTGCCCTTGATCTATTTAATGAGTTTGGACGGTTCTCAAGGATATGTATTAATTGGTCGAAGATCCTTCCCTTGGACCCCCAGGCCTGGTCAGATGCGACGGTTATAACTTGGTCTGGGTTGATCATTTTCGGTATTTGGGTATACAGGTACAGACGGATATTATACGTTTCTCTGATCTCAATCTGGTTCCATTGCTTTCTCAACTCCGGTCGAAATTTAACTCTTGTGCTTCCTAACCATTGACCGCATGGGACATAATAATCTAAAATGATTTTCCTCCCCAAATTTCTTTATTTTTTCCGGAAATGCCCTACCTGGATACCTAATTTATTTTTCAGGGAAATTGACCGCTGTGTTGGGACATTTATCTGGGGAGGTGCCCTTCCTCGACTGGCAAAGTCGACTCTGCTTCTTTCGGTGCGGTGTGGGGGCTTGGCATTGCCAGACTACCGGACATATTACTGGGCAGCTGTCCTTGTAACCATCCGTTGGTGGTTTGTGCCCCCTCGGGCCAATGCAACTGTGTGTCTGGAAGCTGCTGCTTTGGGCTCCCTCCAAGAGCTGGGGAATCTGGTGTACAGAGGCCCGCGGGCAAACTCTGACCTCCTGCACCCCACTAGGATGACACTCAGGCTATGGGCTGCGGCTAGGCGTAGATTTCTTTAATCTCACAAGTGGTCACCATTCTACCCACTTTGGGGGAATCCCAACCTCCCACACTTCTGCCCCTACCTGACCCTCAGGTTTGGGTAAGATATGAGGTTAAAACCCTGTGCGATGTGCTTTTGGTGGAGAAACTACTTCCCTTCCCTGATCTAAGGGCCAAATTTAAATTCCCGGGGTGGATGCTCTTCTGTTTTTTCCAATTAAGCCATGCGACCCTGGCTCAGTTCCCCACCCCTCCGAGCCTTGCCATGGACCCTATTGAGAAACTCCTTGCACAAGAATCGTTGACAAAAGCCTTGTCTGCTCTTTAACTAGCCCTGCTTAGTGTTGATTCTCCTAAAATGGAAAGGCTATGGGACTTATGGAAGGCTGAATTACCTGATCTTGATAGGGAGGATTGGGAGGACTGTTTTGTAGTTAGTTAGTGTTTTTCCTTTTTTATTGCTAGTCCTGTCAAGTCGCTAGAACCCATCCTTTGCTACCCATCAGGCAAATATCAAACCTGGAACCTATTGTGTTCGATGACCTCACCGCTTTTTGGTTGGTGACCATCTACGCCCCCTCTTACACACTTACTTCACCCATTTTTCTTTTTTGGAATCATTTTGCATGGAATGTATATTTTCTCGGCTGGTATGATTGCTCATCTGTTTTCTCATGGCTAATACGGATATTGTTGCCTCCTTTGTACCACTTTGACATGTACTTTTTATCTTTTATAGTAAAAACAAATTGTGACTATACTTACTCATATCCTATACCCCTGACGAAGGTGTTAAACCAGAAACGCGCCGGGTACCGGGGATTATTATACACCAGAGAGTATTATTTTGTTGTCATACTGTTCATGTAAATTGTTGTTTTTTGTTTTTTTGTTTTTCTTATATGTATTTTTTTACAAACCTTGATGGTTTTTAACTATCGATCATCTCTATGATCAAATACTTTTATGTACATTCAATAAATTCAATTTTTTGCATCACCCAAGTGTATGTTGCCTTAAAAGTCGCAATGAAGGAGGATCTCTCTTTTTCTAAATCACATATTAGGGATACGGCAACTACACTCTTTGGACCTGACATGGTGAAACCCTTTCTTTTGCTACATTACAGCCGCAAGCAATTTTAAATTACATTTTTTCCTTTGGAAATGTGATTTTGCTGTGACACAGTAAAACACATGAGAAAGATGTGCCACTTTACAGGCAGACTAAGGGGACCCCCAGGCACGATATTTAAAGGAATGTTTCATTTTTATTGTTTCACTTTAAGCGTTATTAAAATCACTGCTTCTGAAAAAACTGCCATTTTAAACTTTTTTTTGCATTGATACATGTCCCCTAGGGCAGTCCTCGGGTCCCCAAACACCTTTTATGGCAACAACTTGCATATAAGCCTTTAAAATTAACACTTTTGATTTTTCACGTTTGTGTCCCATAGACTTTAATGGTGTTTGCATGTTTGCACAAATTTTTTGTCTGTTCGCGGGGGGTGTGTCAGAAACCATGAAATCAGACCGAGACAGAAGTAAAGTTAAATCACACTTGTTTAATAATAAAAGTAAAAAGAACAAACGTAGTCAAAACATAGCCAAAGTTCAGTAACCGGAACAGATAGTCAGCCAAGCCAGAAGTCAGGGATCAAAGTAGTGGAACAGCAAGCAGGATCTGGAGCCAGAAGTGATGTCAGCAAAGACAGTCTTTAAAAAGGAACACAGGAGATAGTTTTTTGTGATGTGACCAAGGTAAAGGCAGAGCTCTTCTGGACTGGACGGCTTAAGGCAGGCAGGACTGATGAGCAGGATCATTAACAGCTGAGTAACTGTGGAGAGAGATGGGAGCTGGCAATTAGCTGACAGCTGAGAGGCCAGCTCAGAGAAGGAAGGGCTGAGCCCAGCCCTGACAGTACCCCCTCCTCAACGACCCCTCCCCCTCGGAGGACCACCGGGCTTGAGGGAAAAATGTCTATGGAAAACACGGAGGAGGACAGGGCATGTACGTCTGAGGATGAGAGTCAAGAGCGTTCCTCCGGACCGTACCCTTTCTAATGCACCAGGTACTGTTTGCAATGGCATCCCTAGGGGGGGGGCAAATGGGGCCCTGACCCCCCCCCAACATTATGCTGTGCCCCACCATGTGCCCCCCCCCCCCCCCCCAATAAAAAAAAAATATTTTTTTTTCCAAAAAATCAATGTCTATGAGGGAGAGAGTCCCCAGTCAGCTCCTGCGGGTGATTCCTCCCCCTTCCCTCTGCTTGCTGACACTGCATAATGTGAGCGCTCACACAACCACAGCCGCCCGATCTGCTCCTTCCCCTGCATCCTCATTGGCAGGGAGAAGAGCGAGTTGCAGGAAGGACTCCACCAGGACTCTCAGTTACTGAAAAAACAGACTGATTTCTCCCATCCTTAGGACAGGAGAACCAGCCTGTAAATTCCAAGAGATGCCAGACCAGAGCAGTCAATAGCAGGGGCAGGACAGCAAGAGGATGCTGGGGAACCCCACAGTGGCAGAACACCAGGGCCCGGAGGCAAGACAACCTTTGCAACCCTGATAGTTCTCCCACTGCTTTGGATCCTTATATTTTCTTGGTATGCTAGTGACATATATATCTTGTTTTCTGCCACCCTGGGGGACCCCAATACAGTAGGAAGGGAGCTCACTGCAGAACATGTGAAAGGGCCGTTGTGGGGTCGTAGTAAAGGGCCCCAGTATATATTTATATATCTATATATATCTATATCTATATATATATATATGCATTTTATAGTTGCCCCCCTACTTTTGTCCCTGTCCCCCCATGTGCCCCCCCTAAATATGAAAGCTGGAGACGCCACTGACTGTTTGCGCCCACAAAACCTACAGGAGTCAACAATGGACTGTACTTCATACTCCTCATGGATCTCAACCTGTACAGGGTGAAGACGTGGCACTGAGGTGGTAAAGCGGTTGCAGACCAAGGGTTTTAATAAGGAGACATAAAATACATTTGAAATACGCATATTAAAAGAAAGGACTAATGTGTAAGCCACTGGGTTAATCCTGCGTAGAATACGGAAAGGCCCAATAAACCTAGGTGCGAACTTCAGTGAGGGAACATGAAGTTGGAGGTTGCAAGATGACAGCCAGACCCTGTCCCCAACCTGGTAGGAAAGCGCAGACAGGCGCCTGCGGTCAGCATGGAGTCGGTACCTATCATTAGCATGACGCAAAGCCTCCTGGACTCCTTTCTGGTCATATCAGTCAGGGGCTTGACCAGAGACGAGAAGTTACGAATAAACTTCTGATAATAGTTGGCAAAGGCCAGGAAAAGTTGCAGAGAATGTAAACCCATGGGTTGGGGCCACTGTAGGACTGCCGAAAGTTTCTCTGGGTCCATCGAAAAACCAGCAGTGGAAAAGAAATAGCCCAGGAATTTAACCTGTTCACGATGGAACTTGTACTTCTCCAGTTTACAACAGAGATTGTTCTCTCTTAGTTTCTGAAGCACGCAACAGACATCTGTGTGGTGGCTCTCCAGGGACTTGGAAAATATGAGGATATCATCGAGATAAACCACCACATATAACTGCAACAAATCTTGGAGGACATCGTTAATAAATTCCTGGAAAACTGCCGGGGCATTACAAAGGCCAAAAGGCATTACGAGGTACTCATAATGGCCTGTTCTGGTATTAAACGCAGTTTCCACTCATCGCCCTGCTTAATTCTCACAAGTAGGGATGAGCTTCGTGTTCGAGTCGAACCCATGTTCAACTCGAACATTGGCTGTTCGGTCGTTCGCCGAATTCCGAACGTTATGGGCCGTTCGCGTCAAATTCGTGTGGCGCGTCACGGCCCATAATTCACTGCGGCATCGCAGTGCATTGCTGGCTAATGATTAGCCAAGCATGCACTATGACCCGCATGCTTGGCCAATCACAGCGCCGTCGGTGGCTTTGGCCAATTATGGCTCAGGGGGTTTAGAACACGCCCCACACTATATAAGGCCACCTGCACGGCGGCCCTGTGTAGTGTGTGTTCCGGCGTTGAGATACATAGATAGACAGAGAGACAGTGTCATTTCATTTGCGTTAGCTAGATTAGGCAGGACAATCAGTGAGTTAGCTGCACTTACAGTGTATTGTGTATATATATGAATCCCAGGTGTTGCATATATATATATACACTGTATTCAGTTTAGCTAGATCCGTTCCTGTTATCTTCCTACTGACAGGCAGGCTTGTCTTGTTACAGTATTTACAGTTACCTGAAGAAAATTGCTGGTGTTTTTTTGATCCTATTAGTACCACAGTCAGGCGGCTAGACTATTTACAGTTAGTGTAGTGCATCCTGCTCACAGTGTTCAGCTAAAACTACAAGTTAGTGTAGTGAGACCTCTGCACAGTGTTCATCTAAAGCTACAAGTTAGTGTAGTGCGTCCTGCTCACAGTGTTCAGCTAAAACTACAAGTAAGTGTAGTGCGCCTTTCTCACAGTGTTCGGCTAAACGTACAAGTTATTTTTTTTGCGAGCTCTGCACAGTGTTCATCTAAAGCTACAAGTTAGTGCAGTGCGTCCTGCTCACAATGTTCAGCTAAAACTACAAGTTAGTGTGGTGCGTCCTCCTCACAGTGTTCATCTAAACCTACAAGTTATTTTTTTGTGAGCTCTGCACAGTGTTCATCTAAAGCTACAAGTTAGTGTAGTGCGTCCTGCTCACAGTGTTCAGCTAAAACTACAAGTTAGTGTGGTGCGTCCTCCTCACAGTGTTCAGCTAAACCTACAAGTTATTTTTTTGCGAGCTCTGCACAGTGTTCATCTAAAGCTACAAGTTAGTGTAGTGCGTCCTGCTCACAGTGTTCAGCTAAAACTACAAGTTAGTGTGGTGCGTCCTCCTCACAGTGTTCAGCTAAACCTACAAGTTATTCTTTTGTGAGCTCTGCACAGTGTTCATCTAAAGCTACAAGTTAGTGTAGTGCGTCCTGCTCACAGTGTTCAGCTAAAACTACAAGTTAGTGTGGTTGGTCCTCCTCACAGTGTTCAGCTAAACCTACAAGTTATTTTTTTGCGAGCTCTGCACAGTGTTCATCTAAAGCTACAAGTTAGTGTTGTGCGTCCTGCTCACAGTGTTCAGCTAAAACTACAAGTTAGTGTAGTGGGACCTCTGCACAGTGCTCATCTAAAACTACAAGTTAGTGTAGTGCGTCCTGCTCACAGTGTTCAGATAAAACTACAAGTTAGTGTAGTGAGACCTCTGCACAGTGTTCATCTAAAGCTACAAGTTAGTGCAGTGCGTCCTGCTCACAGTGTTCAGCTAAAACTACAAGTTAGTGTGGTGCGTCCTCCTCACAGTGTTCAGATAAACCTACAAGTTATTTTTTTGCGAGCTCTGCACAGTGTTCAGCTAAAGCTACCTGTAGAAGGTTGGTGGTGTTCTCATACTACAGGCAGGCAGTTGATTTTGCTAGCTGCAGTATCAGTACATATATATATATATATATATATATATATATATATATATATATATCCCAGCTTAGTGCAGCTACAGGCCATTAGTATGTCTGGAAGGCCAAGAAGGAGAGGCAGACAGTCACAAGCCAATAAAAGAGGGCAAGCAGGCTCTGTGTCTAGTGCTGGTCGTGGAGACGGTGCATCCTCATCAGCACGTGGCCGTGGGACACGCTTGGCCTTTTTTTTCGGCAGCTGGCCGTGTTGAGCCGCAACATGCGGAACACTTGGTCGAGTGGATGACCAAGCCGTCCTCATCCTCCTCATCCTCTCTCACCCATGCTCAGGGTACTTTGTCTGGCAAAGCAGTGGCCTCTTCCCTCGGCTCAATGTCATCAGTGACTCCTTCCCTAGCCCCACCATGTCCTCCTGAGGAGTCCCTCGAACTGTTTGACCACAGTGTTGGGTACATGCTCCAGGAGGATGCCCAGCGTTTGGAAGGCTCTGATGATGATACTGAGCTCGATGAAGGCAGTAATATGAGCACGGACAGAGGGGGTGCCCAAGAAGGACAGCAATCTGGCAGTCATGCTCCCCCTGCTGCAGCATACTGCCAGGTTTGCTCCAGTGATGAGGAGGGAGGGGATGATGAGGTCACTGACTCAACGTGGGTGCCTGATAGGAGAAAGGAGGAGGAGGAGGAGGCGGCACATCACCAACGAGGCAGGATGCCCTCCAGGGGCCAGCCTAAGGGCAGCACACTGACTGCATCACACCCCAAAGCTCCACATGTGCAGGGTGCTGCAGTCTCTATTCAAAAAAGTTATTCAAAAAGTTCTTTGGTGTGGGCCTTTTTTGAGACGAGTGCATTAGATCGCACTGCTGCTATTTGCAACATATGTCTCAAGCGTATCTCGCGTGGCCAAAACATCTCCCGCTTGGGTACCACATGCTTGACCAGACATATGTTGACCTGCCATGCAGTTCGTTGGCAAGCGTATCTAAAAGACCCACACCAAAGAACAAAGAGGACCTCTCCTTGCTCCTCATCAGCTGAGATCTCCAACCCCCCTATACCTTTAGTCCTCTCTGAGACCTGCACTGAGAGGAATGAAGGTGTGGAATTAGGTGTGTCACAGCCAAGTACTTGTGGGCAATCTGCTTCCGATACACCGACGTCAGATTGTACCAGGCAAATTTCCCTGCCCCAGCTGCTGGACCGCCGAAAGAAGTTAGCTCCCAGCCATCCACATGCCCAGCGGTTGAATGCTAGCTTGGCAAAATTGCTAGCACTTCAACTGCTGCCTTTTCAGTTGGTAGACTCTGCCCCCTTCCGTGAGTTTGTGGAATGTGCGGTTCCTCAGTGGCAGGTACCCAAACGCCACTTTTTCTCATGGAAGGCGATTCCGGCTCTCTACCGGCATGTGGAAGGCAATGTCCATGCCTCGCTGGACAGGGCGGTCAGTGGTAAGGTGCATATTACTGCTAACTCATGGTCCAGCAGGCATGGACAGGGACGTTACCTAAGTTTCACGGCGCATTGGGTGACTCTGCTTGCAGCTGGGAAGGATGCAGGGCAAGGTGCAATAGTGTTGGAGGTTGTTCCGCCACCAAGCCTCCAAAATGCCACTACTAATGATTGTGACACACCTCTCTCCTCCACCCCCTCCTCTTTTTCTTCCTCCATGGCCTCTTCCTGTGCTTTGTCCTTGGAACCAGCGGTGCTCCGTAGCCGTTCAAGGGGCTACGCAAGTACGCAGGCCAAAAGATGCCATGCGGTGCTTGAGCTGGTGTGCTTGGGGGACAGGAGCCACACTGGGGCAGAGGTTCTGTCAGCTCTGCAGGGGCAAGTTCAGAGGTGGTTAAGGAGGGATGGTGGTTTGCGACAATGGCACCAACCTCCTCTCTGCCCTCCGACAGGGACAAATGACCCATGTGCCCTGTTTGGCTCACGTCCTTAACTTGGTGGTGCAGCAGTTCTTGGGCAGGTACCCGGGCTTACAGGATGTCCTGAGGCAGGCCAGGAAAGTCTGTGTGCATTTCCACTGGTCATATAATGCCAGTGCTCGGCTGGCGGACCTCCAAAAGGAGTTTAACCTACCCAAGAACCGCCTAATCTGTGACATGTCCACCAGGTGGAACTCAACGTTTGCCATGCTGCAGCAGCCGCACATGCAGCAGAGGGCCATCAATGAGTACCTATGTGACTATGGCACCAGGACAGGGTCAGGGGAGCTTGTTTTTTTTCCCCACGCCAGTGGGCCATGATCAGGGATGCATGCACTGTCCTGTCACCATTTGAGGAGGCCACGAGGATGGTGAGCAGCGACAGTGCATGCATCAGTGACACTGTCCCCCTTGTCCACCTGTTGGAGCACACGCTGCGTGGAATAATGGACAGAGCACTTGAGGCAGAACAGAGGCAGGAAGAGGAGGACTTCCTTAGCTCTCAAGGCCCCCTTTATTCAGACAGTGTTCCTGTGTGCCCGCCGATCACACAGGAAGACGAGGAGGAGGAGGAGGAAGAAGATTGTGTCAGTATGGAGGTGGAGCCTGGCACTCAGCATCAGCAGCAGTCTTTAAGGGATCAGTCCCAAGAAACACATGGACTTGTACGTGGCTGGGAGGAGCTGGCTGCGGACCATGTCGTCCTTAGTGACCCAGAGGACTCCGGACCGAATGCCTCAGCAAACCTACGCTGCATGGCCTCCCTGATCCTGCAAAGCCTGCGTAAGGATCCTTGTATTCGTGGTATCAAGGAGAAGGACCAATACTGGCTGGCAACCCTCCTTGATCCATGTTACAAGGGTAAGGTTGCGGACCCTATCTTGCCATTGCAGAGGGAGCAGAGGATGAAACATCTTCGGGAGGCCTTGCAGAAAGGTCTGTGCAACGCGTTCCCAGAGACTGGGAGGTTACAAACTCCTGTTTCTGGACAACGTGTTGCTGAGGCTTCAGTCAGTCAAAGAAGGAGCGGAGGAGAAGGTGGCCGTCTGACCGATGCGTTCAGACAATTTTTTGGTCTGCAGCCCCAAGGGATGATCTGTTCCAGCAACCATCGCCAGCGTCTGTTTTACATGGTGCAGGAATACCTAGGGGCAAGATCTGACTTGGACACCTTTCCCAACGAAAATCCTCTGGGTTACTGGGTCTTGAGGATGGATCACTGGCCAGAGCTTGCACAGTATGCAATTAAGCTACTGGCCTGTCCTGCATCCAGCGTTCTTTCGGAACGCACATTCAGCGCTGCTGGAAGCTTTGTAACCGATCACAGGGTGCGTCTGTCCACCGACTCGGTCGATCGACTGACCTTCATAAAAATAAATCAGTCTTGGATCACCACCAGCTACGAAGCACCTGATGCTGATGTAACCGAATAATTTTTTTTGAAATCTCAGATCCCTTCAAAGACTGCCTATGCTGATGCTGAGTGACTATCCCTGAGTAATTATCCTCTTCCTCCTCAATGATCATGCTGATAGCTTGTAAGAACATTTTTGGTTCTGGGCGCCACCACCAGTGCCTAAGGCCCAATTTTTCAGCCCCTGTTTAACAGGAGCGTGTAATTACAATTTTTGATGCAATATTTTGCAGCAGGGCTCGTTTCTGCGTTCCAACTAGAGTATCTGTGAGGGGTTGCAGTGTTGTGGCACCAGCACCAGTGCCTAAGGCCCAATTTTTCAGCCCCTGTTTAACAGGGGCGTGTAATTACAATTTTTGATGCAATAATTTGCAGCAGGGCTCGTTCCTGTGTTCCAACTAGAGTGTCTGTGAGGGGTTGCAGTGTTGTGGCACCAGCACCAGTGCCTAAGGCCTAATTTTTCAGCCCCTGTTCAACAGGGGCATGTAATTACAATTCTTGATCTAATATTTCACAGCAGGGCCCATTTCTGCACCCACCAAGAGCGAGTGAGGACTTACAGTGTTGTGGCACCAGCACCACCACCACCAAAGGCCCAATTTTTCTGCCCTTGTTCAACAGGGGCATGTAATTACAATTCTTGATCTAATATTTCACAGCAGGGCCCATTTCTGCACCCACCAAGAGCGAGTGAGGACTTACAGTGTTGTGGCACCAGCACCACCAAAGGCCCAATTTTTCTGCCTTTGTTCAACAGTGGCATGTAATTACAATTCTTAATCTAATATTTCACAGCAGGGCCCTGTGAGGGCTTACAGTGTTGTGGCCACAACAACACCTAAGGCCCAAATTTCTGCTGAGTATATAGGGCAGGCCCCTACTTTCAAACATCTAACTTACAAACGACTCCTACTTGCAAACGGAAGGAGACAACAGGAAGTGAGATGAAATCTACCCCTAGGAAGGGAAATTCTCTCCTGTAAGAGTTAATATGGGAAAAACATTTCTCCTTTCCACTGATGCTTTCCAATCCTTGTTCCACAAAAAACCCCAAATTTTGTCATTGGGACAAAAAGTGAGGTGAAATCTTCTGAAGAGGAGGACAGACAGCAAAACAAATGTCACAGGGGTGATAACCCTTCCCTATGTTTTCCAAAAAGCTTAAAAAAGATTTTTTGGCTGGAGCTAAACATGTTAAAAATGTACCCGTTCAAAAATTTTGTTTGCACCGCCTGTATACTGCTGTTCAGAGTATATAGGGCCTGGTGGCCCCACACCTTTCCTTATTTAAATTTGGGTGCGGGGTTCCCCTTAATATCCATACAAGACCCAAAGGGCCTGGTAATGGACTGGGGGGTACCTATGCCGTTTGTCTCACTGATTTTCATCCATATTGCCAGGACCCGACATTACATTAAAGCCGCAAGCAGTTTTAAATTACTTTTTTTCCTTTAAAAATGACATTTTGTGCAGGGACTGTTCTAAGTACGGGAAACATGCGCCACTTTACAGGCATACTATAGACACCCCCCAGGTACGATATTTAAAGGAATATTTCACTTTTTTTTTTTTACTTTAAGCATCATTAAAATCACTGCTCCCGAAAAAACGTCCGTTTTTAAAAGTTTTTTTTGCATTGATACATGTCCCCTGGGGCAGGACTCGGGACCCCAAACCCTTTTTAGGACAATACCATGCAAATTAGCCTTTAAAATGAGCACTTTTGATTTCGAATGTTGGAGTCCCATAGACGTCAATGGGGTTCTAACGTTCGTGCAAATTTTCGGTCCGTTCGCAGGTTCTGGTGTGAACCGAACCGGTTCGGCTCATCCCTAATGGGCATTAATTTTCCTATCCACTCCTGCATTTGAGCAATATGCTCTATTATGCTTTTGAGTCGGGTTGCCTCTTGTTCCCAGGGCTCTTTTACTATATCTAACAGGCCCCTCGGATGTCAACCATACAGCAACTCCAAAGAGGAGAAGCCGTGGAGGCTTTTGGTACCTCCCGTACAACAAACATGAGGTAGGGCAAAAGGCAGTCCCAGTCCCTTCGATACACAATTTTTTAGTAACTTTCGACATGAAGGGCCTGCCCTGATCAGTTAACAGCTCCCGAGGAATACCCATGCGTGAAAATATAAGAGAAAGCTCTTTACCAATACTCTTGGCTGAGAGTTTACTTAACAGGATTGCCTCTGGGTACCGGGTGGCATATTCCAAGACAACTAAGATATACTGGTACCCCCTAGTGGACTTAACCAAGGGACCCATGATATCCATGGCAATCCTGTCACAGGCCACCTCAATGATGGGTAAACATACCAGTGGACTCCGGGGAGATCGGAGCAGTGAGCTAACAAACTGGGCATGACTCACAATACAAATTTACATCTTTGTGTAAGCCTGGCCAATAAAACCGTTCCAATATTCTTTCTTTAGTCTTATCCACCCCCAGATATCCCCCAAGTACATGAGCATGTGCCAAGTCTAGTACCATGCCTCTATGGGGTTGTGGTACTAGCAACTGTTCCGCTCTCTCTCCCTGTATTTCATCCACTCTGTATAACAGGTCATTTTCCACAGCAAAATGAGGGAATATAGCCTCCACCCCTGGCTCTTGGGGCACCCCATTTACCACTTTTACCTGTTCTCTTGCCCGGGTTAAGGTGGGGTCCCTAAGCTGGGTCGTACCAAACTTATAGGCAGGTCCAGCAGGTCTATCTCCAGAGGTTTGTCCTCTGTGTCCCCTGCAAGGACCTCAAGGTAAAATTTGCAGACTCTTTCTTCTCATACTGCTCCTCCAGTAGTTCTGCGCAGCAGGAGTCTGATTCAGCTTGGGACCTTGCTCATTTGACATTTCCCCATAATTCCCAGAAACAAAGGAAAGCCTCACCCAATGACAGTGTTATACATTAGATTTGGGACCACTCTAACTTCATGGTCCCTGGTGTCACAGGCAGATTCGATAGACGCATTAGCAGTGGGGTAGTACTGGTATCCCCATGAATACAAATAACCCCCATTAGCTGTCCCTGCAATTTGTTGGGGTTCACTAAACTGGCATGTTCTAAAGTGACTAGACTGCCGGAATCCAGCAAGGTTTTCTCTTGCAACCATCCACTTTAATAACACAAATCTGTTTCTCTGTGCTGTCTGGCTGTTGTTGGGCTCCAGTACTATAAAAGCAAATACTCTTGCGCACAGGTGTGTAAGCTGGATGATCCAAAAAATTCAATCCAAAATGGACATTGAGTTTCGGCCTTGCTGCCCTCCAGGACGGGGATATCCTAGTAGTCAAACAAAAACAAAGAAAGAGGGCGCACCAGCCTAGTGCATTATCCTAGAGTATATTTATTTAAAAACATGATTAAAATCTACTCACAAGGGTAGAAAGAAAGTCGCGCTTAGAGGCTTTAGAGGCTCTGAAGAAGAAGGGACACCTCCTAAACGCGTCAGCCAGAAGCGGTTCGTATGCCCTTTCCTTAGGATCCGGAAACTGCTACCAGTGGACTAACTGCCATAAGATTGCTATAAGCTCGACTTTCTTGTAGATTTTTTTTTTTTTTTTCGGTGCGCAGCAATTTTTTTAATAATATAAACTATACATATATTTTGCGATTAAATAACATTTCTAATCATATGAAGTTAATCAAAAGGGTCCACAGAGTTCCCTTTTTCATCTGAATCCTCAGAGTTTCCTGTTACATCTGAACTCGCAGAGTTCCCTTACACTGTAAGGGGGGGCTCTGCAGACTCTGATGTAAGGGAGACATAAGGGATGCTCTGGGAACCCTGATTTTTTTTTTTTTAATAATCAGAATTTTTATTATTTACATTACAATACAACAATCTTCATACATTGTTACAAACAAAAAAGAAAAACCCCTCCTCACCCACCCCAGACCCTTATTATATTACATCTTCTACTACCACATACACTTAAATCTTATCCCTCCCCCCCTTTCCAAACCACTTGGTAATCCTGTAGTTACTCCTTCCCCCTCCTCTCTTTGTGCAAGAAGACCTCTTACCCTTCGTGAGAAGGAGAGAGGGAAAAAAAAAATCAAAAGGGGGGGACATAAAAGTGCATGAGTGTACATAATTGAATAAAAAGTGTACGTGTTTATCAATTTGTATTTGTGTACGAGGCCCTCATTGGCCAAACTATTCTAGTAAGTGTTATTACCCTTTACCCATCAAAACACCAGAAAACCGAACATAAAAAAAAAAAATAAAAAAAAAAAACACCCCAAACCCCGTGTTTACCATTATATTTAATTTGGGAGGAGACCCTCCATGGCCAAACTGTAAGTGTTGTTACCCTTTACCCGTCGTATTAAAAAAAAATATATATACACGAAACTCAAGTTTATCAATTATTTAATTTGTGTAAAAGGCCCTCATTGGCCAAACTATAAGTGTTATTACCCTTGCCCATCGTGTTATCTCTCTCTCGAGAAAAAAAAAAAAAAACAAAAAAAAAAACAAACCCCCATCCCAAACCCCGTGTTTATCATTATTTTTAAATTTGAGAGGAGGCCCTCCATGGCCAAACTATAAGTGTTGTTACCCTTTACCCATCGTAAAAAAAAACCAAAAAAAAAACCCCGTGTTTATCAATTATTTAATTTGTGTAAAAGGCCCCTAAGAAAAAAAAAAAAAAAAAGGGAAAGGGGGGGAAAGGAAAACCACAGGAAAACCACAACCCCACCCCCTCCAAACCCTCCCCTACATATTGGGCCAGCGAACTAATTCCAATATTCCTTTCATCTTTCTTTCCTTTTTTTTCTTCCTCTTTTCTTCCTTCCATAGGTCAGTATCTTTTATTTTACATATTTACAAGGGCTGTACCTCCACCTCCTTCTCATTTTAATCATCTCCGTCTTCTTTTTCCATCTCAACTAAACATTCCTTCCAGCCTGCCCATTTCTTTTCAAATTTTGTTTGTTGGCCCTTTACCATATGAACCCATCTTTCCGCTTCCATTATTAAGCTCACTTCCTTTCTCCAATCTAATATTGAGGGACCCTGTATCTGTTTCCAAAATTTCGGTATGATTTTTTTCGCTGCGTTTAATAGGTGGGGTGTTATGCCCTCCCGATACTTTCTATTAGAGCCCGGCATCCCATGGAACAAATAATGTAGTGGTTGAAATTCCAGGTGTCCCACCGTCAATTTCTTGATCCATGGAGACACCGACTCCCAGAATCTTTTAATTACTGGGCATGTCCACCACAGATGGAGAAATGTGCCTTTCTGACCACATCCCCTCCAGCATCTATCACTTATGGTTGGAAACATTTGTGCCAATTTGACTGGGGTCCTATACCATCTTGACAGGAACTTGTACGCCATCTCTTGTACCTTTGAGCTGATGGATGAGGAATGCGTTAGTGTAATCATCCTTTTAATTTGATTGTTAGTCAGTACCTGTCCCAATTCCTTCTCCCATTCCCTTATATAGTATGGAGTTGTACCTTCCTGTCCCTTAAGTATCCCTTTATACATTTGTGACAGCACGTTCCTGGGACTAGATCTCTGCACACATTGTTTCTCAAATATGGTGAGAGAGTTCATAGGTCTTATTGATGATTTGCTTTTATTAAAAAAACTCACTAATTGATTGTATTTCCACTCTGCCATATGCACTGTCCCATATCTAGACACCATCTCTGTCAGAGATAACAAAACTCCCTCCGGAGCAAACCTGCCACAGGTGGAATCTCCACCTCCACCCCAGGCCCCCAGATACCCCATCTCCTCCCCCGGGGGGAACCAGGTGAATCCCTCCAGAGGAGCCAGAGGTGATATCCGGGGGGCGTAATCCCCATTCTTATTCAACTTGTCCCAAACTTCCAATGTGTTCTGGGTTAATGGTGACACCCATTGAGACAACCCTCTTGACGGGCTCTGAATCCAAGGTGCTCCTGCTAAATTCCTCCCTGCCATTGCATTTTCTACTTGAACCCAAAGTTTTTTATGAGTATCATGGTGCCAGTTCAAAATCCGGACTAGACTCATAGCCTTATAATATAAGGCTATATCCGGTATTCCCAATCCCCCCTCGGCCCTATTTCTTCTCAGAAGGTCGTGGGCTAATCTGGGTCTTTTATCGTTCCATACAAACGCCACAAACATCCTACGCACTTGTCTGAAAAAGGACCCCGGTACCTTAATTGGTATTGTGTACAACATATAAATTAATCTAGGAATTATACTCATTTTTATGGCATTAATCCTCCCAAACCAAGTTAGATATTGGCCTTTCCATTTTTTAAACTCTTCCGCTATCTCCGTCAATAATATGCCATAGTTGACTTCATATAGTCTTTTCATTTCAGCACTAATACGTACCCCCAAATACGTCAGGGACTCTCTCTCCCAGACAAATGCATACGTATGTCGCAGCGTCATCTCCAGTCCCGTTGGGACATGGATAGGAAGGATAATTGACTTTCCCAGATTGATTTTAAAATTAGATAAGGTGCCGAACTTTTGTACCTCCAGCATAAGTGCAGCTAACGATGTCTGGGGGGACGAGAGAAAAAAGAGTAGGTCATCAGCATATGCTGCGACCTTATGTTCCACCTGTCCTATTTGTGTCCCACTTATCTATCTGTTATTTCTGATTTTACGTAAGAATGGCTCTAATATTATTGCAAATATTAAGGGTGATAATGGGCAACCTTGTCTCGTACCATTTCGGATACTAAAACTTTCTGACAACGTTCCGTTTACTTTAATTCTTGCCTTAGGGCCCGCATACATCGACATTATCCATCCCATCATCCGCTCCCCCAGGCCTATCCCCTTCAATATTTCTCTCATAAAGCCCCAATTCGCCCTGTCAAAGGCCTTTTCGGCATCCATTGACAGAATGATCCTTGGGGCCCTATCTGGACCAGACTGCATCCAGTGGAGGACATTAAGCGCCCGAATAGTGTTATCTCTCGCCTCACGCCCTTCCATGAACCCAGTCTGGTCCAGATGTATCATCCCCCCTATGTGTCCCTGGAGCCTCAGAGCCAAGATCTTTGCTAACAATTTAGTATCCGAATTAAGAAGGGAAATAGGCCTGTAGTTTGCGCAAATCTGGGGATCTTTCCCTCCTTTTGGCAATACTGTTATATGCGCCAGAAGGGCTTCTGGTGGTAGTGGGTTAGATGCATTAATTGAATTGAAGTATTTACACAGTGGTTCTCTTAATACTGGAAGGAATTTTTTATAATATATATTAGTCAACCCGTTTGGGCCTGGGCTTTTCCCTAGTGGCAATGTTGCTATTACCCTTTCCAGCTCCTCTACCGTGATTGGGCGCTCTAACTCTTCTATAGTTGTTTTAGACAGCCTAGGCATTGATGCTTCATTGATATAATCCTGTATCTCTTTTCTCTCAGGGCTTTCATTATCTACTTCGGAAATATTGTATAATGCCTCATAAAATTTACTAAATTCTGCAGCTATGGCTTTCGTTCCAACTACCTTCTTACCTCTAACCAGTAAACTATGAACGTGTCTGGATTCCTGTTGCTTTTTAAGCTGTTTAGCTAGTAGCCGCCCACACTTATTACCCTGTTCATATGCCCTATTTGCGAAGAACCTAATTTTATTTCTAACTTTTTGTTCTAGGCACTGTGAGAGCTCCATTCGTAAGGCCTCTAGGCGCCTATTATCTGTAGGGTCAAGCTTCCTCTTGTGCTTCCCCTCCAGTTCACTGATTTTATCTAATAGATCTTTTATCTCTTTTTTCCCTTCTTTTTTTATATACGAGCCATATGCTATTAAATCCCCTCTTATGACAGTTTTATGGGCCTCCCACACCATTGGTCAGACACTTCCCCTGTCTTGTTTATTTCAAAATACTCTTTTATTTTAACTCCTAATTTCTCTACTATTTCTTCCCTATCCAATAGCGACCCGTTCAAATGCCACGTTCGCTCCAGACCCCCCATCTGAATTAGTTGGAACGTTAATGCTATTGGGGCATGATCTGATGTAGTGATGGGGCCAATTGTGCATGAAATGACATTCTCCAGGTGGAACTGGTCCACCAGGAGAAGGTCCAGACGTGAATACATGTCGTGTGTTTTTGAATAATAGCTAAAGTCTTTGATTCCTGCATGTAATACCCGCCAACAGTCCACCAGATGTTGAGAGCGTATAAGTTGTTTATAAATACTAAGGTCCTTCGCGCTTAAGTGAGACAAAAGTGAATGTGGTGACAGTCACAAAGTGAGTTAAATAAGAAAAACTTGGAGTGGGTGATTCTTATGATGATATCTAAAATGATTGCAGCGAAATCGACAAGTGTACACATGGCACTCGAAAAATGAATAGAGATAAAGGGATTTCGCGCATAAAATCTATCATAGAAATAATAATCACATCTAACAATAATGATATATAAATATGTGAGTGTGAGAGGTAACAAGTCTTAAATAAAGTGCATCAATAAAAATAACTGTGCTGAAAATTCATATGTCACAATAAAAAATCACAATAAAAAATCAAAAACCAAATCGAATAGATGTGCAAAAATGCAAAACATGTGCAGCAGGTGTGCAAAACTGCAAACAGCGTAGTGTAGGATACTTCCAATAAATGGATATATCAAAAAAACAGTTCATAGAAATGACAATTAAAAGTTCATAAACAATGGTGGTCGCAGAAAAGTTGTTTAATTCGAGATCGGAGCAGTGAGCTAACAAACTGGGCATGACTCACAATACAAATTTACATCTTTGTGTAAGCCTGGCCAATAAAACCGTTCCAATATTCTTTCTTTAGTCTTATCCACCCCCAGATATCCCCCAAGTACATGAGCATGTGCCAAGTCTAGTACCATGCCTCTATGGGGTTGTGGTACTAGCAACTGTTCCGCTCTCTCTCCCTGTATTTCATCCACTCTGTATAACAGGTCATTTTCCACAGCAAAATGAGGGAATATAGCCTCCACCCCTGGCTCTTGGGGCACCCCATTTACCACTTTTACCTGTTCTCTTGCCCGGGTTAAGGTGGGGTCCCTAAGCTGGGTCGTACCAAACTTATAGGCAGGTCCAGCAGGTCTATCTCCAGAGGTTTGTCTTCTGTGTCCCCTGCAAGGACCTCAAGGGAAAATTTGCAGACTCTTTCTTCTCATACTGCTCCTCCAGTAGTTCTGCGCAGCAGGAGTCTGATTCAGCTTGGGACCTTGCTCATTTGACATTTCCCCATAATTCCCAGAAACAAAGGAAAGCCTCACCCAATGACAGTGTTATACATTAGATTTGGGACCACTCTAACTTCATGGTCCCAGGCAGATTCGATAGACGCATTAGCAGTGGGGTAGTACTGGTATCCCCATGAATACAAATAACCCCCATTAGCTGTCCCTGCAATTTGTGGGGGTTCACTAAACTGGCATGTTCTAAAAGTGACTAGACTGCCGGAATACAGCAAGGTTTTCTCTTGCAACCATCCACTTTAATAACACAAATCTGTTTCTCTGTGCTGTCTGGCTGTTGTTGGGCGCCAATACTATAAAAGCAAATACTCTTGCGCACAGGTGTGTAAGCTGGATGATCCAAAAAATTCAATCTAAAATGGACAATGAGTTTCGGCCTTGCTGCCCTCCAGGACGGGGATATCCTAGTAGTCAAACAAAAACAAAGAAAGAGGGCGCACCAGCCTAGTGCATTATCCTAGAGTATATTTATTTAAAAACATGATTAAAATCTACTCACAAGGGTAGAAAGAAAGTCGCGCTTAGAGGCTTTAGAGGCTCTGAAGAAGAAGGGACACCTTCGAAACGCGTCAGCCAGAAGCGGTTCGTATGCCCTTTCCTTAGGATCCGGAAAATGCTACCAGTGGACTAACTGCCATAAGATTGTTATAAGCTCGACTTTCTTGTAGATTTTAATCACGTTTTTAAATGAATATACTCTAGGATAATGCACTAGGCTGGTGCGCTCTCTTTCTTTGTTTTTGTTGTTGGACGCCTTCTGGGGTATCAACAAAATAGTTTTGCTGGGTCATACTGAAATCCATAGGTTCCTGGTTTAGTGGACAACTGGCGGCCAGCACACTATAGGTCCCTGGTCCTTTTGAGTCTCCCTTTGACGATTGGGCCTTGTAAAATGCAGGCCTCTTCACGCCTTGTGCATCAAGGTTCCCAACGGCATTAGCCTCCCTTTTTCCCCACTTTATTGCGGGTGCATTTTTCCCCAAGCTGTGGGCTTCTGGCGCTTAGAGAATGATTCTTTGGGTACTGCAAGAAAGTCCTCAGTACAAGAGTATTGTTTCACAAAGGCCACCAACTCATTGACATCTTTAGGATCAGCTCTACCAGCAAACCGCTGTATAGGGATTGGAAGGGCTCTTACAAAGTGGTCCACTACGACTCTCTCCATGATCTGGGCTGGACTGGCAACCTCCGGCGGTAACCACGTCTGTGTGAGGTGAATGAGGTCATACATCTTGGCCCTTACAGGCTGGTCCACCTTAAACTACCAAGCATGCACATGCTGGTCTCTCAAGGCCATTGTTACCCCAAAACAAACCAGAATCTCTGTTTTGAGACTGCGGTAATGCCGCGCCTCAGCAGCACTCTATGGGTCTCCAGTCAAAAAGGGGGCAAGAACCTCAGCCCAATGTTCCTGGGGAAGCCCCGTATTTTAACATACTAAGATTGGAGTGCATACAGTATATTAAGGGGTCACTATCTTTGTTTGCATTCTGGATTGTAAACTGCATTCTATATACCTTTTCAACACTCTGTATCACATATCATAATTTATTTTATTTTTTTATTTAGTACTTTACTAGAATAGTTTTGAGCACAGAGCACTTAAGTTGAGTTGCACTTTATTTTTTTGAAAGTGCAGCTCTTTCCCGCTATAGTTTAGTCATATTCATGTACAAGGGTACATGTGGTGGGCTTCAGCTATTTTCTTTTCTTTTTTTTTTCGTTAATTTGAGAAACATTAAATAGGTCCACAAGCCTAGGTATCTCTTATACAATATACAGCATACATTTTATAGTGCCCTTCTGTATGGGTTATGCTTTCCTTGCAGCAGATTTGTAATTGGAAATAAAATTATATGAATAATTGTTCTTTGAGATACACCATCACGTTTGTATATGATATCCCTCCCCCTTCTATAGCTTTACTTTTAATTTCTCCCTTGAAACTAAAGAAATTTGCCGTACATATGATTTCCTTTTCAGGACCTAATCTGCTGGCTAATATTCTATTGATTTCATGAACTCTTTTAATATCCAATATTTTAGTAGAGTTCCATTCCAGGTCAATTTTAAAATTCCTTTCACCAGAGGTGCTGGTTCCTGAACTAGTATAGAGTTGGAAAATCTTCATATTTTGAGGTTATTATGCCATGAGAAGTTTCCAAGGTTGTTGTTTACTGCTCCTAAGTAGGCCCTATTTAACTTTTTTTGTGAGCTAAGTTCCTGAATGACACCATACACATCTTTAATTTTCATTGGTTATTGTCTTTTAACTGTATCTTGCACCATCAGTCTAACCTGTTACTGAAAATTCAGGAGCAACTTTTTAAATAGAATCCTGAGGTTTTCCTGCATCAGAACATTTCTTATGACCAACTCCAGCACAAGAATAGCATTACTCCAGGGTGGATCCATGGCCACAGTGAAGTGAAGTCAAAACAATGAAGAGACCACTTTAGTGTACGTTAGCAACAGGGCTTCAAACTCCTCCAGACTTGTCTTCTACCCAAAGTGAGAGCCAGGTTCCTCTGAGGGTGGACTTTAGTCCCCCTTCAGAAGGATTCCCATCCTTTGGCTCTTTCACCCTGAAAGTTGTACCCTCCTTGACCAGGTAGGGCAGCTTGAAGACTGCTTGTGCTGGGCTCCAAACAGGTTCCAGGCCTACTCTGCAGGGGGGAAGAGATATTTCCAGGCCACTCCTCAAGCTTTTGTGACCTGAACCTCCCAGTGGTTGCCAGAAGGGATATAAATGTTCCAAAGCACAAGATTGTCACCCCCCATAACTATTGCCCTGTGTCCCGGTGGTGGTAGTGGGTAACTGCAGCAATCCTCAACCTAATGAAGAAACCAAGTGATAAGAAATAAAAATTACCTAGACACCTATTATGGCAGGGTGGCTACATGTATACAGTGGGGATGGAAAGTATTCAGACCCCCTAAATGTTTCACTCTGTTATATTGCAGCCATTTGCTAAAATCATTTAAGTTCCTTTTTTTCCTCATCAATGTACACACAGCACCCCATATTGACAGAAAAACACAGAATTGTTGACATTTTTGCAGATTTATTAAAAAAGAAAAACTGAAATATCACATGGTCCTAAGTATTCACACCCTTTGCTCAGTATTTAGTAGAAGCACCCTTTTGATCTAATACAGCCATGGGTCTTTTTGGGAAAGATGCAACAAGTTTTTCACACCTGGATTTGGGGATCCTCTGCCATTCCTCCTTGCAGATCCTCTCCAGTTCTGTCAGGTTGGATGGTAAACGTTGGTGGACAGCCATTTTTAGGTCTCTCCAGAGATGCTCAATTGGGTTTAAGTCAGGGCTCTGGCTGGGCCATTCAAGAACAGTCATGGAGTTGTTGTGAAGCCAGTCCTTCGCTATTTTAGCTGTGTGCTTAGGGTCATTGTCTTGTTGGAAGGTAAACCTTCGGCCCAGTCTGAGGTCCTGAGCACTCTGGAGAAGGTTTTCTCCAGAATATCCCTGTACTTGGCCACATTCATCTTTCCCTCGATTGCAACCAGTGGTCCTGTCCCTGCAGCTGAAAAACACCCCACAGCATGATGCTGCCACCACCACGCTTCACTGTTGGGAATGTATTGGACAGATGATGAGCAGTGCTTGGTTTTCTCCACACATACCACTTAGAATTAAGGCCAAAAAGTTCTATCTTGGTCTCATCAAACCAGAGAATCTTATATCTCACCATCTTGGAGTGCTTCAGGTGTTTTTTAGCAAACTCCATGCAGGCTTTCATGTGTCTTGCACTGAGGAGAGGCTTCCGTTGGGCCACTCTGCCATAAAGCCCCGACTGGTTGAGGGATGCAGTGATGGTTGACTCTCTACAACTTTCTCCCATCTCCCGACTGCATCTCTGGAACTCAGCCACAGTGATCTTTGAGCTCTTCTTTACCTCTCTTACCAAGGCTCTTTTCCGCCGATAGCTCAGTTTGGCCGGACGGCCATCTCTAAGAAGGGTTCTGGTCATCCCAAACATCTTCCATTTAGGGATTATGGAGGCCCCTGTGCTCTTAGGAACCTTAAGTGCAGCAGAATTTTTTTTGTAACTTTGGCCAAATCTGTGCCTTGCCACAATTCTGTCTCTGAGCTCTTCAGGTAGTTCCTTTGACCTCATGATTCTCATTTGCTCTGACATGCACTGTGAGCTGTAAGGTCTTATATAGACAGGTGTGTGGCTATCCTAATCAAGTCCAATCAGTATAATCAAACACAGCTGGACTCAAATGAAGGTGTAGAACCATCTCAAGGATGATCAGAAGAAATGGACAGCACCTGAGTTAAATATATGGGTGTCACAGCAAAGGGTCTGAATACTTAGGACCATGTGATTTTTCAGTTTTTCTTTTTTAATAAATCTGCAAAAATGTCAACAATTCTGTGGGCATGCAGTTGGGGAGCTGAATCTAGAAGAGTGCCAGCTGACCCAGTACAGTGATGGGGGAGGAGCTGCAGGAGGTCACGGCCGCTGTATGAGGGGATCCCATCTCCTAACAGATGTAAGTAGAGACACGTGGAACAGAGGGAGCCGAGAGAGACACAGAGCAATGCAGGGGAAACTGAGTGGACATTGGCAGCAAGAAAGTGTCTCTGATCCTGGCACCCAGTGCTGCCAATGAACCCAGTCCCCACCACCAATACCACTGATTCCATCCCACCCCCCTAGCACTGCCACTTACTCCTCCCCCCTACCACTGCCACTCATCCCTCCCCCGCACTGCCACTCATCCCCCCAGCACTGCCACTACCCCTCCCAACACTGTCACTCATCCCATCCCACCCCCAACGGGCTCCTAAAAATTAAAAAAAAAAAAATTGTGAAAAAATAAATAAATAAAATGGTAACAAATAAAATAACTAAAATTAAAAAAATTCTGACACCAGTGGCGGTACTACCAGGGTCCCAAAGTTCGCACTTGCAACCGAGTTGCAGGAGTTGGGGCTGATCTGAGGCATGAAAGTTCAGGATGTTAATTTCTCACTACTAAAGTAGTTTGCAGCATTTACTTTATAAAAAATCCTTTACGTGATTGAGAGTGTGAAGTTTACATTTTTTTGTTATAAAATCGGCACGCTCAATTTCTTTGAAAACATTTTTCGGTACACTGTCCTGGAAAGGTTGCCTACCCCTGCCATAGATTCTTCCCTTCTACCTTTACATGAATCTTCCTAGTGGTAGCTATAGGGTTATTACCCTTTACTCCTCAGCACAGGTTTTAACATTTAAGGTATAAAATGGAGGATTCTGGAATCCTTCTCTGTTATTTTGAAGGCAGCTTGCTTTGAAGATAGGTTTGTGGTGTGTCTACCACATTTCAGAACACCCTTAGATGTTCTTAATGTACACTCTGTTCTCATTTTTCTACTTCCTCCTTTTGACTGAACATATTATGTCTATCAAGCCTTTCATTCCCTGAACTCAAGTTTTAAGCACACTAGGCTTAGGCCTTTTTTGGTAGCCCTCCAAATAACTTTTTGCTATTGGACAAATATTCTATTTTCTGCTGCTGTTGAATTTTCTACTTGGTCAGTTTTTCCTGTACAATATATATATATATATAGTAAGATTTCCACATTGGATGGATTTCTCAGTGGCTTTTTATTGAAGTACGCAAGTCCCACCCAACTATATTATTGTCCTGCTTGCTGATACAGCATAATTGTTGGAGGTAGGATTATACAGGCTGTTGTGAAGCAAGCTATCACTTGTGAAACGCATCAACTGCTTGTCCTGTGTTTGTCTGATGCACTTGTGACAATAAAGGTAACATCAAGCAAGTCTTGGAAATCTCAGAGTGTGACCATTTCTTATGCCGCGTACACACGGTCGGACTTTCTAGAAAGCTAGGTCCGACGTACTTGCCGCCAGACTTCCGGCGGACTACCGCCGGACTTTCTGAACGGCCGGACTTGCCTACACACGGCCGGACTTTCCGGAATCCGGTCTTCCCGACGGACTTTCAGAATGAACGGACTTTCCCACACACGGACAAGTCCGTTCATTTTGAACGTGACTCGGGTACGATGGGACTAGAAAAGGAATTCAATCTCGCCGCTTTTTTTGGCGAGATTGAAACCTTGCGAGCCCCGTCGCAGGCCCTTAGGTCTGGTATGGAACTTTAAGGGGAACCCCCTACGCCGAAAAACCGGCGTGGGGGTCCCCCCCAAAATCCATACCAGACCCCGATCCGAGCACGCAGCCCGGCCGGTCAGGAAAGGGGGTAGGGACGAGCGAGCGCCCCCCCCCCTCCTGAACCGTACCAGGCCGCATGCCCTCAACATGGGGGGGTGCTTTGGGGGAGGGGGCGCCTTACGGTGCCCCCCCACCACAAAGCACCTTGTCCCCATGTTGATGAGGACAAGGGCCTCTTCCCGACAACCCTGGCCGTTGGTTGTCGGGGTCTGCGGGCGGGGGGCTTATCGGAATCCGGGAGCCCCCTATAATAAGAGGGCCCCCAGATCCCGGCCCCCCCACCCTATGTGAATGAATATGGGGTACATGGTACCCCTACCCATTCACCTAGGTAAAAAGTGTTAATAATAAAACACAACACAGGTTTTTAAAATAATTTATTAAACTGCTCCGGGGGGGTCTTCTTCCGTCTTCAGGGGTCCCTCCGCTTCATCTTCTCCCGGGGTCCGGTTGGTTCTTCTCCGCTCTCTTCTCCCGGTGTTCCAGTTCTTCGGCCGGCTCCTCTGCTGTGTTCAGGTAGCTCTCTTGCCAGCAGAGGTCCGGACTTCTGAGCTGCTGGGCTTCTTGTCTTGTCTTCTCTTCTCTTCTCTTCTCTTCTCTTCTCTTCTCTTCTCTTCTCTTCCCCCAGATGTTGACACGACGCTCTCTCCGGCTGGACTGGTCTCTGAGGGCTGCGTTGTGACTTATATAGGCGGAGACCCCGCCCCCATATGATGTCACAGGCCCTGGGCATGCTGGGACTGTGACGTTTTAGGGGGCGTGGTCGACCACGCCCCCTAAAACGTCACAGTCCCAGCATGCCCAGGGACTGTGACATCAAAAGGGGGCGGGGTCTCCGCCTATATAAGTCACAACGCAGCCCTCGGAGACCAGTCCAGCCGGAGAGAGCGTCGTGTCAACATCTGGGGGAAGAGAAGAGAAGAGAAGACAAGAAGCCCAGCAGCTCAGAAGTCCGGACCTCTGCTGGCAAGAGAGCTACCTGAACACAGCAGAGGAGCCGGCCGAAGAACTGGAACACCGGGAGAAGAGAGCGGAGAAGAACCAACCGGACCCCGGGAGAAGATGAAGCGGAGGGACCCCCGAAGACGGAAGAAGACCCCCCCGGAGCAGTTTAATAA
The DNA here is from genome assembly GCA_037952835.1 of Lithobates septentrionalis. Classification (NCBI taxonomy): domain Eukaryota; kingdom Metazoa; phylum Chordata; class Amphibia; order Anura; family Ranidae; genus Lithobates; species Lithobates septentrionalis. Next base: position 6,113,991 of record JBBDGP010001034.1, on the reverse strand, counting down.
ATTATTTTAAAAACCTGTGTTGTGTTTTATTATTAACACTTTTTACCTAGGTGAATGGGTAGGGGTACCATGTACCCCATATTCATTCACATAGGGTGGGGGGGCCGGGATCTGGGGGCCCTCTTATTATAGGGGGCTCCCGGATTCCGATAAGCCCCCCGCCCGCAGACCCCGACAACCAACGGCCAGGGTTGTCGGGAAGAGGCCCTTGTCCTCATCAACATGGGGACAAGGTGCTTTGTGGTGGGGGGGCACCGTAAGGCGCCCCCTCCCCCAAAGCACCCCCCCATGTTGAGGGCATGCGGCCTGGTACGGTTCAGGAGGGGGGGGCGCTCGCTCATCCCCACCCCCTTTCCTGACCGGCCGGGCTGCGTGCTCGGATCGGGGTCTGGTATGGATTTTGGGGGGGACCCCCACGCCGGTTTTTCGGCGTAGGGGGGTTCTCCTTAAAGTTCCATACCAGACCTAAGGGCCTGGGATGCCCCCCGCGCTCGCCGCAATGGGAAAATTTGTTTTTCCTATTGCAGCGAGCGCGAGATGCAGTAACCTGCTCCTCCGTCGTATCTGGTCCTTCGGACCAGCATACAGACGAACGGGCTTTCCGTCAGGAACTGAGTCCGGCGGAGGTACGACGTAAAGATTTGAAGCAGGCTTCAAATCTAAAGTACGTCGGATTTCCGCCCGAAGCGGTCCGTCGGAAGTCCGATGGAGACCACACACGGTCGGATTTTCCGCCGGACTTGGTCCGGCGGCGTCCGTCGGACTTTTGCAGGTGAAAATTCCGACCGTGTGTACGCGGCATTAGTCTTATTTGCGTTGGACAGTGGTGAGCCGAGGTCTGTACCTGATGTCCATTTTGCACCTGAATATTGCCTGGAGCGGTGTGTTTTTCTTTAGTTCCAGAATTATACAGGTGACTGGCTCAACACTTTGTTGTTTGCTAATGTCCCAACCCTCTGTAGGCAGCAGAATTACCTGTTTGTCTAAAGCTGGCCATACATTATACAATTTTCTTATTATATTTTATTTAGATTTACCTTCAACTATGTAGTCTAAGGGCCTTTGTTGCATAAATATTAAGTTGTTTAGGTTTGACCTCAAATTATATGATTTTGGTAAGCCTAAAGGAAAATTGTACAAGAAAATTTGTCTAATGTATGACCATTGTATAATGTAAGATTTTCACCAATTCCTATGTGCCTCCAGGAATTTAGGAGTTACAGAATTTCTGGTTACATGCAATAAATGAAAACAGACAATGGTTATCATGTTTAGAAAAGATTCAAATTCTGATTTACTATTTTTTTAATAATAATATACATTATGATGATATATTTACCACTTGCTTTAAATCAAGGAAAATGCATTTGTATTTTGTCATGACATGGGATAAGAAAGTGAAATGGGAGAAAACTGAGGGCTATTCTTGTTCATTCGGGGAATTCCCAGGTAAAATTTAGTGATAAATTTCCCATTTTCTCCTGCAATAGTTTATCAAATGTTTCACTCTGTGCCACAGTCATTATGTTTTTCCAGTCTCCAACTTGACCTGAAGATAAAATAACACAAATCCAAGTTACAATATTTAGATCATATACATTATAAAATAAATATTAATCTTACAGGCTTTTAAATGAGGCAAAAAAAACCCTCTGCTTGGTCTGATTTCATTAGACATAATCATGGTTATCGATTGATTAGTTGTATCATGTGATTGACATTATCTGGGTCTATGCTTAGTTCATGACAACTGGTACTCTTATATTTAATACCTGATGAGAGTTTTATAAGTGATAGATACATTTAATAGATGATAGTAATAGATACATTAAAATTATACATAAATAGTGACATATTATAGCCAAAAATGAGGAAAATTGTAAAAAAAAAAAAAACCTTTTTAAAAAAAAAAAGAACATGAAAAATGGATCCTTTGCATATAATGCCTTCAAAATGCTTCTAAGATTGATTACAATAAAGTATTTATTTAGGAACAATAGCATACTATGATGTAAGGGAATTGTTTTCAGCTTGCCTGAAATTAAATATATGACACAACTTGAAAACAACTAATTTATTCAGCATTTTGAATACAGAGAGCACAAAATGCATAGGGGAAGGCTAAAACCCTGCATCATAATTTTATTTCTGCCTGTGTACCCTTTGAAGATTTTATCTCACTTACCCCAGGTTCACATCTCTGTGGTTTCCGGAGGCTGCATTTGCCCAGCAAAAGCAGCCCATTCATTTGAATATGCTGTACCTCCTGAAAACGTAGAGAAAAGGTCCCTGCACCATTTACAAAAATGTGGCCGCAGGGAAACCATGCTACAGTTTTCAGTGCATGGGGGTGCCACTAGGGTTAATGGTGACCCCACGCATCTCCTAAGCAGGGGGATGTTTTTCTCTGTGGGTGCGGGAAGGTGTGCGATTACATGATTTCCCGCACACCCTCAGATGTAAACCTAGCCCTACTGTGACAAAATTGTCACAGGGTCAGAAAGTGAGGAAAAATCTCCTCAATGATTCTTCAGGCAGTAGTCTAAAACATGAAGAGACGTTGACTGTGAGAGCACGTGGACTATGAGTGCACATGGACTGTGAGTGCACATGTGTTGCGAGTACCTGTGTATTGTCTTGTTGAGAACCTGTGTATTGTTGAGTATTAGTGTCAGGAAGCTAGCTGTTAATTAATTTGGACAGAGTATAATCCCCAATCCCCATTAAATTATGGGTACGATGCCTGGCGGGTGTGGAGATTCGACTCGGTGTACATCTTGCGGCATGTATGCATTCCTTGATCCTCTGATCAAGGGCGAATACTGCTGTGTACAATGTAAGTTCATTGTTTCCCTGGAAGCGCAGGTTCTGAATCCAGGGAAGCAACAATGAGAAGTCCCTCCATACTAAAGGAGAGTTGGGATCGTACCAGGCAGGTGTCGGCAGGGGCTAGCACAGAGGCGGGTGGAGATAAAGAGGGGCAGGCACCAAAGCAGAGTAGATGAGTGACAGTCAGGAAGGATATAGGGGAAAGAATCAGGGAGGCCGGTCCTGGGCTGGAACATCCCAATAAGTGCACCCCGTTGAGTGACATTGGTGAAACCAGTCAGGGACCAGCACTGCTGGAGCTGAGTGACTCCCCTAGCTGCCAGGGGATAACTCCTCCAGTGAGGTCAGGAGTAAAGCCAAGGGAAAGGAAAGACAGATTCTGGTGGTAGGGGACTCAATTCTTTGAAGGACAGAGGGGGCAATCTGTCACAAAGACCTGAAGCGCCGAACTGTATGTTGTCTACCGGGTGCTCGGGTTCAGCACATCACGGATCTGGTGGACAGATTACTGGGAGGGGCTGGGGAAGACCCGGCTGTCATGGCGCACGTTGGCACCAATGACAAAGTCAGAGGAAGATGGAGTGTCTTAAAAAACGATTTTAGGGACTTAGGCGCTAAATTGAGGAAAAGGACCTCCAAGGTAGTATTCTCAGAAATACTGCCGGTACCTGGAGCCACACCAGAAAGGGAGATTAGGGATGTAAACAAGTGGCTGAGAAGCTTGTGTAGAAAGGAGGGGTTTGGGGTCCTGGAGAACTGGGGTGACTTCTCAGTCGGTTACCAGCTCTATAGAAGGAACGGACTGCACCTAAATGGGGAAGGTGCAGATCTGTTGGGAGTGAAGATGGCCAAAAAGTTAGAGGGGCTTTTAAACTAGGCAACAGGGGGAGGGACCAGAGGTAGAGATAGTCAGCGCAGAACATATTCCAGAGGTAAGGATGAGCCTACCACCTCCCGGTTCGGTTCGCACCAGAACATGTGAACAGGCAAAAAATTTGGCCAAACACCGTTAAAGTCTATGGGACACGAACATGAAAAATCTAAAGTGCTCATTTTAAAGGCTTATATGCAATTTATTGTCGTAAAAAGTGTTTGGGGATCTGGGTCCTGCCCAAGGGGACATGTATCAATGCAAAAAAAGTTTTAAGAACGGACGTTTTTTCTGGAGCAGTGATTTTAACCACTTCTCGCCCGTCCCATAGCAGATGACGGCCGGGCGGTGGTTCAGTTATCCTGACTGGGCGTCATATGACGTCCAGCAGGATAACATGCCCTTGCGCGCCCGCGGGGGCGCGCATCGTGGCGATCGTTGTGTCAGTCTGACACACCGCTACACCGATCTTGGTAAAGAGCCTCCGGCGGAGGCTCTTTACCACATGATCAGCCGTGTCCAATCACGACTGATCACGATGTCAATAGGAAGAGCCGTTGATCGGCTCTTCCTCACTCGCGTCTGACAGACGCGAGTAGAGGAGAGCCGATCGGCGGCTCTCCTGGCAGGGGGGGTCTGTGCTGATTGTTTATCAGCGCAGCCCCCCCCTCAGATCACCACACTGGACCACCAGGGATCGCCACTAGGACCACCAGGGAAGGGGCAACATGTGGATAGCCAGGTATGTACCCATGGCCATCCACATGTGCCCAGTCAGTGCCCAATCTGTGTCAATCAGTGCCCACAAATGGGCACTGATTGGCACCATTATGTTGCAGTGATGCCCAGCAATGCCACCCTTAGGGGCATCAGTGCAAACAATCAGTGTCATCAGTGCCACCCATCAGTGTCCATCGGCGCCACCTGTCAGTGCCCATCCGTGCCCATCAGTGCCCACCTATCAGTGCCCATCCGTGCCCATCTGTGCCAACTATCAGTGCCACCCATAAGTACCCATCAATGCCACCTACGAGTGCCCATCAATGCCACCTACGAGTGCCCATCGGTGCCGCATACCAGTGCCACCTATCAGTGCCCATCAGTGCCACCTATCAGTGCCCATCAGTGCCACCTATCAGTGCCCATCATCAGTGCCCGTCAGTGCCACCTCATTGGTGCCACCTCATCGGTGCCCATCAGTGCCCGTCAGTGCAGCCATATCAGTGCCCGTCATTGAAGAAAACGTACTTATTTACAAAAAATTTTAGCAGAAACAAAGAAAAACTTGTTTTTTTTCAAAATTTTCGGTCTTTTTTTATTTGTTGCGCAAAAAATAAAAACCACAGAGGTGATCAAATACCACCAAAAGAAAGCTCTATTTGTGGGAACAAAATGATAAAAAATTTGTTTGGGTACAGTGTTGCATGACCGCGCAATTGTCTTTCAAATTGCGACAGCGCTGAAAGCTGAAAATTGGCCTGGGCGGGAAGGTGTCTAGGTGCCTGGTATTAAAGTGGTTAATAATGCTTAAAGTGAAACAATAAAAATGAAATATTTCTGTAAATATCGTGCCTGGGAGGTGTCTATAGTATGCCTGTAAAGTGGCACAGTTTTCCCGTGTTTAGAACAGTACCACAGCAAAATTACATTTCTAATTTAAAACTGATCGCGGCTGTAATGAATTGTCAGCAATATAGATAAAACTCATTGAAAAAAATGTCATGGGTTCCCCGCCCCAGTCCATTACCAGGCCCTTTGGGTCTGGTATGAATATTACGGGGAACCCCGAACCAATTTTTTTGTTAAAAATTGCTTGGGGGTCCCCTCAAAATCCATACCAGGTCCTTCAGGTCTGGTATGGAAATTAAGGGGAACCCTGCGCCAAATTTAAAAAAAAATGGCGTAGGGGTCCCCCCAAAATCCATACCAGACACTTCGTGTCTGGTATGGATTTTAAGGGGAACCCAGTGGCAATTTAAAAAAAAATGGTGTAGGGGTCCCCCCAAAATCCATACCAGACCCTTATCCAAGCACACAACCTGGCAGGCTGCAGGAAAAGAGGGGGGCACAAGAGACCGCCCCCCCTCCTGAACCGTACCAGGCCACATGCCCTCAACATAGGTAGGATACTTTGGGGTTCCCAAAGCATCTTGTCCCCATGTTGATGGGGACAAGGGCCTCATCCCCACAACCCTTGCCCGGTGGTTGTGGGGGTATGCGGGTGGGGGGCTTATCGGAATCTGGAAGCCCCCTTTAACAAGGGGTCCCCCAGATCCCAGGCCCCCCCCTATGTGAATTGGTAACGGGGATAGTACCCCTACCATTTCACAAAAAAAGTGTCAAAAATAGTAAAAAAGACAGAATACACTTTGGAACAAGTCCTTTATTAAAAGATAAAAAAAAAATGTTCTGCGATGTAAATCCATCTCACGCCGCCGACTAGCCAAAAAAAAAAAGCCGCAACAGCTCCTTCTCCATGGGAGGCTACCGCCGAGTGACGCTTCTTCTCAGTGACAGCTGTTATATAGCTGAGGGTGGGGCCACCCCCCTGACGCGGCGTGACATCAGAGAAAGGCAGGGTTGCCCATTTACATCACAGAGTGGCCGCGAGCAGTCATTACAGCCACGAGCAGTTTTTAAATTACTTTTTTTTCCTTTAGAAATGTAAGTGGTACTGTTCTAAACACGGGAAAACTGCACCACTTTACATGCATACTATAGACACCCCTCAGGCATGATATTGATATTTTGATATTGAATATTTCATTTGTATTGTTTTACTTTAAGCATTATTAAAATCACTGCTCCCGAAAAAAACGTCTATTTTTAAAACTTTTTTTTGCATTGATACATGTCCCCTGGGGCAGGACCCAGGTCCCTAAACACTTTATGGCAATACATATAAGCCTTTAGAATGAGCACTTTTGGTTTTTCATGCTAATGTCCCATAGACTTTAACGGTGTTCTGCGGCTTTCGAATTTGCCGCGAACGCCGCATAATGTTACGTTCGACTCGAACATCGGTCTCATCCCTATGCAGAGGGTAGTATTGGGGGCATTAGTGGTAGGTTGCTTAAAGCACCTAAACCCGAGGTATATATAGTAACAAGTCCTATTTGCAACCCCAGAGCACCCAATAGGGAGATAGTATGCGACCGGTCTAAACTACGTGGCATGTTCACCAATGCCAGTAGTCTGGCGGACAAGATGGGAGAACTAGAACTACTGTTGTGCGTGGAGGATTTTGATTTTGTAGTAATTACAGAGACATGATTCGACTGCTCCCATGATTGGCTGGCAACCATTCAAGGGTATTCCCTATATCGCAGGGATAGAGAGGGTAAAAAAGGGGAGGGGTATACCTGTATATCAAAATTGATGTACAAGTGAATGTGACAGATGACATCACTAAGGGAGAAAGGGAGGAGGTGGAATCCTTATGGGTAGAGCTACAAAGGGAGGAAACTAAGGGGAAAGTAATACTGGGAGTATGCTATAGGCCCCCTAACCAGAGGGAGGAGGCAGAGGCAGACCTCCTATCACAATCTAGATTAGCGGCAAGAATGGGAGGTGTCATTATAATGGGGGATTTTATTTATCCAGACATAGACTGGGTGGAAGGGACCACGCATTCATCTAAGGCTCGCTAGTTCTTAAATGTCTTGCAGGACAATTTCATGCTACAGATGGTAAGTGCACCAACTAGAAACAAAGCGTTACTAGACCTACTGATTACCAACAATACAGACCTGATCATGGATGTGGAAATATGGGGCAACAGGGCCGATCCTTGGGTCACAGATGCCTGGGTGCAGGAATATTTCTGGCGCCCCCACGTGGGCGTGGTCATCTTACCAACTCCTCCTCTTTACAAATGTTTCTATGGCAACGACTCAAACACAGAGATGTTCCCCTATCCTCCCATGATCTTTTAACAATAAAGAAAATACAGGAAGAGCGTACACTAATGAGACCTGGAGCAGATTCTCTCTGATGCACACAGAGAGGGCTTCTGTTAGAGAATCTGTTAGAAGGAGCCCCCAGACATAGTACAGGAGATGGTCAGAGGCTGCAATCATAGTACAGGAGATGGTCAGAGACTGCAGACATAATACAGAAGATGGTCAGAGACTGCAGACATGTTACAAGAGATGGTCAGAGACTGCAGACATACTACAGGAGATGGTCAGAGACTTCAGACATGGTACAGGAGATGGTCAGAGACTGCAAACATACTACAGGAGATGGTCAGAGACAGCAGACATAATACAGGAGATGTTCAGAGACTGCAGACATACTACAGGAGATGGTCAGAGACGGCAAACATAATACAGGAGATGGTCAGAGACTGCAGACATACTACAGGAGATGGTCAGAGACTGTAGACATATTACAGGAGATGGTCAGAGACTGCAGACATAATACAAGAGATTGTCAGAGACTGCAGACATGATACAAGAGATGATCAGAGACTGCAGACATGTTACAAGAGATGGTCAGAGACTGCAGACGGGGCAATTTAGGTAACATCGATTACAGGTCAATTAGTTTCAGTATAAATCACACAAATAGGAAACATGAAGGGAACACAAAGACACTGAATTTCAAAAGAGCCAACTTCCCTAAACTACAAACCTTGCTAAAAGGCATAAATTGGGATAAAATATTAGGAACAAAGAATACGGAGGAGAGATGGGTTTGCTTTAAGAGCATATTAAATAAGGGCATTAGCCAATGTATCCCATTGGGTAATAAATTTAAAAGAGCGAACAAAAATCCTGGATGGCTTAACTCCAATGTAATAATGCATATAAAAGCAAAGGAGAAGGCCTTCAAAAAATACAAGGTTGAGGGATCATCCTCAGCATTCAGACTTTATAAAGAATGCAAGAAGAAATGTAAGGGTGCAATTAGGACGGCTAAGATAGAACATGAAAGACACATAGCGGAGGAGAGCAAAAAAAATCCCAAGAAATTCTTTAAGTATGTAAACAGTAAAAAAGGGAGGACAGACCATATTGGCCCCATAAAGAATGAGGAAGGACATCTGGTTACAAAGGATGGGGAGATGGCAAAGGTATTGAATTTATTCTTCTCCTCAGTCTTCACGAGTGAATCGGGGGGGCTTCAGTAACCAAAACTGCAGTGTTTATCCTCATGACACAACACAGGAAGCACCTACATGGTTAACAGAGGACAGAATTAAAATTAGACTTGAGAAACTTAACATTAATAAATCACCGGGACCAGATGACTTGCATCCGAGAGTACTTAGGGAACTCAGTCAGGTGATTGCCAGACCGTTGTTCCTAATTTTTACAGACAGTCTATTGACTGGAATGGTACCAGCTGATTGGAGAAAAGCCAATGTAGCACCAATATTTAAAAAGGGTCCAAAAAACATCCCTGGGAATTACAGACCAGTTAGCCTAACATCAATAGTATGTAAACTCTTGGAGGGGATGATAAGGGACTATATACAAGATTTTAGTAATAAGAATGATATCATTAGCAGTAATCAGCATGGATTCATGAAGAATCGTTCTTGCCAAACCAATCTATTAACCTTCTATGAGGAGGTGAGTTGCCATCTAGATAAAGGAAGGCCCGTAGACATGGTGTATCTGGATTTTGCAAAAGCATTTGACACAGTTCCCATTTAATCCTATCCTATTTAGGACCAATCCTATTTAATTTGTTCATAAACGACCTGGAGGATGGGATAAACAGTTCAATCTCTGTATTTGCAGACGATACTAAGCTAAGCAGGGCAATAACTTCTCCGCAGGATGTGGAAACCTTGCAAAAAGACCTGAACAAATTAATGGGGTGGGCGACTACATGGCAAATGAGGTTCAATGTAGAAAAATGTAAAATAATGCATTTGGGTGGCAAAAATATGAATGCAATCTATACACTGGGGGGAGAACCTCTGGGGGAATCTAGGATGGAAAAGGACCTGGGGGTCCTAGTAGATGATAGGCTCAGCAATGGCATGCAATGCCAAGCTACTGCTAATAAAGCAAACAGAATATTGGCATGCATTAAAAGGGGGATCGACTCCAGAGATAAAACGATAATTCTCCCGCTCTACAAGACTCTGGTCCGGCCGCACCTGGAATATGCTGTCCAGTTCTGGGCACCAGTCCTCAGGAGGGATGTACTGGAAATGGAGCGAGTACAAAGAAGGGCAACAAAGCTAATAAAGGGTCTGGAGGATCTTAGTTATGAGGAAAGGTTGCGAGCACTGAACTTATTCTCTCTGGAGAAGAGACGCTTGAGAGGGGATATGATTTCAATTTACAAATACTGTACTGGTGACCCCACAATAGGGATAAAACTTTTTCGCAGAAGAGAGTTTAATAAGACTCATGGCCACTCATTACAATTAGAAGAAAAGAGGTTTAACCTTAAACTACGTAGAGGGTTCTTTACTGTAAGAGCGGCAAGGATGTGGAATTTCCTTCCACAGGCGGTGGTCTCAGCGGGGAGCATTGATAGCTTCAAGAAACTATTAGATAATCACCTGAATGACCACAACATACAGGGATATGTATTGTAATACTGACACATAATCACACACATAGGTTGGACTTGATGGACTTGTGTCTTTTTTCAACCTCACCTACTATGTAACTACTATGTAACTATGTTACAGGAGACGATCAGAGCTTGGAGATATAATACAGGAGATGGTCAGAGACTGCAGACATAGAACAGGAGATGGTCAGAGACTGCAGACATAGAACAGGAGATGGTCAGAGACTGGAGATATAATACAGGAGATGGTCAGAGACTGCAGACATAGTACAGGAGATGGTCAGAGACTGCAGACATGATACAAGAGATGGTCAGACTGCAGACATGTTTCAAGAGATGATCAGAGACTGCAGACATACTACAGGAGATGGTCAGAGACTGCAGACTTGTTACAAGAGATGGTGAGAGACTGCAGACATGTTACAAGAGATGGTCAGAGACTGCAGACATGTTACAAGAGATGGTGAGAGACTACAGACATGTTACAAGAGATGGTCAGAGACTGCAGACATGTTACAAAAGATGGTCAGAGACTGCAGACATGTTACAAGAGATAGTCAGAGAATGCGGACATATTACAGGAGATGGTCAGAGAATGCGGACATATTACAGGAGATGGTCAGAGACTGGAGATATTATACAGGAGATGGTCAGAGACTGCAGACATAGAACAGGAGATGGTCAGAGACTGGAGATATAATATAGGAGACGGTCAGAGACTGCAGACATACTACAGGAGACGGTCAGAGACTGCAGACATACTACAGGAGATGGTCAGAGACTGCAGATATGATACAAGAGATGGTCAGAGACTACAGACATGATACAAGAGATGGTCAGAGACTGCAGACATGATACAAGAGATGGTCAGAGACTGTAGACATGTTACAAGAGATGGTCAGAGACTGCTGTTCCTATGGACGTTAGTAAATAATGGCCGATCGGCCCTCTCACCTGACCCAACGATGCAGCAACAACGGTTCCTCTGATCAGGAGTCAGCTCACTCTGAATTGCCCGTGGCGACTCCGCTGGGTAGAGCCCAGATCTGTATTCTGGCAATGACTCCATTCCTTTCTCCACCAGGGATGGCGCCAGGCTGTGTGGCTTTCCCTCATGTGACGCAGGTCAGCGGGGTTCTCTCTCTGATGGTGTTCCCTCAGCACTGTCCTCTCCCTCTGGAGTCCTGGGTGCACTTCCCTGAAAGCTTTCCCGGGCTCCTGTCTCTCTCTCTCCCATTCAGCTGAGCATGCTGTGTGGGCTGCAGTTTCTGTGTTACAGTGGGGCTGCCAGTCCTTGGGACTACATGTCCCACAGTCCTCTTCTTTGCTACTTTTTTTTCTTTCTCTGGCCGATATGAAGGCGGGGGAAGAAACATAGTGCACTGCTCACTAGTACAGCAGCGCGCATGAGGAGGAGAGGGAGAGGGGAAACAAGAGCCCGCGGCTGCAGTGGCATCACTAGGGTTGGTGTCACCCGGTGCGGTAAAACATGGTATCACCTCCGCCACCAACTATAGTCGCCCCTCAGTACAGACCCCCCTCCACTAAGTATAGACCCCCTCCATCAGTGCAGACCCCCCACTAAGTATAAATTCCTCCCTCAGTATAGACCCCCCAGGACAAAACATCCCCCTTTATCAGAATAGACCCCTCTCAGGACAAACCACCCCCCTCCATTAGTACAGACCCCTCTCAGGACAAACCACCCCCTCCATTAGTACAGAACCATCCCCCTCCATTAGTACAGAACCCCCAGAACAAACCACCACCCCTCCATTAGTACAGACCCCCCAGAACAAACCACCCCCCCTCCATTAGTACAGACCCCCAGAACAAACCACCCTCCTCCATTAGTACAGACTCCCCCAGGACAGGCCACCCCCTCCATTAGTACAGACCCCCCAGGACAAACCACCCCCCCTACATTAGTACAAACCCCCTCAGGACAAACCACCCCCCTACATTAGTACAGACCCCCCTCAGGACAAACCAACCCCCTCCATTAGTACAGCCCCCCAGAACAAACTACCCCCCACATTAGTACAGACCCCCCAGAACAAACCACCCCCCTTCCATTAGTACAGATCCCCCCAGGACAAACCACCCCCCTCCATTAATACAGACCCCGTGAAAAACCACCTGCCCCCTTCCATTAGTACAGACCCCCCCAGACAAACCACCCTCCCTACATTAGTACAGACCCCCCAGGACAAACCACCCCCTCCATTAGTACAGACCCCCCCAGGACAAACCACACCCCTTAGTATAGACCCCCCAGGACAAACCACCCCCCTCCATTAGTACAGACCCTCCAGGACAAACCACCCCCCTTCATTAGTACAGACCCCCCAGGACAAACCAACCCCCTCCATTAGTACAGACCCCCCAGAACAAACCACCCCCCCACATTAGTACAGACCCCCCAGAACAAACCAACCCCCTTCCATTAGTACAGATCCCCCCAGGACAAACCACCCCCCTCCATTAATACAGACCCCCGTGACAAACCACCTGCCCCCTTCCATTAGTACAGACCCCCCCAGACAAACCACCCTCCCTACATTAGTACAGACCCCCCAGGACAAACCACCCCCTCCATTAGTACAGACTAGGGATGAGCTTCGAGTTCGAGTCGAACTCATGTTCTACTCGAACATTGGCTGTTCGCAAGTTTGCCGAACAGCGAACAATTTGGGGTGTTCGCGGCAAATTCGAATGCCGCGGAACACCCTTTAAAAGTCTATGGGAGAAATCAAAAGTGCTAATTTTAAAGGCTTATATGCAAGTTATTGTCATAAAAAGTGTTTGGGGACCCGGGTCCTGCCCCAGGGGACATGGATCAATGCAAAAAAAAGTTTTAAAAACGGACGTTTTTTCAGGAACAGTGATTTTATTAATGCTTAAAGTCAAACAATAAAAGTGTAATATCCCTTTAAATTTCGTACCTGGGGGGTGTCTATAGTATGCCTGTAAAGGGGCGCATGTTTCCTGTGTTTAGAACAGTCTGACAGCAAAATGACATTTGGAAGGAAAAAACTCATTTAAAACTACCCGCGGCTATTGCATTGCCGACAATACACATAGAAGTTCATTGATAAAAACGGCATGGGAATTCCCCACAGGGCAACCCCGAACCAAAAAAAATGATGTGGGGGTCCCCCTAAATTCCATACAAGGCCCTTCAGGTCTGGTATGGATATTAAGGGGAACCCCAGCCAAAATTTAAAAAAAAAATTGACGTGGGGTTCCCCCTAAATTCCATACCAGACCCTTCAGGTCTGGTATGGATTTTAAGGGGAACCCCGCGCCAAAAAAAAAAAAAAAAACGGCGTGGGGTCCCCCTAAAAATCCATACCAGACCCTTATCCGAGCACGCAACCTGGCAGGCCGCAGGAAAAGAGGGGGGGACGAGAGTGCGGCCCCCCCCTCCTGAACCGTACCAGGCCACATGCCCTCAACATTGGGAGGGTGCTTTGGGGTAGCCCCCCAAAACACCTTGTCCCCATGTTGATGAAGACAAGGGCCTCATCCCCACAACCCTGGCCGGTGGTTGTGGGGGTCTGCGGGCGGGGGGCTTATCGGAATCTGGAAGCCCCCTTTAACAAGGGGACCCCCAGATCCCGGCCCCCCCCCCTGTGTGAAATGGTAAGGGGTACTTACCCCTACCATTTCACAAAAAAACTGTCAAAAATGTTAAAAATGACAAGAGACAGTTTTTGACAATTCCTTTATTTAAATGCTTCTTCTTTCTTCCTTCATCTTCTTCTGGTTCTTCTGGCTCTTTCTGGTTCTTCCTCCGGCGTTCTCGTCCAGCATCTCCTCTGCGGCGTCTTCTATCTTCTTCTCCTCGGGCCGCTCCGCACCCATGGCATGGGGGGAGGCTCCCGCTCTTCTCTTCATCTTCTTCTCTTCTTCATCTTCTTCTTCATCTTCTTCTTCTTCTTCTTCTCTTCTTCCTTCGTCTCTTCTTCATTTCTTCTCCGGGCCGCTCCGCAGCCATGCTGGCATGGTGGGAGGCTCCCGCTGTGTGACGGCGTCTCTTCGTCTGACGGTTCTTAATTAACGGGGGGCGGGGCCACCCGGTGACCCCGCCCCCTCTGACGCACGGTGACTTGACGGGACTTCCCTGTGACGTCACGGGGAATGCCACAGGGAAGTCCCGTCATGTCCCGTGCGTCAGAGGGGGGGCGGGGTCACCGGGTGGCCCCGCCCCCCGTTATTTAAGAACCGTCAGACGAAGAGACGCCGTCACACAGCGGGAGCCTCCCACCATGCCAGCATGGCTGCGGAGCGGCCCGGAGAAGAAATGAAGAAGAGAAGAAGGAAGAAGAGAAGAAGAAGAAGAAGATGAAGAAGAAGATGAAGAAGAGAAGAAGATGAAGAGAAGAGCGGGAGCCTCCCCCCATGCCATGGGTGCGGAGCGGCCCGAGGAGAAGAAGATAGAAGACGCCGCGGAGGAGATGCTGGACGAGAACGCCGGAGGAAGAACCAGAAGAGCCAGAAGAACCAGAAGAAGAAGAAGATGAAGGAAGAAAGAAGAAGCATTTAAATAAAGGAATTGTCAAAAACTGTCTCTTGTCATTTTTAACATTTTTGACAGTTTTTTTGTGAAATGGTAGGGGTAAGTACCCCCTTACCATTTCACACAGGGGGGGGCCGGGATCTGGGGGTCCCCTTGTTAAAGGGGGCTTCCAGATTCCGATAAGCCCCCCGCCCGCAGACCCCCACAACCACCGGCCAGGGTTGTGGGGATGAGGCCCTTGTCTTCATCAACATGGGGACAAGGTGTTTTGGGGGGCTACCCCAAAGCACCCTCCCAATGTTGAGGGCATGTGGCCTGGTACGGTTCAGGAGGGGGGGGGGGCGCACTCTCGTCCCCCCCTCTTTTCCTGCGGCCTGCCAGGTTGCGTGCTCGGATAAGGGTCTGGTATGGATTTTTAGGGGGACCCCACGCCGTTTTTTTGTTTTTTTTGGCGCGGGGTTCCCCTTAAAATCCATACCAGACCTGAAGGGCCTTGTATGGAATTTAGGGGGACTCCCACATCATTTTTTTTTTTAATTTTGGTTCGGGGTTGCCCTGTGGGGAATTCCCATGCCGTTTTTATCAATGAACTTCTATGTGTATTGTCGGCAATGCAATAGCCGCGGTAGTTTTAAATGTGTTTTTTCCTTCAAAATGTCATTTTGCTGTCAGACTGTTCTAAACACGGGAAACATGCGCCCCTTTACAGGCATACTATAGACACCCCCCAGGTATGAAATTTAAAGGGATATTACACTTTTATTGTTTGACTTTAAGCATTAATAAAATCACTGCTCCTGAAAAAACGTCCGTTTTTAAAACTTTTTTTTGCATTGATTCATGTCCCCTGGGGCAGGACCCAGGTCCCCAAACACTTTTATTGACAATAACTTGCATATTAGCCTTTAAAATTAGCACTTTTGATTATTCATGTTCGTGTCCCATAGACTTTAACGGTGTTCGCGTGTTCGAACAAATTTTTTTCCTGTTCGCATGTTCTGGTGCGAACCGAACAGGGGGGTGTTCGGCTCATCCCTAGTACAGACCCCCCAGGACAAACCACCCCCCTTAGTATAGACCCCCCAGGACAAACCACCCCCCTCCATTAGTACAGACCCCCCAGGACAAACCACCCCCCTTCATTAGTACAGACCCCCAGGACAAACCACCCCCCTTCCATTAGTTCAGACCCCCCCAGGACAAATCACCCCCTCTACATTAGAATAGACCCCCCAGGAAAAACCACCCCCCATACATTAGTACAGACCCCCAGGACAAACCACCCCCCTACATTAGTACAGACCCCCCAGGACAAATCCCCCTACATTAGTATAGACCCCCCAGGACAAACCACCCCCCCTACATTAGTATAGACCCCCCAGGACAAACCACCCCCCTACATTAGTACAGACCCCCCAGGACAAATCCCCCCTACATTATTATAGACCCCCCAGGACAAACCACCCCCCCTACATTAGTACAGACCCCCCAGGACAAATCACCCCCCTTCCATTAGTTCAGACCCCCCCAGGACAAATCACCCCCTCTACATTAGAATAGACCCCCCAGGAAAAACCACCTTCCATACATTAGTACAGACCCCCAGGACAAACCCCCCCCCTACATTAGTACAGACCCCCCAGGACAAATCCCCCCTACATTAGTATAGACCCCCCAGGACAAACCACCCCCCTACATTAGTATAGACCCCCCAGGACAAACCACCCCCCTCCATTAGTACAGACCCCCCAGGACAAATTCCCCCCTACATTATTATAGACCCCCCCAGGACAAACCACCCCCCCTACATTAGTACAGACCCCCCAGGACAAATCACCCCCCTACATTAGTTTAGACCCTCCAGGACAAATCACCCCCCCTACATTAGTATAGACCCCCAGGACAAACCACCCCCCCCTACATTAGTATAGACCCCCAGGACAAACCACCCCCCTACATTAGTACAGACCCCCCAGGACAAATCACCCCCCTACATTAGTATAGACCCCCCAGGACAAACAACCCCCCTACATTAGTACAGACCCCCCAAGGACAAATCCCCCCCCCTACATTAGTTTAGACCCCCAGGACAAATCACCCCCCTACATTAGTATAGACCCCCAAGGACAAACCACACCTCCTACATTAGTACAGGCCCCCAGGACAAATCACCTCCCCCCTACATTAGTTTAGACCCCCCAGGACAAATCACCCCCCTACATTAGTATAGACCCCCCCAGGACAAATCACCCCCCTACATTAGTATAGACCCCCCAGGACAAATCACCTCCCCCCTACATTAGTTTAGACCCCCCAGGACAAATTATCCCCCCCTATATTAGTACAGACCCCCTCCATTAGGCTAATTAAAAACATCCGGGCGGCAGCTGGAGAGGAGAGGACGGTGTGCAGCCTCGCCGTCCGGGTGGAGAACAGAGTGTGTCAGGCTTGGGCAGCAGGAAGGAGTTACACACAGTAGGAGAAGTGGAACACGTCGTGGTTGGGCTCGGACCGCCCAACCCCCGTGACTCTCACTGCCGCTGCTGGTCTCTCTCTGCACACAGAGACAGTCGCTCCGGTCTCCGTCTGTTTCGCTCTCCTCCTCTGACAGGAGGAGGGAGGGGGGATGGGCACAGCGGCGGCAGTGACCGGCGGAGAGAGCTGCTTACGGACAAGGAGAGGAGGAGGAGGAGGGAGGGGAGCACTCTGGCGCTTCAGCGCCCCCACCTCTGTGGGCCCGGGTGCACTGCACCCCGTGCAAACCGGCCAGGATTGGCCCTGCGGGGCAATTTAGGAAACATCAATCACAGGTCAATTTTTTTTACTATAAATCACACAAATAGGAAACATAAGGGGAATACAAAGACACTGAATTTCAAAAGAGCCAACTTCCCTAAACTACGATCTTTGCTAGAAGATAATAATTGGGAGCAAATCTTAGGAACAAAGAACACAGAGGAAAAATGGGTATGCTTTAAGAGCATATTAAATAAGGGCATTAGCCAGTGCATCCCAATGGGAAATAAATTTAAAAGAGCTAAAAAAGTTCTGGGTGGCCTAACTCCAACATAAAAATACATATAAAAGCAAAGGAGAAGGCTTTCAAAAAATTCAAGGCCGGGGAATCATCATCAGCATTCCAACTCTACAAAGAATGCAACAAGAACCGTAAGGGTTCAATCAGGGCAGCTAAGATAAAACACAAAAGGCACATAGCGGAGGAGAGTAAAAAAAATCCCAAGAAATTCTTTAAGTACATAAATAGTAAGAAAGGGAGGTCAGATCATATTGCTCCCATAAAGAATGATGAAGGGAATCTGGTTACCAAGGATCGAGAGATGGCAAAGGTATTGAATTTTTTCTTCTCCTCAGTCTTCGCAAGGGAATTGGGGGGCTTCAGTAACCAAAACTGCAATGTTTATCCTCATGACATGTCACAGAAAGCACCCTCATGGCTAACAGAGTACAGAATTAGAATTAGACTTAAAAAACTTAAAGGAGAGGTCCAGCCTGAGCTTTTTAGGCTGGGCTTCTCCTATGGGTCACAGGAGTGCAATTCGTTTTGCACTCCTGTGACCCGTTTTCAGGGGAGAGCGTTCTGAAGTCCTCTCTCCGCTGACGTCACTGCCACTAGTCGAGGCAGCGTGTCATCTCGACTTCCAATTCTGGATCCGCCAGCTGCCTTGATTGATGGCAGTCTCAGCGTCTCAGCAAGCCCCTGTGCCACTGAGACTGCCTCTCCCCGCCCCTCCACAGCTCAGCTTTATTTATTTCTACACCTCTGAAGAATAATTTTCAGAATAAGAGCATGAGGAAGTGGTGAGTTTGAATATTTTCACCATTAAGTATGAAGATTTGTTAGAAGGGCCGGATTACCATAGGGGCTATTGGAACTGTAGCTCCAGGCCCCCATCATAATATAGGCTCAAACTCTCTCACCAGGGCCTGGCCGTCGGCCGCCGGCCGTCGGTCGCTATATAATACATTGACATTGTCCAGCAGGCAGCTGCATTATTTATAGGCCCATTGAGTCAGTCAGCTGAACAACATTTAATCACGGGCGCCGGGCTGTGGCTATCATGCAGAGTAGAGCCTCTTGCGGTGTGGGCGGTGGCAGTGCGCCAAGGCTGAGCGTGCTCCCCCCCTGTAGGTGTAGCTTGACGTCCTGGCCGGTGTGATGTCATCCAGAGGCTGTCTCCGGTGTCCCATGAGGCTCAATTGCAAAATGAGTGCTGTGCGGGTGGTGCTGTGAGGGCCAGGAGAAGGAAGGATCTACAAAACTTCAAGTAAGTAAGCCATGAGCACTGGCCCGCTGGGGAAGTCACTGTCAGACAGATAAGTCCTAATTGTTGTGCAGAAGAAGTGTGTACCAATACTGGCTGAAATGGTTAACTTTCTTTTTTTTTGGGGGGGGGGCATGGCTATATCAGTGCAGGCAGCCAACCCATCAATGTCCATTAGTGCTTCTCATGAGTGCCATCTTTCAGTGCCAGTGCCCTCTATCAGTGCCCATTAGTGCATCTCAGTGCCACCTTTCAGTGCCAGTGCCCTCTATCAGTTCCACCTATCAGTGCAGTTCAGTGCCACCCATCAATGTCCATTAGTGCATCTCATCAGTGCCACCTTTTAGTGCCAGTGCTCTCTATCAGTGCCACCTATCAGTGCAGCTCAGTGCCAGCTATCAGTGCCTATTAGTGCATCTCATCAGTGCCACCTTTCAGTGCCAATGCCCTCTATCAGTGCCATCCAATCAATGCCAGTGCCACCTATCAGTGCAGCTCATCAGTGCCATCTATCAGTGCAGCTCATCAGTGCCACCTATCAGTGCCCATTAGTGCAGCTAGCCAGTGCCACCTCTCAGTGCCCATCAGTGCTGCCTATAAGTGCCCATCAGTGCAGGCCATCAGTGCCGCATAATAGTGCTGCCTCATCAGTGCCACCTTATCAGAGCCCATGAGTGCTGCCTGTCAGTACCCATTAGTGCAGTTCATCAGTGCCACCTATCATTGACCATCAGTGCTGCCTATCAGTGCAGCTCATCAGTGCCAGTGCCACCCATCAGTGCTGCCTATAAATGTCCATCAGTGCTGCATAATAGTGCTGCCTCATCAGTGCCACATTATCAGTGCCCATAAGAGCTGAATGTCAGTGTCGCCTATCAGAGCCCATCAGTGCTGCCATCAGTGCCCATTAGTGAAGCTCATCAGTGCCCATTAGTGCAGCTCATCAGTGCCAGTGCCACCTATCATTGCCCATCAGTGCATCTCATCAGTGCCACCAATCAGTGCATCTCATCAGTGCCACCAATCAGTGCATCTCATCAGTGCCACCCATCAGTGCTGCCTATAAGTGCCCATCAGTGCAGGCCATTAGTGCCACATAATAGTGCTGCCTCATCAGTGCCGCCTTATCAGTGCCCATACGTGCTTCCTGTCAGTGCCGTCTATCAGAGCCCATCAGTGCTGCCCATTAGTGCAGCTCATCAGTTCCAATTAATGCAACTCATCATTGCCAGTGCCACCTATCATTGCCCATCAGTGCTGCCTATCAGTGCAGCTCATCAGAGCCCATCAGTGCAGCCTCATCAGCGCCGCCTTATCAATGCCCATCGGTGCTGCCTCATTGGTGCCCATCAGTGCCTATCAGTGCCGCCTCATCAATGCCCATCACCATCAGTGGTGCCTCATGTCATTGGTGGTTATCAGTGCCGCCTATCAGTGTAGCATCATCAGTGCCCATCAGTGAAGAAGATAAATTACTTAAGGCAAAATTTTATAACAAACTAAGAAAAAATTTTTTTTTTCTTTAAATGTCTGTCTTTTTTTCATGTTTAGCAAAAAATAAAAACCCCCAGAGGTGTTTAAATACCACCAAAACAAAGTTCTATTTGTGTAAAAAAAAAAGAAAAAAAAGTCATATGGGTACAGTGTTGCATGACTGCGCAATTGTCACTCAAAGTGTGACAGTGCTGAAAGTTGAAAATTGGCCTGGGCAGGAAGGGGGTGAAAGTGCCCGTAGGAAAGTGGTTAAAGGATAAGTTCACCTTTGGGAACATGTAACATGTATCCACTTCCCACTGCAGCATCTCCCCTATCCACTGGATCTAGTGACAGCAAGAGGAGAATTTTCTCCCTGAACTCGCTGTCACTATTTAAAAAAATATATAGGGGGTTATTTACTAAAGGCAAATACACTTTGCACTACAAGTGCAAACTACAAGTGCAAAGTGCATTTGAAATTGCACTGAAAGTGCACTTAGAAGTGCAGTTGCTGTAGATGCGAGGCCCACCGAAATCCTCAGCCCCAGGCCCATGATGCTTTTAATCTGGCCCTGGCTAGTGCCATATATTTTGTCTTGGGGAAACAAAGCATCCTTGTAATTATTGTTATTGACAGAATCAGTCAAGTTGGCCCAACTGAAATATTTCCTGATGGAGAACAGAGTAGGAGCATAGTGTTCATTAAAAGAATATGAGATAGAAAGAAGGTGTATTACGAGTGTAATTTATCCTGGTATAACCCTAAATCTGGACTATGATACAAATAAATCCCTCGTGTTCAACTTTTATGAGCAATGAGTGAGACATTCTTTTAAGGGGGATTGGGCTGCCTCCAGGCCCACCTGCCCCTCATCTATCCATTTAATGCATGAGCTTCCATTGTGGAGATGCTTATAAATTCAGTAGCATTAGGACTGCAAGCATGCGCAGGGTGCAGTGAAGAGGCCTTGCAGCTTATGCATGCGTTTGCAAATGTGTGCTAACTAAACCCCTGTTTTTAAAGCAGACTGTTGGACAGGTTTATTTGGTCAGTTGGCAGACTGGTTGGTGAGTTGATCTTTGGGACTGTTCACTGTTTACTTTTAAATTCTTGTTCAGATTTTAAAAGAGGAGTATGGGAACATTTTTTTTTTATCATACTAAGTAAGTATGATTAAAAAGAAAAAAACAAACATTCCTACACTTCTCTTTTAATATGTCCCCTGCCGGCTCTAAGACTGAGAACCGAGCGATCCAACACCACCGATCGCTTTGGTGGAGAGCAGGTGCCTGTCAGTCACCGGCTCTCTGCTCTGCCCCACCCCACCGCTCGCTGGAGTGCTGGGCTGTGGAGGGGACAGGAGCAGCCAGCTCAGGCTCTCAGCGGCTCGCTAAAAGCCTGAGCCGGGTGCCACTCAAGGCATGTGGGCTGGTCCCGACCATACCGTCACAATCTTTCCCGAAACTAGACTGGCTCTGTGAATTCAGCCCACTGTCTGCTAAAAATGGGTCACAGGAGTGCAGAACAAACTGCACTTCTGTGATCCACAGAAGAAGTACAGCCAAACTAGCTTTGACTATACTTCTCCTTTAAGTGCCTTAGTAGGCTGATTCAGGTAAAAGCAGGTGCGTCAAGATGGGAATGGTCTTCAGACCTTTGAATAATGGGTCATATTTTTTGCTGAACAATAGGCACCCAATGGGTAGTTCATCACTGACTAACAAACAGGGTTCTGTGGCCATTTTATCAGATAAATCTATATTTTGGGTAATTATGCACCAGACAGTGTAGACTTTGGCCCTCCAAAGTCTACCTCCGATGTAAGGAGGAGCTCCGCTGCTGGGGACACAGATGTAAGGAGGGGCTCCGCTGCTGGGGACACATGTGAGGAAGGCTCCGCTGATGGGGCACCTCATGTAAGGACGGACTCTGCTGGGGGCACCTGATGGCATCTGGTGGCAGGCAATGTGGCTAGTGACACGCTCAGGGCTCCCAATGATTCTGCATTATGGTGAGTTGAATGATTTCATTATGTATTACAATGTAATAATAGAAATAATGCGCTTCAATCATCCTGACACCATAACAATCATGGCGCCGGGATGATTGAAGCGCTAACACCAGGTGTTTGGAGTATCTTTATCTGCTGATTGTTAAACTCTGGAATACACATATTGCTATTGTGGTGTAGGATCTGGGGCTGCTGTCCCTCCATCCCTCTCCCCCCTTTCCCCCTTTTCCTCTCCATCCCTCATTCATCTCAGGCTCTAACCACACCCTTTTGAGCCATGCCCATTTAAGCCACACTTACTATTCCACATAAACCACGCCCATTTATCGGCGCACCACATTTTTTATTTTAGCTATGCCACGCCTACAAATGCATGCTCCTTCCCCTAATTATAATGCGACTCCGCCTACAGCCAAAAGTGTCCCTAAAAATATTTTTACAATGTTGGCAACAAAGCTACAGGTGACTAGAAGGTCCATGCTGCATTTCATCATTTACCTATATAAAAAAAATCTATCTATCTATCTATCTATCTATCTATCTATCTATCTATCTATCTATCTATCTATCTATCTATCTATCTATCTATGGATAAATAGATAGATATCTACATCTATATATCTATAGATAGATAGATAGATAGATAGATAGATAGATAGATAGATAGATAGATAGATAGATAGTCTCACAAAAGTGAGCACACCCCTCACTATCTTTGCATGTGACAACATTGAATAAATGACACTTTGCTACATTGTAAAGTAGTGAGTGTACAGCTTGTATAACAGTATAAATTTGCTGTCCCCTCAAAATAACTCAACACACAGCCATTAATGTCTAAACCACTGGCAACAAAAGTGAGTACACCCCTAAGTGAAAATGTCCAATTTGGTGGGGCGTGGTCTGGAGCCGTTCTAAGATGGACGCCTGTTCTCCCGCACACCGGAGCAGTAAAAACGAGCCAGTAAAAACGAGTCACAGGGATATCAAAGAGCGTACCAGACATAGGAAAGGATGACCGAAGCTCCTCAGCCACCGGGACTCGAACCGGGTTCACAGCCGCCAGGAATCATCCCCGCAATGTTTAGAATCTCTGCAGGAGCAGGCCACACAGCCCTGAGCTCAGAGCAGCAATGCACGCTGCCCTGCAGCTCCGGTCTCCTGAGTGAAACAGCACACAGAGTGATGCTGACTTACAAATAGTCGCTATGGACATTAAATCCACACTGACTGTGGCAATCACAGATCTCAAAACAGACATACAGTCTATTGCAACCAGGATGGGGTCAGTGGAACAGGCCTCAGCGAGCCATGCGGACGCCATTAGGCAAGTTCAAAAATCCTCAGACATGCACCTGTCACATATCATAGAATTACACAGGCACCTAGAGGATCTCGATAATCGTGGCTGTCGCCCCAATATTCGTATAAGAGGAGTCCCAGAGCCTACCGATCAGGATCCTCTGGAAAAAACAGCCACAACCATCTTTAATGACCTATTAGACACAGTGCCATCCTAATAGCATTGTGGGCCCCTGGGCAAAGTAATGCACTGGGGCCCCCACAAGCCTGCACTACCGCTCACCAAACGCAACCCAATCCCAGGTAGCAACCAGGATCACAAGAATATATGTCCCAAATTCTAAAGACCTCCTGTCTCCATCCCTCCCTCTGTTGCAGGTCCCTCCAACCTCTTCAGCCTCCATCACTTCCATCCCTCTGTTACTCTATCCCTCCCTTCTTTTATCTTTCCACAACTCCTTGTGCCTTATATCCCTCCACCTTTTCTATCCTCCATCACTTTCATCCCTCTAGTATTCTGTCTCTCCCTCTTTCTTTCCATAACTCCATCCCTCCATCCTTTGCTTCATCATTCCATTTCTCTGTCTCACTCACATCCCTTTATGCCTTGCTCTATCCCATCATCCATCTCTCTGTCACCCAGTCCATACCTCCATTCTTTAGGGCTCTTTCACACACATGTCCGTTTTCACGGACTCCGCTTGCTCAGCAGGGATTGCTCCGCTGAGCCGATAGATAACAGGTCCGTCTCTGTTCACTGTGGAGAGACGGACCTGTCAGAGCTCCGCTCTCCTCTATGGGGGATCGGATGAAAACAGATCTGCCTGTCCGTTTTCATCCCATCTGCCAGAGGGATGGACAATAGGGTTTCCATCCATCTGGATTAGCAGATTGGATGCCAGCGGACAGGTCACCGCTGACATCCGTTGCTCCATAAAGGGGAATGGAGCGTCCGATCAGGTCCGCCTGAAAAACTGACAGACAGACCTGAACATGTATGTGTGAAAGAGGCCTAACTCACTCCTCACTCTTTCCATCTCTCTGTCCATCCGTCTCCCCCATAATTCCACTACTCTCTTTCCATTATAAACAAATAAAAATACTCCAGTGCACTTTCACACTAAATTTGCTCACTACTTACTAAAAAAATATATAAATAATAAGCACCTTAGGACCATCAAGCACAATAATCAAATGTATAATGATCATACGTTTTAAAAAAACACAATATACAACACCAGCACTTTTCATCTACAAAACCAGCCTGATCTGTGATATTGCTGCTGCCTCCCCTCTCCTGGCATGCTGGGATTTGTAGTGCCACAGCCGGACACATGAGGTGGTCATACAGGAGAGGAGGCTGTGCCTGGTGAGCAGATAATGGGTAAGGACAGGGAGGTGTAATAGAGATTGGGGGGAGATCTCAGAAAACGTGCTCCCTTTAGAAGCAGAGCAGTTCACAGCCACACATAAAAACGCTCTAGTGTAACAGCATGAGACAGGAGCCTGCTACACAGAGCCCATCCTCTCCCCCCTTCTCCTGCCCACTAAGATAAGCCACAGACAGGACTGCATGTTGTTCAGCCAGCTTACCTTAGGCTGAACTCCGTCCTCCACTGCAGACTGGCTCCACTCCTCCCCTCTCAGCTTCTCCTGTGAGGAACTTGAATAAGGTGCGCTGAGAGAAAGGGGGGGTACAAATAGCTTAACTCACTCAGATAGATGATTGGAGACTCTCGGTCTCTGCCGGCTCCAGCCAGGAACTGCACATGCGCAGTCGAGCCGAGAGCGAGTACTGCATCCCCCTAGATCGGAGCCAGCCCTGATGGGACCCCATGAGTACTTGGAGCCCCTGGGTAAGACGGCCCTGGGTCGCTGCGAAAAGATGGCCCTGATTAGACAGGCCACCAGACTCTCCCATAGAATATGAGAGAATTCACAGAGCCCTCAGAACAAGAGGACATGACAATGATCCCCCAAGAGTTAGTATATGTTGTTTAGTCAGCTTTCCTCTAAAAGAAGCTATCCTGAAAAAGGTCAGGGAGAAAAAAACGTGTGATTTTCAGACTTAGTAACTAAATCAAACTGTACCAAGACCTCTCAAATATAACATTGCAGCAACGCAGAGCATTACGCCAGCTGCTAGATCTACTGCGTACCAGAAGCATTCCATACAGATGGAAATTTCCGTTTTGCCTATCAGCCACATGGAGAGGCTATACTGCCCTATTACGCACTCCAGATGACCTCCAAGCATTCTGCGATTCACAAAACATTCCTATCTTAGTGGTTCACGAATGGTATAATTTTTTTTCGCTCAAAGACACGTGGATCCAAGTTACTAAAAACAAGAGCCCAAAGAAACAGGGATCATCGTTGTAGATCACCATCAGCCCAACTAAATAGGAGAGGAATAGGCCACGACAGTCCCAGATTGTCCCCTCCACGCCGCAGGGATCGTATGGATCACGCTGACCGGATAGACACCCGAATAACTTTAAAGACAGTATTTCCATCATACCTTATATTCCACCTTTAAACCAGTAACTGAAACACTGACACCTTAACAGCTGTCTCCGATGGAACTGTCTATTCTCAAATATACACTGATTTCACCAATACTACTCCGCAGCTAACAGCCTCCATTTTTTATTAACTGTTTATGTTTATTTGTTTTCTTCTCGCTTTTCATATCCACAGCGCATATCAGATGAACTGCCCTGAAGAAGGATGGGAAGTATGGACATCTATAAGTCTTATGCGCTTGTAGTATTCGATCATAGGATACTCGTGAGTACTATGTGTATGACGTACAAATCTCAACATACAAGGAGTCTTTTTTTAATCATAAACTCCGAAATCCTTCATCTTACATAATACCATGCCCAGAATTGATGAAGCAATTATACTAGTCACAAGAGATGTATAAATTTATAATACTGAACTGCTCCTCTTTGTCCATACCTAGGCCATACATATAAAGGTGTATGTGTGGCCTACTTATAATAGTGGTCATTATATGTATGTTCTATAATACTCTGCTTAATAGAAAGCATAAACTAACGATGCCATCCTGGTGGTCGACTAATCTATAAAATGATCGCTTTGCTGATATGATCTATGTCATCCCCAATTCATTTCACATATGGAGATATTTGCACCTCCATCTGTGAAACACTACAATACCAAAAATTGTCAGGCTAACACAATTTTTATCCAGGGAATCAAACCCCTCATGACCACCAGAATGGATCGCATAAAAATATGTTAGCTCTATGGCTTTCTTAGTTGGTTTCGTTCTAAATCGTTTATACAAACAAAATTTAATATGTTTACCTGTACTAATGGGTGGATTAAATTTTTCATAATGACAAAAAAGTTTAACTAACTAGATAAATTTACTAAAATTAATCTAAGCTCAACTGTAATAATGACTCCTGCCACCGGAGGGCAGTATATTACTGATAAAATAAACGATTGTAGGGATATGAAGGGATAAATAAATATATTTGGGAAAAGGGTTACCCCAAATCAAGTTTTCAGAATAAGTCAATGCTATATATATGGGATATTATTAACTTGCAGGCATGGATTATGCAGTCATTTTATAGATCATACTTATTAAAGGTAGATTCTCAGAGTCCCTTTTATAGTAAAGTGTGTTATAAGAGGGGAATTTATAGCCAAGACTGCCAAAATTAACAAAAGGACACCAAACTAAAATTAACATCCTCATATCTCAAATCCACAAACTTGAAAAAAGACATAAACTCACTATGGCTACCTCAACACTCACTGAGCTAACTCAAGACAGAGATCAACTTGCAAAGGATCTCAATATAAAACGAAAAGGCAATATATCCTCAGACATAAAATATATTATGAACAAGGCAACAAGAGTGGGAAATTGTTAGCAAAGGTGGTACAAAACAAAAAAAGCGCTACCACGGTACACCAAATTAGAGATAAACATGACAAATTTCACTCATACAACGAAGAAATAGCCAAACAATTTGAACAATACTATCAATCCCTATACAATATTCCTTCCAACCCCAAATGTCCACAAAATTCAGAGAAAAGGACACATCTCATTTGACAATTTTTACAAAAATACAGCCCATCTCCAATCTTAGTAGACACCACACACGAATTAGAATCTCTTATCTGTGACGTGGAATTTGACAAAGCAATTAAAGGGGTTGTAAAGGTTCGTGTCTTTTCACCTTAATGCATCCTATGCATTAAGGTGAAAAAACACCTGGCAGTCACCGGCCCCCGCATTTTACTTACCTGAACCCCTTCATTCTGTCTTTCTCTCCACGGGCTCCCGGCTCTTGATTGGATAGATT
Organism: Lithobates septentrionalis; assembly: GCA_037952835.1. Lineage (NCBI taxonomy): Eukaryota > Metazoa > Chordata > Amphibia > Anura > Ranidae > Lithobates > Lithobates septentrionalis. The sequence goes on along the minus strand of JBBDGP010001034.1, from coordinate 6,085,804 downwards.
GATAGCAGTGCGGCCATTGGCTTCCGCTGCTGTCAATCAAATCCAATGACGCGGGCGCCGGGGGGGGGGCAGGGCCGAGTCCGGCATTCTGTGTCTATAGACGCAAAGGCTTAACTCGGGAGCGCGCCCACAAGGTAACCCCCTCGGGGAATCACTTCTCCGAGGGGTTATCAGATGTGGGGAGGAGCCACAAGAGACGCCAGGGGACCCCAGAAGAGCAGGTTCGGGGTCACTCTGTGCAAAACGAGCTGTACACTGGAGGTAAGTATTACATGTTTGTTATTTAAAAAAGAAAAAAAAAACAAGGCCTTTACAGTCACTTTACACACGAGCGGACATTACGGCGGACTTTGCCCGGCGGACTGGATTTCGTCGGACAATTCGATGTGTGTGGGCTCCAGCGGACTTTGTTTTCTCAAAAGTTCGACGGAATTAGATTTGAAACTTGTTTTAAATTTATCCGTTGAAATCGAGTCCGGTCGAAAAGTCCGCCGTCTGTATGCTAGTTCGACGGACAAAAAGCCACGCTAGGGCAGCTATTGGCTACTGGCTATGAACTTCCTTGTTTTAGTCCGGTCGTACGTCATCACGTACGAATTCGACGGACTTTGGTGGATTGTGTGTAGGCAAGTCCGTTCATTCACAAAGTCCGTCGGAAAGTACGTCGAAAAGTCCGCCGGGCAAAGTCCGCCGTAATGTCCGCTCGTGTGTACGCGGCATTAGAAGCACACATAGCAGTAATCCCTAAAGATGGAAAAGATGAAACTCAGGTCACAAACTATCGTCGAATTTAACTCATAAACGTGGACGTAAAAATCTATGCCAAAATACTAGCAAATAGACTTATACCACTGCTTACATCCCTTATATCATTAGACCAAGTCGGGTTCATTCCCAGAAGAGAAGGCTGGAACAACACAATAAAAGCACTCAATATTCATAATTGGCTAACATCCAATAAGAAACAGGGCTTCTTCCTCTCACAAGACGCAGAGAAGGCTTCGACAGAGTGGCCTGGGACTACATGGACGCAGTGTTATGCTCTATAGGCATTCCACCCCAAATGAGAGCAAGTGTCCGTGCGCTATCTTCCAATCCAACAGCAATAGTACGAGTCAATGGTCACCTGTCGAACGCCTTCAATTTGCGCAATGGGACGAGACCTCTATCCCCATTATTGTTTGTCCTTGCGTTAGAACCTTTGTTAAATAAAATACGACAAAATCCAGATATAAAAGGCATTAAAGTACACAATCAGACATATAAACTGGCAGCTTTTGCAGATGATATGCTCTTATTCCTACCTGAACCACACATAACACTCCCTAACCTCATGCATGACCAATTGGTATCAAATTTAAAAATGAATCATTCCAAATTAAACACTCTCAATATTTCTTTAACACCAGACTCAATGACATTATGCCAAAAAAACTTCCCCTTCACATGGTTCAGAAATGCTTTAACATATCTTGAAATTCAAATTCCTACCAATATGTCAGACCTTTTTAACTTACGAAATTATTACCAGGCTTCTCCCTTAGCAAGAATTGTGGATTGGAATATACACCAACTGGTTAAAGATTGGGTTTCCATAGAACACATACAAATTCCACAACCCTTAAAAACCCTTCCTTGGATACATCCAAAACATCATCCATCGGCGGCTAAATCCCACCCTCTAATTGGTCACACTTTAGATATCTTTTGCGAAGTTTCAAAAAACCAGCAACACCTTGGTTGGTTCCCCTGACTCAGCTGAAAGGCAACCCAGATTTCCCCCAGGACTAGAACAAAACTTTCTCTAGAGAGACTGGCCCCATAAAGACATTCTGACTAAGCACTCCTTTAGAAGGAACACTCTCAAATCAAGAGACAATATTAATATAGAAATTACCCAGAATGTCATACCACAATGGAACTATATACAAATCAAACACTACTTGACATGAGGCAGCTCACACATGGACAAGACCTCTCATTACTCTAGAAAATCTTTGCTCCCAAAAAACTCCACAAAGACATACCATTTCTATCTTATATATATCTCTCTTTTGGGAATTAAATGATTTCACCAGTACGTCATGTCAAGCATGGAAACGAGACCTCAATATCCAACTTACATCAACAGAATAGGAAACAATTTTTATGTATGCTCACAAAGGATCTCTTAATGTAGCAACTCAAGAATGCGGATTCAAAATTATTACACGTTGGTACAGAACACCCACCCTGCTAAACAAATTCTATCCCCAAGTCTCTAATAGATGTTGGAGATGTGGAAATGAAGAAGGCTCCATGGTTCATACATGGTGGTCGTGTACCATGATCCAGACATTCTGGGAAATGGTCCACGACACAATTATTTCAACCACGTCAGAAAATGTAAGCTATACTTCGGCGGAATATCTCTTGCACCACACTAAATATCTAAGAAACTATATCTCAAACCTTTACCTATGTTTATGATAAATTCCGCAAGACATTGTATATTGTACCATTGGTGGTCAAAAAATACTCCTTCAAAAAAAGAATAGTTTTGTAGAATCAATCACACTGAGAAAATCAGCATATCACAAGAAAATATCTCAAAGTTCACTTCAACCTGATATAACTGGATACAATCAAGCGGCAATATAACATTATAAGAGAAATGGAAAGAGAAGGGAAAAGATAATGGAAAGGAGAGAGAAGGAAATAATAGATTACATTTGCCCCCCCCCTTTTTTTTCATCTCCCTATATTATTTACCCCCTAAATTTAATATCAGTCTAATAGAAATTAGTCAAATACAGATAATTATAACTTTAAACATATGAATTTATATAGTTCTTCTAAGATAAGATGTTTATGTGTATAACATGATATATACCCTATATTACAAAATTGCATTTTTGATTACATTAAACGCATCTCATTTCAGTTGTGTAATACTATATGGTTTTGAAACCAAATCTTTTCTAATGTTACTACTTTATATGATGTATGCTGTTTTGACACACAATAACATATATGGAGCAAAAACAAATTGGGCCCAAAGTGTCAATATTTTGTGGGCCACCATTATTTTCCAGCACTGCCTTAACCCTCTTGGGCATGGAGTTCACCAGAGCTTCACAGGTTCCCACTGGAGTCCTCTTCCACTCCTTCATTAAGACATCATTAATGTCTAAAACGCTGACAACAAAAGTGAGTACACCCCTAAGTGAAAATGTCCAAATTGGGCCCAATTAGCCATTTTCCCTCCCCGGTGTCATGTGACTCGTTAGTGTTACAAGGTCTCAGGTGTGAATGGGGAGCAGGTGTATTAAATTTGGTGTTATTGCTCTTATTCTCTCATACTGGTCACTGGAAGTTCATGGCAAAGAACTCTCTGAAGATCTGAAAAAAAGAATTGTTGCTCTACATAAAGATGGCCTAGGCTATAAGAAGATTGCCAAGATCCTGAAACTGAGCTGCAGCATGGTGGCCAAGACCATACAGTGGTTTAACAGGAAAGGTTCCACTAAAAACAGGCCTCGCCATGGTCGACCAAAGCAGTTGAGTGCACGTGCTCAGCGCCATATCCAGAGGTTATCTTAAGCATTAAAGCATAAACAGTAAATATAAACCCTACATGTAAGAACTAAATCATTTTACAGTATAGTTAAAATACGTTACCTTTACGCATAAATGACCCACATTTTTTATCTATAATATTCTCAGGCACATATTCTTTATTTGCTAGAGGATCTGTTTTCATCTCTTTGAAAGATGCTTTTTTTATCACAATATCCATCGCCTTATCATCTAATTTTATTCCTAGAAATGTGGAGATTTTCTTAGCTACAGACCGCAAGTCCTACAAACATGAGAAAAACAATTTTAGCAAATAATAATAATTATCAATATTTGATAGTTTAAAATAGATTTGGCAACTTGGATAAATGATTTGCAGAGCCAGTTGTTATCTCTTAAAAAGAGGAATCACTTTAAAAACAGCTTATTGCCATACAGAGAAAATCATTTTGAGTCAAGAGGTATTCTGGTTATTATTAGTGAGTGAGCAAACATTATCATTTTCCATCACTTCCAGTGCGGTAACATGGAATAACACCATTAGATTAGTGATAAAAAAAACCTTGCAAGATTTGATTTGTCCAAAGTTTGGCCAATCCCCCAAAATGCTCAGCGAATCTGAACTTTTGAGCGAATTGCATTGCAAAGCAACATGGAAAATACACTAATGTGCTGAATTACAGGTTTGGAAAATGCCTCAAAACCGAATGTGATGTTACAAAACAGTATGATATTCAGGGACAGCATCAGTGACAGCGTAGCCTTACATTCCTATTTTTTTCACTTTAACAAATAGCTTTGCTTGAAGACAGCAGCGTTTATATCAAAATCATCTATTATTTAAATTATATAAGTAAAAAAATGCTTTTTCCAGATGTTAGCAGAGACACATGTTTTTCATCAAGTATTACTAGGCTTATTTTGAAGGCTAGAAGTAGCAGTCGCAACAGATCTAAATACAGAGTGGCAAAGGCGTTGCTAGGTCTGCAAAAGATCTGGGGCTAGAGCCCATAGCAGTGGTCACCAACCTTTTTGCAGGCCCACGAAGGGGGGGGGGCACATCAATGGTAAGCAAGTTGTTCAACTCACAATAATGCAGAATCAGTGGGAGCCCTGGGCGTGTCACTTGCCACCGTTGCCTGTCACCAGGTGCAGTGTGTCACTTGCCACCATCGCCTGTCACCAGATGTGGCTTGTTACTTGCCACCGTCACCTACCACCATTTGCAGATTGTCACTTGCCATGTCACCTACCACCATTTGCAGATTGCCACGTCACCTGCCACCATTTTCAAATTGTCACTTGCTACATCACCTGCCACTAGATGTGGGTTGTCACTTGCCATGTCGCCTGCCACCAGATGTGGATTGTCACTTGCCACGTCACCTGCCACCATTTGCAGATTGTCACTTGCCATGTCACCTACCACCATTTGCAGATTGCCACGTCACCTGCCACCATTTTCAAATTGTCACTTGCTACATCACCTGCCACTAGATGTGGGTTGTTACTTGCCACATCACCTGGCACCAGATGTGGATTGTCACTTGCCAACTGATGTGGATTGTCAACTTGCCATGTCACCTACCACCATGTGTAGATTGTCACTTGCCACGTCTCCTGCCACCATTTGCAGATTGCCACGTCACCTGCCACCATTTTCAGATTGTCACTTGCTACGTCACCTGCCACTAGATGTGGGTTGTCACTTGCCACATCACCTGGCACCAGATGTGGATTGTCACTTGCCAACTGATGTGGATTGTAACTTGCCATGCCAGCACCACCAAATGTGCATTGTCGCTGCAATGGTGGCAGGCTGGCAGCACTGGTCAATTTAGTGAGGGCAGGAGAACGGTGATGCGGGGCAGGCAGTGAGAGATGATGTCATCTCGCTGCTCTCCCGTCCCACCTCCGACATTGAAGCAAGGGGGGTCTGGCTGCAGAGTGGAGCTTCACCGATGACAGGAAGCACGTGACCTCCACTCCACCATGCTGTGAGGGCAGAAGAGCACTGATGTGTGGCGGGCAGTGACAGATGATATCATCTCTCTGCACCTTGCTCCCTCATTGAAGAGGCCCAGCTGTAAAGAGCGTAAATGTGGAGCGGTCGAAGAGAGATGATGTCATCTCTGCTCGTCCGCCCGCTCGCTTCTTTCCTCTCCTCCACCTCTCTCATGCAGCCAGCCTGCCTGCCGCAGGTTAGGCAGGGACCCTGCGGCAAGAGACTCGGGGCTATGGGCCCCAGATTCGGGGCTATAGCCCCAATAGCCACCCCCTAGCAACGCCTCTGCAGAGTGGGAAGGGACAGAAATATATTTCTAAAAAATGAGAACTAAAGCCCTCAGGTATGGGTTGATAAAAAATGTCCAGTGGCTCCACAATTTGACATTGTTAGTGAAGGTAAAAACAGTTCAAATAAAAAAAAGAAATATCTTTATTTTAACCAAAAGTTTTGGGGTGTAAGCCCTCAGGTATGGTTTGAAAGAAATTGGCAAGTGGTAGAACAGTTTTTTATTAACCAGTTGCCAACTGCCGCACGCCGATGTACGTCGGCACAATGGCACGGGCAGGCATAGGGGCTTACCTGTACGCCCCTGCCTGCCTGTGGATGGGGGGTCCGATTGGACCCCCCCCCCGGTGCCTGCAGCAGTCGGATTAGCTCCAGGAGCGATCCGTGCTGCGGGGGAATCCACTGATTCATGGCCACCCCCTCACGATTGCTCCTGGCAAATGACAATCTTCCTCTGCTGCTGTAAAGTAAACAGCGGCAGATCAAGTGATATCATCTCTCCTTGTGAAGCCTTTTCGTTCCGGCTTCCGAGGAGAGAAGACATCATGTAAGTTTACACCAACACTACACGTACAATAGAACACTCTAGGCACACTTTTCACGACCCAATCACCCCCCGATCACCCCCCTGCATTCCCTGTCCCAGTGACACCATAGCAGTTTTTTTTTTTACTGATTATTGCATTGGTGTCATTTGTGACAGTTATAAGTGGTAGGGCAGTTAGTGGTAGGCCCCTTTAGGTCTAGGGTACCCCCCTAACCCCCTCTAATAAAGTTTTAACCCCTTGATCACCCCCATCACCAGTGTCACTAAGCGATCGTTTATCTGATCGCTGTATTAGTGTCACAGGTGACGCTAGTTAGGTAGGTAAGTATTTACGTTCGTCAGGTTTTTATAGCATCAGGTACCCCCATATACTACCTAGTAAAGGTTTTAACCCCCTGATTGCCCCCTAGTTAACCCTTTCACCAGTGATCACCGTATAACTGTTACGGGTAACGCTGGTTAGTTAGTTTGTTTTTTATAGTGTCAGGGCACCCGCCGTTTATTACCTAATAAAGGTTTAACCCCCTGATCGCCCGGCGGGTGATATAAGTTAGGTTTTAGGCTCAGATAGGGTCTACGTCGCCCCAGGCAGCGTCAGGTTAGTGCCAGTACCGCTAACACCCACGCACGCAGCATACACCTCCCTTAGTGGTATAGAACGGATCAATATCTGATCTGATCAGATCTATACTAGCGTCCCCAGCAGTTTAGGGTTTCCAAAAATGCAGTGTTAGCGGGATCAGCCCAGATACCTGCTAGCACCTGCGTTTTGTACCTCCGCCCAGCCCAGCCCACCAAAGTGCAGTATCGATTGATCACTGTCACTTACAAAACACTAAACACATAACTGCAGCATTCGCAGAGTCAGCCCTGATCCCTGTGTTCGCTAACAGTTTTTTTTGGTAGCGTTTTGATACAGTCGCTAACAGTCAGGAGTTTTTTACCTGTGAGTCTCACTACTGTACCACTAAATTTAGAGCCCAATATGGCAAATCGAAGGTACAGTAGTGAAGAGGCCTACACGTTTCTGAGCATGACAGATAGTGAAAAGAAAGTCAATCATCTGTCAGATTCAGGCTCAGAATATGATCCTGTAGACAGCAGCGGCTCCATGACAGATAGCTCTGACGACCGAGTTGTGGTCCCTGCCAAGCTCAGGCATACCAGACCCCAATCTTCTTCTGCTGTTGAGGTGCAAGAACCACAGGTCCCTCGTATGGAGCAGAGAAGTACTAGCGCCGCTATTCCTTCTGGTGAACTGGCAAACACCAGCGGCCTAGTACACCCTGGTCATAAATCCAGCACTGCAGTAACACTTGGTGATGTGGCGAGTCCCATAAGTGCAGTTCAAGCTGGCGAGGTGGCAAACACAAGTAGTGTCCTGCTGCCACCAAGAAGACAAACACAGGCCCATCGTGCCCATAGTGCCCTTCCTGCTGCATTCGCCAATACTAATTGGGAACCCACCACTTCTGCAACACCTGTACTTCCCCCATTCACTGGCCAACCCGGCATTCAGGTGGCAACAGTTGATTTTACGTCACTTGATTTTTATTCACTGTTTTTCACCGAAGATCTCTATAGATCTATTGTGGACCAAAGCAATTTGTACGCTGGTCAACACATCGCCACTATTCCCCAGTCCTCCCTTGCCAGAGATTGGAAGCCAATTACGGTTTCCGAATTTAAGATCTTTCTGGGCCTAGCCCTCCTCATGGGCATAACCAAAAAGAGTGAGTTGCGGTCATATTGGTCCACTGACCCAATTCACCATATGCCCGTGTTCTCTGCTTCCATGGCCAGGGCACGATACGAGCAGATTTTGCGGTTCATGCACTTCAACAACAATGAACTCTGCCACCCTCATGGAGACCCTGGATACGATCGGCTCTACAAAATTCGGCCCCTCGTAAACCACTTCAACCAACGTTTTGCAGATTTGTTTACTACCCATCAAGTTGTCTGCGTTGATGAGTCCCTGATTAAGTTTTCTGGCCGCTTGTCATTCAAACAGTACCTTCCCAGCAAGAGTGCCAGATACAGGGTAAAGATGTATAAGCTCTGTGACAAGGCCACAGGCTATACATGTAGTTTTATGGTTTACGAGGGAAGAGATAGTCACGTAGAGCCGACAAACTGCCCTGACTACATAGGAGGCGCTGGCAAGATTATGTGGGACTTGGTGTCACCCTTATTCGGAAAGGGGTACCACTTGTACGTGGACAATTATTACATGAGCGTGCCACTTTTTAGTCACTTGTTTAATCATCAGATTGGAGCCTGTGGCACCGTGCTATCTAATCACTGGGGCTTTCCCCAGCGGCTTGTAGACTCCTGTCTTAGGCTGGGGTAGAGAGCCTGCTTGAAGTGTAATATTTTGCTCGCTATGAAGTGAAGAGATAACAATATTTTCGTTCTTACCACACTTCATGCAGGCACGACTGTCCAAATTACTACGGCGACTGGTGTTGTGGAGAAACCCCTCTGTGTCCACGAATATAACCAAAATATGCGAGGGGTGGACCTCAATGACCAGTTGTTGGCGCCGTACCTAGTTGCCCGTAAGGCAAGACGCTGGTATAAAAAAGTGTCTGTATACTTATTTCAATTGGCTTTGCTGAACGCTCATGTGCTATACAGAGCTTCAGGACGGACTGGATCCTTCCTTAAATTCCAGGAAGAGATCGTCAGAGCCCTTCTGTTTCTAGAGGGAGCTCCACCTCACCTTCCCATTCCAAATGCAGTAAGCCGGCTGCATGAGAGGCATTTTCCTTATGTCCTCCCGAGTACCCCTACCCAACGAACCCCCCAAAGAAAATGTTGTGTCTGTAGAAAGCAATATAGGCATGACACCCGTTATTATTGCCCCTCCTGTCCTCACAATACTGGTATTTGCATTGGTGAATGTTTTGAGCGCTACCATACACTATTTGAGTTTTAGCGTAGGGTACAGCATTGCACAGACTAGGCACACTTTCACAGGATCTCCCAAGATGCCATTGCATTTTGAGAAACCCGAACCTGGAACCAGTTACAGTTACAAAAGTTACAGATACAAAAAAAGTGTAAAAAAAAATACACAAAAAAAATATAGAATAAAAAAAAACTAAAATAGTTGTTGTTTTATTGTTCTCTCTCTCTCTCTATTCTCTCTCTATTCTTTTGCTCTTTTTTACTGTATTCTATTCTGCAATGTTTTATTGTTATTATGTTTTATCATGTTTGCTTTTCAGGTATGTAATTTTTTTATACTTTACTGTTTACTGTGTTTTATTGTTAACCATTTTTTTGTTTTCAGGTACGCCATTCAGCTGCAGCGCGGATTTATTTATCTTGACAGCAACAGCGTTTGCTCCCACGATACATAAAGCCATGACTCTAGCGCTGTCGGAGGTGATTTCACCACCACAGTTAAAAAAAAGAGCATATATGCCGAAGCATTGGGGCAGCAGGGGCGGAGGAGCGATTTGCTCATACCTTTTGCGGGTCGATGCCCCCATGCTTCGGCATATATATATTTTAAGCACAGGTTGTGTTAAAAAATGTTTTATTTTTTACTATATTTTTTTGTATTTGCTTTGCAGGTATGATATGTCTTACTGTTATACTGTAATGTTACTTTGTTTTATTGTTAACCATCATTTGCTTAGCAGGTACGCCATTCAGTTGCAGCGCGGATTTATTTATCTTGACAGCAACAGCGTTTGCTCCCACGATACATAAAGCTGTGACTCCAGCGCTGTCGGAGGTGATTTCACCACCACAGTTAAAAAAAGAGCATATATGCCGAATCATAGGGGCAGCAGGGGCGGAGGAACGATTTGCTCCTACCTTTTGCGGATGGATGCCCCCATGCTTCGGCATATATATATATATATATATATATATATATATATATACAATCATCTCTATGGCCTAAGAAACCGGAAGCTACGGGCATTTCATGACTTCGCCGGATGTAAACATCGACATTGGGAAATTGGAAAAGCATTTTATCACACCGATCTTGGTGTGGTCAGATGCTTTGAGGGCAGAGGAGAGATCTAGGGTCTAATAGACCCCAATTTTTTCAAAAAAGAGTGCCTGTCACTACCTAATGCTGTCATAGGGGATATTTACATTCCCTGAGATAACAATAAAAATGATTAAAAAAAATGAAAGGAACAGTTTAAAAATAGATAAATAAGCAAAAAAACGAATTTAAAAAGAAAAAACAAAAAGCACCCCTGTCCCCCCCTGCTTTCACGCAAAGGCGAACGCAAGCGTCGGTCTGGCGTCAAATGTAAACAGCAATTGCACCATGCATGTGAGGTATCACCACGAAGGTCAGATCGAGGGCAGTAATTTTAGCAGTAGATCTCCTCTGTAAATCTAAAGTGGTAACCTGTAAAGGCTTTTAAAGGCTTTTAAAGGCTTTTAAAAATGTATGTAGTTTGTCGCCACTGCACATTTGTGCGCAATTTCAAAGCATGCCATGTTTGGTATCCATGTACTCGGCCTAAGATCATCTTTATTTCATCAAACATTTGGGCAATATAGTGTGTTTTAGTGCATTAAAATTTTAAAAAGTGTGTTTTTCCCCCAAAAAAATGCGTTTGAAAAATCGCTGCGCAAATACTGTGCGAAAAAAAAACAATGAAGCATGCACCATTTAAATCTTTAGGGCCTTTGCTTTAAAAAATATATAATGTTTGGGGGTTCAAAGTAATTTTCTTGCAAAAAAAAAAATATTTTTTCATGTAAACAAAAAGTGTCAGAGAGGGCTTTGTCTTCAAGTGGTTAGCAGAGTGGGTGATGTGTGACATAAGCTTCTAAATGTTGTGCATAAAATGCCAGGACAGTTCAAAACTGACCCCATTTTGGAAAGTAGATACCCCAAGCTATTTTCTGAGAGGCATGTCGAGTCCATGGAATATTTTATATTGTGACACAAGTTGCGGGAAAAAGACAATTTTTTTTTTTTTGCACAAAGATGTCACTAAATGATATATTGCTCAAACGTGCCATGGGCATATGTAAAATTACACCCCAAAATACATTCTGTTGCTTCTCCTGAGTACAGGGATACCACATGTGTGAGCCTTTTTGGGAGCCTAGCTGCGTATGGGACCCCGAACACCAAGAACCACCTTCAGAGTTTCTAAGGGTGTAAATTTTTGATTTCACTCCTCACTGCCAATCACAGTTTCGGAGGCCATGGAATGCCCAGATGGCACAACCCCCCCCACCCCCAAATGACCCCATTTTGGAAAGTAGACACCCCATGCTATTTGCTGAGAGGTATGGTGAGTATTTTGCAGATATCACTTTTTGTCACAAAGTTTTGAAAATTCGAAAAAAGAAAAAAAAATACATTTTTCTTTTCTTTCGCCTCTCAGCAAATAGCTTTGGGTGTCTACTTTCCAAAATGTGGTCATTTGGGGGGGGGGGGGGGTTTGTGCCATCTTGGCATTTTATGGCCTTCGAAACTGTGATAGGTAGTGAGGAGTGAAATCAAAAATTTACGCCCTTAGAAATCCTGAAGACGGTGATTGGTTTTTGGGGCCCCGCACGCAGCTAGGCTCCAAAAAAGTCCCACACATGTGGTATCCCTGTACTCAGAAGAAGCAACAGAATGTATTTTGGGGTGTAATTCCACATATGCCCATGGCATGTTTGAGCAATATATCATTTAGTGACAACTTTGTGCAAAAAAAAAAAAGTTTGTAATTTTCCCGCAACTTGTGGCAAAATATAAAATATTCCATCGACTCAATATGCCTCTCAGCAAATAGCTTTGGGTGTCTACTTTCCAAAATGGGGTCATTTGGGGGGGGGGGGTATGTGCCATCTGGGCATTTTATGGCCTTCAAAACTGATAGGTAGTGAGGAGTGAAATAAAGGGGGAGGGGGAGCTCTGCCGGGGACACCTGATGTGAAGGGGAGCTCTGCCGGGGACACCTGATGTGAGGGGGAGCTCTGCCGGGGACACCTGATGTGAGGGGGAGCTCTGCCGGGGACACCTGATGTGAGGGGGAGCTCTGCCGGGGACACCTGATGTGAGGGGGAGCTCCGCTGGGGACACCTGATGTGAGGGGGAGCTCCGCTGGGGACACCTTATGTGAGGGGGGGTTCTGCCGGGGACACCTGATGTGAGGGGGAGCTCTGCTGGGGACTCCTGGTGTGAGGGGGGGCTCCGCTGGGGACATCTGATGTAAGGGGGCTCCGCTGGGGGCACCTGATGCAAGGACGGACTCTGCTGGGGGCACCTGATGCAAGGACGGACTCTGCTGGGACACCTGATGCAAGGACGGACGGCTGGTGGCAGGCGACGTGGCTAGTGACACGCTCAGGGATCCCACTGATTCTGCATTATGGTGAGTTGAATGATTTCATTTTATATTACAATGTCATAATAGAAATAATGCACTTCAATCATCCATGATTGAAGTGCTAACACCAGGTGCTTGGAGTATCTTTATCTGCTGATTGTTAAACTTTCTAGAATACACATATTTCTATTGTGTAGGATTTGGGGCTGCTGTCCCGTCATTTCCCTCTCCCCCTCTCCCCCTTTCCCTCTCCATCCCTCATTCATCTCAGACTCTAACCACACCCTCTTGAGCCACGCCCATTTAAGCCACGCCCACTATGTCGCCTAAACCACGCCCATTTTTCGCAGCGACGCGCTTCGCGCGCCGCACTTGTGTATTTTTCCTAAACCACACCTACAAATGAATGCCCCGCCCCCTAAGTATTGTACGGCTCCGCCTACAGCCACAAAAGTGTCCCACATTTTTTTTTACAATGTTGGCAACTATGCTTTTCTCTGTAGTACAGTGGACGAGGCTTGGCCTGTTACAATCCAGCTTTTCTGGCTTGTATAAGATTACATTTGTACAAAAGTATTATTTTATTAAAGGTACACTACAGTCAGACTTAAAATCCCCCTGTTCCTGGCATCCCACCACCCCACCCCCTGTCACTATCATCTCCATCCTCATCATAATCCCCCTGTTCCTGGCGTCCCACCACCTCACCCCCTGTCCCCATCATCTCCATCCTAATCAAAATCTCCCTGTTTCTGGCATCCCACCACCCCACTGCCTGTCACCATCATCTCCATCCTCATCAGCCCCCTGTCCCTGGCACCCCACCACTCCATCCCCTGTCACCATCATCTCCATCCTCATCATAATCCCCCTTTTCCTGGCATCCCACCACCCCACCACCATCACCATCATATCCATCCTCATCATAATCCCCCTATTCCTGGCATCCCACCACCCCACTGCCTGTCACCATCATCTCCATCCTCATCAGCCCCCTGTCCCTGGCACCCCACCACCCCATCCCCTGTCACCATCATCTCCATCCTCATCATAATCCACCTTTTCCTGGCATCCCACCACCCCACCACCATCACCATCATATCCATCCTCATCATAATCCCCCTGTTCCTGGCATCCCACCACCCCACGCCTGTCACCATCATCTCCATCCTCATCATCCCCCTGTCCCTAGAAAAACCGCCACCCCACCCCCTGTCACCATCATCTCTACCCTCATCATAATCTCCCTGTTCCTGGCATCCCACCACCCCACCCCCTGTCACCATCATCTCCATCCTCATCATAATCTCCCTGTTCCTGGCATCCCACCACCCCACCGCCTGTCACCATCATCTCCATCCTCATCATCCCCCTGTCCCTGGCATCGCACCACTCCACCCCCTATCACCATTATCTCCATCCTCATCATAATCCCCCTGTTCCTGGCATCCCACCTCCCCACCCCCATCACCATCATCTCCATCCTCATCATAATCCCCCGGTTCCTGGCATCCCACCACCCCACCGCCTGTCACCATCATCTCCATCCTCATCATCCCCCTCTTTCTGGCATCCCACCACCCCACCCCCTGTCACCATCATCTCCACCCTCATCATAATCCCCCTGTTCCTGGCATCCCACCCCCTGTCACCATCATCTCAATCCTCATCATAATCCCCCTGTTCCTGGCATCCCACCACCTCACCCCCTGTCCCCATCATCTCCATCCTCATCATAATCTCCCTGTTCCTGGCATGCCACCACCCCACCGCCTGTCACCATCATCTCCATCCTCATCATCCCCCTGTCCCTGGCATCCCACTACCCCGTCCGGTGTCACTATCATCTCCATCCTCATCATCCGCCTGTCCCTGAGACCCTCACCACCCCATCCCGTGTCACCATCATCTTCATCCTCATCATAATCTCCTTGTTCCTGGCATCCCACCAACTCACCGCGTGTCACCATCATCTCCATCCTCATCATAATCCCCCTGTTCCTGGCATCTCACCACCTCACCCCCTGTCCCCATCATCTCCATCCACATCATAATATCCCTGTTCCTGGCATCCCACCACCTCACCCCCTGTCCCCATCATCTCCATCCTCATCATCCCCCTGTCCCTGGCATCCCACCACCCCATCCCCTGTCACCATCTCCATCCTCCTCATAATCCCTCTATTCCTAGCATCCCACCATCTCACCCCCTGTCACCATCATCTCCATCCTCATCACCCCCCTGTCCCTGGAAAAACCGCCACCCCACCCTCTGTCACCATCATCTCCATCCTCATCATAATCTCCCCGTTCCTTGCATCCCACCACCCCACCGCCTGTCACCATCATCTCCATCCTCATCATCCCCTTGTCCCTGGCATCGCACCACTCCACCCCCTGTCACCATCATCTCCATCCTCATCATAATCCCCCTTTTCCTGGCATCCCACCACCCCACCCCCATCACCATCATCTCCATCCTCATCATAATCCCCCTGTTCCAGGCGTCCCACCACCTCACCCCCTGTCCCCATCATCTCCATCCTAATCATAATCTCCCTGTTCCTGGCATCCCACCACCCCACTGCCTGTCACCATCATCTCCATCCTCATCAGCCCCCTGACCCTGGCACCCCACCACCCCATCCCCTGTCACCATCATCTCCATCCTCATCATATTTTCCCTTTTCCTGGCATCCCACCACCCCACCACCATCACCATTATATCCATCCTCATCATAATCCCCCTGTTCCTGGCATCCCACCACCCCACGCCTGTCACTATCATCTCCATCCTCATCATCCCCCTGTCCCTGGAAAAACCGCCACCCCACCCCTGTCACCATCATCTCTACCCTCATCATAATCTCCCTGTTCCTGGCATCCCACCACCCCACCCCCTGTCACCATCATCTCCATCCTCATCATCCCCCTGTCCCTGTCATCCCACCACCCCACACCCTGTCACCATCATCTCCATCCTCATCATAATCTCCTTGTTCCTGGCATCCCACCACCCCACCCCCTGTCACCATCATCTCCATCCTCATCATCCCCCTGTCCCTGTCATCCCACCACCCCACAACCTGTCACCATCATCTCCATCCTCATCATAATCTCCCTGTTCCTGGCATCCCACCACCCCACCGCCTGTCACTATCATCTCCATCCTCATCATCCCCCTGTCCCTGTCATCCCACCACCCCACACCCTGTCACCATCATCTCCATCCTCATCATCCCCCTCTTTCTGGCATCCCACCACCCCACCCCCTGTCACCATCATCTCCACCCTCATCATAATCCCCCTGTTCCTGGCATCCCACCATCCCACCCCCTGTCACCATCATCTCAATCCTCATCATAATCCCCCTGTTCCTGGCATCCCACCACCTCACCCCCTGTCCCCATCATCTCCATCCTCATCATAATCTCCCTGTTCCTGGCATTCCACCACCCCACTGCCTGTCACCATCATCTCCATCCTCATTATCCCCCTGTCCCCTGGCATCCCACTACCTCGTCCGGTGTCACCATCATCTCCATCCTCATCATCCCCCTGTCCCTGTCATCCCACCACCCCACACCCTGTCACCATCATCTCCATCCTCATCATCCCCCTCTTTCTGGCATCCCACCACCCCACCCCCTGTCACCATCATCTCCATCCTCATCATCCCCCTGTCCCTGTCATCCCACCACCCCACACCCTGTCACCATCATCTCCATCCTCATCATAATCTCCCTGTTCCTGGCATCCCACCACCCCACCGCCTGTCACTATCATCTCCATCCTCATCATCCCCCTGTCCCTGTCATCCCACCACCCCACACCCTGTCACCATCATCTCCATCCTCATCATCCCCCTCTTTCTGGCATCCCACCACCCCACCCCCTGTCACCATCATCTCCACCCTCATCATAATCCCCCTGTTCCGGGCATCCCACCATCCCACCCCCTGTCACCATCATCTCAATCCTCATCATAATCCCCCTGTTCCTGGCATCCCACAACCTCACCCCCTGTCCCCATCATCTCCATCCTCATCATAATCTCCCTGTTCCTGGCATCCCACCACCCCACTGCCTGTCACCATCATCTCCATCCTCATTATCCCCCTGTCCCTGGCATCCCACTACCTCGTCCGGTGTCACCATCATCTCCATCCTCATCATCCACTTGTCCCTGGCACCTCACCACCCCATCCCGTGTCACCATCATCTTCATCCTCATCATAATCTCCTTGTTCCTGGCATCCCACCACCTCACCGCGTGTCACCATCATCTCCATCCTCATCATAATCCCCCTGTTCCTGGCATCTCACCACCTCACCCCCTGTCCCCATCATCTCCATCCACATCATAATCTCCCTGTTCCTGGCATCCCACCACCCCACCGCCTGTCACCATCATCTCCATCCTCATCATCCCCCTGTCCCTGGCACCCCACCACCCCATCCCCTGTCACCATCTCCATCCTCATCATAATCCCTCTATTCCTGGCATCCCACCATCTCAACCCCTGTCACCATCATCTCCATCCTCATCATAATCTTCATATTCTTGGCATCCCACCACCCCACCGCCTCTCACCATCATCTCCATCCTCATCATCCCCCTATCCCTGGCATCCCACCCCCTGACACCATCATCTCCATCCTCATCATCCCCTGTCCCTGTCATCCCACCTCCCCACACCCTGTCACCATCATCTCCATCCTCATCATAATCTCCCTGTTCCTGGCATCCCACCACTCCACCGCCTGTCACCATCATCTCCATCCTCATCATCCCCCTGTCCCTGGCATTGCACCACTCCACCCCCTATCACCATCATCTCCATCCTCATCATAATCCCCCTGTTCCTGGCATCCCACCTCCCCACCCCCATCACCATCATCTCCATCCTCATCATAATCCCCCCGGTTCCTGGCATCCCACCAACCCACCGCCTGTCACCATCATCTCCATCCTCATCATCCTCCTCTTTCTGGCATCCCACCACCCCACCCCCTGTCACCATCATCTCCACCCTCATCATAATCCCCCTGTTCCTGGCATCCCACCATCCCACCCCCTGTCACCATCATCTCAATCCTCATCATAATCCCCCTGTTCCTGGCATCCCACCACCTCACCCCCTGTCCCCATCATCTCCATCCTCATCATAATCTCCCTGTTCCTGGCATCCCACCACCCCACTGCCTGTCACCATCATCTCCATCCTCATTGTCCCCCTGTCCCTGGCATCCCACTACCCCGTCCGGTGTCACCATCATCTCCATCCTCATCATCCACCTGTCCCTGGCACCTCACCACCCCATCCCGTGTCACCATCATCTTCATCCTCATCATAATCTCCTTGTTCCTGGCATCCCACCACCTCACTGCGTGTCACCATCATCTCCATCCTCATCATAATCCCCCTGTTCCTGGCATCTCACCACCTCACCCCCTGTCCCCATCATCTCCATCCACATCATAATCTCCCTGTTCCTGGCATCCCACCACCCCACCGCCTGTCACCATCATCTCCATCCTCATCATCCCCCTGTCCCTGGCACCCCACCACCCCATCCCCTGTCACCATCTCCATCCTCATCATAATCCCTCTATTCCTGGCATCCCACCACCTCAACCCCTGTCACCATCATCTCCATCCTCATCATAATCTTCATATTCTTAGCATCCCACCACCCCACCGCCTCTCACCATCATCTCCATCCTCATCATCCCCCTATCCCTGGCATCCCACCCCCTGACACCATCATCTCCATCCTCATCATCCCCTGTCCCTGACATCCCACCACCTTGCCCCCTGTCACCATCATCTCCATCCTCATCATAATCTCCCTGTTCCTGGCATCCCACCACCCCACCGCCTGTCACCATCATCTCCATCCTCATCATCCCCTGGTCCCTGGCATCCCACCGCCTATCACCATCATCCCCATCCTCATCACCCCCCTGTCCCTGGCATCCCACCACCCCACCCCCTGTCACCATCATCTCCATCCTTATCATAATCTCCTTGTTCCTGGCATACCACCACCCGACCGCCTGTCATCTTCCTCCTCCCTGCACCTCTCTGCCAGCTTCCTACCACCCACCCCTTGTCATCTTCATCCTCCTGTACCCCATTTCCAGCTTCCTACCACTCCACCCACTATCATCATCCCATATCCCACCTCTGACATCCTACCGCCCTGCCCCCTGTCATCAACATTCCCATCATCCCCCTGTACCCCACCTCTAGCATCCAACCACCCTACCCCCATAATCATCATTCTTATCTTCATCCCCTCGGTACCCCACTGCCAGTTTACTACAACCCCACCCACTCTCATCATCACCCCCCTCTGCTGACATCCTACCACCCCACTCATTTTCAACTTCCCCATCAACCCTCTCTACCCCACCTCTGGCATTCTACCACCCTGCCTCCTGTCATTAACATCCTCACCCCTCCTTTACCCCGCCTCACCCTACCCTCAATTATTATAGGGGAGACATTATTTCAGCCTCTCACACCAATGCTGCCACCATCACCCCAAACTGAATCCTATCATTCAACCAACTGTACCCTAACAGTTGCATCACACATCACAATATGGCCCTGTCACCCAGTGAAAGGTAATGGTGTGCTGTAACCTCTAGCAAACAATAAGTGAGCAGTAATAATGTGCATTGACTTCTAGCAACCAATGAGTGAGTGGTAATAATCTGCAGTAGCCTCTAGCAACCAATGAGTGAGTGGTAATGATATGCAGTAATCTCTAGCAACCAATGAGTGAGTGGTAATGATGTGCAGTAACCTCTAGCAACCGATCAATGAATGGTAATGATGTGCAGTAACCTCTAGCAACCAATCATTGAGTGGTAATATTGTGGAGTAACCTCTAGCAACCAATGAGTGAGTGGTAATGATGTGCAGTAACCTCTAGCAACCAATCCGTGAGCAGGAATGTTGTGCAGTAACCTCTAGCAACCAATCAGTGAGTTTGGAGCAGTCAGTGTGAACCACATCTTTATGTTTACATAATAAAGATTTTTTTTTTTAGATAAGTCTATGTACGTGTTTGTTTTTTGGGATGTTGGGGTGGAAAGCGAAATTTCTAGGGGTGGGGGGGCAGGGTCCAATCAATATTAAAGACAGCCCTGGGTGTCCCCAGGCTGCTGGGGTGAGTGGGCCAGCTGTAACACTCCCCTAAGAGGAAGAAAACATCTCATCAGCTGCAGCCAATAGCAATCTCTACCACTGTCCTAGCCTTCTCCCAAAGCCGGCACCACGTTGCAAGGCAGGAGTTGTAGTTCTCTACACCACACACTAGCCGTTGCCTGTGCTTTGCATAGACTACACCTCCCAGAATGCATTGCAGGGTGCTCAAATCAAATGTGTCTGTTTCTCCTGCTTGTAGTAGGGGACAGAAGAGTGTATAGAAGGATCATCTGCCTGCACCCTGGCTGTGGCTTGTCATTACCATAAGACCATCTCTTGTATCATGTCTGCACAGTCTCTGACCATCCTTTGTATCATGTCTGCAGTCTCTGACCATCTCTTGTATCATGTCTGCAGTCTCTGACCAACATCTAGTATCATGTCCGCAGTCTCTGGCCATCTATAGTATTATGTCTGCAGTCTCTGACCATTTCCTGTATCATGTCTGCAGTCTCTGACCATCTCCTGTATCATGTCTGCAGTCTCTGACCATCTCTAGTATCATGTCCACAGTCTCTGACCATCTCTAGTATTATGTCTGCAGTCTCTGCCCATTTCCTGTATCATGTCTGCAGTCTCTGACCATCTCCTATATCATGATCCACAGCATTCCCTTTTACATCAAACGTCCCCTTGCACTGTAAGGAGGAATCCTGCAGACTCTGATGTAAGGGAAACTCTGTGCTGGGTTATATTAACCTGACCTTCAGAAATATGGTTTTGATTTTTGGTATAACTTAACCAGATTGCTAGTAGCAGCTGCACAAATTTTATCTATATTTGTGTGCGTGTAATATATATATGTTTAATGATATTTGATTGAAGAGTAATTGGTTAGAGAAAATTCCAGAAACTGAATTCATAGTTCATAGGATTTAAGGCTCTTAATAAATGCAATTTATACAGTTAATTTATATCGCTTTAATTCTTTTTCCCATTTTGGGCATGAGTGGGGCCTCATGTCTAAAGCCTCGTACACACGATTGGATTGTTGGCCAACAAAACCGTGGACTTTTATCCGAAGGGCATTGGCCCAAACTTGTCTTGCATACACACGGCACACAATTGTTGGCCAACAATCACGAACGTAGTGACGTACTACGTGGTTTTTCAGCTCTTTAACACTACCCTTTGGGCTCCTTCTGCTAATTTCATGTTAGTAGAAGTTTGGTGAGTGTTGATTCACGCTTTTCATTTTGTGCTTTTCAGTTTGTTTGTGAACAGCCGTTCGTCAACTAGTCATGTTGCGGAATCGGAGGAGATAACGTGTTATTTATTACTGGCCTTGGAGTTATTGCTTTGATCCAAGTCCAGTCCAGGAACAGGAGGAGGAAGATTTCATGGACCAAAAATTGGTTGCTTTATTAATCGTGACCAATTATGTCGTATGCCTTTGCTGGGGGAGCTCCAGGAGAATAATCCGGATGATTTTCGGAATTATCTCCGGATGACGGACCCCTGCTTTCACCAACTCTTGGCATCATTGACCCCCTATATTAAGAAGCAGGACACATGTATGAGGCTTTTCTTTTATTTTTTGGTTGAATAATGATTTGAATTGTTATATTTTCTATATTTATGGATGCATAGAATGCACTTTTTGGTTAAGTTCTATTGGCAGATAGCTTATCTTTTTTTATTTGTTTTATTTATTTAATGCACAATAAAAAAAAATGTGGAGAATAATACTTGGCTATGTGTTTTACTTCAAATGACAGTTTGGGAGTAGGCAGGTACATTTAAAAAAATACAATGTAAAATTAACAATGGACACAAACATATTTGTTTCATTAATATAAAAAAGAACGGGATAATGGTGTTGTGGTAACTTGACCAAAAAAAAAAAAAAAAAAAAAAACAATAATATTATTCTTGATATCACTAGAAAAAAAAGCCTTTTTAAATACGTTCGGCAGAACTCCATCAGTATCACCAGCAAAGCAGCTTCATTATTATCCCATTAAAGAAGAAGAGAATATACGCTGCATTTCAACATTTCATAATTTGCCACGTCACAAATGTTAATTCTCCATTACGATCGCTAGTTTACAAGATTGACCGCTTCTGGCTCATCCTAGCTTCCGAGCATGTGTGTGTTTGTACTTTGGACTTTTGTCCAACGGACTTGTGTACACATGCTCGTAAAATCCAACAGACATTCCAACAGAAAATTTTAAAGCCTGCTATCCAACATCTGTCCGCGGAAAATCCGACAACAATTGTCCGATGGAGCATACACACGGTCGGATTTTCTGCCAACAGCCTGTCATCACACATTTTCTGTCGGAAAATCCGATCGTGTGTGTGTGTATGATTTGCCTAAGGCCTCACAAAGCCTAGAGCCGCCTCTGCACACAGCAGCTTTGAAACACTGACACTATATGGGGAATTGATCAAAACTGGAGCAGACAGGCTCTGGAGCAGCTGTGCATGACAGCCAATCAGCATCTATCTTCAGCTCAGTGGCAGAACTTTCACGGTCGCAGCAGTCGCACTTGCAACTGGGCCCTGCCATTCTGCCACTGTGGGGGGGCCCCAAGACCTGGCATCTCCCCCTGCACCTCTGGCTGTCCGTTTAGAATGCAGTGGGGAGAGGTGGGAGGCGAGGATCGGCAGCTCTATGTTGCCCGTGGGCAGCGAGATCTCCCTGGGGCTTGTAGTTCTCTTCCTGAGTGTCAGTGTATACAGTGGACCCGGGCAGGTATCAGTTTCACTCTTCACTGTACAAGTAAGTTGCTCTGCTTGTACACTCCTGCTGATACATGCTCAGGTCAGAAGCCCCTCCCCTCTCCACTGTATACACTGGGGAAGCCCCAGGGGGATCCCGCCGCCTGTGGACACCATAGAGCTGCCAATCGCCACCTCCCACCTCCCCCCAGGTGGGGGATACAGAGATGTTCTGGGGGTTGGAGGTGGACAGACAGCAGAGACCAGCCAGGTACAGGGGAACCTCTGGAAGGGGGTAAGGCGGCTGTCTGGAGACCCTGATGTAAGGGGGGGCTTTCTGGGGACACTGATGTAAGGAAGGGACCCTCTGGGGACACTGATGTAAGAGGGGGGCCCTCTGGGGACACTAATGTAAGGGGGGCCTCTCTGGGGACATGAATGTAAGGGGGAGGCTGTCTGGGGACACTAATGTAAATGGAGGCTCTCTTGGGAAACTGGTGTAAGGGGGCTCTCTGGGGGCACTGATGTAAAGGGGAGGCTCTCTTGGGACCCTGATGTAAGGGGGGGCTCTCTGGGGACTCTAATGTAAAGGGGGGCTCTCTGGGGACACTAATGTAAGGGGGGCTCTCTGGGGACACTGATGTGAGGGGAGGAGGCTCTCTGGGGACACTGATGTAAGGGGGACTCTATGGGGACACTGTCTGCTGCAGGCTTAGTAAATTCTCCTCTGTGACTGCATTTTGTATGGTCTGTTTGCAAGTTGCAGTATCTACCCTGAATTTCACTATTTGAATAGAAATGTCCATTTCATAAGCATTCATTTATGATCATTGACCCTAGGTTATCAACTTACTATAATATCATAACAATCATATATAAACTATTGCTTTCATATTTAGCATTAAAATGAATCTCAGATCCTTTACTGTACCTTTATCATGTCTTCATATTTTAAGAAAAGGATATTGTATGCATCCTTATGATTGTACCATCCTTGTAAGTGATCAAACCATTTGCCTCCATAAACTGCAGACATAACAAATTACATTACATATCAGATATCAAACAACAAAATTACTTAGATGATTCTAGATGATGATGAGTTCCATGGCTAAACTGTATCTGACATATGTGCTGCAAAAAAGCTGCTGTCCATGCTGTTTTTTCTAACAATTCTGGCAATCAGTCAGAAAATGAAGCAATATTAAATCACCTCAATACTGGGAACTTTTCACCCCCTTCCTGCCCAGACCAATTTTCAGCTTTCAGAGCTGTCACAATTTACATGATAATTACTCAGTCATGCAACACTATACCCATATGGCATTTTTATCATTTTTGTCACACAAATATAGCTTTCTTTTGGTGGTATTTAATCAGCACTGGGTTTTTTTTTATATTGAAGTCATTTTTCTTCATAAATGCAGACCAAAATTTATACTGCTACATCGCTTTGGTAAAAATAACCCAAATCAGTGTATATTATTTGGTCTGTGTGAAAGTTATAGAGTTTACAAGCTATGGTACCATCATTGAAAATGTATTACACCTGATGCACAGACATCTAATTTCTTGAGGCCCTAACATGACAGAACAGTAGGGATGGGCCGAACGGACCCCTGTTCGGTTCACACCAGAACTTTCGAACACTGCGAAAGTTCGAAACCTATTTTGAAGGCTCATATGCAAGTAATTGGGCATACAATGGTTATAGGGGTCCGGGTCCTTCGCTTGGGGACATATATCAACAAAAAAAAAGTTTGTGAAAAATGTAATTTTTAAATGAGCAGTGATTTTTTGATTTTTAAAGTGAAAGCATAAAAATGAAAAATTCCTTCCAATATGGTGCTTGGGGAGGGGGGGGGCTTAGTCTACCTGTAAAGTGGCAGATCTGTGCCATTTCTAGAATCTGCTGCAGCAATAATTGCATTTATAAAGCAAAAAAATGCAATTTTCCCTGCAAGCTGCCTTTATTTTGCTCAGCAACAGCTGGGGGGGGGGGGGGGGGCACTGTGTATGATGAGGCCACAATGTAGTGCACTGGGAACAAGATTAGAGATTTTTTGGATACATTCTGGTGTCACTTTGACTTTGGATAGAAGTAACGGGTGCGTAAAAATTGGTCTTTGGGTGTCGGGGGCGCCTTCCCACCGTAACCCTATAGAGGTAATCTTGATGAAAGCAAGAATTGGCCTTGCTGTAAAAATTGCAATGATATGCACCTGTCAAACAGGTGCAGAAAAATTACTCTTTGGGTGTCTGGGGTGCCTTCCCAACCTAACCCTATAGAGGTGCTCTTGATGAAGGCAAAAAATATTGCAATCATATGCACCTGTCAAACAGATGCTGAAAAATTGGTCTTTGGGTATTAATTGTGTCCATGAAACCTATACCAAAAACATTCTTCCAGATGAAATGATTAAACACCCTCAAAGCTAGGCAGCCTCGAAGTCCTCGATTCCACATCCCAAAAAGGCTTAATCAGTGACATCGGCATCAGGGGCTTCATAGCTGGTAATCCAGGACTGATTCATTTTTATAAAAGTCAAACGGTCCACGGAGTCTGTGGAGAGATGCATTCTATGATCAGTAGGGATGAGCTTCGAGTTCGAGTCGAACTCATGTTCGACTCGAACATTGGCTGTTCGCAAGTTCGCCGAACACCGAACAATTTGGGGTGTTCGCGGCAAATTCGAATGCTGCAGAACACCCTTTAAAAGTCTATGGGAGAAATCAAAAGTGCTAATTTTAAAGGCTTATATGCAAGTTATTGTCATAAAAAGTGTTTGGGGACCTGGGTCCTGCCCCAGGGGACATGGATCAATGCAAAAAAAAGTTTTAAAAAACGTCCGTTTTTTCAGGAGCAGTGATTTTAATAATGCTTAAAGTCAAACAATAAAAGTGTAATATCCCTTTAAATTTCGTAGCTGGGGGGTGTCTATAGTATGCCTGTAAAGGGGCGCATGTTTCCTGTGTTTAGAACAGTCTGACAGCAAAATGACATTTCGAAGGAAAAAAAAACATTTAAAACTACTCGTGGCTATTGCATTGCCGACAATACACATAGAAGTTCATTGATAAAAACGGCATGGGAATTCCCCACAGGGAAACCCCGAACCAAAATTTAAAAAAAAAATGATGTGGGAGTCCCCCTAAATTCCATACCAGGCCCTTCAGGTCTGGTATGGATATTAAGGGGAACCCCGGCCAAAATTAAAAAAAAAAAATGACGTGGGGTTCCCCCTAAATTCCATACCAGACCCTTCAGGTCTGGTATGGATTTTAAGGGGAACCCCGCGCCAAAAAACCCAAACAAAACGGCGTGGGGTCCCCCCAAAAATCCATACCAGACCCTTATCCGAGCACGCAACCTGGCAGGCCGCAGGAAAAGAGAGGGGGACGAGAGTGCGCCCCCCCTCCTGAACCGTACCAGGTCACATGCCCTCAACATTGGGAGGGTGCTTTGGGGTAGCCCCCCAAAACACCTTGTCCCCATGTTGATGAGGACAAGGGCCTCATCCCCACAACCGTGGCCGGTGGTTGTGGGGGTCTGCGGGCGGGGGGCTTATCGGAATCTGAAAGCCCCCTTTAACAAGGGGACCCCCAGATCCCGGCCCCCCCCTGTGTGAAATGGTAAGGGGGTACTTACCCCTACCATTTCACTAAAAAAGTGTCAAAATAGTTAAAAATGACAAGAGACAGTTTTTGACAATTCCTTTATTTAAATGCTTCTTCTATCTTCCTTCATCTTCTTCTTCTTCTGGTTCTTCTGGCTCTTCTGGTTCTTCCTCCGGCATTCTCGTCCAGCATCTTCTCCGGTGACCCCGCCCCCTTCTGACGCACGGGACTTCCCTGTGGCATTCCCCGTGACGTCACAGGGAAGTCCGTCAAGTCACCGTGCGTCAGAAGGGGGCGGGGTCACCGGGTGGCCCCGCCCCCCGTTACTTAAGAACCGTCAGATGAGGAGATGCCGTCACACAGCGGGAGCCTCCCTCCATGCATGGATGCGGAGCGGCCCGGGGAAGAAAATTAAGAAGAGAAGAAGGAAGAAGAGAAGAGGATGAAGAAGAAGATGAAGAGAAGAGCGGGAGCCTCCCCCCAATGCCATGGGTGCGGAGCGGCCCGAGGAGATGAAGATAGAAGACGCCGCGGAGGAGATGCTGGACGAGAATGCCAGAGGAAGAACCAGAAGAGCCAGAAGAACCAGAAGAAGAAGAAGATGAAGGAAGATAGAAGAAGCATTTAAATAAAGGAATTGTCAAAAACTGTCTCTTGTCATTTTTAACTATTTTGACACTTTTTTAGTGAAATGGTAGGGGTAAGTACCCCCTTACCATTTCACACAGGGGGGGCGGGATCTGGGGGTCCCCTTGTTAAAGCGGGCTTCCAGATTCCGATAAGCCCCCCACCCGCAGACCCCCACAACCACCGGCCACGGTTGTGGGGATGAGGCCCTGGTACGGTTCAGGAGGGGGGGGCCACACTCTCGTCCCCCCCTCTTTTCCTGCGGCCTGCCAGGTTGCGTGCTCGGATAAGGGTCTGGTATGGATTTTTGGGGGAACCCCACGCCGTTTTTTTTTTTTTTTCGCGGGGTTCCCCTTAAAATCCATACCAGACCTGAAGGTTCTGGTATGGAATTTAGGGGGAACCCCACGTCATTTTTTTTTTAAAATTTTGGCCGGGGTTCCCCTTAATATCCATACCAGATCTGGAGGGCCTGGTATGGAATTTAGGGGGACTCCCATTTCATTTTTTTTTTTTTTAATTTTGTTTCGGGGTTTCCTTGTGGGGAATTCCCATGCCGTTTTTATCAATGAAATTCTATGTGTATTGTCGGCAATGCAATAGCCGCGGGTAGTTTTAAATGGCTTTTTTTCCTTCGAAATGTCATTTTGCTGTCAGGCTGTTCTAAACACGGGAAACATGCGCCCCTTTACAGGCATACTATAGACACCCCCCAGGTACGAAAATTAAAGGGATATTACACTTTTTGACTTTAAGCATTATTAAAATCACTGCTCCTGAAAAAACGGCCGTTTTTAAAACTTTTTTTTGCATTGATCCATGTCCCTTGGGGCAGGACCCAGGTCCCCAAACACTTTTTATGACAATAACTTGCATATAAGCCTTTAAAATTAGCACTTTTGATTATTCATGTTCGTGTCCCATAGACTTTAACGGTGTTCGCGTGTTCGAGCGAACTTTTTTCCTGTTCGCATGTTCTGGTGGGAACCGAACAGGGGGGTGTTCGGCTCATCCCTAATGATCAGTAACAAAACCTCCTGCAGCACTGAATGCCTGTTCTGAAAGCACGCTGGATGCAGGGCAGCCCAACAACTCAATAGCATACTGGGAATGTTCTGGCCAGTGGTCTATTCTCAAGACCCAGTAAGTCAGTGGATCGTCAACTGGAAATCTCTCCATCTCTATTTTGACGCTGAGGTAATCATCCACCATGTGATGCAGATGCTGCCGATGGGATGTGGAAGCTGACAGCCCTGGGCGGCGAGGACTAAAAAAATTCCGAAATGCCTTACTTAGGCGGACGTCTTCTCCAACGCTCCTCTCTGACAAACAGAAGACTCAAAACTACGTTTTCCACCACACTGTAACCTACTGGAGTCAGGAAAAATGTTCAATAAAATCCTCTTTAACGTGTCCTCAAGAGATTTTATCTTCTGCACTCTTTGTGGGGACGGGATGAGTTCTGAGACCTTCCCTTTATAACGGTGGTCAAGGAGGGTTGCCAACCAGTAATCATCCTTCTCCTTTATGCCATGTATTCTTAGGTCCTTTTGCAGGCTTTGAAGCATGAGGTTGCCCATGCGCCTCAAATTTGACGAGGTTTGAGAAGCAGACTCCTCGGGGTCACTCAGGATGACAGCATCTGGAACTTCCTCCTCCTGTGGTTCCTGTCCCCTAAACACACCAGCTGAAGCACTGCATGGCACCTTTTAGCCTGACTCTGGGAATAGCCATTTGAACGCTTAGGGGTACCTCATGTTAGTAGGACAATTCTGCAGAGGAGGGCATGGAGGTGGCAGAGGAGGAGGAGGGGGTAGAGCTCACAAGTCTGGCATCATCACCACTAGCTGTATGGAGACGTGGGGGCACAACAAGCTGCAGCACCGAGCCCTGTCCTGCATCCTTTCGAGTTGCAAGCAGCGTTACCCAGTGTGCTGTGAACTAAATATATCATCCCTGCCCATGCTTGCTGGACCACGTGTCAGCAGTAAGGTGGATTTTACGGCTGACTGCCTTGCCCAACAATGCAAGAACATTCCCTTCTACGTGAGGGTAGAGAGATGTAACAGCCTTACCTGAAAAGTAGTAGCGACTGGGAACCTGCCATTGTGGTACAGCACATTGTGCGAATTCACGTAAGGGGGCAGAATCAACCAGACTGAAAGGCAGAAGTTGGAGAGCCAACAGCTTTGACAAACTTGCATTCAGACGCTGGGCATGTGGGTGGCAGGGACTGTATTTTTTTTCCGCTGCAGCAGATGGGGCAGAGAAATTTGCCAGCTACAGTCTACAGCCAGTGGTGTGCTGCTGGCAGATGTGTTGCTAGGATCTGGGACACCCTGTGATATACCATCATCCCTGTCAGTGGAGGCTGCTGAAAGGTAATGACCCGGTATCGCAAGGGCAGACTGAAGTGGGTAAGGAGGAAGAGGAGGAGGGACAGATTTGTGCCCCTTTTGTGTGGCTTTTAGGTGCTCTTGCCAATGGGCTGAGTGGTTGGCTGTTAAATGCCTTGTTAGGCATATGGTACCCAGATGGTTGGTGTTTTTGCCACGTTTGATGTGCCTGAGACATAGTTTGCAGATAGCAATTGTTGCAATCTGCTGCAGATGTTCTGAAAAAGGCCCAGACAGCTGAGCTTTGGGAAGTGGGCCGAGAGATAACAGCTGCAGAATGTGATGGAATAGGGTGGCTGCTCTCTACTCTTTCTTAATGTTGGGGGTTGTGCCGCCTCACCTTCAGTTTCCTACTCTGCTCTATCTGGCACCCAAGTCTCATCAGTCACCTCATCGTCATCATCATCATCATCTCCATCTCCTCCGTTCTCATAATTACCACTGGAGACAACTTGGCAATACGCTGCGTCTTGGGGAACATGAATGCCAATTTGTCTACCAGTGTACCTCCCTCTCTCTAGGCTCATGTTCCTGTCATCCTCAACCTCAGAACCAACATCTGAATCCAGCAATGGCTGGGCATCATCAAGGAGCAAGTGGTTGATGCTGTGGTCAAAAAACTCAGCTGACTCCTCAACGGCTGATGTTGGGGCTATAGAAAAGATGTGGACAAGGAGGCAGGTTTATCCACTCTGGCAACTGCAGGGGACTGCACACTTGTCTCTGCTTGCATTACAGAGGATGAGGAGGATGAGGAAGGTTTAGTAAGCCAGTCCACCACCTCCTCTGCATGCTGTGGCTGGATAGCACAGACAAACTCACTAAACAGAGGAAATAATGTCCTGCCTGAGGACTGACCACCTCGTCCACCTTTGCCTGTGGACACATTTGTTGCTGGCCCCCTTACACTGCCAAGGGAACGTCTGTCTTTCCTTGTTGTCCTCCCAGACATTATTGGGAGGGAGGGGGCAGTGCTTGTAAGCAAATGTAAAGAAGAAGTTGAAATCTGTACATAGATGCACTTTAATGAATGTAAAGAGGTGTTTGGTGCACTTTAATTTGAGCACTCACACTACACAGACACACTCCACGGATACACTATAATATACTACAATACAATGTGCCAAACGTACAGTGATGCACAGAACTATATGGCGTTAAACTGGCAGTAACGCACACAGAAGTAAATGGCGTTAAACTGGCAGTAATTCACACAGAACTATATGGCGTTAAACTGGCAGTAACGCAAACAGAACTATATGGTGTTAAACTGGCAGAAACGCACGCAAAACTATATGGTGTTAAACTGGCAGTAACGCACGCAAAACTATATGGCGTTAAATTGGCAGTAATGCACGCAAAACTATATAGCGTTAAACTGGCAGTAACGCACACAGAAGTAAATGGCATTAAACTGGTAGTAACGCACACAGAACTATATGGTGTTAAACATGCAGTAATGCACGCAAAACTATATGGCGTTAAATTGGCAGTAATGCACACAGAACTATATGGTGTTAAACTGGCAGAATCGCATGCAAAACTATATGGCGTTAAACTGGCAGTAACGCACACAGAAGTAAATGGTGTTGAACTGGCAGTAACGCACACAAAACTATATGGTGTTAAATTACCAGTAACGCACGCAAAACTATATGGCGTTAAACTGGCAGTAACACACACAGAAGTAAATGGCATTAAACTGGCAGTAACGCACACAGAACTATATGGTGTTAAACTGGCACTAACGCACCGAAAACTATATGGCGTTAAACTGTCAGTAACGCAAACAGAACTATATGGTGTTAAACTGGCAGAAATGCACGCAAAACTATATGGTGTTAAACTGGCAGTAACGCACGCAAAACTATATGGCGTTAAATTGGCAGTAATTCAGGCAAAACTATATGGCGTTAAACTGGCAGTAACGCACACAGAAGTAAATGGCATTAAACTGGTAGTAACGCACACAGAACTATATGGTGTTAAACATGCAGTAATGCACGCAAAACTATATGGCGTTAAATTGGCAGTAATGCACACAGAACTATATGGTGTTAAACTGGCAGTATCGCATGCAAAACTATATGGCGTTAAACTGGCAGTAACGCACACAGAAGTAAATGGTGTTGAACTGGCAGTAACACACACAAAACTATATGGTGTTAAATTACCAGTAACGCACGCAAAACTATATGGCGTTAAACTGGCAGTAACACACACAGAAGTAAATGGCATTAAACTGGCAGTAACGCACACAGAACTAAATGGTGTTAAACGCACTAACGCACCCAAAACTATATGGCGTTAAACTGGCAGTAACGCAAACAGAACTATATGGTGTTAAACTGGCAGAAATGCACGCAAAACTATATGGTGTTAAACTGGCAGTAACGCACGCAAAACTATATGGCGTTAAATTGGCAGTAATGCACGCAAAACTATATGGCGTTAAACTGGCAGTAACGCACACAGAAGTAAATGGCATTAAACTGGTAGTAACGCACACAGAACTATATGGTGTTAAACATGCAGTAATGCACGCAAAACTATATGGCGTTAAATTGGCAGTAATGCACACAGAACTATATGGTGTTAAACTGGCAGTATCGCATGCAAAACTATATGGCGTTAAACTGGCAGTAACGCACACAGAAGTAAATGGTGTTGAACTGGCAGTAACGCACGCAGAAGTAAATGGCATTAAACTGGAAATAACGCACGCAAAACTATATGGAGTTAAACTGGCAATAACGCACACAGAAGTAAATGGCGTTAAATTAGCAGTAACACAATCAACCGTCACTACACTGATGCTATCTGAACTGTCCCTACTCTAGCTATACACTAATGTAAAGATTACTGATACAGTCTCCTACACTACACTGAAACTATATGAGCGGTCCCTACTCTATACTATTGTATGTATGAATGACACGGTCTCACTATAATACAGTGAAACTGTCTGAGCTGTCCCTACTCTAGCTGCACACTATGCAAAGCTGAATGATGCTCCTCCTCCCTACACTAACACTATCCCTTGACTGACACTAAACTAATATACACTGACAATTGAAGCAAAATAGCACAGTATAGCACACTAACTAACTGATAGCATTGAAAAGAGCCCTATTCTATCTCTCTCCACGCCAAAATCACACTGAAAATGGCTGCCATTGAAAGAATATTTTTTATACTGTCGGGCGGTAATGAGCCATGATTGGATAAAGTCATGATGACAGTGTCCAATCATGACTCTGACAGTGCACTGTGCCCTGATTGGCTGAAGCTTTCACTGCTTCAGCCAATCAGGGCTTGCAATGCACTGTTCAGTGCCGCAATGTATTGTGGTCGGTTCGGGGGGGGGGGGGGGGGCGAACAAACGGTCGAACAACCCGTTTGTTCAGCTGTTCACCAAACAACAAAAGAGTATATGTGGTGGGGAGCGCTGAAATTATATATACAGTGGGCTAAATAGCATCTAGATATTTATGCTCAAACAAACTGAATGTGAACACTGCAATGTACCATACACAAAAAAATATAAAATAAAAATATATGTATCAAACTTGCATATTACAAGAGAATGACTACCACCCAATCTCTGCAAACATAGCACAATATTATTTTTGTGAAATACAATAAGAAGATTCAAATGCTGAAAAAATACTAAAATAAAGTCCACATGCAATTAAAAATGGTGCACATCCATATGCATTAATCTTCTGCTGTATCAAAATAACACAAGATGAATGAATATAAGTGAGTCTTCGGCCTCTTTCACACTGACGATCCTTCAGGTCCGCCTGTCAGTTTTTTAGGCGGACCTGAACGGACCCTCCATAGATCTCTATGGAGCATCGGATGTCAGCGGGGACATGTCCGCTGACATCTGACCCGCTCCAATCAGAAAAAGTGTAACGGACAAAAAATCTACTTTTCCATCCGTTTTCGGATCGGATCGGGTGACGACGGACTCTACGGTCGTCATCATCTGATCCCCCATAGGGGAGAGCGGCGCTCTGACAGGTCCGTCGCTGCACAGTGTGCAGAGACAGACCTGTCATTTGCCTGCTCAGCGGGGATCGGCAGAGCGGGCTCCGTACACGGACACGTCCGTGTGAAGGAGCCCTTACTCTGTGTGAATAAACGAGCTTCACCAGCTGCATAACACACCCTATGTGCTCTGTAAGTGGATGTCCGTTTACCAGAAGATGTCGAACTTTTTAATTAAAAAGAGGTCAATTATAGCTTATAGCAAGAAATGGCTTGCTACCATGATGTGGATAAGCCTTGTGGGTAACCTCTTCCTCTCCCCCAGTAGAACGTCAGGCAATATATAGAGGGATACAAGAAAGTCCAAAATAGTGTAATCCCATGTATTAAAATTATTTACAACAAGAAAGCCAAATGGCTGCTTACATTAGGAGGTGCCCTTGCCCGGCACTGAGGCTATACCGCTCATCTAATATGAAAGCTCCGCTCTGTGTGTGGAAACTGGCGTACGCTTCACCCTCAGCTGCCGACAACCACAGGGACCAGAAAGGGATGAAGATTGTGTAACCAGGCACGCCTCAAAATTGGACTTTCTTGTATCCTTCTATATATTGCCTGACGTTCTACTGGGGGAGAGGAAGAGGTTACCCACAAGTAGGGATGAGCCGAACACCCCCCAGTTCGGTTCGCACCAGAACCTGCGAACGGCCCGAAAATTCGCACAAACGTTAGAACCCCATTGACGTCTATGGGACTGGAACGTTCGAAATCAAAAGTGCTCATTTTAAAGGCTAATTTGCATGGTATTGTCCTAAAAATGGTTTGGGGACCCGGGTCCTGCCCCAGGGGACATTTATCAATGCAAAAAAAACTTTAAAAACGTCCGTTTTTTCGGGAGCAGTGATTTTAATGATGCTTAAAGTAAAAAAAAAAAAAGTGAAATATTCCTTTAAATATCATACCTGGGGGGGTGTCTATAGTATGCCTGTAAAGTGGCGCATGTTTCCTGTGCTTAGAACAGTCCCTGCACAAAATTTCATTTTTAAAGGAAAAAAAGTCATTTAAAACTGCTTGCGGCTTTAATGTAATGTCGGGTCCTGGCAATATGGAAGAAAATCAGTGAGACAAACGGCATGGGTACCCCCCAGTCCATTACCGGACCCTTTGGGTCTTGTATGGATATTAAGGGGAACCCCGCACCCAAATTAAAAAGGAAACAGCAGTATACAGGCTCTGTACTCTGAACAGCAGTATACAGGCGGTGCAAACAGGACAGGTAGGTTTGTTGTTAAGTAGAATCTCTTTGTAATTTTGAACTGGTACATTTTTAACGTGTTTAGCTCCAGCCAAAAAATCTATTTTAAGCTTTTTGGAAAACATAGGGAAGGGTTATCACCCCTGTGACATTTGTTTTGCTGTCTGTGCTCCTCTTCAGAAGATTTCACCTCACTTTTTGTCCCAATGACAAATGTTTTTTGAAAATTTGGGTTTTTTTGTGAAACAAGGATTGGTGATAAAGCATCAGTGGAAAAGAGAAATGTTTTTCCCATATTAACTCTTACAGGAGAGAATTTCCCTTCCTAGGGGTAGATTTCATCTCACTTCCTGTTGTCTCCTTCCGTTTGCAAGTAGGAGTTGTTTGTAAGTTGGATGTTTGAAAGTAGGGGCCTGCCCTATATACTCAGCAGAAATTTGGGCCTTAGGTGTTGTTGTGGCCACAACACTGTAAGCCCTCACAGGGCCCTGCTGTGAAATATTAGATCAAGAATTATAATTTCATGCCCCTGTTGAACAGGGGCAGAAAAATTGGGCCTTTGGTGGTGGTGTTGGTGCCACAACACTGTAAGTCCTCACTCGCTCTTGGTGGGCGCAGAAACGGGCCCTGCTGTGAAATATTAGATCAAGAATTGTAATTACATGCCCCTGTTGAATAGGGGCTGAAAAATTGGGCCTTAGGCACTGGTGCTGGTGCCACAACACTGCAACCCCTCACAGATACTCTAGTTGGAAGCCAGGAACGAGCCCTGCTGCAAAGTATTGCATCAAAAATTGTAATTACACGCCCCTGTTAAACAGGGGATGAAAAATTGGGCCTTAGGCACTGGTGCTGGTGCCACAACACTGCAACCCCTCACAGATACTCTAGTTGGAATGCAGGAACGAGCCCTGCTGCAAAGTATTGCATCAAAAATTGTAATTACACGCCCCTGTTAAACAGGGGCTGAAAAAATTGGGCCTTAGGCACTGGTGCTGGTGCCACAACACTGCAACCCCTCACAGATACTCTAGTTGGAACGTGGGAACGAGCCCTGCTGCAAAGTATTGCATCAAAAATTGTAATTACACGCCCCTGTTAAACAGGGGCTGAAAAATTGGGCCTTAGGCACTGGTGCAGGTGCCACAACACTGCAAACCCTCACAGATACTCTAGTTGGAACGCAGGAACGAGCCCTGCTGCAAAGTATTGCATCAAAAATTGTAATTACATGCCCCTGTTAAACAGGGGCTGAAAAATTGGGCCTTTGGTGGTGGTGGTGGTGCTGGTGCCACAACACTGTAAGTCCTCACTCGCTCTTGGTGGGCGCATAAACGGGCACTGCTGTGAAATATTAGATCAAGAATTGTAATTACATGCCCCTGTTGAACAGGGGCTGAAAAATTGGGCCTTAGGCACTGGTGTTGATGCCACAACACTGCAACCCCTCACAGATACTCTAGTTGGAATGCAGGAACGAGCCCTGCTGCAAAGTATTGCATCAAAAATTGTAATTTCACGCCCCTGTTAAACAGGGGCTGAAAAATTGGGCCTTAGGCACTGGTGCTGGTGCCCCACAACACTGCAACCCCTCACAGATACTCTAGTTGGAATGCAGGAACGAGCCCTGCTGCAAAGCATTGCATCAAAAATTGAAATTACACGCCCCTGTTAAACAGGGGCTGAAAAATTGGGCCTTAGGAACTGGTGCTGGTGCCACAACACTGCAACCCCTCACAGATACTCTAGTTGGAATGCAGGAACGAGCCCTGCTGCAAAGTATTGCGTCAAAAATTGAAATTACACGCCCCTGTTAGACAGGGGCTGAAAAATTGGGCCTTAGGCACTGATGGCGGCGCCCAGAACCAAAAATGTTCTTACAAGCTATCAGCGTGATCATTGAGGAGGAAGAGGATAATTACTCAGGATAGTCACTCAGCATCAGCATAGGCAGTCTTTGAAGGGATCTGAGATTTCAAAAAAATTTATTCGGTTACATCAGCATCAGGTGCTTGGTAGCTGGTGCACCCTGTGATCAGTTACAAAGCCTCCAGCAGCACTGAATGTGTGTTCCGAAAGAACGCTGGATGCAGGACAGGCCAGTAGCTCAATTGCATACTGTGCAAGCTCTGGCCAGTGATCCATCCTCAAGACCCAGTAACCCAGAGGATTTTCGGTGGAAAAGGTGTCCAAGTCAGATCTTGCCCCTAGGTATTCCTGCACCATGTAAAACAGACGCTGGCGATGGTTGCTGGAAACGATCATACCTTGGGGCTGCGGACTAAAAAATTGTCTGAACGCATCGGTCAGACGGCCACCTTCTCCACTGCTTCGTTTGTAACCTCCCAGTCTCTGGGAACGCGTTGCACAGACCTTTCTGCAAGGCCTCCCAAAGATGTTTCATCTTCTGCGATGGCAAGATAAGGTCCACAACCTTACCCTTGTAACGTGGATCAAGGAGGGTTGCCAGCCAGTATTGGTCCTTCTCCTTGATACCACGAATACCAGGATCCTTACGCAGGCTTTGCAGGGTCAAGGAGGCCATGCAGCGTAGGTTTTCTGAGGCATTCGGTCCGCAGTTCTCTGGGTCACTAAGGACGACATGGTCCGCAGCCACCTCCTCCCAGCCATGTACAAGTCCATGTGTTTCTTGGGACTGATCCCTTAAAGACTGCTGCTGATGCTGAGTGCCAGGCTCCACCTCCACACTGACACAATCCTACTCATCCTCCTCTTCCTGTGTGATCGGCGGGCACGCAGGAACACTGTCTGGATAAAGGGGGCCTTGAGAGCTAAGGAAGTCCTCCTCTTCCTGCCACTGTTCTGCCTCAAGCGCCCTGTCCATTATTCCACGCAGCGTGTGCTCCAATAGGTGGACAAGGGGGACAGTGACACTGATGCATGCACTGTCACTGCTCACCATCCTCGTGGCCTCCTCAAATGGTGACAGGACAGTGCATGCATCCCTGATCATGGCCCACTGGCGTGGGGAAAAAAAAAACATGCTCCCCTGACCCTGTCCTGGTGCCATAGTCGCACAGGTACTCATTGATGGCCCTCTGCTGCATGTGCAGCCGCTGCAGCATGGCCAACGTTGAGTTTCACCTGGTGGGCATGTCACAGGTTAGGCGGTTCTTGGGCAGGTTAAACTCCTTTTGGAGGTCTGCCAGCCGAGCACTGGCATTATATGACCGGCGGAAATGCACACAGACTTTCCTGGCCTGCCTCAGGACATCCTGTAAGCCTGGGTACCTGCCAAAGAACCGCTGCACCACCAAGTTAAGGACGTGAGCCAAACAGGGCACGTGGGTCATTTGTCCCTGTCGGAGGGCAGAGAGGAGGCTGGTGCCATTGTCGCAAACCACCATTCCTGCCTTAAGTTGGCGTGGCGTCAACCACCTCTGAACCTGCCCCTGCAGAGCTGACAGAACCTCTGCCCCAGTGTGGCTCCTGTCCCCCAAGCACACCAGCTCAAGCACCGCATGGCATCTTTTGGCCTGCATACTTGCGTAGCCCCTTGAACGGCTACGGAGCACCGCTGGTTCCGAGGACAAAGCACAGGAAGAGGCCATGGAGGAAGAAGAAGAGGTGGGGGTGGAGGAGAGAGGTGTGTCACAATCATTAGTAGTGGCATTTTGGAGGCGTGGTGGTGGAACAACCTCCAACACTACTGCACCTTGTCCTGCATCCTTCCCAGCTGCAAGCAGAGTCACCCAATGCACGGTGAAACTTAGGCAACGTCCCTGTCCATGTCTGCTGGACCATGAGTCAGCGGTAATATGCACCTTACCGCTGACCGCCCTGTCCAGCGAGGCATGGACATTGCCTTCCACATGCTGTTAGAGAGCCGGAATCGCCTTCCGTGAGAAAAAGTGGCATTTGGGTACCTGCCACGGGGGAACCACACATTCCACAAACTCACGGAAGGGGGCAGAGTCTACCAACTGAAAAGGCAGAAGTTGAAGTGCTAGCAATTTTGCCAAGCTAGCATTCAACAGCTGGGCATGTGGATGGCTGGGAGCGAACTTCTTTCGGTGGTGCAGCAGCTGGGGCAGGGAAATTTGCCTGGTACAATCTGATGTCGGTGTACCGAAAGCAGATTGCCCACAAGTACTTGGCTGTGACACACCTAATTCTACACCTTCATTCCTCTCAGTGCAGGTCTCAGAGAGGACTGAAGGTATAGTGGGGTTGGAGATCTCAGCTGATGAGCAGCAAGGAGAGGTCCTCTTTGTTCTTTGGTGTGTGTCTTTGAGATACGCTTGCCAACGAACTGCATGGCAGGTCAACATATGTCTGGTTAAGCATGTGGTGCCCAAGCGGGTGATGTTTTGGCCACGCGAGATACGCTTGAGACATATGTTGCAAATAGCAGCGGTGCGATCTGATGCACTCGTCTCAAAAAAGGCCCACACCAAAGAACTTTTGGAATAACGTGCAGAGACAGCAGCGCCCTGCACATGCGGAGCTTTGGAATGTGATGCAGTCAGTGTGCTGCCCTTAGGCTGGCCCCTGGAGGGCATCCTGCCTCGTTGGTGATGTGCCTTCTCCTCCTCCTCCTCTCTCCTATTAAGCACCCATGTTGAGTCAGTGACCTCATCATCCCCTCCCTCCTCATCACTGGAGCAAACCTGGCAGTATGCTTCAGCAGGGGGAGCATGACTGCCAGATTGCTGTCCTTCTTGGGCACCCCCTCTGTCCGTGCTCACGTTACTGCCTTCATCTAGCTCAGTATCATCATCAGAGCCTTCTTAACGCTGGGCATCCTCCTGGAGCATGTACCCAACACTGTGGTCAAACAGTTCAAGGGACTCTTCAGGAGGACATGGTGGGGCTAGGGAAGGAGTCACTGATGCCATTGAGCTGAGGGAAGAGGCTGCGTTGGCAGCTGCTTTGCCAGACAAAGTACCCTGAGCATGGGCGAGAGAGGATGAGGAGGATGAAGACGGTTTGGTCATCCACTCGACCAAGTCTTCCGCATGTTGCGGCTCAACACGGCCAGCTGCCGAAAAAAAGGCCAAGCGTGTCCCACGGCCACGTGCTGATGAGGATGCACCGTCTCCACGACCAGAACGGTTGCCTCTAGACACAGAGCCTGCTTGCCCTCTTTTATTGGCTTGTGACCATCTGCCTCTCCTTGTTGGCCTTCCAGACATACTAATGGCCTGTAGCTGTACTAAGCTGGGATATATATATATATATATATATATACATATATATATATATATATATATATATATATATATATATATATATATATATACTGCAGCTAGCAAAATCAACTGCCTGCCTGTAGTATGAGGACACCACCAACCTTCTACAGGTAGCTTTAGCTGAACACTGTGCAGAGCTCGCAAAAAACTAACTTGTAGCTTATTTAGCTGCCTGCGGTAGTGATAAGATCAGGAGAACACCACCAACCTTCTACAGGTAGCTTTAGGTGAACACTGTGCAGAGCTCGCAAAAAACTAACTTGTAGTTTATTTAGCTGCCTGTGGTAGTGATAGGATCAGGAAAACACCACCAACCTTCTACAGGTAGCTTTAGGTGAACACTATGCAGAGCTCGCAAAAAACTAACTTGTAGCTTATTTAGCTGCCTGCGGTAGTGACAGGATCAGGAAAATACCGCCAACCTTCTACAGGTAGCTTTAGGTGAACACTGGGCAGAGCTCGCAAAAAACTAATTTGAAGTTTATTTAGCTGCCTGCGGTAGTGATAGGATCAGGAAAACACCACCAACCTTCTACAGATAGCTTTAGGTGAACACTGTGCAGAGCTCGCAAAAAACGAATTCGTAACTTATTTAGCTGCCTGCGGTAGTGATTTGATCAGGAAAACACCACCAATCTTCTACAGATAGCTTTAGGTGAACACTGTGCAGAGCTCGCAAAAAACTAACTCGTAGCTTATTTAGCTGCCTGCGGTAGTGATAGGATCAGGAAAACACCACCGACATTCTACAGGTAGCTTTAGCTGAACACTGTGCAGAGGTCGCACTACACTAACTTGTAGTTTTAGCTGAACACTGTGAGGAGGACGCACTACACTAACTTGTAGCTTTAGCTGAACACTGTGCAGAGGTCGCACTACACTAACTTGTAGTTTTAGCTGAACACTGTGAGGAGGACGCACTACACTAACTTGTAGCTTTAGCTGAACACTGTGCAGAGGTCTCACTACACTAACTTGTAGTTTTAGCTGAACACTGTGCAGAGCTCGCAAAAAACTAACTTGTAGTTTATTTAACTGCCTGCGGTAGTGATATGATCAGGAAAACACCACCAACCTACTACAGGTAGCTTTAGCTGAACACTGTGCAGAGCTCGCACTACACTAACTTTTAGTTTTAGCTAAACACTGTAAGGAGGACGCACTACACTAACTTGTAGCTTTAGCTGAACACTGTTCAGAGGACGCACTACACTAACTTGTAGCTTTAGCTGAACACTGTGCAGAGGTCACACTACACTAACTTGTAGTTTTAGCTGAACACTGTGAGGAGGACCCACTACACTAACTTGTAGCTTTAGCTGAACACTGTGCAGAGGTCGCACTACACTAACTTGTAGTTTTAGCTGAACACTGTGAGGAGGACGCACTACACTAACTTGTAGCTTTAGCTGAACACTGTTCAGAGGACACACTACACTAACTTGTAGCTTTAGCTGAACACTGTGAGGAGGACGCACTACACTAACTTGTAGTTTTAGCTGAACACTGTGAGGAGGATGCACTACCCTAACTTGTAGCTTTAGCTGAACACTGTGCAGAGGTCACACTAAACTAAATTGTAGCTTTAGCTGAACACTGTGAGGAGGACGCACTACACTAACTGTAAATAGTCTAGCTGCCTGACTGTGGTACTACCCTGTTTCCCCTAAAATAAGACCTAGCGTGATTGTCAGTGATGGCTGCAATATAAGCCCTACCCTCCAAATAAGCCCTTCCCTGTTTCCCCGAAAATAAGCCCTACCCTGAAAATAAGACCTACAAGGACTTTAACTAGGGCTTATTTGGGGGGTAGGGCTTATATCGAAGCCATCACCGACAATCACGCTAGGTCTTATTTTAGGGGAAACAGGGTAATAGGATCAAAAGAACACCAGCAATTTTCTTCAGGTAGCTGTAAATACTGTAACAAGACAAGCCTGCCTGTCAGTAGGAAGATAACATGAACGGATCTAGCTAAACTGAATACAGTGTATATATATATATATACAACACCTGGGATGCATATATATACACAATACACTGTGAGTGCAGCTAACTCACTGACTGTCCTGCCTAATCTATCTATCTTTAATCAAATTACACTGTTTCTCTGTCTATCTCTTTCAATGCTGGAACACACACTACACAGGGCCGCCGTGCAGGCGGCCTTATATAGTGTGGGGCGTGTACTAAATCTCCTGAGCCATAATTGGCCAAAGCCTCCTTGGCTTTGGCCAATTACGGCTCTCTGTTCAGACGGTGCTGTGATTGGCCAAGCATGCGGGTCATAGTGCATGCTTGGCCAATTATCAGCCAGCAATGCACTGTGATGCCGCAGTGAATTATGGGCTGTGACGCCGCACACGAATTTGCAAGGAACGGCCCATATCGTTCT
Organism: Lithobates septentrionalis; assembly: GCA_037952835.1. Taxonomy (NCBI): domain Eukaryota; kingdom Metazoa; phylum Chordata; class Amphibia; order Anura; family Ranidae; genus Lithobates; species Lithobates septentrionalis. The sequence continues at coordinate 6,043,708 of JBBDGP010001034.1, read as the reverse complement.
CAATTCGGCGAACGGGCGAACAGACGATGTTCGAGTCGAACATGGGTTTGACTCGAACATGGGTTCGACTCGAACACGAAGCTCATCCCTACCCACAAGGCTTATCTTTCTAGCCATTTCTTGCTAAAAGCTATAACTGACCTCTTTTTAATTAAAAAGGTCAACATCTTCTGGAAAACGGACATCCACTTACAGAGCACATAGGGTGTGTTATGCAGCTGGTGAAGGTCGCTTATTCACACAGAGGAAGACTCACTTATATTCATTCATCTTGTGTTATTTTGATACAGCAGAAGATTCATGCATATTGATGTGCACCGTTTTTAAATTGCATGTGGACTTTATTTTAGTATTTTTTCAGCATTTGAATTTTCTTATTGTATTTCACAAAAATAATATTGTGCTATGTTTGCAGAGATTGGATGGTAGTCATTCTCTTGTAATATGCAAGTTTGATACATATGGCCTGTTAGGGGGCCCTGAGGACGGGGTTGATGACCACTGAACTAGAGAATAAGCAAAACTGATTATCAGGAACCATGAATCAGACCGAGACAGAAGTATAGTTATATCACACTTGTTTAATAATAATAATAATAAAAAGGTAAACAGAGTAAACGTGGTCAAAACAAGCCAGTTTTCAGTTTCCGGATCGGGTAGTCAGCCAAGCCAATGTCAGAGAGCCAGAGATGAACGTAGTAGTACAGCAAGCAGGATCAGGAGCCAGAAGGGACATCAGCTGAGCAAGTCTTCAACAGGAATGCAGGAGAAAGTCTCTGTGATGTTGGCAAAGGCGAAGGCAGAGATCAAGTGAGCTGGACTGAGGAGCAGAATCAACAGCTGGGTAACTGTGGAGAGAGATGGGAGCTGGCAATTAGCCGACAGCTGAGCGGCCAGCTCAGAGAAGGAAGGGCTGAGCCCAGCCCTGACAGAACCCCCTCCTCAATTACCCCTCCCCCTCGGAGGACCACCAGGCTTGAGGGGAAAACATCTATGGAAATCATGGAGGAGGACAGGGGCATGTATGTCCCAGGATGAGACCCAAGAGCGTTCCTCCGGACCGTACCCCTTCAATGCACCAGGTACTGTATGCGCCCATGGAACCTACAGGAGTCAACAATGGATTGCACTTCATACTCCTCATGGTTCTCAACCTGTATAAGGTGAGATCGTGGCACCGAGGTGGTAAAGCGGTTGCAGACCAAAGGTTTCAATAAGGAGACATGAAACACATTTGGGATGCGTATACTAGGAGGAAGGTCCAAGGTGTAAGCCACTGGGTTAATCCTGCGAAGGATATGGAAAGGCCCAATAAACCGAGGTGCGAACTTCAAAGAAGGAACATGAATTTGGAGGTTGCGAGACGACAGCCAGACTCTGTACCCAATCTGGTAGGAAGGGCGCAGGCAGGCGTCTGCAGTCAGCATGGAGTCTGTACCTATCGTTAGCATTAGGGATGAGCCGAACACCCCCCTGTTCGGTTCGCATCAGAACATGCGAATAGGAAAAAAGTTTGTTCGAACACGCGAACACCGTTAAAGTCTATGGGACACGAACATGAATAATCAAAAGTGCTAATTTTAAAGGCTAGTATGCAAGTTATTGTCATAAAAAGTGTTTGGGGACCTGGGTCCTGCCCCAGGGGACAAGGATCAATGCAAAAAAAAGTTTTAAAAACGGCCGTTTTTTCAGGAGCAGTGATTTTAATAATGCTTAAAGTCAAAAAGTGTAATATCCCTTTAATTTTCGTACCTGGGGGGTGTCTATAGTATGCCTGTAAAGGGGCGCATGTTTCCCGTGTTTAGAACAGCCTGACAGCAAAATGACATTTCGAAGGAAAAAAAGCCATTTAAAACTACCCGCGGCTATTGCATTGCCGACAATACACATAGAAGTTCATTGATAAAAACGGCATGGGAATTCCCCACAAGGAAACCCCGAACCAAAATTAACAAAAAAAAAACGACGTGGGAGTCCTCCTAAATTCCATACCAGGCCCTTCAGGTCTGGTATGGATATTAAGGGGAACTCCGGCCAAAATTTTTTAAAAAAATGACGTGGGGTTCCCCCTAAATTCCATACCAGCCCCTTCAGGTCTGGTATGGATTTTAAGGGGAACCCCGCGCCAAAAAGAAAAAAAAACGGCGTGGGGTCCCCCCAAAAATCCATACTAGACCCTTATCCGAGCACGCAACCTGGCAGGCCGCAGGAAAAGAGGGGGGGACGAGAGTGTGCCCCCCCTCCTGAACTGTACCAGGCCACATGCCCTCAACATTGGGAGGGTGCTTTGAGGTAGCCCCCCAAAACACCTTGTTCTCATGTTGATGAGGACAAGGGCCTCATCCCCACAACCCTGGCCGGTGGTTGTGGGGGTCTGCGGGCGGGGGGCTTATCGGAATCTGGAAGCCCCCTTTAACAAGGGGACCCCCAGATCCCGGCCCCCCCCCTGTGTGAAATGGTAAGGGGGTACTTACCCCTACCATTTCACTAAAAAACTGTCAAAAATGTTAAAAATGACAAGAGACAGTTTTTGACAATCCCTTTATTTAAATGCTTCTTCTTTCTTCTATCTTCCTTCATCTTCTGGTTCTTCTGGTTCTTCCTCCGGCGTTCTCGTCCAGCATCTCCTCCGCGGCGTCTTCTATCTTCTTCTCCTCGGGCCGCTCCGCACCCATGGCATGGGGGGGAGGCTCCCGCTCTTCTCTTCTTCTTTTCTTCTCTTCTCTTCTTCTCTTCTTCTCTTCTTCTCTTCTTCTCTTCTTCTCTTCTTCATTTTCTTCTCCGGGCCGCTCCGCAATCCATGCTGGCATGGAGGGAGGCTCCCGCTGTGTGATGGCGCTCCTCGTCTGACAGTTCTTAAATAACGGGGGGGGGCCACCCGGTGACCCCGCCCCCTCTGACGCACGGTGACTTGACGGGACTTCGGGGAATGCCACAGGGAAGTCCCATCATGTCCCGTGCGTCAGAGGGGGGCGGGGTCACCGGGTGGCCCCGCCCCCCGTTATTTAAGAACTGTCAGACGAGGAGCGCCGTCACACAGCGGGAGCCTCCCTCCATGCCAGCATGGGTTGCGGAGCGGCCCGGAAAAGAAAATGAAGAAGAGAAGAAGATAAGAAGAGAAGAAAAGAAGAAGAGAAGAGCGGGAGCCTCCCCCCCATGCCATGGGTGCGGAGCGGCCCGAGGAGAAGAAGATAGAAGATGCCGCGGAGATGCTGGACGAGAACGCCGGAGGAAGAACCGGAAGAGCCAGAAGAACCAGAAGAACCAGAAGATGAAGGAAGATAGAAGGAAGATGCGTGCTCGGATAAGGGTCTGGTATGGATTTTTGGGGGGACACCACGTCGTTTTTTTTTTTTTTTTTGGCGTGGGGTTCCCCTTAAAATCCATACCAGACCTGAAGGGTCTGGTATGGAATTTAGGGGGAACCCCACGTAATTTTTTTTTTTTAATTTTGGCCTGGGTTCCCCTTAATATCCATACCAGACCTGAAGGGCCTGGTATGGAATTTAGGAGGACTCCCACGTCATTTTTTTTTTTTAAATTTTGGTTCGGGGTTCCCCTTTGGGGAATTCCCATGCCGTTTTTATCAATGAACTTCTATGTGTATTGTCGGCAATGCAATAGCCGCGGGTAGTTTTAAATGAGTTTTTTCCTTCAAAATGTCATTTTGCTGTCAGACTGTTCTAAACACAGGAAACATGCGCCCCTTTACAGGCATACTATAGACACCCCCCAGGTACGAAATTTAAAGGGATATTACACTTTTATTGTTTGACTTTAAGCATTTTTAAAATCACTGCTCCTGAAAAAACGGTCGTTTTTAAAACTTTTTTTGCATTGATCCATGTCCCCTGGGGCAGGACCCAGGTCCCCAAACACTTTTTATGACAATAACTTGCATATTAGCCTTTAAAATTAGCACTTTTGATTTCTCCCATAGACTTTTAAAGGGTGTTCCGCGGCATTCGAATTTGCCGCGAACACCCCAAATTGTTCGCTGTTCGGCGAACTTGCGAACAGCCAATGTTCGAGTCGAACATGAGTTCGACTCGAACTCGAAGCTCATCCCTAGTTAGCATGTTGCAAAGCCTCCTGAACTTGTGACCAAGTGAAAAGAAGACCACAGAGATGCTCAGATAATGCAGGAAAACTTTGCAGAACAAATGAGTCAGGCAACATGTAAGGTTGGAAACCATAATTCGCCATAAACGGGGACAATAGGGAAGCAGAATTCAAGGCACTGTTGTGAGCAAACTCTGCCCATGGTAATAGGTCTGACCAGTTGTTATGATGGTCAGAAATATAGAAACGTAGGAATTGCTCCAAGGATTGATTGGCTCGTTCTGTGGCCCCATTAGACCGCGGGTGATACGCAGAGGAGAAAGCAAGCTGAATTCCCAACTGTGCACAAAAGGCTCCGCAGAACCGGGGAGACAAACTGACTACCCCTGTCGGAGACAATCACCTTGGGTAGCCCATGTAAGCGAAAGATCTCCGGAGCAAAAATGGAAGCCAGTTCCTTAGAAGTGGGTAACTTCTTAAGTGGAATACAATGACATCTTTGAGAACCGGTCAGCCACCATAAGGATAACAGTGTTACCTTGGGAGTTGGGTAACTCCACAATGAAATCCATAGACAGGTGGGTCAAGGGCCTCTCTCCATTGGGTATGGGTTGTAGGAGGCCCACTGGAAAGTGTCGTGGAGTCTTACTCTGAGCACACACAGAACAGGCAGCTACGAAGGCAGTTAAATCAGCCCATAGACTAGGCCACCAGAATTGTTGGGAAATGGCCCAAAGAATTTTGCCACCCAAAGGAGAAGTAAGACTGGTGTGAACCGTAGCCAGAATACGATCAGGAGGAATCACCGGAACCGACTCCAACTTGGAAGTGGAGGAAAATTGTCGTGACAAGGCGTCAGCCCTTACATTCTTAGTACCGGGTAAGAACGAGACAATGTAATTAAAACTCAACAAGAAAAGAGCCCATCTTCTGGGAGAGAGGCGCTTAGCCTCAGACAAGAAAGTAAGATTCTTATGGTCAGTAAGAATGAGAACCAGCACAGTGGTACCTTCAAGGTAATGTCTCCATTCTTTCAGGGCTAAAATGATCGCCAACAGCTCTCTGTCACCAATCTCGTAATTGCACTCTGCAGGTGACAATTTCTTGGAAAAGTAGCCATACAGATGCATATCGCTCTCAGAGTTAGGACGTTGAGACAGAAGGACACCAACTCCAGTCTCAGAAGCATCAACTTCTAGGATAAAAGGCAACATAGGATCAGGATGTGCCAACACAGGAGCAGAAACAAAGGCAGCCTTGAGACTCTCAAAGGCCTTAATGGACTCCGGAGACCAACTCTGTGGGTTACCGTCCTTTCTGGTCATATCAGTCAGGGGCTTGACCAGAGACGAGAAGTTACGAATAAACTTCCGATAATAGTTTGCAAAGCCCAGGAAACGCTGCAGAGGACGTAAACCCACGGGTTGGGGCCACTGTAGGACTGCCGAAAGTTTCTCTGGGTCCATTGAAAAACCAGCAGTGGAAATGACAGGCCCAGGAATTTAACCTGTTCACGATGGAACTCGCACTTCTCCAGTTTACAATAGAGATTGTTTTCTTATAGATTGTGAAGCACATGACAGACATCTGTGTGGTGGCTCTCCAGGGACTTGGAAAATATGAGGATATCATTGAGATAAACCACCACACATAGCTGCAACAAATCTCTGAGGACATCATTAATAAATTCCTGGAAAACTGCCGGGGTGTTACAAAGGCCAAAAGGCATTACGAGGTACTCATAATGGCCTGTTCTGGTATTAAATGCAATTTTCCACTCGTCACCCTCCTTAATCCGCACGAGATTGTATGCCCCTCTCAAATCAAGCTTCGTGAAAACCGTTGCTCCCTTGAGGCAGTCAAAAAACTCTGTAATCAATGGAATCGGGTAGGCATTCTTAATCGTGAAACGATTGAGACCCCTATAATCAATATAAGGTCTTCTTCTTCACAAAGAAGAAACCAACACCAGAAGGAGACAAGGATTTGCAGATGAAACCTCGAGAAAGTGCGTATGCAACATACTCCTCCATGGTCTTATCCTCCAAGACCGACAAAGGGTAAACCCGACCACGAGGGAGTATGGCACCAGGTTGAAGGTCAATTGAGCAATCATAAGGCCGGTTTGGAGGCAAACTACCGGCTTGACCTTTGTCAAAGACATCACTAAAATCATGGTACTCCTCCAGCAGGGAGGAGAGTGAAGAGGTGCACAGGACCTTGGCTACCTTCTGCAAGCATGTCTCACTGCATTGTGGTGACCAGGAGAGAACCTCAGCATGGAGCCAATCAAAAGAGGGGTTGTGCCTCTGTAACCAAGGATAACCAATAACCAGCGGAAACCTAGGTGAGGAAATAACTTGGAATTGGATTATCTCATGGTGAAGAGACCCTATGGCCATGGACAATGGAACCATCTCATGAGTCACATGGGCAGGCGGTAGAGGTCTCCCGTCAAGAGCCTCAATGGCAAGTGGTGTGTCACGCAGCTGCAGCGGAATCAAGTGCTGCGATACAAAGGCAGCATCAATGAACAGGCCTGCAGCCACAGAGTCGATTATAGCCTGTATCTTGATGCACGACTCAGACCAAGAAAGGGTGACCAAAACCAGGGGCTTATCCTTCTGGATAACTGGGGACGAAACAACGCCACCTAAGGTCTGTCCATGACAGGACCTCAAGGTTCGGGTGTTCCCTGGACCGGTAGGACAAGACTTCAAAAAGTGACCTGCCTGGCCACAATAAAGGCACAATCTCTCCCTCCTCCTAAAGGCTCTCTCATCCGCAGAGGGACGCGTGAAGCCCAAGTCAGTGGGTTCATCTTCACTGACAAACTCGGTACCAGGAGGCATGGGAGGTGAGGGAAGCACAGGTGGGACTGCAAAGCTCGAAGGCAAATGTACAGGAGGCTTCCGCAAGCGCTCCTTAAAAGAGAGTCTTTCTTTGAGTCTGGAGTCAATGAGGATGGCAAACGTGATCAACCTCTCCAGCTCAGAGGGTATATCTCGGGCTGCTATCTCACCTTTGATGGAATCCGAGAGACCATGAGAAAAAGCAGCCATGAGGGCCTCATTGTTCCAAGCAACCTCTGCTGCCAGAGTATGGAATTCAATGGCGTAGTCGGCAACAGTTCTTGTACTCTGTTAGATGGGCATGAGGCACTTAGCAGCAGAAGCGGAGCATGCAGGAAAGTCAAATACCCTTTTAAAGGAGGCCACAAACTCAGGGTAACTAAAGACAACAGGTTTTTGCGTCTCCCATAGAGTGTTTGCCCAGGCCAAGGCTCTCTCTGAAAGCAAAGATATCACAAAACCTACTTTGCTTCTGTCCATGGAAAACGCCTGTGTAGCATCACACAGTATATCTCAACCTGGTTGAGAAACCCTCTGTAGTGAACTGGATCGCCCCCAAATCATTGGGGAAGTGGAGCGGAACCAGACATACCTCTTATAGGGGTAATATTCGAGGCGTGTGCCTGCACAGAGACTGGTGCAGCAGCAGGGACGGCCTGCAACTTAGGTTGTACCAGAGCAGCCACAGTGGGAGATTCCAGGTGAGCCGTGCGACTCAGGAGCATTTGTAACGCTATGGCAAACTGATCCATGCATGATCTTGCTCATCCAATCTGGAAAAAATATTACCAACAAATGGATTGACTGTATCTTCTGAATTCATGGCCTTCACCTCCTATCAGGAACCATGAATCAGACCGAGACAGAAGTATAGTTAAAACACACTTGTTTAATAATAATAATAATAATAATAATAAAAAGGTAAACGGAGTAAGCGTGGTCAAAACAAGCCAGAGTTCAGTAACCGGATCGGGTAGTCAGGCAAGCCAAAGTCAGAGAGCCAGAGATGAACATAGTAGTACAGCAAGCAGGATCAGGAGCCAGAAGGGACGTCAGCTGAGCAAGTCTTCAACAGGAATGCAGGAGAAAGTCTCTGTGATGTTGGCAAAGGCGAAGGCAGAGATTAAGTAAGCTGGAGCAGAATCAACAGCTGGGTAACTGTGGAGAGAGATGGGAGCTGGCAATTAGCCGACAGCTGAGCGGCCAGCTCAGAGAAGGAAGGGCTGAGCCCAGCCCTGACAGTACCCCCTCCTCAATTACCCCTCCCCCTCGGAGGACCACCAGGCTTGAGGGGAAAACATCTATGGAAATCATGGGCATGTACGTCCCAGGATGAGACCCAAGAGCGTTCCCCTGGACCGAACCCCTTCCAATGCACCAGGTACTGTATGCGTCCATGGAACCGACAAGAGTCAACAATGGATTGCAAGTCTTCAACAGGAACGCAGGAGAAAGTCTCTGTGATGTTGACAAAGGCGAAGGCAGAGATCAAGTGAGCTGGGTAACTGTGGAGAGAGATGGGAGCTCGCAATTAGCCGACAGCTGAGCAGCCAGCCTAGAGAAGGAAGGGCTGAGCCCAGCCCTGACACGGATACACTCTGAAAGTTGATCTTTGGCCCACTCCTTCAATATCCGACGGCAATGATTATTATCCTCTGTCACCAGTACTGAAAGGTAGACAACCACTTCCGCATGCATTTTAGTAAAAATAACAGAACCACAATGGCTTCTCTAAGCAGGACTGGCCTTGATATTATGTCATAAACCAATGCGTGGACTGCAATAGGGAAGACCAAACACATTTAAAGTGATAATAGTATGGTTTATTAAAAGGATAAGTCATAAACAATAAAGCAAACCAGCAAACAACCACGGTGACACACAATAAATCAAACGTGTATGCAGGAGTAAAATATGATCATAAACGTAATCAAGCCAGGGTCATACACGGGAGATAAATCAGATAGAACAGGGAGCAGGACGAGACAGGGAGAGGACAACAGAAGGAAGGGGTCAGTCTGCAAGACAGGACACCAGGGACGGATGCAGGGTTCAGGAACACAGGACACAAGGTACAGTACACAGGCATACAGGTCTCAGGATAGCAAACACAGTTTAGGGCTCAAGGGCTCCAGTCTGCCAGGAGACACCCGCTGGTGGACATCAGTACTACGACCCAAAGATCTGACAGTGCCACCAGCAGGTGAAACCTTTCCTGACACACCCCAAAGTTTCAGAGAAGATCTTGTGATAGAATTAATACCTGACATGTGTGGTGTGATTACCATGTGCGCCTTTGCACGTGAGCATGGGGTGTTTTAAAAAAAATATTTATTTTATTTTTACAATATTTCTTTAAAAATGTTTTTTATTTGGTACACTGTGACAGATATTTTTGTGCACTGTACACTCTGACAGATGTTGATATGCACTGTGGACATAGACAGATGGTGCTTGGTGCACTGGTGTAGGATGGCTGCAGTCTGCATGATCTGTGCGTAGCTTAACAGTAAAATCAGCAGCTACACAGAGATCACTGACAGGCTGCAGCCATCCCACTCACTGAGCTCAGGAGGATTGCCGACACAGAGGCATGTGTCTCTGTTTACATTGTGTGATGGCTGTGATTGGACACAGCCATCACATGATCTGGAAGGCCAATCAGAGAGCCCATATCCTGATCTGTGATAAGTTGTGTCTGAGGGACACAGCCATCACTGGATCGCACCACACATTCTGACAGGACATACAGGTATCTGCAGTCAGTGCAGCACTTGTCCCACCCAGCCATTTATGTACAGTGGCTGGGTGGAACACGGTTAACCACTTCAGCCCCGGACCATTATGCTGCCTAAGGACCAGAGGTCTTTTTCCAATTTGGCACTGCGTCGCTTTAACTGCTAATTGCGCGGTCATGCAATGCTGTACCCAAACGAAATTTGCGTCCTTTTCTTCCCACAAATAGAGCTTTCTTTTGATGGTATTTGATCACCTCTGCGGTTTTTATTTTTTGCGCTATAAACGGAAAAAGACCGAAAATTTTGAAAAAAATTATATTTTCTACTTTTTGTTATAAAAAAAATCCAATAAACTCAATTTTAGTCATACATTTAGGCCAAAATGTATTCGGCCACATGTCTTTGCTAAAAAAATGTCAATAAGCGTATATTTATTGGTTTGCGCAAAAGTTATAGCGTCTACAAACTGGGTACATTTTCTGGAATTTACACAGCTTTTAGTTTATGACTGCCTATGTCATTTCTTGAGGTGCTAAAATGGCAGGGCAGTACAAAACCCCCCCAAATGACCCCATTTTGGAAAGTAGACACCCCAAGGAAATTGCTGAGAGGCATGTTGAACCCATTGAATAATTTTTTTTTTGTCCCAAGTGATTGAATAATGACAAAAAAAAAATATTTACAAAAAGTTGTCACTAAATGATATATTGCTCACACAGGCCATGGGCCTATGTGGAATTGCACCCCAAAATACATTCAGCTGCTTCTCCTGAGTACGGGGATACCACATGTGTGGGACTTTTTGGGAGCCTAGCCGCGTACGGGGCCCCGAAAACCAATCACCGCCTTCAGGATTTCTAAGGGCGTAAATTTTTGATTTCACTCCTCACTACCTATCACAGTTTTGAAGGCCATAAAATGCCCAGATGGCACAAACCCCCCCCCCCCAAATGACCCCATTTTGGAAAGTAGACACCCCAAGCTATTTTCTGAGAGGCATGTTGAGTCCATGGAATATTTTATATTTTGACACAAGTTGCGGGAATGTGACACTTTTTTTTTTTCTTTTTTTTGCACAAAGTTGTCACTAAATGATATATTGCTCACACAGGCCATGGGCATATGTGGAATTGCACCTCAAAATACATTTAGCTGCTTCTCCTGAGTATGGGGATACCACATGTGTGGGACTTTTTGGAAGCCTAGCCGCGTACGGGGCCCGAAAACCAATCAAAATACTCACTATACCTCTCAGCCAAAAAGCTTGGGGTGTCTACTTTCCAAAAGGGGGTCATTTGGGGGGGGGGGGGGTTGTTCCACCCGGGCATTCCATGTGATAGGCAGTGAAGAGTGAAATCAAAAATTTACGCCCTTAGAAAGCCTGAAGGCGGTGCTTGGTTTTCGGGGTCCCGTACACGGCTAGGCTCCCAAAAAGTCTCACACATGTGTTATCCTTGTATTCAGGAGAAGCAGCAGGGGTGTAATTTCACATATTCCCATGGCATGTTTGAGCAATATATCATTTAGTGACAACTTTGTGCAAAAAAAAAAAAAAAAATTGTCTCTTTCCCGCAACTTGTGTCACAATATAAAATATTCCATGGACTCGACATGACTCTCAGCAAATTGCTTGGGGTGTCTACTTTCCAAAATGGGGTCATTTGGGGGGGTTTTGAACTGTCCTTTTTTTTTTTTTGCACAACATTTAGAAGCTTATGTCACACATCACCCACTCTTCTAACCACTTGAAGACAAAGCCCTTTCTGACACTTTTTGTTTACATGAAAAAATTATTTTTTTTTGCAAGAAAATTACTTTGAACCCCCAAACATTATATATTTTTTAAAGCAAATGCCCTACAGATTAAAATGGTGGGTGTTTCATTTTTTTTTTTCACACAGTATTTGCGCAGCGATTTTTCAAACGCATTTTTTGGGGAAAAAACACACTTTTTTAAATTTTAATGCACTAAAACACACTATATTGCCCAAATGTTTGATGAAATAAAAAAGATGATCTTAGGCCGAGTACATGGATACCAAACATGACATGCTTTACAATTGCGCACAAACGTGCAGTGGCAACAAAATAAATACATTTTTAAAAGCCTTTAAAAGCCTTTACAGGTTACCACTTTAGATTTACAGAGGAGGTCTACTGCTAAAATTACTGCCCTCGATCTGACCTTCGCGGTGATACCTCACATGCATGGTGCAATTGCTGTTTACGTTTGACGACAGACCGCCGCTTGCGTTCGCCTTAGCGCTAGAGCAGGGGGGGACAGGGGTGCTTTTTTTTTTTTTATCTTATTTTTAAACTGTTCCTTTCATTTTTTTTTTTAATCATTTTTATTGTTATCTCAGGGAATGTAAATATCCCCTATGATAGCAATAGGTAGTGACAGGTACTCTTTTTTGAAAAAATTGGGGTCTATTAGACCCTAGATCTCTCCTCTGCCCTCAAAGCATCTGACCACACCAAGATCGGTGTGATAAAATGCTTTCCCAATTTCCCAATGACGCTGTTTACATCCGGCGAAATCTAAGTCATGAAATGCTCGTAGCTTCCGGTTTCTTAGGCCATAGAGATGTTTGGAGCCACTCTGGTCTCTGATCAGCTCTATGGTCAGCTGGCTGAATCACCGGCTGCATTCTCAGGTTCCCTGTTGAGACAGGAGAGCCAGAGAAAAACACGGAAGACGGTGGGGGGGGTCATTCCCTCCCACGGCTTGTAAAAGCAGTCTAGAGGCTAATTGGCCGCTAGGATTGCTTTTACATGAAAGCCGACCGCTGGCAGAAAAGAATGATACCAAGAGGATACCTAAACCTGCAGGCATCATTCTGGTATAACCACTCAAAGTCGTGAATGGCGTACCTGAAGACAAAAAAATGGTTAACAATAAAACACAGTAAACGGTAAAGTATAAAAAATTGCATAACTGGAAAACAAACATGATAAAACATAATAACAATAAAACATTGCAGAATAGAATACAGTAAAAAAAAAGAGCAGAACAATAGAGAAAGAATAGAGAGAGAGAGAACAATAAAACGACAACTATTTTTTTTTATTTTATATATATATTTTTTTTTTTTACACTTTTTTTGTAACTAACTTTTATAACTGTAACCTGTTCCAGGTTCGGGTCTCTCAAAATGCGATGGCATCTTGGGAGACCCTGTGAAAGTGTGCCTAGTCTGTGCAATGCTGTACCCTACGCTAATACTCAACTAGTGAATGGTAGCGTTCAAAACATTCACCAATGCAAAGACCAGGATTGTCAGGACAGGAGGGACAATAATAGCGGGTGTCATGCCTATATCCGCGCTTGCTGCAGACACAACATCTTTTTTGGGGGGGTTCATTGGGTAGGGGTACTCGGGAGGGCATAAAGAAAATGCCTCTCATGCAGCCGACTGCATTTGGTTGGGGATGTGAATGGGGGAAGTACGGGCGCTGCAGAAGTGGTGGGTTCCAAATTAGGATTGGCGAATGCAGCAGGAAGGGCACTAGAGGCACGACGGGCCTGTGTTTGTCTTCTTCTTGGTGGCAGCGGGACACTACTTGTGTTTGCCACCTCACCAGCTTGAACTGCACTTATGGGACTCGCCACGTCACCAAGTGTTACTGCAGTGCTGGTTTGACTACGACCGGGGTGTACTAGGCCGCTGGTGCTTGCTAGTTCACAAAACGCTACCAAAAAAAACTGTTAGCGATCGCAGGGATCAGGCCTGACTCTGCGAGTGCTGCAGTTATGCGTTTAGTGTTTTGTAAGTGACAGTGATCGATCGATACTGCACTTGGGTGGGCTGGGCTGGGCCGGGCGGAGGGGCAAAACGCAGGTGCTAGCAGGTATCTGGGCTGATCCCGCTAACACTGCGTTTTTGGGAACCCTAAACTGCTGGGCACACTAGTATAGATCTGATCGGATCAGATATTGATCCGATCAGATACTATACCACTAAGGGAGGTGTACGGTGCGTGCGTGGGTGTTAGCGGTACTGGCGCTAACCTGACGCTGCCTGGGGCTGGTGCTTGCCAGTTCACCAAAACGCTACCAAAAAAACTGTTAGCGATCGCAGGGATCAGGCCTGACTTTGCGAACGCTGCAGTTATGTGTTTAATGTTTTGTAAATGACAGGGATCGATCGATACTGCACTTTGGTGGGCTGGGCTGGGCTGGGCTGGGCGGAGGGGCAAAACGCAGGTGCTAGCAGGTATCTGGGCTGATCCCGCTAACACTGCATTTTTGGGAACCCTAAACAGCTGGGGACGCTAGTATAGATCTGATCGGATCAGATATTGATCCGTTCAGATACTATACCACTAAGGGAGGTGTACGGTGCGTACGTGGGTGTTAGCTGTACTGGCGCTAATCTGACTCTGCCTGGGGCTGGTGCTTGCTAGTTCACCAAAATGCTACCAAAAAAACTGTTAGCGATCGCAGGGATTAGGCCTGACTCTGCGAATGCTGCAGTTATGTGTTTAATGTTTTGTGAGTGACAGTGATCGATCGATACTGCACTTGGGTGGGCTGGGCTGGGCTGGGCGGAGGGGCAAAACGCAGGTGCTAGCAGGTATCTGGGCTGATCCCGCTAACACTGTGTTTTTGGGAACCCTAAACAGCTGGGGACGCTAGTATAGATCTGATCGGATCAGATATTGATCCGTTCAGATACTATACCACTAAGGGAGGCGTATGCTGCGTGCGTGTGTGTTAGCGCTACTGGTGCTAATCTGACGCTGCCTGGGGCGACGCATATCACCGCCGGGCGATCAGGGGGCTAAACCTTTATTCGGTAATAAACGGCGGGTGCCCTGACACTATAAAAAATAAACGAACTAACCAGCGTCACCCGTAACACTTATACGGTGATCAGTGGTGAAAGGGTTAACGAGGGGGCAATCAAGGGGTTAAAACATTTATTAGGTAGTATATGGGGGTCCCTGTTGCTATAAAACGCTGATGGTGAACCTAAATATTTACCTCCCTAACTAGCGTCACCAGCGACACTAATACAGCGATCAGAAAAATGATCGCTTAGCGACACTGGTGACGGGGGTGATCAAGGGGTTAAAACTTTATTAGGGAGGTTAGGGGGGTACCCTAGACCTAAAGGGGGCTAACCCTAACTGCCCTAACACAGTAACTGTCACAAACTGACACCATGCAGTAATCAGAAAAAAAAAAAACCTGCTTGGTGTCAGTGTGACAGGGAGGGGGGAGGGGTGATTGGGGGGTGATCGGGGGGCGATCGGGGATGTTTTGTGTGCCTGGCATGTTCTACTGTGTGTGTGTGAGTTTTACACTCACAGTGCAGTCTTCTCTCCTCGGCGCCGGAACGGAGAATACCGAGCCGAGGAGAGATGACATCATTTCCTTTGCTGCTGTTTAGCATACAGCAGCAAAGGAATGTTCTGATTGGCCAGTGGCGATCACGAGGGGGGGCCACGAACGGATGGCCTCCCCCTCACCTCCGATCGCCGGGGGACAAAAGAGGACCGCCTCGGGCACCGGGGGGGTCCAATCGGACCCCCCACCCGCGGGAGGCAAATCACGTATATGTACGTGATTTTGCCTGCCCGTGCCGCCTTGCCGACGTATATCGGCGTGAGGCGGTCCTTAAGTGGTTAAAGGAGCAGTATGGAATAGGCTAAATAATTGTCAAATATTACTATAATCATGAATAAGCTGTTATTTATTTCTTTCCTATTTTTGTTTTTCCAGCAGGGGCCCTTAATCTATCATGTAGGTCCCTGTAACGGTCCGTTTGCTGTTTGAAAGTTTAGAGGGGGCGGTTACAACTTCAGCAAACCATTCCCTCTCTCAGTCCCTTCTCCAGTGGGAGATATGGCCATACCTATTGAACAGGCACACACCTGAACAGTAAACAAGTGCAGGGCAGGCAGCAAAGCTCCCCCTTCCCCTTCTCCTTTTACACAACAGACAGATTAGATCGATTCCCTTACAGGCAGACTCTATCTGCTAAATGTTATGCTGCACAGCTGTATTTATCTGGGACCTTCACAGGTCAGAACTGAAGCATACCAGGCAGCTACACAGTGTGCAGATAGAAGGCTGTCTGTAAGAGAAACAATCTGAGATGAGCTTCTGCATAGTAACGTGTTATACCCTATACAGATGTAATATGTAACATGCTCTAAAAAGGCGAACTTATCCTTTAACATCTCAGCCTATGATTCAGAAAAGATGGCATTTGTAAGCTGTCTGTAAACAACTGTGTTAGGGAAAACAAAACGTTAATTTTCTTTAACCCCTTTACTGGCTTTTCTGTCTTGCAAATACTCAATCACCATCAGGTGATTTTAAATATATATATATATTTATCAAGGCTTCTTGGAAGCAACGGATTCTGCAAATGTGGTGAAAAGTGCTCTTTTACTAAAACAGCAGTAACATGAACACCTAGGAAATACAGTTAAAAACAATATATAAATGTGGCGCTTACTCAATTTGCAACAGCTTCCAAAGTGACAATGCAATAATATTGAATAATATTGAATAATAAATGTGCAGAATATATAAATGCTGGTGTATCCAAAAAACATGATCGATCCCAAAATAAAGTGTTAATACATAAAACAAAAACGTGATCAGTCCAAAAAAAAAAAAAATACTTCCACCATCCGTGCACCAATGATGAGCCCCAGCTTCTCACCTCAAATTTAGACTCCTACAGGTGACACAACTCGTCAGGAGGAGCTGGGTGATGACAGCTACGGTCACGGAAGTCATGTGAAGCTGATTGTCTTGTTTTTATATGTAAGTTTGCTGCTGCTATAATAATTACATTTTATTGGAATACTGCACTATGGAGATCCCTTTATATTCCATGTGAGCCTTTAATGGAGGAGAGTGGAGGATATTAAGGAGGATAACATTTGCAGTGGAGTTTCCTTTTCAAAACATACTCGATCTGGCTGGATGCTCCAAGGAAAAGAGCCTGGATATTCAAGATATTCAACAACAGAAGCGCTACTAGACCTGTAGGGGTCTTATTTGAGGTGAAAGGCTGGGGCTTATCATTGGTGCATGGATGGAAACTGATCACTATATGAACTGAATTTTGCACTGATGTCACATTTGAATATACATATTTATATATACATATACACAAGCATTTTATTATCCATCCTTGTTTTTTTTTTTGTTGTTTGTTTTTTTGGACTGATCACATTTTTTGTATTAACACTTTATTTTGGGATTGATCACATTTTTTGAATACACCAGCATTTATATATTCTGCACATTTATTATTCAATATTATTACATTGTCACTTTGGAAGCTGTTTCACTTTATACTGTTTATATTGAGTAAGCACCACATTTATATATTGCTTTTATTTGCTATTGTGTGGGAACACCATTTCATGTCGGCAGCCACTCAGTGACCTCTACATTTTGGTTTGCGCATTAGTATTCATATTTATCATAGGAAATACAGTTACCTTCTCCATCCAAGAATTTCTCAAAAAAGTGCTGAAAATCTGGTGACTTCTCCGATAGAACAGCGATCTTTTGAAAATGATAAAATGAATTCATAACATCCTTTGGATTCCTCATCACGTAAATAACCTCAAATAAGAGAAAAAACGTTGCATAAATTGCATAGCGATGGATTACTTAAAGAAAAAAAAGAGAAAACAGCCAGCATACTGTTTTTTAATTTTGTAATTGGTGTAGTTGTTGACATTTCTAATAGGGAGAACTTAGTAAATATTCTTTATGCTGTGAGAGTCTAGCCAAACAAGCCTATTAAAGTTGCTTACAAACTGTGCATTGACTGTACAATGTTTCTGGGTATTTTCTGTGTGGTTTTTTTTCTCTCTATTTAATACTGGATAAATTATTCTTATTTAGAAATGGACCGAACACCCCCCTGTTCAGTTCGCACCAGAACTCCAAAACAGAGAAAAAGTTCTGACCCGAACGGCGAACCCTTTTTAAAGTCTATGGGACACAAACCTGAAAAATCAAAAGTCCCCATTTTGAAGGCTTTTATGCAAGTTATTGGCCAAAAAGGGGTATGAGGGACCGGGTACTGCCCTGTTAGGCATGTATCAATGCAATTTTTTTTTTAAAGATTGTTTTTTCAGGTGCAGTGATTTTAATGATGCTTATAGTGCAACAATAAAAATGAAAAATACCTTTATAGTACTTGGGGGGTCCTCTTAGTCTGCCTGTAAAGTGGCACATCTGTACCGCATATAGAACCTGACTTTTGTCAAAACTGACTAAAAGAAAAAAACACTTTTAAATTGTGGGCAATAAAATACTATTGTCAGCAATAGAAAAATGTAAAAAAAAATGGTGTGGGGGTCCCCCCCTTCTGGCCTGGTATGGATTTTAAGGGGAACCCCACACCAAGGTAAAAAAAGATTAAAACGACATGGGGTCCCCCCCAAAAATCCATACCAGACCCTTATCTTATGCAGCCTGGCAGGCCAGGAAAGGGAGGGGGGCGAGCAAAAGTCTCCCTCCTAAACCAAATGAGGCCACATGCCCTCAACATGGGGGGTGGGTGCATTGGGATAGGGGGGCTCTGTGTCCTGCCAGAAAGCACCTTGTCCCCATGTTGATGGGGACAATGGCCTCATCCCCACAACCCTGGCCTGTGGTTGTGGGGGTATGCAGGCAGGGGGCTTATCAGAATCTGGAAGCCCCCTTTAACAAGCCCTGATAAGCCACATGCCCACAGACCACCACAACAACCGGCCAGGGTTGTGGGGAGGAGGCCCTTGTCCCCACAAGGTGCTTTGAGGTAGGGGTGGCAGATACCCCTCTGCCCCAAAGCACCCACCCCCCATGTTGAGGGCATGTCACCTGGTATGGTTTAGGAAGGGGGGGTGCTCGCTCGCCCCCCCTTTCCTGGCTTGCAAGGTCGCATGCTCAGATAATGGTCTGGTATGGATTCTAGGGGGGAGCCCAAGCCCCTTTTTCATTAAAATGTTGGCATGCCTTTTTTTCACTTTTTTATTGCCGGAAATGATTTATTTTTCTATTCAGCTGTCAGCTGGGAAGCCCATTGACAGCTGATAACTCATCCTTGTTAGGGACGCAGCAGACAGCTTCCTGGTCCCGCTCCTTAACAACCTGGAGTCCAAGCTAACGACACTGAGTGCTGCACAGCTGCAATTTAGCAGTGGACTCCTCACAGCACCTAGATAGATGAATTGCCACAATAGACAGGAAAAGACTTGGACTTCCAGGCACGGACCCCTGGCTGAGACACCTGAACTAATCACTAGGTCTTCCTGACCAATAAAAACAAATTACAGACAATTGCATTTGAGTTTATCCCCCCCCCCCCCCCCCCCCCATGGTGATAAGAACACTGCAATGTGGAAGGATAAATCCCTACAGTGAAGGATATTCCACTCATGGTTACATCACTCAACTAGAGTTATACCACCCATCCAGTTGTCTCTCTATTATAACAAGCAAGACCAAGGCTCTGATGAAGACGAAAATCCTTAAAATGCGTTAGCCAAGTATTCATTTCATTGTATCCCTTGTATGGGTATCTTTTTATGTCAGTCCATCTAGTGACAACATTGTCGTTAGTTATTATTACTATTTTAATTTTGAATATGTAGTATCTACCCCTGTATTAACTGATTTGTTTATTATAATAAACTCTTTATTATGATTTATGCATCAGGCCACACGCCTTCCTTTCTTTTTTCTAAATAGGAAACTTAGTTGCTTTCTTTATGCAATACTACTGTGCCTAGACACTAGGGGTAACTACTAAAAATGACAAAACTCACATTACTTTTTAAATCTGATCCATGTGCTGTCTACGACTCACCTATTGTCTGACTTTTAATTTTGACTCACTTGTTAAAACGATATAACAAGTAAACTGAGACTCCAGGTATGTATAAACATATACTTTTTAGCCCAGCTATCATTCATTTTAAAATCAATAACTACTGTTGTCAACTGAAATATAACTTTACACAATCCTATTACATCCTATTACATTCTGCCCCTATTGTGAGATATTCATAATGTGTTAAAGTTTACAGTGTTGTCATGCTGACATATTTCTGGTACTGTGAGCTGGGTAGGGAAAGGACTTGCTGAGGAGGAGAGCAAAGGAAAAACCTCATCAGTTATTCCATATATGTATAGAATAAAAACAATACAATATATTATGCACTGCTGAAATCTGGCCTAGGCCCTGCCAGCCCTATTGACTGCAGCTGCCTCTTTCCACTGCCCATCCCACAGTCCACTCTTCTGGTTCTGCACCCATCTCAAACTGCAAACTACCAGTTCTCTCAGGCATGCCTTCGAGGTCCTCCTGTCTGTACTTCAGCCACCAGCCCTCCTGGCTGCAACCAGTTGTCCTCCCTGGAGTCTTTTAGCAGTGCTCTCTCTCTCTCTGTCCTGTCCTTGCTTTCTCATGTGCCTCTCCTCCAGGATCTCTTCTCCTCCTGGCTGCACCCAAGCCCAGGCCCAAGGTCACCCCCCCTCCCAGACGGGGGAGTTCCCTGTGGGCCCAGACAGCCTCCACATTCTCTCACTCCAGCTTTTCCACCCGACAACTCCCCCCAGCTGGGCTGACCCTAAGTATTTAAGGAGGCCTGCCCCCTGCCAAACCAAATTAGGGATTGGTCAAGGCTCCTCAGAATACCCCAGAGAGCTCCACCTCTCCTCTCATTCTCCCTTTCTAGTACCTTCTAGAAAGAAGAGGGAGGTGACAGTGATGCTAACTTTGAGTCACCCAGCACTGCCCTGAGCCACTCCCAGCCCAGAATGAAAACAAACAGGCCTAGCCACCAGCTAGGCCTGACTAAATTTTCCTACTCAATGAAAAAATCTAACCTCTAGAACCTATATAACTCGATAGTGCTACATATAGAACAACTAGTGAGGTATTTCCTTTACTCTTCTCTTTATCCGATCCTTTCTCACCCAGGCTCACAGTGCCAGAAATATGTCAGCAAGACAACAATGCAAAATTTAACAGATCATGAATATCTCACAGTAGGGGCAGAGTGTAATGGGATGTTTAACCACTTAAGGACCGCCTCACGCCGATGTACGTCGGCAAGGCGGCACGGGCAGGCAAAATCACGTACATATACGTGATTTGCCTCCCGCGGGTGGGGGGTCCGATCCGAGGCGGTCCTCTTTTGTCCCCCGGCGATCGGAGGTGAGGGGGAGGCCATCCGTTCATGGCCCCCCCCCTCGCGATCGCCGCCGGCCAATGGGAACATTCCTTTGCTGCTGTATGCTAAACAGCAGCAAAGGAAATGATGTCATCTCTCCTCGGCTTGGTATTTTCCATTCCAGAGCCGAGGAGAGAAGACATCAATGTGAGTGCACAAACACTACACACACAGTAGAACATGCCAGGCACACAATACACCCCCGATCGCCCCCCCCCCCCCGATCACCCCCCAATCACCCCCCCTGTCACAAACTGACACCAAGCAGTTTTTTTTTTCTGATTACTGCATTGGTGTCAGTTTGTGACAGTTACTGTGTTAGGACAGTTAGGGTTAGCCCCCTTTAGGTCTAGGGTATTATTACCGAATAAAGGTTTAGCCCCCTGATCACCCGGCGGTGATATGCGTCGCCCCAGGCAGCGTCAGATTAGCGCCAGTACCGCTAACACCCACGCACGCAGCATACGCCTCCCTTAGTGGTATAGTATCTGAACGCATCAATATCTGATCCGATCAGATCTATACTAGCGTCCCCAGCAGTTTAGGGTTCCCAAAAACGCAGTGTTAGCGGGATCAGCCCAGATACCTGCTAGCACCTGCGTTTTGCCCCTCCGCCCGGCCCAGCCCAGCCCACCCAAGTGCAGTATCGATCGATCACTGTCACTTACAAAACATTAAACGCATAACTGCAGCGTTCGCAGAGTCAGGCCTGATCCCTGCGATCGCTAACAGTTTTTTTGGTAGCATTTTGGTGAACTGGCAAGCACCAGCCCCAAGCAGCGTCAGGTTAGCGCCAGTACCGCTAACACCCACGCACGCAGCATACGCCTCCTTTGGTGGTATAGTATCTGAACAGATCAATATCTGATCCGATCAGATCTATACTAGCGTCCCCAGCAGTTTAGGGTTCCCAAAAACGCAGTGTTAGTGGGATCAGCCCAGATACCTGCTTGCACCTGCGTTTTGCCCCTCCGCCCGGCCCAGCCCAGCCCACCCAAGATCAGTATCGATCGATCACTGTCACTTACAAAACACTAAACGCATAACTGCAGCGTTCGCAGAGTCAGGCCTGATCCCTGCGATCGCTAACAGTTTTTTTGGTAGCGTTTTGGTGAACTGGCAAGCACCAGCGGCCTAGTACACCCCGGTCGTAGTCAAACCAGCACTGCAGTAACACTTGGTGACGTGGCGAGTCCCATAAGTGCAGTTCAAGCTGGTGAGGTGGCAAGCACAAGTAGTGTCCCACTGCCACCAAAAAGACAAACACAGGCCCGTCGTGCCCATAGTGCCCTTCCTGCTGCATTCCCCAGTCCTAATTGGGAACCCACCACTTCTGCAGCGCCCGTACTTCCCCCATTCACATCCCCAACCAAATGCAGTCAGCTGCATGAGAGGCATTTTCTTTATGTCCTCCCGAGTACCCCTACCCAACAAACCCCCCCAAAAAAGATGTCGTGTCTGCAGCAAGCGTGGATATAGGCGTGACACCCGCTATTATTGTCCCTCCTGTCCTGACAATCCTGGTCTTTGCATTGGTGAATGTTTTGAACGCTACCATTCACTAGTTGAATATTAGCGTAGGGTACAGCATTGAACAGACTAGGACACACTTTCACAGGGTCTCCCAAGATGCCATCGCATTTTGAGAGACCCGAACCTGGAACCGGTTACAGTTATAAAAGTTAGTTACAAAAAAAGTGTAAAAAAAAAATATATATATATAAAATAAAAAAAAATAGTTGTCGTTTTATTGTTCTCTCTCTCTCTATTCTCTCTCTCTATTGTTCTGCTCTTTTTTACTGTATTCTATTCTGCAATGTTTTATTGTTATTATGTTTTATCATGTTTGCTTTTCAGGTATGCAATTTTTTATACTTTACTGTTTACTGTGTTTTATTGTTAACCATTTTTTGTCTTCAGGTACGCCATTCACGACTTTGAGTGGTTATACCAGAATGATTCCTGCAGGTTTAGGTATCATCTTGGTATCATTCTTTTCAATCAGCGGTCGGCTTTCATGTAAAAGCAATCCTAGCGGCTAATTAGCCTCTAGACTGCTTTTACAAGCCGTGGGAGGGAATGCCTCCCCCACCGTCTTCCGTGTTTTTCTCTGGCTCTCCTGTCTCAACAGGGAACCTGAGAATGCAGCCGGTGATTCAGCCAGCTGACCATAGAGCTGATCAGAGACCAGAGTGGCTCCAAACATCTCTATGGCCTAAGAAACCGAAGCTACGAGCATTTCATGACTTAGATTTCGCCGGATGTAAAAAGCGCCATTGGGAAATTGGGAAAGCATTTTATCACACCGATCTTGGTGTGGTCAGATGCTTTGAGGGCAGAGGAGAGATCTAGGGTCTAATAGACCCCAATTTTTTTTAAAAAGAGTACCTGTCACTACCTATTGCTATCATAGGGGATATTTACATTCCCCGAGATAACAATAAAAATGATTAAAAAAATGAAAGGAACAGTTTAAAAATAAGATAAAAAAAGCAAAAAAAAAATAAAGAAAAAAAAAAAAAGCACCCCTGTCGCCCCCTGCTCTCGCGCTAAGGCGAACGCAAGCGGCGGTCTGTCGTCAAGCGTAAACAGCAATTGCACCATGCATGTGAGGTATCACCGCGAAGGTCAGATCGAGGGCAGTAATTTCTGCAGTAGACCTCCTCTGTAAATCTAAAGTGGTAACCTGTAAAGGCTTTTAAAGGCTTTTAAAAATGTATTTATTTTGTTGCCACTGCACGTTTGTGCGCAATTGTAAAGCATGTCATGTTTGGTATCCATGTACTCGGCCTAAGATCATCTTTTTTATTTCATCAAACATTTGGGCAATGTAGTGTGTTTTAGTGCATTCAAATTTAAAAAAGTGTGTTTTTTCCCCAAAAAATGCGTTTGAAAAATCGCTGCGCAAATACTGTGTGAAAAAAAAATGAAACACCCACCATTTTAATCTGTAGGGCATTTGCTTTAAAAAAATATATAATGTTTGGGGGTTCAAAGTAATTTTCTTGCAAAAAAAAATAACTTTTCCATGTAAACAAAAAGTGTCAGAAAGGGCTTTGTCTTCAAGTCTTTAGAAGAGTGGGTGATGTGTGACATAAGCTTCTAAATGTTGTGCATAAAATGCCAGGTCAGTTCAAAACCCCACCAAATGACCCCATTTTGGAAAGTAGACACCCCAAGCTATTTGCTGAGAGTCATGTCGAGTCCATGGAATATTTTATATTGTGACACAAGTTGCGGGAAAGAGACAATTTTTTTTTTTTGCACAAAGTTGTCACTAAATTATATATTGCTCAAACATGCCATGGGAATATGTGAAATTACACCCCAAAATACATTCTGCTGCTTCTCCTGAGTACGGGGATATCACATGTGTGAGACTTTTTGGGAGTCTAGCTGCGTACGGGACCCCGAAAACCAAGCACCGCCTTAAGGCTTTCTAAGGGCGTGAATTTTTGATTTCACTCTTCACTGCCTATCACAGTTTCGGAGGCCATGGAATGCCCAGGTGGCACAAAACCCCCCCAAATGACCCCATTTTGGGAAGTAGACACCCCAAGCTATTTGCTGAGAGGTATAGTGAGTATTTTGCAGACCTCACTTTTTGTCACAAAGTTTTGAAAATTGAAAAAAGAAAAAAAAATGTTTTTTCTTGTCTTTCTTCATTTTCAAAAACAAATGAGAGCTGAAAAATACTCACCATGCCTCTCAGCAAAGATCTTTGGGTGTCTACTTTCCAAAATGGGGTCATTTGGGGGGGGGGGGGTTTGCCACCTGGGCATTCCATGACCTCCGAAACTGTGATAGGCAGTGAAGAGTGAAATAAAAAATTTACACCCTTAGAAATCCTGAAGGCGGTGATTGGTTTTCGGGGCCCCGTACGCGGCTAGGCTCCCAAAAAGTCCCACAAATGTGGTATTCTCATACTCAGGAGAAGCAGCTAAATGTATTTTGGGGTGCAATTCCACATATGCCCATGGCCTGTGTGAGCAATATATCATTTAGTGACAACTTTGTGCAAAAAAAAAAATTGTCACTTTCCCTGCAACTTGTGTCAAAATATAAAATATTCCATGGACTCAATAGGCCTCTCAGAAAATAGCTTGGGGTGTCTACTTTCCAAAATGGGGTCATTTGGGGGGGGGGGGTTTGTGCCACCTGGGCATTCCATGGCCTCTGAAACTGTGATAGGCAGTGAAGAGTGAAATCAAAAATTTACACCCTTAGAAATCCTGAAGGCGGTGATTGGATTTCGGGGCCCCGTACGTGGCTAGGCTCCCAAAAAGTCCCACACATGTGGTATCCCCATACTCAGGAGAAGCAGCTGAATGTATTTTGGGGTGCAATTCCACATAGGCCCATGGCCTGTGTGAGCAATATATCATTTAGTGACAACTTTTTGTAAAATTTTTTTTTTTTTTGTCATTATTCAATCACTTGGGACAAAAAAAAATATTCAATGGGTTCAACATGCCTCTCAGCAATTTCCTTGGGGTGGCTACGTTCCAAAATGGGGTCATTTGGGGGGGTTTGTACTGTCCTGCCATTTTAGCACCTCAAGAAATGACATAGGCAGTCATAAACTAAAAGCTGTGTAAATTCCAGAAAATGTACCCTAGTTTGTAGACGCTATAACTTTTGCGCAAACCAATAAATATACGCTTATTGACATTTTTTTTACCAAAGACATGTGGCCGAATACATTTTGGCCTAAATGTATGACTAAAATTGAGTTTATTGGATTTTTTTTATAACAAAAAGTAGAACATATCATTTTTTTTCAAAATTTTTGGTCTTTTTCCGTTTATAGCGCAAAAAATAAAAACCGCAGAGGTGATCAAATACCATCAAAAGAAAGCTCTATTTGTGGGAAGAAAAGGACGCAAATTTCGTTTGGGTGCAGCATTGCATGACCGCGCAATTAGCAGTTAAAGCGACGCAGTGCCAAATTGGAAAAAGACCTCTGGTCCTTAGGCAGCATAATGGTCCGGGGCTAAAGTGGTTAAAGTTATTTTTTCAGTTGTCTACACTAATTATTGATAATTGTTTTGAATGATTGATACCTGGGTTTAAAAGTGTATATCTGTATATACCTGGAATCCTGCCTTAAAGTGGCTTTAAAAGCTCAAGGTGTTTTACCTTCAGACAGCAGCGGGAGCCATTGGTTCTTGCTACTGTCAATCACAGCGACAGTGAGCCAATGACTAGAGAGTGGGGGTGGGGCCAAACTGCAGCTCTGTGTGTCTTATGAATGCATAGAGCGGGGTTCAGGAGTGAGCAGTGTCCCCAAAGCAAGTAGCTTGCTATTGGGGGCACTGGCTAAAGAGGAGGAGCCAGGAGTGCCAGCAGTTTACCCGAAAAGAGGAGGATCGGGGCTGCTCTGTGCAAAACCACTGCACAGATCAGGTAAGTATAACATTTTTGTTACTTTTTTTTTAGAATTAACTTTTTATGTCACTTTAAGTGTTATATAGTTTTAACATGTGAGGCAAAGTGTGAGTCGGACAATGAGTCATAGACAGCACATAGTCTGGGGAGAGGGTAGTGTAATGCCGCGTACACACGGTCCTACTTTTCGTCTACAAAAGTCCAACGGACGCTGATGGACTAAAGCTGGCTGGTAATCCGATCGTGTGTGGGCTTCTCCGGACTTTCAACTGACTTTTTTAGCCTCAAATCCGACGTACTTTAGATTTGAAACATGTTTTAAAACTTTACTTCGTAACTACGACGGACCCCGAAATCCGCTCGTCTGTGTGCTAGTCCGACGGACAAAAAGCCACGCTAGGGCACCTATTGGCTACTGGCTATGAACTTCCTTATTTTAGTCCGGTGTACGTCATCACGTACGAATCCGTTAGACTTTTGTGTGGTCGTGTGTAGGCAAGTCCGTTCGTTAGAAAGTAGGCCGCAAGTCCGCCGCAAGTCCACCGAAAGTCTGCCGGAAGTCTGTCGGACAGGCTGTCCGACTTTTGTAGACGAAAAGTACGACCGTGTGTACGCGGCATTAGACTAACACATTGAGATGGACTTGACTAACAAATTGAAGCTGCACTCAAGCTAACACTTTATGAACAGTTACAGCAAACTGTTTTTTTCTTTTTAGCATAAAGATTTTGCATAAATGAATAAAAGCTGGCCACTATAAGTATCCCCGGCATTGATAAATGGTTTGCCTCAATCCTCTAATGGCTACTTTCATACCTCCCAACTTTTTGAGATAGAATTGAGGGACACCTATTAGCAAACATATGTAGGCATAGGACACACCCCCTGTCATGACCCCTTAAAGGAGACCTATACTAAAAAAAAAAATAGTTAAACCCACTAGTGCTTTTTTTCTACCACTACTATTTCTTTATATTGGCTTTTGACATTTGCAAATGCAGTAATTTAGAAATCAGATGAAAGGTTTAGCACTGTAAAAACACGTTTTGAAAGATAAAAAGTGCATTTTATATACAACTATATAGATCAGATCAAAACGAGGGACAAATGAGGATGAATGAGGTACATTGGGACATTGGTACAGTGGGACATTGTTCCAAATCAGGGACAGTCCCTTGAAATCAGGGACAGTTGGGAGCTATGGCTACTGTGTCTGGATAGCTTGGTCCGTTAAAGTAACTTAAAATCAAAGGAAGCATGGCTTAAAAAGAAAACAAATGCACCCACCACATCTAAGAATTGGTGAGCTCCAATATAATAAAGTTTTGTTTTTGGGTGTAATACAGCTTTACAAATAATAGTTTCAGAAACAAACACAGTTATAACTGGATGTAAGGGACAACAATATTGCCTATCTAAAATTCTGAGCCCCTAACTATATCAAAGGCTTGTGGGGGTCTGCTTGCGTTGGGGCCCATGAATTCCCATTAGAGCATTCTCCCATTAGAGAGAGAGAGAGAAAGAGTACTTTCTATCCAAACGAGATTTCCCCAAAACTCCAAGTACAACTCTCCACAAAGCAGCAAAGTCTCTAAGCAACTAGCAGCAAGGTCAGTACAGAGACGCCTGTCACCGCCAATGCCATTCAGTTGTCCAAGGGTCAATGAACTTTTCCTTGGAGGCAAGAGGTAACACAATAAGTGGGGTTCTTCTCAAGTCTGTGTCAGGTGGATCCTTGGGCCTTCCTCTCTGTGGTGTTCACAATCCACATAGCTCTGTACGCAGGAGAGTCTCTCCTCTCATAGAACACAGCAATCCTATGTGGCTCTCCCCACTGCCCTGTCTCTGCTACGAGCACAGCTCTGAAGTCACATTACACTGCTCGCTGCAGCCTGGATTGGTCTTCCCAACTGCAGGGTCTTTGTTTCTACTGCAGCATTAAGCACACAGTTCCCAAAGCATTAACAGAAAAGTTCACCTTTGCAAAAAAATAATAAATGCATATGTTTTAGCAGGTAAAAAAATGTGCATTTATATTTTTTTGTTTGTAAGGAAGAATAGGGGGAGGAGGTTCCACCTGAGTGTAGTATTAATGTAGGACTTTAATAATCATAGGATTAAAAACACTCACAAGAAATAAGTAACTGTGCTCATCATGAAGTACTCAGCCATGAGAGGTCCGCAAGTTGTTGTCACCGTTCACTGTAAGGAGTAGAGTAGAAGCACAAGGCACCACTGTAATGCCCCATACACACGGTCGGATTTTCCGATGGAAAATGTGCGATCGGAGCGTGTTGTCGGACATTCCGACCGTGTGTGGGCTCCATTGGACTTTTTCCATCGGATTTTCCGACACACAAAGTTTGAGAGCAGGCTATAACATTTTCCGACAACAAAATCCGTTGTTGGAATTTCCGATCGTGTGTACACAAATCCGACGCACAAAGTGCCACGCATGCTCAGAATAAATAAAGAGATGAAAGCTATTGGCTACTGCCCCGTTTATAGTCCCGACGTACGTGTTTTACGTCACCGCGTTCAGAATGATTGGATTTTCCGACAACTTTGTGTGACCGTGTGTATGCAAGACAAGTTTGAGCCAACATTCATCGGAAATAATCCTAGGATTTTGTTGTCGGAATGTCCGATCAATGTCCGACCGTGTGTACGGGGCATAAGTCTACGAAGTCTCACCTTGACCAGGGTGGAACACACAGGTGGAGATTACATCACTCGAAGGGAAGGAGCTCAGGGCTGGAACTGGAAATTGCAGGCTACGCGTTCAGAGCTCATAGCTCCTTCTACTGGCCTAATGCAGTTTAAAGTGGAGTTCCACTCAAGACTGGAACTTTCCCTTATTTTCTTCCTCCCCCCTCCGGTTCCACATTTGGCACCTTTTAGGGGGGAAGGGGGTTGAACGGGTACCTGTTTTTGACAGGTCCCTGTCCCCACTTCCGGGAAATGGTGCAGCGGCGCCGTCCTTTGGAAGTTCGGGCCCCCTCCTTCTTCCTACGCCGCCGGGCCAATTAGAAAGTGCATGCGCAGTAGGGAACCATCTGTGAAGCCAAAGGACTTCACTGCCGGTTTCCCTTAGTGGAGATGGTGGCAGCAGCACCCGACAGCCGATCTAAGGATCGGCTGGGGTGCCAACATCGAGGGCTCGCTGGACAAGTAAGTATCCATATAATAAAAGCCAGCAGCTACAGCATTTGTAACTGCTGACTTTTATTTTTTTTCCCCAGGCTGGAACACCTTTAAAGGAGAAGTACAGCCTGAGCTTTTTAGGCTGGGCTTCTCCTATGGGTCACAGGAGTGAAATTAGTTTTGCACTCCTGTGACCCGTTTTCAGCGGAGAGCGGTCCGAAGTCCACTCTATGCTGACGTCACTGCCATCAGTCGAGACAGCGTGTCATCCCGACTTCCCAAGTCTGGATCCGCCAGCTGCCTTGACTGATGCCAGTCTTAGCGAGCCACTGAGACAGCCGCTACCCGCCCCTCCACAGCTTAGCGCTCCAATGAGCGTGGAGGAGCAGAGAGGAGAGATGCTGACTGACAGTCAGCATCTCTCCGCTCAGGGAGGTGAGAGAACTGAGCCACTGGCGATGTTCGGTGGCTCTGTTCTCAGTGCAGAGGCTGTGGGGGACAGGAGCAGCATCAGTCTGATGCTGCATCCACCTAGGTAAGTATGAATATAAAAAAAAACAAAAAAAAACATACTTCTCTTTTAAATAGAGGAGCACAAGGTCCATGGCCGTGGGACTATAACTGCCAACGGACCAACATCCAAATATGTGATTACATTTAAACCATATACTGTATATAAACAGAATATAATCATATATAAAACATGGGATATTGTCATATATGAAAAAAATTGATACAATCTTATGTATAAAAAAGGGTCAGTGTTTGAGCAAGAAAAAGCTTAATTTTGAAACAAAAAAAAAGTCAGTATCTCAATTCTTAAAAGGGGAGCATAGAATTAATGTATGGTAATCATTAACAGTATAAAAAGAGCAACAGGAATACAAAGCCTGGGTAGATGGGGACCGATGGGATGGGGGACGGGGAAGAACATTCAAGAATCCTTTTTGGGGTCCCTGCTTCAGTTTGGGATGGCCCCAGCATGTCTCGGTCGATGACATCACAAGAAGGCGGGGCCACTCAGTGACATCGCTGGGTAGCCCCACCCCTTAGCTATTTAAAGAGGAGGTCCACTGAAAAAAAAAAATATTAAAAGCCAGCAGCTACAAATACTGCAGCTGCTGAATTTTAATATATGGACACTTACCTGTCCAGGGAGCCCGCGATGTCGGCAGCCGAAGCCGATCCGTCCTTCGGCTCTCGGCTGCTGCCGCTGCCATCCTCGGTAAGGGAATAAGGAAATGAAGCCGCTTCACTTCCTGGTTCCCTAATGCGCATGCGCGAGTCACGCCGCGCGTTCCTCTCAGGTCCCTGCTGTGTTTTGGGACCTGTGTGTCACCCAGAATACAGCGGGGGAGGACGGGGTAGGCGCCGGAAGTGGCATAGATCACCGCAAGCTCCACGGTTATCTATGCCAGGAAGTGGGAGCAAATACCTGTATTAGACGGTATCTGCTCCCTCCTCCCCCCCTCCTCCCCCCTGAAAGGTGCCAAATGTGACACTGGAGGGGGGGAGGAATCCAAAAAGTGGAAGTTCCATTTTTGGGTGGAACTCCACTTTAAGAAATGCCAGACGCGGACCAGGCAGATGGCGGGAGCCTTCGACAAGACCAGAGGGTTTTTCTCTTCTTTTTTTCAGGTCCAGCAGTGCGGTGGGCGTCGTGATTGATGATGGATCTACACTGGGGAACATTTTTTCGATTTTTAAATAAAGGATTTGTCAAAAACTTGTTTTATCTTTACTCACTTTTTAATTTTTTTTGGTGAATGGGTAGGGGTACTATGCACCCCATACTCATTCACATGGGGGGGCTGGGATCTTACAGATTCTGATAATCCTCCCGCCAACACACCCCCACAATCACCGATCAGAGTTGTGGGGAAAAGGTCCTTGCCCCCATCAACATGACAAGGGACAAGGTACTTTGGGATGGAGGGGGGGCATGTGGCCTGGTATGGCTCGGGGGGGCACGATCGCTCACCCCCCTTTCCTGGCCTGCCAGGCTGCATGCTCTATAAGGGTCTGGTATGGGTTTTAGGGGGACCATTTTAGCATGGGGTTCCCCTCAAAACCTGTTGGCATGGGGGGGAACCCCATTCAGTTCTTTTTTCTGAATTTTTCATTACATTTCTGCTGTCAGTGGGGAAGCCCGCTGACAGATGATGAGCCATCGGTTGTTAAGGACGTGGCGGCCTGCTTCCTGGCCCGCACCCTAACCAGCTATTCTTCACACAGAATCCGAAACAGTCAATAATTTTTCGACTGATTCGAATTTGAATCGTTCTGAAAATTTGGAATACATTGGAAAACTAATATACCCTGTTTCCCCCAAAATAAGACCTAGCGTGATTGTCGGTGATGGCTGCAATATAAGCCCTACACCCCAAATAAGCCCTGCCCTGTTTCCCCGAAAATAAGCCCTACCCTGAAAATAAGACCTACAAGGACTTTACCTAGGGCTTATTTGGTGGGTAGGGTTTTTATTGCAGCCATCACCGACAATCACGCTAGGTCTTATTTTAGGGGAAACAGGGTATGAAATGAAATTAAACAAATTTCAACAAAATTCGTTACTACTTCATTCGGAGATTCGGATACATCCGAATCTTCGCATAACCAAAAATTCATCAGAATTTATATTTGGACCAAAACGAATTGCACATGTCTAGAGTGGCATGTTTCTCCAGAACATGTGTGCCAACTGGGTTTGAAAAGGGTTGCTATAGGCAGAGGGTTCTCATTTTTACTTTGGGACGAATAAAGTCTATTTATTTAATTATTTAGTTTGGTCTGTAAACATTAGCTAATACATTGCAGTAACATTATCAGCCCAAAATGATGCAACTTACTTTTGCCTTTGTATTTTTCAGCCCTCGGGGTACTAAAGTTTCTGACAAATGGGATACAAACAAACGAGGTGAAGGACAACTGTTGTAATCTACATCCGGATTTAGTGTTCGGAACTCAAACCATTTCACTCTTTCAGAAGTTTCAATCTTTTCAGTACCATTTCGGTGCCCTTCGCTGCATATTAAGCTTAATATTTGCTGAGACCAGATGGTTCCTTTTAGTGTGAAAAGGAAAAAAAAAGAATTAATTTGTACACATGCAATAACATGGCCTTAGCTGTATCTCTCCAGGATGCTCTATGATAGGGTGCATAGTTGCCAATAGGGATGAGCTTCGTGTTCGAGTCAAACCCATGTTCGACTCGAACATCGGCTGTTCGGTCGTTCGCCGAATTGCGAACGATATGGGCCGTTCGCGCCAAATTCGTGTGGCGCGTCACGGCCCATAATTCACTGCGGCATCGCAGTGCATTGCTTGCTGATGATTGGCCAAGCATGCACTATGACCCGCATGCTTGGCCAAACACAGTGCCGCCTGAACAGAGAGCCGTAATTGGCCAAAGCCAAGGAGGCTTTGGCCAATTATGGCTCAGGGGATTTAGTACATGCCCCACACTATATAAGGCCGCCTTCACGGCGGCCCTGTGCAGTGTGTTCCGGTGTGCTTAGAGAGAGACAGTGTCATTTCATTTGAGTTAGCTAGATTAGGCAGGACAGTCAGTCAGTTAGCTGCACTTAAAGTGTATTGTGTATATATATGCATCCCAGGTGTTGCATATATATATATACACTGTATTCAGTTTAGCTAGTTCCGTTCCTGTTATCTTCTAGACTATTTACATTTAGTGCAGTGCGTCCTGCTCACAGTGTTCAGCTAGATCCGTTCCTGTTATCTTCCTACTGACAGGCAGGCTTGTCTTGTTACAGTATATAAAGCTACCTGAAGAAAATTACTGGTGTTCTTTTGATCCTATTAGTACCACGGTCAGGCAGCTAGACGATTTACATTTAGTACAGTGCGTCCTGCTCACAGTGTTCAGCTAGATCCGTTCCTGTTATCTTCCTACTGACAGGCAGGCTTGTCTTGTTACAGTATATAAAGCTACCTGAAGAAAATTACTGGTGTTCTTTTGATCCTATTAGTACCACGGTCAGGCAGCTGGACTATTTACATTTAGTGCAGTGCGTCCTGCTCACAGTGTTCAGCTAGATCCGTTCCTGTTATCTTCCTACTGACAGGCAGGCTTGTCTTGTTACAGTATATAAAGCTACCTGAAGAAAATTACTGGTGTTCTTTTGATCCTATTAGTACCACGGTCAGGCAGCTAGACTATTTACATTTAGTGCAGTGCGTCCTGCTCACAGTGTTCAGCTAGATCCGTTCCTGTTATCTTCCTACTGACAGGCAGGCTTGTCTTGTTACAGTATATAAAGCTACCTGAAGAAAATTACTGGTGTTCTTTTGATCCTATTAGTACCACGTTCAGGCAGCTAGACTATTTACATTTAGTGCAGTGCGTCCTGCTCACAGTGTTCAGCTAGATCCGTTCCTGTTATCTTCCTACTGACAGGCAGGCTTGTCTTGTTACAGTATATAAAGCTACCTGAAGAAAATTACTGGTGTTCTTTTGATCCTATTAGTACCACGGTCAGGCAGCTAGACTATTTACATTTAGTGCAGTGCGTCCTGCTCACAGTGTTCAGCTAAAGCTACCTGTAGAAGGTTGGTGGTGTTCTCATACTACAGGCAGGCAGTTGATTTTGCTAGCTGCAGTATCAGTACATATATATATATATATATATATATATATATATATCCCAGCTTAGTGCAGCTACAGGCCATTAGTATGTCTGGAAGGCCAAGAAGGAGAGGCAGACAGTCACAAGCCAATAAGAGAGGGCAAGCAGGCTCTGTGTCTAGTGCTGGTCGTGGAGACGGTGCATCCTCATCAGCACGTGGCCATGGGACACGCTTGGCCTTTTTTTCGGCAGCTGGCTGTGTTGAGCCGCAACATGCGGAAGACTTGGTCGAGTGGATGACCAAGCCGTCCTCATCCTCCTCATCCTCTCTCACCCATGCACAGGGTGCTTTGTCTGGCAAAGCGGCGGCCTCTTCCCTCGGCTCAATGTCATCAGTGACTCCTTCCCTAGCTCCACCATGTCCTCCTGAGGAGTCCCTCGAACTGTTTGACCACAGTGTTGGGTACATGCTCCAGGAGGATGCCCAGCGTTTGGAAGGCTCTGATGATGATACTGAGCTCGATGAAGGCAGTAACATGAGCACGGACAGAGGGGGTGCCCAAGAAGGACAGCAATCTGGCAGCCATGCTCCCCCTGCTGCAGCATACTGCCAGGTTTGCTCCAGTGATGAGGAGGGAGGGGATGATGAGGTCACTGACTCAACGTGGGTGCCTGATAGGAGAGAGGAGGAGGAGGAGGAGGAGGAGGAGGCGGCACATCACCAACGAGGCAGGATGCCCTCCAGGGGCCAGCCTAAGGGCAGCACATTGACTGTATCACACCCCAAAGCTCCACATGTGCAGGGCGCTGCAGTCTCTGCGCGTTATTCAAAAAGTTCTTTGGTGTGGGCCTTTTTTGAGACGAGTGCATCAGATCGCACCGCTGCTATTTGCAACATATGTCTCAAGCGTATCTCACGTGGCCAAAACATCTCCCGCTTGGGTACCACATGCTTGACCAGACATATGTTGACCTGCCATGCAGTTCGTTGGCAAGCGTATCTAAAAGACCCACACCAAAGAACAAAGAGGACCTCTCCTTGCTCCTCATCAGCTGAGATTTCCAACCCCACTAGACCTCCAGTCCTCTCTGAGACCTGCACTGAGAGGAATGAAGGTGTAGAATTAGGTGTGTCACAGCCAAGTACTTGTGGGCAATCTGCTTTTGGTACACCGACGTCAGATTGTACCAGGCAAATTTCCCTGCCCCAGCTGCTGCACCGCCGAAAGAAGTTTGCTCCCAGCCATCCACATGCCCAGCGGTTGAATGCTAGCTTGGCAAAATTGCTAGCACTTCAACTGCTGCCTTTTCAGTTGGTAGACTCTGCCCCTTTCCGTGAGTTTGTGGAATGTGCGGTTCCTCAGTGGCAGGTACCCAAACGCCACTTTTTCTCACGGAAGGCGATTCCGGCTCTCTACCGGCATGTGGAAGGCAATGTCCATGCCTCGCTGGACAGGGCGGTCAGCGGTAAGTTGCATATTACCGCTGACTCATGGTCCAGCAGGCAAGGACAGGGACGTTACCTAAGTTTCACGACACATTGGGTGACTCTGCTGGCAGCTGGGAAGGATGCAGGACAAGGTGCAGTAGTGTTGGAGGTTGTTCCGCCACCACGCCTCCAAAATGCTAATGATTGTGACACACCTCTCTCCTCCACCCCCTCCTCTTCTTCTTCCTCCATGGCCTCTTCCTCGGAACCAGCGGTGCTCCGTAGTCGTTCAAGTGGCTACGCAAGTACGCAGGCCAAAAGATGCCATGCGGT
Organism: Lithobates septentrionalis; assembly: GCA_037952835.1. NCBI lineage: Eukaryota > Metazoa > Chordata > Amphibia > Anura > Ranidae > Lithobates > Lithobates septentrionalis. The sequence continues at coordinate 6,007,971 of JBBDGP010001034.1, read as the reverse complement.
GCTTGAGCTGGTGTGCTTGGGGGACAGGAGCCACACTGGGGCAGAGGTTCTGTCAGCTCTGCAGGGGCAGGTTCAGAGGTGGTTGACGGCCAGGAAAGTCTGTGTGCATTTCCACCGGTCATATAATGCCAGTGCTCGGCTGACGGACCTCCAAAAGGAGTTTAACCTGCCCAAGAACCGCCTAATCTGTGACATGCCCACCAGGTGGAACTCAACGTTGGCCATGCTGCAGCGGCTGCACACGCAGCAGAGGGCCATCAATGAGTACCTGTGCGACTATGGCACCAGGACAGGGTCAGGGGAGCTTGTTTTTTTTTTCCCCACGCCAGTGGGCCATGATCAGGGATGCATGCACTGTCCTGTTACCATTCGAGGAGGTCACGAGGATGGTGAGCAGTGACAGTGCATGCATCAGTGACACTGTCCCCCTTGTCCACCTGTTGGAGCACACGCTGCGTGGAATAATGGACAGGGCACTTGAGGCAGAACAGAGGCAGGAAGAGGAGGACTTCCTTAGCTCTCAAGGCCCCCTTTATCCAGACAGTGTTCCTGCGTGCCCGCCGATCACACAGGAAGAGGAGGAGGAGGAAGATTGTGTCAGTATGGAGGTGGAGCCTGGCACTTGGCATCAACAGCAGTCTTTAAGGGATCAGTCCCAAGAAACACATGGACTTGTACGTGGCTGGGAGGAGGTGGCTGCGGACGTTGTCGTCCTTAGTGACCCAGAGGACTCCGGACCGAATGCCTCAGCAAACCTAGGCGCTGCATGGTCTCCCTGATCCTGCAAAGCCTGCGTAAGGATCCTCGTATTCGTGGTATCAAGGAGAAGGACCAATACTGGCTGGCAACCCTCCTTGATCCACGTTACAAGGGTAAGGTTGCGGACCTTATCTTGCCATCGCAGAGGGAGCAGAGGATGAAACATCTTCGGGAGGCCTTGCAGAAAGGTCTGTGCAACGCGTTCCCAGAGACTGGGAGGTTACAAACTCCTGTTTCTGGACAACGTGTTGCTGAGGCTTCGGTCAGTCAAAGAAGGAGCGGTGGAGAAGGTGGCCGTCTGACCGATGCGTTCAGACAATTTTTTGGACCGCAGCCCCAAGGTGTGATCGGTTCCAGCAACCATCGCCAGCGTCTGTTTTACATGGTGCAGGAATACCTAGGGGCAAGATCTGACTTGGACACCTTTCCCAACGAAAATCCTCTGGGTTACTGGGTCTTGAGGATGGATCACTGGCCAGAGCTTGCACAGTATGCAATTGAGCTACTGGCCTGTCCTGCATCCAGCGTTCTTTCGGAACGCACATTCAGTGCTGCTGGAGGCCTGGTAACCGATCACAGGGTGCGTCTGTCCACCGACTCGGTCGATCGACTGACCTTCATAAAAATGAATCAGTCTTGGATCACCACCAGCTACCAAGCACCTGATGCTGATGTAACCGAATAATTTTTTTTGAAATCTCAGATCCCTTCAAAGACTGCCTATGCTGATGCTTAGTGACTATCCCTGAGTAATTATCCTCTTCCTCCTCAATCATCACGCTGATAGCTTGCAAGAACATTTTTGGTTCTGGGCGCCACCACCAGTGCCTGAGGCACAATTTTTCAGCCCCTGTTTAACAGGGGCGTGTAATTACAATTTTTGATGTAATACTTTGCAGCAGGGCTCGTTCCTGCATTCCAACTAGAGTGTCTGTGAGGGGTTGCAGTGTTGTGGCACCAGCACCAGTGGCTAAGGCCCAATTTTTCTGCCCCTGTCTAACAGGGGCGTGTAATTACAATTTTTGATGCAATACTTTGCAGCAGGGCTCGTTCCTGCATTCCAACTAGAGTGTCTGTGAGGGGTTGCAGTGTTGTGGCACCAGCACCAGTGCCTAAGGCCCAATTTTTCTGCCCCTGTCTAACAGGGGCGTGTAATTACAATTTTTGATGCAATACTTTGCAGCAGGGCTCGTTCCTGCGTTCCAACTAGAGTGTCTGTGAGGGGTTGCAGTGTTGGGGAACCAGCACCAGTGCCTAAGGCCCAATTTTTCAGCCCTTGTTTAACAGGGGCGTGTAATTACAATTTTTGATGCAATACTTTGCAGCAGGGCTCGTTCCTGCGTTCCAACTAGAGTGTCTGTGAGGGGTTGCAGTGTTGTGGCACCAGCACCAGTGCCTAAGGCCTAATTTTTCAGCTCCTGTTCAACAGGGGCATGTAATTACAATTCTTGATCTAATATTTCACAGCAGGGCCCTGTGAGGGCTTACAGTGTTGTGGCCACAACAAGGCCCAAATTTCTGCTGAGTATATAGGGCAGGACCCTACTTTCAAACATCTAACTTACAAACGACTCCTACTTGCAAACGGAAGGAGACAACACGAAGTGAGATGAAATCTACCCCTAGGAAGGGAAATTCTCTCCTGTAAGAGTTAATATGGGAAAAAAATTTCTCCTTTCCACTGATGCTTTCCAATCCTTGTTCCACAAAAAACCCCAAATTTTCAAAAAACATTTTTCATTGGGACAAAAAGTGAGGTGAAATCTTCTGAAGAGGAGGAAAGACAGCAAAACAAATGTCACAGGGGTGATAACCCTTCCCTATGTTTTCCAAAAAGCTTAAAAAAGATTTTTTGGCTGGAGCTAAACACGTTAAAAATGTACCCGTTCAAAATTACAAAGAGATTCTACTTAACAACAAACCTACAGTCCCTGTCTTGTTTGCACTGCCTTTATACTGCTGTTCAGAGTATATAGGGCCTGGTGGCCCCACACCTTTCCTTATTTTAATTTGGGTGCGGGGTTCCCCTTAATAGCCATACAAGACCCAAAGGGCCTGGTAATGGACTGGGGGGTACCCATGCCGTTTGTCTCACTGATTTTCATCCATATTGCCATGACCCGACATTACATTAAACCCGCAAGCAGTTTTAAATGAGATTTTTTCCTTTGAAAATGACATTTGGTGCAGGGACTGTTCTAAACGCGGGAAACACGTGTCACTTTACAGGCATACTATAGACACCCCCCAGGTACGATATTTAAAGGAATATTTCACTTTTTTTTTTTTTTACTTTAAGCATCATTAAAATCACTGCTCCCGAAAAAACTGCAGTTTTTAAAAGTTTTTTTTGCATTGATACATGTCCCCTGGGGTAGGACCCGGGTCCCCAAACCCTTTTTAGGACAATACCATGCAAATTAGCCTTTAAAATGAGCACTTTTGATTTCGAACGTTCGAGTCCCATAGACGTCAATGGGGTTCTAACGTTCGTGCGAACTTTCGGTCCGTTCGCAGGTTCTGGTGCGAACCGAACCGGGGGGTGTTCGGCTCATCCCTAGTTGCCAACATTTCAAAACAATTTCCAGAGACACCTATTTTTGCTGTGTGTCCAGCAAGCCATTGTAGGTGGAGGATGTACTCTAATTAGGGGAGGGGCATTCATTTAAAATGGGTGTGGTTTTACAAGAGTCATATTGTTAACCTAACGCCATACTTTAATTACATATTAAACATTTTTACTGCCCCAACCACTCCCTCTTAAGCGGCAAAAATAATCCCCACTGTTGCATTCAGTGAGCAGTATCACTGCTGAAAATGACTGATTCAAGTGAATGGGGCCATTCTGCAACAGCGAGCCAATCATAGGCTTGCAGTTGTGATGCACTATTTCCAGTCAAAAAGCCCCTTCAGCTGTCAAAAACAAAACAGGCATTTAAGAGGTGCTAGTATAGCCTCCTGAATGCCTGTCAGTCGAGTCTGCAACATTCTATAAAAAGAGCGGTCCACTGGCCATAGATTACTCAGCCAGTGAGCTGATGCATGAAAAATGAATATATTCCTTCCATCCAAGTGAGGTGGATAAAGGAGTCCTCCTTACTGAGAGACTGGGGTTGATTTACTAAAGGCAAATAGACTGTGCTCTTTGCAAAGTGCAGTTGCACACTGCAAGAGCAGTTGCTCCAGAGCTTAGTATAGAGCAGAAGTCCATCATCCAATCACGTGCAAGTAAAAATGCATACATTTCCATTTTCTTGCACGTTTGGATATTCTTTGCAAAGTGAAGTTTTACCTAATTTACTAAGCTCTGGAGCAAATGCACCTTCAGAGTGCAACTGCACTTTGCAAAGTTCACAGTCTATTTGCCTTTAGTAAATCAACCCCACTGTATTCTGACAGCAGGGACCCTGATCAGCGGCTTCAGCCACTGATCAACAAAAATTTCTAACATTCCCATTTGATAGGATAATTTGTTAGATCAACTTCTGATGAGCAGGAGTGGCTACACATGGATCGAAATCCAGCCAGTCCCTGCTGAACTGCCAAGTTTCAATCCATCTATGGCCAACTTTTAGCTGGCCATAGATAGTTAACTTTTTTTCAGCCAGTGGGATGATCGAAAAAACGAAACAAATGGATTACCTGATCCACGCAAGGTGGATGGAGGAATCCTCCCCACTATACCATTGTGTTTTGACAGCGGGACTCCTCTTCTGTCAGAATACACTAATCAGCCAATTGGCTGCAGCCGATTGATCGAGAAAAGCTTTGCAAAATTCCCGTTTGACAGAAGTTGATTGTTAGACCAATTTCTGCCAAGTGGCTACAATCATAGATGGATCGCAATTCAGCCAGTTCAGCAGGGGATTTTGATCCATCTATAACCAGCTTTAAGTGGGGTACACACTATAAGAAAGTTGGGCGAACGATCTTCCGATTTTCCTCGATGTTTCACAGCAAATCGGAACCGATGAACGAAAATGCGTATGAAAATTCTCGTATGACAAAGGCTTTTTTTTTTTTGCTGTTTATTGTTTCTGATCATGCGTAGTCTTTCTTTTCTGATTTTCTTTTACGAAAATCATACAAAATCAGTACACAATAAACATAAAGTTTGTTCTTTTGGGAATTTTCATACAAAAAGTCGGAATCGACTGTCGAAAGTTGTATAAAAAGAAAAACCATACTTCTCTTTTAAATAGAGGAGCACAAGGTCCATGGCTGTGGGACTATAACGACCAATGGACCAACATCCAAATATGTGATTACATTTAAACCATATACTGTATATAAACAGAATATAATCATATATAAAACATGGGATATTGTCATATATGAAGAAAAATTGATACAATCTTATGTATAAAAAAGGGTCAGTGTTTGAGCAAGAAAAAGCTTAATTTTGAAACAAAAAAAAAAAGTCAGTATCTCAATTCTTAAAAGGGGAGCATAGAATTAATGTATGGTAATCATTAACAGTATAAAAAGAGCAACAGGAAAACAAAGCCTGGGTAGATGGGGACCGATGGGATGGGGGACGGGGAAGAACATTCAAGAATCCTTTTTCTGCCAAGTGGCTACAGCCATAGGTGGATCTTAATTCAGCCAGTTCAGCAGGGGATTTTTATCCATCTATAACCAGCTTTAAGTGGGGTACACACTAAAAGAAAATCGGGCGAACGATGTTCCGATTTTCCTCGATGTTTCACAGCAAATCAGAACCGATGAACGAAAATGCATATGAAAATTCTCATATGACAAAGGCTTTTTTTTTTGCTGTTTATTGTTTCTGATAATGCGTAGTCTTTCTTTTATGATTTTCTTGTACAAAAATCATACAAAATCGGTACACAATAAACATAAAGTTTGTCCTTTGGGAATTTTCATACGAAAATTGTAATACATACTATATACATATATACAATCGAAAGTTGTATACATACTATACGAAAATCATACAAAAATTCTTGGAACAAAAATGTTCGCCCGATTTTTTTTAGTGTGTACGAGCCTTAAGAGTGCTGTAGTTATCAAGACTAAAGAGAAACAAAAGTAAAACACTGGTAGTAATAGTAAAAAAGTAAACAGACAGCCAGGCTCAGCAATGTATATATGCTTATGTGCATGTGGATATGGTGCATTACGGTTCCGGGTATGCGGCTGTTATGAGCATGATCACAATGTGTACACTACTGTTAAGAATGAGTTTCAGCCATAACAGCTGTGCTGAGGTGCTGTGATTGGCCCACAGCTATCACATGATACCTGGGTCAATTACAGCACCCTGTACCATGTGATTAACTGTAGCAAATCACATCATGTCAACAGAAAGCAAGCTGTTATGAATGGAAACACATTCATGACAATTCAAACGATTGCTGTTACAGTGTTCATCACTGTAATGGCAATCACAGTGTAATGCAAAGCATTCTCTTGGACAGTGTAGGGAGGTGGGATGGTGATGTCAATGCAGCAAGGCAGCCACTTAGTGCAGGACCCAGAAAAAAATGGAGATCAATGGAGTAGCAATGCCTACTACAGTGATTTCCAGCTTCCAGGAGGGGGGGTGATCAAATACAGTATAAACCTAGTAACATTGGTCTGAGCTAGAATTGCCCCTGAGCTCTAGCACTGCAGAAGCCACTGGAAAAAATAGTCAATAGGTATCCTCTGCGCAATCCTCTTTTAGTGCTAAACTACCAGTGATAAAGCTAGGCCCGAAGCGAAAGGAAAAGAAGAGACAAATAGTGAAGGGCCGGGCATGAAAGTGTGTAAAGGGGAGGCAACACAGGGTTAAAAGCAGGGAATTTGTTGCAAGGAAGGGGAGTATAAGGATTGGTGAAAATGAACAGAGTGGGAGGGGTTATGTTTATTTAAGGGGGAAACGGGGCTCCAGGGCAGAAGTGGCAGGGGCAGAAGGTTAGGAAGCAGTTTCCACGCTGCTGGACGTCAATGCAATGGCCGACGTAGATTTGATCCTGGCCCAGCTGCAGGCAGCTGCCGCGACCTGTGGACCGGAGTGGCTGCACTGCCAAGTGTCCTCCCTGCTCCGAGGATCAGGCATAAGGGTCAGCAGCAGGGGGACAGGAGTCTCAATGGGATCGGAGGTCTAGGCCTCCGGAGTGTTTCTCACCGGGACCCTCAACCAGAACTTTGCGCCACGGTAGGAGCCCCACATGGGACCCGTCAGGCCCACCGGCGAAGCGCCCATCAGCCATCGGCAGAGCTTGGTGGGCGGGGCTATGGGCCAAGACCACGCCTCTCCCCTCCTCATCGTCGCACATGTCAGGAGCCAGCAGACTCCTCCCCCTCAGCGGTGCCTGCGTGTGGGGAGTCTCAGTGAGGGAGAAGCGTTACACGGCTGCTTGCCCGCCCGGCCATTACTAGACATGGCTGGCGGCTCCACTGATGTGCTGGGTCCTCCTGCAATGAGGGACAGGGGGCAGAGAGGCGGCAGACGATTGTGGGCTGCTGAACATGGCCAAAATCGAGGGGGCTCGCGCAGCGGAGGGCGCATCCGGTGCTGGTGGGCGGGGCCAAAAATGGCAAGGATCCACGGCATTCAGGCCCTCCTTGCATGAGATGTTGCAGATGGCGGACCAACAAGCTCCAGATGAGTGGTCAGAAGGAGAGCTTTCCTGCTCGGAGGAAGAGGATGCGCAGGGTCGCGCGGCACTGATGGATTCTGGAGCGGCGGCTGTTGGGGGCACTCCTGGTCAGCCTAGTAAGTCCTCTGCATTATCTACTAATTGTTTTAATGTTGCACTGTGTGGGTTGTTGGGTGTAGTGGATGGGGTTGCTGCAGTGCCTGCCAGAGCCGCGCCACAGGCATCTGCGGCCGCGGCGGCTGGCCCACAAGTGGCGGGCACTCCGCCTGCCACTTCCGGGACAGAGGCGCAGCTACAAGACTTGCTGGAGGGTCTTCGGGATTTGATGCAGCGATTTGCAAGAGGAAAAGGAGACCAGCCTCCGCAGGTGTCACCGTGGGTCCAGTCAGTTGGCGGGGCTATGGTGGATGGCGGGAGGACGGACTTGAACAGAGTGGCCACCCACCCTCATCACAGGTATCACACCGGCCCCTACGGAGCTTACTGTAGTGCCCCCGGCCGTGGTGTCGGTAGGTACGAAGGCAGGGGAGAAGGCCAGAGCATTGCAGGAGGTCACGGGTAGGACGGATGTGGTTAGGATTGCTTATGCAGCAAAATGTGAGGTGTACGTGTGCTTTGAGGGGCCTTTGGGGGCACATTTGAAACAGGAAGTCCAGGAAAAAATTTGCAAGGGTATGTGGAGATCTTCTCTTTACTACCCCTAGAGAAATCTAACTTAGATAGGCTTAAGCCTGACAACTCCAAGAAGGAGGATGAGGAGAAGCGGAGGTACAGATTGATTCCACGGACGTTCGCTAACTGGCTACAGGCGTTTGCCATAATGCCAAGCGTTATAGGGGAGATGAGCCCTGAACACTGTTCAGCTTTTTCTTGTTACATGGGCGCCATCGGAGAGGCTCACCAATTCTAAGGGGGATCAGCATGGCTAAGGTACGACGAGCAGTTCTGGCAGCGCAGGGCCGTCCATCCGTCTGTCTCTTCACTGGGATCACAAAGACATTAGCCTCTGTATGCGTCTGATGTCCTCAGCTCGGGCCCCGAGTCAGTTTTTTCCAGGGGGGGCCGGGGGTGCACCTTCTCCAGGACAACTGGCCAGGGCCGGACTGGCCTACCGGGATACCGGGAGATTTCTCGGGAGGCCGCCTGCCCTCGGGCCTGCTTTGAGTTGCGGCTGCAGTGCTCCCCTCTCTCCTGCTCCTGTGTATCATAGAGCTGGCTGGGTCTGTGTTCGGCGGCGGCACTGTAACATGGTCCCGCCCCCCTAGATCGGCTCATGTGATAGTAGATAGAATCAATGTTCCGCCTATCACATGAGCCAGTCTAGGGGGCGGGCCGTGTTACAGCGCCACCGCCGCCGAAAACAGACCCAGCCAGCTCCGTAATCCACAGGAGGAAATGCCCGCCCGTACAGCCCGCCCTGTGTGCCTGGATAGGAGGATCGGCAGGGGGGCCGCATATAGATGAAATGAGCTTTCTATATTCCTCCATGTAGCTGCTGAATGCTTGCAGGAGGGAGAGGAGGAGAATCAAGCATTCAGCGGCTGCATGGAGGAATATAGAAAGCTCATTTCCTCTTTATGCCGATCCTCCTATCCAACTTCTTTTACTGCCCCCTCCCAGTTCTCCTTGTGCTCCCTGGCTCCCCCCCACGCCCCCACAGTTCTCTCCACCACTGTTCTCTCTGCGCCCCCAGTGCTCTCTGCCCCCCGTGCTCTCCACCCCTGTTCTTTTTGGCTCAACCACCAGTGCTCTCAAGCTCCCCCCCAGCACTCTCCGCTCCCCACTCCTGTACTCTACACTCCCCCCTGCATTTTGCCCCCACCCATGTGCTCTCCAACCCCACCAGTGCTCTCCGCCCCCCATAGTGTTCTCCAGTCCCCCCTGCTTTCCACCCCTGTTCTTTCTGGCCCCCACTGGTGCACTCAAGCAGGGGAGGGCTGGCAGCCTTAGGCCTGGGGGGCAACTCCAGTCAAGTGGCCCATTGAACTACGGAATTAGCTCACCATCACCAGTGCCCATCAATGCAGCCTCACCAGTGCCCCTCAGCACAGCCTCACCAGTGCCCATTAGCACAGCCTCACCAGTGCCCATCAGTGCAGCCTCACCAGTGCCCATCAGCTCAGCCTCATCAGCGCCCATCAATGCAGTGTGTTCAGTGCCCATCAATGCAATCTGTTCAGTGCATGGCGATTAGAGAGAGGAGAGCCGCTGGATTACACAGAATAGAGATCTCCCACTTACCCAGCATGGCTGCTGTCATACGAAGTCCCACCTCCTGGACTGGCTCCTATGATAGACGCCATCAGTGTGTTGTCTATCATAGGAGCCAGTCCAGGAGGTGAGACTTCATATGATAGCAGCTGCCAGGTAAGCAGGAGATACCCGCTCTGCGTAATATGGCGGTGCTCGCCCCCCCTCTGAGGCAGCCCAATGGGCCCAACAGGATCCATGGTAGGTTCGGGCCTGGGCGCCCTCTCAATGCCCCAGATTGCGGTGCACCCTCCCTGGATTGGCCCTGCATGGCGGGGACAAAACCGGGGACAGACTTAATCCAGGGACAGTGTCCTCAGTCCGGGGACTGCCCCAGGAGACCAGAAACATCTGGTCACCCTAGGCTAGTGGCTAGTAGGCCCCACAGGCTATGGCCACTAACCTGTGGGTCCTGCTGGCCTGTAGGTTCTACTGGCCACTGACCTATGGGTCCTGCTGGGAGCTGGCCATGGGCTGTGGGTCCTGCTGGCCATGGCCAGCTTCTAGCAGGATCAACAGGCCATGGCCAGCTTCCAGCAGGCCCACAGTGTTGAGGGCTATTTTGAGGTTACTGGGTGGGCACTGGCCTGGGGCAGGGTAAATAGGGTGTATGGGGGGGTAGATGGGGTGTGGGGTTTAGCTGCGGGTGTCAGGGTCTCTCACCTCAGCGATGGCAGCTGCCCATGTCAGCTCAGCAGGTCCTTGCATGGACTCCTCTGGTCCTGGGGGCATGATGCTGCTGTCCTGGGGTCAAGTAAACTTGCAGCCCGAGCCAGTCACGTAGGTCCCGACTCCATGGCACTCCCTGCTGCCTTTGCCTGCCTCCAAGATCTGGGAGTTGTAGTTTCCTGGCTGTGTTGCGTTGCTCACAGTTCTCCATCCACCGGGAGCTTGAGCGCGCATGGACTACAACCAGGGGCGTATCATGAAATCAATGGGCCCCTGTGTGAGATCCAAAGTGCCCCCCCCCCCTATGCAGTGTGAAAGGCAAAGTGCGCTGTTGCAAAAAGTGGGCATGGTTTAAGTTTCACAAAATTTTGGGCGTGGCTTAAAGGGGTGTGGATCCTGAGATGACTTATATAGTTCAGAATGTGGTAATGTTAAATAGGGAGTACCTGGGTCCTGGCCCTGCTGAGTGACTCCAATCATCAGGACCAGGACCCAGGTACTCCCACTATGTACACCTGGGCTGGGGCGTCTTCCTTATCAAAGAAACATGTGCGCCACTCCACTCAGCAGGGCCAAGACTCAGGTACTCACACTGCCACTCTATACACCTGAACTAGCTGGGGAGCTCTCTTACCAAAGAAACACGTGTGTGTGCCACTCCACTCGGCAGGGCCACCAGGTACTCACAAGTCTGCTATTCCTGGCCGCCACAGTGCCACCGCATTAGTACAGGCTGGAGAAGCTTCCAATCCAGTCCTCACGTCTGCACCCAGCTTTCTCTCTTCACAGCTCCGCCCTTGCAATTTGTAGAGTGCGCCAATGCCGGGAAAAGATCATCCAGTGCCCAGGGCAAACTCCTCACCCCCATATACCCCCTTCTAGCACAAATCCCCCCTCTCAGCACAAATCCTCACTCCCCATATCCCCCTTACAACATAAATCCCCCTAAAATCCCTTAATTCACAAATTATTTTGCTCCCAATCCCCCCTCTCCTCTAAGCATAGACCCCCGCCCCCTCCATCTCCCCCTCTAGCAGCAAAAATCCCACCTTTCAGCATAAATCCTTACCCTCATATAACCCCTTCCAGTACAAATCCCCCTTCTCAGTACAAACCACTGCCTCCACCTCCTTTCCCAGCTCAAATCCCCCCTCTTAGCAGAAATATTCCCCCATCTCTCTCTCCCAGCATAAATCCCCCTCTCAGAACAAATCCTCCCCCATTTCCCCCTCCCATTATAAATCCTCTCCCATCTCACTTCCCAGCATACATTCCCCCTCCCAGCATAAATCCCCCCCCTTAGAAAAAATTCTCCCCCATATTCCCCTCCCAACATAGACCCCCCTCTCATCACAAATACTCTCCCATCTCACTCTCCAAAAATAAATTCCCCCTCTTAGCAAAAATACTCCCCCATCTCTCCCTCCCAGCAGAAATCCCCCCTCTCAGCAAAAATCCTCCCCATCTCAAACCTGTGCCTCCTTCTCTTCCCTCCCAGAACAACCCCCCTCCCCCCAGCTCCTTCTCCTGTTCTGTAAGAGCAGACTGATATGCTGGGACTTGTAGTGCCCTACACTACAGGGGACTGAAGAATGGCAGCCCACTCTGATGGGACTTTTAGTGCCCTCTCTGGGACTGAGGAATCCTCAGTCCCACCACAGTCTAGGGCACTACAAGTCCCAGCATAGGAGGCTTCCATATCTCAGCCCCCCACAGAGGGCACTACAAGTCCCAGCAGAGCGGGCTGCCACCAGTCCTCCACACACAGCATGAGGAGACTGGACAGCCTTCCACCCCCAACTCTCACTCCTTGGCTGCCATACACTCCTCCGCACTCTCCCCTTACAATGGTGTCCTCGGCTCCTGGCCGCCCCTCTCCAGAGTCTGGGCAGCATGTCGTGCTGCATGGTCAGGCAGGGGGTGGGATTTCCCCTTGTCTGACACATCCTGGCTCCCAGACCCTGGTGCAGCACACAAGGCTGCAGATCACTCCGCCACTGGTCAGGCACCTCACTGGCTGTGGGCAGCAGTGGTGGCCGGATCTACAGACTGGGCATCGGTGGATGCGGCCGTCGACTTCCTCAGAGAAAAAAAATCATCAGTGGGCAGCAGGCGGCCGCTGGCCATTTTGCATATAAGTTGGAACGGCCTGGGGGGAAATTGCCACCCTGGCCCAGCCCGCCCCTGCTCTCAAGATCCCCCCATTGCTCTCCACTCCCCCCTGCTCTTTGTACCCCCCAGTGCTCTCAGCCTCCCGTGCTCTCCATCCCTGTTCTTTTTGGCCCCTCCAGTGCTCTCAAGTCCCCCCCAGCGCTCTCCACTCCCCACCCCTGTGATCTTCACTCCCCCTGCTCTTCACCCCCACGCATGTGCTCTCCAACCCCACCAGTACTCTCTGCTCCCCCTTCTCTCCAGCTCCCACCCAGTGCTCTCTACTTCCCCAGGACCAGAGGACAGGCTGACTGGGGCCGGAAAATGAGGACGGCTGAAGGTGCAGGTAGCCAGGGACCACTCCATCTCACAGCAAATAGATCCTCTGGAAGGAGCACTGTCCCCATCCAAAACAAGAACAGACCCTGCCTGCTGCTGGCCATAATGGATATCCTGCTGGCATGAAAGGTACCGTACCGAGCATCAACAACACACCTTCCCACAGACAGGGACTGCAGACTGGGACATGGGGCACAGGAGGGGCTGAAATGATGGGCACAGTGAGGCTGCATTCATGAGCACAGTGAGACTGCATTCATGGGCAGAGTAAAGGTGCATTTGATGAGCACAGTGAGGCTGCATTGGTGGGCACAGTGAGGCTGCATTGATGGGCACAGTGAGGCTGCATTTGATTGGCACTGATGAGGCTGCATTTGATGGGCACTGGTGAGGCTGCATTGAGCTCTTGTATCAGGTCTGCAGTCTCTGACCATCTCCTGTATCATGTCTGCAGTCTCTGAGGGAGTCTGGAGAGGAGCCAAGAGTGGGAGCACCACCGGGATGGGGGTCATGGGAGAAGTCAGACGTGTGTGGACTGTGGAGAGGAGACAATAGGATAAAACCAGAGCCACCGAGCTGGAGTCGACTGACTGAGCCCTGCACAGTGCACCTGAGAGGAGGTCAGTGACAGCACCACCAGGCCAGTCTGAAGGGGGGGTCACTGATGTAAGGGGGGAGTGAATACGATAATGTAAGGGGGCACTGATATAAAGGGTTTCCCCCTTATATCAGTAACCCACCCCCCTTAGCTTAGTGTATTCTTTCTGCGGAAGGTGGTCCCCCCCCCCACGTTCTGAGTTCCTGGGGTCCCCCTTCATGATTGACCACTTACCACTTTTAACTGGAATTTGCTTTTATATATATATATATATATATATATATATATATAAAGCCCTATGTGATTTCATATCTGTCTTATCTTTATATAATACACTCTTCAAATGTGCTTTAAAATGTATGGTTTTCCCTTTCATGAACAAGAAAATAATGACATTATGCTGTTGCGCTGGTATAATAATGCTGTGGGACTGGTTTGAAATTTTTTCCAGGGCTGGATTTTATTCCCAGTCCGGCCCTGCAACTGGCCGGTAAAAAACGGGGTCTCTGCTGGCAATGCAATGAGGGATCATGTAAGTTTGGGGGTTCCTGCCATTTTAAGCATGGGTGTTCTGGATGTGGAGGTTCACATCCCATGTCCCACTGCTTCAACAAAGGTAAGGGCTGCACTGGAGAGTTTTCTAATAAGAGGTGAGGGGGGGTCCGTCGGTCGGACCAGCGCCTACACATCACTTCCTGGCAGCACAGTGGGAGGAATACATCTCCAGCTGATCGCTACTTCCCCCACTTGTACCTGCTTGGGTTTCAGTGACTGAACAGTGACTGAACAACCAAACACCAACGAAACCCACTTTTGAGTGATATCCCTCCCCAGTGGCCAAGGGGGGGTGAACGAACGGGACCTGTTGGATGTTTGCAACTTTTTTATATTTTTTTATTTTTATCTTTGTTTTATATATTTTTTTGTCTTTTATACTACTTTTTAAATAAATACTTTTTGGGACTATATTATACTATGGAAGCCTTTTTCTTTCCCTGATATGAGGGCTAATTGCAACATGATCATTGGAGCCATCTGAAGCATCGCAGCAGTAGCAGTCTTCCGTGCAGCATTACAGGCCTGATACCCCTGTAGGGGTTCCGACATCTGGTGAGTGAGCAATCTGAGGGGGATCACAGAAGTCACCATCCTACCCTGTACACACCAAGTCACTTTGGGGATAATATCAAGTCTGATTGCCGCATGAAATACATGAGACTATTACACATTTGTGCAATTGCTACAACATATGAACTATATGTGCACTGAGATATAGAGATACTGTTGCGATATTGTATATGGAATCCTTTTCCCCATAGGAACCAACATAAGTGGATCCATGCCTGTTTCATGCATTTTTGTCGCTATAAACTAGATGTCTTTATTTTGTACTAAGTGCTGAATGTGTGTTGTGATTAGGGATGAGCTTCGAGTTCGAGTCGAACTCATGTTCGACTCGAACATTGGCTGTTCGCAAGTTCGCCGAACACCGAACAATTTGGGGTGTTCGCAGCAAATTCGAATGCCGCGGAACACCCTTTAAAAGTCTATGGGAGAAATCAAAAGTGCTAATTTTAAAGGCTTATATGCAAGTTATTGTCATAAAAAGTGTTTGGGGACCTGGGTCCTGCCCCAGGGGACATGGATCAATGCAAAAAAAAGTTTTAAAAACGGCCGTTTTTTCAGGAGCAGTGATTTTAATAATGCTTAAAATCAAACAATAAAAGTGTAATATCCCTTTAAATTTCGTACCTGGGGGGTGTCTATAGTATGCCTGTAAAGGGGCGCATGTTTCCCGTGTTTAGAACAGCCTGACAGCAAAATGACATTTGGAAGAAAAAAACTCATTTAAAACTACCCGCGGCTATTGCATTGCCGTCAATACACATAGAAGTTCATTGATAAAAACGGTATGGGAATTCCCCACAGGGAAACCCCGAACCAAAATTAAAAAAAAAAAAATGAAGTGGGAGTCCCCCTAAATTCCATACCAGGCCCTTCAGGTCTGGTATGGATATTAAGGGGAACCCCGGCCAAAATTTTTAAAAAAAATGACGTGGGGTTCCCCCTAAATTCCATACCAGACCCTTCAGGTCTGGTATGGATTTTAAGGGGAACCCCGCGCCAAAAAAAAATAAAAAACGGCATGGGGTTCCCCCAAAAATCCATACCAGACCCTTATCCGAGCACGCAACCTGGCAGGCCGCAGGAAAAGAGGGGGGGGCGAGAGTGCGCCCCCCCCCCTCCTGAACCGTACCAGGCCACATGCCCTCAACATTGGGAGGGTGCTTTGGGGTAGCCCCCCAAAACACCTTGTCCCCATGTTGATGAGGACAAGGGCCTCATCCCCACAACCGTGGCCGGTGGTTGTGGGGGTCTGCGGGCGGGGGGCTTATCGGAATCTGGAAGCCCCCTTTAACAAGGGGACCCCCAGATCCCGGCCCCCCCCTGTGTGAAATGGTAAGGGGGTACTTACCCCTACCATTTCACTAAAAAAGTGTCAAAATAGTTAAAAATGACAAGAGACAGTTTTTGACAATTCCTTTATTTAAATGCTTCTTCTTTCTTCCTTCATCTTCTTCTGGTTCTTCTGGCTCTTCTGGTTCTTCCTCCGGCGTTCTCGTCCAGCATCTCCTCCGCAGCGTCTTCTATCTTCTTCTCCTCGGGCCGCTCCGCACCCATGGCATTGGGGGGGAGGCTCCCGCTCTTCTCTTCATCCTCTTCTCTTCTTCCTTCTTCTCTTCTTCCTTCTTCTCTTCTTCTCTTCTTCTGCGGGCCGCTCCGCATCCATGCATGGAGGGAGGCTCCCGCTGTGTGACGGTGTCTCCTCATCTGACGGTTCTTAAATAACGGGGGGCGGGGCCACCCGGTGACCCCGCCCCCCTCTGACGCACGGTGACTTGACGGGACTTCCCTGTGACGTCACGGGGAAAGCCACAGGGAAGTCCCGTCATGTCCCGTGCGTCAGAGGGGGCGGGGTCACCGGGTGGCCCCGCCCCCCGTTATTTAAGAACCGTCAGATGAGGAGACGCCGTCACACAGCGGGAGCCTCCCTCCATGCATGGATGCGGAGCGGCCCGCAGAAGAAGAGAAGAAGAGAAGAAGGAAGAAGAGAAGAAGGAAGAAGAGAAGAGGATGAAGAGAAGAGCGGGAGCCTCCCCCCCAATGCCATGGGTGCGGAGCGGCCCGAGGAGAAGAAGATAGAAGACGCCGCGGAGGAGATGCTGGACGAGAACGCCGGAGGAAGAACCAGAAGAGCCAGAAGAACCAGAAGAAGAAGAAGCATTTAAATAAAGGAATTGTCAAAAACTGTCTCTTGTCATTTTTAACTATTTTGACACTTTTTTAGTGAAATGGTAGGGGTAAGTTCCCCCTTACCATTTCACACAGGGGGGGGCCGGGATCTGGGGGTCCCCTTGTTAAAGGGGGCTTCCAGATTCCGATAAGCCCCCCGCCCGCAGACCCCCACAACCACCGGCCACGGTTGTGGGGATGAGGCCCTTGTCCTCATCAACATGGGGACAAGGTGTTTTGGGGGGCTACCCCAAAGCACCCTCCCAATGTTGAGGGCATGTGGCCTGGTACGGTTCAGGAGGGGGGGGGGGCGCACTCTCGTCCCCCCCTCTTTTCCTGCGGCCTGCCAGGTTGCGTGCTCGGATAAGGGTCTGGCATGGATTTTTGGGGGAACCCCACGCCGTTTTTTTTTTTTTTTTGGCGCGGGGTTCCCCTTAAAATCCATACCAGACCTGAAGGGTCTGGTATGGAATTTAGGGGGAACCCCATGTCATTTTTTTTTAAATTTTGGCCGGGGTTCCCCTTAATATCCATACCAGACCTGAAGGGCCTGGTATGGAATTTAGGGGGACTCCCACTTCATTTTTTTTTTTTTAATTTTGGTTCGGGGTTTCCCTGTGGGGAATTCCCATGCCGTTTTTATCAATGAACTTCTATGTGTATTGACGGCAATGCAATAGCCGCGGGTAGTTTTAAATGAGTTTTTTCCTTCCAAATGTCATTTTGCTGTCAGGCTGTTCTAAACACGGGAAACATGCGCCCCTTTACAGGCATACTATAGACACCCCCCAGGTACGAAATTTAAAGGGATATTACACTTTTTTTGTTTGATTTTAAGCATTATTAAAATCACTGCTCCTGAAAAAACGGCCGTTTTTAAAACTTTTTTTTGCATTGATCCATGTCCCCTGGGGAAGGACCCAGGTCCCCAAACACTTTTTATGACAATAACTTGCATATAAGCCTTTAAAATTAGCACTTTTGATTATTCATGTTCGTGTCCCATAGACTTTAACGGTGTTCGCGTGTTCGAGCGAACTTTTTTCCTGTTCGCATGTTCTGGTGCGAACCGAACAGGGGGGTGTTCGGCTCATCCCTAGTTGTGATGGGTAAAACTACACTGTCCTATGATAAGCATATGATATTGTAGCACATACAGAGTCTTTTCTGATTATCTCTGTATGCGATTATATACTGACCCACACATATGTACTTTAGCCAACTGAGTGTGACTCTGCAACATTTTCTGTTTTCCATTTAATTACAGCACCCTTTCACCCATATTGGTTTGAAATCTTGTGATATATATAAAATTGCGTTTATACAACGTTCCCTGTATAGGTTGAGCCAAACAGGTTTCTCGGGTAGCGCCGTTTTTCTCTATTTATCCCCTAATATTTCTCATTTCTGCAGGACATTCCTAGGGAGTGTCTCTGTTTAAGGGAGGCAACAACCTGTAAAAACTTGGCCTATATACTTGGTTCATCCATAGGAACCAACACAAGTGGATCCACGCATGTTTCATGCATTTTTGTCGCTATAAACAAGATGTCTTTATTTTGTACTAAGTGCTGAATGTGTGTTGTGATGGGTAAAACTACACTGTCCTATGAAAAGCATATGATATTTTAGCACATACAGAGTCTTTTCTGATTATCTCTGTATGCGATTATATACTGACCCACACATATGTACTTTAGCCAATGGAGTGTGACTCTGCAACATTTTTCGTTTTCCATTTAATTACAGCACCCTTTCACCCATATTGGTTTGAAATCTTGTGATATATATAAAATTACGTTTATACAACGTTCCCTGTATAGGCTGAGCCAAACAGGTCTTTCGGGTAGCGCCGTTTTTCCCTATTTATCCCCTAATATTTCTGGTTTCGGAGAAGTTGGCTAAGGAAGTGGCACTGGGTCATATGGGCGGGCCATTCTCTGTTAAGCCTTTGCAGGACTTAGTGATTTTGCCTCTGGGGGGGGTGCCTAAGAAGGAACCGCATAAGTTTCACCTTATTCACCACCTCGCTTTCCCCAAGGGAGGTTCAGTCAATGATTCTATAGATTCTGAAGCATGTACGGTGTCTTATACTTCCTTTGACGCAGCTGTTGGGTGGGTTCGCCTATATGGAAAAGGGGTGCTGATGGCAAAATCCGACATTGAATCCGCTTTTCGTTTGCCTCCAGTCCATCCGAACAGCTTCCTCTACTGGCAAGAGGAATTTTATGTGGATCGATGCCTGCCCATGAGCTGCTCCATTTCTTGCACCTTGTTCGAGACGTTCAGTTCTTTTGTGGAATGGGTAGTTAGAGACGTATCACGTCTGAATTCCGTCATTTATTATTTGGATGATTACCTTTGCATGGGGCCGCCTTCCTCTAATGTGTGTGCGATACTTCTGTCCACATTGCAGCACATTGCGGGAAGATTCGGTATTCCGTTGGCTGCAGATAAGACATAAGGCCCGACTACCGTAATTAGTTTTTTGGGCATAGTTCTAGACTCAGTCGCTATGGAAAGCCGCCTGCCGGAGGATAAATTGGTGGCGCTCAAGATGGAGATTCGGGGGATTTTGAGACAGCACAAGATTCAGCTTCGGAAGCTACAATCGCTGCCGGGTAAGTTAAATTTTGCATGTCGCATTATTCCCATGGGTAGGGTGTTTTGCCGACGGCTGTCAGCAGCTACAGCAGGGGTTAAGGCCCCAACCCATTTTATCCATCTCAATAAAGAACATTGAAAGGACTTGAGGGTGTGGCACGTTTTTGGAATCTTATAATGGTCGATCGGTTTGGATGTCCAGTCTGGTGAGTAACTTCGACTTGGAGCTGTTTGCGGACGCAGCCGCAACAGGTTATGGGGCTTTCTATCAGGGTCATTGTAGCGCGGAACCTTGGCCACGTTCCTGGGTAGACGCAGGCTTTCTACGTAACCTGGTTCTCCTGGAACTTTTTACGGTGATGCTGGCTATGGAAATCTGGGGTGAGTCTTGTCGGAACTTGAAAATACGGTTAAACTGTGACAACATGGGAGGGGTTCAAGTCATCAACCGCATCTCAGCTCGTCACAACCAGTAATACAGCTGCTGTGCCACATGGTGCTGCGTTGCTTGCAGCTGAACATTTTTCTATACGCTGTCCACATTCCTAGTGTCGACAATACTTTGGCTGACTCCTTGTCTCAGTTTCAGTGGGACAGGTTCAGAGAGCTGGCTCCGGCAGCCAAGAAGGAGGGGGTTCCTTGTCCCGGATGGCTATGGGAGATTGCCTTGGAGTGGTGAGTGAGTCCAAGTGGGTGGCCTATGCCAAGGTATGGCAGGAATGGTTGGGGATGGTTATGCAAGCCGGGGTTGAACAGGACAGGCTGGAGGTCAGGCTGCTGGTTCTTTACTTTGTTTCCAGGAACATGGAGTGAGGTGGGTCGGTGTCTGCCATTGAGCGGAAACTGGCTGGCTTGGCCTTTTTCTTCAAATTACAGGGCATGGCGAATTTTACAAAGGATTTTTGGGTCCATCAGGCTTTAAAGGGGTATCGGAAGCTACCCAAGCGCCAGCATGCTAGGCGTTAGTTCTTGTTACATCGGGATGCGTCTCCTTTATCTAAGTTTCAATTAGTGTCAGTTTTCTGGAAGAGTCTTGGGGCAGTGGGTTTGGATCACACACAATATGCCTCGCATCAGGGCGGCCATGGAGGACGCCCGGTGCGTGCTGGACGTGGCGGCTGTAAAACAGATTGGTAGATGGGAATCCAAGAGATTCTGTACCTACATTCGCCCACAGTTGTTGTTGGAATAGCCGTTGATGGAGGGGGAGGGGTTGTAGTGGGGTGCAAGTCTTTATGTGTTTTTTATGTGTGGTGTGTGTTCATTGTTTGTCTTGGTGCTATCCTGTGGTGTTTTTGTTCTTTTCTTTCAGATGGTGTGCAACTACGCCTCGTCCGGATTATGGGCCACTCATATGCTTTTTGGGGGGCCAGGCGAGCTGACGTTAGACCCGATGGTAGGCAGCTGGGTATTTCTAGGAGGGAAGCGTGTATTCCCTGGTTGGGGATACCCGGGATCGGCCGCCTGACATTTTGGTACTCCATGTTGGCGGGAACGAATTGGGGGTACGTTCCATTCGAGAGCTAATTATAGATGTCAAGTTTGATTTCCTGCGGCTCCGCACGGCCTTTCCTGACATGCTGGTATTTTGGTCTGACATTGTGGCCCGGATGACTTGGCACCTGGCGCGGCAAGGCTCAATAAGGCCCATATAAAGGTGAATTGAAGATGAACGTTTCATTAATGTTTGATAATGAAATGTACGTAAGGCGGAGTCACGCACTGACATCATTTCCGGGTGTGATAGCGGTCAGTGAGCCTGTGGAACGCAGCTGGAGCGCACGCTGCAAGCGAGACACACCATGGGTCTGAAGCTGTCATTTCTCCTGTAGTTGTAGGACTTTGTGAGGAGTTTCCATAGTATGGAACATTTGTTTTTATTTCTTATTTTTACTTTTTTTGTCTTTCTTTTTTTATTGTTTTAACTTTGGAATAAAACATTTCCTTATTTAAATGCTACACTATCGGAGCCCATATCTCATTTCTTGCATCAAAACCTTACCTATACTGGATATTGGAGAGAGCATTAGGAGAGGAGTACAGCTGGTTGATTTAGGCTTGGAGAAGGATCTTTTGCACACACAATTCGATCCAGCTGCAGGATATCCTTGGAAGGTCCATAGGAGCTGGATACTGGTTGGAAAAGTTGGAGCCCGGCTGCATAATCGATGCGTCAAGCCTATTTGCTATGCGAGATACCCCTGTAGGGGTTACTGGAGCTGGTGAGTGGGGACCCAAGAGGGGGTGCACTTAAAAGTCCCCTGGATTTTGTTCCTGTGTATCGTCACCAAGCACCTATCACATAAGACTTTGGTTGGATTGATTTTTTTTATGTATTTTTTGGACTTGGCACCCTAAATTTTTGGGGTTGTTTCATATAATTTCAACTATTTTTTAATATTTTATATTTGTCTTACATTTTTGGAACTATATATTATTTTTATTTGATTTTTATTTGATTTATTTATTTTCATAAACCTGTATTTTTGTTATTGTAATATCACATTTTTTTGTATCACTTCTAAACATTTATTTATATCTAGTTTATTTGGCAACCTAGTGAGGTTTGCAACACTAGCACATGCACATTGATTTTATCTTGAAGTAGTTTTTCATGGGTTTCATAGGTTTCATGGACATAATGAACACCCAAGGACCAATTTTTCCACACCTGTTTGACAGGGGAGTTACATTTCAATTTATTACAGCAAGGCTAATTTTTGCTTTCATCAAGAGTACCGCTAGAAGGTTACGGGGTGAAGGCAACACCAACACCCAAAGACTAATATTTCTGCAAATGTGTGACAGGGATGTCAAATTTAATTTTTTACAGTAAGGCCAATTCTTGCTTTCATCAATAATACCTCTTTAAAGTTATGGGGTGAAGGCACCACCAACACCCAAAGACCAATTTCTCTGCAACTGTGTGACAGGGGCATCAAATCTAAATTTTTTACAGCAAAGCCAATTCTTGCTTTCATCAATAATACCTCTATAAAGTTATGGGGTACAGGCACCACCAACACCCAAAGACCAATTTGTCTGCAACTGTGTGACAGGGGCATCAAATTTCAATTTTTTGCAGCAAGGCCAATTCTTGCTTTCATCAGGAGTACCTCGAGAAGGTTACAGGGTGAAGGCACCACCAACACCCAGAGACCAATTTTTCTGCAACTGTTTGACAGGGGCATCAAATTTAATTTTTTTATAGAAAGGCCAATTCTTGCTTTCATCAAGAGTACCTCTATAGGTTTACGGTGTGAAGGCACCACCAACACCTAAAGCTCAATTTTTTCACACCTGTTACTTCTATCCAAAGTCTGCAAAAGTTAAAAAAAAATGTTAATCTTGGCCTGAGTGTACTAATATGGCTTCTTCACATAAGACTTGCTCACTGTGGTGCAAAATTGTGTTATTTCCATCAAAAGTCTGCCACCAGAATTTATTTAAAAAAAATCTCGTTCAGAGTGCACTAAATTGTGGCCTCTTCATACAGACTGGCTCCTCAAGCTATTGTTTACAAAATAAAGAAAGCTTGCAGGGAAAATTAATTTAAATATCTTTTTTTTTTTTTTTTTTTTTTCTTTATAAATGTCAGTTTTGTTGCAGCAGGTTCTATAAATGGTACAGATGTGCCACTTTACAGGCAGACTAAGGGGACCCCCAGGCTAAATATTTAAAGGAATTTTTGATGTTTTTAATTTCACTTTAAGCATCATAAAAATGACTGCTCCTTTAAAAACCATCTTTTTAAAAGTTTTTTTTGCATTGGGACATGTCTCCCAAGGCAGTAGCCTTGCCCCCATACCCTTTTTATGGTCAATAAGTTGCATATAAGCCTTCAAAATAGGGACTTTTGTTTTTTCAAGTTCGGGTCCCATAGACTTCAATGGGGTTCATCATTTGGGTCAGAACTTTTGCGATATTTAAGAGTTTTGACTTGAACCGAACCGGGGAGTGTTCGGCCCATCTCTAGTACTATCATGCGCATGTGCATCTCCTTGCTTGTGCAAGAGATAACTCGACAACGTGCAGAGTCCTCTGCGTTCTCCAATGCCTGGGTACCCATACTTGTGGGTACAAGTAGTGTGCCGACGCAGGAATGTAGTCCTGTGACTATGGGAGCGCACATGCATGGGCTTCTCCATCAGATTGCCACTGTTAAAGGGGCACTTAACTGATGAAACTACAGGAAATGGGACAAACAAAGTAAGAAAATTAGTATAAAGAAATATATTTTAAAAAATAGGTGAGACTTTTCGATTAAGGCTATTGTGAACGAACATAAATATTAAATAAATTATGAAGATTTAATATCACTTTAATGAGATGAGTCCCTTGTGCTGATGCTGGCTGTCCTACTTGAAATCTGAAGCCCCTGCCTCCATCCCATACCCCTGCAGCCATAAACTTCCAATGTTGCAGAGGTTAAAATATAACTAAAGGCAAAACTTTTTTTTTGTACTTTTGGATAGAGGGGAGAGGGAGAAGAAGGTTTGTCAGTATTCATTGCTGTCTGTGCCCCCATTAAGGAGATTCACCCTCTCTATTTGTCCTGTTTACCATGATCATTGAAAGGGAAAGTAAAAAAAAATCCCACATTTTGGGTTGTCCCGTGAAAAGTAATAGAGGGGAAATCTTCCAATGGGGACACTAGTTCTAGTGACCTGGGTGTCCCCAGGGATTTCTCTTGATTTGTAGGGATTTTCTCTCACTTCCTGCTTGGCTATGGGACAGGAGGTGAAGAAAAATCTCTGCAATGGGACACAGATGGGGAAAAAAAATTCATCCACTGCCTGTGATAGGTTAAGCACTTGCATTACCTCTCACAGCCCGGAAGATTATGGCTACAGGGGAATGGAGGAGGCAGAAAACTTTGGATTTCAGCTAGGACAGCCAGCATCAGAATTAGGGATACTTCTCATTAAATGTAAGTACTGTCCCTTGTGCTAACTTTTTTATTTTAATTTTACCTAAAGTTAGACTCAAGAAATGTTGTTATAACAATTTGCTATACAGTATCACTTATAATGTAACTATCACTAATTTGATAGAAATTTAAGAAAAATAATATTGTAAATTCCTCTAATCATTTTTATTTGCTTTAACAAGTCTGTGTGTTTCAGAATTTTATCAAAGTGTGGACTCTGTTCAGATATCTGATTAAACAAGCCAGTGAAAACTGGTTCTATTTCACAACACATTCCTTTATTTAGTTAAACAACATGCCCATTTGAAATATTTGGGTTTAATCCAAAAAGTCAAAGAAAGAAGCACAGAGACTCCTTAGGACTCAATGGGAAATGTAGCAATCCATATGAATATTCTGACAAGTGGCTCAGTGGCATTGTTGACTGGATCAGTGACAAAAAAGTATAAGACTTGCAGGGGGACTGGGGGTGGGCCAAGGTACTTTAAATGAGTAACTGCAAATATAGTGAAGTTACACTGTAAGGCAGGGCTCCATTTCACCTTGCAAGTAGAGATGGCAAAAAGAGAATTGTATCACAATAACGCAACACAATTATCTGAGGGTCCTTCTGAAAACAGTGTTAATAGAATGGACTTTTAAAGTGGCTCTAAAGACGTAAGGTAAAAAACTTTCTGTGCCATAGGATCACCCTCAGCCCCCCTTCCAAAACTCCTGGAGCCCAATTTCAATCCAGTGCTCTACCCAAGAGCTATAGCCCACTCCGTTCTCCTCCTCCTTACAGGGCAGATTGATAGTCAATCAAATTCTATGACGACGGAGCGGGGGCAGGGACGAGCCACGCTTTTTGTGTCTATAGACACAGGCAGCACAGCTTAGGATTGAGCCTGCAAGAGTGCCCCCATAGAAAGTAGCTTTCTATGGGGGCACTTGCCGAAGGGAAGGAGCTAGATACAGTATGTCTGCAGAGGGCCCCAGAAGGAGAAGATTGGGGTTGCACTGTGCAACACCATTGCACAGTGCAGGCAAGTATGACATTTTTACTTTATTTGTTATTAAACAAAAAATAATAATAATAAAGATTTACAAGCACTTTAATAGGTTCTGCTTTCTGCAAACCACACATTCATGTCAGAGAGAAATTTTGAATACAATGAATTATATTTGACTTTTTCTGAACTAATTTCAAGAATTTCTGCAAGCAATGTTAAACCCACCTGATTTTGGATATGTAATCAAGAAAACATCATCATCTCTTATTTTAAAATCATTTAGGGAGTCTATAAACTCTGGTGACATAATTTCCTTCAAGAAACAGAAGCCTTTATAACAGTACAGATTACTGTCACGTGGCACAGGAGTGATTGCAGCCATTGTTGCAGTAGTAGAAATGTTTCCTGTAATAGAAGGTAATAAAAAGGATATAATAAGTGGAGTATGGGAAAGACTAATGCTTAATGTATATTCTTTTCTTAGAAACTGTAATGTTTGACATTTCTGTCATATTTAAAGCAGTGATCTCCAAACTGTAACCCACAGGCATTATGCAGCCCTTTGCTTGCCTTTATCCAGGCATTTGGACACCATTCCTCCCAATGATATGAGACACTATTCCTCCTACAGACGCCAACTATGAGGCACCATTCCTTCAACTGACACCAACTGTGGGGCATAATTTCTCCCATTGACACCACTGATAGGGCACTATTCCCCCCCAGTTATACCAAGGATGGGGCACTATTCCTTCCATTGACACCAATGACACAATTTTTTTCACTCCCACTGATGACCGAACATTTTCTACTCCCACTGGTCATAATCCAGCCCCCCAAAAATCTAAGGACAATGAACTGCCCCTTTATTTGAAAAGTTTGAAGACCCCTGATTTAAAGCATAAATGTGCCTACCATGAAAGCCTTCCTTCAGAACTCAGTAAGAACACCATATACTTTCTGTTAAATTGTTTGTTTTTTTTCTTTAGTGGGGTCAAATTGATGTTCGTTTTTGAACACATTGATGTGAAAATTTCAGAGAACATTTTTTTGCATAAAGCCTTACAGAGCAGACAAGGATTATTCTATTGAGTTATATTTTGCTCTAGCTAAACATGTGAACAGCTTCACAAACTGGCAGGTAATGTCTTTATGAAATTTTAAAATGCAAAGAAAGTCTACTTGACTAAAAACAAAATGTACAATATATATACTGTATATCGTTCATTCCTCAACATAATAAATACTGGCCATATGTAAAAAATATATACATTCCCTTTAAAGTATACACATCCTACTGGGCTTGGATACTAGGCAGCTTTCACGTAAAGACACCACAGGATGCAAAAGCACCAAACTGACTATACCTAATTAAACACCTAGTTCCTTATCCTATTGTCAACCCTTGTATGCAAATGGTCACAATGACGAAAACACTTTAGATTCATTTTCTCTAGGCAGAACCATGTTATATCAAAAACTTGTACACCCAGAATCGTTTTTTTTGTCAGAACAATTTTCTTATTTGGGCAAGAATTACTACTGTGGATCTATTTTCCAACTACATTTTTACATCTTACAATTATTTTTTCTCTATTTTATATAGTTATAAAAGTCAGTTTAAGTACTAAACAAAATGTTGATAACAGTCACTGCATGTTATTGTGAACTACACGTTTACTTCTTAGAATATATTTAAAATAAAGTTTGGAATATTATAAACAATCAAGCATGCATAACATCTGTTAATACATGAAGATAAAAAACAGCATTGTTAATAAGACTGACCTTTCTATGTACACCTGTTTTTAGCTCCAAGATTCGTAGCTTGTACTAAACTCACAGCATTTCAAAGAAGTGCTTTTTATTCATCTCGCCAAATGAATTGTATTAGTAACTTAACTAAACCGTTACGACATTATAAAGTCCACCCCCATTCCAATGGTTACAGTCCCTGGGCTTTAACTAATGAGCTCCCAGCACTTTCAGTAATAGACAGGGTGCGTACAGTTTACTGCAGATTTTAATGCCTAACATTTATACGCTTTGTAGGGAATCAGGCTCAAGGTAGGGACACACTCACAGTTTCATGTTTAATCCAAAGGATAGTCAAAAACAGAAGGAAAAGTCCTCTTGTCATAACTTATAAGAAAGTAAACTTCTGCTCTACTATGCCTTACTGTATCTGTGGTCTGACAAAGTCCTTGGTTAAAGGTAAGTGTCCTTTACAAAGCAAACAATTACAGCCAAGTTCAGTTTTAAGCGGCCATGCTCCTAGTTGCCTCATCCATGGAGACACTCTCTCCCCCAGAGCTAGGACCATCTGCCTTAATCAAGACCTAGGCAGAAAACATGCGGTCCACAGAATTGAGCGCCTGTCCCTCCCAGAGCTCTATCAGACTCCCAGTAAAACAAGCCCCGGAACGGGCTTTACTAACATAGAGAAAAGAACTATCTTTCTTTACTATGAAATCATTGCTGCTACCTTATATTGCAAATCTAACAATCTGTGGAGGAACATATATACCATTGCTCACTTCACCTCTTCATATCCCCCCGCGCTGCTCAAACCCGTGGGGTTGAGCACCTTGGGCAAACAAACTGTAAACTCTGGAGATGGCATCAGCGTTAGCTTGTTGGCTACCTGGTCTATGTTCTACTATAAATTTGAAATTCTGTAGAGCCAAGAACCATCTGGTAACTCTTGCATTTTACTCCTTATTTTGGGTCATCCACTTGAGAGAGCATGGTCAGTTAAGAGCCTAAACTGTCACCCCAACAGATAGTATTTTAATCTCTAAAGAGCCCATTTGATGGCTAGAAATTCCTCTTCTACAAAAGTGTATCTTCGTTCAATGGGGGTCAGTTTTCTGCTTAGGAATGCTATGGGGTGTTTCACCCCATTCACAACTCAGGACAACACTGCACCTAATCCCACATCCGACACATCTGTTTGCACCACAAATTCCTGTGTAAAATCCAGGGTAATTAAGACAGGGCTGCCTTTAGGTTCTGGAAAGCTTTCTCAGCTTCTGGGGTCCAAGTTGTCACTGAGGACTTCCCCCTTGGTAAGATCTGTAAGGGGAGCAGCCAACGTATCAAAATTGGGGATAAACCTTCTATAATAGCCTATTAACCCCAAAAGGCTCTCACCTGTTTTCTATTAAGAGGTCTTGGCAAACTTGGCAGTGCATGGATTTTTGCGACCTGGGGTTTTACTATCCCCCTGGCAATAATGTACCTCATATATGGGACCTCCTCTAATCCCACAGCACACTTCTCAGACCTTCAATACTGAGGGCATTAACCACAGCCTGCACGTTAGGCAAGTGGCTCTCCCAGTCTGCACTAAAAATTACCACCTGAACTAAATATGCAGATGCAAAGGCTCATGGGGTTTAAGGATGCAATCCATCATCCGCTGAAAAGTGGCTGGTGCCCCATGTAGGCCAAATGGCATCCTCTTATACTGCCAGTACCCCTCAGGAGTAGAGAAGGCTGTCTTATCTTTAGCGTGTTCTGTAAGTGGTATTTGCCAATACCTCTTCGTAAGGTCCAGGGTGGTGATATGACAAGCATGTCCTTCACACTCAATTAGCTCATCTACTCTGGGCATTGGATAAGTGTCAAATTTTGACACCTCATTTAGCTTTCGGAAATCATTATAAAATTGGATGCTGCCATCCGGCTTGCGAATAAGGAAGATTGAACTACACCACTCACTATTTGATTCTTCTATTACATCAAGATCCAATATCCTACGTATCTCCTTGGAACTTCT
This sequence comes from Lithobates septentrionalis, assembly GCA_037952835.1. NCBI lineage: Eukaryota > Metazoa > Chordata > Amphibia > Anura > Ranidae > Lithobates > Lithobates septentrionalis. The sequence continues at coordinate 5,978,996 of JBBDGP010001034.1, read as the reverse complement.
GGGATGCGATAGGGTTTTAGGTTAATTTTCACCCCTGACTCGGTCACAATATCATGCTTTATCATTGAAGTTAACCCTGGTAAATCAGAAAATAACTCTCTATTTATTGGCAGAAATTCCTTGGTCTCTTGTTTTTGACTTATTGATAGTGCCTCAGCGATTTCTACCCCTGGTACTGAAGAAAAACCTGCGGCAGTCATGGCCTAGGGCACTTGGACCATAAGGGACTCTGTCTTTCCAGGGCTTCAATAAATTCACATGGTAGATTTGCTTGCTTTTGCCAGGCTGATGTACTTTATAATTAATTTCCCCCACCCGTTCTACAACTTCATATAGCCCTTGCCATTTCACTAGAAATGTACTCTCCACTGTAGGCACCTGCATGAGTACTCTGTGACTGAGGTTAAAGGTTCAGATCTTGGCCGAATGGTTATTCACTCTAGCCTGAGCCTGCTGAGCCTGTTGCAAGTGTGATTTAACAGTGGGCATCACTTTTCCAATCCGCTCCTGCATTTGAGCAATATGCTCCATTATGCTTCTGAGTCAGGTTGCTTCTTGTTCCTAGGACTCTTTTGCTATATCTAACAGGCCCCTCAGATGTCAACCATACAGCAACTCCAAAAAGGAGAAGCCGGTGGAGGCTTTTGGTACCTCCCGTACAACAAACATGAGGTAGGGCAAAAGGTAGTCCCAGTCCCTTTGATACACAATTTTTTAGTAACTTTCGACATGAAGGGCCTGCCCTGATCAGTTAACAGCTCCCGGGGAATACCCATGCGTGAAAATATAAGAGAAAGCTCTTTACCAATACTCTTGGCTGAGGGATTACTTAACAGGATTGCCTCTGGGTATCGGGTGGCATATTCCAAGACAACTAAGATATACTAGTACCCCCTAGTGGATTTAACCAAGGGACCCATGAGATCCACGGCAATCCTGTCACATGCCACCTCAATGATGGGTAAACATACCAGTGGACTCCGGAAATGGGAGATCGGAGCAGTGAGCTGACAAACTGGGCATGACTCACAAAACAAATTTACATCTTTGTGTAAGCCTGGCCAATAAAACCGTTCCAATATTCTTTTTTTAGTCTCATCCACCCCCAGATATCCCCCAAGTACATGAGCATGTGCCAAGTCTAGTACCATGCCTCTATGGGGTTGTGGTACTAGCAACTGTTCCGCTCTCTCTCCCTGTATTTCATCCACTCTGTATAACAGGTCATTTTCCACAGCAAAATGAGGGAATATAGCCTCCACCCCTGGCTCTTGGGGCACCCCATTTACCACTTTTACCTGTTCTTTTGCCCGGGTTAAAGTGGGGTCCCTAAGCTGGGTCATACCAAACTTATGCGCAGGTCCAGCAGGTCTATCTCCAGCGGTTTGTCCTCTGTGTCCCCCGCGAGAACCTCAAGGGAAAATTTGCAGACTCTTTCTTCTCATACTGCTCCTCCAGTAGTTCTGGGCAACAGGAGACGGAGCCAGCTTGGGGCCTTGCTCATTTGACATTTCCCCATAATTCCCAGAAACAAAGGAAAGCCTCACCCAATGATAGTGTTATACATTAGATTTGGGACCACTCTCACTTCATGGTCCCTGGTGTCACAGGCAGATTCGATAGACACATTAGCAGTCAGGTAGTACTTGGTATCCCCATGAACACAAACAACACCCATTAGCTGTCGCTGCAATTTGTGGGGGTTCACCAAACTGGCGTGTTCTAAAGTGACTAGACTGCCGGAATCCAGCAAGGTTTTCTCTTGCAACCATCCACTTTAACAACACAAATCTGTTGCTCGGTGCTGTCTGGCTGTTGTGGGGCACCTTCTGGGGTATCAACAAAATAGTTTTGCTGGGTCGTACTTAAATCCATAGGTTCATGGTTTAGTGGACAACTGGCGGCCAGCACACTATGGGTCCCTGGTCCTTTCGGGTCTCCCTTTGGCGATTGGGCCTTGTAAAATGCAGGCTTCTTCACGCCTTGTGCATCAGGGTTCCCAACGGCATTAGCCTCCCTTTTTCCCCACTTTAGTGCATGTGCATTTTTCCCCAAGCTGTGGGCTTCTGGCTCTTAGAGAATGATTCTTTGGGTACTGCAAGAAAGTCCTCAGTACACAAGTATTGTTCCACGAAGGCCACCAACTCATTGACATCTTTAGGATCAGCTCTACCAACAAACCGCTGTATAGGGATTGGAAGGGCTCTTACAAAGTGGTCCACTACAACTGTCTCCATGATCTAGCGGTAACCACATCCATGTGAGGTGAATGAGGTCATACATCTGGGCCCTTACAGGCAGATCCACCTTAAACTATCAAGCATGGACACGCTGGTCTCTCAAGGCCATTGTTACCCCAAAACAAGCCAGAATCTCTGTTTTGAGACTGCGGTATTGCCGCGTCTCAGCAGCACTCTATGGGTCTACAGTCAAAAAGGGGGCAAGGACCTCAGCCCAATGTTCCTAGGGAAGCCCCATATTTTAACATATGAAGATTGGAGTGCATACGGTATATTAAGGGGTCACTATCTTTGTTTGCATTTTGGATTGTAAACTGCATTCTATATAGCATTCTATATACCTTTTCAACACTCTGTATCACACATCATAATTAATTTTATTTTTTTATTTAGTACATTACTAGAAGTACTAGTTTTGAGCACAGAGCACTTAAGTTGAGTTGCACTTTATTTTTTTGAAAGTGCAGCTCTTTCCCGCTATAGTTTAGTCATATTCATGTACAAGGGTACGTGTGGTGGGCTGCAGCTATTTTCTTTTCTTTTTTTTCCGTTAATTTGAGAAACATTAAATAGGTCCACAAGCATAGGTATCTTGTATACAATATACAGCATACATTTTATAGTGCCCCTCTGTATGGGTTATGCTTTCCTTGCAGCATATTTGTAATTGGAAATAAAATTATATGAATAATTGTTCTTTGAGATACACAACCAAGTTTGTATATGATATCCCTCCCCCTTCTTTAGCTTTACTTATAATTTCTCCCTTGAAACTAAAGAAATTTGCCGTATATATGAATTCCTTTTCAGGACCTAATCTGCTGGCTAATATTCTCTTGATTTTGTGAACTCTTTTAATATCCAATATTTTAGTAGAGTTCCATTCCAGGTCAATTTTAAAATTCCTTTCACCAGAGATGCTGGTTCCTGGACTAGTATAGAGTCGGAAAATGTTCATATTTTGAGGTTATTATGCCATGAGACGTTTCCAAGGTCGTTGTTTACTGCTCCTAAGGAGGCCCTATGTAACTCCAACTGCTCTATTTGTGAGCTACGTTTCTGAATGACACCATACACATCTTTAATTTTCATTGGTTATTGTCTTTTAAATGTATCTTACACCATCAGTCTATCCCATGACCACGTCTGCTAGTGACGAAACGACGTAGGGAGGAGGAGCCACGTCCTGACGTCACCGCTGCACGTTCAGTCCCGGAAGCTACGGGTTGTTTTGAAGCTGGCCGGCTTTCTTATACTGTTTTTGCCTATACTTTTTTGCTGATCTGTAAGTATCCATTTGTCTTCTATTTAATTTATTAAATGTTAAAGGATTTACGCTATGTGGAGCACTTTGTGTTTTTTTCTGGTGACTACATTGCTTTGCTGAGATTTATGGTGACGATCTCCACTGACGCTTTGTTATCCAGTACCTGCCTGTGAGATCCCGGGCTGGGGTTACGGCCATCTGCTCAGCGTGGTCCCCTGTAATAAGGGACCAACGCTTTCAGGTAAGCGGCAGTGTTTTTCTGTGGTGGAGGTTTCATCTTTGTACTTATCACTACAGTGTGGAATGTCATCACGTATCACCTTGGGATTTGCTTTGTACAACATGGACTTTTTTTTTATTCATCAACTAATATTTATTATCTTACTATTTGTACTTTTTTTTTTGCACTCAATATATGGACATTTTGAATTGAACTTTCTCTACACTTGCACGTTTTTTTTATTACATTTGCTTTGAATATTTTCAGTTAATTTTTGCATTTTAATATTTCATTTAACATTTATTATTGTCATTATGATTTGTGGTATTTAACACTTCGAGTTTTTCCACATGTTTTTAGCATGACTTTTGTTTTTTAAATTCTGATTGGTGCCGTATAACACTTTATAGTTGCAGCTCCACTCATTTATCTTAACCATTAATGCAGTATTTTTTATATACATACCATCAGTCTAATCTGTTACTGAAATTTGAGGAGCAACTTATCCTGAGGTTTTCCTACATCAGAACATTTCTTATGACCAACTCCAGCACAAGAATAGCATTACTCCAGGGTAGATCCATGGCCACAGTGAAGTGAAGTCAAAACAAGTCAAAACAATGAAGAGAACACTTTAGTGTACATTAGCAACAGGGCTTCAAACTCCTCCAGACTTGTCTTCTACCCAATAGACAAGTGCATTAGTTTTTGTCCGAATGCATTTTCGTACGAATTTCAGGTATTTTCGTTATCATTTTAACAAACGATAACGAAAGCGCAGATTCCGAAAAACGAAAGATCCGACATAAACAAATGCTTTAATTTTGTTTTCGTTGTGACAACAGTTTGATATAGATAGGAGATTCGACATGACGCTAACAATAACAATTTGTGTCTATTGAACCTGTGGTCGAATGTGCCTAACCTTAACTCTATAGTCTATCCACCATAGTGGTCCAAGATTATTCGAAAAGATTCGACATAGAGAGAGAAGATTTGACATAGAGAGAAAAGATTCGACGTAGAGAGAAAAATTAAGTAAAATAAAAATAATGATGATGATGGTTATTGGCCAATTGTAACCAAAGAGGAGGGGCAGTAAAATAGCTAGAACCGCATGTAAAGCCAACTTAGTTTCACTTACGATTTGCTAGCAGAGAGAGACAGACACGCTGATTCATTTCAGAACAGTCAATCTTAGCTGGTCCGTTTGAATTCATTGTCACTTTGTCAGAGAACCTGAACTATTTCATTTGAGCATAAGCTAAGCACAGCAGCAGAACAGTAGTGAAGAAAGCTACATCTGTGTTGTGAACTTGATAGATAGACTAGTGATACTAGTGTTGCTGCTAATGTTGTGATAGCCCGTGTTGTGGTGGGGGGTGATTTATAGATTGAGATTCTATATACCCTATCTCCACTCCAGTCCATTTTCTGACTTGCAGTTGCTGTAAAGTTCAGAAATGTACCGTTCTAATGTAAAAGTGAAGGCTGGTAGAGGTAGTGGTCGTGGTCGCAGTTGCGGTGGACACCTTGCTAAAAAAAGTGGCAAGGTCTCTGCTACTAGTGCCTCTGACACTTCTGCCGCCACCAACATGCTGTCCACAGCAGTGGGTGTCACCGCCAGTGCAACCAGCAAAGCTAGTTCCACCACCCCCAGTTCTTCTAATATTACTTTTCCTGCCAGACCACCAACATCTGCTGCCACTTCCACTGCCAGTGCAGCACCTCCTTCCACTTCTACAGGTGGCATGGCTGCATTTTATGGAATAGGCAAGAAACCTAGTAAAGTGGAGTTGCCTTTACAGTCACCATCACCAATCACACTACCAGTGCCACTGCCCAGCTCCCCAAAGGAGCAATTGAGGGAGACAGCAGCAGAGACAGAGTGTGAGACTTTTTCTTCATTGGCCCAAGAAGATGATTTAGAATGTGATGCTCCTCTTTCCCCAAACACTGGGGATGTTTTATACAATCTTAGCCCACAGGACTTACAGCTTGACCTGGAGAAAGGCAAGAGGGATATTCTGTGAGGAGTAGGACAGGTAGCAGTCCACTTTTTTCATCTGCTGCTAACTCCCCTTATCCCTCTGTTATTATGGAAGAATCCTGTGATGATGATATTACTGACCTCCCAGTCCCCAGCACCCCTGCCATTAGCAGCACTAGTTCTAGTTCACCGAGTGTAACTGTAGTGGCAACAGCTTCCACCACTGGTGTGCTACCTGCTGCAGCTATATCAGCCCTAAATAGATATCCACAGGGTCAAGGGGCTGCATCCCGGCCCAGCAACATTTGGAAATACTTTCAAACATTGGAAGGCGGGTTCTTTGCCAAGTGTAAATTGTGTGGGAAGCAAGTAAGTAGGGGTAAAAAGTTAGGTCATTTAACCAATGCTGGTATGAACCTACACCTTAAAAATTACCATCACTCTACTTTACTGCAGGCAGAGGCAGAAAAAGAAGATGGTAGCGCAAAAAGCAGCATAACGGACTCTGACTGTACTGGTGGTACCTCCTCAAGCACACCACTTACTCAGAGCACAGGAGGCAATAGAGAGCGTTCAATTAATACAACCCGTCTACGTGCAGTAGTTCCACTGCAGACCCAATCAGGCTCCTCATCCTCCCAAGGACATCATCAGCCTACCCTCGATAGTTTTGTTGGCTTTAGTTCCAAGGGCATGTCAAAACAGCAGGCCAACAAGATCACCCGCCTCATTTCATTGCTGTTGGAGGAGCCTCTTTTCGCATGATTGAAGGGGAGCCGTTTAAACAGCTCATCCAAGCCCTTGCTCCATGATACGTTGTTCCTGCACGAACAACTTTCAGCAGAAAGATTATTGCAGCACTATACCACTCGTGCGTTGGATTATTGAAGGAAAAAATGGCCAAAGCCGAGGGCCAGACAATTCATTTGACAACTGATTTGTGGACAACTCCCAGCGGTCAACACGCTTTCCTGTCTTTGACTGCACACTGGTGGCAGGCCACTGTGCCCATTGGTGGTGGCACTGGTGTAAGAGTTCAACCTCCATCAGGAAGCAGGTCTGCAGCGCAAGACCAGCAGGGTTATCAAGCTTTCCTGCTCCACACAGAAGTCCGCGATGACCAACACAGCTCTGCCAACATATTGCGGGCAATTAGATCAATGTTGGCCAATTCTTTTTCAGAGCGGGCAGTCACCAATGTCTCTGTTGGGTTCATTGTGACAGACGGAGGTTCAAACATGGTTAAAGCTCTCCAAGATGGATCTTTTGTCGGTGTGCGCTGTTCTGCACACATACTGCATTTAGTGGTCAAGGGTGCAATCCCAGTGGAGAAAATCAACAAGATTGCTCAAATCTTGGACCTTTGCAGAAAGATTGCAGGGCATTTCCACCGCAGTGTAGGGGCTAGTCAAGTGTTGAGGGAGGAGCAAGAGCAATCAGGGCTCCCCATACATCGCCTGAAACAAGATGTCAGCACCCGGTGGAACTATACCCTGGAAATGCTGGAACGGATTTTGGAGCAAAAGACAGCCATCCACAATCTATCATCCCGCCACAGCATCGGATTGATTCCACACTGGGACGTGATGACTGTTGTATAATTGGACAGCTAGTTTATGTCTTAAAACCCTTTCGGAATGTGACGGAAAACTTGAGTCAGAGCAATGCCAGCCTAGGACAGGTCATACCCTTGTTTACCTAACTCATAGATAAGATGGGATCGTTCCTAGAAAATAGGGATGAGCTTCGAGTTCGAGTCGAACTCATGTTCGACTCGAACATTGGCTGTTCGCAAGTTCGCCGAACAGCGAACAATTTGGGGTGTTCGCGGCAAATTCGAATGCTGCGGAACACCCTTTAAAAGTCTATGGGAGAAATCAAAAGTGCTCATTTTAAAGGCTTATATGCAAGTTATTGTCATAAAAAGTGTTTGGGGACCTGGGTCCTGCCCCAGGGGACATGGATCAATGCAAAAAAAAGTTTTAAAAACGGACGTTTTTTCAGGAGCAGTGATTTTAATAATGCTTAAAGTCAAACAATAAAAGTGTAACATCCCTTTAAATTTCGTACCTGGGGGGTGTCTATAGTATGCCTGTAAAGGGGCGCATGTTTCCTGTGTTTAGAACAGTCTGACAGCAAAATGACATTTCGAAGGAAAAAAAGCCATTTAAAACTACCCGCGGCTATTGAATTGCCGACAATACACATAGAAGTTCATTGATAAAAACGGCATGGGAATTCCCCACAGGGCAACCCCGAACCAAAATTAAAAAAAAAAAAAAATGACGTGGGAGACCCCCTAAATTCCATACCAGGCCCTTCAGGTCTGGTATGGATATTAAGGGGAACCCTGGCCAAAATAATAAAAAAAAATGACGTGGGGTTCCCCCTATATTCCATACCAGACCCTTCAGGTCTGGTATGGATTTTAAGGGGAACCCCGTGCCAAAAAAAAACAAAAAAAAAAGGGCGTGGGGTCCCCCCAAAAATCCATACCAGACCCTTATCCGAGCACGCAACCTGGCAGGCCGCAGGAAAAGGGGGGGGGACGAGAGTGCGGCCCCCCCCCTCCTGAACCGTACCAGGCCACATGCCCTCAACATTGGGAGGGTGCTTTGGGGTAGCCCCCCAAAACACCTTGTCCCCATGTTGATGAGGACAAGGGCCTCATCCCCACAACCGTGGCCGGTGGTTGTGGGGGTCTGCGGGCGGGGGGCTTATCGGAATCTGGAAGCCCCCTTTAACAAGGGGACCCCCAGATCCCGCCCCCCCCCCCTGTGTGAAATGGTAAGGGGGTACTTACCCCTACCATTTCACTAAAAAACTGTCAAAAATGTTAAAAATGACAAGAGACAGTTTTTGACAATTCCTTTATTTAAATGCTTCTTCTTTCTTCTTTCTTCCTTCATCTTCTTCTGGTTCTTCTGGTTCTTCTGGCTCTTCTGGTTCTTCCTCCGGCGTTCTCGTCCAGCATCTCCTCCGCCGCGTCTTCTATCTTCTTCTCCTCGGGCCGCTCCGCACCCATGGCATGAGGGGAGGCTCCCGTTCTTCTCTTCTTCTTCATCCTCTCCTCTTCTTTCTTCTTCTCTTCTTCATTTTCTTCTCCGGGCCGCTCCGCATTCATGCTGGCATGAAGGGAGGCTCCCGCTGTGTGACGGCGTCTCTTCGTCTGACGGCTCTTAAATAACGGGGGGCGGGGCCACCCGGTGACCCCACCCCCTCTGACGCACGGGACATGACGGGACTTCCCTGTGGCATTCCCCGTGACGTCACAGGGAAGTCCCTGTCAAGTCACCGTGCGTCAGAGGGGGGCGGGGGTCACCGGGTGGCCCCGCCCCCCGTTATTTAAGAGCCGTCAGACGAAGAGACGCCGTCACACAGCGGGAGCCTCCCTTCATGCCAGCGGCCCGGAGAAGAAAATGAAGAAGAGAAGAAGAAAGAAGAGGAGAGGATGAAGAAGAAGAGAAGAGCGGGAGCCTCCCCTCATGCCATGGGTGCGGAGCGGCCCGAGGAGAAGAAGATAGAAGACGCTGCGGAGGAGATGCTGGACGAGAACGCCGGAGGAAGAACCAGAAGAGCCAGAAGAACCAGAATTTTTTTTTTTGGCGCGGGGTTCCCCTTAAAATCCATACCAGACCTGAAGGGTCTGGTATGGAATTTAGGGGAACCCCACGTCATTTTTTTTTTAAATTTGGCCGGGGTTCCCCTTAATATCCATACCAGACCTGAAGGGCCTGGTATGGAATTTAGGGGGTCTCCCACGTCATTTTTTTTTTAAAATATTGGTTCGGGGTTGCCCTGTGGGGATTTCCCATGCCGTTTTTATCAATGAACTTCTATGTGTATTGTCGGCAATGCAATAGCCGAGGGTAGTTTTAATTGGCTTTTTTTTCGAAATGTCATTTTGCTGTCAGACTGTTCTAAACATAGGAAACATGCGCCCCTTTACAGGCATACTATAGACACCCCCCAGGTACGAAATTTAAAGGGATATTACACTTTTATTGTTTGACTTTAAGCATTATTAAAATCACTGCTCCTGAAAAAACGGCAGTTTTTAAAACTTTTTTTTGCATTGATCCATGTCCCCTGGGGCAGGACCCAGGTCCCCAAACACTTTTTATGACAATAACTTGCATATAAGCCTTTAAAATTAGCACTTTTAAATATTAATGTTCGTGTCCCATAGACTTTAACGGTGTTCGCGTGTTCGAGCGTACTTTTTTCCTGTTCGCATGTTCTGGTGCGAACCGAACAGGGGGGTGTTCGGCTCATCCCTACTAGAAAACAGTGAGCCTGTTTGTGGCAGCCCACTTCATGCTGATGTAGCGTCTTTCATCAGAAAGCTACAAGCTAACTTAAAGGATCAGCTAAATGACCATGTCCACAAAAGCCCTGAACTCATGCTGGCTTCCCTGTGTGATCCCAGGATCAAAGGTAAACTGGCACTCAGAGACAACAGCCTCTCCTACTGGAAACAATAATTGATTGAAAGGGTTCGGAATTTGCAGCAACAGAGATGTACGACGGTTGAGGCCGGTTTGGAAGATTCACCTGCCATGTCTGCTATTCCAAGGCCTGGCACCATCACTCAAAAACAACAGAGTGGAGCATGTGCATGTTGGGTAGAGGCACTTGGCAATCTGGTGGATGCAGGTCAAGCAGCAGGTAATCGAGAGGAGAGAAGTGCCTCTGAAATGGTCAGGGCCTACCTATATGAAGCACCTTTGCTTCCCACAGAGGACCCTTTGACCTAGTGGGATGGTAAGAAAAGTTTGTGCATAAACATAAAAAGATTTGTGCTGCGCTTGATTATATATCATAAGGGGTAATGTCCAAAATCACTTGTGAAATTATAAATATTTACATCACTACTCACGTGTAATGTGCATACAGTATATATATATACATGTGAACAGTTAAAGTGTAATGTGCACACATGCACCTTTAATAGTGCCAAAATATATCCGTGCATATAATGAATACCAAATGCAGTGACAAACCTAAAACATGCAAAACTCATATAAAGTGCAACATGCAGATATCTATTAGAATGTTAAACATAAACGCACAATGCGTCTTTAGAAATGCAATCAATAATTCTTAATTGGTGAAATCCTCATAATAGTGTCCAAAATTAAAAGTGCTTCCGTATCCATAAAATCAATAAATGTCCAAATCCTCCAATGTGCTGAATTCCAGTGTCATAGATAACCGTGATGTGCCTCAGTGCCCCCCCACAGTGATTGCGCTCAACTTAGAGCGTGTGACACAGTGTTTAACTTGTGTCAAAACACGCTGTGTAGCCACCCCCTGGGCTATGTATGGTAAGCTAGATCGATCTCCACTCTGGATCAGTATGGCTCCATAGACATCATTCATGAAAATGAAGAGAGACTATATAGTGTAATCCAATTTAAAGGTATTTATTCAAAAAACAACTTCCCACAAAGGGGTACTCACATTCCCTTGGTGCTAATGTGCACCAAACAATCGAAAGCTGTAAAAGATATATCGAATGGTCTGCCGCGGGGTATGCGCTTCTCCCAGCTCAGCTGTTCACTGCTCACTCCGTCCTGGCCCCTCCCCTACGCGTGTTCGACACAGGGAGTCACGTGTCTTCATCAGGGAGACATCAGGGGGACAACAGCCTCTTCTACTGGAAACAAAAATTGATTGAAAGGGTCCGGAATTTGCAGCAACAGAGATGTATGACGGTTGAGGCCAGTTTGGAAGATTCACCTGCCATGTCTGCTATTCCAAGGCCTGGCACCATCACTCAAAAACAACAGAGTGGAGCATGTGCATGTTGGGTAGAGGCACTTGGCAATCTGGTGGATGCAGGTCAAGCAGCAGGTAATCGAGAGGAGAGCAGTGCCTCTGAAATGGTCAGGGCCTACCTATATGAAGCACCTTTGCTTCCTACAGAGGACCCTTTGACCTATTGGGATGGTAAGAAAAGTTTGTGGCCTGGTCTTTGCCTGGTTGCCCAGCAACTACTATCCTGTCCTCCAACCACTGTGCAAAGTGGGAGAGTTTTCTCTATTACTGGGAATATCCTTAATCCACACAGTTCACAACTAACACCCCATTTGATGGAACAAATAACTTTCCTCAAATTTAACCTCCCCAAGCTGGGTTACCCTACCCTTAACTTGTGAGACCTGAATCATTGTTACCATGTGAAGATAGATGGGACTAGAGTGACTTGAGTGTGCGTGATTGCATGAATGAATGTTGTGTGAATGGACAGTGAAGATAGATGGGACTCAGAGGAACCATCCAAATGTTGAGGAAAATCATTTTTTTTATTTTCTTACCACTTGACACAATAGCAGTTGTCTACTTGACTTTGGTGTGACCCCAAGATTTAAATAGAATTATATTGTTTTAAGCAATCCAAATTTTTCCCTTTATTCCTTCCATCACCCTTTTTTGTAATGAATGTTGTGTAGAGTGACTAGAGTGTGCGTGATTGCATGAATGAATGTTGTGTGAATGGACAGTAGCAAGGGTTGAAGCCTTGACGTGGCGCTACTGCTCACGTGTTGCTGTCTTTGTAAATACAAATAGCAACATGTGCTAATTTAACCATTTTTGTTTGATGGTCTGGAAATAAGAGACAATGATTAAAGATGACCTCAACAGCATGACAGTTCCTCTTGATGGAGAGACTGTCAACTCAAGGATCAGAATATGCTACCAACACAACATAGCACAAAGAAGCATACAGTTGGAAACGTGATTCTATGCAAGATATATTAGTTGGTCACTGCTGAGCTGCATCCAGATGCCCAGGACCCCTCCATCTCTGACCCTGGGGACACCAGGGCCCTCTCTGATCCTCTGCCTGTTTCATGACCATCTGCAATTGTCCAAAGTCACCAGTGTGAGTGAGTAATCTACCCTGCTGGCTTGTTACTCAAGCCCTGGAAATGATGACTGCCTGTCAGGTCACCTTGAGGCTGGGTGACAGATGCACTCTGTAGGAATCGGAAGTGCACCGCTAGGTAGTGGACCCTAGGACTGACTGCTGTGGATTGAACCCTGGGAGGTTCAGGAAGCAGGTCTACTGGATCACAGATCCCACTGGGAGCTAGAGCATAGATTCCCCAGGGCGCAGAGTCTAAGAGCCAGCAGGTGTTCACCAGAGCCTCTAGTGGTGAGGATGGACTGCGCTGCAGTCTGGCTCCAGGTCGCGGCCCCCAGGGTCTCACAGCTCATGCTCACAGGAGACTACAGGAGAAGAGGAAAGAGGCAGCAGGCTGGAACAACAAGCAAGTAAGGGATAAGCCAAGGTCGGGGCCACAAGCAGACAAGGACAACAGAGTACACGCCAAGGTTCAGGGTCACAGGCAAACAGGGATGGTCAGGGACACGCCAAAGGTCAGGGTCACGAGCAGACAGGAATAGTAGAGAACAGGCCAAAGTCGGTTAACTGGAATCAGACATAGGAAACACAGCCAGTACACACGAAAGCTAACACACAATGGTTGATCAGCACTGCTGGCTTGCAGTGCACAGGTTAATATAGGGTTCCCTGATAGGAGCTGGGGTGGAGCCATGCTAGAGGAGAGCTTACAAAAGCAGTCAGGTGAGGGTCAGCTGGTCTCTAGAGATGAACACATGGAGACAGGTATGCTGACAGACAAACTCTATTGCATAACCATGACACTGCCCTTTGAACTGTTGCCCCTTGTGATTGCGTTAGCCTGTGAACCTCTGTCCGGTTAACTGTTGCCCTCATGATTGCAAGCCTGCAACCTATGTCCTGTGAACTGTTGAGGACTGTATAAAGTAACCCCTGCTGTAACTATCTGCTGTGTATTCTGGTGGAGGGAAAGCTGAACGGCGTGACTGGACACAATACATGGGATTACCCTTTGCACATTGAAATAGTGTAGAGAGAAATCTCATCAATTTTCTAAGTTCAGCCTGATGGTTAAATGTAGAAAAACTACAATTATAAGGCCTCTAGTAAGTTAGTAACAATATATGGACTAGTTCATTTAGATAAACATCACACAAATCTAACAAGGAAAGCAAAACTCAAGAAAACAATTATTTCTGAACAAATTTTTTTATTTAACATAAACAAAACAAAAAAAAAAAAAATTAAGGTACATTCTCCCCCAACCTGGTGACCAGTGGCTGTAGGGACATATTAATCCCAGCCAACTGGTCACCAAGGTACCACGTAGCCTCCAGGTGTCTCCTGAGGCCACGCTGGTACCTCTCCAGAGCCACATAGTGACGGAGCTGCCGGCGAATGGGGAGGGCCAAAGATCGACACAGCCTCCGGGTGACTGCAAATTGTCTCTCTTGGACCTCCACAATGCACCGCAGATAATCCGTCACATGTGGCTCTGGAGGGTGGGGGATGTGTGCCTGTTCTGGAGCGGGTGAAGGATGCACTGGGGAGGAGGCAGCAACAACAATCGGTGTGTCACAGTCCAGGAGGGGGGAAGTTGAAGGGTGGAGGACTGTAGAAACCACTGGGGACTTGGAAGGACAGTCAGTCCAACCAGACGCAAGCAGGTCCAGGCCTTCGTCCACAGGCTGCAGTTGTAGGATGAAGACTTCACCTGTGAAGAAAAGAAAATACATTAGATAGATAGATAATACAATACACATGGCTTCTTCACCCTAACATTATATAAAGGCAAAGATCTCCCAGCCCTTGTAGACAATCCTGTAACATCTTGAGATGTTTTCACTTCCATACCAGTTTTCCATTTTTGATATTTAGTGAGATGCACCTAATCAATTTGTACGTAGGAGATAGTGGTGTCTGTGTCAATTCGCTGCGTCATACCAAGTTTGCAGAGCTGTGTAGGAAGGTGTAGTACTACTTTACTGTACTCTGACTCTGTCCTCCCCGGCCAGAGTACCAAGGGATTCCCCTCTACACATCGAGCAGTGTAAAGGGGAATCTCCTAAAGATTTTATCCGCTTGGTCGCACAGGCGGCTGGAGAAAATCTTAAAGTGTAATGGACGCCTAAGTGCTAATGCTAACTAATCTACCTCATCCAGACTGACTGACTTTGGCAAATATGGAAGATCAGTTGCAGCTTTTAACATTACAGTCACCAAAGAGAAGCCATTCAAGCCATTGCATTTGGGATGACCTAATAAAAAGTTGTTTAATAAAATATAGCAGGCTACTTTTTAAAGTTGATAATTTTGTAAGGCCACTGATTGTTGAATAAATTAAGCCCCACTTCTGTTCTAGGCTAGGTAGGTTACTCACTCCTGGTCTAAGCTAGGAGGTATAACAGGTATAACATCATGAGAAAAGTGTTAATGCATGCATTAGGGGCATGCCAGAGATTAAACATGTCCAGGGACTGCCAGCCAATAGCTGGAGATTCTTTTCTGACACACCCCCTCCAGCCTGCTGTGTTATTCATAATGATTAACAGTGATTGGCTCAGACTGGGAATCTGAACTGCAGCAAGAAGGTGGCGTGATCAGGGACATTGAGGAAATAACAATCACAGGTCACGCTAACAGGAAGACTGAAATCAGCTGCAGAGGGGAACTAATATAATTAATAATTCCAGCTAAACCGAAGCCTTGCAGAATAAATCACAAGCTATTCTAGACAAGGTATGCCATTAGCATTTCATATTTAAAATACTATGTTTGCCTGGAAAATACAAAAAAAGTTATGCTTACTCCCTGGATCTGCCGCGTCTGGCTGTTCTTCCGCATCCCCAGCAGCCTCTACAGGGCAGGTCTCCTCCACCTCCTGCTCAGCCTCAGTAGCTGTTGATTAATGATAGAAAAGAACATTACAATCTGCAGTGTACAACAATCTCACACATTAGTACAAGAACATTGAAACATGTATGATCACTCAGCAGATACCAGCAAGATTATACTAACTTAATGTGGATGTTGCTGCCTCAGCCTCCTCCTCAGTCTCCCCCTCTGACTGGATGACACCTATTTATAAAGGAGAAATGATGAACGTTAATAAACGTAAATAAATATACTGTAGTGTAAATAGATAAAATTAATTATACATTAGCATGGCAATACAGGGCAGGTCACTAACGTTTATCTACAAGGCAGGGACATGCATCACCATTTAGAAAAAAATCATTAAAAAAAAAAAAATACGAGGCACTTACCTGTCCTGGTTCCAGTGGCGCCGGCGAGTGCTAGGTGCACCGCCACTGATCAGGGACCTCAGTTCAGAGCGGCGACGTTCTGTCAGATTACGTAAGTTACGCAATCGCTTGCGTTACCTGACAGAGTGTCGCAGCGGCTCTACCTGTCACTGCATGAGCGAGAAGCAATGACACTGGAATCAACAATGGAAGGCTGGACAAATGGAAAAGGAACCACGGTATTAGTGTCACTACTACAGTACTTACTGCACGTTGATGACGTGGAGGACTCTTCCTCCGCCCTCTGCCTTCGACGGCGATGGGCCTGGAGACGATCTTTAAATAAAATCAAACACATCATGGTAAATGATTATGTCGCGTTGCATGGTTGACAAAAAAAATGTCCTGCACACAATGCAATGCTGACACCAACCTTGATGAGCCAGCAGCTTTCTTATCTCATCCTCCCCTACAGCTGCTAAGAGCTCCTTCTCATGGGGGAGGAGAGATACCTGCTTTCCTCTGCGCCCCGACTGCCTGCGCTTACGCGCTATGGAACTGCAAAACAAAAAGAGAAGAGAAACGGGTTCCACAATTAAACTACAATTGTAATCTGAAAATGACATCAACACATGAAACACATGTAGAATGAACCCGTAGAATGAAACAATGCAAATGGAATTTTTGGATTAGGCACATTTTTTCATGTAGCACAAGGTTTCCACATTTATTTATTAACCAAATTTATTGTAAGAAAAACGTATGCTTTTTTTGGTGCACAATAAATGATAAAAGACAGGATTGGGATTGTGCCGAGTAAATGTCCTTTGTGTCCACTCCAGTCCACCTTTCTATTACGCGCTTGTGTGGGTGAACTGTGTATAGTGTAAAATTTTGTTTCTTTTGCAAAGCAGTAACCCACTTGCGGATGTGGACCCCCCGCATAGTAACTAAACATATGGCGGGTCCGCAAGCTGGTTAAGTCCAGCCACCGTGGGGGGGGCGTGACTTCCGCTGATACGACCGGATGTGAGCGGCGGAAGCTCTAAGTCAGCCTGAGTCTTCGTCAGTATCCTGAGTAGTACGTGCTACAAACCGAAACCCAAGACCCCGACATACGAACGAACCCGGCAGCGAGATGAGTTCTAAGCAATTGGCAGCTGATCGCCTAAAAGAATATGTGAGGACGGAGAAAACGGAAAGCGTTCGGAGCCCCCCGCAGACAAGGAGCGGCGGGCCTTCGGCGTTGGAAGTCCAGAAAACGAGCGTGCCTCCGTCTCAAGCTGAGAAATCAGAGAAAGCTATGAAGCTAACGCTGGAGCAGGTGAGCGGACAACTTATGGCGGCCATCCAAGCAAGCAGCGTGGGACTGACAGGTAAAATGGATGAAATCAGAACGGATATTGGACTGATTAGGCAAGATATGCATAGTATCAGAGATAGGATGGCCGAGGTGGAAAATAGGATATCTCAATTGGAAGATACAGTAATTCATATACCTGAAAAGATAGCAACAGTAGAAAAGCAGATTGGTACATGGCAGCAGAAAACGGATGATTTTGAGAATCGGATGCGCCGCAATAATATAAGAATAATAGGTCTGCCTGAGAAAGTGGAGGGGTTCAACCCGGGGAACTTTATTGAAAAATGGTTGATAAAAACATTCCCAGAGATGGAGGTATCAAAGGCATTTGCAGTGGAGCGGGCACATAGGGTCCCGGCATTAGTACCTAAGCCTGGGCTTCCCCCTAGACCTCTGCTGGCGCGTCTCTTGAATTGCAGGGACAGAGATACAATTCTGCGAAATGCAAGACAAAAAAGAGAGATCCACTATGAGAACAGTAAAGTGTCAATATTTCCAGACTTTTCTCTAGAGCTACAAAAGCAGCGGGCAACTTTCTACGAGGTCAAGAAAAGATTGAGAGAAGTAGGAATAGAATACTCTATGGCATATCCAGCCCGGTTGAGAGTGGATGAAGGAGGAAAGACTGTGTTTTTTAATACACCGGAGCAAGTTAAAGAATGGATTCAATCAATCAAATCTATATCTAAATAATATGAAATAGAAAATCGTGAGATGATTTAAAGAAAAAAGAACTACCGGACAAAATACTGGAAGAGAGGGAGGGGAGGACCGTGTTTGATTTATGGTGGGGGGGGGGGGAGAAGAGATGTGGTGTTTTTTTTTTTCTCTTTTTCCTTCCTCTCCCCTGTGACCCCTGTTGGAGGTTGAAACAGGAGTCATGGGAGAGATGCGGGAGAATGTAGCGCACCCCGCGCATCACAGAGTGGGAGTAATGGTGTGCCCCGAAGGAGGATGGTTAAGGGGGATGCTGTGGTTGGATAAATTTGTTTTTGTGGAGTGACAACAATGGTGGGGTTTTTTTTTTTTTTTTTTGGGTGTGATGAGGGATAAGGGAACTAATGGGGAGAATGAAAGTTAATCACAGAGTATGATTTAAGCACGGAAATACAGAAGGAAGGGGTTCTCCTTCCTCCCCCCTGTGGCCCCTGTTGGAGGTTGAAACAGGGGTTATGGGAGAGATGCGGGAGAAGGTAGTGCACCCCGCTCATCACAGAGAGGGAGTAATGGTGTGCCCCTGGAGGGGGATGGATAAGGGGGATGCTGTGGTTTGATAAATTGTTTTTGTGGATTGATAACAATGGGAGGTGGGGTTTTTTGTGTGAGAGGGCCAAAAAAACACATAGTTAATCACAAAAGATAACACTTGGGGGGAACAGTAGAAATGTATATAAAAGGAGTGAATACAACAAGATGGGATAGAATAATGGGGGGGAGGGGTGGGAATAATATAGAGTGTTAATAAGAAGAATTGGGTTTAAAGGGGTAAGGGAATAAATGGGGAGAATGAAAGTTAAGCATATAGTATGATTTAAGCACGGAATACAGGAGGAAGGGGATTCACCTTTTTTTTTTTTTTTGTCTCTCCCTCCCCCTCCCCCTCCCGCCTTTCTTCCCCTAGTGATAGGGAAAGATATATTAACGAAAGTACCCTTCCTTTATTATTTATAGGGCAGGGGGTAGAGGAGTAGACAGGCTGAAACAAGACTAATTACCTATATATAAGCTGATGTGATATGTCGGTAATGCCCTAAATTTAAGTTTGTGTCTGATGTATTAATGGATGAATGGAGGAAAAAGGAAAATATGGTTACCAGATGATTAAAAATGGGTAAAAATGAATAACAATTGTACCTTTATATCTTGGAATGTGAGAGGCATGGGTACACGAGTAAAAAGGACACAGGTATTTGAAGAAATTAAGAAAACTCAGGCCAAAATAATTTGCATCCAAGAAACACACATGGTTAAAGAGAGACTTGATTATTTAAAAAAAACATGGATACAATGGTCTAGCCACTCTTGTCATACAACTTTTTCGAGAGGGGTTTCACTAATGGTGCACCAGTCAGTGACGTGGGAGTGCATCAGGGTAAAGAGGGATTTAGAGGGGCGGTAAGTTTTTGTCTTTGCCCTGGTGCATTCACTACCAATGGTTATTATGGGGATATATAATCCACCCCCAACTACACTGGGAGTATTGAAGGAAGCAATGTTATTTATGTCAGAATATCCAGAGGCATATGTTATATGTATGGGAGATTTTAATATGTGGCTGGATCCAAAGATGGATAGATTTGGAAAAAAAAGTCTTGGGAGAGGCGAAGGGTCTAGAATGTTGGATTGCTTTCTGAAGGAGGTGGGGTGGCTTGATATTTGGAGGATTAGGAACCCAGGGGTCAGGGCCTATTCGTGGCATGCTCCGGGTAGGGGGAGCATGTCGAGGATAGACCTGGCCCTGGGAAATGAGAAAATTCTCCCAATGGTGCAATCAGCCGCATACATGACTAAAGGGGTGACTGATCACTCTGGGCTTATCTTTGAGCTAAAGATGGGCCCCAGAGGAAGGCAGCCGGGATATAGAATACAGCCCCATTGGCTAGCCCAGATTGGGTCAAACGACCGTATACCGTAGCAATTGGAAATGTTTCTGAAAGCCCATGGGGATAGTATAAAGGAGGGAGTAACATGGGACACCTTCAAGGCGTATATAAGAGGGATAGTAAGATCAACAATATCATATATTAAACGCACCAACAGGCAAGAGGAAGAGGAAATGGAAGAAGAATGTAAAAAGACGGAAACAGAGTTTATTAAGAACCCCTCTATTATGAATCAAATCAAATGGGTAGGAGCCATGCGCCAATATAAGAATCAGTTAATAATTAAAAATAAACGTAAGAAGCTACAGTCAAAACAAAAAAATTATTATGACCAAGGACAGTATGCCAATAAAATAGTAAATTATTTGATAAAACAACAAGTATCCACACTGGCTATAACAGAAGTGAGGAATGAGAGAGGGGAGATGGTTAAGACAGTGGAGGACATTGGGGAAACCTTCTATAGATACTATGAGAAAATGTATACATCAACGTTGACATGTACAGGAGAGGAGATAGGAAAATATCTAGAGGATTTGGAGTTCCTGAAATTAACAGAAGAGCAAAGGGAGGCGTTGGAGAAAGATATTGAAGTGGAGGAAGTAAAAGAAGCCATAGAGTTTCTGGGAAGGGGTAAATCACCAGGACCCGATGGTATCCCATTGGAAATGTATCAGAGATACGTGGAGATTATCGCCCCAACATTGACCAATATGTATAGGGGGACATTAGATCGAGGGGAGATGCCTGCATCCATGTATGAGGCAACAGTAATACTGATACCAAAACCAGAAAAAGATAGGAAGGAATGTGCATCCTACAGACCAATATCCTTGTTAAACATCGATTACAAGGTATTGGCAAAGGTACTGGCTAAGAGGCTTAATGGGGTTATTCTATCTATTATATCAGAGGATAAAACAGGATTTATGCCAGGGAAGTCCACTACAAATAATATCAGAAGAACTCAGCTGATGGTTCAGCTGAAAGAATGTTTTCCAGAGTCGAGTGCCTTGGCTTCGTTGGATACGGCCAAGGCATTCGACTCTATAGAATGGGAATTCCTGCAGGCAGTGTTGGAAAAAAGTGATTTTGGGGAAGGATTTAGAAAATGGATGAGAATATTGTACAAACAACCATGTTCTAACCTTCTGATTAATGGAATTCTGTCCCCCACAGTGAAATTGCAAAGGGGAACGAGACAGGGGTGCCTGCTGTCCCCCCAATTGTTCTCACTTGCTATAGAGGTACTAGCTAACAGGTTTAGACAATCTAAAATATATAAAGGGATTAGAGTGGGGGATAGGACTGAACACATAGAACTATATGCAGATGACATCATATTATATATGGAAGATGCAAATAGTTCACTAGAGGAGGCAATGAAGATAATAGAAACATATGGGATACTATCGGGTCTTAAAATAAACTGGTAAAAATCCGCATTGATATTATTAAGACCAGGAAAGGAGAGGAATTTTCAGACCCCATTAAAAATAGTGGACACTTTTAAATATTTAGGAATAAATATTACATTGGAAGCAGAAGAAGCCTTTAAAGCAAATATAGACCCCTTGGTAGAATATGTAAAGAATAAAGTGGGAGTATGGAAAAAAGTACTGTTATCAATGGCAGGGAGAGTCCAGCTGATAAAATCTATTATACTACCGAAGTGTCTCTATGTGATGGCGCATTCGGAGGTAAAAATACCAAAATATATATTCAAAAAATTAAACTCCCTGTTAACTAGATTCATCTGGGCAAATGGGCGTTGTAAATTAAAGCTCTCCACGCTACAAAGACCCGCTAAGAACACTTAAGGACTTGGGTAGTTCAGGAACGAGAAACGAGGGTGGAGAAATATTTATTAAAGAAAATGCAGGTAGAAGATTTTCTAGTAGGATTAGAAATAGCAGAATTAAGAAGGATTGGAATAAAAATTGCTCTTCTAAAGCTGGCTAGGTTGGTGTGGAACGAGGTAAAAAAATTAACGGGATATAGGGACATTCCACCAGAAATATCATTATGGAACAATCCAAGGTTTGAAAAATTAGAAGTTTTTGAAGATAGTAGTTATTGGAAACAGAACAAAATAAAAACTATTGGCCAGTTGTATAATAACAATGTAATAGTGACGTATGAGAATATGTGTAAACAATATAACCTCCAAAGTAAACAATTTTATAGATACCTACAGCTAAGACACTTATTACGAGAACAGTTTGAAAGGAAAGAACTAAAAATCTCTAGATATCCTCTCATAGGAATATTAAAATCTCAAGGACCAAAGGGTCTGACATCTAAGTTGTATTCACATTTGCTACGGAGTAAAATAAATGGGGATCCGGTGGGCGTGAGGGAAAAATGGCAAGGAGTTATCCTGGGAATGAGTGAGCAGGACTGGGATGAATCCTGCTCCTCACATCTGAGAGTATCGCCGGCAATAAACAATAGAATAATTCAGTTAAATATAATACATCAGACATATTTGGCACCAAATAGATTATATAAGATGGGGAGGATGCAGGTGTCAGATTGTACAAGATGTGGAGAGGGAGGAGCGGATTTCATCCACGTCATGTGGCAGTGTGGATGCATAGGAAGGTATTGGCAACAGGTAGTTAAAAAACTAGGAAAAGTCATAAATAAAGCTATGACGGCTACGGTGGAGTTGTGTGTGCTGGGGGTGCTAAAAGATAGGGTGTGTGGTTACACTAAGATATTTTTGCAAAAAGTATTATTCCTGGCCCGAAAACAAATAGTTGAAAAATGGATTCAGCCAAGCCCACCTACAATAAATCAGTGGGTGAGGGTGGTAAACCAGGTGGTCCCATGTGAGAAAATAATGTATGAACAAAGAGGAAATATACAGAAATATGATAAGGTTTGGGAAAAATGGAATAAATCACATTTGACGACAGATATAGGAAGACCAGAAATTACAGTATAAAATGAGTAAAAGGAGGAAGAATTAGTGACCATAAGATGAATGAGAGGGAAGGGTGTGTGTAAGAGTGAGAATGATATTTATGTAAAATGTATAGAAGGAAAAAATATAGAAATGACAATTGTAAGTTGTGTTAAATAACTTGTAAAGTAAAATTTTGCAATAAAGAGTTTAAAAAAAAAAGTCCAGCCACCGTGACACTTTTATATATATATATATATATATATATATATATATATATATATATATATATATATATTTAACTTTTTTATTTTTCAATAACAAAAAATGTAAAACCCAGCGGTGATCTAATGCCACCAATAAAAGCTCTATATGTGGCGGGAGAAGAACATAAATTTAATTTGGGTAGTACATCGCAGGAGCGTGCAGTTTAAAGCTGCAACTCGTTAAATAGCAGAATATGGCCTGGTCAGAAAGGGGGCGTAACCTACAGGTGGTCAGGTCAAGATGAACTTAAAAGCACTTGCTGCTCAGTTTAGTGATAACTAACTAAGAACAAATAACGGGCATGGAAATATTCCTCTTAAAATGATCGTGGCAATAATATATAACATGTGCAACTGCAAACTATGTGTAGGCTAGGCACACCTATGCGCAAATTTGTTTTTTCACAGGAGGGAGGATAAATTGAAAATTATTTATTCCTTTTTAAAAAAAAAATTCACTTAACTTTACTGACATCACATGTGATAGCAATAATATATGTTTATGTGTGTGTGTAAAATCAGTGCATTTTTGGAGCTTTTATCATTGTATAAATGACAATGGTCCCGAAATGGCATCAAAAGTGTCCGATGTGTCCGCCATAATGTCGCAGTCACAATAAAAATCGCTGATCGCCGCCATTACTAGTAAAAAAAATTGTTAATAAAAATGCCATAAAACTATCCCTATTTTGTAGACGCTATAACTTTTGCACAAACCAATCAATAAACGCTTATTGCAATTTTTGTTACCAAAAATATGTAGAAGAATACATATCGGCCTAAACTGAGGTAAAAATTTGTTTTCTATATATTTGTTGGGGATACTTATATAGCAAAAAGTAAATAAAAACCGCAGAGGTGATCAAATACCACCAAAAGAAAGCTCTATTTGTGGGGAAAAAAAGGACGTCAATTTTATTTGGGAGCAACGTCACACCACCGCGCAATTGTCAGTTAAAGCGTCGCAGTGCCGAATCGCACAAAGTGGCACGGTCATTTGGCAGCCATACCTCCGGGGCTGAAGTGGTTATAATCAGACACGTTACTTACCGTTTTATGTCGCTGAATTTTTTGCGACAGGCAGTCGGGTCACGCCGATGGAGGCAGCCCAATCCCCCTTAAAGGAACAGGAGCACACTGGACACCCAGCAAGAGCACAATGGCAGAAAAGGTGTACAGTGTGCCCCCTATTTTTAATGCTGACTGTTGGACAGGTTAATTTGGTCAGTTGGCAGACTGGTTGGTGAGTTGAGCTATGGAATGTTCTGATTTTCTTTCATGTGTTTGCCCCTCCATGTGCTCCTTGTTGTGAAGGCCAGTTATAGGTTGTGGCAGGGGCCTTTTTGTTTGTTACTAGTGTAAAATATGGTCTGGGGACACACTGTACACCTTTGCTGCCATTGTGCTTTTTCTGGATGTCCAGTGTGCTCCTGTTCCTTAAAGGGGGATTGGGCTGTCTCCAGGCCCACCTGCCCCTCATCTATCCATTTAATGCATGTGCTTCCATTGTGGAGACGCTTATAAATACATTAGTGTTAGGACTGCAAGCATACACATGGTGCCGTGAAGAGGCCTTTCAGCTTATGCATGCATTTGCAAATGCGTGCTAACTTAACCCCTGTTTTTAACGCAGACTGTTGGACACGTTAATTTGGTCAGTTGGCAGACTGGTTAGTGAGTTGAGCTATGAAATATTCTGTTTTTGTTTTTCATGTGTTTGCCCTTCCATGTGCTCCTTGCTGTGAAGGCCAGTTATAGGTGGGGGCAGGGGCCTTTTGGTTTGTTACAGCTTTAAAAACAAGTCCACTCTCTCTGGACTGTTGGCCCTTCCTAAAATGAATTTCCCTATTATCGCTTCTGGATTTATTGGGTTATTGCGAATTTTCCTTGGGTTTACTCCCTCCCTATGAAATATTTTTCTACACTTGAATTGATGAGCCTGGTTTTTGGACCCGTTGTGTACCTGGTCTTTTCAGACTATAAAGTCTTAGTTGTTACTGCTGGACTTTCAAAGATTGCACATGCTCTCTCTTTATCCTGATGGGCTCCTATATTTAGAAGTTTTTATAACTATGATTCACCAAACAGTATCATCAGAAAATTCTTCTCGGCCATTCTTTTGACATGACTTCCCCTGCACTATCTCTGTAAGCAGTACTTTGCTAGAATCCTTTGAAGAAGACTCCATAGATCAGGGGTAGGCAACCCCAGAACTGGTGCCGCAATCCGCAAACAAAGCCTCTTTTGCCAGCACTCGACTCCCTCCCCAACAGCAGAGCAGTGCAGGGAAGTGTCAATAAGACACTATGCATTCCAATTTAAAATTCCCCATGCTGCACCTGCACTGAGGGGGGAGGCACTATGCCCCCACACACTGTAAAAGATGGGAAACATTGTTTGGTTCTCTAACTTTGCTCTAGCTGTGATTGTCAGCTTTTGTGATGGGGAAGAGATTGGGTGCAGTTCTGCTGGGGGGAGGGGGCGGTCCCTGTTTCCAGGAGCTAGAGGACTGTCATTGGCCACTCCTAAAGCCAATCACAGTCCTTCTAGCCCCGCCCACCATCTGGAGAAAGATGACTGGCTTGGTTGCCACTACCATTCTCAGAAAGAAGGGATTTATTTCACTGTGACTGAGAAAATCACAATCAGGTGACAGTTTGTGGAAATTATTTCTGAACCTTTACGTCACTTACTACTGAACCCCTGCACTCAGTGTCTCTTTAAGGCACAGCCAGTACTCAGCGCAATAAAAACCACACCCAACTGTTCCTGTGGCGCAGAGCGCCGCACCTTTTCTCAGCTGCGGGGGCCCAACTTATGATCCTGCAACAGGCCCACTGCTTTCGGAAAATGCCCCTGACTTGAGCTCATCATTGCGCATCCATGCCAGATGCTTGTAGTGACATCACATACAGTACATCACATACAAGCATGTGGGCTGAATGCGAGAGTTGGATCATCAGGGAAAGTGTGCTAGGACAGATAGATGTGTCTCATCTCTGTTCCTTTCACCACTCTGCATATCACGCATATTATAGATGAGAAAAGGGTACAGTGGTGGAGCAGATGAGAAGTAGGGTACAGTGGTGGGGAAAATGAGCAGGAGGGGTTCAGAGGTGGTCAGATGTGCAGGGAGATACAGTGGTGGAAGAGATGAGAAGGGGGTTTAGCAGTGGGACAGAAGAACAGGGGGGTACAGTGTTGGGGCAGATGAGCAGGGGGTACAGTGTTGGGACAGATGAGCAGAGGGGTTCAGTGTTGGGGCAGATGAGCAGGGGGTTCAGTGTTGGGCCAGATGAGCAGGGGATTTAGTGTTGGGCCAGATGAGCAGGGTGATTTAGTGTTGGGCCAGATGAGAAGTGAATTCGGTGGTGGGACAGAAAAGCAGGGGGATAGAGCAGTTGGGCAGATGTGAAAGGAGGTGTATTAGTGGGACAGATGAGCAGGGGGTTACAGTGGTAGGGTAGGAGAGCAGGGGGGGGAACAGAGATGGGGCAGAAGAGCAGGGGGGTACAGAGATAAGACAGATGTGCAGGAGGTACATTGGTGGGGTAGATGAGAAAGCGGGTTACAGTGGTGGGGCAGATGAGAAAGCAGGTTACAGTGGTGGGGCAGATGAGCAGATGGGTTCAGTGTTAGGAGAGATGAGAAGGTGATTCAGTAGTGAGACAGAAGAGCATGAGGATACAGCGGTGGAGCAGTTTGCAGGGAGGTACAGTGGTGGGGCAGATGAGAAAGGGGGGTACATTGATGGGGCAGATGAGCAGGGGGGGTTAGAGTGGTGGGACAGAAGAGCAGGGGGTACAGTGGTGGGGCAGATGTGCAGGAGGTACAGTGGTGGGAGGGATCAGAAGGGGGTTCAGCGGTGGGACAGAAAAGCAGGGGGGTACATTGATGGGGCAGATGAGCAGGGGGTTAAAGTGTTGGGCCAGATGAGAAGGGGGTTACAGTGGTGGGAAAGATGAGCAGGGGGGGTTCAGTATTGGGGCAGAGGAGAAAGGATGTACATTGGTGGAACAGATGAGCAGGGGGTTACAGCGATGGGGTAGAGGTGCAGCGAGGTACAGAGGTGGGGCAGATATGCAGAGGGGTGCAGAGGAGAAAGGAGGTACATTGGTGGAACACATGAGCAGGGGGTTACAGTGGTGGGGCAGAAGAGCAGGGGGTACAGTGGTGGGACAGATGTGCAGGAGGTACAGTGGTGGGACAGATGAGAAAGGGGGTTACAGTGGTGGGGCAGATAAGTTCAGTGTTAGGACAGATGAGAAGATGGTTCAGCGGTGAGACAGAAGAGCATAGGGGTACGGCGGTGGAGCAGATGTGCAGGGAGGTACGGTGGTGGGGCAGATGAGAAAGTGAGAACATTGGTGGGGACAGATGAGCAGGGGGGTACAGAGGTGGGGCAGATCTGCAGGGGGTTACGGTGGTGGGGCAGATGAGAAAGGGGGTACATTGGTGGGGCAGATGAGAAAGGGGGTACAATGGTGGGCAGATAAGAAAGGGGGTACAATGGTGGGGCAGATGAGAAAGGGTGTACATTGGTGGGGCAGATGAGCAGGGTGGTACAGTGGTGGGGCAGATGTACAGGGGGTTACAGTGGTGGAGCAGAAGAGCAGGGGTACAGTGGTAGGGCAAATGTGCAGGAGTTACAGTGGTGGAGCAGATGAGAAACGGGGTTACAGGGGTGGGGCAGATGAACAGATAAGTTCAGTGTTAGAACAGATGAGTACAGCGGTGGAGCAGATGTGCAGGGAGGTACATTGGGGGGGGCAGATGAGCAGGGTGGTACAGTGATGGGGCAGATGTACAGGGGATTGCAGGGGTGGGGAAGATGAGCAGGGGGTTACAGGGGTGGGGCAGATCAGCAGGGGGTTCCAATGGTGGGGCAGATGAGCAGGGGGTTACAGTGGTGGGGTAGATGAGCAAGAGGCTACAGTGGTGGGGTAGATGTGTAGGGTAGTACAGTCAGTGGCGAAAATACCAGAGTGGCAGCAGTCACACTGGGCCCTGGTGTTCTGCCATTGTTGGGGGGGCCCGCTGACTTCTCTATTTACGCTCGGGTCGGAACAGGGACACTCACTGCACAATGGACCGCCTACACTGTCTCTCTGCTGGGTCTGCCCATTCCATTTGCAGCCACAGGTTGATGATGGGGCATGCAGTTGGGGAACTGAATCTAGAAAAGTGCCAGCTGACTCAGTACAGTGATGGGGGAGGAGCTGAAGGAGGTCACGGCCGCTGTGTGAGGAGACCCCCATCTCCTAACAGATGCAAGTAGAGACATGTGGAGTGGAGGGAGCGGAGGGAGTGGAGAGAGACATGGAGCAATGCAGGGGAAACCGAGTGGACATTCAGCTGCTGCAGGAGGAAAATGAAGGGAAGCGGTTCCTCTATATGCTACCCCCCCACTATCCACCACCTGCTGCCCCAAGCTCCTGTGTACTCTTTGCCCCCCCCCCCTCAGCCCCCATAGTGCTGCTGGGTTCCCCCCTCTCCTCCCCTTCCCGGCTGCTGCGGGGGATGCTTTCTGGATGGAGAGTGGGGAAGGGGCTGGCAAATGTGAATGAACAGGAAGCTCTGTATGGAGCTATTTCTGTCCATTCATTCTGTGCAGCTGAGGCTGCAGAGATGGAGATTGTGGGCTGTGTCCTCAATCTCATTTCTCTGTTTCAAAGATGAAACATCAGAGGTCTGTTTAGACCCCTGGTATCACACCCACAATCCATATTCCCATTGCACACATTCCTGGAATGAGCTCTTAAGGTACTGGATGCTGTAGCGACCGCCAGCTGGATACTGGAACCTGTGCGATATGTAGATATTGGCCAGCACACCAAGGATCATCAATTTCGTCCAAATTTTTTTATGCAAGAAAGATCACATCACAAAACGATGTAGTGCAACGTTTCGGAGCCATGCAGGACACCTTTTCACATCTTCTTCACATTCTTATCACATGCCTGACAAAGGGGTCCTGCCTGGCTCCGAAAAGTTGCACTACATTGTTTTGTGATATGAGCTTTCTTGAATAAAAAAAACTTTGGACAAAATTGACGATCCTTGGTGTGCTGGCGAATATCTACATATGATATCTCACCCAAGACCCACCCCCCAACGGGCTCCTAAAAATTTAAAAAAAGACTAAAATTGTGAAAAAATAAATAAATAAAATGGTAACAAATAAAATAACTGAAATAAAAAACATACTGTCACCAGTGACGGTACTACCAGGGTCCCAAAGTTCGCACTTGCAACCGAGCTCTGGCATTCCGCCACCATGGGTGCGCCCTGGCTGGTGGTCAGGGGGGCCCTTTATGGTTTCTTGCACCTGGTCCCTGAAGGTTCTAGTTATGCCCCTGAGTACAGTGGTGGGGCAGATGTGCAGGGGGGACAGTGATCTGAGGTGTGAAGGTGCATGAATTGGGGCTGATCTGAGGTGTGGAGTTGCAGGAATTGGGGCTGATCTGAGGCATGAGTTCAGGATGTTAATTTCCTACCACTAAAGTAGTTTGCAGCATTTACTTTATAAAAAATCCTTTACGTGATTGAGAGTGTGAAGTTTACATTTTTTTGTTATAAAACCGGCACGCTCAATTTCTTTGAAAACATTTTTCGGCCCACTGTGCTGGAAAGGTTGCCTACCCCTGCCATAGATTCTTCCCTTCTACCTGTACATGAATCTTCCTAGTGGTAGCTATAGGGTTATTACCCTTTACCCTTCAGCACAGGTTTTAACATTTAAGGTATAAAATGGAGGATTCTGGATTCCTTTTCTGTTATTTTGAAGGCAGCTTGCTTTGAAGATAGGTTTATGGTGTGTCTACCACATTTCAGAACACCCTTAGATGTTCTTAATGTACACTCTGTTCTCATTTTCATATTAAACCTTTCATTCCCTGAACTCAAGATTTAGGCACACTAGGCTTAGGCCTTTTTTTGTAGCTCTCCAAATAATGTTTTGCTACTGGACAAATATTCTATTTTCTGCTGCTGTTGAATTTGCTACTTGGTCAGTTTTTCCTGTACAATATATAGATATAGTAAGATTTCCACATTGGATGGATTTCTCAGTGGCTTTTTATTGAAGTACGCAAGTCCCACCCAACTATATTATTGTCCTGCTTGCTGATACAGCATAATTGTTGGAGGTAGGATTATATAGACTGTTGTGAACAAGCAAGCTATCACTTGTGAAACGCGTCAACTGCTTGTCCTGAGTTTGTCTGATGCACTTGTGACAATAAAGGTAACATCAAGCAAGTCTTGGAAATCTCAGAGTGCGACCATTTCTTAGTCTTATTCGTGTTGGACGGTGGTGAGCCGAGGTCTGATATCCATTTTGCACCTGAATATTGCCTGGAGCGGTGTGTTTTTCTTTAGTTCCAGGATTATACAGGTAACTGGCTCAACACTTTGTTGTTTGCTAATGTCCCAACCCTCTGTAGGGAGCAGAATAACCTGTTTGTCTAAAGCTGGCCATACATTATACAATTTTCTTATTATATTTTATTTAGATTTAACTTCAACTATGTAGTCCAAGGGCCTGCCTGGTTGCATAAAAATTAAGTTGTTTAGGTTTGACCTCAAATTATATGATTTTGGTAAGCCTAAAGGAAAATTGTACAAGAAAATTGTCTAATGTATGACCATTGTATAATGTAAGATTTTCACCAATTCCTATGTGCCTCCAGGAATTTAGGAGTTACAGAATTTCTGGTTACATGCAATAAATGAAAACAGACAATGGTTATCATGTTTAGAAAAGATTCAAATTCTGATTTACTATTTTTTTAATAATAATATACATTATGATGATATATTTACTACTTGCTTTAAATCAAGGAAAATGCATTTGTATTTTTGTCATGACATGAGATAAGAAAGTGAAATGAGAGAAAACTGAAGGCCATTCTTGTTCATTCGGAGAATTCCCAGGTAAAATTTAGTGATAAATTTCCCATTTTCTCCTGCAATAGTTTATCAAATGTTTCACTCTGTGCCACAGTCATCATGTTTTTCCAGTCTCCAACTTGACCTGAAGATAAAATAACACAAATCCAAGTTACAATATTTAGATCATATACATTATAAAATAAATATTAATCTTACAGGCTTTTAAATGGGGCAAAAAAAAACCTCTGCTTGGTCTGATTTCATTAGACTTAATCATGGTTATCGATTGATTAGTTGTATCATGTGATGCCTACAGATGACAGATCTATGCTCCGTTCATGACAACTGGTACTCTTATATTTAATACCTGTTGAGAGTGTTATAAGTGATAGATACATTTAATAGATGATAGTAATAGATACATTAAAAATTATACTTAAATAGTGACACATTATAGCCAAAAATGAAAAAAAAACGGTGTGGGTCCCCCCCCAGGGGCATACCAGGCCCTTAGGTCTGGTATGGATCTAAGGGGAACCCCCTACGCCGAAAAATCGGCGTGGGGTCCCCCCAAAATCCATACCAGACCCTTATGCGAGCACGCAGCCCGGCCATTCAGGAATGGGGGTGGGGACGAGCGAGCGCCCCCCCCCCTCCTGGACCGTACCAGGCCGCATGCCCTCAACATGGGGGGGTGGGTGCTTTAGGGCATGGGGGGCACCCTGCCGGCCCCCCCCCACCCCAAAGCACCTTGTCCCCATGTTGATGAGGACAAGGGCCTCTTCCCGACAACCCTGGCCGTTGGTTGTCGGGGTCTGCGGGCGGGGGGCTTATCGGAACCTGGGAGCCCCCTTTAATAAGGGATCCCCCAGATCCCGGCCCCCCACCCTATGTGAATGAGTATGGGGTACATGGTACCCCTACCCATTCACCTAGGGAAAAAAGCGTCAATAAAAAACACAGTACACAGGTTTTTAAAATAATTTATTAGGCAGCTCCGGGATCTTCTTTCGACTTCGGGGGTCCTCTTCCGACTTCGGGGGTCTCTCCGGCATCTCCTCCCGGTGTCCTGATCTTCTGCCGGCTCCTCCGCTATCTTCTGCAGCTCAAATGCTAGCGGTGGTCCGGACTTCTGCCTTCATCTTTTCTTCCAGAGATGTTGACACGACGCTCTCTCCAGCTGGAATGGTCTCTGAACCCCCCGCAACGGACTTATATAGGCGGTGACCCCGCCCCCTTATGAGGTCACTGTCCCGGGGCATGCTGGGACTGTGCCGTCATAAGGGGGCGTGGTCATCACCCGGTGACCACGCCTCCTAAAACGTCACAGTCCCAGCATGCCCAGGGACTGTGATGGCATAAGAGGGCGGGGTCACCGCCTATATAAGTCCGTTGCGGAGCATTCAGAGACCATTCCAGCTGGAGAGAGCGTCGTGTCAACATCTCAGGAAGAAAAGAAGAAGGCAGAAGTCCGGACCACCGCTAGCAATTGAGCTGCAGAAGATAGCGGAGGAGCCGGCAGAAGATCAGGACACCGGGAGGAGACGCCGGAGAGACCCCCGAAGTCGGAAGAGGACCCCCAAAGTCGGAAGAGGACCCCCGAAGTCGGAAGAAGATCCCGGAGCTGCCTAATAAATTATTTTAAAAACCTGTGTACTGTGTTTTTTATTGACGCTTTTTTCCCTAGGTGAATGGGTAGGGGTACCATGTACCCCATACTCATTCACATAGGGTGGGGGGCTGGGATCTGGGGGCTCCCTTATTAAAGGGGGCTCCCGGATTCCGATAAGCCCCCCGCCCGCAGACCCTGACAACCAACGGCCAGGGTTGTCGGGAAGAGGCCCTTGTCCTCATCTACATGGGGACAAGGTGCTTTGGGGTGGGGGGGCAGCAGGGCACCCCCCATGCCCCAAAACACCCACCCCCCATGTTGAGGGCATGCGACCTGGTACGATCCAGGATTCATACCAACTACTGTATGTTTTCATTTGTTAATGCCAAAAACGTGACAAAGTCGTACAAAGTAGTACTGCTCCCAAATCGTGGTAAAATCGCGGTAAAATCGGGGCAAAATCGCGGCCGCGAAATTGCGGTAAAATCGCGTGACTTTGAAGTCGTATAAGTGTGAAAGGGGCCTTACAAAAATGTGGCCGCAGGGAAACCATGTTACAGTTTTCAGTGCATGGGGGTGCCATTAGGGTTAATGGTGCCCCCACGCATCTCCTAAGCAGGGGGATGTTTTTCTCTGTGGGTGCAGGAAGGCGTGCGATTACATGATTTCCCACACACCTAGCCCTACTGTGACCAAATTGTCACAGGGTCAGAAAGTGAGGAGAAATCTCCTCAATGATTCTTCAGGCAGTAATCAAAACCTGTCTAAAACTTGAAGAGACGTGGACTGTGAGAGCACGTGGACTATGAGTGCACGTGGGCTGTGAGTGCACGTGTGTTGCGAGTACCTGTGTATTGTCTTGTTGAGAACCTGTGTATTGTTGAGTATTAGTGTCAGGAAGCTAGCTGTTAATTAATTTGGACAGAGTATAATCCCCAAACCCCATTAAATTATGGGTACGATGCCTGGCGGATGTGGAGATGCGACTCGGTGTACATCTTGCGGCATGTATGCGTTCCTTGATCATCTGATCAAGGGCGAATACTGCTGTGTACAATGTAAGCACATTGTTTCCCTGGAAGCCCAGGTTCTGAATCCAGGGAAGCAACTGTCAACAATGAGAAGTCCCTCTATACTAAAGGAGAGTTGGGATCGTACCAGGCAGGTGCCGACAGGGGCCAGCACAGAGGCGGGTGGAGATAAAGAGGGGCAGGCACCAAAGCAGAGTAGATGGGTGACAGTCAGGAAGGATATAGGGGAAAGAGTCAGGGAGGCCGGTCCTGGGCTGGAACATCCCAATAAGTACGCCCCGTTGAGTAACATTGGTGAAACCAGTCAGGGACCAGCACTGCTGGAGCTGAGTGACTCTCATAGCTGCCAAGGGATAACTCCTCCAGTGAGGTTGGGAGTAAAGCCAAGGAAAAGGAAAGACAGATTCTGGGGGTAGGGGACTCAATTCTTAGAAGGACAGGGAGGGCAATCTGTCACAAAGACCTGAAGCGCCGAACTGTATGTTGTCTACCAGGTGCTCGGGTTCAGCACATCACGGATGTGGTGGACAGATTACTGGGAGGGGCTGGGAAGACCCGGCTGTCATGGTGCACCAATGACAAAGTCAGAGGAAGATGGAGTGTCCTAAAAAACGATTTTAGGGACTTAGGAGCTAAATTGAGAAAAAGGACCTCCAAGGTAGTATTCTCAGAAATACTGCCGGTACCTGGAGCCACACCAGAAAGGAAGATTAGGGAAGTAAACAAGTGGCTGAGAAGCTGGCGTAGAAAGGAGGGATTTGGGTTCCTGGAGAAATGGAGTGACTTCTCAGTCGGTTACCAGCTCTATAGAAGGAACGGACTGCACCTAAATGGGGAAGGTGCAGATCTGCTGGGAGTGAAGATGGCCAAAAAGTTAGAGGGGCTTTTAAACTAGGCAATGGGGGGAGGGTCCAGAGGTAGAGATAGTCAGTGCAGAACATATTCCAGAGGTAAGGATGAGCCTAACACCCAGCGGTTCGGTTCGCACCAGAACAGGCAAAAAATTCGGCCGAACACGCGAACACCGTTAAAGTCTATGGGACACGAACATGAAAAATCTAAAGTGCTCATTTTAAAGGCTTATATGCAATTTATTGTCATAAAAAGAGTTTGGGGACCTGGGTCCTACCCCAGGGGGCATGTATCAATGCAAAAAAAGTTTTAAAAACGTCAGTTTTTTCTGGAGCAGTGATTTTAATAATGCTTAAAGTGAAACAATAAATGAAATATTTCTGTAAATATCGTGCCTGGGGGGTGTCTATAGTATGCCTTTAAAGTGGTGCAGTTTTCCCGTGTTTAGATCAGTACCACAGCAAAATGACATTTCTAAAGGAAAAAAGTCATTTAAAACTGATCGCGGCTGTAATGAATTGTCGGGTCTCGGCAATATAGATAAAACTCATTGAAAAAAAAGGCATGGGTTCCCAGTCCATTATCAGGCACTTTGGGTGTGGTATGAATATTAAGAGGAACCCCCAAACCATTTTTTTTTTAAATTGCTTGGGGGTCCCCCCAAAATCCATACCAGGTCCTTCAGGTCTGGCATGAAATTTAAAGGGAACCGTGCGCCAAATTTAAAAAAAAAATGGCGTAGGGGTCCCCCCAAAAAAGACAGGAGACACTTTGGAACAAGTCCTTTATTAAAGATAAAAAAATAAAAATGTCCTGCGATGTAAATCCATCTCACGTCGCTGACGAGCCGAAAAAAGAAAAATGGGAGGCTCCCGTCGAGTGACGCTTCTTCTCGGTGACAGCTGTTATATAGCTGAGGGTGGGGCCACCCGATGACATAAACGGGAGACCCTGCCACTCCTCTGATGCCACGTGACATCAGAGGAAGGAGGGGTCACCCGTTTACGTCACCGAGTGGCTGCGATTAGTCATTACACCCGCGAGCAGTTTTAAATTACCTTTTTCCTTTAGAAATGCAAGTTTGCTGTGGTACTGTTCTAAACACGGGGAAACTTCACCACATTACAGGCATACTATAGTAACCCCCCCAGGCATGATATTTAAAGGAATATTTCATTTTTATTGTTTTACTTTAAGCATTATTAAAATCACTGCTCCCGAAAAAAACAGCCATTTTTGAAACTTTTTTTTGCATTGATACATGTCCCCTGGGGCAGGACCCAGATCCCTAAATACTTTATGACAATAAATTGCATATATGCCTTTAGAATGAGCACTTTTGTTTCTTCATGTTAATGTCTCATAGACTTTAACGGTGTTTAATGTTCGCTGTTTGGTGAGCAGGCAAACACCCGATGTTCGAGTAGAACTTATGGGCTCATCCCTATCCAGAGGGTAGTTTTGGGGGCATTAGTGGTAGGTTGCTTAAAGCACCTAAATCCGAGGTAAGTATAGTAACAAATTGGGTGAAATGTGCAGCGCTTATGTGATCATATAAACCATAAAAAATAATATGAGTACAGAAAACGTGAATAATAAATGATGTGCTCAAAAATACTCCAAGCAGTCCTCTATTATGACATGTGATGTCTATAAACAGAGGAACTTGGACGTGTGATGTCCAAAAAAGAAAAAAGTCAGTGACAAGCTTCAGTCATGTGTGATGATAATCCTCAACCACATGTGGATATAATATAGTGACAGTCTTTAACTTCAAATATGTATGATGTAATAACAGTTAATAGTAGGTCCACCACCAAAGACACCAGAAGCTGCTTACCAGAGGGATTGAACTCAAATAGGTGTACACCTAGTGAGTCAATCAAGCTTTGTGGTATAATATACCAAGGGGATCAGATGCTCTATCCAGATATGACCTCCAGATGGTCCTCCGAACAAGTGTAAGGTATGGATGGACTCAGTAGATATAGGCAGTCAGCCCCATCATTAAAAGAAAGAGGAAGGCATATAGTGTAACTCCGTATGGAAATTTTAATACATAAAAAGCAAAGGAAATACACTCACGTGTTTAGCAGTAAAATCAAGCGCTTGTATAAAAGAAGACAGTGGTCTCAGCATATCCTTCCGACGCGTTTCGACATAGAAGTCATCATCTGGGACCCCAGATGAATATCAGACAAATAGGAAACATAAGGGGAATACAAAGACACTGAATTTCAAAAGAGCCAACTTCCCTAAACTATGATCCTTGCTAGAAGATAATAATTGGGATAAAATCTTAGGAACAAAGAACACAGAGGAAAAATGGGTTTGCTTTAAGAGCATATTAAATAAGGGAATTAGCACGTACATCCCAATGGGAAGTACATTTAAAAGAGCTAATAAAAATCCTGGGTGGCTTAACTCCAACATAAAAATACATATAAAAGCAAAGGAGAAGGCTTTCAAAAAATACAAGGCTGGGGAATCATCATCAGCATTCCAACTTTACAAAGAATGCAACAAGAAATGTAAGGGTGCAATCTGGGCGGCTAAGATAGAACACAAAAGGCACATAGCGGAGGAGAGTAAAAAAAATCCCAAGAAATTCTTTAAGTACATAAATAGTAAGAAAAAGATGTCAGATCATATTGATTCCATAAAGAATGATGAAGGGAATCTGGTTACCAAGGAGATGGCAAATGTATTGAATTTTTTCTTCTCCTCAGTCTTTACGAGGGAATTGGGGGGCTTCAGTAAGCAAAACTGCAATGTTTATCCTCATGACATGTCACAGGAAGCACCCTCATGGCTAACAGAGGACAGAATTAGAATTAGACTTGAAAAACTTAAAGGAGAGGACCAGCCTGAACTTTTTAGGCTGGGCTTCTCCTATGGGTCACAGGAGTGCAATTCGTTTTGCACTCCTGTGGCCCGTTTTCAGCAGAGAGTGTTCTCTGTTTGGGGACCTGAGTCCTACCCCAGGGGGCCTATATCAATGCAGAAAAAAAGTTTTAAAAATGGCAGTTTTTTTGGGAGCAGTGATTTTAATAATGCTTAGAGTGAAACACTAAAAATGAAATATTCCTTTAAATATCGTGCCTGGGGGGTGTCTATAGTATGCCTGTAAAGTGGCGCAGTTTTCCCGTGTTTAGAACAGTACCAAAGCAAAATGACATTTCTAAAGGAAAAAAAGTCATTTAAAACTGCTCGCGGCTGTAATAAATTGTCAAGTCCTGGCAATATAGATGAAAATCATTAAAAAAAACAGCATGAGTCCCCCCCCAGTCCATTACCAGGCCCTTTGGGTCTGGTATGAATATTAAAGGGAACCTGAACCAAATTTTTTTTTTAAATTGTGTGGGGGTCCCCTCAAAATCCATACCAGACCCTTCAGATCCTTCAGGTCTGGTATGAATATTAAGGGAAACCAGAACCAAAAATTAAAAAAAAAATTGTGTGGGGGTCCCCACAAAATCCATACCAAACCCTTCAGGCCTGGTATGGATTGTAAGGGGAACCCTGCGCCAAAATGTAAAAAGAACATGTCGTAGGGGTCCCCCCCAAAATCCATACCAGACCCTTATCTGAGCACGCAACCTGGCAGACCACAGGAAAAGAGGGGGGTCGAAAGAGCACCCCCCGAACTGTACCAGGCCACATGCCCTCAACATGGGGGAGATGCTTTGGAGTCACCCCCAAAGCACCTTGTCCCCATGTTGATGGGGACAAGGGCTTCATCCCCACAACCCTTGCCCGGTGGTTGTGGGGGTCTGTGGGTGGGGGGCTTATCGGAATCTGGAAGCCCCCTTTAACAAGGGGACCCCCAGATCCCGGCCTCCCCCCTATGTGAATTGGTAACGGGTACATTCTACCCTTACCATTTCACAAAAAAGTGTCAAAAATAGTAAAAAAGACAGGAGACACTTTGGGACAAGTCCTTTATTAAAAGATAAAAAATAAAAATGTCCCGCAATGTAAATCCATTTCACGCCGCAGACGAGCTGAAAAAAGAAAAAAAAAGCCGCAACAGTTCCACCACCATGGGAGGCTCCCGCTGAGCGACGCTTCTTCTCGTGACAGCTGTTATATAGCTGAGAGCGGGGCTACTCAGTGACGTCAATGGGCGACCCCATCTTCCTCTGACGTCACGTTTCTTTTTTCAAATCCTCAGAGAGTTCTTTGCCATGAGGTCCCATGTTGAACTTCCAGTGACCAGTATGAGAAGTGAGCGTGATAACACCAAATTTAACACACCTGCTCCCCAATTCACACTTGAGACCTTGTAACACTAACGAGTCACATGACACCAGGGGAAGGAAAATGGCTAATTGGGCCCAATTTGTACTCACTTTTGTTGCCAGTGATTTAGGCATTAATTACTGTGTTTAGTTATTTTGAGGGGATATCAATTTTACACTGTTATACAAGCTGTGCACTCACTACTTTACATTGTAGTAAAGTGTCATTTCTTAAGTGTTGTCACATGAAAAGATATAATAAAATATTTACAAAAATGTGAGTGGTGTACTCATTTTTGTGAGTTTCTTTATTTATTTCTACACCTCTGAAGAATCATTTTCAGAATAAGAGCATGAGAAAGTGGTGAGTTTGAATATTTTCACCATTAAGTATGAAGATTTGTTAGAAGCTAGTGCCAGGGCTGGAATAACATAGGGGCTATTGGAGCTGTAGCCCCCATCATAATATAGGCCCAAACTCTCTCACCAGGGCCTGGCCGTTGGCCGTCAGCCATTGGCCGCTATATAATACATTGACATTGTCCAGCAGGCAGCTGCATTATTTATATGCCCATTGAGTCAGTCAGCTGAACAACATTTAATCGCGGGCACTGGGCTGTAGCTATCATACAGAGCAGAGCCTCTTGCGGCGTGGGCAGTGCCAGTGCTCCAAGGCTGAGTGTGCTTCTCCCCTGTAGGTGGAGCTTGATGTCCCGGCCGGCCTGACGTCATCCAGAGACCATCTCCGGTGTCCCATGAGGCTCGATTGCAAAGGGAGTGCTGTGCGGGCGGTGCTGTGAGGGCCAGGAGAAGGAAGGATCTACAAAACTTCAAATAAGTAAGCCATGAGCGCTGGCCCACTGGGGAAGTCACTGTCAGACAGATAAGTCCTAATTGTTGTGCAGAAGAAGGGTGTACCAGTACTGGCTGAAATGGTTAACTTTTTTTGGGGGGGGCGTGGCTATATCAGTGCAGACAGCCAGCCCATCAGTGCCCATTAGTGCTTCTCATGAGTGCCATCTTTCAGTGCCAGTGCCCTCTATCAGTGCCCATTAGTGCATGTCAGTGCCACCTTTCAGTGCCAGTGCCACCTACAGTGCAGCTCAGTGCCACCTATCAATGTCCATTGGTGCATCTCATCAGTGCCACCTTTCAGTGCCAGTGCCCTCTATCAGTGCCTCCTATCAGTGCAGCTCAGTGCCACCTTTCAGTACCAGTGCCCTCTATCAGTGCCATCTATCAGTGCCACCTATCAGTGCACATTAGTGTATCCCATCAGTGCCACCTTTCAGTGCCAGTGCCCTCTATCAGTGCCATCCAATCAATGCCAGTGCCACCTATCAGTGCAGCTCATCAGTGCCACCTATCAGTGCCCATTAGTGCAGCTAGCCAGTGCCACCTCTCAGTTCCGCCAATCAGTGCCCATCAGTGCAGGCCATCAGTGCCGCATAATAGTGCCACCTTATCAGAGCCCATGAGTGCTGCCTGTCAGTACCCATTAGTGCAGCTCATCAGTGCCACCTTTCATTGACCATCAGTGCTGCCCATCATCGCAGCTCATCAGTGCCAGTGCTGCCCATCATTGCTGCCTATAAGTGCCCATCAGTGCTGCATAATAGTGCTGCCTCATCAGTGCCGCCTTATCAGTGCCCATAAGTGCTGCCTGTCAGTGCCACCTATCAGAGCCCATCAGTGCTGCCATCAGTGCCCATTAGTGCAGCTCATCAGTGCTCATTAGTTCAGCTCATCAGTGCCAGTGCCACCTATCATTGCCCATCAGTGCTGCCTATCAGTGCATCTCATCAGTGCCACCAATCAGTGCATCTCATCAGTGCCACCCATCAGTGCTGCCTATAAGTGCCCATCAGTGCAGGCCATTAGTGCTGCATAATAGTGCTGCTTTATTAGTGCCGCCTTATCAGTGCCCATACGTGCTTCCTGTCAGAGCCCATCAGTGCTGTCCATTAGTGCAGCTCATCAGTTCCAATTAATGCAACTCATCATTGCCAGTGCCACCTATCATTGCCCATCAGTGCTGCCTATCAGTGCAGCTCATCAGAGCCCATCAGTGCAGCCTCATCAGCGCCGCCTTATCAATGCCCATCGGTGCTGCCTCATTGGTGCCCATCAGTACCTATCAGTGCTGCCTCATCAGTGCCGCCTTATCAATGCCCATCACCATCAGTGGTGCCTCATGCCATTGGTGCCTATCAGTGCCGCCTATCAGTGTAGCATCATCAGTGCCCATCAGTGAAGAAGATAAATTACTTATGGCAAAATTTTATAACAAACTAAGAAAAACATTTTTTTTCTTTAAATGTCTGTCTTTTTCTCATGTTTAGCAAAAAATAAAAACCCCCAGTGGTATTTAAATACCACCAAAACAAAGCTCTATTTGTGTAAAAAAAAGAAAAAAATATCATATGGGTACAGTGTTGCATGACCGCACAATTGTCATTCAAAGTG
Organism: Lithobates septentrionalis; assembly: GCA_037952835.1. Taxonomy (NCBI): domain Eukaryota; kingdom Metazoa; phylum Chordata; class Amphibia; order Anura; family Ranidae; genus Lithobates; species Lithobates septentrionalis. The sequence goes on along the minus strand of JBBDGP010001034.1, from coordinate 5,937,928 downwards.
TGACAGCGCTGAAAGCTGAAAATTGGCCTGGGCAGGAAGGGGGTGAAAGTGCCCGTAGGAAAGTGGTTAAAGGATAAGTTCACCTTTGGGAACATGTAACATGCACCCACTTCCCACTGCAGCATCTCCCCTATCCACTGGATCTAGTGACAGCAAGAGGAGAATCTTCTCCCTGAATTCACTGTCACTATTTAAAAAAATACAGAGGGGGTTATTTACTAAAGGCAAATACACTTTGCACTACAAGTGCAAACTACAAGTGCAAAGTGCACTTGAAATTGCACTGAAAGTGCACTTGGAAGTGCAGTCGCTGTAGATCCGAGGCCCACCAAAATCCTCAGCCCCAGGCCCATGATGCTCTTAATCTGGCCCTGGCTAGTGCCATATATTTTGTCTTAGGGAAACAAAGCATCTTTATTACAAAGAATTTTATTGTGGCAACCCTGTTATTGACAGAATCAGTCAAGTTGGCCCAACTGAGATATTTCCTGATGGAGAACAAAGTAGGAGCATAGGGGGTTATTTACTAAAGGAAAATCCACTTTGCACTGCAAGTACACTTGAAAGTGCACTGAAAGTGCACTTGTAAGTAAAGTCGCTGTAGATCCGAGGGGGACATGCAAGAAAACTAAAAAACAGCATTTTAGCTTGGACATGATTGGATGATAAAATCAGCAGAGCTTCCACTAATTTCAGATCTACCCCTTAGATTTAGAGCCACTGCACTTCCAAGAGCACTTTCAGTGCACTTTCAAGTGCACTTGCAGTGCAAAGTGGATTTGCCTTTTGTAAATAACCCCCATAGTGTTCATTAAAAGAATATGAGATAGAAAGAAGGTGTATTATGAGTGTAATTTGTCCTGGTATAACCCTAAATCTGGACTATGATACAAATTAATCCCTCATGTTCAACTTTTATGAGCAATGAGTGAGCAAATAACACCAATAACAGTCACACTGCTGGCAAACAGCCTGCACGTGTTCTTTACTCTTATTGGTACAATAAACAGCCTAGAAGTTTAAGGTTAATATGGGAAGAGCAGGAAGCATTACTATGACAAAGAGAATGAAGCAAAGAATTATGAGACTGACAAATACACACTGAGATTGGAGCATGAAGCCATTAAAGATGTTGATTCTTGCAAGGTATTTGAGATTCCTACTTGGAGGCCCTGTGAGAGAAAAGGGGTACATTTGCTTATGGCTTCTTGCTGTAAATATAAAAAATGAATAAGGATATTCATTGCTTGGCCAATCACAGCACCGTCTGTACAGAGAGCCGTAATTGGCCAAAGCCAGGGTGGCGTTGGCCAATTATGGCTCAGGGGGTTTAGTATACGCCCCTTACTATATAAGGCCGCCTGCGTGGCGGCCTTGTGTAGTGTGTTGCGGCGGCGGAGAGAGATAGACAGAGAGACAGTGGGGGTTATTTACGAAAGACAAATCCTATTTGCACTGAAAGTGCACTTGGAAGTGCAGTCGCTCTAAATCTAAGGGGTAGATCTGAAATGAGTGGAAGCTCTGCTGATTTTATCATCCAATCATGTGCAAGCTAAACTGCTGTTTTTTATTTTCCTTGCATGTCCCCCTCGGATCTACAGTGACTTTACTTCCAAGTGTACTTTCAGTGCACTTGCAGTGCAAAGTGGATTTTCCTTTAGTAAATAACCCCCAGTGTCATTTGATTTAAGTTAGATAGAGTAGGCAGGCGAGTCAGTTAGCTGCACTTACAGTGTATTGTGTATATATGCATCCTAGGTGTCGTGTATGTGTCTATATATATATATATATATATATATATATATATATATATATATATATATATATATATATATATATATATATATATATTCAGTTTAGCTAGATCCGTTGCAGTTATTCTCTTTCTAATATACTGACAGGCAGGCAGATGTTTTTACAGTATTTACAGTTAGTGTACTGTGTCCTTTGCACAGTGTGCACCTAAAGCTACCTGAAGGCAATTGCTGATGTTCTTCTGCTCCTATTAATAGCACAGGCAGGCAGCTGCAGTATTTACAGTTAGCGTACTGTGTCCTCTGCACAGTGTGCACCTAAAGCTACCTGAAGGCAATTGCTGATGTTCTTCTGATCCTATTAATAGCACAGGCAGGCAGCTGCAGTATTTACAGTTAGCATACTGTGTCCTCTGCACAGTGTGCACCTAAAGCTACCTGAAGACAATTGCTGGTGTTCTTCTGATCCTATTAGTACCACAGGCAGGCAGCTGCAGTATTTACAGTTAGTGTATTGTGTCCTTTGCACAGTGTGCACCTAAAGCTACCTGAAGACAATTGCTGGTGTTCTGATCCTATTAATACCACAGGCAGGCAGCTGCAGTATTTACAGTTAGTGTACTGTGTCCTCTGCACAGTGTTCACCTAAAGCTACCTGAAGACAATTGCTAGTGTTCTGATCCTATTAATACCACAGGCAGGAAGCTGCAGTATTTACAGTTAGTGTACTGTGTCTATTGCACAGTGTGCACCTAAAGCTACCTGAAGACAATTGCTGGTGTTCTGATCCTATTAACACCACAGGCAGGCAGCTGTAGTATTTACAGTGAGTGTACTGTGTCCTCTGCACAGTGTGCACCTAAAGCTACCTGAAGACAATTGCTGGTGTTCTTCTAATCCTATTAATACCATAGGCAGGCAGCTGCAGTATTTACAGTTAGTGTACTGTGTCCTCTGCAAAGTGTGCACCTAAAGCTACCTGAAGACAATTGGTGTTGCTCTTCTGATCCTATTAGTAACACAGGCCGGCAGCTGCAGTATTTACAGTTAGTATACTGCATCCTTTGCACAGTGTGCACCTAAAGCTACCTGAAGACAAATGCTGGTGTTCTGATCCTATCAATACCACAGGCAGGCAGCTGCAGTATTTACAGTTAGTGTACAGTGTCCTCTGCACAGTGTGCACCTAAAGCTACCTGAAGACAATTGCTGGTGGTCTGATCCTATTAATACCACAGGCAGGCAGCTGCAGTATTTACAGTTAGTGTACCGTGTCCTCTGCACAGTGTGCACCTAAAGCTACCTGAAGACAATTGCTGGTGTTCTTCTGATCCTATTAGTACCACAGGCAGTCAGCTGCAGTATTTAAAGTTAGTGTACTGTGTCCTTTGCACAGTGTGCACCTAAAGCTACATGAAGACAATTGCTGGTATTCTGATCCTATTATCACCACAGGCAGGCAGCTGCAGTATTTACAGTTAGTGTACTGTGTCCTCTGTACAGTGTGCACCTAAATCTACCTGAAGACAATTGCTGGTGTTCTGATCCTATTAACACCACAGGCAGGCAGTTGCAGTATTTACGGTGAGTGTACTGTGTCCTCTGCACAGTGTGCACCTAAAACTACCTGAAGACAATTGGTGTTGCTCTTCTGATCCTATTAGTAACACAGGCCGGCAGCTGCAGTATTTACAGTTAGTATACTGTATCCTTTGCACAGTGTGCACCTAAAGCTACCTGAAGACAAATGCTGGTGTTCTGATCCTATCAATACCACAGGCAGGCAGCTGCAGTATTTACAGTTAGTGTACAGTGTCCTCTGCACAGTGTGCACCTAAAGCTACCTGAAGACAATTGCTGGTGGTCTGATCCTATTAATACCACAGGCAGGCAGCTGCAGTATTTAAAGTTAGTGTACTGTGTCCTTTGCACAGTGTGCACCTAAAGCTACCTGAAGACAATTGCTGGTGTCCTTCTGATCCTATTAGTACCACAAGCAGTCAGCTGCAGTATTTAAAGTTAGTGTACTGTGTCCTTTGCACAGTGTGCACCTAAAGCTACCTGAAGACAATTGCTGGTGTTCTGATCCTATTATCACCACAGGCAGGCAGCTGCAGTATTTACAGTTAGTGTACCGTGTCCTCTGCACAGTGTGCACCTAAAGCTACCTGAAGACAATTGCTGGTGTTCTTCTGATCCTGTTAGTACCACAGGCAGGCAGCTGCAGTATTTAAAGTTAGTGTACTGTGTCCTTTGCACAGTGTGCACCTAAAGCTACCTGAAGACAATTGCTGGTATTCTGATCCTATTATCACCACAGGCAGGCAGCTGCAGTATTTACAGTTAGTGTACTGTGTCCTCTGTACAGTGTGCACCTAAAGCTACCTGAAGACAATTGCTGGTGTTCTTCTGATCCTATTAATACCACAGGCAGGCAGGTGCAGTATTTACAGTTAGTGTACTGTGTGCTTTGCACAGTGTGCACCTAAAGCTACCTGAAGACAATTGCTGGTGTTCTGATCCTATTAATATCACAGGCAGGCAGCTGCAGTATTTACACTTAGTGTACTGTGTCCTTTGCACAGTGTGCACCTAAAGCCAATTGCTGGTGTTCTTCTGATCCTGTTAGTACCACAGGCAGGCAGCTGCAGTATTTAAAGTTAGTGTACTGTGTCCTTTGCACAGTGTGCACCTAAAGCTACCTGAAGACAATTGCTGGTATTCTGATCCTATTATCACCACAGGCAGGCAGCTGCAGTATTTACAGTTAGTGTACTGTGTCCTCTGAACAGTGTGCACCTAAAGCTTCCTGAAGACAATTGCTGGTGTTCTCCTGATCCTATTAATACCACAGGCAGGCAGATGCAGTATTTAGAGTTAGTGTACTGTGTCCTTTGCACAGTGTGCACCTAAAGCTCCCTGAAGACAGTTGCTGGTGTTCTGATCCTATTAATACCACAGGCAGGCAGCTGCAGTATTTAAAGTTAGTGTACTGTGTCCTTTGCACAGTGTGCACCTAAAGCTACCTGAAGACAATTGCTGGTATTCTGATCCTATTATCACCACAGGCAGGCAGCTGCAGTATTTACAGTTAGTGTACTGTGTCCTCTGTACAGTGTGCACCTGAAGCTACCTGAAGACAATTGCTGGTGTTCTTCTGATCCTATTAATACCACAGGCAGGCAGCTGCAGTATTTACAGTTAGTGTACTGTGTCCTTTGCACAGTGTGCACCTAAAGCTACCTGAAGACAATTGCTGGTGTTCTCATACTAATAATACTACAGGCAGGCAGTTGATTCTGCTAGCTGCAGTATAATCAGTATATATACATCCCAGCTTTGTGCAGCTACATCTCACATAACATAACAACTGTCCCCGAGCCACCCCCATCAAATCATTCTGTGCAGCTATAACCTTTTGTTCCACCACCCCCTCCCTTTAGAATATAAGCTCTACGAGCAGGGTCCTCCTGTACCCTTTGTGTTGAACTGTACTGTAATTGTGTTGTCCCCCCTATACATTGTAAATTGATGCATAAACTGTTGGCGCTATATAAATTGCATATAATAATAATAATAATAAAAATAATAATAATGATAATAATCTCACTGCAGGCCATTAGTATGTCTGGAAGGCCAACAAGGAAAGGCAGACAGTCACAAGCCAATAAAAGAGGGCAAGCAGGCTCTGTGTCTAGAGGCAAAAGTGCTGGTCATGGACACGGTGCATCCACATCAGCAAGTGGCCGTGGGACACGCTTGTCCTTTTTTTCGGCAGCTGGCTGTGTTGAGCCACAACATGCGGAAGACTTGGTAGAGTGGATGACCAAGCCATCCTCATCCTCCTCATCCTCTCTCACCCAGGCTCAGGATACTTTGTCTGGCAAAGCAGCTGCCAACACGGCCTCTTCCCTCGGCTCAATGGCATCAGTCACTCCTTCCCTAGCCCCACCACGTCCTCCTCAGGAGTCCCCCGAACTGTTTGACCACAGTGTTGGGTACATGCTCCAGGAGGATGCCCAGCGTTTTGAAGGCTCCGATGATGGTACCCAGCTAGAGGAAGGCAGTAACGTGAGCCCAGAGAGAGGGGGTGCCCAAGAAGGACAGCAATCTGGCAGTCATGTTCCCCCAGCTGCAGCATACTGCCAGGTTTGCTCCAGTGATGAGGAGGGAGGGGATGATGAGGTCACTGACTCCACGTGGGTGCCTGATAGGAGAGAGGAGGAGGAGGAGGCACATCTCCAATGAGGCAGGATGCCCTCCAGGGGCCAGCTTAAGGGCAGCACACCAACTGCATCACACCACAGAGCTCCGCATGTGCAGGGCGCTGCTGTCTCTGCGCGTTATTCCAAAAGTTCTTTGATGCGGGCCTTTTTTTGAGACAAGTGCATCAGATCGCACTGCTGCTATTTGCAACATATGTCTCAAGCATATCTCGCATGGCCAAAACTTCACCCGCTTGGGCACCACATGCTTGACCAGACATATGTTGACCTGCCATGCAGTTTGTAGGCAAGCATACCTAAAAGACCCACACCAAAGAACAAAGTGGACCTCTCCTTGCTCCTCATCAGCTGGGATCTCTGACCCCACTATACCTTCAGTCCTCTCTGAAACCTGCACAGAGGAATGAAGGTGTAGAATTAGGTGTGTCACAGCCAAGTACTTGCGGGCAATCTGCTATCGGTACACCAACGTCAGATTGTACCAGGCAAATTTCCCTGCCCCAGCTGCTGCACCGCCGAAAGAAGTTCGCTCTCAGCCATCCACATGCCCAACGGTTGAATGCTAGCTTGGCTAAATTGCTAGCACTTCAACTGCTGCCTTTTCAGTTGGTAGACTCTGCCCCCTTCCGTGAGTTTGGGGAATGTGTGGTTCCTCAGTGGCAGGTTCCCAATCGACACTTTTTCTCATGGATTCCGGCTCTCTACCGGCATGTGGAAGGCAATGTCTTGGCCTCGCTGGACAGGGCGGTCAGTGGTAAGGTGCATATTACCGCTGACTCATGGTCCAGCAGGCATGGACGGGGATGTTACCTATCTTTCACTGCGCATTGGGTGACTCTGCTGGCAGTTGGGAAGGATGCAGGACAAGGTGCAGTAGTGTTGGAGGTTGTTCCACCACCATGCCTCCAAAATGCTACTACTGGCAATTCTGACACACCTCTCTCCTCCACCCCCTCCTCTTCTTCTTCCTTCATGGCCTCTTCCTGTGCTGATTTGTCCTCGGAACCAGCGATGCTCCGTAGGCATTCAAGGAGCTACGCAAGTACGCAGGCAAAAAGATGCCATGCGGTGGTTGAGCTGGTGTGCTTGGGGGACAGGAGCCACACTGGGGCAGAGATTCTGTCAGCTCTGCAGGGGCAGGCTCAGAGGTGGTTGACACCACGCCAACGTAAGGCAGGAATAGTGGTTTGCGTCAATGGCACAAACCTCCTCTCCGCCCTCCGACAGGGACAACTGACCCCTGTGCCCTGTTTGGCTCACATCCTTAACTTGGTGGTGCAGCGGTTCTTGGGCAGGTACCCGGGCTTACAGGATGTCCTGAGGCAGGCCAGGAAAGTCTGTGTGCATTTCTGCCGGTCATACAATGCCAGTGCTCAGCTGGCAGACCTCCAAAAGGAATTTAACCTGCCCAAGAATTGCCTAATCTGTGACATGCCCACCAGGTGGAACATAATGTTGGCCTAGCTGCAGGGGCTGCACATGCAACAGAGGGCCATCAATGAGTACCTGTGTGACTATGGCACCAGGACAGGGACAGGGGAGCTTGTTTTTTTTCCCCACGCCAGTGGGCTATGATCAGGGATGCATGCACTGGCCTGTCACTATTTGAGGAGGCCACGAGGATGGTGAGCAGTGACAGTGCATGCATCAGTGACACTGTCCCTCTTGTCCACCTGTTGGAGCACATGCTGAGTGGAATAATGGACAGGGCACTTGAGGCAGAACAGAGGGAGAAAGAGGAGGACTTCCTTACTTCTCAAGGCCCCCTTTATCCAGACAGTGTTCCTGCGTGCCCGCCGATCACACAGGAAAAGGACGAGGAAGAGGAGGATTGTGTCAACATGGAGGTGGAGCCTGGCACTCAGCATCAACAGCAGTCTTCAAGGGATCATTTACAGTCTGAAGAAACCCATGGACTTGTACGTAGCTGGGAGGAGGTGGCTGCGGATCATGTCATCCTTAGTGACCCAGAGGACTCTGGACTGAATACTTCAGCAAACCTACGCTGCATGGCCTCTCTGATCCTGCAAAGCCTGAGGAAGGATCCTCGTATTCGTGGTATCAAGGGGAGGAATGATTACTGGCTGGTAACCCTCCTTGATCCACATTACATGGGTAAGTTTGCGGACCTTAGCTTGCCATCGCAGAGGGAGCAGAGGATGAAACATCTTTGGGAGGCCTTGCAGAAAGGTTTGTGCAACGCGTTTCCAGAGCCTGGGAGATTACAATTTCCTGGTCCTCCTGGACAACGTGTTGCTTAGGCTTCAGTCAGTCACAGAAGGAGTGGTAGAGAAGATGGCCATCTGACCAATGCGTTCAGACAATTTTTTAGTTCGTAGCCCCAAGGTATGATTGGTTCCAGCAACCATTGCCAGCGTCTGATTCACATGGTGCAGAAATACCTAGTAGACATGTGCACACTGAAATATTTAATTTCGGAATTTCGTTTTCGTTAAGTAACATTTATTTAGTTACTCCTGAAATTCGTTTTTATTTATTTTGTTTTTTGTTAAAAATTGCATTTGTCCAAAAATTCAAATTAATTAAGGTCGAATCTGTCATTGAAGGCTTATGGTGTCTGTCGAATGTTCAAAGAAGATTAGACGGAGCAGCTAAACTGTATGTGTACATTTCAGGTCGAATTTTCTGCCTACAAGCTAGCTGTAGTAGAGTTCTAATGTTGTATGACTAATAATAATTATATTTATTAATTATTTTACTAGTCAACCAACATTAGAATTTTTCTATAGCCTATGGCCGGATGCATTTGACCGGAAATGTACAATTGCAGCGTCGTACAGTTCAGCTGCTCCGTCGAATCTTCTTAGAACTTTCGACAGACACCATAAGCCAAAGATTCGACGTTTGTATGTTTTTGGTTGCTTTGTCGAATCTTGGTCGTTCATGTTGAATGGTCTACTCTACGCCAACAGTCAGCCAACTTTCACATTCCTTTCTCAATCCCCAAGTGCAATGGCGGGCGCGGCATCCAACGTTGTGTCAGATATTGATATGGCATTATAATATAGAATCTATAGTAATAAATCCCCCCCCCCCCCACAGCACGGGCAGCCTCTGAGGCTATCACAACACTAGCAACACTAGTATCACTATCAAGTTCACAACACTAACACAATAGCAGCAGATTATTATGAAAAAGTTCAGTTGAACTGTAGCTTGCTTCACTATTGTTCTGCTGCTGTGCTTATGCTTAAATGCTAAATAATTCAGGTTCTCTGACACACGGACCAGCTAAGATTGACTGTCTTCTGAAATTATTCAGTGTGTGTGTCTCTCTCTGCTAGCAAATCGTAAGTGAAAGTAAGTTGGCTGTACATGTGTACTTAGTTCTAGCTATTTTACTGCCCCTCCTCTTTGGTTACAATCGGCCAATAACATTCATCATCATCATTATTTTTATTTTACTTCCCCCACCCAATTCCAGCAGCGATCTTTTCTCTGTATGTCGAATCTTTTCTCTGTATGTCGAATCTTTTCTCTCTATGTAGAATAATCTTGGACTAATAGAGCTAAGGTTAGGAACATTCGACCACAGGTTCGATAGACACAGATTGTTATTGTCAGTGTCATGTCGAATCTCCTATCTATATCGAGCTGTTGTCGCAAAGAAAAAGAAAATAAAGCATTTGTTTATGTCGGATCTTTCAGGTTTTCGTATTCTGCACTTTCGTTATCCTTTGTTAAAACGATAACGAAAATACCTGAAATTCAGACGAAAATGCATTTGGACGAAAACGAATGCACATGTCTAATACCTAGGGGCGAGATCAGACTTGGACACCTTTCCCACCGAAAATGCTCTGGGTTACTGGGTCTTGAGGATGAATCACTGGCCAGAGCTTGCACAGTATGCAATTGAGCTACTGGCCTGTCCTGCATCCAGCGTTCTTTCGGAACACACATTCAGTGCTGCTGGAGGCTTTGTAACCGATCACAGGGTGAGCCTGTCCACCGGATCGGTCGATCGGCTGACCTTCATAAAAATGAATCAGTCTTGGATCACCAGCTACCAAGCACCTGATGCTGATGTAACCAAATAATTTTTTTTTAATGTGAGATCCCTTCAAGACTGCCTATGCTGATGCTGAGTGACTATCCCGTTATGCTGAGTGACAATCCTCTTCCTCCTCAATTTTCATGCTGATAGCTTGTAAGAACATTTTTGGTTCTGGGCACCGCCACCAGTGGCTAAGGCCCAATTTTTCTGCCCCTGTTTAACAGGGGTGTCTAATCACTGCTCCCGAATAAACGGCCGTTTTTAAAACTTTTTTTTTGCATTGATACATGTCCCCTGGGGCAGGACCCCCAAACCCTTTTTAGGACAATAACTTGCATATTAGCCTTTAAAATTAGCACTTTTGATTTCAAACGTTCAAGTCCCATAGACTTTAATGGGGTTCTAAAGCTCGCGCAAACTTTCGGTCCGTTCGCAGGTTCTGGTGCAAACCGAATGGGGGGGGGGTGTTCAACTCATCCCTAATCAGGACTGCTTCTTGATGATGCCCTGTTGTAGCATGCTGGAATATGTGAACTGCCGAATGTGCTATTATAAGATTAGAGCTCACTACTATAAGATTAGAGTCACTGATGATGAATGTGAAAAGGGCTCTTTGTGTAGTGTGAAACTCTCTGAAAGTTCTAGAGTTTAGTTTTTTTTGGCACCTACCTAACGTCTGCCATCTAATTAACTTTATTTTCCCAGGGACCTTGCATTTTTAAAACTTATTGTTAGAATATTTCAAAAATAGTTTCCTATGAAGCTAAGGAAGAGAAAGCCTGATGACATTAATTTCCCAAAATTCATCTAGAAGTCAATTAGCTGCTTAGGCTGCTTGTGACCAGAAAGTACTGGTGCAGGGCCGGTACAAAGGGTGAGCAGGCGGGGCTTCTGCCCTGGGGGCAATGTGGGAGGGGGCGCTAGGTTGTGAGCAGAAAAATCTGTCCACAAAATGTAGCTGTAAAACTTGTATACCCCTGTTGCCTGCCTAAATGAAGGATTATGCGCTCCTGCTCACTGCTCTGAGGCAGCAGATGCACCCTTTTCCAAGCTCCCTTCTTGAGTTCCTATGAGTCTCCCCCCCTGGATCGGAACTGGTAAAGTCCCAGTGAAAGTGCATGTGGGCGGAGCAGGAAAAGAACCTCACATTGCAGCATGATCTTTGGTTCCCGCAAAGCATATAGTAGAGCTCTCCTCCAGAGCAGAGTGAAGATGTGTAAATCACTGATGATAGACTGGATCCTCTTCTACTGTGAGTGCTGACTGCTCTGCATTCCACACTGTGATTATAAATGTGCCCTGTACTTTTCAGTGCAGGTTTATTGAAAGTGAAAGTAAAAGTAAAATTCTTGAACAGGTTAGGAATTAGTGTGACATTTCACATACACATTATATCTTCTAAAAAGAATGATTTTTAATAAGATATAATGTGTATGTGGAATACATCTATGTAGCACCTGAAATGTCACACTAATTCCTAGCCTGTTCAAGAATATAAGCATTACACAGCAAAGGATGTGATTTCTTATCCCAGCCCAACTTCAAGAAAGTCCACTTTTGCAGTGTGGGGGAGGGGGGAGAAGGTGGGTACTGTATAGTCCTTTTTTTTTTTTTTTTTTTACACATGAATCTATGCTTCAGCCAGCTCCAGTGCTCTCCTCCTCCCTATCACATATAGAGGAAGATTAACCCTGTATGGTCCAAAGTGGAGGCTGGAGTGTGACCACTATCACTCCTGACACAGGAGCTGCAGGGGCCCAGTAACAGAACTGCAGAGAGCCTGCTGAAGCAAAGGACATAGTAAAACTGAGTACACAGATCAGAAATCAGCAGGGGCTGAATTTTTGATCGATGTGTAGCCCTCTCTGTTAGACAGAAACCGATTGTTATATCCACTTCTGGTGGAAATCCTTGTTCAATTAGCTGTTTGCAGTGCTGATCAGTGTATTCTGATAGGGGAGAGTCCCTGCTGTCAGAATACAATGTCCCAGTGAGGGGGGATTCCCACACCCACCCCACCTGTGTGGATGGAGGAATCTGTCAGCCACTTGCTTGAGCCCCATCTCGATCCAGCAATGTGCACAAGAGCACTTGTTCTCTAATGGACTGTTTGTTTATAGTGCACTTTAATAGTACTTTGCACTGTGTGTTTGATTTGCAGAACTGGGAGTTTGGTAGTAACTCCAAAACCAAATTGTGTAAAAATGAACCATAAGAATTTGACTAGAGTTAATTGAATACTTGGGAGTTATTCACGTTATATGTTATAGTATTTAAAAAAATTTATTTACAGTACCAGGAGTGTGGTCTTAACTCCCTCACAAAATGTTTTTGCAGCACAGGGAATTTGGTCCCACCTACATGTCATATGTAATTGAATATTTATGAGTTGTTCGCATTATATGTTTTGGTATTCTACTTGCAGCTCCGGGAGTCTAGGATTCGCCCCCTCACAATTTTGTTTGCAGCACTGGTATTTTGGTTCCATATTCATGTGATATATAATTCACTTGGTCATATTTGATAATGACACATACACTAAATTTGATATAATTTATAGGGGTACTGCTATTCACTAGGGTGTATATACTCCTGGTCTCTGTACCCTGCAGTTTACCGCTCTTGACTCCTGTACATTGTATATTACTGTACATACACCTTACCTCTGCACTCTGTACGTTTTCCTCTCCTAACTCCTGCACACTGTACACGCTGCTCCTGATCATTGTACTTTGACGATAGATAGATAGATAGATAGATAGATAGATAGATAGATAGATAGATAGATAGATAGATAGATAGATAGATAGATAGATAGATAGATAGATAGATAGATAGATAGATAGATAGATATCAGGTGTGTAAAATAATTGGTCATGGGGGGCGCAGCTCGGCATGTTCACCCTGGGCGCTGGTTGACCTTGTCCCGGCACTGTACTGGTGATCCTTTTTATTCTTTAATTATACATATCCTCAAATGGCCCCTGCCCCCACCACCTATAACTCACAGCAAGGAGCACATTGAAGGGCAATCACATGAAAGACAAAAACTGAACATTCCATAGCTCAACTCACCAACCAGTCTGTGCCAACTGACCAAATAAACCTGTCCAACAGTCTGCGTTAAAAACAAGGGTTTTCGAGCTTAGTGAATGAGGTGAGCAGGGAGGAGTAGGATGTGAGCACTCACAGATGAGCCGTGCTCTATCTCTGTGATACCTCCATAAAACGAGCATCCCGTGTGCTGCATGCTGTCTGAGCCATTTTAGGCTGTCTGAGCCATATTGAAGCCATATTGAAGAAAGAAACAGAAAAGGCTGACCGAGCCGCTGATCGTGCTGCTGTTTGAGTCGCTTCTTTTGCTGCTTTGACTGGACTGATGGGAAAAACAGGAGAAAGGTGAGGGGAGGTTGCGATAAAGCTGTGACCGAGGTGGTGTTCATGTCCATCCTTATCCCCACCGCATACCCATATACCTGAACCTGCACACCTGAACGGTTTGTCCTGGTCGGCTTGTGCTACGCTGGCTCCCTGTGCCTGTGCTGTCCCAGTGCTTCTTGTGCTGTGTTGGGGCTGCAAATAGTGGGCTGCTGGCTGTTGGCTTTCTGCCTTATCACTTTCCGGAGGGTCTCCAGAGGACTCGTGGATGACTGTGATGGATGGTTCTCCCTCTTCAATCCCTCTGCAGCCGTGAGGTGTGTAATTTTTGCTGAGAGATAGACATTGTAACAAATATCCCGCTGGACTGATTAGCTAGCTGGCTGGTTGACTGGTCAGCCTTTCTCCCCCCCCCCCCCCGCCTCCATGCCTTGGATAGTTGCGGTTGTTGATCGGGTATTGTGTGGGGGAGCTGGGTACTGCTGGGTACTGTTTTATACTGAGCTGATATTGAAGTTTTTGAAGCAGAGAAGTCGCAGAGAAGCTGAGACCTATAGAATGTTTAAAATTCTTTTTTTTTTTTGGGAGTAACTACTTGGATACTGTTTGATACTGAGCTGATACCGAACTGCACAAAGCAGAAGTTTATGGAGCAGAGTCGCAGAGAAGTCGCAGAGAAGTCGAGACCTATAGATTGTTTAAAACTCTTAATTTTTTATTTTTTTTTGGGGGAGTAACTACCTGGGTACTGTTTCATACTGAGCTGATACGGAAGTTCACGAAGCAGAGTCGCAGAGAAGTTGAGACCTACAGATTGTTTAAAGTTTCTAAATCCTTATTTATTTATTTTTTTTGGAGAGTAGCTACTTGTTGGTGCAATATCTCCTATCTCCTATTCATATTTCCGTGTGTGTATTTGTTTTCTTTATTTATTATGTCTAAAATTAAGGAGGGTAAAGGTACAACTATTACTACTTCTAATAAAGCTATGTCAAATTCTAGTGGACCAGCGAATGCTGGAGTCGTGTCTACCTCTGCTTCTCTTTAAAGAGCGACTACAAGAGCAGAAACTGCAAAAGGAATTGCCGCTCGCTAGGATGACACTAACTTAATGCCAGACCACCATGGACAACTGGAGGACTGCAGAGTGGTCTCTCGCATAGAAGCGCCCTCCTCACGAACCACCAATTTCTCTATTATCTACAGACATTAAAGTTCTTGCGAAGATACTTGCAACTAGACTAAATAAGGTTATTAACAGTATTATTCATCCAGATCAGGTAGGATTTATGTTCAACAAATCAACTGCATTTAATATCAGACGTGCATATTTAAATATGTAGGTTCCGGCCCCGGGCCATTCAAACCGTGCTTTCTTAGCACTAGATGCAATCAAGGCCTTTGATTGTGTCGAATGGCCATATTTGTGGGCCATTCTTGATAAATTCGGGCTTGGTTATGGTTTTTGTAAGTGGGTTCGGTTGTTATACACTGCTCCGGGGGCATCGGTTAGGATGAATGGCTTTAAATCTCCTAGTTTCAGACTTTTCCGGGGCACTAGTCAGGGGTGTCCGCTGTCTCCTCTACTTTTTGCCCTGGCCATAGAGCCTTTGGCATGCCTTATACGGGCCTCTCCTGATGTTAATGGTCTGATTAGGGGTGACATGGAGGAAAAGATACCACTATATGCGGATGATCTTCTCTTTTTCATGTCTAATGTCTGTTCATCCCTGCCGGTAGTAATGGAACACGTTAAGGAGTTTGGAAGGTTTTCCGGTCTTGGTATAACCTGGGAAAAATCCATGTTGATGACTTTAGACCCCCTTCTGGATCTGCTACCACCTATACTTTCTCATTTTAAGGTTGTATCGTCTATAAAATACTTGGGTATAACTATGTCGGACTCACCCACAGTCATATATTGTAGATAGTATATTTCCATTACTTATTAGATTTCAAAATCAGAGTAAAACCTGAACTAAGCTCCCTTTATCGCTAATAGGTCGTATCAATTTGATAAAAATTATATGGATGCCTCAGCTTCTCTATTTTTTACATAATGCCCAGATTTGGATAACTACCAGGATCTTTATTAAGATAAACACTATATTTAGGCGATTAACCACTTGAGCCCCGGACCATTATGCTGCCTAAGGACCAGAGGTCTTTTTCCAATTTGGCACTGCGTCGCTTTAACTGCTAATTGCGCAGTCATGCAATGCTGTACCCAAACGAAATTTGCGTCCTTTTCTTCCCACAAATAGAGCTTTCTTTTGATGGTATTTGATCACCTCTGCGGTTTTTATTTTTTGCGCTATAAATGGAAAAAGACCGAAAATTTTGAAAAAAAATGATATTTTCTACTTTTTGTTATAAAAAAAATCCAATAAACTCAATTTTAGTCATACATTTAGGCCAAAATGTATTCGGCCACATGTCTTTGGTAAAAAAATGTCAATAAGCGTATATTTATTGGTTTGCGCAAAAGTTATAGCGTCTACAAACTAGGGTACATTTTCTGTAATTTACACAGCTTTTAGTTTATGACTGCCTATGTCATTTCTTGAGGTGCTAAAATGGCAGGGCAGTACAAAACCCCCCCCAAATGACCCCATTGTGGAAAGTAGACACCCCAAGGAAATTGCTGAGAGGCATGTTGAACCCATTGAATATTTCTTTTTTTTGTCCCAAGTGATTGAATAATGACAAAAAAATAAATATATTTACAAAAAGTTGTCACTAAATGATATATTGCTCACACAGGCCATGGGCCTATGTGGAATTGCACCCCAAAATACATTCTGCTGCTTCTCCTGAATATGGGGATACCACATGTGTGGGACTTTTTGGGAGCCTAGCCGCGTACGGGGCCCCGAAATCCAATCACCGCCTT
This sequence comes from Lithobates septentrionalis, assembly GCA_037952835.1. Taxonomy (NCBI): domain Eukaryota; kingdom Metazoa; phylum Chordata; class Amphibia; order Anura; family Ranidae; genus Lithobates; species Lithobates septentrionalis. Next base: position 5,921,659 of record JBBDGP010001034.1, on the reverse strand, counting down.
CAGGATTTCTAAGGGCGTAAATTTATGATTTCACTCTTTACTGCCTATCACAGTTTCGGAGGCCATGGAATGCCCAGGTGGCACAAAACCCCCCCAAATGACCCCATTTTGGAAAGTAGACACCCCAAGCTATTTCCAGAGAGGCATATTGAGTCCATGGAATATTTTATATTTTGACACAAGTTGCGGGAAAGTGACACTTTTTTTTTTTTTTTTTGCACAAAGTTGTCACTAAATGATATATTGCTCACACAGGCCATGGGCATATGTGGAATTGCACCCCAAAATACATTTAGCTACTTCTCCTGAGTACGGGGATACCACATGTGTGGGGCTTTTTGGGAGCCTAGCCGTGTACGGGACCCCGAAAACCAATCACTGCCTTCAGGATTTCTAAGGGTGAAAATTTTTGATTTCACTCTTCACTGCCTATCACAGTTTCGGAGGCCATGGAATGCCCAGGTGGCACAAAACCCCCCCAAATGACCCCATTTTGGAAAGTAGACACCCCAAGCTATTTGCTGAGAGGCATGGTGAGTATTTTGCAGCTCTCATTTGTTTTTGAAAATGAAGAAAGACAAGAAAAAACTTTTTTTTTTTTCTTTTTTCAATTTTCAAAACTTTGTGACAAAAAGTGAGGTCTGCAAAATACTCACTATACCTCTCATCAAATAGCTTGGGGTGTCTACTTTCCAAAATGGGGTCATTTGGGGGGGGGTTTGTGCCACCTGGGCATTCCATGGTCTCCGAAACTGTGATAAGCAGTCAAGAGAGAAATCAAAAATTCACGCCCTTAGAAAGCCTGAAGGCGGTGCTTGGTTTTTGGGGTTCCGTACACGGCTAGGCTCCCAAAAAGTCTCACACATGTGGTATCCCCGTACTCAGGAGAAGCAGCAGAATGTATTTTGGGGTATAATTTCACATATTCCCATAGCATGTTTGAGCAATATATCATTTAGTGACAATTTTGTGCAAAAAAAAAAAAAAAATTGTCTCTTTCCCGCAACTTGTGTCGCAATATAAAATATTCCATGGACTCGACATGCCTCTCAGCAAATAGCTTGGGGTGTCTACTTTCCAAAATGGGGTCATTTGGGGGGGTTTTGAACTGTCCTGGCATTTTATGCACAACATTTAGAAGCTTATGTCACACATCACCCACTCTTCTAACCACTTGAAGACAAAGCCCTTTCTGACACTTATTGTTTACATGAAAAAGTTTTTTTTTTTTGCAAGAAAATTACTTTGAACCCCCAAACATTATATATTTTTTTAAAGCAAATGCCCTACAGATTAAAATGGTGGGTGTTTCATTTTTTTTTTTCACACAGTATTTGCGCAGCGATTTTTCAAACGCATTTTTTGGGGAAAAAACACACTTTTTTAAATTTTAATGCACTAAAACACACTATATTGCCCAAATGTTTGATGAAATAAAAAAGATGATCTTAGGCCGAGTACATGGATACCAAACATGACATGCTTTACAATTGCGCACAAACGTGCAGTGGCAACAAAATAAATACATTTTTAAAAGCCTTTAAAAGCCTTTACAGGTTACCACTTTAGATTTACAGAGGAGGTCTACTGCAAAAATTACTGCCCTCGATCTAACCTTCGCGGTGATACCTCACATGCATGGTGCAATTGCTGTTTACATTTGACGCCAGACCGCCGCTTGCGTTCGCCTTAGTGCGAGAGCAGGGGGCGACAGGGGTGCTTTTTTTTTTTTTTTTTTTTTTTTCTTTATTATTTTTTTGCTTTTTTATCTTATTTTTAAACTGTTCCTTTCATTTTTATTTTTTTTTAATCATTTTTATTGTTATCTCGGGGAATGTAAATATCCCCTATGATAGCAATAGGTAGTGACAGGTACTCTTTTTTTGAAAAAATTGGGGTCTATTAGACCCTAGATCTCTCCTCTGCCCTCAAAGCATCTGACCACACCAAGATCGGTGTGATAAAATGCTTCCCCAATTTCCCAATGGCGCTATTTACATCCAGCGAAATCTAAGTCATAAAATGCTCGTAGCTTCCGGTTTCTTAGGCCATAGAGATGTTTGGAGCCACTCTGGTCTCTGATCAGCTCTATGGTCAGCTGGCTGAATCACCGGCTGCATTCTCAGGTTCCCTGTTGAGACAGGAGAGCCAGAGAAAAACACGGAAGACGGTGGGGGGGGGCATTCCCTCCCACGGCTTGTAAAAGCAGTCTAGAGGCTAATTAGCCGCTAGGATTGCTTTTACATGAAAGCCGACCGCTGGCTGAAAAGAATGATACCAAGATGATACCTAAACCTGCAGGCATCATTCTGGTATAACCACTCAAAGTTGTGAATGGCGTACCTGAAGACAAAAAAATGGTTAACAATAAAGCACAGTAAACGGTAAAGTATAAAAAATTGCATACCTGAAAAGCAAACATGATAAAGCATAATAACAATAAAACATTGCAGAATAGAATACAGTAAAAAAGAGCAGAACAATAGAGAGAATAGAGAGAGAGAGAACAATAAAACGACAACTATTTTTTTTTATTTTATATATATATATATATATATATATTTTTTTTTTTACACTTTTTTTGTAACTAACTTTTATAACTGTAACCGGTTCCAGGTTCGGGTCTCTCAAAATGCGATGGCATCTTGGGAGACCCTGTGAAAGTGTGCCTAGTCTGTGCAATGCTGTACCCTACGCTAATACTCAACTAGTGTATGGTAGCGTTCAAAACATTCACCAATGCAAAGACCAGGATTGTCAGGACAGGAGGGACAATAATAGCGGGTGTCACGCATATATCCGCGCTAGCTGCAGACACAATATCTTTTTTGGGGGCGTTCGCTGGGTAGGGGTACTCGGGAGGACATAAAGAAAATGCCTCTCATGCAGCCGACTGCATTTGGTTGGGGATGTGAATGGGGGAAGTACGGGCGCTGCAGAAGCGGTGGGTTCCCAATTAGGATTGGCGAATGCAGTAGGAAGGGCACTATGGGCACGACGGGCCTGTGTTTGCCTTTTTGGTGGCAGCGGGACACTACTTGTGCTTGCCACCTCACCAGCTTGAACTGCACTTATGGGACTCGCCACGTCACCAAGTGTTACTGCAGTGCTGGTTTGACTACGACCGGGGTGTACTAGGCCGCTGGCGCTTGCCAGTTCACCAAAACGCTACCAAAAAATCTGTTGGCGATCGCAGGGATCAGGCCTGACTCTGCGAACGCTGCAGTTATGCGTTTTAGTCTTTTGTAAGTGACAGTGATCGATCGATACTGCACTTGGGTGGGCTGGGCTGGGCCGGGTGGAGGGGCAAAACGCAGGTGCTAGCAGGTATCTGGGCTGATCCCACTAACACTGCGTTTGTGAGAACCCTAAACTGCTGGGGATGCTAGTATAGATCTGATCGGATCAGATATTGATCCGTTCAGATACTATACCACTAAGGGTGGTGTACGGTGCGTGCGTGGGTGTTAGCGGTACTGGCGCTAACCTGACGCTGCCTGGGGCTGGTGCTTGCCAGTTCACCAAAATACTACCAAAAAAACTGTTAGCGATCGCAGGGATCAGGCCTGACTCTGTGAACGCTGCAGTTATGCATTTAGTGTTTTGTAAGTGACAGTGATCGATCGATACTGCACTTGGGTGGGCTGGGCCGGGCGGAGGGGCAAAACGCAGGTGCTAGCAGGTATCTGGGCTGATTCCGCTAACACTGCGTTTTTGGGAACCCTAAACTGCTGGGGACACTAGTATAGATCTGATCGGATCAGATATTGATCCGTTCAGATACTATACCACTAAGGGAGGCGTATGCTGCGTGCGTGGGTGTTAGCGGTACTGGCGCTAACCTGACCCTGCCTGGGGCTGGTGCTTGCCAGTTCACCAAAATACTACCAAAAAAACTGTTAGCGATCGCAGGGATCAGGCCTGACTCTGCGAACGCTGCAGTTATGCGTTTAGTCTTTTGTAAGTGACAGTGATCGATCGATACTGCACTTGGGTGGGCTGGGCTGGGCCGGGCGGAGGGGCAAAACGCAGGTGCTAGCAGGTATCTGGGCTGATCCCGCTAACACTGCGTTTTTGGGAACCCTAAACTGCTGGGGACGCTAGTATAGATCTGATCGGATCAGATATTGATGCGTTCAGATACTATACCACTAAGGGAGGTGTATGCTGCGTGCGTGGGTGTTAGCGGTACTGGCGCTAATCTGACGCTGCCTGGGGCGACGCATATCACCGCCGGGCGATCAGGGGGCTAAACCTTTATTCGGTAATAAACGGCGGGTGCCCTGACACTATAAAAAATAAACAAACTAACCAGCGTCAACCGTAACGGTTATACGGTGATCAGTGGTGAAAGGGTTAACTAGGGGGCAATCAAGGGGTTAAAACATTTATTCGGTAGTATATGGGGGTCCCTGACGCTATAAAACGCTGACGGCGAACCTAAATATTTATGTCCCTAACTAGCGTCACCAGCGACACTAATACAGCGATCAGAAAAATGATCGCTTAGTGACACTGGTGACAGGGGGTGATCAAGGGGTTAAAACTTTATTAGGGGGGGTTAGGGGGGTACCCTAGACCTAAAGGGGGGTAATACTCACTGTCCCAACACTAACTGTCACAAACTGACACCAATGCAGTAATCAGAAAAAAAAAAAAAAAACTGCTGGTGTCAGTTTGTGACAGGGGGGGGGGTGATTGGGGGGGGGGGGTCGGGGGGCGATCGGGGGGGGGATCGGGGTGTTTTGTGTGCCTGGCATGTTCTACTGTGTGTGTGTGTGTTGGTGCACTCACATTGATGTCTTCTCTCCTCGGGCCGGAACGGAAATTACCGAGCCGAGGAGAGATGACATCATTTCCTTTGCTGCTGTTTAGCATACAGCAGCAAAGGAATGATTCGATTGGCCGGCGGCGATCGCGAGGGGGGGGCCACGAACGGATGGTCTCCCCCTCACCACCGATCGCCGGGGCACAAAGGACGACCGCCTCGGGCACCGGGGGGGGGGTCCGATCAGACCCCCCACCCGCGGAAGGCAAATCACGTACACTGTACGTGATTTTGCCTGTCCGTGCCACTTTGCCGACGTACATCGGCGTGAGGCGGTCGTCAAGTGGTTAATATGGCGGAACAAAACCCCTCGTATCAGACTGGAGACTACAGCATCCCACAAATGCCGGTGGCCTGGCAGTTCCTAATCCAAGGCTATATTTTCTCGCCTCCCAATTACAGCATTTTGCTGGTTGGGAGTCTGAACAGATATCCTTTCCTACTCGACGATTATTTTCTTTTGCATTTAAGGGTCGGTCTCCACTCTTTGTCCTCGATGGTGCAAGAGGGGGTGTCTCGCTTGCTGATATGCCTACTTGTATGTTAATCTGTAAAGTATGGGATACAGTTAAATAAAATGTTGGGTGTCTCATATCCCACTAGATATACTCCAATATGGGAAAATGACAGACTTTCTCAAATTTCGTCTCTTATGCCGCGTACACACGAGCGGACTTTATGGCAGACTTTGCCCGGCTGACTTTTCGACGGACTTTACGACGGACTTTCTGAATGAACGGACTTGCCTACACACAATCAACCAAAGTCCGTCGAATTCGTACGTGATGACGTATGACCGGACTAAAATAAGGAAGTTCATAGCCAGTAGCCAATAGCTGCTCTAGCGTGGCTTTTTGTCCGTCGAACTAGCATACAGACGAACGGACTTTTCGACCGGACTCGATTCCGTCGGATAGATTTGAAACATGTTTCAAATCTAAGTCTGTCCAACTTTTGAGAAACAAAGTCCGCTGGAGCCCACACACGATCGAATTGTCCGACGTAATTCTGTCCGCCGGGCAAAGTCTGCCGTAAAGTCCGCTCGTGTGTACGCGGCATTAGAGGCTTTCAAAGATGGGCAAAACTAGGAATAACTACTGTAACTCAGCTATATCAGAATAGTATACTTAAATCCTTTGAAGATCTGAGGGGAGAGTTCTCTGTACAATTCAACTGGTTTTACCAATTCCTTCAATTAGGACATGCTCTACATGCCCATTTTTCTTCTGCTAAGATATTTTTCCCCTCTATCCCTGTCTTAGATAAAATAGTATGGGCAGGATCAACAAAGGGTCTTACCTCAGTTACTTATAGGATACTGTTAGATGGGTTTCTATTGAACTTCCCCATCCGTTCTCGGGTTGGCTGTGAGAAAGATATTGGTCCCATCTCTGAGGAGATTTGGGACGATGTCTTCTGGTCCCCGTGTAGGGTATCTCTTTCTCCATCACACAGACTGACTCAGATTTTATTTTCTCCATAGGGTCTATAGAACTCTGCAGTTTCTCTGTGCAGTTGGACTGAAATCTGAGCCATCTTGTGCTAGATGCGGTAACATAGGTACATTAATACATCTTTTGTGGTGTTGTCCAAAACTTCAAAGCTACTGGGTGGAGGTGATTGATACCTTAAGTAGGGTATTGGATAATAATATTCCGATTGAACCGCTTATATGTATATTGGGTTACTGTGACACCTCTATCTATACCCCCCTACTGGTAATACTATAAGGCGTGCACGTTTTGTTGCCCGTAGACAGATTGCTCTTAAGTGGACCTCTCCACATCCACCGACTGTGTCCGATTGGATTGTAGATCTCAATAGAATCATTCTTTTTGAAAAGCATACATATTCCCTAAGGAACTCCTTGAATAAGTTTGATGTTATCTGGTCTAGATGGCTTCAATCAATGACTTATCATGTATCACGTAGGTATCATGTCAACCAATGTGTACCTAGTACTTTGTAATGCTGGATATTGTTATTCCTTTTTTTTGTGTCATATGTATATAGTGAGGGGGGGGGTTGGCGGGGCTTGTTAAAGGGAAGGGGTTTGGGGTTTAAATTTTTTTTTTTTCCGTTTCCGTTTCCGTTTTCCGGAGTTTTGGTTTGGTGTGGTTTCTATTTTTGTGGTTTTGTCTGTATTGCGTCAATGTCGTTTTCATATAAAATAATAAAAAGGATTTGATTAAAAAAAAACAAACAGGGGTTTAGTTAGCATGCAAGAGCAAGAGCACAATGGCAGCAAAGGTGTACAGTGTGTCCATAGCTCAACTCACCAACCAGTCTGCAACTGACCAAATAAACCTGTCCAACAATCTGCGTTAAAGTTTAGTTTAGTTAGCACACATTTGCAAATACATGCATAAGCTGCAAGGCCTCTTCACGGCACCCTGTGTATGCTTGCAATCCTAACGCTACTGAATTTATAAGCGTCTCCACAATGGAAGCACATGCATTAAATGGATAGGTGAGGGGCAGGTGGGCCTGGAGGCAGCCCAATCCCCCTTAAAGGAACAGGAGCACACTGGACACTCAGCAAGAGCACAGTGGCAGCAAAGGTGTACAGTGTGTCCCTGGACCATATTTACACCAGTAACAAACAAATGGCCCCTGCCCCCACCTATAACTGGCCTTCACAGCAAGGAGCACATGGAAGTGCAATCACATGAAAGACAAAAACAGAACATTCCATAGCTCAGCTCACCAACCAGTCTGCCAATTGACCAAATAAACCTGTCCAACAGTCTGCGTTAAAAACAAGGGTTTAGTTAGCACGCATAAGCTGCAAGGTCTCTTCACGGCACCCTGTGTATGCTTGCACTCCTAATGCTACTGAATTTATAAGCGTCTCCACAATGGAAGCAGATTTCACAGTTCCTCACAGGGTTTCTTAGATCGACAAAGAAATCCAGAAAGTCGCTTTGGTGGATAGAAATTTTTGATAGCAGAACAACCAAAAAGATCTCAGGATAACAAACACAAATGGTCTTTTCTTACTAATTTCTCCATTCAGCACAAACAAATCAAAGATATTATTTATAGACATTGGAAAGTGTTTAAGAATGATCCAATACTAGGCCCTTTACTCCCAGAACAAGCAGGAGTGATTTATAGGGGTGTCTTGCCTGTAAAGGGACAAATTGCACCCAATGTAATATATCCCCCTACTGTCCCTTCTTTCTTTCATGATATGAAAGGTTTCTTCCCATGTCGCAGATGTGCTGTATGTAAGCATAACGCTTGCGGAGCAAGAAAAATTGAAACCTTCAGATCAACTACCACTGGAAAAGAATATAAGATGAAGCATTTTGTGACTTGTTCGACCAGGTATATTGTATATCTTATAACCTGCCCTTGCGGGAAACAATATATAGGCCGGACAATACGTACTTTTGCCATAAGGGTTAACGAACACATAACAGCGATCAAGAAAGGACGCACTAACCATTGCGTTCCTAAACACTACTTGCTTTGTCATAACTAAAATCCAATGGGGACCAGATTTCAAGTAATAGATAAGTTTGTGCCCCATTGGAGAGGCGAGTCCAATGTTAGAGGTGTATCCAAGCTTGAAACTTTCTGGATACATCAATTAAAATGCTATACACCCCATGGATTAAATATTAATTGGGACATTAATGCATTCTTTAATCAATCCTGATCCAATACTTTTTAATTTTTTTATTTGTTTCATGTTTTGGGGTATTTTGATGAATTTTGTTTCATATGGAAGATTCATCTCAATACTTTAGGAAGTCCCTACGATACTTATAGGTGTCTTATATTTTTCCATTCAATATTTTTAATTTTTTTGTTTGGTTCATCCCAGTTTTTACTATTCCCATATTACTTCTTGCTTTGATGACATTCAGTCGCTTGATAGGACCACTGTCTAAATTATGCTGGTTAGACATGTCCTCTCTAATTTAGTATCACAGAGACGCTGTATGTTAGGCATCTAATATACAGTTCATCACAGTTTTTTACTCTCTTCTTTCTATTAAGTATTATATTTTACCTACATATCATGTTATTTTCTGATTGAGCTATTGTCTAATATGCCGATTAGACAAGTCTCTTTTAGATTTAGCATCACAATGGACATGGTTTATTGGGCAGTTAATACATATAATCATGTTCCCTGTTTATACATTTTTTCACAATATATTATATATTTTTCAATTTCTTAGCTATTTACATGCATGTATCTGTTCCATTTTTTCCGTTTTGTGCGTTCTGACTTTCCGAAACTCAGATCATCACTCCAAATATTAATTTCTGTACATAGATTGAATACCGGCTTCTATCTTCATTGTTTACTTAATACATGTCCATTTCCATTTTGAGTGAGCCAGTTGAAGCGCATATGCGTTCCAAACCTATTATGATCGGGTTCCTGCTTCCTGTTTCCGGTGATACTTACTCTTGATGTACATATTACGTCATCACGCAACGTCTGGTCACATGGAGATCACGTGACCGCTATTTGCATTGCACTTGCTGTTGAGCGGTTCCACGCTTATCAGCCGGGAGTCGTTGATTGGAGAACGACACAGAGGCTTGGTTCCCGGTCAGTACTGCTTACACGGTATTGGCTTATCAACATGTCACATGATAGGTAATTGGTACGCACGCTAACGAACCCAGAAGTCAGGCTGCACTCAGTTGGACCAGGTGTTTAATGTTTTTTTATCATTGTATTTATATTTAAGCGCAGTGGTGGCAGGTTGGCACATACCTCAGCAGAAGTCTATGTGGACGAAACGCGTAGGGTCTACTTGCTACCCCAGCCACTTTTTTACTGCGCTTTTTTAGTTCAATTGAACCAAATTTTTATTGTCAGGATTGTATTTATTGGATGTTGGAAGACACATATATTTAAATAAATCCCTTATCCTTGTTGGATTTACACCATGTGGAGGCTCTCTTTTTTCTTTTATACCCTGGGAACTGTCTTTGATTGAGCGGATGCGTGGATGATGACTAAAGCCTGTTATACTTTAGAGTAGGACAGCAAACCAAGATAGCGGGACGTCCAGGCTTAGCTCATCTCCTTTTTCGGTGAGTAAGGCTCCAGACTCCCCTTCCAGCAAGAACACTCCATCAATTGGGATTGGACCTACTCTCACCGATTGGCGGTACAAGCTCATTTGACTCACCGCTTATGGCTTGTGAGTCCACCACTTCTGGTAAGAGTACCTCACCTTTCCTTACCTCCTGAAGCTATCGATGTGAAGGCATCAATCTGAATGTCAGCTCACCCCCAGAGCTCCCTGAGAAGCATAAATGATTTGGAATACCAACAGCACAATAGTTTCACTTATATGAACCCTCACCTTGAACATTTACATGGACTCTAGATGCTAAATATTATGTCCACATGATATCACCTTATCTGGGTTTATGACATATTTTATTTTTACACATTAGGCATGTGTTGTTTATACTAGCATCCATCCACCCATGTCCATACATTTTGACATTCGGTGATTTTTAGGTTTACCCACTCATGGTGAGCTGACCTTTAGTTCCCTTTTCATTTCATTTGTTTTTCATTGAAGATGTGATACTCACTGTGATTTGTAGATATATTCTTGTCACAATTATTATTCATATTGATTTTTGCACATTTTACTAGGAAATATTTGTTTTATACGCCACAGCGATTTCTGCGACTGTAACTTTCTATACAGTCGCATAAGTGTTTATTGATATATGTTTCATTATATATATTTTTATTTTGAGTGTCACCACAATGTTTTAGGCACTGTGTACACACAGATTTACATGCTGATCATTTTCAGTGTACTCATTTTTATTAGCGCTACACATTTTCTTTACATTAGCACGCATAAGCTGCAAGGTCTCTTCACTGCACCCTGTGTATGCTTGCGCTCCTATGGCTACTGAATTTATAAGCTTCTCCACAATGGAAGCAGATTTCACAGTTCCTTTAAGGGGGATTGGGCTGCCTCCAGGCCCACCTGCCCCTCATCTATCAATTTAATGCATGTGCTTCCATTGTGGAGACACTTATAAATTGAGTAGCGTTACACAGGGTGCCGTGAAGAGGCCTTGCAGCTTATGCATGCATTTGCAAATGCGTGCTAACTAAACCCCTGTTTTTAACGCAGACTGTTGGACAGGTTTATTTGGTCAGTTGGCAGACTGGTTAGTGAGTTGAGCTATGGAATGTTCTGTTTTTGTCTTTCATGTGATTGCCCTTCTATGTGTTCCTTGCTGTGAAGGCCAGTTATAGGTGGGGGCAGGGGCCATTTGTTTGTTACTGGTGTAAATATGGTCCGGGGACACACTGTACACCTTTACTGCCACTGTGCTCTTTCTGGGTGTCCAGTGTGCTCCTGTTCCTTTAAGGGGGATTGGGCTACCTGCAGGCCCACCTGCCCCTCATCTATCCATTTAATGTATGTCCTTCCATTGTGGAGACGCTTATAAATTCAGTAGCGTTAGGACTGCAAGCATACACAGGGTGCAGTGAAGAGGCCTTGCAGCTTATGCATGCGTTTACAAATGCGTGCTAACTAAACCCCTGTTTTTAACGCAGACTGTTGGACAGGTTAATTTGGTCAGTTGGCAGACTGGTTGGTGAGTTGATCTTTGGGACTGTTCACTGTTTACTTTTAAATTCTTGTTCAGATTTTAAAAGAGGAGTATGGTAACGTTTTTTTTATCATACTTACTTAGGTCCACCTAAGTAAGTATGATTAAAAAGAAAAAAAACAAACATTCCTACACTTCTCTTTTAAAATAACCCCTTCCGGCTCTGAGACTGAGAACCGAGCGATCCAACACTGCCAATCGCTTTGGCGCAGAGCAGGTGCCTGTCAGTCACCGACTCTCTGCTCTGCCCCACCCCACCGCTCACTGGAGTGCTGGGCTGTGGAGGGGACAGGAGTGGCCAGCTCAGGCTCTCAGCGTCTCGCTAAAATCCTGAGCCAGGTGCCACTCAAGGCAAGTGGGCTGATCCCGACCATACCGTCACAATCTTTCCTGAGACTAGATTGGCTCTGTGAATTCAGCCCGCTGTCTGCTAAAAAAGGGTCACAGGAGTGCAGAACACACTGCACTCCTGTGATCCACAGAAGAAGTACAGCCAAACTAGCTTTGACTATACTTCTCCTTTAAGTGCCTTAGTAAACTGATTCAGGTAAAAGCAGGTGCTTCCAGATCGGAATGGTCTTCAGACCCTTGAATGATTTTTTGCTGAACAATAGGCACCCAATGGGTAGACTTTGGCCCTCCATTGTGTGTGGATTTACTATGAGAACTGGGTCTTTCATCACTTTAAAACCTGAATTCGTAAATGATTCTACGAATGTCATTTGATAAGGGAGGGATTGGAACACCTGTCAGTTTCTTTTGCTGTCTGTGCCCCTGTTTAGGAGATTCATCCTCTCTATTTGTCCTGTTTACCATTATCATTGAAAGTGAAGGTAAAAGAAAAGCCCAAATTTTGGGCTGCCCCTAGAAAAGTAATAGAGGGGAAACCCTCCAATGGTTACACTAGTTCTGGTGACCTGGGTGTCACAAAGGAATTCCCTTAATTTGCAGGGATTTCCTCTCACTTCCTATTTGGAAAATCTTCACAATGGCACACAGATGGCGAAAAAAAATCTGACACGGGTTATAACCTTCACTCTATCCAAAATAAAAAAAAGAAGTTTTGCCTATAGTTCTACTTTAAGAAAATCTTCCAAAACATGTTACATCTTGTTTGGCTGAGACTAATATAAGCTAAATGCAGCTTCTGGAAAACAGGGATTTTCCAAGCCCATGTTTCTGCAGAGGTGAATCCCTAATTGACAATGTCAAATAAAGGATGGGACCACTATCTTACATTTTAAGCACTATTCTTTAAAGGTAGGTTGGCTTAGGGTTGATGTCTGGTGAGAAAGCTGTCAGGAATGATGTGGACATCTCAGTGGTATATGAGCCACTGTCACACTCTTGCTCATCTACTTCAAGTGCTCTGGTAAAACTTTGAGAAAAGTACATTCAGAGCAACTGGTTACCTTTATTTCTGCAACATATTGCAACACTCATGCACAACTGGTAACACTTAGGCTCGGTTCACACAGGGGCAACACGATTTCAGCGCGACTTTGTACGGCGACTTCAGCGCGGCTTCAACGCGACTTCAGCGCGTCTTCAGCGCGACTTTAAGCAAATTACAACGCGACTTCAAGTCGCCTCCAGGACAGGCGACTTTGGCTGTGGCCAATCACAGGATAATAAGCTCTCTGGGAGGGAGGGGTTTGCCTGGGCAAACTAAATTTTTTCCCTGCAAAGTCGCTTGACTGTAGAGAGAGATCCGACTTGGAGGCGACTTCCATTGATTTCTATGGTACAGGTCGCCTACCAAGTCGGATCCAAGTAGTACAGGGAGTACGCTCTGAAGTCGGAGCGACTTCAGTAGTGTCTATTAAGACGCTCCCATTCACTGTAATGTGAATCTCTTTCTGGGGCGACTTGGGGCGACTTGAGGGCTTACAAGTCAGATCCCAAGTCGTCCCAGTGTGAATTGAGCCATAGGCCACAGAATAAAATTAATGTAACTACTTGTAGGGGTTTCTAAAAGTTAACAGGGCAAACAGTCCTAACCACATTTGTCATGCTAGGGACACGGGCAGTGGTGTATTTAGGTTTGGTGCTGCCCTAGGCCTGACTAAACTCACGCACCCCTAATTTAAATACGACCCACCATTTCCTGTCAATGCCACACCCCTTCCTGTTTAAAACCCGCCCTGCTATCTGTAAACCACACTCCAACTCTCTGTAAATTAATGCAGCCCCATCAGTGTCCATATCAGTGCAGATTTATCAGTGCTCACTATTGCAGCCTCATCATGGGCCACCTATCAGTGGCCATCAGTGTAGCCTCACCAGGGGCCACAATTGCAGCAGATCAGTGCTGCCTTATCAGTGCCCATATCAGTGCAGCCCCATCAGTGAGGCCTCATCAGGGGCCACCGTTGCAGCCTATCAGTGCCCATATCAGTGCAGCCCCACTAGTGCAACCTCATCATGGGCCACCTATCAGTGGCCATCAGTGCGGCCTCATCAGGGGCCACCATTGCAGCATATCAGTATCCATCAGTGCAGCATATCAGTGAAGCTTAATGCCCCGTACACACGGTCGGACTTTGTTCGGACATTCCGACAACAAAATCCTAGGATTTTTTCCGACGGATGTTGGCTCAAACTTGTCTTGCATACACACGGTCACACAAAGTTGTCGGAAAATGCGATCGTTCTAAACGCGGTGACGTAAAACACGTACGTCGGGACTATAAACGGGGCAGTGGCCAATAGATTTCATCCCTTTATTTATTCTGAGCATGCGTGGCACTTTGTCCGTCGGATTTGTGTACACACGATCGGAATTTCCGACAACGGATTTTGTTGTCGGAAAATTTTATATCCTGCTCTCAAACTTTGTGGGTCGGAAAATCCGATGGAAAATGTCCGATGGAGCCTACACACGGTCGGAATTTCCGACAACAAGGTCCTATCACACATTTTCCGTTGGAAAATCCGACCGTGTGTACGGGGCATAAGAGTGCCGCCTCATTAGTGGGCATTAGTGCAGCCTATCATTGCCCATCAGTGTAGCATATCAGTGAGCCATATCAGTGAGATGCAAGTTCAGCCACACAGTTGTATGGCTGAACTCGCATTAGTTTTGCAGGAAAAAAAATCAAAGGAACTTTTTTCCCCACACTGAAATTTGATCGCATAGGTGTTCTCACCTATGCCATCCGATTCCTGTGCGAGTTCACAGTTAGCACTGCGATCTGTGAACAGATCTGGGGGTGACATTAACATTGTAATGACACCCGCAGCGGTTTGCAGAGGGCAGTGTGAACTTCCTGCGGGAGAGGTGCGATGCAGGAATCGCGCCGCTTCCCGCATCATACAAGTGTGAACCTAGGGTTGTTGTTTTTGCATTGCTTTCACCATGAAGCACTTTGCACATGCACAAATCAATACAAACTCACCAAACAGTCCACATTTAGTGAAAATTAATGTACTGCAAAGTTTGCATTCATTTCAGCATGGAACACTGAAGTACATGAAATTTCACTTAATGTGGACTGTTTAATGAGTTTTCAGCACGGATCGCTGTATTGCAAAATGATCTGTTAATGACAGATCATATTGCAATACAGTGATCCGTGCTACAAATTTAATAGACTGACATGACATGAGTATTAATTGTACTTGCTGTCCTGGCCGCCGCCTGGGGGTTCCCACAGTCTTCGTCTTCCTCTCTCTCCTATCGTCACTAACAGGCCCCGCCCCTGGCCGGGCAGAAGATGCAAAGGCCATGCGGAGGAGTGTAGGCGGCGCCGGAGGAATAACGTGTATCCAGTCCCACTGTGGGGGTGCCGTGCCGGGCGCTCCCCCCCCCCTCGGCCAAGTACGGAAATTTTGACAGAACACGGCTATCGAGGACAATATAAGTGCAGGAGGCAGGCCGAGGGAGCCGGAACTCGGGAGGACGTGTGGGGCGGCTTTTTTCCATGCGGAGGGGCTTTTTTTCGTGCGGGGTGGCTTTTTTACCACCCCCCACCCCGCAAAGTGCCGCCCTAGGCTTGGGCCTTGTCGGCCTAGGCCAAAACACAGCACTGGACACGGGGCTAACCAAATGTTCCCATGGGACTTGTCACCCACTACAACCAATCCCTCCTTTTCTTCCTGTATGGTCTTCCATGGTTCACAGCTTTAATTTGATTAGCACAATAAAAGGTACAGCATCTTTCTGCTGGCTTTCTCTGTTTATAAGTCCTAGGATGTTTCCCTCCTCCCCACCTCACATCCTGGTCACTGATAAGAAGGAACAGAAGACAGGTATTGCCAGAAAACAATGACTGCTTTGATCTTAGGCAGTTTTATAAGAAATATAAATGCTTAGAAGTGAAATTGTTAAGTAAATAAAGCAACCAATGGGAATGAAGTGTTTTCCTTTATAGGTACCATCTGCAGTCCAGTACAACAGTCGGAATCTTCAATCAAGCTGTCATCCCTCCTCCCTCCCTTTTTTTGCGCCTCTAACTTTATTGGGGTAATATTGCCCCTCAGGTGTGGGTGGATGCTGTTTATGGTGGTACCCGGTGGTTGGTACGGTTACTTGGTCCCACTGATTCTGCATTATGGTGAGTTGAATGATTTAATTTTATATTACAATGTAATAATAGAAATAATGTGCTTCAATCATCCTGACACCATAACAATCATGGCTGATTGAAGCACTAACACCAGGTGTGTGGAGTATCTTTATCTGCTGATTGGTAAACTCTGGAATACACATATTACTATTGTGGTGTAGGATCTGGGACTGCTGTCCCTCCATCCCTCTCCCCCCTTTCCCCCTTTTCCTCTCCATCCCTCATTCATCTCAGACTCTAACCACACCCCTTTGAGCCACGCCCATTTAAGCCACACCCACTATTCCATGTAAACCACGCCCATTTATCATTTAGCGCGCCACATTTTTTTATTTCAGCTATGCCACGCCAACAAATGCATGCCCAGTCCCCTAATTATATTGCGACTCCACCTACAGCCAAAAAAGTGTCCCTAAAAATATTTTTACAATGTTGGCAACTAAGCTACAGGTGACTAGAAAGTCCATGCTGCATTTCATCATTTATCTATATAAAAAAAAATATACATCTATCTATCTATCTATCTATCTATCTATCTATCTATCTATCTATCTATCTATCTATCTATCTATCTATCTATCTATCTATCTATCTATCTATCTATCTATCTATCTATCTATCTATCTCCTCACAAAAGTGAGTACACCCCTCACACCTCACTTTTCATGTGACAACACTGAAAAAATGACACTTTGCTACAATGTAAAGTAGTGAGTGTACAGCTTGTATAACAGTGTAAATTTGCTGTCCCCTCAAAATAACTCAACACACAGCCATTAATGTCTAAACCACTGGCAACAAAAGTAAGTACACCCCTAAGTGAAAATGTCCAATTTGGGGGGGCGGGGTCTGGAGCCATTCTAAGATGGATGCCTGACTCGTGTTCTCCCGCACACCGGAGCAGTAAAAACAAGCCACAGGGATATCAAAGAGCGTACCAGACATGGAAAAGGATGACCGAAGCTCCTCAGCCACCCGCAACTCGAACCGGGTTCACACCCGCCAAATGTCCACAAAATTCAGAGAAAAGGACACATCTCATTCAACAATTTTTACAAAAATACAGCCCATCTCCAATCTCGGTAGACACCACACACGAATTAGAATCTCCTATCTGTGATGTGGAATTTGACAAAGCAATTAAAGGGGTTGTAAAGGTGAAAAACACCTGGCAGTCACCAGCCCCCTAGCACCCATTCTACTTACCTGAACCCCTTCATTCCGTCGGCGGGGACGCGCTGTCTTTCTCTCCACGGGCTCCCAGCTCTTGATTGGATAGATTGATAGCAGCGCAGACATTGGCTTCCGCTGCTGTCAATCAAATCCAATGACATGGGTGCCGGGGGATGGGGCCGAGTCCGGCATTCTGTGTCTATAGATGCAAAGGCTTAACTCAAGAGCGCGCCCGCAAGGTAACCCCCTCAGGGAATCGCTTCTCCGAGGGGGTTATCAAATGTGAGGAGGAGCCATGAGAGTCACCGGGGGACCCCAGAAGAGCAGGTTTGGGGTCACTGCACAGTGGAGGTAAGTATGACACGTTTGTTATTTAAAAATAAAAAAATAGGCCTTTACAGTCACTTTAAGGACATGAAACTGGGAAAAGCACCAGGACCAGATGGTTTCTCTTTAAAATATTACAAAACATTTTCAAACATCTTGAAACCACACTTCCTAGCAGCCTTCCACTCACTTCAGACAGAAAAAAATCCAAAATCTACAGGACGAATTGCCCTTTCTGACTTACGAAAATATTACAAGGCCTCTCACTTAGCAAGAATTGTGGATTGGATTATACACCAACTGGTTAAAGATTGGGTTTCCATAGAACACATACAAATTCCACAACCCTTAAAAACCCTTCCTTGGATACATCCAAAACATCATCCATAAAAAAAAAATCCCACCCTCTAATTGGTCACACTTTAGACATCTTTTGCGAAGTCTCAAAAACCAGCAATCCAACACCTTGGTTGGGTCCCCTGACTCCGCTGGTAGGCAACCCAGATTTCCCCCAGGACTAGAACAAAACTTTCTCTAGAGAGACTGGCCCCATAAAGACATTCTGACTAAGCACTTCTTTAAAGGGAACACTCTCAAATCAAGAGTTATTATATTAATATAATAGTTTTTATAATATAATAATAGTTATTATATTAATATAGAAATTACCCATAATGTCATACCGCAATGGAGCTATATACAAATCAAACACTACTTGACCAAACATGAGGCAGCTCACACATGGACAAGACCTCTCACTACTCTAGAAAATCTTTGCTCCCAAAAAACTCCACAAAGACATACCATTTCTATCTTATATATCTCTCTTTTGGGAATTAAATGATTTCACCAGTACGTCATGTCAAGCATGGGAAGACCTCAATATCCAACTTACATCAACAGAATAGGAAACAATTTTCATGTATGCCCACAAAAGATCTCTTAATGTAGCAACTCAAGAATGCGGATTCAAAATTATTACACGTTGGTACAGAACACCCACCCTGCTAAACAAATACTATCCCCAAGTCTCTAATAGATGTTGGAGATGTGGAAATGAAGAAGGCTCCATGGTTCATATATGGTAGTCGTGTGCCATGATCCAGACATTCTGGGAAATGGTCCACGACACAATTATTTCAGTAACGTCAGAAAATTTAAGCTATACTCCGGCGCAATACCTCTTGCACCACACTAAATTATCTAAGAAACGATATCTCAAATCTTTACCTATGTTTATGATAAATGCCGCAAGACATTGTATACTGTACTATTGGCGGTCAAAAAATACTCCTTCAAAAAAAAGAATAGTTTTGCAGGATCAATCACATTGAGAAAATCAGCATATCACAAGAAAATATCTCAAAGTTCACTTCAACCTGACATAACTGGATACAATTCAAATCTACTAATGCCTATGAAGCGGCAATATAACATGAAAAGAGAAATGGAAAGAGAAGGGAAAAGATGATGGAAAGGAGAGAGAAGGAAATAATAGATTACATTTGCTCCCCCACCCCTTTTTTTCATCTCCATATATTATTTACCCCTAAATTTAATATCAGTCTAATAGAAATTAGTCAAATACAGATTATTATAACTTTAAAAATATGAATGTTATATAGTTCTTCTAAGATAAGATGTTTATGTGTATAACACGTTCTATACCCTATATTACAAAATTGCATTTTTGATTACATTAAACGCATCTCATTCAGTTGTGTAATACTATATGCTTTTGAAATCAAATCTGTTCTAATGTTACTACTTTATATGATGTATGCTGTTTTGATACACAATAACATTTATGGGACAAAAAACAAATTGGGCCCAAAGTGGCAATATTTTGTGGGCCACCATTATTTTCCAGCACTGCCTTAACCTCCTTGGGCATGGAGTTCACCAGAGCTTCACAGGTTGCCACTGGAGTCCTCTTCCATTCCTTCATTAAGACATCACGGAGCTGGTGGATGTTAGAGACCTTGCGCTCCTCCACCTTCCGTTTGAGGATGCCCCACAGATGCTCAAAGGGGTTTAGGTCTGGAGACATGCTTGGCCAGTCCATCACCTTTACCCTCAGCTTCTTTAGCAAGGCAGTGGTCGTCTTGGAGGTGTGGTTGGGGTCGTTATCATGTTGGAATACTGCCCCGCGGCCCAGTCTCCAAAAGGGAGGGGATCATGCTTGTCTTCAGTATGGAACAGTACATGTTGGCATTAATGGTTCCCTCAATGAACTGTAGCTCCCCAGTGCCGGCAGCAATCATGTACCTCCAGACCATGACACTCCCACCACCATGCTTGACTGTAGACAAGACACACAAAGGGACACTTTGGGCCCAATTTGGACATTTTCATTTAGGGGTGTACTGCCTTTTGTTGTGAGTGGTTTAGACATTAATGGCTGTGTGTTGAGTTATTTTGAGGGGACAGCAAATTTACACTGTTATACATAGTTTACACCCACTACTTTCCATTGTAGAAAAGTGTAATTTCTTCAGTGTTGTCACATGAAAAGATATAATAAAAAAATTACAGAGGGGTGTACTCACTTTTGTGAGATACTGCATCTATCTATCTATCTATCTATCTATCTATCTATCTATCTATCTATCTATCTATCTATCTATCTATCTATCTATCTATCTATCTATCTGTCTATCTGTCTGTCTGTCTGTCTGTCTGTCTGTCTGTCTGTCTGTCTGTCTGTCTGTCTGTCTGTCTGTCTGTCTGTCTATCTATGCAGTGGGGACAGAAAGTATTCAGACCCCCTTACATTTTTCACTCTGTTATATTGCAGCCATTTGCTAAAATCATTTAAGTTAATTTTTTTCCTCATTAACCACTTGACGACCGCCTCACGCCGATGTACGTCGGCAAGGTGGCACGGACAGGCAAAATCACGTACATGTACGTGATTTGCCTTCCGCGGGTGGGGGGTCCGATCGGACCCCCCCCTGGTGCCCGAGGCGGTCGTCTTTTGTCCAGCGGCGATCAGAGGTGAGGGGGAGACCATCCGTTCGTGGCCCCCCCTCGCGATCGCCGCCGGCCAATCGAATCATTCCTTTGCTGCTGTATGCTAAACAGCAGCAAAGGAAATGATGTCATCTCTCCTCGGCTCGGTAATTTCCGTTCCGGCCCGAGGAGAGACGACATGTGAGTGAGTGCACCAACACACACACACACAGTAGAACATGCCAGGCACACAAAACACCCCGATCCCCCCCCCCGATCGCCCCCCGATCCCCCCCCGATCACCCCCCCCCCCTGTCACAAACTGACACCAAGCAGTTTTTTTTTTTTTTTTCTGATTACTGCATAGTGTCAGTTTGTGACAGTTACAGTGTTGGGACAGTTAGTATTACCCCCCTTTAGGTCTAGGGTACCCCACTAACCCCCCCTAATAAAGTTTTAACCCCTTGATCACCCCCTGTCACCAGTGTCGCTAAGCGATCATTTTTCTGATCGCTGTATTAGTGTCGCTGGTGACGCTAGTTAGGGACGTAAATATTTAGGTTCGCCGTCAGCGTTTTATAGCGTCAGGGACCCCCATATACTACCGAATAAATGTTTTAACCCCTTGATGGCCCCCTAGTTAACCCTTTCACCACTGATCACTGTATAACCGTTACGGGTGACGCTGGTTAGTTCGTTTATTTTTTATAGTGTCAGGGAACCCTCCGTTTATTACCGAATAAAGGTTTAGCCCCCTGATCGCCTGGCGGTGATATGCATCGCCCCAGGCAGCGTCAGATTAGCGCCAGTACCGCTAACACCCACGCACGCAGCATACGCCTCCCTTAGTGGTATAGTATCTGAACGGATCAATATCTAATCTGATCAGATCTATACTAGCGTCCCCAGCAGTTTAGGGTTCCCAAAAACGCAGTGTTAGCGGGATCAGCCCAGATACCTGCTAGCACCTGCGTTTTGCCCCTCCGCCCGGCCCAGCCCAGCCCACCCAAGTGCAGTATCGATCGATCACTGACACTTACAAAACACTAAATGCATAACTGCAGCGTTTGCAGAGTCAGGCCTGATCCCTGCGATCGCTAACAGTTTTTTTGGTAGTATTTTGGTGAACTGGCAAGCACCAGCCCCAAGCAGCGTCAGGTTAGCGCCAGTAGCACTAACACCCACGCACCCACCGTACACCTCCCTTAGTGGTATAGTATCTGAACGGATCAATATCTGATCCGATCAGATCTATACTAGCGTCCCCAGCAGTTTAGGGTTCCCAAAAACGCAGTGTTAGCGGGATCAGCACAGATATCTGCTAGCACCTGCATTTTGCCCCTCCGCCCGGCCCGGCCCAGCCCACCCAAGTGCAGTATCGATCGATCACTGTCACTTACAAAACACTAAACGCATAACTGCAGCGTTCGCAGAGTCAGGCCTGATCCCTGCGATCGCCAACAGTTTTTTTGGTAACGTTTTGGTGAACTGGCAGGCGCCAGCGGCCTAGTACACCCCGGTCGTAGTCAAACCAGCACTGCAGTAACACTTGGTGACGTGGCGAGTCCCATAAGTGCAGTTCAAGCTGGTGAGGTGGCAAGCACAAGTAGTGTCCCGCTGCCACCAAAAAGACAAACACAGGCCCGTCGTGCCCATAATGCCCTTCCTGCTGCATTCGCCAATCCTAATTGGGAACCCACCGCTTCTGCAGCGCCCGTACTTCCCCCATTCACATCCCCAACCAAATGCAGTCGGCTGCATGAGAGGCATTTTCTTTATGTCCTCCCGAGTACCCCTACCCAGCGAACCCCCCCAAAAAAGATGTCGTGTCTGCAGCAAGCGCGGATATAGGCGTGACACCCGCTATTATTGTCCCTCCTGTCCTGACAATCCTGGTCTTTGCATTGGTGAATGTTTTGAACGCTACTATGCACTAGTTGAGTATTAGCGTAGGGTACAGCATTGCACAGACTAGGCACACTTTCACAGGGTCTCCCAAGATGCCATCGCATTTTGAGAGACCCGAACCTGGAACCGGTTACCGTTATAAAAAAGTGTAAAAAAAAAATAAAAATATATATAAAATAAAAAAAAAATAGTTGTCGTTTTATTGTTCTCTCTCTCTCTATTCTCTCTATTGTTCTGCTCTTATTTACTGTATTCTATTCTGCAATGTTTTATCATGTTTGCTTTTCAGGTATGCAATTTTTTATACTTTACCGTTTACTGTGCTTTATTGTTAACCATTTTTTTGTCTTCAGGTACGCCATTCACAACTTTGAGTGGTTATACCAGAATGATGCCTGCAGGTTTAGGTATCATCTTGGTATCATTCTTTTCAGCCAGCGGTCGGCTTTCATGTAAAAGCAATCCTAGCGGCTTATTAGCCTCTAGACTGCTTTTACAAGCCGTGGGAGGGAATGCCCCCCCCCACCGTCTTCCGTGTTTTTCTCTGGCTCTCCTGTCTCAACAGGGAACCTGAAAATGCAGCCGGTGATTCAGCCAGCTGACCATAGAGCTGATCAGAGACCAGAGTGGCTCCAAACATCTCTATGGCCTAAGAAACCGGAAGCTACGAGCATTTTATGACTTAGATTTCGCCGGATGTAAATAGCGCCATTGGGAAATTGGGGAAGCATTTTATCACACCGATCTTGGTGTGGTCAGATGCTTTGAGGGCAGAGGAGAGATCTAGGGTCTATTAGACCCCAATTTTTTCAAAAAAGAGTACCTGTCACTACCTATTGCTATCATAGGGGATATTTACATTCCCCGAGATAACAATAAAAATGATTAGAAAAAAAAAATATGCAAGGAACAGTTTAAAAATAAGATAAAAAAGCAAAAAAATAATAAAGAAAAAAAAAAAAAAAAAGCACCCCTGTCGCCCCCTGCTCTCGCGCTAAGGCGAACGCAAGCGGCGGTCTGTCGTCAAACGTAAACAGCAATTGCACCATGCCTGTGAGGTATCACCACGAAGGTTAGATCGAGGGCAGTAATTTTTGCAGTAGACCTCCTCTGTAAATCTAAAGTGGTAACCTGTAAAGGCTTTTAAAGGCTTTTAAAAATGTATTTATTTTGTTGCCACTGCACGTTTGTGCGCAATTGTAAAGCATGTCATGTTTGGTATCCATGTACTCGGCCTAAGATCATCTTTTTTATTTCATCAAACATTTGGGCAATATAGTGTGTTTTAGTGCATTCAAATTTAAAAAAGTGTGTTTTTTCCCCAAAAAATGCGTTTGAAAAATCGCTGCGCAAATACTGTGTGAAAAAAAAAAATGAAACACCCACCATTTTAATCTGTAGGGCATTTGCTTTAAAAAATATATAATGTTTGGGGGTTCAAAGTAATTTTCTTGCAAAAAAAAAAAAACTTTTTCATGTAAACAATAATGCCGCGTACACACGGTCGTACTTTTCGTCTACAAAAGTCAGACAGCCTGTCCGACAGACTTCCGGCAGACTTTCGGTGGACTTGCGGCGGACTTGCGGCCTACTTTCTAACGAACGGACTTGCCTACACACGACCACACAAAAGTCTAACGGATTCGTACGTGATGACGTACACCGGACTAAAATAAGGAAGTTCATAGCCAGTAGCCAATAGGTGCCCTAGCGTGGCTTTTTGTCCGTCGGACTAGCACACAGACGAGCGGATTTCGGGGTCCGTCGTAGTTACGAAGTAAAGTTTTGAAGCATGTTTCAAATCTAAAGTACGTCGGATTTGAGGCTAAAAAAGTCAGTTGAAAGTCCGGAGAAGCCCACACACGATCGGATTACCAGCCAGCTTTAGTCCGTCAGCGTCCGTTGGACTTTTGTAGACGAAAAGTACGACCGTGTGTACGCGGCATAAGAGTCAGAAAGGGCTTTGTCTTCAAGTGGTTAGAAGAGTGGGTGATGTGTGACATAAGCTTCTAAATGTTGTGCATAAAATGCCAGGACAGTTCAAAACCCCCCCAAATGACCCCATTTTGGAAAGTAGACACCCCAAGCTATTTGCTGAGAGGCATGTCGAGTCCATGGAATATTTTATATTGCGACACAAGTTGCGGGAAAGAGACAAATTTTTTTTTTTTTTGCACAAAATTGTCACTAATTGATATATTGCTCAAACATGCCATGGGAATATGTGAAATTACACCCCAAAATACATTCTGCTGCTTCTCCTGAGTACGGGGATACCACATGTGTGAGACTTTTTGGGAGCCTAGCCGCGTACGGAACCCCGAAAACCAAGCACCACCTTCAGGCTTTCTAAGGGCGTGAATTTTTGATTTCACTCTTGACTGCCTATCACAGTTTCGGAGGCCATGGAATGCCCAGGTGGCACAAAACCCCCACAAATGACCCCATTTTGGAAAGTAGACACCCAAAGCTATTTGCTGAGAGGTATAGTGAGTATTTTGCAGACCTCACTTTTTGTCACAAAGTTTTGAAAATTGAAAAAAGAAAAAAAAAGTTTTTTCTTGTCTTTCTTCATTTTCAAAAACAAATGAGAGCTGCAAAATACTCACCATGCCTCTCAGCAAATAGCTTGGGGTGTCTACTTTCCAAAATGGGGTCATTTGGGGTGGTTTTGTGCCACCTGGGCATTCCATGGCCTCCGAAACTGTGATAGGCAGTGAAGAAAGAAATCAAAAATTTTCACCCTTAGAAATCCTGAAGGCGGTGATTGGTTTTCGGGGTCCCGTGCACGGCTAGGCTCCCAAAAAGTCCCACACATGTGGTATCCCCGTACTCAAGAGAAGTAGCTAAATGTATTTTGGGGTGCAATTCCACATATGCCCTAGGCCTGTGTGAGCAATATATCATTTAGTGACAACTTTGTGCAAAAAGAAAAAGAAAAATGTGTCACATTCCCGCAACTTGTGTCAAAATATAAAATATTCCATGGACTCAATATGCCTCTCAGCAAATAGCTTGGGGTGTCTACTTTCCAAAATGGGGTCATTTGGGGGGGGTTTGTGCCACCTGGGCATTCCATGGCCTCCGAAACTGTGATAGGCAGTGAAGAGTGAAATCATAAATTTACACCCTTAGAAATCCTGAAGGCGGTGATTGGTTTTCGGGGGCCCCGTACGCGGCTAGGCTCCCAAAAAGTCCCACACATGTGGTATCCCCATACTCAGGAGAAGCAGCAGAATGTATTTTGGGGTGCAATTCCACATAGGCCCATGGCCTGTGTGAGCAATATATCATTTAGTGACAACTTTTTGTAAATATTTTTTTTTTTTGTCATTATTCAATCACTTGGGACAAAAAAATAAATATTCAATGGGTTCAACATGCCTCTCAGCAATTTCCTTGGGGTGTCTACTTTCCAAAATGGGGTCATTTGGGGGGGTTTTGTACTTCCCTGCCATTTTAGCACCTCAAGAAATGACATAGGCAGTCATAAACTAAAAGCTGTGTAAATTACAGAAAATGTACCCTAGTTTGTAGACGCTATAACTTTTGCGCAAACCAATAAATATACGCTTATTGACATTTTTTTTACCAAAGACATGTGGCCGAATACATTTTGGCCTAAATGTATCACTAAAATTGAGTTTATTGGATTTTTTTTATAACAAAAAGTAGAAAATATCATTTTTTTTCAAAATTTTCGGTCTTTTTCCGTTTATAGCGCAAAAAATAAAAACCGCAGAGGTGATCAAATACCATCAAAAGAAAGCTCTATTTGTGGGAAGAAAAGGACGCAAATTTCGTTTGGGTACAGCATTGCATGACCGCGCAATTAGCAGTTAAAGCGACGCAGTGCCAAATTGGAAAAAGACCTCGGGTCCTTAGGCAGCATAATGGTCCGGGGCTCAAGTGGTTAATGTACACACAGCACCCCATATTGACAGAAAAACACAGAATTGTTGACATTTTTGCAGATTTATTAAAAAAGAAAAACTGAAATATCACATGGTCCTAAGTATTCAGACCCTTTGCTCAGTATTTAGTAGAAGAACCCTTATGATCTAATACAGCCATGAGTCTTTTTGGGAAATATGCAACAAGTTTTTCACACCTGGATTTGGGGATCCTCTGCCATTCCTCCTTGCAGATCCTCTCCAGTTCTGTCAGGTTGGATGGTAAACGTTGGTGGGCAACCATTTTTAGGTCTCTCCAGAGATGCTCAATTGTGTTTAAGTCAGGGCTCTGGCTTGGCCATTCAAGAACAGTCACAGAGTTGTTGTGAAGCCACTCCTTCGTTATTTTAGCTGTGTGCTTAGGGTCATTGTCTTGTTGGAAGGTAAACCAGTCTGAGGTCCTGAGCACTCTGGAGAAGGTTTTCATCCAGGATATCCTTGTACTTGGCTGCATTCATCTTTCCCTTGATTGCAACCAGTCGTCCTGTCCCTGCAGCTGAAAAATACCCCCACAGCATGATGCTGCCACCACCATGCTTCACTGTTGGGACTGTATTGGACAGGTGATGAGCAGTGCCTGGTTTTCTCCACACATACCAGTTAGAATTAAGGCCACAAAGTTCTATCTTGGTCTCATCAGACCAAATAATCTTATTTCTCACCATCTTGGAGGCCTTCAGGTGTTTTTTTAGCAAACTCCATGTGGGCTTTCATGTGTCTTGCACTGAGGAGAGGCTTCCGTCAGGCCACTCAGTCATAATGCCCTGACTGGTGGAGGGCTGCAGTGATGGTTGACTTTCTACAACTTTCTCCCATCTCCTGACTGCATCTCTGGAGCTCAGCCACAGTGATCTTTGGGTTCTTCTTTACCTCTCTCACCAAGGCTCTTCTCCCCCGATAGCTTAGTTTGGCTGGACGGCCAGCTCTAGGAAGGGTTCTGGTCGTCCCAAACGTCCTCTGTTTAAGGATTATGGAGGCCACTGTGCTCTTAGGAACCTTAAGTGCAGCAGAATTTTTTTGTAACCTTGGCCAGATCTGTGCCTTGCCACAATTCTGTCTCTGAGCTCTTCAGGCAGTTCCTTTGACCTCATGATTCTCATTTGCTCTGACATGCACTGTGAGCTGTATGGTCTTATATAGACAGGTGTGTGGCTTTCCTAATCAAGTTCAATCAGTATAATCAAACACAGCTGGACTCAAATGAAGGTGTAGAGGGGGCGTGGCTTGGCGCGCAGCAGAGATGGACGCTTAGTACAGGAGCTCCGGTGGATTAGCAGCCTGAGCCCGTCTCCTAGTGCCGACAGCACCTCATAATGAGCAGAAGGAATCTGGGAACACCTCGCACCAGATCTCGCCGTTCAGCGGTGGCTTACAAAGGAAGGAACATATCTGATTTACTTAGAAATCTCTCGGCGGAACGGACCAGCAGGCCGGGATCCAAGATGGCGACGCCACATGCGGATGAGGATTTCAGCGAGGACTCGCAATCCACGGCGGATGGAACTGGTAGGAACACTCCTCACCCTGATCTGCCGCTCACATACGCTGGCATGTCAGGCTTTGCAGCCGACATTAAAGCCACTTTCTCTGCGGCTATCACTGACTTAAAGTCCAGCATGATTATATTAACAGACAAGATGGCCACGGCGGAAGCTGCAGGCAGAGGCAGAGACATGGCAATCCATCGTTTAGAGAAAGTTACCTCTACACAAGCCCAACATCTCATTGAGATAAACAAGCATTTAGAGGACTTGGATAACAGAGGGAGGAGGAACAATATAAGGGTGAGGGGGATCCCCGAATCGGTGGAAGCTGAACAAATACTCCCAGCCCTGCAAAGAGTCTTTAATAGCCTATTAGATAGGCCCGAGGACACAGCAATAGAATTTGTGAGAGCCCACAGAGCTCTCAGAGCAAGAGGCCCTGATACAATGCCACCCCGAGATATCATTTGCTGCTTACAAAGCTTTTCTCTAAAAGAGGATATAATGCGCAGAGCACGCAGAAACGATCAAATCATCTTTAATGGCGAGACTATTATGCTCTTTCATGATCTCTCCCAGATAACTCTAAAAAATCGCAGAGCTTTGCGACCTCTCCTCGACAAACTTAGAGAAAAAGACATTCGCTACACATGGCGCTTCCCATTTGCACTTCTGGTAAATCACAATGGGAGACAACATACCCTAAGATCCCCTGAGGACCTACCAGATTTCTGTCATGCACTGCAAATAGATCTCATAGAATTACCAGAATGGTACCAGGAGTTCCTATTGCCTCCTCGGGAGAACACACAAGCAAGATCACCACTTACTTCTCCGGACAAGCGACATTCAAAGAAAATGAAACCGTCACGACCAGGTGGCTCTCAAGCAGGTACACCAAACAACAGACCACATTCTTCCAGAGGAATGGAGGATATTTGAGGATCTCTTTCCATATGGGACTTATAACAGGATAGCTCAGATGGGAAAGACATTCCATTCACTCCAAACCCAATTCAACTTTGGATATGCCTCATAGACCCACCCAATGAAGATCAAGATAAGTCATCGCAGAGCAGTCTTCACAAAGACTTCCGAACTCGACATGAGACAGGCTCCTTTATAAAGGAAGATCCAAAGAGTTGTTCAGTTTTAAAGATGTTGATAGGAATGGGTAGTCCTAAGCTGTTAGGGTTAAATAATTTGACAAACTCATATAAGGTTTATAAAGGTTGATACGGAAATTAAAACTGATGCAGAGCCATTAGTACCGACAATATTAAGGAAATCTTCTCCTTGCACGTTTGAACGTGGAAGGGATGGGAGACAAGCTCCATTTAAAGGAGACCCCATGATTTCCACATAACAGGTTGTTCCTCTCCACAAAATAAGGTTAATAATATTATTATTATTATTAAGGTTAATTTCTCTATTCAAGTTTATCTACACACGAGTAGAGACCACAGTTCCCTTTTTCAAGGGGAGGAAGGAGAGAGGGGAAGGAAAAAGCTTTCTCTCTCTTTTTTCTC
The DNA here is from genome assembly GCA_037952835.1 of Lithobates septentrionalis. Taxonomy (NCBI): domain Eukaryota; kingdom Metazoa; phylum Chordata; class Amphibia; order Anura; family Ranidae; genus Lithobates; species Lithobates septentrionalis. Next base: position 5,892,313 of record JBBDGP010001034.1, on the reverse strand, counting down.
TTTTTTTTTTTTTTTTTATTATTTTCTCTTTTAGGCACTAGGTGACCAACACAACTATAGCTTACTTACACAGGCGGCTACCGGTTTCAGCTCTAATATTTAGTGTTGTTTTATTGTTACAGTTAAATTTACATCTCTAAAAAGCCGGGCAGTCATCCACTGCTCCCAACAAGTGCTCTCTAGTGGGAGGGATTCTCCTACTGGATAGCACTAATTTAAATTACTTCCTTGGACCATTTTGGTTCCAGGGAGAAGACAGTATATCTCACTCCTCTTTTCAACTCTTTCTTATTCTTATTCTCACCCTTCCTCTTTGATCACATCTTATCTACCTTCCCACTTTTGTTTTGGTCTTTGTTTTTCCTTTATTTTTCCCATTTCTCCTTTTAATTTCTCCCTTTAATATTATTTATTTCTCATCTATTTTTCTAATTACCTAAGAACCGAAAAGTGTATTGATTATTCACAATCTATAGCTAAAATACTAATAGTCATTAAGCTTTGTTTCCAGATCTTGTGCTGACGGCTCTCCTTGAATCCATAAGATGACGTACTCATCTCTAGGACACGCCCCCACAGTGATTTCCCATAATATGAATGGTCTAAACATTCCTGAAAAACGCTCCACCCTACTAAGAGAGCTCAAAAAAGGTAGGCCCAAGTTTGTTTTTTTACAGGAAACTCATTTCCAGACCGATAAGGTCCCCAAAATGACGGATACCTTTTTCACACAAATCTACCATGCTACGAACAGTACGGCCAAATCTAGGGGAGTTTCTATACTTATTAGTAGAGATGCTTCCTTTGAAGTCACTGATAAAATGGTGGACCCGGAAGGCAGGTTCCTATCCCTTAAGGGAAATTGTTCAGGCACCCCCATGACTTTAGCTAATGTTTATTTTCCTAACACAGCACATGCAACATTCTGTAAACGCATTCATGACAAACTTCGAGATTTCAGTACAGGATGTCTTATTCTCGGAGGAGATTTTAATGTACCATTAAACCCTTTAACTGACACCTCAACCGGCAAAACTTATATCACTTACAAGATCCTTAAAAGGGTTAAAACACTACTCAACTCTCTACAATTAGTCGATTCCTGGAGATTTGTGCATCCTAATGATAAAGATTATACTTTCTATTCATTCCCACACAACAGATACTCCAGAATAGACTACATTTTTATCACACAAAAAGACCTCGACAGAATTTCGGAAGCAAAAATAGGAATTCAAACGATAACAGATCACGCCCCTACATCACTATCCCTAAATCTATTTGACTCTACATCTAAACCCAATCAATGGAGATTGAACTCAGCTCTATTGACAGATCCAGTCTGGCTGCCGCAGATAACTAAGGCACTGAAAGAGTACTTTACACACAACAACACACCTGAAGTAAACCCTTTGACAATTTGGGAGGCACACAAATGTACAATCAGAGGCGAGCTCATTCGAGCAGGCTCACAACGTAAAAAAGAAAGAGATATACAAATAAAACAATTGACAGGGAAAATCCGAAGTCTAGAAACATTACACAAACAATCACTAACAGAACAATCAGCAATAGAATTATTAGAAACAAGGAAGGCACTACAACAGATTTATGACACTAAGTCCAAAAGATTTTTATTCTTTCGGAAAAAAATTTATTACGAACATGGTAACAAAACAGGCAAATTTCTAGCGAGAGCCCTGAAAACCACTAGAGCACAACACAATATCGCCAGCATTAGATCAAAAGAAGGAAAAATAGACATTACCACCAAACAAATCGCACGCAACTTTCATGACTATTACACGGCCCTTTATAATCTACCCACCTCACAAACATCCAATGAGTCACAGGAATCAAGACAACAAAGTATTCAAAACTATCTTAGAGAATCCAAATTACCCATCCTGACAGCAGAAGAAATATCCCAATTAGAAAAACCCATTGAAGCTATAGAACTACAACAGACAATCAAAGACCTTAAACCAGGGAAAAGCCCAGGCCCAGACGGCTTTACAGCCATTTATTATAAAACATTTCAGACCACTCTACTAAGACCACTACTAAGAGCTTTGAACTATATGTCACAACCCAGAGAGATCCCACCAAACTTTCTGGCAGCTCACATCACAATTCTCCCCAAGCCACATAAAGATCCAGCAGAATGCGCTAGCTATAGACCAATCTCGCTTCTGAACTTAGATGTGAAATTGATGTCAAAAATTATAGCTAATAGGCTAAAACCTTTGCTACACAATCTGATAGGCACCGAGCAGGCAGGATTCATGCCCGGCAGAGAAACAAGAGACAATGTCATCAAAACGCTCAACCTGATTCATGCAACTAGGAAAGAAAACATCGAGGGCCTTCTCCTGTCGACAGACGCGGAGAAGGCCTTCGATCGAGTGGCATGGGACTTCATGCTGGAAACCTGCAGATATATTGGCTTGGGAAGTCACATGATGACGTGGATCTCCTCTCTCTATTACAATCCCACGGCTCAACTCAAAATAAATGGTTCGCTTTCAGAAACAGTTAAAATCAGAAATGGCACGAGACAGGGTTGCCCCCTCTCGCCAATTTTATTTATTTTAACACTAGAACCATTCATTAGACGGATTGTGGCAGAGAGAGCAATAAATGGTTTTAAAATAGCTGGAAGAGAGTTCAAAGTGGCAGCTTATGCGGATGACCTATTATTTTTTATATCCAACCCCCATATCTCACTCCCTACCTTATTAAAAGAATTCTCTTTATTTGGCCATCTCTCCAACCTAAAAATTAATTACTCCAAGTCCGAAGCAATGAACATTAGCATACCCATGAATAAAATAGAAGCTATCAAATCCAACTGCCCCTTTAAATGGGAAAACTCAGCTCTAAAATATTTGGGGGTATGGCTGACCCCTCAGATCTCCCAAATTTATGAACGCAATTTCACCCCGCTATTAAAGTCAATTAGCTCAGACCTTCAAACCTGGCACACAAAAAGTTTTTCGTGGTTTGGACGCATTGCTATATGCAAAATGACTGTACTACCTAGAGTATTATACTTATTTAGAAACCTGCCAATCAAAGTACCCCAAAGTTTTTTTAAAGCTTTAAACACAATCCAAATGAAATTTATATGGGCCCACAAAAAACCCAGAATTCGCTGCACAATACTCACACAACCGAAGGAGAAAGGGGGGATGGGAATCCCAGACTTTCGCGCGTACTACTCAGCAGCACACGTCACAAGGATAGTGGACTGGCACTGTCATCACAAAACTAAAGATTGGGTAGAATTAGAAGAGGCAATGAATCAGACCCCAATTAGGTTCTCACCATGGATCCCATGGACTAGCCTTTCAACCGCTATGAAGTCTCACCCCCTCATAGGCACCACGCTCACAATTTTTCATAAACTAACCAATCTCACAAACTTCTCCTCCCACTTAAGCCCACTCACGCCACTACAAGACAACCCTAACTTCACACCAGGCATCAAGAACAGCTTACTCCGATCCACAAACACAAACAGAACACTACTAGCCAAGGACTTCTTCCATAACAAAGATTTCAGAGATTATACCGATCTAAAAACGGTAAATAACACTCCAGACCTACCTTTATGGACATACTTTCAGTGTCGAAGTTACCTAAACCAAACTAGGGAAAGAAATAACTTCAATAGACCAATGACAGACATAGAAGAGGCCTGCCAGAAAGGAGAACCGATCCACAAAACGACCTCTCTGATCTATAAATGGATACAAAATAGCAAGGGAGCGATAGACCACGGATTCAGGGAGAGCTGGTCAAAAGCATTAAAGATCTCATTGTCAGAAGATCAATGGAGAAAAGCGTGCATTTTTGCCCACAAATGCTCACTGAGTACAAGCACCCAGGAAACAGCTTATAAGCTGCTTACCCAGTGGTATGCCACACCGGCGAAACTGCACTCTTGGTTTCCGGATTACCCTGACACATGCTGGCGATGCCAAAATGAAAAAGGAACACTGCTACATATTTGGTGGCAGTGTCCCATAATAGAACCTTACTGGTCAGAAATTAAGGAGATCATTCTCCATATCACTGAGACGTCTTTAAAATTAGACACAGCGGGATGTCTCCTCCATGTCAACGATTTCCCCATAAAAAAATATAAACATTCACTCTCTAAACACTTGTTGAATGCTGCAAAAGCTTTGATTCCAATCCATTGGAAATCTACAAAGATACCAACTATTAAAGATTGGCTCAACAAGGTTACAGAGATTCATGAGATGGAGGAGACTATAGCCCAGGCAGGAGAAAATGTTGAACGCTACCATAAAACATGGAATCCCTGGATAATATTCAGATATTCTCAAAAATACTCAAACTTAATGAACCAAGTTTAAAGCATCTAAACCTTAAAGTCAGACCAAACACAGACCATCTATTTCTAAAACAAATTATGACATTGACTACTCGCTTCGTAAAACCATTTGCTATAAATGACCCAAATACAGAAAAAGAATGTTCGGTATAGGATCTGAGGTCCTTTACCCATCTGATGGGGTTAATGCTATAGATTGTTTCCTTTATTTTTACTTCTTACATCTTCTTACCACTTCCTATTTTTACACACTGATTAACATGTGATAAAACTTTGAGACACTATTAAAAATGCACTTAACATGAAGGCATAAGTCTCTTAACTGAAAATAATTGAATGATTTAGGCTGATTGAATCAATGTTGAATTATAGATATACTGTGCGCATATTTCTTTTTCTTTCTGTTTCATGATGGAGCTGCGACTCCATAGTTGCAATAATTTGACTTCAATAAACTTTGATGTTAAAAAAAATGAAGGTGTAGAACCATCTCAAGGATGATCAGAAGAAATGGACAGCACCTGAGTTAAATATATGAGTGTCACAGCAAAGGGTCTGAATACTTAGGACCATGTGATATTTCAGGTTTTTTTTTTAATAAATCTGCAAAAATATCAACAATTCTGTGTTTTTCTGTCAATATGGGGTGCTGTGTGTACATTAGTGAGTTAGATATAATATATATACAATATAACAAAGAGTTAAAAATTTAAGGGGGTCTGAATACTTTCCATCCCCACTGTATATATATATATATATATATATATATATATATATATATATATATATATATATTATGGTTGGAGCCCTATGTCCGGTATGTACGTGGATACCACTTACAGTAAAGATAGGACTTACCATCGGAAATAGACCTGAAAGTGTGGACTTACCATATGAAATGGACCTGAAAGTGTGCCTTGGTCTAATGGCCGGTATGCCAAAATAAGGGGGCATACCCTGGTTTAAGAAATGATTATTCTGTAAGAGAAATGAATGAAATGAATAGTTTGAGAAATGCTGTGAAATGGGGATGGGAGGGTGGGTATCGCGCACAGGAAACCGACAAGCACCACAGGTGAGCGGGCTGCTTAAGTACCCCCCGGGCTCCTCCCATAAATTCAGGCCACCATACTGGCCTTCCTACTTATGGTTGGAGCCCTATGTCCGGTATGTACGTGGATACTACTTACAGTAAAGATAGGACTTACCATCGGAAATAGACCTGAAAGTGTGGACTTACCATATGAAATGGACCTGAAAGTGTGCCTTGGTCTAATGGCCGGTATGCCAAAATAAGGGGGCAAAAACATTCAGGTAGGGTTATGATTTTATTGATTTTCAATTATTTATTGAGCCAATTTGGAGAATGCCTGTGCCATCTCTGTTTGTGGGTTGGGGATATACCGGGCGAAGCAGGCTGATTTCCACCTGCCCAGTCTTTTGATGATGTGGTCTGGAACACCGTGGCGGGATGCCGCGGAGGCTGCTCCGATGCGAAACGAGTGTCCGGAATACTGACTAGGGTTAAGATGAAGATTGCGGAGAAGTATTCTTATGTGTTCCACAAACTGAGAGGCGTTTAAGGGTTTAACTGGGAACGGAAGAAGGGGACTGCTGTCTGGTTGTTCAGGCAGGAGTGACAGGAGCCGGTTGAGTACGGCGACTGGACACCAGCTGTTGTCGGTTTTGTAGAGGTGAATGTTCGCTCCTGAGCCCGTTTGCTGGGTTTTAGAGGCCTCGAGGTGCAGGATGAAGTGGTCTTGGTATCTAAGTAAGTGTCGTCTGCATAGTACTCGGTCTGTGGGTTTGTTAGAGGTGAATTCGCCAGGGAGCAAGAACCCATAGTACGCTAGATATATAGCTGCTTGTAAGACCGTGCTGCGGAGCAGACCGAATGGCGAGGTAGCCAGAATCGTTGACATGTCCCTAAAGATGGGTCCCGTAATGGGCAAGCGCTTAGTGCTGATGACTGGTTGTTGTTTCTGAATTCCCCTTAAAACGGCTCGTATAGCGTGAGATGTGAATAGTGAAGATTTCGTGGGGTCTTCAAGCGCCATAAAATGTTGAATGCCGGCTAGGTATAGCCGGATGGTATTGTAGGATAAGGCCAACTGCGTGTGGCAGTGTGCAGTGAAGGCCAGTACCTGCTTGATATCTGTTGGTCCTTTACGGCAGGACGTGAGGAATTTGTTAAAGGCCTTCCAAGCTGTCTGGTAGGCTTTAAGTGTGTTGTAGGAGAGGGAATGATTTATGAGTTGTGTAGCTCCGTGTAAGTGTTGAACTAGTCCAGGGTCAGTTGTGACCAGACAGGGATAGGGGCCGACATTGGATCGGCATCGGGAACCTGTTTGAAAAAAGAGGAATAATTGAAACGTGACAGTGCGTCAGCTGCTGAGTTGTATCTGCCGGGAATAAATGCACAGTGTATATTGAACTGATATTGTAAAGACAGTTGTACCAACCTGCGCAGGAAGGACATGACTGCTAGGGACTTGGACCTGCCTTTGTTGATGATGTCTGCCGTGGCCTGGTTGTCGGTGCTAAAGACTACAGTTTGTCCTGTCCAGTGGTGGCCCCAGAGTTGTGCGGCTGCCACTATGGGGTAAAGCTCAAAGAGGGCAGATGTTTGGGAAAAGCCGGGTATCAATAGTATCTGTTGAGGCCAGGGCCCTGAAAACCAATGATGGCCAAAAATTGCCGCGAAACCTGTGGAGGCTGCGGCGTCCGTTACCACCTGGGGTGAATGGACCGAAACTATAGGTATGAATAGAGATATGCCATTCCAGGCGGACAAGAATTCCTCCCACATGGATAGGTCCGCTATGGCTGCGGAGTCTAAATTCAAAATCTGATCAGGGTCTTGAGTTTCCGACAGAAATCTGAGTAAGCGTGATACAAATGTGCGGCCTTGTGGAATAATTCGCATAGCGAAGTTGAGCATACCCAGGAGGGACTGCAACTGTTTTTTGGTACAGTCCTTGGTGTGTGTAAACTCGTGAAGAACTGCCCTAATGCGTGTTAGTTTGTCGAGGGGGAGACTGGCTTGCATTGCGCAGGTATCCAAGCTGACCCCGAGAAAAGTGATGCTATTTGCTGGGCCATCGACTTTGTGCTCGGCAATAGGAACATTGAGGTTTCCAAAAATTACCCTAAGTTTGTCGAGATCTCCTGGGGGCTTGCTGGGTGGTTCTATCAGTAGGAAGTCATCTAGATAATGGATGACTTCATGGCATTGACCCTTGTGTAATAGTATCCAACCGAGGGACTGGGCGAACGTGTCGAAGAGCCACGGGCTACTCTTCGAACCGAAGGTGAGCTTTGTAGCAAAATAATATGCTTCCTTCCACTTGATGCCATGCCAGCACCAAAGGGCTGGGTGGATGGGCAGGAGCTTGAAGGCATCCGAGATGTCGGCTTTGGAGAGCCAGGCGCCTGTGCCTGCTTTGATGATCGCTTGTATTGCCATGTCCACGGAAGAATATTTTAGGGAAAACTCCTCGGAGGGGATCAGGGAATTGAGACTGGGTATGTGGGAAGAATGAGGCGCAGACAAGTCGTACACCAAACGCAATTTATTTGAAAACTTGCCCTTGACAAGCCCAATAGGGCTGACTCTCCATGTGTTGAAAGGGGGGCAACTGAAAGGGCCTATCACGTAACCTCGATCCACCTCTGCCTGCAAGAGCTGATCTATGGCTTGTTCGTCAATGGCTGCCGAACGAAGATTGGCACATTCGTGAGTAGTGTGGGGTAGTGAAATGAGGCCGGTGTGAAAGCCTGCTGTGAAGCCTTGGATAAGGAAGGTGGCCAGGGAAGGGGTGGGATGTGAAGTGAGATACCATCCTAACCATAAGAGGTTGATCCGGCTTAGTCACGCCTTCTTGTGTTGCTTGACTTCACACAAAATCCTAGGGTGGGCTCTATGACATATGGTGCAGAGGTGAAGTAGACGGCACTGGCTGAAGTTGCAGGACCCCTGATTAAAGTTATTACAGATGGCTGCCCCTCCCACGGTTCGGACTGGGCGTCCGAGTCTGTCCACCTGAGGCGTTGGTTCAGGGATCGGCTGACCCTGTACCGAACCTGAGGTAGAGGGAAACTCGAAAGGCCGTCTGATTGCCGTATTGGCGCACCAGGTGGCAGTGTGGGTGGAAGACTGGCAAATCGCACATAGAGGTGAGCGTAAGCCGGCAAAGTGGCGGCAGAAGAGCTCTGTGTCCATGAGACTCCAATCTGTCGTGACCTGGAACTGTATGAGTCTGGCCGCGGCCTTGGCTGAAAAGGAACGATGGTAATCGTAAAAGGCAGAACCTCCATACTTGTGGCCCAAGTCTACCACAGTATGGAGATACAAATCTAACTCTTCCCGCCTGCTAGGGGTGGCTGAGCACAGGACATCTCTGAGCATGCCAAAGGCCAGGGTAAACTCTGAGACTGTTAGCTTGCGGTTCAATCTGGGGTCTTTGGCTTTAAGGACCACTGATATGTCACCCCAGGAGTAGGCTTTATTTTCTGCCAAATCATGTACGGAAATGAGGAGAGAGGCCAGGTTGACGTCCTTGCCGTCCAAGATGTCCTTCCTGATACTGGTTGGGACCAGGTGGGAGGGGTAGACAATGTGGCTTGAGCCTGAGGTACCTGCAGGAAGAGGTGTCAAGCTTTGAGTTGCCGTTGGGTCGGGGACAGCCGTGGCCGGTCGGGCCTCGAGAATTGCAACCCTGGTTTGGACGTCTGCAACTGAGGTGGATAGAGATGACACCATCGTGTGTAATTGCGCAATGGCCGATGATATCGACTGAAGGGATGCCTGTTGGGTACTGGGTCCTGCTGCTGGTGGGGGAAAGAGGAGTTTGAAAAGCTCGCCTTTCCTTGCTGTGGCGGGGAAGGGGACACCTCTGCGTCTGAGCCGTCAGTTTGGGGATAGTCCATCCCCTAAGGGATTGCACGCTGCCGCTTTCTGAGACCGGAGAAGGTGACAGAGGGGCCGTGAGGTCTTCGCTGCCGGACTGAGACATGGTTGCTCTGGTGAGGATTCTCTTGAGCTTTTATTTCCTGGTTGACTGTAACCTGGGGGGATATCGTCCAACCTGGTGCAGGGTGGACCTACTGAACTTTGACTGACCTGAGAAAAACGAAAAGGTGAGACTTCGTGAAGGGATTGCTAACTGATTTTTTGAAGCAACGATTTGTATGACAATGAAATGATTCGAAATGTTAGCCTTGATTATGAATGGACTTCATGACAGAGGTCTGGCCTGGTCGTCATCTTTGATTCGACCGAGAACCGGGCTCTGGAGCATGTATTGAAATGAGGCAAGTGAAAACATTGGTGCACCCGGGACGATCTGGTGCCTGTTTGCTGCATCTGGATTCGAATCGGCGCATCATATGAAATGAAATGAGAGAAATGATTATTAGACTGAGGCTTGAATTGGTTGTGCCGTGTTTGCGACTGGCAACCAACCGAGCTCTGGTATGGTATGAAATGCTGTTTGGAACCAGCAAGGCATTCCGTAAAGAATCGGTGCATGTCAGATGCGACTGGTTCTGGAACGGTGATGCGTTGTGGGAGTGAAACGGTAGTAAGCTGTATGGCAGAGACATGGATCCATCCCCCGACGTCTGCGATTAGCTATGATCCGGACTTTGAAGCATGTATCAGAAATGAGGCCGAGCCCTGGGGTACGCCGTAATGAATCGGTGCATTTCCATGCGACTGGATTCATGTGTGAACGTGATACGTGGAAATGAAATGATAACCATGACAGAAGGTACGATTTACTGATAAACGTAACTCTGGAGCATGTATAGAAATGAGGCCAGTCCTGGGACACGCCGAGACGAATCGGTGCATTGCCATGCGACTGGATTCATGTCGGAACGTGATAGGTGGAAATGAAATGATAACCATGACAGAAGGTACGAATTTACTGATAAACATAACTCTGGAGCATGTATAGAAATGAGGCCAGTCCTGGGGCACGCCGAGACGAATCGGTGCATTGCCATGCGACTGGATTCATGTCGGAACGTGATAGGTGGAAATGAAATGATAACCATGACAGAGGTATGAATAACTGAAAACGTAACTCTGGAGCATGTATAGAAATGAGGCCAATCCTGGGGCACGCCGAGACGAATCGGTGCATTGCCATGCGACTGGATTCATGTCGGAACGTGATAGGTGGAAGTGAAATGATAACCATGACAGAGGTATGAATGACTGATAAACAAAACTCTGGAGCATGTATAGAAATGAGGCCAATCCTGGGGCACGCCGAGACGAATCGGTGCATTGCCATGCGACTGGATTCATGTCGGAACGTGATAGGTGGAAATGAAATGATAACCATGACAGAGGTATGAATGACTGACAAACAAAACTCTGGAGCATGTATAGAAATGAGGCCAATCCTGGGGCACGCCGAGATGAATCGGTGCATTTTTGCATGCGACTGGATTCGTGACGGAACGTGATACGTGAAAAAACATGACAGAGGTATTAATGACAGACAATAACGTAACTCTGGAGCATGTATAGAAATGAGGCCAAATAACTGGGGCACACCGGAACGAATCGGTGCATCTTTTTGATGCGACTGGATTCGAATCGGAGCGCGGTAGGTGACTGAAATGAGAAATGTTTTGAAATGATTTGAAATGTCAGAAATGAGTTCTAGAATGTTTCAGAAATGAGAAATGATTGGTATCGAACTGACTTGATCCGATAACTTGAAATTGTGATTTGCTATGGCTGTTTACTGATACATATTTTTAAACACCGACATGCTAGAAATGAAGCGACGTCTGCGTCGCGGTGCTGTCGAAATGGTAACATATCGAAAGTACGAGCGATATACATTACAATAGTGAAGTGCGAGTAACGAAATTTGAAAGTACGGTTTAGTGACATGACATGAAACGAAAAATGCGATATACATTGCAGTTTATGAAAAGCGAGTGAAACGAAAATTTTTGAAATTACGGTTTAGTGACCTGATATGAAAAACGAAAAGTCCGACGGGACCTTACCTGCGACAGCCAAGCCAGCCGCGTGGTACAAACTACGAACGAAAAACGCGGACTTCGAAAGTTTTGAGAACGGTATCGAATACGGAATTTTGCGAGGCAAGAACTTGCGGACGCTGGTATATCGAATAGTCGGCCTAGTGACGTATATCGCGCACAGGAAACCGACAAGCACCACAGGTGAGCGCGCTGCTTAAGTACCCCCCGGGCTCCTCCCATAAATTCAGGCCACCATACTGGCCTTCCTACATATATATATATATATTTATATATATATATATATATATGTGTATATATAGTGTGTGTAAGCATTAAAGCATATACAGTAAATGTAAAGCCTACATGTAAGAACTAAATAATTTTACAGTATATTTAAAATACGTTACCTTTACGCATAAACGACCCAAATTTTTTATCTATAATATTCTCAGGCATATTTTCTTTATTTGCAAGAGGATCTGTTTTCATCTCTTTGAAAGATGCTTTTTTTATCACAATATCCATCGCCTTATCATCTAATTTTATTCCTAAAAATGTGGAGATTTCCTTAGCAACAGACCGCAGGTCCTACAAACATGAGAAAAACAATTTTAGCAAATAATAATAATTATCAATATTTGATAGTTAAAATAGTTTTGGCAACTTGGATAAATGATTTGCATAGCCAGTTGTTATCTCTTCAAAAGAGGAATCACTTTAAAAACAGCTTATTGCCATACAGAGAAAATAATTTTGAGTCAGGAGGTATTCTGGTTATTATTAGTGAGTGAGCAAACATTATCATTTTCCATCACTTCTAGTGCGGTAAAATGGAATAACACCATTAGATTAGTGATAAACAAAACCTTGCAAGATTTGATTTGTCAAAAGTTTGGCCAATCCCCCAAAATGCTCAGCGAATCTGAACTTTTGAGCGAATTGCATTGCAAAGCAACATGGAAAATACACTAATGTGCTGAATTACAGGTTTGGACAATGCCTAAAAACTGAATGTGATGTTACAAAACAGTATGATATTCAGGGACACTATCAGTGACAGCGTAGCCTTACATTCATATTTTTTCACTTTAACAAATAGCTTTGCTTGAAGACAGCAGCGTCTATATCAAAATCATCTATTATTTAAATTATATAAGTAAAAAATAGATTTTTACAGAAGTTAGAAGCGACACATGTTTTTCATCAAGTATTACTAGGCTTATTTTGAAGACTAGAAGTAGCAGTCGCAACAGATCTAAATACAGAGTGGGAAGGGACAGGAAGTGTCTTTCTAAAAAATGAGAACTAAAGCCCTCAGGTATGGGTTGATAAAAAAATGCCCAGTGGCTCCACAATTTGACATTGTTAGTGAAGGTAAAAACAGTTAAAAAAAAAAAAAAAGAAATATCTTTATTTTAGCCAAACATTTTGAGGTGTAAGCCCTCAGGTATGGTTTGAAAGAAATTGGCAAGTGGTAGAACAGTTTTTCATTAATGAGAACAGACTTAAAGGCTATGCCCAAATTTAGGACCATGTTGCATGATACAAAATGGATCCTGCTCTGACAGCATGCAGGGGTTCTTCTCCCCCTGTCAGACATGAAAGTGGTGGGGCTCTGCCCGTAGAGCTGCATCATTCATTCACAGAGATCTTTGAAAGGATGAAATACAAGTCTCAGCCACCATAGTGCAATCGCACTTTAAGTCCATTGACAATTCCTTCAGCTCTTTAATTGAAAGTCTATACCTCAGTACAGACATAAAGCTGCAGGAAGAGTTACCCTTTAATAAGCACTTTTGGGTTAAAAAAATGTGAACAATGAGGAGGCACACTAAGGCAGTGTACCTCACCTTTGCAATTCACAGAAGAAAAGCACAGCTTACTAAGGCCTGGTTCACAGCTTATGCAGGTTGCAGTTGATGCATATTCCGGGTGCATTTTGCGTTTTTCAATACACATTTTTGATCCATTGAAGTCTATGGAACCAAAAACACAACCTGCTGGTCTCTGGCTCTTTCCATAAAATGCACAGATGTGAACGTGACCCATAGGAAACTACGTTAAATGGACTGGTGTGTGTTTCTGCAAAACTGAATACGCACTAAAAAAAAATGGATAGGTAAGATTGAACCAGACCTTACTGATCCTAATTCCTTCCTGCATTGCTGTGTAGTTTGTGAGGTCTTCCTATCATTTCCACAAAGCCAGCCAGAGGCGGATCTCTAATTAGGCAGATTAGGAGGTCGCCTAAGGCCTCGTGCTCCCAGGGGCCTTATTGCCGCTTAATCTGCCTAACATGTGTGTAGCAGTGGCAGGGAATGTCCCCGGTCGGTGTTCCCAAGGCCATCATTAATGCGGGACCCGCCGTACCTGCAGGTAGTTTTCCCTGAACAGCGGCGGACTGAACACCCGAGCACTGCCCGAGACCCCAGGGTCAGTGGGTGGCTCTAGGTACTCCCTTCCTCCGGCTCCTCCTCTTCTGCCGCGCTCCGTGGATCTCTGCCATGTGCAGAGCACAGATAGCTGTAGCGGCCAAGCAGCTCCCTGATCTCCTCTCCAGGATGGACCTGCCAGAGCTGGTGCCGCTGCCTGGCAATCATCGAGGAGCCAGTCGGCCAGAGTACCAGGATGACAGCGGTCAGTGTATGCGTTGCACAAAGTGTCCACCCGGGAAGGAGCCAGAGGGGCTAATAGTCTTTTGTTCCTTTTCTCTGTAGTACAGTGGACGAGGCTTGTCCCACCGGCCTGTTACAGTCCAGCTTTTCTGGTTTGCATAAGATTGCATTTGTACAAAAGTAATATTTTATTAAAGGTACACTACAGTCAAACTTAAAATCCCCCTGTTCCTGGCATCCCACCCCCTGTCACCATCATCTCCTTTCTCATCACAATCCCCCTGTTCCTGGCATCCCACCACCTCACCCCCTGTCCCCATCATCTCCATCCTAATCATAATCTCCCTGTTCCTGGCATCCCACCACCCCACTGCCTGTCACCATCATCTCCATCCTCATGATCCCCCTGTCCCTGGTACCCCACCACCCCATCCCCTGTCACCATCATCTCCATCCTCATCATAATCCCCCTTTTCCTGGCATCCCACCACCCCACCCCCATCATCTCCATCCTCATCATAATCCCCCCGTTCCTGGCATCCCACCACTCCACCGCCTGTCACCATCATCTCCATCCTCATCATCTCCCTGCCCCTGGCATCCCACGACCCCCCCTTCTGTCACCATTATCTCGATCCCCATCATCCCCCTGTCCCTTGCATCCCACCACCCCACCCCCTGTCACATCATCTCCATCCTCATCATAATCTCTCTGTTCCTGGCATCCCACTGCCTGTCACGATCAACTCCATCCTCATCATCACCCTGTCCCTGGAATCCCACCACTCCAACCCCTATCACCATCATCTCCATCCTCATCACAATCCCCCTGTTCCTGGCATCCCACCACCCCACCCCTTGTCACCATCATCTCCATCCTCATCATAATCCCCCTTTTCCTGGCGTCCCAACACCCCACCCCCATCATCTCCATCCTCATCATAATCCCCCAGTTCCTGGCATCCCACCGCCTATCACCATCATCTTCATCCTCATCATAATCCCCCTGTTCCTGGCATCCCACCACCTCACCCCCTGTCCCCATCATCTCCATCTTCATCATAATCTCCCTGTTCCTGGCATCCCACCATCTCACCCCCTGTCACCATCATCTCCATCCTCATTATCCCCCTGTCCCTGGCATCCCACCACCCCATCCCCTGTCACCATCATCTTCATCCTCATCATAATCTCCTTGTTCCTGGCATCCCACTACCTCACCACCTGTCACCATCATCCCCATCCTCATCATAATCCCCCTGTTCCTGGTATCCCACCACCTCACCCCCTCACCCCCTGTCCCCATCATCTCCATCCATATTATAATCTCCCTGTTCCTGGCATCCCACCACCCCATCGCCTGTCACCATCATCTCCATCCTCATCATTCCCCTGTCCCTGGCATCCCACCACCCCATCCCCTGTCACCATCTCCATCTTCATCATAATCCCTCTGTTCCTGGCATCCCACCATTTCACCCCCTGTCACCATCATCTCCATCCTCATCATAATCTTCATGTTCCTGGCATCCCACCACCCCACTGCCTGTCACCATCATCTCCATCCTCATCATCCCCCTGTCCTTGGCATCCCACCACCCCATCTCCTGTCACCATCTCCATCCTCATCATAATCCCTCTGTTCCTGGCATCCCACCATTTCACCCCCTGTCACCATCATCTCCATCCTCATCATAATCTTCATGTTCCTGGCATCCCACCACCCCACTGCCTGTCACTATCATCTCCATCCTCATCATACCCCTGTCCTTGGCATCCCACCACCTTGCCCCCTGTCACCATCATCTCCATCCTCATCTTTCCCCTGTCCCTGGCATCCCACCACCCCACCCCTTGTCTCCATCATCTCCATCCTCATCATAATCCCCCTGTTCCTGGCAACCCACCACCTCACCCCCTGTCCCCATCATCTCCATCTTCATCATAATCTCCCTGTTCCTGGCATCCCACCATCTCACCCCCTGTCACCATCATCTCCATCCTCATCACCCCCCTGTCCCTGGCATCCCACCACCCCATCCCCTGTCACCATTATCTCCATCCTCATCATCCGCCTGTCCCTGGCATCTCACCACCCCATCCCGTGTCACCATCATCTTCATCCTCATCATAATCTCCTTGTTCCTGGCATCCCACCACCTCACCACCTATCACCATCATCCCCATCCTCATCATATTCCCCCTGTTCCTGGTATCCCACCACCTCACCCCCTCACCCCCTGTCCCCATCATCTCCATCCACATTATAATCTCCCTGTTCCTGGCATCCCACCACCCCATCGCCTGTCACCATCTCCATCCTCATCATAATCCCCCTGTTCCTGTCATCCCACCATTTCACCCCCTGTCACCATCATCTCCATCCTCATCATAATCTTCATGTTCCTGGCATCCCACCACCCCACTGCCTGTCACCATATATCTCCATCCTCATCATCCCCCTGTCCTTGGCATCCCACCACCTTGCCCCCTGTCACCATCATCTCCATCCTCATCTTCCCCCTGTCCCTGGCATCCCACTACCCCACCCCTTGTCACCATCATCTCCATCCTCATCATCATCCCCCTGTCCTTGGCATCCCACCACCCCATCCCCTGTCACCATCTCCATCCTCATCATAATCCCTCTGTTTCTGGCATCCCATCATTTCACCCCCTGTCACCATCATCTCCATCCTCATCATAATCTTCATGTTCCTGGCATCCCACCACCCCACTGCATGTCACCATCATCTCCATCCTCATCATCCCCCTGTCCTTGGCATCCCACCATCCCACCGGCTGTCACTATCATCTCCATCCTCATCATCCCCCTGTCCCTTGCATCCCACCACCTTGCCCCCTGTCACCATCATCTCCATCCTCATCTTCCCCCTGTCCCTGGCATCCCACCACCTTACTCCTTGTCACCATCATTTCCATCCTCACTATAATCTCCCTGTTCCTGGCATCCCACCACCCCACCCCCTGTCACCTTCCTCCTCCCTGCACCCCTCTGCCAGCTTCCTACCACCCCACCCCTTGTCATCTTCATCCTCATGTACCCCACTTTCAGCTTCCTACCACCCCACCCCCATCATCATGCCTTCTGTACCCCATTGCCAGCTTCCTACCACTCCACCCACTATCATCATCCCATATCCCACCTCTGACATCATACAACCCTGCCCCCTGTCATCAACATTCCCATCATCCCCCTGTACGCCACCTCTAGCATCCAACCACCCTACCCCCATCATCATTATCCTTATCTTCATCCCCTCTGTAGCCCACCGCCAGCTTCCTACAACCCCATCCACTTAAATCATCACCCCCTCTGCTGACATCCTACCACCCCACTCATTGTCATCAACTTCCCCATCAACCCTCTCTTCCCCAACTCTGGCATCCTACCACCCTGCCTCCTGTCATTATCATCCTCACCCCTACTGTACCCCGCCTTTGGCATCCTATCGCCCTACCCCCAGTTATTATGATTTCAGCCTCTCACTCCAATGCTGCCACCATCACCCCAAATTGCATCCTGTCATCCAATCAACTGTACCCTAACAGTTGCATCACACACCACAATACTGCCCTGTCACCCAGTGAGAGGTAATGATGTGCTGTTACCTCTAGCAAACAATCAGTGAGCAGCAATAGTGTGCAGTACCTTCTAGCAACAAATCAGTGAGTGGTAATAATCTGCAGTAGCCTCTAGCAACCAATGAGTGAGTGGTAATGATGTTCAGTAACCTCTAGCAACCAATCATTGAGTGGTAATATTGTGGAGAACCTCTAGCAGCCAGTGAGCTTAGAGCAGTCAGTGAGTGTGAACCAGATCTTTATGTTTACATAATAAAGATTTTTTTTAGATAAATCTATGTGTGTGTTTGTTTTTTGGGATGTTGGGGTGGAAAGCAAAATTTCTAGGGGTGGGGGGCAGGGTCCAATCAATATTAAAGACAGCCCTCGGTGTCCCCAGGCTGGCGGGGTGAGTGGGCTGGCTGTAACACTCCCCTAACAGGGAGAACATCTCATCAGCTGCAGCCAATAGCAGTTTCTACAACTGTCCTAGCCTTCTCCCAAAGCTGGCACCAAATTGCAAGGCAGGAGTTGTAGTTCTCCACACCACACACTAGCTGTTGCCTGCGCTTTGCATAGACTACACCTCCCAGAATGACCTGAAGGGCGCTTAAATCAAATGTGTCTGTTTCTCCTGCTTGTAGTAGGGGACAGAAGAGTGTATAGAAGGATCATCTGCCTGCACCCTGGCTGTGGCTTGTCATTACCATAATAAGACCACCTCTTGTATCATGTCTGCACAGTCTCTGACCATCTCTTGTATCATGTCTGCAGTCTCTGACCATCTCTTGTATCATGTCTGCAGTCTCTGACCATCTTCTGTATCATGTCTGCACAGTATTTGACCATCTCTTGTATTATGGCCGCAGAGTCTCTGGTCATCTCTAGTATCATGTCCGCAGTCTCTGACCATCTCTAGTATTATGTCTGCAGTCTCTGACCATTTCCTGTATCATGTCTGCAGTCTCTGACCATCTCCTGTATCATGCTGCAGTTTCTGACCATCTCCTGTATCATGTCTGCAGTCTCTGACCCTCTCCTGTATCATGTCTGCAGTCTCTGACCATCTCCTGTATCATGTCTGCAGTCTCTGGGGGGAAGCCTACAGAGGAGTCAAGAGCGGGAGCAGTGCTAGGATGGGGATCATGGGAGTATTCAGACATGTGTGGACTGTGGAGAGGATAATATAGGATAAAACCAGAGCCGCCAAGCTGGAGCCCAAAGAGGACCGTCTGACTGAGCTCTGGTCACCAGAGCCCCCCCCCCCCCTTACATCAGAGTTCCCCTTTACACCAAAATCTGCAGCATTGCCCCTTACATCATGATCCACAGCATTCCCCTTTACATCAAAGTTCCCCTTGCACTGTAAGGAGGAATCCTGCAGACTCTGATGTAAGGAAAACTCTATGCTCGGTTATATTAACCTGACCTTCAGAAATATGGTTTTGATTTTTGTTATAACTTAACTACATTGCTAGTAGCAGCTGCACAGATTTTATCTATATTTGTGTGCATGTAATATATATATGTTTAATGATATTTGATTGAAGAGTAATTGGTTAGAGAAAATTCTAGAAACTGAATTCATAGTTCATAGGATTTAAGGCTCTTAATAGATGCAATTTATACAGCTAATTTCTGTCGCTTTAATTCTCTTTCCCATTTTGGGCGTGAGTGGGGCCTCATGTCTAAAGCCTCATACACACGATCGGATTATTGACCAACAAAACCGTGGACTTTTGTCCGAAGGGCGTTGGCCCAAACTTGTCTTGCATATACACGGCACACAATTGTTGACCAACAATCACGAACGTAGTGATGTACTACGTGGTTTTTCAGCTCTTTAGCGCCACCCTTTGGGCTCCTTCTGCTAATTTCATGTTAGTAGAAGTTTGGTGAGTGTTGACTCACACTTTTTTCATTTTGCGCTTTTCATTTAGCGCTTTTCATTTTGTGCTTTTCATTACGTGCTTTTCATTTAGTTTCTGAACATCCGTTCGTCAACCAGCCATGTTGCGGAATCGGAGGAGATAACGTGTTATTTATTATTGGCCTTGGAGTTATTGCTTTGACCCAAATCCAGTCCAGGAACAGGAGGAGGATTTCTTGGACTAAAAATTGGTTGCTTTATTAATCATGACCAATTATGTCATATGCCTTTGCTGCGGGAGCTCCAGGAGAATAATCCGGATGATTTTCGAAATTATCTCCGGATGACGGACCCCTGCTTTCACCAACTCTTGGCATTATTGACCCCTATATTAAGAAGCAGGACACATGCATGAGGCTTTTATTTTATTTTTTGGTTGAATAATGATTTTATTTGTTATATTTTCTATATTTATGGATGCATAGAATGCACTTTCTGGTTAATTGGCAGATAGCATGTCTAATTTTAGTTTGTTTTCTTTTTTTAATGTACAATAAAAAATTGTGGAGAATAATACTTGGCTATGTGTTTTAGTTCAAATGACAGTTTGGGAGTAGCCAGGTACATTTAAGAATAGGGATGAGCCGAACACCCCCCGGTTCGGTTCGCACCAGAACCTGCGAACGGACCGAAAATTTGCACGAACGTTAGAACCCCATTGACGTCTATGGGACTCGAATGTTCAAAATCAAAAGTGCTCATTTTAAAGGCTAATTTGCATGGTATTGTCCTAAAAAGGGTTTGGGGACCCGGGTCCTGCCCCAGGGGACATGTATCAATGCAAAAAAAACTTTTAAAAACTGACGTTTTTTCGGGAGCAGTGATTTTAATGATGCTTAAAGTAAAAAAAAAAAGTGAAATATTCCTTTAAATATCGTACCTGGGGGGTGTCTATAGTATGCCTGTAAAGTGGCACGTGTTTGCCGTGTTTAGAACAGTCCCTGCACAAAATGTCATTTTTAAAGGAAAAAATCTCATTTAAAACTGCTTGCGGGTTTAATGTAATGTCAGGTCCTGGCAATATGGATGAAAATCAGTGAGACAAACGGCATGGGTACCCCCCCAGTCCATTACCAGGCCCTTTGGGTCTTGTATGGATCTTAAGGGGAACCCCGCACCCAAATTAAAATAAGGAAAGGTGTGGGGCCACCAGGCCCTATATCAGGGATATGCAATTAGTGGACCTCCAGCTGTTGCAAAACTACAAGTCCCATCATGCCTCTGCCTCTGGGTGTCATGCTTGTGGCTGTCTGTGTTTTGATATGCCTCATGGGACTTTTAGTTGTGCAACAGCTGGAGGTCCGCTAATTGCATATCCCTGCCCTATATACTCTGAAAAGCAGTATACAGGCGGTGCAAACAAGACAGGGACTGTAGGTTTGTTGTTAAGTAGAATCTGTTTGTAATTTTGAACGGGTACATTTTTAACGTGTTTAGCTCCAGCCAAAAAATCTTTTTTAAGCTTTTTGGAAAACATAGGGAAGGGTTATCACCCCAGTGACATTTGTTTTGCTGTCTGTCCTCCTCTTCAGAAGATTTCACCTCACTTTTTGTCCCAATGACAAATGTTTTTTGAAAATTTGGGTTTTTTTGTGGAACAAGGATTGGAAAGCATCAGTGGAAAGGAGAAATGTTTTTCCCATATTAACTCTTACAGGAGAGAATTTCCCTTCCTAGGGGTAGATTTCATCTCACTTCCTGTTCTCTCCTTCCGTTTGCAAGTAGGAATCGTTTGTAAGTTAGATGTTTGAAAGTAGGGGCCTGCCCTATATACTCAGCAGAAATTTGGGCCTTAGGTGTTGTTGTGGCCACAACACTGTAAGCCCTCACAGGGCCCTGCTGTGAAATATTAGATCAAGAATTTGGTGCTGGTGGTGGTGCTGGTGCCACAGCACTGTAAGTCCTCACTCGCTCTTGGTGGGCGCAGAAATGGGCCCTGCTGTGAAATATTAGATCATGAATTGTAATTACATGCCCTGTTGAACAAGGGCAGAAAAATTGGGCCTTTGGTGGTGGTGGTGGTGCTGGTGCCACAACACTGTAAGTCCTCACTCGCTCTTGGTGGGTGCATAAATGGGCCCTGCTGTGAAATATTAGATCAAGAATTGTAATTACATGCCCCTGTTGAACAAGGGCAGAAAAATTGGGCCTTTGGTGGTGGTGGTGGTGCTGGTGCCACAACACTGTAAGTCCTCACTCGCTCTTGGTGGGTGCAGAAATGGGCCCTGCTGTGAAATATTAGATCAAGAATTGTAATTACATGCCCCTGTTGAACAAGGGCAGAAAAATTGGGCCTTTGGTGGTGATGGTGGTGCTGGTGCCACAACACTGTAAGTCCTCACAGACACTCTAGTTGGAACGCAGAAACGAGCCCTGCTGCAAAGTATTGCATCAAAAATTGTAATTACACGCCCCTATTAAACAGGGGCTGAAAAATTGGGCCTTAGGCACTGGTGCTGGTGCCACAACACTGCAACCCCTCACAGATACTCTAGTTGGAACGCAGAAACGAGCCCTGCTGCAAGGTATTGCATCAAAAATTGTAATTACACGCCCCTGTTAAACAGGGGCTGAAAAATTGGGCCTTAGGCACTGGTGGTGGCGCCCAGAACCAAAAATGTTCTTACAAGCTATCAGCGTGATCATTGAGGAGGAAGAGGATAATTACTCAGGGATAGTCACTCAGCATCAGCATAGGCAGTCTTTGAAGGGATCTGAGATTAAAAAAAAAAATAATTGGGTTACATCAGCATCAGGTGCTTGGTAGCTGGTGGTGATCCAAGACTGATTCATTTTTATGAAGATCAGTCGATCGACCGAGTCGGTGGACAGACGCACCCTGTGATCGGTTACAAAGCCTCCAGCAGCACTGAATGTGCGTTCCGAAAGAACGCTGGATGCAGGACAGGCCAGTAGCTCAATTACATAATGTGCAAGCTCTGGCCAGTGATCCATCCTCAAGACCCAGTAACCCAGAGGATTTTCGGTGGGAAAGGTGTGCAAGTCAGATCTTGCCCCTAGGTAGTAATGCACCATGTAAAACAGACGCTGGCGATGGTTGCTGGAACCGATCATACCTTGGGGCTGCGGACCAAAAAATTGTCTGAACGCATCGGTCAGACGGCCTCCTTCTCCACCGCTCCTTCTTTGACTAATCGAAGCCTCAGCAACACGTTGTCCAGAAACAGGAGTTTGTAACCTCCCAGTCTCTGGGAACGCGTTGCACAGACCTTTCTGCAAGGCCTCCCGAAGATGTTTCATCCTCTGCTCCCTCTGCGATGGCAAGATAAGGTCCGCAACCTTACCCTTGTAACGTGGATCATGGAGGGTTGCCAGCCAGTATTGGTCCTTCTCCTTGATACCACGAACACGAGGATCCTTACACAGGCTTTGCAGGATCAGGGAGGCCATGCAGCGTAGGTTTGCTGAGGCATTCGGTCCAGAGTCCTCTGGGTCACTAAGGACGACATGGTCCGCAGCCACCTCCTCATATCCACGTACAAGTCCATGTGTTTCTTGGGACTGATCCCTTAAAGACTGCTGCTGATGCTGAGTGCCAGGCTTCACCTCCATACTGACACAATCTTCCTCCTCCTCCTCCTTCTCCTCCTCCTCTTCCTGTGTGATCAGCGGGCACGCAGGAACACTGTCTGGATAAAGGGGGCCTTGAGAGCTAAGGAAGTCCTCCTCTTCCTGCCTCTGTTCTGCCTCAAGTGCCCTGTCCATTATTCCATGCAGAGTGTGCTCCAACAGGTGGACAAGGGGGACAGTGTCACTGATGCATGCACTGTCACTGCTCACCATCCTAGTGGCCTCCTCAAATGGTGACAGGATAGTGCATGCATCCCTGGTCATGGCCCACTGGCGTGGGGAAAAAAAAACAAGCTCCCCTGACCCTGTCCTGGTGCCATAGTCGCACAGGTACTCATTGATGGCCCTCTGCTGCGTGTGCAGCCGCTGCAGCATGGCCAACGTTGAGTTCCACCTGGTGGGCATGTCACAGATTAGGCGGTTCTTGGGCAGGTTAAACTCCTTTTGGTGGTCCGCCAGCCAAGCACTGGCATTATATGACCTGCGGAAATGCACACAGACTTTCCTGGCCTGCCTCAAGACATCCTGTAAGCCCGGGTACCTGCCCAAGAACCGCTGCACCACCAAGTTAAGGACGTGAGCCAAACAGGGCACATGGGTCATTTGTCCCTGTCGGAGGACAGAGAGGAGGTTGGTGCCATTGTCGCAAACCACCATTCCTGCCTTAAGTTGGCGTGGCGTCAACCACCTCTGAACCTGCCCCTGCAGAGCTGACAGAACCTCTGCCCCAGTGTGGCTCCTGTCCCCCAAGCACACCAGCTCAAGCACCGCATGGCATCTTTTGGCCTGCGTACTTGCATAGCCCCTTGAATGGCTACGGAGCACCGCTGGTTCCGAGGAAAAAGCACAGGAAGAGGCCATGGAGGAAGAAGAAGAGGAGGGGTTGGAGGAGAGAGGTGTGTCACAATCATTAGTAGTGGCATTTTGGAGGCGTGGTGGCGGAACAACCTCCAACACTACTGCACCTTGTCCTGCATCCTTCACAGCTGCCAGCAGAGTCACCCAATGTGCTGTGAAACTTAGGTAACGTCCCTGTCCATGCCTGCTCGACCATGAGTCAGCGGTAATATGCACCTTACCGCTGACCGCCCTGTCCAGCGAGGCATGGACATTGCCTTCCACATGCCGGTAGAGAGCAGGAATCGCCTTCCGTGAGAAAAAGTGGCGTTTGGGTACCTGCCACTGAGGAACCGCACATTCCACAAACTCACGGAAGGGGGCAGAGTCTACCAACTGAAAAGGCAGCAGTTGAAGTGCTAGCAATTTTGCCAAGCTAGCATTCAACCGCTGGGCATGTGGATGGCTGGGAGCAAACTTCTTTCGGCAGTGCAGCAGCCGGGGCAGGGAAATTTGCCTGGTACAATCTGACGTCGGTGTACCAAAAGCAGATTGCCCACAAGTACTTGGCTGTGACACACCTAATTCTACACCTTCATTCCTCTCAGTGCAGGTCTCTGAGAGGACTGAAGGTATAGTGGGGTTGAAGATCTCAGCTGATGAGGAGCAAGGAGAGGTCCTCTTTGTTCTTTGGTGTGGGTCTTTTAGATACGCTTGCCAATGAACTGCATGGCAGGTCAACATATGTCTGGCCAAGCATGTGGTACCCAAGCGGGAGATGTTTTGGCCACGCGAGATACGCTTGAGACATATGTTGCAAATAGCAGCGGTGTGATCTGATGCACTCATCTCAAAAAAGGCACACACCAAAGAACTTTATGAAT